>OY720227.1:1500844-2991688 GCA_963082605.1 Rhodophaea formosa | reverse complement strand
CTAATTTGACTTTATAAAAGTCCCTACGTAGAAGTCGGATAAATGGCTCCACCACAAGTAGTAAGTACTTATTATTATTAAAAACGGTTTTCGGCCAATTCAGATGGCCATCAGTGCACAAGGAACGGCCGTGTCGCGACGACCTTGATACTCGCTCTGAAGATGGCCATCTGAATTGGCCGAAACCCGGTCGGCAATACCGACTAAATATAACGTGAGTGCAACCGTTTTAATAATAATAATTATGTCTCGCGTAACATTTAATAATTTAATAGTAAGTACTTCTACTCCTCGTAAGATGTTCCCCATAACTTAATGTGACCCGCCTGAATAAGTCCAAAAGTCCCATCTTGGGCTCCCCTGCTACAAGTATCGAACTCAATCACCCTTTTAACGAGTGATAATTTGTATGCAATAGACACTTTGGAGCAAATCTGCTAGCAAAGAATGGTCACCCTTGCGGAGTAAATTACAGAGAAAATGTTAACGGAATCTTAAGTGTACCTGAGGAAGACACAAAATACAAAAACTTCAGAAAAATCCTTTTGTGTACGTGGGTATTTTTTTTTTCAAAAATCACACTTATTGAACTAGCCCCGCAGTAAGTTCAAGACCTTTTTTTGGGATACAATCTCAATATCAAAGTAGATAAACATTAAAGACCCAGGTCAACCTGAAAAAAATATCTATCCCGACCTGACCGGGGATCGAACCCAGGACCATCCGTGTCGCAGGCAGGCGTGTTGACCGCTGCGCAAAGGAGCTCGTCTGTTGTTAATCAAACTTCTTTTTAATGCGAGTCTGCCTACCGAGACTCTTTTGATTCGATTTCTGGCATGAAGTAATATTTATTGTTAAACTCAACTGGTATTTTTACACTATAAACAGCAGTTCATAAAGTAGTTAGAAGGGTTATTCTAGGGCCTCGTCAAACAAAATTTCAAATGATTTCTCCGTTTATTAATGAATTTATTAAAAAAATTGTTTCTTTATATCTTCGTAAGTATAAATTGTGCATCATTTTTACTTTGTGATAAAGTGTACGTGTGATTGACAGCGGCGCGACAGACGGAGTGATAGACAGATTCCTTGCTCGGTGAAAATGTTCACTGACGTCGTACGTATTATTTATCACGTCTTTATCCCTTGCGGTGTAGACAGAGCCTAAGTTCATCAAACTTAAAGGCCACTATTAGCTTGCTTGTGGGCATAAAGGTTTGTTTGTTTTTCGTATGTGTAAGTGGCCAACACTGGTGTCAGAGTTTTCAAGCTGCCTTAAGGCATCTGACATAGCTTAACGACTGCCATCAACGAAGACAGCCGGGACCAACGGCTTAACGTGCCTTCCGAAGCACGGAGGAGCTCGAGATATTTTTATGCCACTTGTGGTCACCTATACAAGTAGGGACTGCACCAGGGGTTGCTTAACATATGTAAGCGCTCATAGAGCTCACACCCACTGGACCATCGGGCTCCTCATAAAGGGCATAAAGGTGAAAATCAGAATTAATAATAATCATCATCAAACAATTATTGTCGTGAGTTGGTGGGTTGCTAGCCAAATCGCCTATTTAAGTGATTCCTTATATTTTCACCCAATCCCTAGACTGGCAACCGGAAAAACAGCTGGTATTTTCTTTGATTTTTCTATTCTCCCAAAACAGCATTGAAGTAACTCTGCATAATTTTTATTTTATGATAAAGTGTTCGTTTGATTGACAGCGCGGTGACAAGCGGAAATAGACAGATTCCTCGCTCAGCGAAAACATTCGCTGATGCCGTGTAAAACGAAATACCAGCAATATTGCGTGTTCAGGCCAAAACAAACAGGAAATTCCTTGGAGACTAAAGATGCTGCTCGGTATTTTTCTTACGCCTACGCGATGGTTAAAATGTCCGTAAAATTTCGTCATTCTTAACCGACCTCAAAAACGAGAAATATCTCAATTCGTCAATCTTTATTTTTTCAAACTTCCAGCATTACTCCCATTGGACTTATCTTTGCTTTGAGATTTGACGAGCTCCGTGGCGCAGTGGTTTATATGCCAGCCTGCGATACGGGGGCCCAAAGTTCGATCCCCGGTCAAGTCTTAATGCAAAACCATCTTTTTCAGATTGACCTGGGCCTTCTTCCTAGGTCAGACTTCAAAGTCAATAAACCGTTTAGGTCGTAGGAGGTTTCAATAGAACAAACATACATATACATACGCGAGAAAAACATTACCCTTAGGTCAGTCAGGTAGAAATTATAAAGTAGAGTTACATTCAAAATCCAACGAACCGAACTCAAAACCTATTATTTACAAGACAATTTTATTTTCCTTCCCTTCGCAGTGGAGACGTTGGGTCCCTGGGGCCCGGAGGCTAAGATTTTTTATAAGGAAATCACAACTCGTCTTATTGAGGCAACGGGTGACCCTAGAGCTGGTCATTACTTCGCTCAACCAGTATTTTGGGCGCGTTGCCTCAATGTGACGAGTTGGAAGATTTTTTCTACTTATAATTAAAAATTTGTAATATTTTATGAAATTTGTATTTGATCTTGCAACAAAATAAAATTGACATTATTTGGCTTGTTTTACTACAAGAACTCGTTTTAAAGCAAGAACCGCCTCCAACCCCATCTCAAGTTTTAATACATGTTGTTTTATTGCCAGCCCCTTACAAATTCCAACACAACACTCTAGTGTTTATTACGCTACAAATTTCAGTTGAAATATTCGGGATTCCTCAACCGACATCAATTCTCTTGATATGTCTTTGAAAATCAAGGCATTGTTAGGACCTTAATAAAACCAATGAATAATGTCTTGAATTTCAAGTATGATGAATATGATGATATCAAAATACGTAACAACGGGTTGCTCACGTAAGTATTCAGCTCCTGAGCGACATGTTTCGACCTCATCAATGAACAATGTCTAACATGTCTAAATAACTAATGGACGCATGTTGTCCATTAGTTGGACCCAGAAAATTACCAACGTCAGCGTTCTACAACGGATTGGCCAGAAGCGCAACCTTATGCTTACGGTAAAGAAGCGTAAAATCTCCTACCTTGGTCATGTACTCAGACACCAACGATATGACCTCTTACAACTCATAATGATGGGTAAAGTTGCTGGAAAACGAAAGGTGGGAAGAAGAAAGAAGTCGTGGCTGCGAAACATCAGGGAGTGGACCGGGATCGCTAAAGCAGCTGAGCTGTTCCGGCGAGCCAGGAACAGAGAGGACTGTACCAAGCTGATTGCTGACCTTCACTAGTTGGAGAGGCACCTTAAGAAGAAGAAGAAATGAACAATGCGGATTGGCACGACATCGTGCGCGCGTCTCCATTCATATAGGCCCTGAGGAAGACCTCCGGATGAGTTCGAAACATGTCGGCCAGTAACTGACTATTTACGTGAGTAATCCGTTTGACGCCTAAATTACTATTGTATTTTTCTTTATCTACATTATTATAAGTTTACTTACAGTCCACGATATACCTTTTATTCGAACCTTACCTAAGGCCTAAACAGTGGTCCTTCGAGCCGGATGTCGGTTCGCTAAGCCAGTGACAGCTGCGCATTTGACATCGCTGGGGTTGCCAGCTCTAATGTTGCCCGCTGTTTGCGCGTAGACAGTTACGTATTTAATAATGTCTATCATCTTATGTTAATTTTAATCAAAAAACATACAAGATGTTGTAGAGATTGTTAAATCTTAAAGTGAACGCACTTTCATTATTACTATTGCCATTTACGCTTTTTGAAGTTGGGTTCTTCAAAAACGTGAAACGACTTTTCAAGTGTTGTATTCTGTTGAGACAACTATGACAGAAAGTTCGTTCCATAACTTCAGCATACGTGGAAGAAAGTTCCATTCAAAACGGACTGTACTCAACCATTTAGGATTTAAGGTGTGAGGATGAACTCCGAGTCAATAGCGTGAGGTGCAATAATTATTGAATGTGGCCGTTAGCATCATTTCAAACAATGCCTTGGAGTATAGCCCATTTTATAAACAGTGGGACCCACATAAAATTACTATCTACATAAATATGCGCGCTGGAAATCGAATCCTAAGACTTCTCACGTAGCAGGCTTGCGTGCCAACCACTCTAACACGGAGGCTTACTTTTCAACGTGATACATTGTTTAAGTAAAGAAAAAACAAAATTAAACATGCTTTTACTACAACGACAAAATAATTTAGAGCTTTTCGACCTGTGTCTAAACTTTATTCAAACGAGGGACAAAATACACAGACAGACGAAACTGCTAGACCGTGCGGACATTTGCTGAGAAAATATTTGCATGCATTCATTATTCAGTTTAGCTTTATTTTTGTATTCAAGTTAAGAATTGGAATGTAAACGTTTGTTGCAAAAAAGGTATTCTGACTTGCAATTCTAAGTTCTTTCTAGGCCCCTTTTCTTGTAACTCGTTTCTTTTTTTCATTTATTACCATTTAAAGAATCTTACGAGACATTTTGTTGGAACTTAGCACATGTTAAACCCGTAAGCGCTTGAAATATATGTCGAAGTAGTCAAAACGATACCAAGATAATCATTATCATAAGCATCAAAATCAAACAGGCCAAATCACAAAAACTGAACCAGCCCGGAAGTAAGTTGTGACCTTATGTCGTAGGATACTAACTCATTGATACTTTTTATAATAGATAAACATCCAAATCCCAAACCAATCTGTAAAAGATCGTTTTTCCATCATAACCTGACTGGGGATCAAACCTGGTGTACCTCTCGTACTGCAGGCTGGCGTTTTAACCGTTTTGCCACCGAGGTCTTCACGAATAAGAAACCAGTGGTACAACGCTCCTAACTCAACATTTTGGATATTATTTTTTTGCAAAATAATTAATTGACATATTACTTATGTTGATATATTTTTTCGGTACTACACTTTATGTATGAAGATTTTCCATATAAAAAAAAATAAACAGAACGTTGCATAGCTTAAAAAATGAAAAAAATTTTTTTTTAATCTATGGCTTAAAAGAATAAAAATCTCAACAGACTAAGTCCTACAAAAACTGCCTAAATGACCGTTCTTCTCTAACATTAATGAGACTAAGCACCTAAGTAACTCGGGACACCTCTTAATTTATCTTAGGCCAGCAAAACAGAGGGCAAGTCAACTAATTTCTGAGCGAACAAGGGATGGGCGGCTCCCTGGAATGACACTTGGTATGCAAGCCGCAAAAGGTGTGTTTGCACTGCCAGCGATAAAAATTTGTATAACCAAACCTCAATTTTCTTTTTTTTCTGTCACCCAACGGTAGCCATTAAGAGATTGCTTATATAGGCGATAAGGCCGCCAATTGTACAAACTTGTATCTTTTTGTATAGTTTTTGTTTTAGTCATGGTGCAATATAGTGTATTTACATTTACAAACTACTGTCAGGTTGATCTGCTCTATATGATATTACGATTTCCAGCTTTCGCGGTCACAATCACGATTATTATCACCACTAAATAAATAAATAATATAAATAAATATATACGGACAAATCACACAGATTGAGCTAGCCCCAAAGTAAGTTCTTAAGTAAGACTTGTGTTATGGGATACTAACTCAACGATACTATATTTTATAACAAATACATATATAGGGGGCAAAACGAGGGGCAACCAGCGAGCATGTATGAAAAGAGTGATCGATGTAGATGTAGATGAAGCGAGAGAGGTTTCTAAGGATCGCAGCAAGTAAGTGGAGGTCTTTAGTCTCTCCCTACCCCCATGGGAAAGAGGCGTAATAATTTGTATGTTTGTATCTAGATGATATAATTAAATGTAACGCTGACACTGAGACCCCAAATTATTCGGCGTTTAGCTCTGTGTTACGAATAAACATCTAACTTTGATGGCTTAGCCTGTAATAAAGATTCTCTTTGACGCGAAGAGAGAGAAACAGTTCCTGCTTAATACACTTTTCATGTCGACATAGCGTAAGCGTAATTGTAGATGAAATCATCATCATCAACAGGTCTTTGTTAGTCTCCACGGCAGAAGCACGACACTCTCTGTACTGCCACAGCCATTTAGCCAGGGCAGTCAGAGGATTTGGCATACACTTTCCACGCTGGCCAGACGGATTGCAGAGGTCTCTTTGATGATTATAGCTTAGTTTAGCTGGTGTTTCCTTACTCCTCTTATACGACATCCACGGGGAATCTTGTAGTGGTCCTATCCGTCTCTGCCGGGAACCACACGGCCACTCGTAAATGTAAACAGTTAAATATAAGAAAATGTAGGACAAAACCTCATCATTATTTACGTCAGGTCCTCTTTTTGGTCTTTACTGCAGGAGCGCGACCCTCTCTGTGCTACCACAGCCATATATTGTAGGCAAAACATACTTGGGATTACTACTTTTCTTCATTTTATTAGTACTTCGTTGCACAACAATATACAAGTGGAATTTTGTATAAGAGACGGTATAATTTAACGTCCCGCTGACACTGAGACCCCAAATTATTTGTTACTTAGCTCTGTGTTACAAACAAACATCTTACTTTGATGGCTTAGCCTGTAATACGCATTCTCTTTGACGCGAAGAGACAACAGTTCCTGCTTAATACACCTTTCATGTCGATATAGCCTAAGCGTACATGTAGATGAAATCATCATCATCAACAAGTCTTTGTTAGTCTCCACGGCAGAAGCACGACCCTCTCTGTACTACCACAGCCATATATGGCAGCCAGGGCAGTCAGAGGATTTGGCATACACTTTCCACACTGGCCAGACGGGTTGCAGAGGTCTCTTTGATGATTATAGCTTTGTTTAGTTTGTGTTTCCTTACTCCTCTTATACGACATCCACGGGGAGACTTGTAGTGGTCCTATCCGTCTCTGCCGGGAACCACACGGCCACTCGTAAATGTAAACAGTTAAATATAAGAAAATGTAGGACAAAACCTCATCATTATTTACGTCAGGTCCTCTTTTTGGTCTTTACTGCAGGAGCGCGACCCTCTCTGTGCTACCACAGCCATATATTGTAGGCAAAAAATACTTGGGATTACTACTTTTTTTTTTCATTTTATTAGTACTTCGTTGCACAACAATATACAAGTGGAATTTTGTATAAGAGACGGTATAATTAAACCCGCTGACACTGCGACCCCAAATTATTTGTTACTTAGCTCTGTGTTACAAACAAACATCTTACTTTGATGGCTTAGCCTGTAATACGCATTCTCTTTGACGCGAAGAGACAACAGTTCCTGCTTAATACACCTTTCATGTCGACATAGCCTAAGCGTACTCGTAGATCTAAATACCGTGAAATATTGGGAAATCAATACTTCTCGTAATATTATTAAGCTGGAGTTTGTTTGTTTGGTTGAACGTGCTCAAGAACTACTAGGCCAATTTCAAATATTCTTTGACCGATTGATAGGTACGTTATTCCTAAGTGCCATAGAATAAGTATGTAGTATAGTATGTGTATGTAGCCCCAGCTGTGCTAGCGATATATACCTACTACTGGCAAAGCCAGGGCGGACTGCTACAATAGAGTAACCTATCAATTGATTTAGGTTTAAGAACAACTTTACCTGTGGAACCTTAAAAAATAAAAATATATATAGGACATATCACACAAATTGAGCTAGCCCCACAGTAAGTTGTGAACTTGTGTCGCAGGATACTAACTCAACGATAGTATATTTTATAATATATACTTATATAGATAAACATCCAAGACCCAGGTCACTCTGAAAAAGATCGTTTTCCATCATGACCTGACCGGGGATCGAACCCGGGACCCCCGAGTCGCAGGCTGGCGTGGTAACCACTGCGTCACGGACTGGTTACAACCTTGTTTCAATAGAGATGATCCATATGGGAAGAAATCCTACTATTTCACATTATTTCTTTACATTTTTTCCTAAATCTCATTTCTTTAAAAAGCTTAAATAGCATTTTCAATCATCATCATCATCATCATCTCAGCCACAAGGAGTCCACTGCTGGACATAGGCCTCCCCTAAGGATTTCCAATATAACCGGTTAGAAGCGGCCTGCATCCAGCGCCTTCCTGTGACCTTTATCAGGTCGTCTGACCACCTGGTCAGTGGGTGTCCAACGCTGCGCTTACACTACACTTATATACACTACACTATATACACTTATATACACTACACTATGTACACTTATATACACTACACTATATACACTTATATATACACCTTTTTTTAAGAGTAAAAAGTATTAAAGAGCGAAAAAAAGAATAATAATGTTTTTAACAATACGGTTGGCAACTTTAGTTGGATAATTCTCGTTGCGACCACGATAGATGTAACTCCACAGCAACGTCAGTGAAAATGAAAAAAAAAATATATAAAAGGCTATTACTTTGTTCGAATCAACAAGTATTTAATTAAGATACACTTAAAAGCCGCTTTACGGTCAAAAATCAATCAAGAGAGCACAAACAGTGCTTAAAATTTTACGAGTTAATCAAACCGAGGATTTTGTTAGAGGAGCGCTCCGTTTGAACTGTTTGAAGAATCTTTTGATGACTGATCTGTAAGTACTTAATTAAGTACATCTCCCTGCATCAAGTAGTCTTAAAAGTTTGATCTACACTTACGCCTTAAAGTGTCTATAACAATTTTAAAACTGGCCGTGGCGTAGCGGTCAACACGCCTGCCTGCGACACGGATGGTCCCGGATTTGATCCCCGGTCAGGACAAGATGGAAAATGATCTTTTTCAGATTGACCTGGGTCTTGGATGTTTATCTATATAAGTATCTATACTAAAATATAGTGTCGCTGAGTTAGTATCCCTTCACAAGTCTAGAACTTACTTTGGGGCTAGCTCAATCTGTGTGATTTGTCCGTACATATTTATTATTATTATTTATTATAACAAACAAACAACCCAAATCTATTCTTTACCTATTAGAAATACTTTTCCTATCAAAAAATCCACGTTATTTAAGTGACTGGTATTGGATCAGGTGTAAGAGCTGAAGAAAATGATTATACCTACTTGTATTCAAAATAAACAATTCTGTTGCTCTGAAATAACAAAGTTTTATTCCGTTATAAACATATAACAGTTATAATTATAAACGATGAAAATGTAAAACTGAATTAAAATCTTATCTGTAATTATCACAAAGAAACTAAAATTAATTTTTAATTCTCAACTCTGCAAAATTATTCTAAATAAACTAATTTAACAAAAATACTTGTCATTACCTTCTCTGAACAAACACCTATGTTCAAAACCATGTTATCCATTATGTTATGTTAACCATTCATCTAAACAACTATGTTATTTCGTTACCATGGTTATATCACGGAACAAGAAAAGCCTGATGATGATGATGACAGTAGAAAATGAAGAATATTATATTTTTTGTTTACATATATATTTTTCGATTTTGATTACGTTAAAAATCAAAATCAAAGCGTTTATTCAGAAAATAAGCCTTTCCAGGCACTATTTCACGTCATATCATATTTAAAATTATCTTATTAGATAATATTTAGGGGGCACCCTAGGCACAGTAGCGACGCCAATCATTTCATTCCTAATACTTTACAAATACAAAGAAATTCATGAATGTAAATCATATAAGCACTAGTAAATAACTTGAAGTATTAGTAGGAATCATGTTTTAATATTATGAGAATCAGTCATTAAGAGAAAACGTCAGATCAGATTACCGCCAAAAACGGCCGTTTCTGGCGGTAATCTGATTCTCATAATTCTTACTGATTCTGATAATATTAAACATGATTTCAAAAATACCTCAGGTTATTTACTAGTGCTTATATGATTTACATTCTTGAATTTCTTTCTATTTGTAAAGTATTAGGAATAAAATGATTGGCGTCGCTACTGTGCGTAGTGTACGGCCTTAAATTTCAAAAGCTACAGACTACTAGCGTTTCGGACCCGACCACTGCAGAGAAGAAACGCTGAAAGAAACACTTTTCAACAGTTAACCTCAGAAATCAATAAAACTCTTTAGTCTCCGTCAAACAGTATATAAAATTTTACGACTAATCAACCCTTAGATTTTGTATTGAAAGGGGAGAGCTTCATTTGAACTGTTTGTAAATTCTCTTTATTGCTTTTACTTTAGGTAGGTACCTGTTCGATTTAGGGTTACCAAAATTTTTTACGAGAAAAAAGTATATTACATTACTTGTAAGGTAAAAATATCATATTTTAGAACTGCTTAATTTATTATTTTATTTTTACTGGCTGGCACCCGCGGCTTCACCCGCGTAATATATAGCCTATGTCCTTCTCAGTACCCTAACCTACGTGTATGCGAAATTTCATGATGATTGGTTCAGTAAATACGGCGTAAAAGCGTAACTAACAAATAAACAAACAAACTCACTTTCGCAATTATAAAATTAAGGATAGTTAGGATAAATAAAAAAATAAAGATAAATATTAAATAATAATTAGGAATAGGATTATTTCTTATGTAAAAAAAACATATTTTACTAATAGCACAATTTATCATTTACAAATTTTAATATTCATAAGCCTAGTTACTAACAAAGAAAAAAAAAATACGTTACGAAATAATAAATGTTTTAGCAAGCACAGCGACTAGCAGAAATTTATAAATATTTGTTTAATTAACCGTAAACCAATGTTTTTATTACGAGTAGTTGAACAAACGAACATGCGGGCATTTGATCACGTACCTCTAATATTGACTTATTGATTGATTTTGTGTGTTGTAAATTTTATGCCATCAATAACATAACTTGTAAAAAAAATCAAGTCTCGCACCTTTATTCATTTATTCTGTCCTTATGGGACCTTCGGTCTTAAGTTACTACGTAACGAGCTAACCTAACAACAGTTTATAGTGACAATTTCAATCATCATCATGAGGACTCCACTTCAGGAGCATGACCCTTTCTGTACTACCAGAGCCATATACTAACCAGAGCAGTCAGAGGATTTGGCCTACACTGTCCACGCTAGCTAGACAGGTTTGAGAGGTCTCTTTGATGTTTGTGGGCTTTGTTTAGCTTGTGTTACCCAAGTCGCCTTTTATTTATTTATGTTGATTCACAGGTAAACTTGCAGTGATCCTATTCTACGCTGCCGAGAACATCACAGCACACCATTTCAATATAGCAAATCTTTTATGTTTTAAATAATTATAATCACTTGATGAGAATAAAAAGTTGAAAAGTTGAGTGTCTCCGTTCAGCCGTGCCGCTGTTTTGCTCGACTTGGCGGTGGCACCTCGTGCCCCCAGATACAGGTACAATCAAAGTAAATATTGTAAGATGAGAATCAGTGGCCTAATCTCGAATGACATAGGCTGTTTTTTGGCTGGCCAGTCGTTATTTTATATTCTGTTGAAAATTTGGTGAGAACAAGTAATAAATCTTCTTTATAATAATTATATATAATTAAAATCAAAATAATAAATAAATATATCCGTATATATTTATTTATTATTATAATTTACTTAAGGTAGCCCCAAAGTGAGTTCGAGACTAACTCCACGATAACAAATACATATATAAATTAACATCCAAGACCCAGGTAATGTGATACAATAATACAAATGCATATAATGTGATATAACACATTCTATTCTATTCCATTTTTTATTATATAGCTTTTACCGACGTTTCAGTTATTCTGCCAATGTTTAGTTTCAAGAGACACAAAGTATAGGTACTGTACAGTATCAGTTAACCCAACAAATAAGTAACAATCAAAGATGGCGTAGATGCCTTGATTGTTTTATGCGAACTTCTGGTGATGAATTTATAAGGGCCCATATAACAGTCTACTTTAACTATTTCACTGATTGATAATGAGAACAAGCATTTATAACACCGATATTATACATCAATTGCATATTTTTAAGTCTACTAAAATCAAATAAATAAAAAAAATAAGCATGTAAGCCTAAAAACGTAGAAGAAAATTGTGTCTAACTCATAAACTATTTTGCTACCGATTTGATGGCATAAGTTGATATAACGCATATATACTATAGGTATAAATATAAATAAATATAAATATATAGGGACATATCACACAAATTGAGCTAGCCCCACAGTAAGTTGCGAACTTGTGTCGTGGGATACTAACTCAACGATACTATATTTTATAATATATACTTATATAGATAAACATCCAAGACCCAGGCCAATCTGAAAAAGATCGTTTTTCATCTTGACCTGGCCGGGGATCGAACCCGGGACCTCCGTGTCGCAGGCTGGCGTGTTGACCACTGCGCCACGGAGCTCGACGAATACTAATAGGTATACGATATACTAACACAAGCTATCACGCCAGCACGCATACAAGCTATTAGTTGGTCAATTTTAAAATTATTGAAATAAAGTCATGATGAAGTATAAAAAGTATAAAGTCAAAGTTAAATGTCATTATCTTCACCCACGTGGTGTGAATCTTCACCTTGAGCTATTTGTCATACTAGGTAGTAAGGATAGCTACGATAAGATACAAAAAGTCTTATCCGAAATGTTTCAATCACATTGTGAAAGTTAAAAAAATAAAAAACTTGTTATTACACACACAGATGCTCGGAATAGGTCATATTGAAGGAAGTCTACATTTCATTGCAAAAGAGATAAATACAGAGATTTAACTTGATACCTATGAATAAATATATTCACATATTAATATTGATCGCTTTCTGATTCAGGCCGTTAAGTAATGCTGTGAACTCAAAAAAAAATTGTGACATTCGTATAAGTTACCTGATGGCTGAACATTATTGAATGAAAATTAAAGACAGCCTTTTGAAGTAGGTACTGGTGTTGCAGTTGATCATGGGTAGATTGGGCAGCGGTGATCAGTTGATCACGTACCATCAGGTGACGCGCTTGCTCGTTTGCCGCCCTTTATCATAACAAATTATTGAAATCTTTCTCTCAGGCCGTCTTCTGTCTTGCTCAGTAATTAGTTAGACAGTGACAGAATGAGATTTGAGAACGTTTTTAGTTAAGTTAGTATTCGGGCGTAACTCAGTGATACTGCATTTTATAATAGAATAGTTAAATAAAAGTCGTCTTATAAAAAAAATATTCGCCATAGAGTCTAAAAATTATCAAGAGCAGCAAAAATTGAAGCGGGTCTATATGGGTCTAGCATAGACATCAGAATGGTTCTATGTGTCGCGCTTAGTCTCTATATTTTGTCTCCTCTGTGATAACATTGAAGATGAGTTATAGCATGACGTAGCGAGGCGCCGAATATCTCAAAATGCCCATCTAGCCTAAAGAAATTTTCTCTTCAAAAATATTCGAAATTGGGTCTGTTTTAAGAACTTTAAATTTAAAGCAGCTAAAATTGGATATAGTTATATATAGCGCGTCTCAAATGGATATAGTTAAGCGCTTAGTCTCTATGTTTTGTCTCCTCTGTGATAACATTGAAGATGAGTTATAGCATGACGTAGCGAGGCGCCGAATATCTATATGGTCTCTCATACCATAAGTGTCTCGTACTATGTCAGTTTACGACTGTAATTGGACGATATTGCTGTCAATACTAAAAGTTTATTATATTTTTGTGGACATGCCGCGGTTTATGTTCAGTATTGTGCGTTTAATTAAATTCCTCAACGGTTTCTGTTATATTATTAAATTCTAAAATAAATTATGGGGAAAAAATTCTGAGAATTCGAACGAGCGTCTTTCGTCTTTGCACGACTAATGTCTTACCAATTAAGCCACTCCCAGCTTCGCCCATGCAAAATTAAAACTTCTTCATAGAATCCGAGCAAAAAGTTTCAAGTTCAGCATGAAAACTTTTTTCTGATATGTGAGATGTGATTTTTAATCGACTTCGAAAAGGAGAAGTCAGTCCGTTTGTATGTATGTATGACACCAGGCTGTATTTCAATCGAAAGTTTTTACGGCCTTAGTATGTGTACCTGTGAGAAGGCTAATGAAAAAAAAAATTGAATGGATTGACAGCCATAACTCTACGATCCTTGCTGCATTGAAAATCATTCGGATAGTAAAACTAAATAAAACTTATATGACCTAGAAACTTCTTGTGAAACAAAGACTGCGTGTGATTTGAACCCAGTACCATTTAACTACAAGTTGCACCTTTTTGCTAGGGTGCTTGTACAACATAGATACGTACATTGCATCTTTATCCTTTACGGGGTAGACAGAGTCCAAGATCATAAGACCCAAAGGCCATATTTAGCATCGTGGTGGGCGTAAAGGTGGAAAGCTGAATCAAAATAGTGATGGGTCGAAAGGCACGTTAAGCCATTGGTCCCAGCTATCATCATTAATGGCAGTCGTTAAGCTTTGTCAGATGGCTTGAGGAACATTAAAAATCGGACACTAGTGTTATCCACTTACACACACGAAAACCGAACAAACAAAACAAGTACACTGCGCCTGTACGAAACATACATACCTAGTCATCATCATCATCATCAGGTCTTTATTAGTCTCCACTGCAGGAGCACGACCCTCTCTGTACTGCCAGAGCTGTAAGAGGATTTGCCCTACACTCTCCACGCTGGCCAGACGAGTTGGAGAGGTCTCTTTGATGTTTATAAGCTTTGTTTAGCTTGAGTTTCCTACTCGTAAGTCGCCTTTTACGACATCCACGGGAAGATTTGGAGTGGTCATATTCTTCTCTGCCGGGAACCACACAGCATACATACCTAGTATCACGTCTGTTGCGATGTAGACAAAGTCCAAGGTTATGAGACCCAAAGGCCATATTTAGTATCATGGTGGTCGCTAAGGAAAGCAGAATCAAAATAATGATGGGTTGCTAGCCCCATCGCCTATTGATCGGATTTTATCCCAAAACATCCTAAGTATCTTAGAGGCTCCCCCTACACAGGCGCGTTATTATAGGTCGATAATATCGCATGCGGTATTGTACACAGCTGCGTTTTTATCGTCCGATATTTCTTACGAGAGAGCGCCGCGCCGCATGCGGTATTGCGATAATGCGTCCCGATTCATTGCATACAGCTGCGTCTTGATACAAAACATTCTAGAACATATTATCGCATCAATGTGTAACTACATGACCATCCTAATACAAGTGTACTGAAAACAGATATCGCAATAACGCATGCGATATTATCGACCTATAATAAAGCGCCTGTGTGGAAATACCTTAAATCCCTTAAATCAGTATTGAGTAAGCCTTAAATCAGTATTGATTAAACTGAAGTCTACTAAAATATAAGGCCTTCTCACGTCCAACCCTCGTGACCTGAACGTGACCCTGACAATGGATTAATGAAAAACCATCCCTTATCACTTTCAAGGGCGTCCTTTCCTTTAACTTGAGACGTGGTTCGTAAGTAATTATTCTTATGGATTTTTAAAGATTTTGGTTTATGAAGAAACATTTTTTTTAAAATAAGAATTACTTTGAAAGCATAATAATGTTTTTAAAATGTATACATAATAAGCACATTTTCAGCCTCCAATGCAAAACAGGGATGTTATACATTTGACTGCTCAGTGTGTGTCTGTATCACCGTAGCTCTAAAATGGGTAAACAGATCTGAATGCGGTTTTTATTTTATTTTATTTCAAAGCAGGTTTCTTGGCGATAGTAATCAGACATGTTTTGTCAAAATTGGTAAACCTGTTAACAAGATGGAAGGATTTTCGAATCGGGGGTAGCTAAAAAAGTTGTTGGGTAGCTAAAAGAGTTGTTTTTTTATATAGTTCGCCCGCGTGATACCTGTCCTTCTTTCTCAGTACCCTAACCTATGGGTATCCTAATCCTATCGTAATCCTAACTAATATTATAAATGCGAAAGTGAGTTTGTTTGTTACGCTTTCACGCCCAATCTACCGACCCGATCTTCGTGAAATTTTGGATACGCATAGGTTAGGATACTAAGAAGGACATAGGCTATATATATTGCGGGTATCAGCTAGTTTGTTTTAAAATAAGTATCGTTGAGTGAGTATACCATAACACAAGTCTTGAACTTACTTTGAGGCTATCTATATATGTGTTTTTTGTCCGTATATATTTTAATTTTAATACTACTATTATAAACTAGAGTATTTTTTCATAAACTAAAGATGTCGTGCATAGAGACTAAACTGGTGGCGTGGGCATAGGTAGTTATCAGTGTTAGCTTTGCCCGCTGGATCATCATCAGGTCTTTCTAGTCTCCACTGCAGGAGCACGACCCTCTCTGTACTACCAGAGCCATATAATAGCCAGTAGTCAGAGGATTTGGCCTACACCTTCCACGCTGGCCAGACGGGTTGGAGGTCTCTTTGATGTTAATAAGCTTTGTTTAGCTTGTGTTTCCTTAGTCGCCTTTTACGACATCCACGGGATGACTTTAAGTGGTCCTATACTAGTCTGCCGGGAACCACACGGCGATGCCCGCTGTATACTATTTAAAAATATATAATCTCAATTTATACTTCAAAGACCTGCGTATCGGGAAAATTACCTTTCCCGTCTTATAACAGACCCTCAAGGTCTATTCCATAAAATTATTATCTACCCAGAATCATCTCATTACAATATTCCAGAACGAAATAATTTATTTCGCTCCTTTTCTACACCAACAGCAGTTATTTATAATAACAATCTTATTTCTCCAAGAAATTCAGATACTTTCTTCGGATAGCCACGGTATAAGATAGAAATGGTACAGAAATAAAACGGCACTATGTACAACACAGCGAATAAAGTATAGACACTTAACATATCTTTTATTTGCTAGGTTAAACGAGATATTTGTCCTACGACATTAAAGCCAAATTAATTCTTCTTCAACACAATTATTAGCTTTTACTGAATGCGTGAACCGATATTATTCAGCGTGTAATTGACCTTAGACATTCCTTTAAAGGGGTGACTTAGACCGTCCGGGTGGCTGAACACTTTTGTATGAAAATGTGGTGTGACGACACACGACATCATTATTATTCCACGTGCAAGATAACTATCTAAGAATTTACCCTTGAACCTTGTTAAATAGAATTATTAGAAACAATTATTTAGCACAAGTATTCAGCACATGTGTACACGTGTAACCTTGATAGCCAAGATAATGACGAATTATGTCCTACTTAAGATCTGTATAAAAAGCTATGTTAATTCAATAATAAATGAGCAGTCAATAGTTAATCTTCGAACCTGAAACAACTGAGTTTCACTTATAACAACCCCGCGTCCGTCAACCCTCCATAAAAATATAGTTTTTTTTTAGTTTCCAGCATTGATCGCAAAGGAAAAGTTGTTCATGAATATTGACGGGCTAAGTCACCCCTTTAAAGGTGTTTTGTGGGTAAATTTACATACTGTATAAACTCTGAAATTATAAAGCAAAGAAAGTGAAATGCTTGAATAGCAAGCATTTTCAGATTCCAGGACCAGAAAGCAAAAGTATAAATTAAAATTAAAATATGGTGTAAAATATTAGTTTCTTATTTTTTCACTGTAAAAAATATACAAGCATTAGCTATATTAGAAAAATTTCGTGTCGATCTAACACAAACGTCGCGGTTTTCATTGAATGAAACTTATCATTTCTGTACTTCATATAGTTTGTGTTATGGAGTCTGGACCCCAAGCCATATTTCTTGGAACGTCATACCCATTTCGCAATAAATTAAAGATAGGAGCCTCTTGATAAGCCATTTGTCAGTTGGGTTTTTATTAGTTAGAAACAATTCCTCAAGTTGGACCGCGAAATGAATATACTTGCATATTTTCACGTCTTTATCACTTGCGGAGTAGATAAAGTTTAAAACTAAGACCTTAAGCCCACGTTTTATAACGATAGTGGACGTGTAGGTGGAATGGAATCAAAATAGCGCCTTTTCCTATATTATTCTAAGTGTATTTTACGTTTTTACTTTAGCTCAGAACATCATTAAAGAGTATATACTAAATTGAAAAATAATATAGGATAAAACAGTTTTAAATTGTCTTTGCTTATTTGGATGGTTATAAATAATTGATACGTATAATTATTTTTTACTAAAATTATTTCCTATCTACCTATGCAAATAATTAACTTATTTGTACAAAGATTGTACTAATTTGTACAATCTTGATAGGTTACTTGATTTACTGCTTATAAGAAACGTATTTGTCGATGTCTTTTGGTAGCCTTGACTGTTTTGTGAAAATAAGAGTTACAAAAAATATCAATTAAGTACTGTTATTAATATTTTTTTAGTTTCTCAAATGTTTATAATCTGTATTATTACGGGATATACGGGATATAAACGGGAAAGATTTTATTGTTTGCATTGAATAGACTTATTGAATAGACTACGGGACTGCTCTTCAAAATTCTTCCACCACAAGCTAATTTACCTGCAGTTAATATAGGCTATGATACGGAATTCGTCAGCGTAAGCTGACGAATTCGCGGGTAAATTGCTAATTTTGCATATTTCCGTAAATTGCGACTTAAAACCTGTTCTCAAAATAAACACCCATCTCTCTAACTGAATACATTCTAAATCTCTAAAAATTACCGCTCCGCGCAAAATGTACAGGGCTCAAAATCTCTCATATATTCCTAAGAAAACCTTAAGAAACGAGGTCTAAACGGACGCTTTACCTTATTTAGGATAAGTGTGGAAAATATAAGAAAAAGTGAGCGTTACTTCGAAAAATTCTTTTGAAGAGCAGTGTTATTTTCTTAGGTTGTTTTTAGTAGGTATTTACAAATATGATATTTAAAGTAATTGGTTTAAATTATTAATCAACACATGGGTGTTACCTAAAGCATGGGCTTTAGGTCCTCTATAAAAGTTGAAAAATTCTTTTGAAGAGCAAATGTTTGTTTCAAAATGAACACCCATGACTCTAAATCCCTAAAAATTACTACTCCACGCAAAATGTTCAGGGCACAATTTCTCACATACTTATATTCATGAGAAAACCTTAAAAAATGAGGCCTTAATGGACACTTTACCTTATTAAGGATAAGTGTGGAAAATATAAGTAGAAGTGAGTTGCCAAGATGAAATTCTTTTGAAGACCAAATGTTGTTTTTTTGGGTTGTTATTGGTATGTATTTTCCGAAAAATAAGAAATAGGACGCAAACAAGCAGTTGGGTCACCTAATGGTAAGTGATCATGGCTGCCCATGGACAACTGCAACACTAGGGGTGTTACAAGAGCATTACCGGCCCTTTCAGAAAACATGGACTAGTTTTTAAAGGTTCCATGAATGCCGTATCGATTCGGGAATTCCGCCGCAGGAAATTGATTCCACAGTTTCTTTTGAAACGCACGGTGGTTGACTGCCAGTTATTGAGGTGGTAGGGATGAAACTTTAATTTATGTTGGGTAGTACGGTGGTGAAATTTTGCGGCAGGAATTAGGTCAAACAAGTCCTCGGAGCATTACCCGTGATAAATGAGGTAAAGAATGCGACAACCCTACGTCTTTTTGTATTTTCCAGAGGATCATGACGGCTGAAGAGAATCTCGTCGTCGACTACACGGATAGCGCGACTTTAAACGCGGTCAAAAGAAAGGAGTTGGTATTGTGCCCCAGACCAGAGATGGGAAATTCCGTGTGGTTCCCTGCAGTGTAGAATAAGGACCGCTTCAAGTCTTCCCGTGGATGTAAAAGAAGGCGACTTAGGAAACACAAGCTAAACAAAGCTTTTAAACTCCAACCCATCTGGCCAGTGTGGAGACTGCTCTGGCTAATATATGGCTCTGGTAGTACAGAGAGGTTCATGTTCCTGTAGTGGAGACTAAAAGCACCTGATGATAAATTGTTTACTCCTTTCTTATGGATGTGCTTTCTTAATCTCGTTGTAGCTCAACCAAGAACCATTCTAAGGTGTCCTATATTATTTTACTGATAACATTTATATAAACATACTCTCGTGTAAAAAAAAAACACTATTTGTATTGTTGTTATTGCGGTGGGTTTTGAGGGTTAGGGATGTTTATTTCATAAAATAATAAATTACCACGCGAAACCTTCTCTCGAAATAAACTCCCATCAGTTTAACTTAATACGTTCTAAGTCCTTAAAATTACCACTTACGTGGGCGCTAATATGCGGGCCGCGTAAGTGGTAATAATGGTAATGGATCATCGTAATATAGGGTCTAAACATTTTACGTGTTTTCCGAAAAAAATAGGTAATGCCAAAGATATGCTTGACCTTTTTAGAATAAATGAAGAACCAAAATAAAAGTAAAATGAGTGTAACGCTAAGATAAAATTCTTGTACCTGAGGGGCGTAAATTACAATATATAAAATTCCTAGGTCCATGATAAAGGCTAAAATTCTACGCAATTTATGTATTGCTAAAGATATTATTAAAAGCTCATAGTTAGAAGCATCAATAAGAGCTTTTAACTATAAGCTTTTAATAATATCTAATTATAAAGTTGCAACAAAAAAAAACAAACAATCAATTATAACAAAAACTAATACCAAAATAAAAATAATTTTGCATTAAAAAAATGCAATCCATATCTCTGCTCTGTCTGCAGACAGGGTCCCAAAAGGCTGGCGGCATTTTCTCGTTGGATGGCGAAATCACTACATATTATAAAACAAAGGCCGCGTCTGTCTGTCTGTCTGTTCGCGATAAACTCAAAAACTACTCCACGGATTTTCATACGGTTTTCACCAATAGATATGAGTAATTCACGAGGAAGGTTTTAAGGTATAATACATGCCCGGGCGCAGCCGGGTAGGGCTGCTAGTAAACACTATTTAAAGAACTATATTATTCTTGTCGGGTAGTTCCAAATCCCTAAAAAGTACCTCTCATGTGCTCCGCGCATATTCATAGCAAGGCTAACATTTTTACATATTTTCCCAAAAATATTAAAGAAATGAGGTCTACAGGGATGCGTCATGTAATTTAGGATAAGTGACGGACGAAAAAATATATCTTAAAACTGGCCAAGGGCGTGTCGGGCCACGCGCAGTGTAGGGATCCGTAGTTGCACGAAATTTTATTTGTTCGACTATAACCCTTTGACTTATGAACCCTACTCTTCTAGTTTATTACCTTGAAGTTAACAGGAACTTTTTTGCACACGCTACTGTTGTATTTTTTCACGTATCCATAAACAACCATTTAGCTTACACTTGATTCCGACAAAAATTAGCACTATGAGGCTTTATATACATATGCAATACATTATTATGTTACGTAATTTTTTCAATGAATAAAATAAATAATAAAATATTATATATTTATACCAAATGACAGCCTTCTAGTAGTAATATTATCTGAACTTCGGAGATATGTACCTACAGACGGACATAGCGATAATATCTTTATATCCTATAATATGTTTCTCGTTTACTACGGAACCCTAAAAAAGGCAGACATTTTTCTAAGATAAAATTCTTCTACCTAAGATTATGTGGGTGTGAGTGACGTGTTATGTAATGTTTCACACGTTCGACTATCATAGCGGCGATTCACTGCTGCTGATACATTGCTGCTTTGGATGAAAACTCTCAAAAACTCTTGTGAGATAAACAGCAATGTAAAGTGAATTTCTATTCACCTTTCTAATGGTGGAGTGACTTCTGATGTTTAGTAACTAAACACAAATCGCATCACAAATGACACCATAGCCGTGATTGGTGCACTACTATACGTAGGCCTCCCCCAATTTTTTCAATCATTGGGGGATTTTTGCCGTACTCACCATGCTTGGCAAACCGGTTGGTTACAAAATTATTAATATTGAGAGGACCTAGCACGAACTTTTTATTTATTTATTTCCATCATCCATCGTCACAGCCTCCGTGGTCCAGTGGTTAAGGCGTTTTGCCTTGTTGAGCCGGGGGTCGTGGTTCGATTCCGCAGCGTGCAGCGGTCAACACGCCTGCCTGTGACACGGAGGTCCCGGGTTCGATCCCCGGTCAGGTCAAGATGGAAAATGATCTTTTCCAAATTGACCTGGGTCTTGGATGTTTATCTATATATGTATCTATTATAATATATAGTATCGTTGAGTTAGTATCCCATAACACAAGTCTCGAACTTACTTTGGGGCTAACTAAATCTGTGTGATTTGTCCATATATATTTATTTATTTATTGATTGGATGCTTAATTTTACTCCAAAATTATCAAATATTGCCACAATTCCCTTTTTCCGTTTGTATGGAGACATGCGCTTCCAGGCGACTCTTAACTGTAAAGTTTTTAGAAGTTTTATGTAGATAGCAAATATATCTTCCATGCTTGTTTGGGAGAAAAGAAAATCCGTAAAAGCCAGTCAAGGGATTGGGCAAAAACTAGTAGTTTCGGAGCCTATTCAAAAATAAATAAAAAAAAAGATTTGACTGTTTAAAAAAATACCTTTCCTATTAATAATATTCACATACTTATATTATAAAAAGGAAGGATTGGACTGTTTGTTAGTATTGAATAGGCTCCGAAACTAATAGGTAAATTTTCAAAATTCTCTCACCTATCCATAGCTACTTTATCCGTGGGTGACATAAGCTATAATTTACGCGGACAAAGTCGCAGAAAAAATTATAGTTATAGATAAAGAAGAAAGATTTGATTCTATGTTTGGATTAAATAAACTATGAAACTCCTAGATTTATTTTCATTTAAGCTTATTTATCTGCGGGTGACATAGGCTATAATGAACTTGGATGATGACACTACTTTTCCATCATCATCATCATCATCATCATCAGGTCTTTCTAGTCTCCACTGCAGGAGCACGACCCTCTCTGTACTACCAGAGCCATATATTAGCTTGAGTAGTCAGAGGATTTGGCCTACACTCTCCACGCTGGCCAAACGGGTTGGAGAGGTCTCTTTGATGTTTATAAGCTTTGTTTAGCTTGTTTTTCCTTAGTCGCTTTTTACGACATCCACGGGATGACTTGGAGTGGTCCTATTCTACTCTGCCGGGAACCACACGGCTATCTACTTTTCCATACTTTTCAGATAATAGAGTAGGTATATCTATAGACTTTATAAACTAAGGACACCTCGTCCTAAAAACCACATTCCGATAAGAAGGGACGCACCAAGCTTACCTGCGAAGCTTTTAGGAGACTTTATGTAGATCGCGGATACAACTTTATCTATTTACACATACATTATGCGTGAGATGACAAAAATAATATTTCTTTTCTCTTAGGCCTCCTCCTCTCTAGGCTTACTGTTAGCGGCATACTATCTACATTAAGTACGCCTCTCTTTACAATATGTTAAAACCCTGTCTGATTCTTTAAAATAATACATAAAATATTTATAGTATAAAATGTATAATGTATAAAATTAAGAAATAAGATATGAGAAACAAATTTTAAAAAAATTGTAAAAATGCGAAGAATAATTATACCTCAGGTCGTCGATGTGAACAACTTTTCATATGGGATTAATGCTGAAAATTCGAATTAAAATGTGATTTTCCTTTCAAATGTAGAAAAGAAATTCACAGCTCTTACACCACAGAGCCATTATCACTACAAACGTACGAAGTAACGGGAGGTAAGGATCATTAGGAGTACTTTTACCCAAATATGTTAAAGCCAGAAAGGGGTTAATGTTAAGATTATATAAAATTTGTTTCCAATGATACTAATTTCTATCTAAAAACACCATAAAAAAACACTTTTTATTTGATATCGATTCGATAAGTGTTCTTAAAGCTTCTTTAAAGTTTGGTGAATAGGACCATTTTTAAAAGTATGAAAATCTTAAATTACAATTATACTGTATTGTGGTCCGCTAAATTTATAGCAACTTTTATTATGACACAAACGTAATATTCCGTATAGCTACCAAACAAAGTTCTCACGCCGCTCATACAAAATACAAAGTTGTGACGTCACAAATATGGAGGCATTTCAGCAGCGCGTTTTCACGTCTAAAAATTAACGTCTAAAAATATGTGTCTGTAAAACTTCTATATCTGAGAGAGCTTTTTTCTTTAGAAGTGTATTTCGGTCACTATTGTGTTTATTTTTGGCAGGTTTACATTGCGAAACGAAAATTTTTTTAGTCAAGTAGCCAATTACCTTGTGCAAAAAAGGCCTGAGCACCACATTATAAACCTAAATTTAACACAAACCTAGAAAAATAATAAAAACCTAATAACTAAGAAATACTAAACAAAATATGCCCGGAAATCTAGTAGTCAGATTTTTAACTTTATTAGTTAACCCTTCCTCGTATTATATAGAGGAATAATTTATTTCATTTGCAATGAAAAACGCAACCACAGTTCAAGTTATTCTTAAATAAATACAGCTTTATCACAAAGGGATTTATTTAATAATCAATCAACTGAAAATGTGTTAAGCTTTTGTCGCTAAAACATAAATTTTCAACAGAGCCGTAGGGCGAAGTCAGATTTAGTGAAATTTAATTTGACATCGATTTTGTAATAATAGGGATATGCATGAAAAAAATATCTGTTATCTAACCAGTTTATCCAAAAATATTCAATAGTAAAGTACTGAAAGTGAAAACAAAATAATATTTGGTTGAAAAACGAACGAGATAAAATGATTTTACGAAAATATTTCTATCTCACTCGCGAAAACACTATTTTGTATGGCAAATGTAGTATGCATGACATAGATTACATATTACTAAATCAAAACTTCATAGAGCAAATTTCAAAAGAACAACAATCATCATTAGATCTTTCTAGTCTCCACTGCAGGAGCACGACCCTCTCTGCACTACCAGAGCTATATACTAGCCTGAGTAGTCAGAGGATTTGGCCTACACTCTCCACGCTGGCCAGACGGGTTGGAGAAGTCTCTTTGATGTTTATAAGCTTTGTTTAGCTTGTGTTTCCTTTGTCGCCTTTTACGACATCCACGGGATGACTTGGATTAGTCCTATTCTACTCTGCCGGGAACCACACGGCCGTTTTATTTCTAAATAAGATCAAATTGAGAAAATCTACATCAGTACTTTGGTATAATTACTTGTAGAATTTGTGGTATTACTTTTCATTATTTTGCATTTGGTAAATTTAGAGAACTAGGTAGGTACGTCCGGAAGGCGTAAGCTGAGCTCTGCATTTGTGTGAGTAATCACCAAAAGTAGAGTCAGACCAAAAACTCTTAAAAATAAATTTGATACTTGACACGTCTTTATCGTTCATGTTTTTAAAATAACTGTTTAAATTATAAAATATTTCTATTACATGGCTATTTAAAGGGTTTCGTATTCTTCGTTTACTTTTGTTTGCAGTCATTTCACTAATAAATCGGACACAAGAACAAAATATTAAGAATTAAATACGTCACACTGCTACCAGTACAAGGGTGAAGTGTGACAGGTGCGCGGCGGAGATGCGCCGCGCTGTAAGCCGATGTCACACCTACACTATCTATGTGCACTCACACAAATGCAAAGCTCAGCTTAGGCCTCGCGAACTTGTACTCTTTACTGAGTAAGTAAGTAGTTCTCTTAATTTGACATTCTATTCATGAAATTTATACCAAAAATACTACAAGTGATTTAAACGGTCTCGATGTGCAGCAGAGTCGGTACCGAGATAAGATAAAGAAACTGCGCTCACCAACCCGTCTGCCTAGCGTGGTGAGTATGGCAAAACCTCCCATATGATGGAAATTGTTGAGGGAGGCCCATGTCCAACTTTAGATTACTTGCGGCTGAGAAAATGATACCATGAAGATCGAACAATGTTATAATATGTTAAAAAAGCATGTCCATTTCTTAAAGGGGGACTAGGCCCGTCAATATGAACAACTTTTTTTATGGGACTAAAGCTGGAATAAAAAAAAATGGTCATTTTCATACAAATTGCCCGGTCGGCTGAACAATATTTTACGGAAATCAAAATGAGTTTTTCGAACTACCAGCATAAATCCCATAGCTAAAGTTGTACAGTCATCTGCAGAGAAATCTAACTGTACATATTGATATGCTGAGTTGTCCCTTAAAGAATCGTAATTTAATTAACTGTACTAGTATAATTTAAAATTCATAAAGGTATTATTGTTGTATAAATGTTTTATTGCTATAAATTGAAATATTAGCTTGATCATCTTGTCCATCCATTCACGTAATAGTCTGATCAGTTTCGCTTACAAAATTCGGTCAATATTTTAATTTAAGGCACCTTTAACCAAAACCCTTCAGTTGAATGGGATTCTCATTAGCCTCGCCCTTATCCCGGCGGGATTAAGTTTAGATAGGCTTTAATTAAGTGATGAATAAACTACCTTTGATCTAGAGCTCTGTTTACGAAAACAAACATTTTCGGAGCCTTCGAAAGTTGACTTTGGTTCGGAAATACGAACGTTGTCCCATATCATCATCAGGCCGGCTAGTCTCCGCTGCAGGCACGACCCTCTCTGTACTACCAGACAAGCACGGCAGACACCCACCAACCAAGTAGAGGCATGACATGACTAAGGTGGCAGAGAAACGTTAAATTTTCCTTTCTACTCTCAAACTGTTACTTACATTATACATGTCAAACTGTTAGGATTATAAATTCCCCTTTATTTGACAATAACAATAATGCTTTTAGCTAAAGTGTTTTCCTGTTTAACATGCATGCGTGACTTGCTTCCATAAACTAAAACGACAACTCGTAGAACGAATCATAATGCTGACCGACTGCTGCTTTGAAAATTTGTATTCATTTATCTTTTTATCAAGTTAAATTCTGCCGGTATCTTGTAATTTTTTTTATAGGCATCCCAGATAGATATTTTCGATGGCCTGTAATTATCACATCATCAAAATTACAACTTCATATCTATTCGTTATAATCAGGTCCTTTTTAGTCTCCACTGCAGGAGCACGACCCTCTCTGTACTACCAGAGCCATATACTAGCCTGAGTAGTCAGAGGATTTGGCCTACACTCTCCACGCTGGCCAGTCGGGTTGGAGAAGTATAAGATAATATCTATGCCGCAATCATTTGCAAAAGACCGAAGTATTTCCAAGATGAGTGATTGCTGTTTGACTACGGACATAAACAATTACGCTGATTTATACCGACATCAGTCAGTAAACGGAGTATTTGTTTACTAAACGAAGTTTTCTGTTATCGGTCTAAGAGCATCTGGGAAATATTACCAAATTTTTTGTTTTATAAGAGAATTATCGAGAGAATAAATGGTAAATTTACTGCAGATTAAAAATAACAAATCATAATAATTATTAAAATTAAACCGACGTCTCAAAAGGTACAATCAGTGTGTCATGTTTGTGTGGTGTACATTATTATACCAACCAACCAGCTTGGATTTAATTAAATTTAATCTTATGTAGACGAATTATGTTTCAATGTTATCAACGTTCATTGAGATATTTGAAACGTTTTTGATGTATTCCAAAAGAAACTATGGTCTTAGCTTCTAGGTCTTAGCTTAGAAGAAATGGTAGTTTTGACACAAAAGTCAACCTACGAACCTCGCGTGAGGATAAAGATGTGAATCTTTAATTATTTTTTCTACTCCTGTACTGTAATCTGTCATTTTTGTGGTCAAGGTCAAGGTCAACCAAAAGAATCAACCTAGTTATAAGCTGATAGAGACAGTCAAAGATACCCTATTCATCGCACCAACATCGAAGGATGAAGTTCTATCAGCTATTAAAACATTAAACAATACCAATGCTGTAGGTTTTGATGATATCTCGACACATATAGTCAAAGAATGTGCCTTAGAACTCTCTGATATATTGTGTCATCTTATAAACATGTCTATAAGCGAAGGTGTATTCCCCGAAAAACTAAAGTACTCCATTTTAAAACCTCTGTACAAAAAAGGAAACAAGGAAGATGTTGCTAATTATAGGCCAATAGCCTTGATTCCAGTGCTATCAAAAATATTTGAAAAAATTATGTACACCCGACTATTTGAGTTCTTAGACAAACATCAACTAATTAAGAAGGAACAAAATGGTTTTCAGAAAAACAAATCTACGACACTGGCAGCATTTAAACTCGTCCACAATATCACAGAAAAAATTGATAAAAAGAAGCGTGTATCTGTGACCTTCTTTGACATGAGTAGGGCATTTGATTTTGTGGATCATAATATTTTAATAAATAAGTGCGAAAGATATGGACTAAGAGGAAAATCCTTAGACTGGATTAGCAGCTATCTTAAAAATCGCCAGCAATCTGTAGAAATAAGAAAACTTTCTGAAAACCATACTCTCACTTCGTATCAGTCTGCTTTTAAACAAAACAATTACGGAGTACCACAAGGTAGTGTACTGGGACCACTTCTTTTCTTAATCTACATTAATGACGTACCAAATATAACAAATTACCCATGCACACTCTTCGCTGATGACATATCGGTCGTAATACATTCCGATCAAAAAACAGAAAACCATGACATGATATCATCTAATACAATTGATTTATTCGGGAAATGTACATTTAAGACAAAAATAGTACAATTTAAAAATAACAATTTGACATTGCCTAATCTAAATATTATACATAATAATGACAAAGTTGAAGACGTAAAGGAAATAAATTTTCTTGGTATAACCTTAGACACAAACTGCAATTGGAAGGCGCATATAAATAGCTTATGTAAAAAAATAAATAAGTTTGTATACGCACTCAGAAAGCTACGTCTTACTGCCGGAGTAAAAACTGCACTAACAGCCTATCATGGCTATGTAGGATCACTCCTACGATATGGTATATTACTATGGGGAAGCTCAATTTTATTCAATAAGGCGTTTATTACACAAAAGAAATGCGTACGTGCGATGTGTCTAGCATACCCACTTGACTCGTGTAGGCCATTATTTAAGCAGCTGAAATTATTAACATTGCCATCACTTTATATTTTAAAGGCTGGTTTATTTGTGAAAAAACATCCGGATCTGTTCAAAAAGGCCAATATAAATAAGAAACACCTGTCAAGAGATCCCACAAAATTACTTTTTCCATGCTCTAGGACAACACATTTGCAGAAAAATTGTTATTATATGGTAATTAAAATGTATAATAAAATTCCAAAGTCTGTTCGGGAACTGCCTTTTAACCACTTTAAGATCAAATTGAACAATTGGCTTCTTGACAAGTGCTTCTACACAATCAATGAATTTATGACTACTAAACAATAATATTAATACATTTTGACATTTATTTATTTTTAAGACCCCTATTATAAAACCGTTGCATAAAATACTATAAAAAAAAGTTATTAAAATAGATTCAGTGTTATTTTTTCTGCACCAAGCCGTACTTACCCGTTACAGAATATGTGTATATAGATCCTAAATATCGAATTTTTCATTAATTTCAAAGTACTGTACTCGCATAACGAATACATCGGTGTCATATAACTTTTTATTGAAAAGAACCTAATCTCCCCTAAGCTCTTATATGAGAATATTGATTCACGTACGGGTGTGATATAAAAAGAGGGATAAGTGATCTTGCGATCCACCGGCGTAGTCAGGTTTTGAGATCGGGGAGGGTTCAAGAAAATAAAACATGATTGACATGATTGCATGAAATAAAATTCATCTAAAAATAAAAAAATAATTTCTTTAAAAAAATTAACCCTCTTCAAAGCACCGTCTTGTTTAATATTAAAACCTTATCCTGAATGTATCAAATACATTCTTTAAACAACATCAAAATCGGTTCAGCAAAACGCGAAATAATCGTGGACATATAAACATACGGGTCAAACTGAGAACCTCCTTTTTTTGAAGTCGGATAAAAACAGTAGGTTTCAAATAAAATAAAAATTCTGTATAATCACTACATTTTCATCAATTTCTATTCATCATCAACATCATATATTAATGTAACAAGTAGTAATAAATTATGGTGCTCGCTCTTTGTTTCAACCTAAGCAAAATTTTATTGGTAGGTATGTCTGTCCAGCTGTTCTCCTCTACATGTCGCATTTCTCAACCAGTTCTCGTGACAATTTGTGAGTAAGTTCAATTATTACCCGGATTTTTTTTATTTATGCAGTTATTGGAAAATTTTCAAATTTGATTCGTTGCCTAAAAGGACCTAAGCGCTAATGAGATAAGTAGCACATAGTACCATTGTTAGTTTCCGGCGATTATAAAGCAAAACAGGATGTATTACTTTCTTATGTCATCGACAAGACGGATAGTTTTTACAACCCCCGAAACCCTCTCTCTGGTTACGCCCTTGCTGCGATCCTTACAGATAAATTAAAGGTTTTTATGAAAAAAGTTCCACAATTGATGCTGTTCGATATATTAGAGTGATAGTTAGGGTATTGGAAAAAGTTATAGAAATTGATATTAACGTCTATATTAATTCTAAAAGTGTAGATTGAACTTGAGCAACTGTTATTTAAGATATATTTTACATCATCATCATCAGGTCCTTCCAGTCTCCACTGCAAGAGCACGACCCTCTCTGTACTACCAGAGCCATATACTAGCCTGAGTAGTCAGAGGATTTGGCCTACACTCTCCACGCCGGCCAGACGGGTTGGAGAGGTCTCTTTGATGTTAATAAGCTTTGTTTAGCTTGTGTTTCCTTAGTCGCCTTTTACGACATCCACGGGATGACTTGGAGTGGTCCTATTCTACTCTGCTGGGAACCACACGGCGTAATATATTTTACAACAACGAATTAATAATTTGTTTGAAGAACGATTTTTTCGCGACCGCCCAACTATTGCGGCTAGGCGGCTAGCCACGGAAACGAGCGCCGACACTTCAAGAATTTAAAAAAAAAAAACAAAAGACTCAGGCCATTTTTAACAATATACGTTCGCCCTATTGGTTTTTTGCCAACAAGACATAGCATTAAACTAATGTTACCTTTCACGCCCTATCTACACTGTACCGATCATCCTGAAATTTTGCATACACATAGGTAAGGGTACTGAGAAGGACAAAGGCGCATGACGCGGGCGAAGCCGCGGGTAACAGTAGTAAATATATACTGACAAATCATACAGATTGAACTAGCCCAAAGTAAGTTCGAGACTTGTGTCATGGGATACTTACTCAACGGTACTAAATTTTATTACAAATACATATATAAAACATCCAAGACCCAGGTCAATCTGAAAAAGATCATTGGCCTGACCGGGGATCGAACCCGGGACCACCGTGTCGCAGGCAGCCGTGCTGACCGCTGCGCCCCGCCGGTTTCCTAAAATAAACACTCAACTCACATTTTTACGCCTTTACAATGATTAATCAAAACAAATATTAACGCTTGCTTTTACTCACGAACAAGATTGTACATATTGCGTAAACTTTTATTACAAAAGTGGAAGGAATTTATCCATTATCGCATACACACCGAACACAGCAACATTGATTGATGAGATGGGATGTTCAATGCTTGCAGACAGACAGACAGGCAGGAATCGTGAGCTGTTTTGATTTAAGAGGTATGGCGCTTGCCATGAAAAATCTTGCATTCCTAAGTATGTAAGCTTTCCCATAATTTGGAGGCTAGAATATTTTTTAGCCTAAAGTGTCCCAATGTTTTGCAAAGGCCCTTTAGTGCCAAATTAATTGAAAAAAAATATTAGGTCCTTTATTTATGAAATTGGCGTTTTCTATAGAGAATTTCGAGCAAAGTGAATTTTTCATACTAACGTTTTTAGTGTTATTTCGTGTTTCATAAATTCAACATAAATGAAATTTTGCTTATAGTTACGTACAGTATTAAGCCTAAATAAAACATTTAAAAATTTACAAAAAAATTGAAAAATAATAGAAATATGACTACATTTTTGATTTAAACGGACAAACTTGAAACGAGTTCTTTCCATGAGCATTTTCCAATAATTAAAACACAAAAACAAAAAAATTAATGCATGCAGAATGATAATAATATAAGCCACTTTCAAGTTTAAATAGAAAAAATTTGTTTTCTTGAAAATTATTATCATTAGGAACAAAATGGCAAGCGAAAGGAAAACTCCAATTTCATAGGCAAGGACTCAATATTTAAGCGAAAGGTGTTGGTAAAATGTATAAAATATATTATAAAGTTTATAAACAACGATTTTTCAATAGAAACACTTACTAAAAAGGGGTTTATTATAACTTCTATTTTTAGCTGATACTGTCCCAATGTTGGGCAAAGGGCAAGATTCATTGAAAAAATATTTAAACAAAAGCGGCTGCTAAATTTTATAAACACAAAGTTTTTTTTTTATTGAGGCACCCAAAAATAAACTAGGTATTAGAACTTCAGTGTTGGATATTGAGGTTATGTGTACTGATTATCGTCATACAGCGTGGGGGATGGGACCAAAGATGGAAACGCTAATTTTTTATTTTATTTCCTATACTGTTTTGCTAAACACTTTTTATGAAAATTTCGAAATTATTTTAGAGTTCCGAGCATTGCTCCCATAAGAAAAGTTGTTCATATTAACGGGCTGAGTCCCCCTTTTAAAAAGATATATTGACGGTAAATTTTCACGCTGTATATTATGGTGTTGACATAGTTTTGAACAAAGCTATCGTAAACGATAGATAGGGACCAATCCGTGCGCGTGACCTCGGGTGACTAATCGCGACGTTCGCACTGTTTTGAAGCTGTTCATACCCGAGCTTACGGTTCATACTCGTAGACGCGCGCTCTATAGTTAATATTTATACTCTAAGGTAGGGACCACATGACGTAGTTTAGAAATAGGGAATTTTGCAATTTTTTTTTATGATTTGTTTTAAATATCATGCATATTTTAAAATACAGTGTTGGTTTAATTGATTAGAAAAAAGTTTACTGGTAGATAAGCTTATTACAGTTTGATATATATTTTCATCGTATGTTAATTCTTTATTACCATAACTGTTTCCCAAACTAGCAACTAACAATCTAAAATAATGTTTTTGTTATTCATATGAGCTCATTTAAGCTATTTTCGGCGCCCCTGGATGCTGGCAAATTCCTTTATTATAATTTGATGGCTTATAATAACATTTTGTTTACTAAATATAAAGTAATAAGCTTTGGACCTGGATAAGCTTATTATTTCGGGTCAATACTGCGTAGTTTCAGAGACAAAAATATTAGTTACGTCAAAGAATACGCTGCGCGAAGCGATGTGGGTGAAGAAGTCTACAAAAACTATGGCATAAGAAAACAATTCGGATGATGTCTATATTTTTTTTTCGTTATTATATGGAAAGTCCTCCCAAAAAAAAGCTAATCCGCGAAAACAACGCCATACTAAACCAAAAACTCTCTTAGATATTAGTTTTAATAGCACATTTTTTGGGCGATACCAAAACGCTCTCCAGAAAATGCTACTCTATCGTGACGTCACGGTTGAGTAAAATGTATGGGTCGTATGAGTAACTTTTTCGACAGCTATATAAAATATCGCGTTTATTGTAATAGTCTTATAATAAAAGTTGCTTTATATTTAGACGCATATATAATGATAATATTTATTTTCACTTTTTTCATACTTTTAAAATGGACTTGCCCAACCAACTTTAAAAGGTTACTTAGCATGGTAAACGAATCGTTATCAAATTGAAAGTGTTAAAAAGAATTTATTCATTTAGAATCTGAAAACCCAGTCATCATGCCTATTGTAATAAAACTAGATAGAGAATTACTTTTTTCATTGAAAAACCGATGTTAGTTTTAATTTCAATCTCCCGTTGATATTACAAAATGTCCGAAGAATTTCCAATGACCGAGTATAAAAGAGAGCGTACGTTCGAACACTCTCAGAAAACGTCAGAAAACAAACGTAAATTGGAAGCATGCTCGTATTGCTCGTGTAGTCGATACTAGTGAATGTTGGAAAGAAATAGGTTCAAGCATTGATTTCAGTTGCATCTCTCCATGCTGGTTTGGAAGAAAAGGACATACAGGATATACCAGCTGCTTTTTCTTCTCCGGCTAGATTACAAAGGTATTAGCCAAGAATCTAAGAATTCACGACAGTAGGCAATCCAACACTATTTTGATTCCATCACTATTTTCATTCCGCTTTCCACCTCAATGCCCATGTTGTTATGACATTGGACTCTGTCTACCCTGCAAAGGATGAAGGCGTGATTATATGCATGTATGTATCTCAGTTGCATGTACAGACATTTCACTCTTGATTACGTCATGGAATATAAGGAATGAAACGGTTTTTATCCTCTTTGTTGCATTTGGTTATTAAATAACATCAAAAGAATTTATTGTTCAGCTGTCAATTAAAAAAGGTAAACATACTTCAAAATCTCCCGCCGTGAAGTTCCAGGCTAAGTAAGTACTCCAAGAGTAACTCTAAGTAAGTACTCCAAGTCTTCCCGTGAATGCGACTTTGAAAAAACAAACTAAACACAGCTTGTGAACATCAAAAAGAGCTCTCCAATGTCTGGCGAGAGAGTGTAGGTAAAATCCACTGACTGCTCTGGCTAATATATCCCATGCAGTGGAGACTAACAAAGACTTTATAATGATGATTATGAAGTTTACTTCACTTTCATGCACACCAAAAGCTACCTACCGATGATCTGGTGCGAGTGTGCTCATAGAAATGTCAGTGGTGTAGGTAATGGTTCGTAAGGTTCCGTAGTGAACAAGGACCCTTATAGTTTCGCCATGTCTATCTATTTGTCTGTCCGTCCATGGTTTTACTCAAAGACTATTAGTACTATAAAGCTGTAATTTGGTATGGGTATGTATATTAATCATGCCAAAAAAGTGGTAGAAAAAACACTATAATTTTTTTTATGTTAGCTCCCATACTTTGCTCCCATACAAGTTAAGAGGGAGTAATATTTTTTTTCCTATACAAACCCATCGTGTTGGGTATCGTTAAATAGGTCTTTGAAAAATATAGTGAGGTTAAGAACACCATTTTTCAGTTTAGGGATCCGTTTCCGAAATATTTGGTTTAAAAGTTTTGTTAAAGATAAGTGTCCCCCCCTCTATCTGCTAAACGGTTATATATGGATACGTGAAAAAAATAACAGCAGTAGTAGATATACTGAAATTGAAAGGAAATTTATCAGAGCTGAGTACTAAGTACAAACTAAAAAGTTATAGGCAACCAACTTATAAAATGTACTCGAAAATGTAAAATTTCATACAATTTTCATTGTTAGATGTTTTTGGTCGTTAAACTGTGAGGTGCAAGTGTGAAGAGTGTAAACCCAAGTTGTCATTCGATACTACGGAACCCTACACTGCGCGTGGCCCGACACGCACTTGGCCGGTTTTTCGATTTAGGAATCCGTTTCCGAGATATTTGGTTTTAAAGTGGTCTTTATTGTTAGGCCCAAATGAGATTTCGTTACTTCACAAGGCGTTATCGTTTATACCTCTGCTATGGCTATGGCTTTAATTAATAAAACCTTTTCCGACCCTAAAAGGGGCGACTCAGGCCATCTATATGAACAACTCTTTCATGGAACTAATATGAAAACTTGAAAATAATTTAGACATTCCCATACAAAAGTGTTGAATTTATTTTTAGAAAGTTGCAGGATTCCTATGATTTATGGATCGGACAGGATAGGACCTCTCGTGTCCAGGCTGGCTTTTTAACTACTACGCCACAGAGGCTTGTCAAGTCAGGATATTATATCATTATGACTTATGGAAATTTCACTTTTGTGCTTAACCCGGTATAATGACTCAGTAAAGCCACGCGATCACTGTTTGTTGAGGTTATAATTAATTTTGTGCGCAGAACGAAAGCCAAAGTAAAAATTTAATTATCAAGACGAACAAATATAAACGGCGAAGCCCGCTTTGATGCGGTTTACTTTCTTAGCTTTAACGTTTTTAGATTAAATGATTCTTGATGAACAGAAATAATGAGGAGCCCGATGGCTCAACTGGGCGTTTATTTTATAAGCGTTTACGCAAGTTAAGCAACCCTAAGCGCGGTCCCCACTTGGATGGGTGACCGGAAGTGGCATAAAAATATCTCGAACTCTCGATAAGCTGTTGGTCCCAGCTGTCATCGCTGATGGCAGTCGTTAAGCTATGTCAGATGCCGTAGGCAGCTTAAAAATCTGACACCTGTGTTGGCCACTTACACACACGAAAAACAAACAAACCCGGTATAATGACTTAGTAAACCCACGCGATTACTATTTGCCGAGGTTATAATTAATTTTGTGCGCAGAACGAAAGTCAAAGTAAAAATTTAATTATCAAGACGAACAAATATAAACGGCGAAGCCCGCTTTGATGCGGTTTACTTTCTTAGCTTTAACGTTTTTAGAATAAATGATGCTTGATGAACAGAAATAATGAGGAGCCCGATGGCTCAACTGGGCGTTTATTTAATAAGCGTTTACGCAAGTTAAGCAACCCTAAGCGCGGTCCCCACTTGGATGGGTGACCGGAAGTGGCATAAAAATATCTCGAACTCTCGATAAGCTGTTGGTCCCGGCTGTCATCGTTGATGGCCGTCGTTAAGCTATGTCGGATGCCTTTAGGCAGCTTGAAAATCTGACACCTGTGTTGGCCACTTACACACACGAAAAACAAAAAAACCCGGTATAATGACTTAGTAAACCCACGCGATCACTGTTTGTTGAGGTTATAATTAATTTTGTGCGCAGAACGAAAGCCAAAGTAAAAATTTAATTATCAAGACGAACAAATATAAACGGCGAAGCCCGCTTTGAAGCGGTTTGCTTTCTTAGCTTAAACGTTTTAAGATTAAATGATGCTTGATGAACAGAAATAATGAGGAACCCGATGGCTTAGTAGGCGTAAGCGTTATTAGAGCTCACGCAAGTTAAGCAATCTCGGGCGCAGACCCCACTTGGATGGGTGACCGGAAGTGACATAAAAATATCTCGAGCTCCGGAAGACACGTTAAGCTGTTGGTCCCAGCTTTCATTATTGATGGAAGTCGTTAAGCTACGCCAGATTCCTCTAGGCAGCTCAATACAATAAGGTTTTTCTGAAATACTTACCATTATTGAATTGTTGGGTCCAATAGCAGCTGTTTTTAGTCGTATATTCAGTAAAAATAAAACAATAAAATAAAAGAAATAGTTAAGAGTCGCCTGGAAGCGCATATCTTCATACTAACGGAAAAAAGGAATTGTGGCAATATTTTATAATTTTGGAGTAAAATTAAGCATTTAATCAATTAATCTCATTATAATCTACGTACGTTCCTATACAGCTTGGTTAAAATACCAATGGTTTGAGAATTACAAGCCTTTTCAAATTTGAATGGAAATCTTGAGAGGCGTGTAATTCTCAAACATTTGATAATTTAACCAAACTGTATAGGAACGTACGTAGATTATAATGAGATTAATTGATTGGATGCTTAAGAGCGTATACTAGCAGTATTTTTTCAGTATGGTTTCCATACAAATGTATTTCTCTATTTTCTCACTGAAAACTGATTCTAGAGGCACAATTCTTTTTTCATAAAATCTAGTACTAAAATAGGAATGCCCCTATTTTTTATTTTTTCCAAAAAAACTGTTTTTGTACAAAAAAAATTCTTTTAAAAAGTTTTTTAGAAATAAATAAAACATAGGGACATACCTATTTTAGTAATAGATTTTATGTAAAAAGAATGGTGCCTCTAGAAGCAGTTTTCAGTTAGAAAATAGAGAAATACATTTGTATGGAAAACGCACTGCTAGGATACCTAGCAGTGCGTTTTCCATACAACACTGCTAGGATAGGAAATTATCATAAATATTGTCACAATTCCCTTTTTCCATGCGCTTCCAGGTGACAACGTGATTTTTTACCGTTTTTTTTACTCGATAGTATAATAATGTTGTCATCAGACTATTGAGAAAAATAACGGCCGGTGTACAAATACGCATCATAATGGTGCGGAACCCTTTGTGCGTGAGTCTTAACTCGCGCTAGGCCGATTTTTATTAAATATTAAGCTATACAAAAATACATATAAACATATCATCACGTCTTTATCCCTGGCGGAGTAGACAGAACCCAGTCATAAAACCCAAATACCACGTTTAGCTTGTTAGTGGGCATTAAGAGGCTTACATCAGCTAAATGAATTTGAGAAACGTGTGCACACATTGACATAAACGGTATCACGCCATCTAACGGCGGCACTCATAACTACCATGATGCATCGCATGCTACCGGTCTCACGCCGCTGGAGATTTCTAAGAGATGGCGCGCAAATAACACCTAGACATAACAAATGATAGACACGTCAAGTTTGAGTAACTACAAAAGTAAAAAACTAAACTTTAAAATATCTTTATTTCGTATCTTTATTTCGTAGAAAGCAGAACCAAAATAGTGATGAGTTGCTTGCCGCGTCGCCTGTTGACTTTTCGCCCAAACCCTCGTTCGGCTTTAACGATCTGCGCGGGAAAAAAAAGCAGCTGGTGTATTCTATGTGTTTCCATTTCTCCCAAACCAGAATGGAAGTGTTCCAAAGATATACTCGCTAAATGTTATGAAAGGTAAGGCAATTTTATTTTTCTCTAAGGAAGGCCCAGTAAACAAACATTTACTTTCTGGCTTTTTCTCGCGGGCATGATACGGGCCTACAATGTTTTGCTATGTACGTCGCAAGCATTTATAAGTATTCTATTGTATTCCATTTTAGACCTTATCACATTGCTTTAAGAACCGATTTATTATACACTAACGCTTGTGAAGTTGTGACATGCTGGTGACTGTACAATGTACATACATGTACGTACAGGTTATGCATAGAGTAATAACATACGGAGACTAAGAAAGTAAAGCAAGCGAAGCAAAGTCGATTTAAATGAAAATTGTATGTATCCTTTATTTTCGAACGTCTTTTCAGTTATTTTCTCAGTTTCGTTTTTTTCGTTGTTAGTACTGGGTCTTTGCTGGATCCGGTATATTGATGACGGTTTTGGCAATTCATGCTGTCAAATAATTAAGCAAACATCTTGTGGACGATTTAGTATATATGTCGCAGTCATCTGGTTGAATTTGCTATTTGATTGAATGACTAGCGAGTTCATTGAATGGCGACGTTCAATTGAATGACTGAAGGACAGCTCGTCAAGTCGTTGAATGTAACGTTCAACGTCTTGACTGAATGAATGTCATTTAGCGAAGTCGTTGAATCTTAGCCGACTTTGTAATATTTGGTGGTAGCATGATTTCATTTTTCTTAGTTTTTAAAGTAGCCGGCGGCGGCGTTATAATAGGTAAATCCATATTGTCATACTATTTTATTACAAATAACGCACTTTTAAGTAAATTTAATCGGAATAAAATATCAAAATCGTGCCATCTGTTCGAGCTGTTTGACGCCATATTTGCTTTGGTGACTACTAACGCCGCAGTGGGAAAAAATGAACTAAATTTGAATCACCTGACTGATTCTATGTCCGCTCTTTTCAAAGGGCTATGTTACAGTCCGCTAACTAGTGCGTTGAGCGACGCTTATTTGTTCAACGTTCGGCCTAGTCATTCAATTAAACGTGGTCATTCAATGAACGCGCTAGTCATTCAATCAAATAGCAGATTCAACCAGATGACTGCGACATATATAACAATGACAAACATCGTCCACCTGTCATCCAGACCACCCTGTCTGGTGCTAAATCATTCATAATAAATAATTTATTATAAAATAAATGGTGACATTGAGAAACAATAACATACGATGCTGATAAATTAATTAAACAAGTAAATATTCTTTTAAGAAATTCTTATTAAAGTCTACCTATCTAATTTAATATAACTGTCAACAAAGATAATTATTGTGATTTTATTTTTTTGCTTCCACATTTTCACATACATATCATTCTCCCAAATCAGTATCATCATAATCATTATCAGGTCTATTTTTAGTCCCCAGTGCAGGAGCACGGCCCTCTCTGTACTACCAGAGCCAGTGCTCTGGCTTTAGAGAATTTGGCCTACACTCCTAACGCTGGCCAGACGGGTTGGAGAAGTCTTTTTGATGTTTGTAAGCTTTGTTTAATTTGTGTTTCTTAAGTCGCCTTCTACAACATTCACGGGAAGACTTGGAGTGGTCCTGTTCTACTCTGCCGGGAACCACACGGCATGGCAAATCAGTATGGTTAGGGAGAATGATAGTTATGCGAAGAAAGGACTGATTTTCTAGTCTATTCCTGCAGTTTTACACGTATTAAGGATACATTAATGCATGTGAAACTACGGGAATAGGCGTGACCATTTTTTCTCATTCACTCATTTCATTTGACAAATTACCCGGGCGTCAGAACACTTTTTTATGAGAATGTCGAATATCTTTTCGAGTTGGTCCTATAGGGAAAAAATCATATTAACGGTCTGAGTCACCCCTTTAAGGGTCAAGTAAACAAATAAAATTGTGTGTAGGTAGCGGCTCAGTTCGCTTGACACAACTTGAATTCAAAAATGAAAAACATTTATTCAGAAAACATATTGTCAACCGCTACCTTAGCTAGCTTAGTATCTATTAGTATCTCCTCTGTAATGACTGGTTAATTTGACCCCTAGGGATTGCTGTACACAAATAAGGAACAATATTTGCTGGACCGCTGTCATGCCTGGTTGCCCCGCTAAACGTAGCCTAGTTTGCTAGGCTACGTTTAGCCTAAGCAAATTGTAAACAATTTGCTTAGGCTTGTGGTTCTGGTATGGAAATAATTGAGGCAAGGCCATCGTTTAGGGACCAAATGTTATAAGATTAGTCAAATTTTCAGTTTTGTGTTTTATTATTTTTTTATCTCTGGCGATTTTTGTAATTTGCGTTTTTGTTAAGATGGGAAATTCATATTATATAAATATATTTTATATTTTTGTTGTTTCTTAGTAGTCCTTTTTAGCTTAGTATCTATAAATATCTCCTTTGTAATGACTGGTTAATTTGTCCCTTCTGTAAACAAATAAGGAGCAATATTTGCTGGGTCGCTGTCACGCCTAGTTGCCACGCTGAACGTAGTCTAGTAAACAATTTGCTTTGGCTTAAAGTTCTGGTATGGAAATAATTGAGGCAAGGCCACCGTTTAGGGTACCAAATGTTATAAGATAAGTCAAATTTTCAGTTTTGTGATTTATTATTTTTTTAACTCTGGCGATTTCTGTAATTTGCGTGTTTATTATGATGTGTAATTCATATTATATATATTTTTTTTTGTTTTGTTTCTTAGTAGTCCTAGTGGTAGCTTAGTATCTAAAAATATCTACTCTAAATCATCATCATCATATTCAAGTCATTTTAGTCTCCACTGCAGAAGCACGACCCTTTATGTACTACCAGAGCAATACATTAGCCAGAGCAGTCAGAAAATTTGGCTTACACTCTCCACACTGGCCAGAAGGGTTGGCGAGGTTAGTTTGATGTTTACAAGCTTTGTTAAGCTTGTGTTTCCTAAATCGCCTTCTACAATTGCCCCTAGGGATTGCTGATAACAAATAAGAAACAATATTTGTTGGACCGCTGTCACGCCTAGTTGCCCCGCTAAACGTAGCCTAGTAAACAATTTGCTTAGGCTTGCGGTTCAGGAATGGAAATAATTGAGGAAAGGCCATCGTTTAGAGACCACGTATTTTAAGATCAGTCTAATGTTCAACCTTATATTTTATTATTTCTTAATCCATCAGGTCTTTTCTAGTCTCCACCGCAGGAGCACGACCCTCTCTGTACCAGAGCCTGTATTAGCCGGAGCAGCAGCAATCAGAGGATTTGGCCTACACTCTCCACGCTGGCTAGACTAGTTGGAGAGGTCTCTTTGATGTTTATAAGCTTTGTTTAGCTTGTTTTTCCTAAGTCGCCTTTTACGACATCCACGGGAAGACTTGGCGTGGTCCTATTCTACTCTACCGGGAACCACACGGCCATATTATTCAGTATTAGTAGTTATTTCTTAATCTCTGGTGATTTTTGTAATTTGCGTCTCTTGTTGTTATATATTAGCGACGATCTTTTGACGAGCTCCGTGGCGTAGCGGTCAACACGCCTGCCTGCGACACGGAGGTCCCGGGTTCGATCCCCGGTCAGGTCAAGATGGAAAATGATCTTTTTCAGATTGACCTGGGTCTTGGATGTTTATCTATATATGTATTTGTTATAAAATATAGTATCGTTGAATTAGTATCCCATAATACAAGTCTTACTAAGAACTTACTTTGGGGCTAGCTCAATCTGTGTGATTTGTCCGTATATATTTATTATAAATATGAGTATATTTAACTAATAACGCTAAACGTAGCCTAGTAAACAAATTGCTTAGGCCTGTGGGTCTGGTATGGAATTAATTGGGGCAAGTCTTTATTAAAGGATCAAATGTGTAAAGATCAGTTTTATTACAAGCCTTTTTTTTAATCTCTGGCGATTTTTACTATATATGCCTTTTTTATTTTATGTAATTTATAAATATATGTTATAATGCTAAACGTAACATAGTAAACAATTTGCTTAGGCTTCTGGTTATGTTATGGAAATAACTGAGGCAAGGCCATCGTTTAGGGACCAAATGTTATAAGATAAGATCAGTGTAATTTTTAGTCTCATATATCATTATTTATTCATCTCTGGTGGTTTTTGTAATTTGTGTCTATTTTAAGTTGTGTCATTTTAATTATAAGTATAATATAATACACGCTTGTTTCTATGAAATATGTTGAAAAGGCGTTTCTAGTAGCGCGTGACAGTCACATTCACTACCTACTCGAAACCAAACAGTATTGTCTTCTAAAATACCTATATATACAACATTTTATGGCTGTTCGCACTTCGATTTCTTTGCCAAATGCTCTAGAGAGTAATTTTAATAAAACAAAACGGCGCGTAAGAAAATGGCAGCCGTAATAATGTTTATTGTATTTTCTCTTGTTTAGTTTAGATTTTTGTTATTTTTTTTTTTATAAGTGTACAAAAAAAAATTGTGTTTGTCAAAAAGAAGTTTCTTGCCTATCTATCTATCTATCAGCCAGTGACGTCCACTGCTGGACATAGGCCTCCCCCATAAATCGCCACAAATTGCGATCCTGTGCATATTGAGTCCAAACAAAGCAAAAGTCTGTAACCAGGAGACTTTTTTTGGTGGTTAGGGATTGATTATTGAATGTAAAAGGAAATTGTATCTTTTTAATATAACAATGTTGTGTTACTTTGTTATTTTCGTGGTGCAGTAATTAACACGCAAGCCTGCAACAAGAGAGATCCAAGGTTCGATTCCCGGTTAAGTCGTATAAAGTTTTGAAAAAATGTTTTTTTTTTTTATGTTTATATGCTCTGTTTAGCTTGTGTTACCACGGGAAGACTTGGACTGGTCCTATTTTGCTTTGCTGGAAACCACCCGCTGGTGCGAGATATATATTTATAAAATTTTAAGCTTTCCAAAGACTGACTCGTGAAGTCTACAGTTCACAAAGTCACTAGTTGACGAGCTCCGTGGCGCAGCGGTTACCACGCCAGCCTGCGACACGGGGGTCCCGGGTTCAATCCCCGGTCAGGTCATGATGGAAAACGATCTTTTTCAGATTGACCTGGGTCTTGGATGTTTATTTATATAGTATTTGTTATAAAATATAGTATGGTTGAGTTAGTATCCCATAACACAAGTCTTTCTTAAGAACTTACTTTGGGGCTAGCTCAATCTGTGTGATTTGTCCGAATATATTTAAAAAAAAAAAACTAGTTATATATCTGTATATATTATTTGCAGCCACAATTATTGTAAACAAGGCCTTTGTCAGCATCCATTGGTTCTGAAAATAGTAAATAAATGCATAACAATAACGCCATTTTGGATTGTTAGTAGTTGCTTTTGTATAAAATGGGAGATATGTAGTAAATATTGTACCAATTATGTAGGTATGTCGAAGATTGTAAGTTGATGTTATTTGGAGAAAATGCGCTGTGAAGTTTGTTGTCGCTTCTTCTGTAAATTATTAACATGATATACAGCAGTGGACCGCGAAAAGCTGACGATGATGATGATGAATTAATATTACTGCGCCTACCTAGGGCTCGGGTAATAAGAAGTAGGTAAAATTTTGACAAAATATATTTAATAAGAACACACATATTGCGTAAAGCTAAAAAATATGATAGGCAAATGTCAACCAGTCTACCAGTGAACATAAACACAGTAAAATGTACGAAACGTTAGGTGCATAAATAAAGTTGTATGGTGCCGGACTTGGTGTTAGGCCCAACACCATACATGAAGAGATGTTGCTGCTTGCTGGGTTGAAGGTGGTGATGTGGAGATACAAGATCACGTCACGGAGATAGTAGTTTATTGCTCTTGCTGGTTACATGGTGATAGCTTGGTGTGACGGATCCTTTCTCGATGGCAGTATCCACGATATTCTCTCAGAGAGCCATCTCGGATAGAATGTTAAATAATCAAGTTATTTATATAATAAAACGAGCTGACACGCGCCCTACATGATGAAGGCCGCGGGTTGCTAAATGTGCGAGGTAAGCTCGTACAAAAGTAATAAACGCCATAAATCCGTATTATTCTAATGTGCAAAAATCGCATAATCAAAGAAATCATTACGTAAAGCTTTCAACTAGATAAATGTACGTATATATTGAAAGTGTTTTGGATAGCGAGGAGTCAAATTACAATTAACAGCTGTGAAACCAATCAATTTGTATCTCCAAAACCCTTATCTAAGGGCTACGTCCAACACATTTGGCAACGAAATTGGCTGTACCGTAATTAAAGCCTGGTTCATATATTGTTGTCATCATTAGGACTAAGTCAACCTTAAATGCTCTTAATCTTGGTAATTTCGGACTAACTAGAATATCTTTAGAAAATTTGTGGAAAAAAAGCCAATTTGCTTCATTTTTATACAGTTTACTAGTATAATTATTTATTTCTGAACTATGTCCAACACATTTGCCTTCGGAATCAGCTGTAACGTAATAAAACGACAAACAGACGCGTCGGAGCATTGAAGGTAAAGCGCGCAGTTAAGAGCGTATACTAGCAATATGGTTTCCATACAAATGTATATTTCTATTTCCTCGCTGAAAACTGATTCTAGAGCCACAATTCTTTTTCATAAAATCTAGTACTAAAATAGGAATGCCCCTATTTTTTAATTTTTCCAAAAAAAACTGTTTCTGTACAATTTTTTTTTCTTTTAAACAGGTTTTTAGAAAATAATAAAACATAGGGCCATACCTATTTTAGTAATAGATTTTATGTAAAAAGAATTGAGCCTCTAGAAGCAGTTTTCAGCGAGAAAATAGAGAAATACATTTGTATGGAAAACGCACTGCTAGTATACCCTCTTAAGGCAAAAATAAATAAAATTTAATATATTCTTGTTCTTAGAGATGTTCCCAAATCCTTGCGTTGCGCCCCAAAGTAATTAAATTCAGTTGTTGATAGAAACTAGTCAGGGTCACCATGTAATTGTGACGAGCTCCGCAGCGCAGCGGTCAACACGCCTGCCTGCAACACGGATGGTCCTGGGTCTAGGATGTTTTTCTATATAAGTATCACTATCACTACATATTATAAAACAAAGTCCCCCGCCGCGTCTGTCTGTCTGTCTGTCTGTTCGCGATAAACTCCAAAACTACCGAACCGATTTTCATGCGGTTTTCTCCAATGGATAGCGTGGTTCTCGAGGAAGGTTTTAGTATATAGTTTGATAAGTTTTTGTATACCTTTTTGTATGTACCAACGATATTTGTTGGAGGTGTCGTAAAACATTTTGCTCACGTATTCCTCTCATGACGTAAGCATCCGCTAAGGAAGGATTTTTCAAAAGTCATCCCTTAAGGGGGTGAAATAGAGGGTTAAGGTTTATATGAAACTTTTTACTCCTTGGACATATTTGTATGAAATTTCGTGTGAATTGAGAGCGGCAAAAATAATGAGTAAGTAACATTTTTAATAGTTTCCCGAAATTAAACCTCTAAGGGGGTAAATCCCGCTAGAAAGACGCAGAAATATTGCCGATATTGTGTTTCTGAACCAAATATGTAATAATAAGATAGACTCTCCTGAGCTACTGAAATTAATTAATATAAACGTGCCCACTAGATCCTTGCGTAACAGACATTGTCCTTTAAATGTTCCTGTGTGTAATACTTATTATCGTCGAAACTCTTTTATCTGTAGGGCGTGTACACAGTTCAACAAGTTGGTAAGTTGCGATCCACATATCGACATTTTTAATAGTAAGCCCCCAACAATTATACGGTTACTAACCAACTCGTTTTTCGTTTAAGTAATGTTTGTATTTTGGTTTCTTTTTAGTTTCTTAAGATTATAACTACATTTTGTTACTTCCGTACCTAGTCACGGTTATCCATGTAAAAAAATGTGTTTTTTAACTATCTGTGAAAACTTGTTAATGGCTTATAGATATTTACTATAAATATTTTAAAATGTAACTCATAGCTGTAAGTTTTCCGAAGAAATAAAATAAAATAAAATAAATAAATATGTTTAGTTTACCGCTTTGTAGCGCCATATTTTATAATCCCCGCATTCCAAACCTGAAGTCACCGCGGACGAAGTCCAAAATTATTATAAACTACCTAAATTGTGTAATAAGCAGGTCCATTTTACGGCACTGGAGTCGACAGTCAATTAAATAAATATATTTATATATACGGACATATCACACAGATTGAGCTAGCCCCAAAGTAAGTTCGAGACTTGTGTTATGGGATACTAACTCAACGATACTATATTTTATAACAGATACATATACAGATAAACATCCAAGACCCAGGTCAATCTGAAAAAGATCATTTTTCCATTTTGACCTGACCGGGGATTGAACCCGGGACCATCCGTGTCGCAGGCAGGCGTGTTGACCGCTGCGCCACGGAGCTCGTCATATATCATATATTTGATAGATAAAAGTAGTAAATAAAAAGTTCCTTAATTCATTATGTTCTATAGATATTTATTGCGTCTCGAAGTTATGTTTGATGATATTGATATTGAATTCGGTTGTTGATTAAAACTGATCAGGGTCGCTGCGTAATTAACTTCGAATAGCTTAAAATTAACCTGACCTTGCTATAAGTAATTAAAACCCCTGCTGAAAATCTTCTTTTTTCTATTACATTAATTAACCACGTATACGAAAGATTAAAGGAGAATTACTAGAAAGATCTTTAATTCTCTAAATTCCTCATATTAATTGCATCCTGAAGTATGTAATTGAATTCGGTTGTTGATAAAAGTGATCAGGGTCACTATGTAATTAACTGTCGACTCGAGTGTCCTAGAATGGACTTACTTATTACTCAACTAGCTGTTACCCACGGCTTCGCCCGCGTAATTTATAGCCTTTGCCCTTTTCAGTATCCTTACCTATGTGAATGCAAAATTTCATGATGATCGGTTCAGTAAATACGGCGTGAAAGCATAACAAACAAACAAACTCACTTTCGCATTCATAATATTAGTTGGGATTGGGATTTAGTGAGTTTAGAATTGAATCCATGCTATTAGTAATTAAATCCCGTGGTGTAAATCTACTTTTATATTTCACATAAATGATTTCTGTTTGTGATAGATATATACTTAATCATTTATGTGCTAGATAAAGGTAGATTGACTATAAAGGTCTTTAATTCACTGAATTCCATATTCATTGCATACTGAAGTATGTAATTGAATTCGGTTGTTGATAAAAATTAATCAGGGTCACTACGTAATTAACTGTCGACTCGAGTGTCGCAGAATGGACTCATTAATTACTCAATTTAGTGAGTTTAGAATTAAATCCATGCTATTAGTAATTGACGAGCTCCGTGGCGCAGCGATCACACGCCTGCCTGCGACACGGATGGTCCCGGGTTTGATCCCCGGTCAGGTCAAAATGGAAAATGATCTTCTTCAGATTGGCCTGGGTCTTGGATGTTTATCTCTTCAAGTTTCTACCTATATTATAAAATATAGTATCGTTGAGTTAGTATTCCATAACACAAGTCTCGAACTTACTATGGGGCTAGCTCAATCTGTGTGATTTGTCCGTATATATTCATTTATTTATTTATTTATTAAAACCAGTGGTTTAAATCTACTTTTATCTATTACATAAAACTTCTATCACATACGTGATCGAAGACATAAAAGCAAAGTAACTTAAAGGGTCTTTAATTCACTAAATTCCCAATTCATTTGTTGTTGATAAAACTGATCAGGGTCACTACGTAATTAACTGTCGACTCAAGTGTCGTAGAATGGACTCACTAATTACTTAATTTATTGAGTTTAGAATTGAATCCATGCTATTAGTAATTAAAACCCGTGGTGTAAATCTACTTTAATATTTCACATAAATCATTTCTGTTTGTGATAGATATATACTTAACCATTTATGTGCTAGATAAAAGTAGATTGACTATAAAGGTCTTTAATTTACTGAATTCCATATTCATTGCATACCGAAGTATGTAATTGAATTCGGTTGTTGTTAAAAACTGATCATGGTCACTACGTAATTAACTGTCGACTCGAGTGTCGTACAATGGACTCACTAATTACTCAATTTAGTGAGTTTAGAATTAAATCCATGCTATAGTAATTGACGAGCTCCGTGGCGCAGCGATCACACGCCTGCCTGCGACACGGATGGTCACGAGTTTGATCCCCGGTCAGGTCAAGATGGAAAAAGATCTTCTTCAGATTGGCCTGGGTCTTGGATGTTTATCTCTACAAATATATATTAAAAAATATGGTATCGTTGAGTTAGTATCCCATAACACAAGTCTAGAACTTACTATGGAGCAAGCTCAATCAGTGTGATTTGTCCGTATATATTTATTTATTTATTAAAACCCGTGGTGTAAATCTACTTTTATCTATTACATAAAACTTATTATCACATATGTGATCGAAGACATAAAAGCAAAGTAACTTAAAGGGTCTTTAATTCACTAAATTCCCAATTCATTGCACCCTGAAGTATGTAATTGAATTCGGTTGTTGATAAAACTGATCAGGGTCACAACGTAATTAACTGTCGACTCGAGTGTCGTAGAATGGACGTTCTAATTACACAATTTAGAGAGTTTAGAAGTCAAATTTAGCTCGATTAAGATTTAAAGTTTAAGGTGTATTTTTTAAATAAATACATATTATCTAATAAGATAATTTTAAATATGACATGACGTGAAAAAGTGCCTGCAAAGGCCTATTTTCTGAATAAACGTTTTGATTTTGATTTAAATAACAATTTGAGCAAGCAGGTTTGTTAGGCGTCTGTTCAACTAACAATTAATTCAGCAAGGTAAACAGCTGCACTGATTTTAAGTGTGAGGTGTTATTAGATTAGTATCTTTATTTTTATCTTTTCAAGTTTATTTCAAGGGACACTAAAAAACGTATTAAAGTACATACTTTTGACAGTTTGTTCTTCTGTTTTATAAAATGGCTTACACCGAGACTTCAGTGACTCCGCTAATGTCCAGTAAATTGAGACACCAAGTATCGGTACTGTACGGTAAAGTTGTAACAAGTAGCATCAAAGATGGCATGTGTTCTTTGATGCCTCGTGGTCGGGAGCTTATGTGACAAGTCTATACGAGTCAAGGCCCAAATTTATATAATCATTTACCAGAAAATTTAAAAGATCTGTGTAAAAAACAATTTAAAAATAAACTTAAAAAAATATTATTAGAAAAGTGCTACTACAGTATTGATGAATATCTATCGGAAAGATATGTTTTTAATAATTTAATTGAATTAACTATATATTATTTTATTTTTTTTATTTTATTTTAATTCAGCTAATATTATAAATCTTGACATTCAATTTAATTATCATCTAATAATTTTGACATGTGTGTAAATTTGACTCATCTTGAATTAATAATAGAAAAATTTGATTTTTGTAAATAACTAATCTAAATTGTATTCTTGATCAAACATTTAAAACAATTTTTTTTCTCAAAGTATGTACTGTTAGGAACAAATATAATTTTTTGCACACCTTTCTAAGGTAAAATGTATTGGTACTATAATTTTTGTTAACATCGTATGTATTTACCTACATTTATGCAAATAAAGAATTTTGAATTTCAACAGTCCACTTTAACTATTTCACAAATTGTTCCATGAGCACCAATTTCATATTATTATAAAGTCAATCACCAAAACCACCAAAATCAATTTGCAAAATCGTCCAAGGTAGACCCCAATTGCACCCCTTGACTTCCCACCACAAACACCGACAGTTTGTTTCGGAACAAACGTTAACAACGCCACTCTTGACTATGACGTAAATGCATTATATGATTAGATCAATGGCGCCACCGGTTCAAAATATTTTTATTCATTTTCTTATTCTGTTTATTTCTCTGATCGTTTCATAACATGGCTCGGATAAAATTATTTTTAACTACATCCGCTGAAAATTGTAATCAAACCGCAATTTGAAGTCGTTGTTTTACCGACTATGGCCAGCAGTGGACTTTTTGCAGCTGGAATGATGATGATGAGTTTTACCGACTTCATATGTGAAAGAAAACTTTTACTCCAACTCGTTATACTTAACTTTTACTCATTGTTTGAGTTGGATTATAGTTTAATACTAAATGAATAGCCGTGTGGTTCTTGGTAGATTAGAATAGGACCACTCCAGGTCTTCCCATGGATGTCGTAGAAGGCGGCTTAGGAAACACAAATTTAACAAAGCTTATAAACATCAAAAAGACCAATCCAACCCGACTGGCCAGCGTAGAGATTTTAAGCCAAATCCTCTGACTGCTTAGGGTTATATATGGCTTTGGTAGTATGGAAAGGATCGTGCTGTTGCAGTGGAGACTAAAAAGATATAATTGATGACTATATCATATTACAAAACCTATAATTTTGTAGAGTTTGTATCCGACTATCGCTAGGCAGATTATCGTGTTAACAACTACGCCACGAACACCGTCAAGTTTTCCCCTAAATTTTCCCTATTCTCCGTTCTGCGATCGTTAAATATAACGACCGTACATACAAATTATCTACTAAGAACTCCCACGAAAGTCATTACATTTAATGTTCTTAGGAATGATGGAACAACACGATTTCGCAAAGAAGGGTTACCACAGGGCAAGCGATGAGGTTTTTTACCATCTATGTGTTTTTGTGGTACACTTTCATTCATCATTCATCATCATTTCGTGTAGGTGGCACGATCAGTCGACCATGCTCACCCTCCAGAGATCTTCGGAAACGCCTCTCGTCTCGGCCTCTGACGTGGTTCCTTTAATGATTACCAGATGGCAGCCGGGACTTACGGCTTAACTTTAAAGCACGGAATCGTCTTTCTTAGACAATCAGGTAATGCATGCTTGTAATGTCCGCACCAAACTGGAAACAACTTAACAAAGTATGCTTCCCGTGGGAATCGAACCCACGACCCCCGAGTTAAAAAGGCAAACTTTGCTGATAAAAACTATTATAATAGCAAGGAACCCACCTTTGTAGGGGTGAAAAAAAATATTACTTCCTCTTTACTTGTATGGGAGCTACCCTAAAAAAATTTTTTTTCAAGATTTTCTTCCACTTTTTTGACATGCTTAATATACATACCCATACCAAATTTCAGCTTTCTAGTACTTATAGTCTCTGAGTAAAACCGCGGACGGACAGACAGACAGACAGACATGGCGAAACTATAAGGGTTCCTAGTTTACTACGGAACCCTAAAAATGGAAACAAACAGACAAAATTTGTTGTGTGCTACTTAGTATAGCATCGAAATTATACTACTGAATAAATTAATCAGTTGTTCATATCCTCCAATCGACATCATAAAAAATAACCAAGAAAGTCGAAAAAAAAATGAAAAATTAAAAATTAAAAAAAAAATTAAAAAAAAAAACAAAAAAAAAATCTTGAAAAATCTGACACCAGTCTTGGCCACTTACACATACGAAAAACAAACAAACAAACCAAGAAAGTCATTCTACCAAATTTAAGAACATTAAACGAGGAATATAAATGAACGACGTGACTTATACAAATAAGAGTTATTTGAGAAACAAGGTCAAAGAAAAAGGATAATGAGGATTTAGGGTTTCCTTGATGCACCGTACAGCTATTTATTTTGATTGCTCTTGCCAACAACGATATACTGTACCCCAACATGACTGCCATGGAGTTAAAGAAATGTTACGTTTGATCGGAATGTTACACAACCTGAAATGTTGCTAGATAAGTAGTGACTTAAGAGGATATACTAGCAGTGCGTTTTCCATACAAATGTATTTCTCTATTTTCTCGTTGAAAACTGCTTCTAGAGGCACAATTCTTTTTACATACAATCTATTACAAAATAGGTAAGTCCCTATGTTTTATTTTTTTCTAAAAAACTGTTTAAAAGAAAAAAAAATGTACAATAACAGTTTTATTGGAAAAAATTAAAAATAGGGGCATTCCTATATTAGTACTACATTTTATGAAAAAAGAATTGTGGCTCTAGAATCAGTTTTCAGCGAGAAAATAGAGAAATACATTTGTATGGAAACCATATTGAAAAAAATACTGTTAGTATACGCTCTTAAGTATATACAGTAATATATAATATAAGTATATAAGTAAACCTATTAAAATAAATAATTAAAATCAAAACTTTTATTCAGAAAATAGGCCATTGCAGGCATTTTAAGTAATCTCATTAAAAAAAGATTGTATTTTATTTATTACTGTTCAGAAGCTGTGCATGTAATACTATTATCCAAGTAAATTAAGTATACTGACACCGCATGAATCTTAAATATGTTAACGTTGATTACCTCATAAATTTTATAGGATTGAATGCACTTTTTAATTTTTTCACTTTTTAATTTAACAGATCTTTTTAATTTTTATTATTTTATTGAATTGACTTACGTATAGAACTTGTAATTGAAACTCGTATGCCTAATGACGCAGCCAGCATAGATCACTGCACTTTAAATATGTAGACCTTTAAATAGGTAGTCGAATGAATTAATGACAACTAGCGTTTCGAAACCGATCACGGCAGAGAAAGAAAACGCCGAAAGAATTCGTTTCATTAGTATTATAAATAAATAAATAATAAATAAATATATACGGACAAATCACACAGATTGAGCTAGCCCCAAAGTAAGTTCTAATGAAAGACTTGTGTTATGGGATACTAACTCAACGATACTATATTTTATAACAAATACATATATAGATAAACATCCAAGACCCAGGTCAATCTGAAAAAGATCATTTTCCATCTTGACCTGACCGGGGATCGGACCCGGGACCATCCGTGTCGCAGGCAGGCGTGATGACCGCTGCGCCACGGAGCTCGTCGTTGGTTATTATATTTCGTTCTTTCTTTATTTCTTAGACTTATTCTTACGGTCGGCTTCTTTGGTTTGCGCGGGAAGAAAAGCAGTTATAGCAGCTCATATTCTAAATATTTTTTTCCAAAACGGCATGGAAGATAACTTGAATAAAGTGTGTAAACTAATTTAAATTCGTCACAAATATATAATTGAAATACAAATATACAAAATCTACGTGAGACAACCTCCTAGCCATACTGTATTATAGGATATAGATAGAATAACTATTTATGTACATATTGAGAGATATAATAAACACTCGAAAGTCTTTGTCTCATATTTTATTTTTCTGATCGTTGAAGCAAACATGCAGTTATTATGTTGTGCCTCCTCAAGTCCCTTTCGAAATTAAAATCCTATCATAGAAATTAACAACTAATAAAATTGTCAACTATCAACTTAAGAGCTGTTCTAACTAAAGAAGCCAATGTAAAGTTAACCACAGTAAGACAGATGTTTTTTATTAGGTACAAATCCTTACTTATAAAATTGTTTAAGTCCTATCAAAAAGTAGGTATGCCGTTTCCATTCCCGCTACGTCTATGTAAATAATCTACCTGTGGAAACCTCTCCTGATTACGGAACACAAAGCCATGAAAACTTCGCTGACAATTCTAACAAACGACTTTCTTTTCAGATGCCGACTCCGGAACGGGATTACAAAAGTTCGCTGACAGCGTAAAATGATCTACACGTCACACGCTTCCAACAAAAAATGTTTACGTGAAACATCAACATAATGGATTTAAAATTAGACCGGATACACAGAGCCATCATCATGGTTGTTATTTACAATCTCTGTTTGATTAGTGACGTCAGAAATGAGAATGTTGACACATTCTCGAACACAACAATTGCACATGTAGATAGACATTTTAATGAAATGCTTAGAAATAGAAGATTTAGCAATGATTCTGAATTTGAATTTGAAAAAGCTGAAATCAATATAGAAAAATCTAAACTAGGATTTGAGAAATATAATTCGAGTAATGAAAAAGAAATAGAATATAACAAAACAGATATACAATTTGGAAGAATCGTTGATAGAGAAGATGAAATATCAACACTAAATTATACAGAAGAACCATGCGTTGGTGATCCAGAGTTTTGTAATATGACTAAAGAAGAATATTTGGATATGTTAAATGAATACATATTTCCACATCCGTACGAATGGGTGTTAATAGCGACTCATGCAATAGTGTTTGTGATTGGACTGATAGGGAATGCGTTAGTGTGTATAGCTGTGTATAGGAACCATTCGATGAGGACAGTGACGAACTATTTCATAGTGAACTTAGCAGTGGCAGACTTTATGGTGATTCTGATTTGTTTGCCGCCGACGGTGCTGTGGGATGTGACGGAGACCTGGTTCTTCGGGACAGCGATGTGCAGGATTGTGCTGTATTTCCAGGTGAGCTTTTTTTTTATTGTCAGTTTCCGAGATTTTTTTTTATTGGTAATTCGAAGTAAATGACATTCCCAGATAGGAGTAAAAGAGATTTTTTTTACGATATTGACCGAATTTTCATGGTTCCGTAGTAAACTAGAAACCCTTATAGTTTCACCATGTCTGTCTGTCTGTCTGTCCGTCTGTCTATCCGTCCGCCGTTTTACTCAGAGACTATAATTACTAGAAAGCTGTTATTTGGTATGGGTATGTATATTAATCATGCCAAAAAAGTGGGAGAAAAAGAACTTAAAAAATAAACATTTTTTTAGCGTAGCTCCCTTACAGGTAAAGATTGAGTAATATTTTTTTTTTCTATACAAACCCATCGTATTAAGTATTATTAAATACGTCTTTAAAAAATATTGTGAGTTTGAGAACACCATTTTTCGATTTAGGAATCCGTTTCCGAAATATTTGATTTTAAAGTGCATATTTTTGTTAGAGGTAAGTGTCACCCCCTCTATCTGCTAAACGGTTATATATGGATACGTGAAAAAAATTACAGCAGTAGTATATATACTGAAGTTGAAAGGAAAACTATCAGAGCTGAGTACTAAGTACGAACTAAAAAGTTATAGGCAAACTGTACTATACTATACAAAATGTACTCGACAATTTTCACTGTTTGATGTTTTTGGTCGTTAAACTGTGGGGTGCGAGTGTGAACGCAAAGTTGTCATTCGCAACTACGGAACCCTTCACTGCGCGTGGCCTGACACGGACTTGGCCGGTTTTTTAATAGCATTTTTATTATTAGTCCCATAGGAAAAGTTGTTCATTACGACGGGCTCAGTCTCCCCTTAGGGTAAGGGTTTTATTAATGTATTGTATAAGATGATTTTATTCGCAACATACTTCGTCAAATTATGAAATTTATTATACCTACTCGATGAAAAATATATTATCGAGGAATATACACTGTACAACATACAGATGTAATTAAACATACTAACTCGTCGATAGTAAATATAATTTGCCTTTTACATACACCACAGATTACGGAATGCCAGTTCAGTTTGCGCTCGGCTAGTCGGTAGTAGCTAGTAGTAGTAAAAATCTAATATAACCTATATCACAAGTTAGTACAAAATAACGGTTTTTAATATTTCTGCAACTAAGTACCTTGAAACCCAAAACCTGAATAAACATTGCCGCCGCCTTACATACTTGTTTCTATGAAATTAATTGAAAAGATAATTTCAATTTCAATTTATTTTTATTGTTTTCATGGTTACAATGGGTATCTTAAATCACTATGTATAAAGTACAGCACGTAACCCTGAAAGGGCACTACAATAATTTAAAGGTTATATAAATTAGAACTCTTAAATACGAAACAAATAAAGAATCTGATTGGGTACAAATTGGATGATAAAAGAATAATATTAACTATGCCACACAATCAAAATAAAACAAAATTGTCACACAGAATAGTACAAATTAAAATACTAAAAAATATCAGTAAGTAAATGAAATATAAAATAAATTCGAAATATCAGTAGCCCTCGTAATTTCAAAAAAAAAAAAACTCTTCTACACTTTAAAAACATTTCTGCATCAAATATTCTCTGAGGCTTGTTAAGAATCTCTTTTCGTTTTCTTCGGTTTTTTTAAATATATTCAGGTACGTTATTATATATTTTAGTACACATCACGTCTGGGCTTGAGCTATAGAGTTTCATTGTGCTACATGGTAGAGCTTGTTTTGTTTTGATGCGTGTATTTATTGTATTTTCCCGTATTTGCTCTATGCTTTTGAAAAGTTGTATGTTATTTTTAACAAATTTACAAATTCCCATAATAGAGATTCCAGTAAGTGTTAAGATTTTGAGCTTAATAAAATGCGGTCGACAGCTCTCAGTCCAGTTTTTTAAATTGGCCAAAATTCATATACACTTTTTTTGTAAAATAAATAGCTGGTTTGCATCTGTACTGTTTCCCCATAGGATAATACCATACTGAAGGTGTGAGTAGGCATAGGCGTAATACCACAGATTACTAAATAATTACTTTAATAAATAAATATATAGGGACATATCACACAAATTGAGCTAGCCCCACAGTAAGTTGTGAACTTGTGTCGCAGGATACTAACTCAACGATACTATATTTTATAATAAATTCTTATATAGATAAACATCCAAGACCCAGGTCAATCTGAAAAAGATCGTTTTTCATCATGAACCTGACCGGGGATCGAACCCAGGACCCCCGTGTCGCAGTCTAGCGTGGTAACCACTGCGCCACGGAGCTCATTGTCGTACGTTGAAAGTGCGGTTTTCAAATCGGTACTACGCTTTAACTATGACTCTGACGCGCGAGCGACGTCACAGTTCCTGCTCTGTGACAACTATGTACACCTACATACATCGGATTTAGATATAACATTAAACATCGTACTAATTAGACGAGACATAATTTATCTTGTATTTATTTTACTAATTAAGTAAATAACATGAATTGGCCCAATTTGGGATATTGATTTTGATGTACATTTGGATTTAATGATAAGAAATTCTAAGATTATTATGATTTCATAGATTGATCTCTCAAAAAAATACTGATTGACATTTTTGACGAATATTTTCAATCGAAAATTATTTGAAAAATTCGGACTTTTGGAGGAATAGTCATACGTATGTAATAATAAAAAAATTGGTCTGTAGGACTTCATTTTCTTTCGTGTTGTTATGGAAAGAAGACCTTCCAAAAATAAACACATGAGTTAAAAAACATATTTTCCTAACAAAAAAAAAACTCTTAGAATAGAATAGAACAAGTTTATTTGCATATGAGTAGGGTACAAAGAAAGGTGTTACAAGGTTATTTCACTCTTAACCTTTAACTATGGACGTCTTATATTTATAACACTACCGTGGACATGTAGTCTGTCAGACTCCGATATAAGAATGCGATTTTTTTTACCATAATTATTCCAAATTGCTTGAACAATATAACTAGATGAAATTGAAGGAAACTAAAAATAAAATGACGTTAGTGCATAATCAACTTCTTTATTTAAAATCTTTAAAAATATTAAAAATAAGAGCATAGTCACCATTTTTAGTAATTTTGACTATAGGTTAGTTTTTAAACATAAAACATTACTTTACTAAAATATTTGGTAATAATCAAATCTTTTTCTTATAATCTACTGTATGAAGAATTAAAAAAAAATTAAATGAACTTCTGATAGAAAAAACCAAAAAAAACCACAACCATCTTTGTAAGACTAATGATTGACAGTCATTACATAGAGAACGGGAACAAAAGATGGATTACTAACTCGTAATATTTTGTTTGCCGGCCTATGAAGTGAACTTTGTCGCTTGCCCTCTGAACGAGAACAACCAGCTTCACATTTTCTGCCATTTTTTACACATAAAACTAAAACAAAAAATTTTTGTAACTATTTTTATACCGCAACTATGGACATGTAGTCTCACAGGCTCCAGCCAATTTTTCAAAAGGTAATACTCACGTCCTATGCACCGGGCGACGCTACCTCCTTCTTCTCTAGTCGTTTTTGCAATAAAACTGAAGCTACTGGGCGGCTCAGTCACGGGGAGTGGGGGGAAGTGAATGAAACAAAGAAACCAATATTGTCGCGGAGCCTGTGAGACTACATGTCCATACTTAAAGGCTAATCAGCCATTAGGGATAGCATGCAAATTTATAATCATCAACTTATAATTAAATTATTATTACAATGCATTTAATTCAATCAATTAATGTTTGTTAATGTCACAAAATATTATTAATGTATTGTCAAGCTTACAATTATCTTTTTTTTCTTTCGGATACAATATTTTTTTAATAAAAAAATTAAAGTATGTAAGGCCTACGCATACCTTCCATTTAATTTCGATAGTAATAGTTCTAGATATAACCAGTAGTTTGTCACGAAGTTTGATCTCCAAAAAAATTTCTTTAAATATATCGATTACTACATTTTTGATGCCCATTAAATTAGATATTTGTGTTATTAATACATACATACTCATACGTTTTAAATTTCATCGTATTTAGAGCACTGATTCGAGAGTTATTGCCAAACAAACATATTATTATCTACATACATTAATACTTTTTTTAATTCTTCATACATACATATAAAAAATGTGTTTTCGCCTTCGAGCAACACGGAAGGGAGTAGCCATACGCTGCGTTCCCCTCTGTCAAGGTACAAGCCAAATTAGGCATATACGTGTCTATGTGTTAGTTGTGTGTGACTCATCTGTACACAAATTATCGTTTCTTTATTATGACATTTTTTGTGACACTGTCATAATTACTATCAAGTGACAGTTTAATTTTTGTATGTAGGTGTGCGGAACTAAACTTGTGTGCATATTTCTCCCCGCAAAAAGCGCCAGAAAAATAGTAATAGTAAATTGTCGCTTTGCCCACTCCCTCCGTCCGGTACCAAGGCCGTGTTGCTCGAAGGTTTTCGCCCCAACTTGACTTAAAGAATATTACTCCGCTTGTATGAAGCGCCATACTTATAACAATACAAAGCTAGTAAATATATACAGTTATTCTTGAAAATATTGCTAACATACTTTGCACTCTGCGTCAGCGTTTTCTTTATTTCTCAAGGGACCCGCTGCCATACTTTGCAATGGAGTGTTCCGTATCTTGTATCGGTTGACTGAACTAAATGTGGGGTAGGTACATAAAGTATCGTTGTAAAGTTTTGCCCAATGGACCTTCCGAAAATAAACGAATTAGTTAAAAAAATAAATTCCAAAACAAAAATACTCTTTCGGATATATTTTTTTTTATATTTTCATGCAAACACATAACTACCATTCTGACGGGTTTTGATGGCTTTCATTGACAGGACGCGCGCACTCAAGCATTCAAAATCAATCAATTTTTTAATCATTGAAATAACCGCATGACGGTGTTTAGAGACAAGGATCATGTGGGACTTAGATGACATTGAAATAGGGTGTTCTTTAGAATTAAAAGCACGAAATATCTGTAACAAACATCAATTCGAGCTACCTTCCAAAAGTGACGACTTACAAGATGAATTTTTATAGTCAAAGACTAACAAATTAACTAACAAATATACAGTTATTCTTGAAAATATTGCTAACATATTTTGCCCTATGTATGATCAGCGTTTTCCTTATTTCTCGAGGGACCCGCTGCAATACTTTCACTTGGAGTGTTCCGTATCTTGTATCGGTTGACTCAGCTAAATCGTTGTAAAGATTTGCCCAATTGACCTTCCAAAAATAAACGAATTAGTGAAAAAAAAAATACATCCCTAAGCAAAAAAAAAAAAAAAAAACATTTTGGATTTAATATTTTTTTAATATTTTTTTTTATTTAAGTATATAAGTCCTTTGCATAGCTTTAATATTTATGTCAAAGGATAACACTATTTAATAAAAATAAGTCATAAAATCTCATGTTTTTAGATATATTTTTTGTTATAAGTGGATATTTTGCATGGGTGGTGGATTTTGCATTTTGTGTGAGTTAGGTCATTATCAAGTTAACTCTCATACAGACAAGTACGTACATGGATGTAAAATTTCGTTTGAAGTAGTTTTTGGCATAAATATCACAACTTGTATAAAATGTCAATACAAAACTAACAAATATACAGTTATTCTTGAAAATATTGCTAACATATTTTGCCCTCTGTATGATCAGCGTTTTCCTTATTTCTCGAGGGACCCGCTGCAATACTTTCGCTTGGAGTGTTCCGTATCTTGTATCGGTTGACTCAGCTAAATGTAAGGCAGGTACATAAAGTATCGTTGTTATGTTTTGCCCAATATTTGCTTAGCCAGCTTCTAAGAAAGGACAATCTTAATCCGTAATTTAGGATGTAAAGATAAACAACATGTGCGTCCTTTGAAATTTCCTTAAGAGTCGCCTGAACGCGCATGTCTCTATACAAACGGAAAAAGGGAATTGTGGCAATATTTGATAATTTTAGAGTAAAATTAAGCATCCAATCAATTAATCTCATTATAATCTACGTACGTTCCTATACAGTTTGGTTAAATTATCAATAGTTTGAGAATTATACGCCTCTCAAGATTTCCATACAAATTTGAAAAGGCTTGTAATTCTCAAACCATTGGTATTTTAACCAAGCTGTATAGGAACGTACGTAGATTATAATGAGATTAATTGATTAAATGCTTAATTTTACTCCAATATTATCAAATATTGCCACAATTCCCTTTTTCCGTTTGTATGGAGACATGCGGGTCCAGGCGACTCTTAATGGGGCGACTCAAACCGTCAATATGAACAACTTTTGCTATAAGATCAATGTTGGAAACTCGAAAAATTCTATGACTTTCCTATTCATTTCGCTCGGGCGGTTAATCATTTTTGTATGAAGATGTCGAATTTTTTTTGAGTCCTTATAATTGATCATATGGCAAAAGTTGTTCATATTGAAGGATTGAGTCACTCCTTTAAAGGTGTGTTGAAGGTCAAATTACATGATGTATACAACAAGATATACAATATAGAACAAGGTGGTCGAATGAATGACACTATGACAATGGCTGGAAGGAAAAGGCTAAGGACAGAGACCCTTGGAGAAATAAAGGGGAGGCTTTTGCCCAGCAGTGGGGTATAACATAATAAGCTAATAAAAAAAACTACAAAAGCGATTTGTCCAAAAAAGAAAAAAAAACAAAAAGTTAATGAACTCTATGTTACCTACTTGATCTTTCATTCTTTGATGTTACTTAGTTCTAAAAAACTCAAATCAAATAGTCATTTGTCTGAATCTATCAAAGAAGTTTCTTTAATGTTTCTTTAAAGTATACCTAATTTATAATATAAAAAAAAGTTTTATTAACAACTGCAATGCATAGAACAGAAAAACGTTTTTTAACATTCTATTAAAAAACGTTATAGTCCCATTAATGAAGTAACTTTTTAACTAGCTGGCGGGATTTCTTAAAAATCCCTTTTTAAGTTTCAGAAGTAAAGGTTTTAATTAAGAAATGAATAATGAGAAAGTCGAAAACTTAAGTTTCTCGATTTAAACTTTCTTGCGGCTTTTTATTTTTGAATGAGTTACAACGAGAATTGACCAAATCGATAAGGAAATTCAGTGAATTATGATTTTGAGGAAAATAGCCACAAAATCATTAAATGATTGGAGTCGATTAAGAAATTTGTTAGGAAAAAATTAAAATATACCTATCTTATTTAAAACTGAATTAGAACAAAACTTAACTAAAATGGAAATTTTCTCAACCGATTCTCGTGAAATTTGATAAAACAGGTTCAATAATCTATACTTACTCGTATATTATTAAGAGGGCAGATTTGGTTGTATGTTTATTTGAATTGAATAGCCTCCGAAACTACTGGACTGATTTGCGAAATTCTTTCACCTCTAGAAAGCTTATTTATCTGCGGGTGTCAAAGGCTAAATTGCACGCGAAAAAAGTTCCGTGAAAATTACTAGGTACATATAACTTTTCTGTCAATTCAATTACCTTGTGATGCATCCGAGAACTCTCATAAATAGGATGATTAGGATATGCCGATAGTTCCAACCATAAATCATCATTAATCTCACTAATGATCGTACTATCTATCATGGTCCATTATAGAGCAGGACAGTCATTATACCTGTTAAGCTTGACTAAATACTACAATAATATGTGTACGGTCACCTGCAAAAGTCCATACATAGCTCAAAGGTGAAAATCAATTACACTGATTAATATTTAGCAATATCATGAATCTTATGCATAACACATAAGGTTTAAATTGCTTCTATGTTTTTTTATTTTACAAGCGATTTTTAAGAAAATTTTATATGGACCGTACAGCAGGCCTATTTGCTAACTTTGATAATTACGGTGTACATCATTTTGATGATAACTTCAATATTCATTACGGCTTCCGTATGGAACACGAGCTACTAAACAAAGCTTATAAACATCAGAGTGACCTCTCCGTGTCTGGTCACCGTGGAGAGTTTAGGCCAAATCCTCTGACTGTTCTGGCTAATATATGGCTCCGAAAAGTCAGAAAAGATCGCGCGCTCCTGCAGTAGAGAGTAAAAAAACCTGTTAATGATGATGATGATGAAAAATTAATAATAAAGTTATCATCATCATCAAGGTCTTTGTTAGTCTCCACAGCAGGAAAACGACCCTCTCTGTACTACCAGAGCCATATATTAGCCAGAGCAGTCAGAGGATTTGGCCTACACTGTCTATGCTGGCCAGACGGGGTGGAGAGGTCCCTTTGATGTTTATAGCTTTGTTAAGCTTGTGTTTCCTTAGTCGACTTTTACGACATCCACGGGGAGACTTGGAGTGGTCCTATTCTACTCCGCCGGGAACTTTTGTGTGTAAATTTTCATACAAAAAGCGATAACGATTCCCACCTCTTAAACATAGTCCAATTTCAATAATTTTTTTTACACATTATTGATAAATAAAAGAAGTAGGGCTGTATGTTTTGATATTTAAGATATATTGCTTACAACAAAAGTTATGAGCATCTAAGTCTATTTTTTACATAAAAAAACCGGGGCGTTTTAATTTATTTAAATTAATCTAAACTGAATCAATAGAAAAAAAAGGTTAGCCAAAGATTAAGTTATGCTAAATCGAATGACACCAAAACTTTCCTAATTTCGTAAAGATTTAGGGGGGTGAAAGAGTTATCGCCTTTTGTATGAAAATTACAGGTAGTCGATCCTCTTAATTGTAGCGATGACCACCGATTATAGGCAATTATGTAGAGGAGGCCACAAAGGAGGCATAACATTTATTCATGCAAATATCTAAAATCTCCGTTGTTTCAAAATTCATTAATGTGAACACAACAACTCGCTTACCTTAAATTTAAATTCCCTACGCGTAGTAAAACATCTACGCAGATCAAATTCACAAGTTCTTTGGATTAGGAAAGTTTGGGTCTCGAACCTTTACGTCGCTTATTTTTGCCCCTGCTATAATTTAAGAACTGTGTTCTTGTCGGTTGCGTACTTGGTTCGAGTCGAGTAGTCTCTATTCTCTTGATGTAAACCAAGAGAATGGTACAGGAAAAGGTAAGAGATGTATCATATAAGGAATTATATAACAAATGTTTTATTTTTTCCTCAATTACATCCAAATTGCCCCTGCTGCCAATATCTAAACTCTAAACATCAACGGCAGCGGCAAATATTGCGTATTTTGGATTAAGGGGATACAAGAATGTTACGCGGTCCAGTGGTTTTTAAAATAAATCCTTTGAAAAAAAAACGGAGATATCATATTTTTTTTCTGCAAGGCCCTAGATAACCCTCCAAACTATTATATGAACCTGTTTTTAATTTCAAAAGTGGCCGCTTTTGGCAAAAAACTAAAAAAAGCTGCACGTGCTCTCTTTGTAAATAGTTTGAACATGATTCGCTGGTGAATATATTCCTTTCTGAGAATCTAGAGAAGAGTAAGTCTGTTTTTTTTGCAATCATATTCTCTAGATAGGTCGTTCCGCTGAACTTACTGCTTTCAGAATATTCTAACTTCTGTTTGAGAGCGATAACGTGACTAGAATCGTTCAGAAAGTTACTAAAACAATTCATTATGGAATAAATTAATACATATATAGGGAGAAATCATCTAAATAAAGCTAGAACTACAATAAATTGTAAACTTGTATCGTAAGAAACCAACTCAACGATTCTTAATTTGGTTAAAAAAAAAACATATATAGACAAACATTTCATACACAGGCCAATCTGAAAAATATATTTTCCATCATTTGCTCACCGGAAATTGAACCCGGGACCAATCGTGTCGCAGCGGCGTGTTAACCACAACGCAACAAAGGTCTATCAGATGATTCATTACAATACATTTAGGCTTCAAAGAGCGAGTGTAAAAGGCAAATGAGTCCGAAACCAACGTTTGTTCCGGAAAATTGTTACATTTCAACAAAGTATTATTGGTGGCGGTAATTTTCGCTAAGATGAAATCTGTTCAACTTAAGAATCTGTTCAACTTAAGACACTTCAGAACTTTTGTTTTGCTCGGATACCTTATTAATTTTACCTGAGCATCAGCTTTGTTTAAAAAGACATATCAAGAACAAAATGTTATTAAAAGTTTTGGAAGGGACTTTGATTAATTACTAATGTCAATCAAATTATACGAAGGAAAGGATACGGTTGCCACAGTTGTAGTGTTGTTGTGTGTTGACCTATCTCTTCCGGTTTAATTTGTTGGCTTACTTCAACCTCCGCGCCGTTACCATTCTCAGCAGAAGAAGATGGTACGCCCAACCTAACAACTTGATCTATATGTCTTTTAACAGGTGGACCTTCTTCCCTACTAACCAAATAATGCCGTGATCCCAATTTTTGTTCTATTATACCAGTTAACCATTTACTTTGTCCCGAAAAATTTCTTGCCTTGACTTTTGCGCCTATATTAAGGTGTCTTAATTTTCCTCCTGAATTATTCATCTGTTTCTGTTGCATTATATGAACCCTATCTTCTACTTGTCTAACACCTTTTAAAAGATCTAATCGTGATCTCAGATTCCTATGCTGCAGCAACATGGCTGGTGATACTCCCGTAGTGCTATGCTCAACGTTACGATACGCCATCAAATATGATTGCAGAGCCGCATCGATATCACATTTATCACGTATCGCTTTTTTAACTGCCCTCTTGCAAAGCTTTACGGCCCCCTCAGCCGCCCCGTTTGATGATGGATGGTGAACCGCAGAAAATGTGGTCATTATGCCATTAGCATTCATAAATTCTGCATATTCTCTGCTAGAAAATGGGGGCCCATTGTCTGACACTATTTGTCGTGGTAACCCAAAACGTGCAAAAGTTTCACGTAATATTTTTATTACTGCACTAGCTGTTGTCCTGTTCATATGAAATACTTCCAACCATTTTGAAGTTGAATCGATTATGACCAAAAACGTGTGGCCTTGGAAAGGCCCCATGAAATCTAGATGTAATCTAGTCCACGGTTCCTGAACGTACGGCCATGATTGTGGAGGTGCTCGCGGGGGAACCATTCCCTCCGCTACACATGTCGCACACTCTTTACAAATTCTTTCAATATCTGCGTCGATACCTGGCCACCAAACTATACCCCGCGCTATGCTTTTCATTTTAACAATGCCTAAATGTCCGACATGCATTTCCTTCAACAACTTTTCTCGCAAACTACTCGGTATCACCAGTCTATAACCCCAAATGACACAGCCCAAATCTAAATACAATTCATTACGACGTGTGAAATATGGTTTGAGTTCGACCTCATTACAAACTGCAGGCCACCCCGACTGTATGTACTGGATAACTCTTTTAATCACACTGTCCTTAATGATTTCCGTTTCAACCTCCTTTCTCGTAACTGGCAAAAAATCTTGTATGAAATTTATATACGTGGTCTCAAAATGAACCTTGGGTTCAGAACCTACTGGTAAACGAGATAAAGCGTCAGCGGCGTTTCTATCGCTACGCACGTATTCAATATCGTAATGATAACCTGCTAGTATGACGGCCCATCGTTGCATGCGGCTGGCAGCCATAACTGGTATGCCTGTTTTATCACCGAAAATAGTTACTAGTGGCTTATGATCAGTCCTTAAAATAAACCGTCGACCGTAAAGGTATTGGTGAAATTTGCGTACACCATATATGATTGCCAGCGCTTCCCGTTCGATTTGCGAATAACCTTTCTCTGCCGAATTGAGGGCCCGAGACGCGTAAGCTATCGGGCGCTCGCCGTCCGACGTCACGTGCGAGATGACGGCGCCGACCCCCACACTGCTCGCGTCAGTGGTCAACACCAACGGCAAGTCCGGTGAATAGTGTGCCAGGATTTCACTGGAAACCAACAAATTTTTAATCTTTTCAAAAGCCATGTTTCTTTTTTCATTCCACTCATATTTTGTCTCTTTACGTAGTAATTCGTATAAGGGTGCCAATATCGTACTCACGTTTGGCACGAATTTAGCATAGTACATAACTAATCCGAGAAATGAACGTAACTCCGTTATGTTAGTGGGTGCCCCTGCCTTTTTAATAGCTTCGATTTTCTCTGGGCAAGTATGGACTCCTTTTTGGCTAATAACAAAACCCAAGTAACTCACCGAATCAGCAAAAAAAATACATTTCTCTTTTTTTACTTTTAAACCATACTTTTTCAATCTTGTGAATACTTCTTCTAAAGTAGCCAAATGTTGGTTATCATCTAAACCCGTAATTATGACGTCATCTAGGAATACCCCTACCCTTGGCAAATCAGCAAATAATTGCTCTAATTTCCTTTGGAAAATACCCGGACTAGAAGCTAAACCATAAATTAATCTGTTGTATTTAAATAAACCTTTGTGTGTATTAATTACAGTGCATTCTTTGGAGTCGTCTAGCTCAAATTGGGCGTATGCTTGCGATAAATCAATTTTTGAAAATTTTTGACCCCCGTGCAATTTCGTCAATAGATCTTCTACCCGGGGTAGAGGAAAACGGTCCACCTCTAGACATTTATTTAAAGTGAGTTTAAAATCCCCACATATACGTATTGTACCATCCTTCTTCATTACCGGTACAATGGGCGTCGCCCAGTCCGAAGATGACACGGGCGAAAGGATGCCATCGCGGACCATCTGGTCGAGGGCGCGCTCGACGGGCTCACGCAGCGCGTAGGCGAGCGGGCGGGCGCGCAGGAACACCGGCCGGGCGCCTGCCTGCAGCCGGAACCCGACCTTGCCGCCCGTGAACCTTCCCAGCCCGTCTTCAAACACCTCACAATATCTGGAACTGAATTCCGCTAAATTAAATTCTGAACCATTTATACTATAACAATTACTCGCTGGTACCATAATATTTAATTCCTCTAACCATTCCCGACCTAACAAATTTGTTTTGCCACTATTAATAATGTATAAATCTAGATTTTTACATATGCTTTTATACTTCACTAAAGGCCTTATCTTACCCATAGGCTGAATAATTTCTCCCGTATAATAACGTAAATTCAACTTGGTAACTAACATTTTACATGACGAAAATAAATATTTATAACAATCATAGCTAATACACGATATGGCACTGCCTGTATCTATTTCCATAACCAACATTTTACCATTAATTGAAATATCAATAGTGTATGGTGCAAACTTTTTTAAATTGTGCAATTCTATACAAAAAGTATTTACCTCTTCACTCATATCGTCCTCACTGTCGGACCTCACCGTCTCCTCTGACAAGTTGTAAAACTTAGAAGAGTCCCTCCTTAATTTAGGACACATTTTCTTCAGGTGCCCTTCTTTGTTGCATACTCGGCATACATAACATCTGAACTTGCAAACAGCTGCCTCATGGTGCCCGCCGCCACATACGCTGCACCTCTTCGCACTAGTGGTAGTAAAGGATGATGACAACTTTGTAACCGCTCCCTTGTCGCCGTCCGCTCCTCTCATGCCACCTGCTCCAGCCCTTGACGGCTTATCACGCGCACTGTAATTCCTATCGCCTTGTGAAATGTTAGCGCGCTGCCCACGGTTACGCCCGGCGGTTCTCAGCTGGTTCACCGATGTTGTTGGTAGCCCGTCACCTTGCTTCACTCTGGTACGGTCTTCGACCAACGCGGCGTCCGTTTCTGCCGTTTCCATCGCCACAGCTAGCTTGAATGCTTTTTCCAATGAAATGTCGTCATCTTCCGCAAACAACCTTTGCCTTATACTTTCGTTCTTAAGGCCGCACACGAATTGGTCACGAATGTTCTCCGCTAAACTCTTTGATTCGAATTTGCAGCACTTTGATAGCCTTTTTAACTCCGCTAGATATTCAGGAACCATTTCTTCCCCTTTTTGTACGCGCTGCCGAAATCTAAATCTTTCTGCTAACAGACTGGGTCTTGGTTGTAGATGACCTTTCATAACCGCCACAAGGTCACCGAACGATTTTGTCGACGGTTTGTCTGGCGTACATAAATTCACCATTAATTCGTACGCGTCACTGCCTATTACCGTTATCAACGTTGCCACTTTCACTGCTTCCTTCACGTCATTAGCAATAAAATATTGTTCTAAGCGCTCCACGTATGACTCCCAAACGTCTTTGGTAATATCGAAAGGTCCGATTTTTCCGATCGACATTCTGCCGCCTGCCGTCACAACACTTAAGAAATAACAACTCCCACGCGTAATCCAATATTTCTCGTCGCCACTGAAGAGTATGTAACCAGGAACACTAGGAAATCTTCGGGAATTTTGGGAGCACAGTGAAACACGTCTGTTAGCTAGTACCTTTAATTCGAAGACAAGAATACCTTACAAATAATAGTAAATATTATTTGATATATAAGTACCCACATATTGAATACATCACACAATACATTTAGGCTTCAAAGAGCGAGTGTAAAAGGCAAATGAGTCCGAAACCAACGTTTGTTCCGGAAAATTGTTAAATTTCAACAAAGTATTATTGGTGGCGGTAATTTTCGCTAAGATGAAATCTGTTCAACTTAAGAATCTGTTCAACTTAAGACACTTCAGAACTTTTGTTTTGCTCGGATACCTTATTAATTTTACCTGAGCATCAGCTTTGTTTAAAAAGACATATCAAGAACAAAATGTTATTAAAAGTTTTGGAAGGGACTTTGATTAATTACTAATGTCAATCAAATTATACGAAGGAAAGGATACGGTTGCCACAGTTGTACTCTTTGTAGGAAACATTGTGTGGCATTCAGTCTAGACACGGAAGTATAAAGTAGAACATATATTTCCATGAGTCTAAATAATAAACGTAGAATTATTGTTTTATACCTATACGTGTACCTCACCTGCAAAAGTCCATACATAGCCTAAAGGTGAAAATCAATTGCACTGATTAGGAACACAAAAATATTTAGCAATATCATGAACCGTATGCATAATAAATAAGATTTAAATTGCTACTGGTTTTTATATAATCGCCGAAGCTACAAGCGATTTTAAAAAAATAATTCTAATAGGACTTTTGCAGGTGACAGTACCTCGACATTCCCTTACAGGGGTGACTCAGACCGTCAATAATATTGACGGTCATATTGACTCAATATGAAAAACTTTCTTATGGTACTAATTTTGTTGTTCTGTGGTTCTAATGAGAGAGACTGAATTTTTTTTTCTTTCCTAGAAAATGTTTATTTTTTTGAGTTACCTGCATTGATTTCTTACGAAAAGTTGTTCATATTGATGCTAAGTGCATCAATATGAACAACTTTTCGTAAAAAATCATCCCTTGTGGGTCAATTTACCAGTGTATGAATAAACTGTCATCAATTAACATTCAGAAAAACTTCTATGTGTGGAAAATAGTAGATATCATTAGAATGCAGGGAGAGTACGAGTATATCACTCATATCACACAAAGCTATGTACCTGTGTAGTCATTCAAAGGAATTGAATATCTGCTGAATCACAAATGGAGTAGTTATGTTATCGCGACAAAACACTCACCAACTTAGGCCGGGGTTCGAGTATGATGTGACTATTATACTTAATTTTACTACTACAAGGTTGAATTGTAATAGTACTTGGGAGGAAATTCGGCTTAATATGGGATGGAATAAAAGTACCTAACACATGTAATAATGAGCCCGATGGCCTAGTATAAGCATTGTAACGCTTCCGCATGTTAAGCAACCCCGGGCGCAGTCTCCACTTGGATGGGTGGCCGCAAGTGGCATAAAAATATCTCGAGCTCCTCCTGTAACACCTAATTTTATGCAAGTGTTGCTTACCATGAGATAGCCTATAAAATTACATTATTTCAAGCTGCCTTGACCGTATACGTTCACTGAACTATATCTCATTCCACTTTTCGTATTTTCACGAATCCTTCTATTCCCGGTTTTCTAATAGTTTCACTTTGAATCTAGAAATATTGAATGTTTTGGTCTGTAAGGAAAAGGTAAACATAGTCTTGTTTTGCTGTGTTTGACATCTGACAGAAGTGACAGGTTGACGTTTAGTTTCTGGTAAGTTTGTTGTCTGTGGCGATATTTCTTTGTAATTATTTGGGATTTTAACTATTTTGTGTTTTGAGTTCTAAAATCATTATAGAAGATAGTAAATGGACTTTCTTTTATTCTACGACTATACGTTCTAAATATTAGTAAAAATGTTACGTCGGATTTGTCATGAGCAGTTTGCTGCTGTGTGTATAACGAAACGCAGAAATGGTGCGTTCGGAAGTGTTGCGTTACATTGTTTTGACGTATTGAATTTTTACTTATAATTAAGTAATTGTTTTATATTTAGCCTTTCTTTCTATAAAATAGCAATTAATAGGCTACCCATTAATTGTTTAAGTCAAGTTCGCTAACTTACTTAATTTATTTAAAATGTGTTAAGTGGTTGTGTTGTGGTTCATAGTTTTGAGCATATGATTCGAACGTGCTTCGCGTCGTCGGAAGTCAGTGGTAGGAGGAAGTGTCTTTTTCGGGCTGCGCGTGCTGGCGTGCAGGTCCCTGAGAAGTTCTGTGCTGTGGGCTGTCTGTTGTTCTGTTCTGTAAGCTGCTGATTCTGGGATTTGAGGAAGAATCCGAAGGCGGCGTTGCTGCGAGCGTTATTCGTGGTTCCTGAAGTTCTGAGATAAAACCGGTGAGTTGAACACGTGTGAGAGCACACCCATGCGTGCGTTTTGGTAGTGATTCGTGTATAATCGTTTTCATTCTCTTACAGTTTCTGGTACTCTTCGGTGTCGGCGTGATCGCCTTGCTGTTGTTGGTTTCAACGGTTGCCGTAGTCCAGAAGCGTTTTTCTGCCTCCGTTACAGGTATGCGATAACCTCTTCTACATTTCTATCTTCAGAAGCACTCTCCCCACGCTTTTAAATAAGTAGGAATTATGTAATCTTTCTGTTAGAACTAAATTCTGTGTAAAAGCTATCCTAAATATAGTTTTATTGTTTGTTACTCACTAATATCTTGTGCTACTAGAGCGATCTCTTTTAGTCACTGTTTACAATATTAGTTTTGTCAAATAGGGACCATGATGCATGGCCTGAGATTGTTTTACGATGGAGACGCTCGGTGCCTCCAGCGCCACAAGCGTCCACCATCAATGGTATCATGCCTCTGGTGCGTTGTATTTCTTATTATGATAATCTGAAACTATCTTTTCATTGTAATAGCTAGATCTATTAATTATTCTTAAAAGAAGTGTAGTTATTCTGTTAAATGCTGTTCTGGGTGCGACGTCACCGTTAATGTAAAAGTCTGTAACTTTCCCTTATCTTCTGTCTGTAATTAGCTGTACCTAGTTGTAATGCATTATTGTGTACTACTACAGGAGGTGTTTGGCTGAGGTGTCAGTCTGGAGTGTCTGTCCGGAGTACCTGACTAAAGTGCTGTTTGGCTGAGGTGTCGGTCCGAGGAGTGGGTTCATCGGCTGGCAAGTCGAATCCTTCGTCGGTTGACTTGAGGATTCTTTTTCTTTAATTACGGGGATAAATTTCTTGGTTGAAAGTTTTACCTTTACATAAATACTACTTTCAATACTACTATTCTACTTATCTTTAAGTATTACATAAATTAGTATACTACTTATAACTTCTACTTTAAATAGTATGCTACAGGTACCGTCACGAGTTTTGAGCGCTCGGCGAAAGAAGTGGGGAGACTTGCGCAGGTGTACACTCGCGCTCATAATTACGACGGAGTGTTTTTAAAAAAGTTTTCACTTTCGTGGAAAAGTAATAGAAGATTATATACCTAAGTATTATTGAAAAGGAAAAGAAAATAAAATCACATTTTTATTTATATTAATAAACATTTATTCTTTATTGTAGGTAGTTATAGTGTCGGTATTATTGAAACTTATATTATTATACTTAAGGCGCTTAAACCACCCTAACTAACGCCACCCCTGGTTTTATTTCCTTTACAACTTAATAAGATCAAATTGAAAAAATCGACTTAAGTACTTCACTTGTAAATGACTTCTAGTATTTTTTGTATTGATTTTTATTATTTTGCATTTGGTTAATCAAGAAAACTACGCTTTACCGCCAAAAGCGGCCACTTTTGGCGGTAATGAGTAGATCTCTCAATCTGAAGTGCTGATGTCGATGAAAACTTCTACTAAAAATACTACAAGTAATTTATTAAGGAAGTATTTACGTAGATTTTTTCAATTTGTTCTTCTTTCGGAGAACAAAAAAAAAAAAAGCGGGTGTCGCCAGTTACGGTAATGTAAGCCCCTTAATGAATTTTCTTTTTCTTCAAATTTTAATCATCTGGCAATAATGCTATTCCTTCCATCAAATCGTCATTCATTATGGAAGTTGAAGGTTGTGAATGGATGAGGCTGGAACTACTTGCCGAAGGTTCTTCATCGTCGGTGTCACTCATTTCACAATCATCGTCTTCATCTTGACTATTGTCACTGTCGGAATCAGAAACGTGAATAATAAATTGCTCGGTCATATCGTCAATAACGTGGTCATTCTTTACGTATTCTTCTTCAATTTTTTTAACTTTATTACACAACACCTCCCATTCTTGCGCTCCCATTACTTGTACTTTTTCTTTTACTAATTCAATAGCGTTGTTTAGGTTCCACTTTACATTTTTACTACCTACGTACTGTTTGATGGTAGACCAGGCCATTTCTATTGGGTTTAAGTCGGGGTGATATGGGGGTAATCTAAGAATTTCGTGATTATGTTCAGCCATAATTTTATCTATTGAAAATGTTTTAAATCTTTCTTTGTTAGCTTTAATTAATTTGTATAATTCCGGTTTAAGTAATTTTTCGTTGTATTGTATCCCTTTCTCCGTGAGCCATGCATGCATGTCCGCCTTTTTAGAAACTGACGTGGGTGCGATATCGGACTGCTTATTGTGATAAGAGGCATTGTCAATCACGACTACAGAATTAGAAGGAATGTTGGGAATCAATTGTGTTTGCAGCCATTTTTCGTAATTCTCATAATTCATATTATCATGATAATCTCCTGACCTGCTGCCAGCTTTAAAAGTGAGCAACGCATTCGGAACAAAGCCCGCTTCTGATCCGGCATGCACAATTACCACGCGTTGCCCTTTTGATATAGGCTTTTTAAGTCCCTTTGTAGAACCATCTGTCCAACCCTTGGGATTAGAGTGACTTGAATCAACGTATGACTCGTCGGTATAAATTATAGGTCGTCTGTCTTGGCGGTATTTTCTTATTTTCTTAAGGTATTCAATTCGTTGCAGTCGGATATTTGAGGTTTCTATTAGAACCTTTCGGTTGTTTTCGACATTTTTCCATCGAAAACCTAAATCATGAATTATACGTCGTAAGCTTGCTTCTGATCCTTGGAAGTTAATATCTTGCTGTAATTTTCTTCTGAGTTTCTCCAAAGTGGGTAGTTCTTTATTTGTTACATGAAAATTATGTATGCATCTCTTGATGACACCTTGATCGAAGCTGTCAATTCCAGTTACTGGCTTTTGTCTCGGTCTTTTTTTCCCAGGTGTCCTAAATATGGCAACAAACTCTGAATTACGTGCTTCTGTCACAATTCTTCTAACCGTTGCTACGGATGTTTTAGTAGCAAGTGCTGTTCTTTTCTGACCCTGTTTGACGTTGCTAATAACACTATGTAGTTCATTTTCATTAGTTTTATTATTTTGTACCGCTTCGTCTCGAGTTCGTTCTAAGTTATTGCGAATATCAGTTAATATGGATTGATCAGCAGCACTTGTTATTCTCTTTTCAATTTGGTGTAAACTTTGAATAGCCCTTTCTAAGCTTTTCTGCAATGTGGCAGTTCCTGCAGCTGTTGCATTTTTTACCACTTTCAACTTACAAACAATTTCATCAGTCTCTTTTTGTACAAAACAATTCACGTCATATATCATTTTTCTCGCTTGTCTAGTTAAAACATTTTTTTTCGGCATATTTTTCACAAGTCGACAAAAGAATACGAACACAATATGTGCGCGACTGTACTTCGGGCGACGCAGACGTGCGAGCGGTACGCGGGAGCAGTAAGCGACTGATTAACCAATACGACGCCGGCGCTGGCCGTCTCACCCGTCGCACTCCGCTCCCCCCGCCAAACAGACCCAAAAAATGACAACTGCGCATTCAAAGCCAGCGCTCTAAACTCGTGACGGTACCTGTACTTTACCTTAATATAAACGCGTTCACAAGGGACCAGCCAAACTAGCCAACAACCCTCCCCTTTATTTCTTTATTTTCTCATTGTTGTTATCTTAACTTTAAGATTACGGTTATATCTCTTCACGAAGAGTACCTAAGATGTTATTGTACGACAATAAATAAAACCTCTTGTCATTTAAACCTATTTTTCTTGACTTTTCCCTACTTAGGAGTTTACCCCTCCACCACTTTAAAACTTAAATTAAACTAAAACATAAACTCTTTTTTTTTCTAAAGTTACATGGCGCCCGAACAGGGACTTTGTTGGTCTAGTGTGCTTTCTCTCTGTCACTGGTATTTCGCTCAATGACGGATTGGCTGGTCCTTTATACTTATTTTGCTGATAAGTCTGAATAATTGAATTGTACTTCTGTTGCGGTTTAGTAATATTGTGTGAGGTTACTGTGTACACTGTTTCTATACGAATATTGTAATTTATTTTACAATTGTAAATTAATTGCGGTAACTTATCTGTTATAATTTAAGTTTGTATCTCAACATGACGGAAGAACGCCCTATTCGTTTTAACGTTTTGAATAAAGATGAGCTCCTTTACGAAGTGGCTATACGTGATGCTGTACCAGAGAAATCTGTTGATTTATTACGTATTCAAATTAGACGCTTGGCTAAAGAGATACCTAGCGATGAGGTGAGTGTGTTTGAAGGTGATGTAGAAGCGGAATTAAAAACTATTACTTCTAAAATTTCTGAATTAGAGGCGATCCTTAATCAGAAAACTCTTTTATTAAAAAGGTTATATCGCATCCAGGCTTTGGGTAACCATATCTTTCATAGGTTGAGTCGTGTAGAGCCTGTTGAGGAAGTGCATGTAACGTTGAAGGAGCAATTAGATGATCGTCTCGTCCTGTTGTTGAAACGAATTGATCAGCTGTATCATTCTTTTAGTAGTAGTTTTGATTTTAAGCCGGCTGTAGATGTAGTTCCTGGGGAGTCTGGTGTGGCTGAAGCTGAATCTGTAGTTGTGAAGTCTGTGGTAACTTGTGATCGTTACTCTTTCGTTCACTCTCTTAATCTTAAATTTAATGGGAAGGACAGTGTACAAGCTTTTCTTCAAAGGATAGAGGAGTTGTGTTTATCTAGGAATATTTCTAAAGAGAAGTTGTTTAATTCTGCAGCTGAATTGTTTTCTGATGAGGCTCTTTCGTGGTATCGTAGTGTAAGCAGTGATGTGAGGGACTGGGAGTCTTTAAAAAACTTATTATTGGAAGAATTTCTGCCTTATGATTACGATCATCGCCTGCTGCAAGAAATTAGATCTAGGAGTCAGGGTCCTGATGAGTCTATTTCGTGTTATATGAATATTATGTTTAATTATTTCTCTCGTTTGCGGATGCCTGTTGGAGATGAAGAGAAGTTGAGTATAGTGAAGTTTAATATAAGACCTTCATATTCCATTCCGTTAGCGAACGTTAATATTCAGTCGTGGGCTGAACTTAAAAAATATTGTAGGCAGCTGGAAGCAGCTAAACAGAGGGCTGAATTGTTCACTGAGCCTCCAAAAAATATTCAGAATGCTGTTGCTCCTGACCTTGCGTATAAGTGGAAGTCGAATCGTTCCAGATGTGATGTTGTTTCTAAACCTAGTGATAAGTTTTGCGTACGCTGTCGTGTTCGTGATCATACGTTGCTCGAATGTACGGAGCCTCGTACTATTATTTGTTTCCGTTGTGGTGAGAAAGGTGTAACTGCTGCTAACTGTCTGAAGTGTGCGCCTAAAAGTAAATCTGCGCCGGATACAAAAAACGCGTAAAGAAGGGCCGTCGTTTAACTACGCCTGAGGAGTGGCGTGAATGGTGTGATTATGTGCGTGTGTTTTTTCAAAATAATAAACGTAACGTAGCGACGGTCCGCTCAAATGATTGTCGGGACGCTCGTCCTTATTTAAATGCAGAAATTGGTGGTGTTCCTTTTTCTGGGTTGTTAGATTCCGGATCTGAGATTTCTATTATTGGTGGTTCTGCTGTGGAGTATTTTACTAACCTGGCTGACCTACATCAGCATGATTCTATAGATTCTGTTGTGACTGCGAATGGATCTACCTCTCCAGTCGCTGGATATATGTTTTTGCCTGTTGTGGTAAATGATGTGTTGCGTGTGATTAAGTTTTTTGTGATACCAGGCGTATCCTCGTCTTTATTATTTGGTATCAACTTTTGGAAGGCTTTTCAGGTTGCGCCTGATGTCTTGAGTCTGATGGATCGGAAAGATCTAATAGTTTTTCAAGAACCTGCTGAAGCGGCTGTGTCGCAAATTAATCGTATACACCCTTTCGATGCTTTAACGGAAGAGCAGAAGAAATTGGCGGGTGATGTTTGTAAAATGTTTGAAGATATCTCAGCTGAAAAGAAGGGTTTAGGTAGAACTCATCTGATATCCCATCACATTGATACGGGAGACGCGACTCCTATCAAACAGCGTTATTATGTGATGTCCCCTGATAAACTTCGTGAGTTAAATCGTCAACTAGACGAAATGATTGAACGGGATGTAGTTGAGCCGAGCTGTAGTCCTTGGAACAACCCTATTACCATGGTTCCTAAAGCTAATGGTGAGATGCGTTTTTGCTTAGATAGCAGAAAACTTAATGAGGTTTCGAAACACGATGCCTATCCTCTTCCCTATATCTCTAACATCTTAGATCAACTTCGAGACTCATGTTTCCTTTCTTCTATTGATTTAAAATCTGCGTTTTGGCAGATCCCTCTTACTCCTTCTTCTAAAGAGAAGACCTCGTTTACTATTCCGTCGCGGGGACTTTTCCAATTTAAAGTTATGTGTTATGGTCTGACCTCTGCGCCAGCTACGCAGCAACGACTGATGGATAAACTGTTTGGACCTGAATTTGGAGGGCGTGTATTTATTTATTTGGATGACATTGTCGTGGCTACTAAAACTTTCGAGGAGCATATTGATCTCCTAAAGAGGGTGCTGGAGCGTTTGCGTTCTGCTAATCTGACTGTTAGTTTGTCGAAGTGTTGTCTGTTTCGGAAGCAGTTGAAATACCTTGGGTATGTTGTGGATGATTTAGGATTGAGAACTGACCCTGAGAAGGTGAAAGCCATTACGGATTTTCCCATACCTATTTGCCCCAAAGATGTTAAACGATTTTTAGGGACAGCTTCATACTATAGAAGATTTATTAGAGGGTTTAGTACCATTGCTGCACCTTTAAATGCTCTAACTTCTACTCGGAAAAACCGGCCACCTTTTGTTTGGTCTCCTGAAGCTGAACACGCGTTTCTGCAGCTGAAAAGTGCTTTGACGTCTGCTCCTGTCTTGGCATGTCCTGATTTTTCTCTTCCTTTTATTGTGCACGCTGATGCATCCGATGTTGGTATTGGAGGCATGCTGACTCAGTCTTTTGACGGTGAAGAACATCCAATTGCTTATTATAGTCGTTCGTTGAATCATGCAGAGCGTAACTATTCTGCTACTGAAAGAGAGGCGTTGGCTGTGGTACAAGTAGTAGAACATTTTAGGCCCTACCTTGAAGGTCCTAAAGCTTTCAAGATTATTACGGATCACGCTAGTTTAAAGTGGTTCCTTAACCTTCGTAATCCTACCGGGCGTTTGGAACGCTGGGGTTGCCGACTTTCTCCCTACAATTTTATTATTGAGCATCGACGCGGTAAAGATCACATTGTTCCTGATTCTTTATCCCGTTCTGTACCGGTTTCTGTTATAAATGCTGCTGGAACCGATCCTTGGTTTCATAATCTGTATTCTCGTTGTCAGAACAGGCCCCAAACCTGTCCTAACTACCAAATAATCGATGGTATACTTTACCGTTATACTAAGAGTAAGTCTTCGCTAACTGGAGATTTTGATTGGAAGGAAGTCGTACCTTCGAATGAAAGACTACGTCTCATTACTGAGAATCACGATTCTCCTTTAGGTGCTCATTTAGGGACTGAAAAGACGTATAAACGTTTGCGTCTTCGCTTTTATTGGCCTGATATGTATAAGGATGTTGAAGAGTACGTGTCGAAATGTCAGACATGTAAAGCATATAAACATCCTAATCAAACTACTCCTGGTTTGTTTGGAAATCCTAAGGTGTGTCGTAGACCATTCCAGTGTATCAGCGTTGATTTAGTTGGCCCACTGCCCAGGTCTCGGCAACAGAATGAATATCTGCTTGTAGTGGTTTGTTGTTTTTCAAAATATGTGATAATGTTTCCTCTTAGACGTGCGACTGGTAAAGTAGTGGCTCAACGCTTGGAAGACCATGTTTTCTTAGTTCATGGGGTTCCACAAACCGTTATCGTCGATAATGGACCGCAATTTATAGGACGCGATGTGAGAGCGTTGTTTGAAAAGTATAGAATACCACAAATTCATTTCACTCCTACTTATTGTCCTCAAGTAAATACTGTAGAACGGTATAATCGTACTATTGTCACGGCAATAGCTGCACTTGTTGGTACTGATCAACGAAGTTGGGATTCACATCTTTGTGAAATTCAATTTGCTATTAACACTGCTGTGAATGACACTACTACTTTTACCCCTTTTCTGCTTGTTCATGGACGTGAAGCTGTTGTTGATGGTTCTATCTACGGAGATAGTGAGGATATAGATGATATTCTTGTTAGTTGTCGTGCTGACTACCTCGATAAGATAGGCGTGTTGAAGGAAATATTTCTGAAGGTGGATAAAGAACTGAAAAAGTCGCACTGGAGGAACGCTAAGTATTACAATAGGCGTAGAAGGGATGTTGAGTTTGTAGAAGATGATATCATTTGGCGCCGGACGCATGTGCGTAGTGATGCTGCGAAACATTTTTCTTATAAATTAGCTCCACGTTTTGAAAAATGTCGTGTAGTGAAGAAGCTATCTAAATTAGTGTATTTGGTGGAAGACGAGAATGGCAGGAGGAGTGAGTGTCATGTGAAAGACATTAAAGGTTTAGGTTGAATTTTAGTTGGATCGTGATGCTGGGGGCCAGCGTGAATTTTTCTCGTTACCTCGCAAAATTCTGGCGGGTGAGGGGGTACTGTAACACCTAATTTTATGCAAGTGTTGCTTACCATGAGATAGCCTATAAAATTACATTATTTCAAGCTGCCTTGACCGTATACGTTCACTGAACTATATCTCATTCCACTTTTCGTATTTTCACGAATCCTTCTATTCCCGGTTTTCTAATAGTTTCACTTTGAATCTAGAAATATTGAATGTTTTGGTCTGTAAGGAAAAGGTAAACATAGTCTTGTTTTGCTGTGTTTGACATCTGACAGAAGTGACAGGTTGACGTTTAGTTTCTGGTAAGTTTGTTGTCTGTGGCGATATTTCTTTGTAATTATTTGGGATTTTAACTATTTTGTGTTTTGAGTTCTAAAATCATTATAGAAGATAGTAAATGGACTTTCTTTTATTCTACGACTATACGTTCTAAATATTAGTAAAAATGTTACGTCGGATTTGTCATGAGCAGTTTGCTGCTGTGTGTATAACGAAACGCAGAAATGGTGCGTTCGGAAGTGTTGCGTTACATTGTTTTGACGTATTGAATTTTTACTTATAATTAAGTAATTGTTTTATATTTAGCCTTTCTTTCTATAAAATAGCAATTAATAGGCTACCCATTAATTGTTTAAGTCAAGTTCGCTAACTTACTTAATTTATTTAAAATGTGTTAAGTGGTTGTGTTGTGGTTCATAGTTTTGAGCATATGATTCGAACGTGCTTCGCGTCGTCGGAAGTCAGTGGTAGGAGGAAGTGTCTTTTTCGGGCTGCGCGTGCTGGCGTGCAGGTCCCTGAGAAGTTCTGTGCTGTGGGCTGTCTGTTGTTCTGTTCTGTAAGCTGCTGATTCTGGGATTTGAGGAAGAATCCGAAGGCGGCGTTGCTGCGAGCGTTATTCGTGGTTCCTGAAGTTCTGAGATAAAACCGGTGAGTTGAACACGTGTGAGAGCACACCCATGCGTGCGTTTTGGTAGTGATTCGTGTATAATCGTTTTCATTCTCTTACAGTTTCTGGTACTCTTCGGTGTCGGCGTGATCGCCTTGCTGTTGTTGGTTTCAACGGTTGCCGTAGTCCAGAAGCGTTTTTCTGCCTCCGTTACAGGTATGCGATAACCTCTTCTACATTTCTATCTTCAGAAGCACTCTCCCCACGCTTTTAAATAAGTAGGAATTATGTAATCTTTCTGTTAGAACTAAATTCTGTGTAAAAGCTATCCTAAATATAGTTTTATTGTTTGTTACTCACTAATATCTTGTGCTACTAGAGCGATCTCTTTTAGTCACTGTTTACAATATTAGTTTTGTCAAATAGGGACCATGATGCATGGCCTGAGATTGTTTTACGATGGAGACGCTCGGTGCCTCCAGCGCCACAAGCGTCCACCATCAATGGTATCATGCCTCTGGTGCGTTGTATTTCTTATTATGATAATCTGAAACTATCTTTTCATTGTAATAGCTAGATCTATTAATTATTCTTAAAAGAAGTGTAGTTATTCTGTTAAATGCTGTTCTGGGTGCGACGTCACCGTTAATGTAAAAGTCTGTAACTTTCCCTTATCTTCTGTCTGTAATTAGCTGTACCTAGTTGTAATGCATTATTGTGTACTACTACAGGAGGTGTTTGGCTGAGGTGTCAGTCTGGAGTGTCTGTCCGGAGTACCTGACTAAAGTGCTGTTTGGCTGAGGTGTCGGTCCGAGGAGTGGGTTCATCGGCTGGCAAGTCGAATCCTTCGTCGGTTGACTTGAGGATTCTTTTTCTTTAATTACGGGGATAAATTTCTTGGTTGAAAGTTTTACCTTTACATAAATACTACTTTCAATACTACTATTCTACTTATCTTTAAGTATTACATAAATTAGTATACTACTTATAACTTCTACTTTAAATAGTATGCTACTTTACCTTAATATAAACGCGTTCACAAGGGACCAGCCAAACTAGCCAACAACCCTCCCCTTTATTTCTTTATTTTCTCATTGTTGTTATCTTAACTTTAAGATTACGGTTATATCTCTTCACGAAGAGTACCTAAGATGTTATTGTACGACAATAAATAAAACCTCTTGTCATTTAAACCTATTTTTCTTGACTTTTCCCTACTTAGGAGTTTACCCCTCCACCACTTTAAAACTTAAATTAAACTAAAACATAAACTCTTTTTTTTTCATAAGTTACACTCCGTACTTCGGATGGCGTCGCTAAGCTTTGTCCGATGCCTTAAGGCAGCTTGAAAAATCTGACACCAGTGTTGGCCACTTTCACACACACAAAAAATAACATGGGAAAAAAAGAAAGAAAAAGGAAAAAGAAAAATAAATCATTAGACAGACAAATGAGATATTATTTGAAATTTCGTTTGACGGGGCTCCAGATAACCCTTCAAACTATTTTATAAACACATCGTAATAGCCAATCGAGGGAATGGGCGTAAGGAATCATGTCAATAGGCGATGTGACTAGCAACCCATTTCTATTTTGATTCCGTTCTCACCTACAAGCCCACCACTATGCTGTGGTTAACCTAATTGTAAGTGCAGTTAGCTAATGGTATTGATTTAATTTGTATATTTTCTTGCATGTTATAATGATATTCTTATTTTGGTAACCATAATAAAAAAAAAAAAACTAAAAACAACGTGCCCTTAAGGTTTTACAGGCCAGGGCTCTGTTTACCCTGTATGTATAATTTAAAGTAAAAAGTATGAATTGCTGGGTGGAGTTAGTGTCGGTATAAGAACGCCTTAAAAGTTGGCGTTAATTGTAAAGTCTTCCACACCCGATCTATATTATTCCGATCCCTGGGTCCATGTTAAAACGGCAACTTCACCCAACGTAAAGTTCCTACCACGCCATTAAACTTTGAAGTGTCTCTAAATTACTTTAATTCATTTAGTGGTTCAATTGATCGCCTGACTTTGATTGAGGGGTCCAATGAAGTGGGGATATAAACTGTCGAGCTTTAATTAAAGTATCTTCCGAATTGGTTCTTAATCACCGTCCTTCGATATATACATCGTGTAAATTTATCCTCCCTCAAACTCAACCCATCAATATGATCAACTTTCGTATGAAATCAATGCTGGGAATCTAAATTTTCCCCGACATTTTCGTATAAGTGTTAGACTGTCCCGGCCGGTATGAAATAATTTAACGAGTTCCCAGAATTGTTCCCATATAAAAAGTTGTTATTTTTACGGGCCACGTCATGAAAATAACGTGGGCAAATTTACATATTATATACATACTATCACGTTTTTTCCCTTGCGGGGTAGACAGAGCCCAGGTCTATAAAACCTTAAGGCCACGTTTAGCATGTTGGTGGGCTTGTATGCGGAGAACGGAATTAAAATTAGTGAATGGTTGCTAGCCGGATCGCCTTATTAACATGATTTCTTACGCCCATTCCCTAGATCGGTTTTTACGATCTGCGCGGGAAGAGAAGCAGCTGCTACATTCTAAATTTTTTCTTTCTCCTAGACCAGCGTGGAAGATAATACCACGCCATTAAACTTTGAAGTGTCTCTAAATTACTTTAATTCATTTAGTGGTTCAATTGATCGCCTGACTTTGATTGAAAGGTCCAATGAAGTGGGGATATAAACTGTCGGCAAAGTAGCTTCCGAATTGGTTCTTAATTACTGTCGTTTGATTAACAACTTTCTTATAGGAGCAATGCTATTTGGCTGGACGCCTGAATACTTTTGTATGAAAATATCGTTATAATATTGGTTTTTTTTCGAGCGAGCGTCCTCAACTATGGGTGAAGCTGCAGCAGCAGAGCTAATATCCCTAACTGTCCTAGCTTATAAACGTAGGAACGTAGGAATAAAACGAATGGAATATTTCCATAGGTATATTAGGTACTGGTGAGTAAAACAATCTATGGGACACGCCCGGTGCCTAGCTGCTCGATTTGCCGAGTGCGGCGATCGCCGGTGACCCGGCGCTCCGCAGCCCCCGCGCCCCTCGCCTTCTTCCTCACTCGTCTCGACATACTCCCCGGGTTGAAGAGTTGTCTTCAAAGACTTCGACTTCATTCTTCGATGGGTAGAGGACAAATTGAAGTGAAGTCCCGACGTACAGTGCCTCTCTTCGTCTTCATTTCTGCCACCCTGGAGACCCCGTCGACACCAGGGTACACTTGGATGACTCGACCCATGGGCCACAGCAATGGCGGCGTATTCTTGTCCTTGATCAGGACCAGGGAGCCTATTTTCAGCTCTCCCTTGGATGTATGCCACTTTGTTTTAGCCTGAAGTAGAGAAACATAATCATCATGAAACCGTTTCCAAAAATGTTGGCTGATGTGTTGTATTCTTCGCCATCGATCCAGCCTAGAGATGGTGACTTCTGTCACTTGGGCAGTAGGGACAGCGAAGAGTGGTCGTCCAATTAAAAAATGAGAGGGTGTTAAAGCCGAAAAATCGTTTGGGTCGGAAGATAGAGGTGTAAGTGGGCGTGAATTTAGAACGGCCTCTATTTGACATAGACATGTAGCCATTTCTTCATAGGTGAGATGAGTCATTTGCAACAGTCTTTTTAAATGAAATTTGGAAGATTTGACTGCTGCTTCAGCCAAGGAATTAAGATGAGGGCTGTATGGAGGGACAAAATGAAATTCTATGCCCTCCTGCGCTATCTCAGATGCAACATCAGAGTTTTGTAAAAACCTGGCCATTTCATTCGATGCTCCTACGAAGTTCGTTCCGTTATCGGACGTGATGCTTCGAGGCTTGCCACGACGCGCCACGAACCGATTTAAAGCAGCCATGTAAGCCTCGGTGGTCAGGTCTGTGACGAGCTCCAAATGTACAGCTTTCACTGCGGCGCAAACAAAGATGCACAAATAAGATTTTATAAGCTTGCACCCTCGACCCTTTCGGTCACATATCAAAATTGGTCCACAGAAATCAACGTAAGAATTTTCCCAAGGATATTCAAGACGCGTCCTTGAAGGAGGAAGTTGACCCATAATTGGCTGAACATTTTGAGCTCTATGTCTGAAACATTTTATGCAATTTTTTACAACTAATTTTGATAAATTCCTACCACCTATAGGCCAGTATGATTGTCGTACGTGTGACAAAAGTAACTGAGGACCGGCATGAAGCAATTTAATATGTTGCATGTGAAATATAAGTTTAGTAAGCTTATGTTTGCTACAAATGATAATAGGATGTTTAACATCAAAATCATAGGGGGAGTTATCAAGCCTGCCGCCCACACGAAGAAGTCCATTTTTGTCAAGAAATGGAGTTAAAGAAATTAATTTGCTTTTGTGTGGTAATGTCTTTCCAGACTTTATGATTTTATACTCTTCTGGAAACATTTCAAGTTGAGAACTGTGCAAAATATGATTTAATGAATTTTCTAACTCGTTTACAGAGAGATTACCACACAGCTTGACATTACAACCTTTTGTATTATTAATAAATCTTAAAATGAATGCAATGATTCTTTGAATTTTAGTAAAACTAGAAAATTTATCTAAAAGCTTATTTACTATGGATGACTGAATGTTAGGTGATGAATGATTGAGGTTACATGCATAATCAACCATGGTAGTGAAATTATTAACTACTTCCGGCAAATCATGCTTCATTTCGTTTGGCATTTTAGGCCATGAACTTTCGTTATTATGCAAAAACGAAGGTCCCGACCACCACATGGTGGTGTTCCCGATTATATCAGCCTTAAGCCCACGCGAAACAAAATCTGCCGGGTTGTCTTTCGACGGCACGTAGCTCCAGGTATGACCACACGTACTTTCCAAAATTTCATGAACTCTATTTTTAACAAAGGGTTTAAGTTGACTGGTTGGTGTAGATAACCAACCCAAGACAATCATAGAGTCACACCAGAATCTACACTGACTGATTTGCAATTTTAATGATTCCTGAACCTTAGTACACAGCCTTGCACCCAACAAAGCTCCACAAAGTTCAAGTTTCGGGATCGTTGTCGGGCGGATCGGCGCTACACGATTTCTAGAGACTAGAAGATGCACGCTTACCGCTCCGTCTTTATTACACGACCGAATATAAGCACAAGCTCCGTATGCCTTTTCGGACGCATCTGTAAAGATATGAATTTCATGGGTAATAGAATTTTCACATAAAACCCAACGAGGAATTACTAAAGCATTCAGTGAGGAAAGTGTATTTTCAAATGAAGACCATAATTTATTAATTTCTGGTGATAACTTATCATCCCAGTCATACTTTTCGAGCCATAGTCGTTGTATTAAAATTTTTGCCTCAACAACGCACGGGCCTACGAGGCCTAGTAGGTCAAAGATTTGACTGATGACTGAAAGAATGTAGCGTTTTGTTACAAGTACAGATTTTTTTGGAAAAGATAGTGAATAAGTTAGAGAATCTGAGTTGCAAGCCCAATTTAAGCCCAATATTTTAGATGGAGCAGATTTTTCTCCTTGCTCAAAGAAATCTAAATTACTATCTGAACTGGCTTTATCGGTGGCAAAATGCGCCAAAATTTCAGGGTTGTTGGACCGCCACTTACGTAGAAAAAATTGTGCAGAAGACAGGATTGAACAGACAGCTGAAGAAATACTAATCGTCTCTTCTATAGAGCTCCCGCCGCTTAAATAATCATCAACAAAAAAATCATGTTTTATGGCTGACTTAACGAGCTCGTCTTGCGTGCTATCTGCTAAACTCACTAAACATTTAGTGGCAAGATACGGAGCTGAAGCCATGCCAAACGTGACAGTATTTAAAGTGTATGTCTTTAAGGGCTCATTGCGATCGAAACGAAAAATAATCTTTTGTAGAGATCGTTGACACGGATTCAGCTCTACAGCTCTATACATTCTTGAAACGTCACCAGAAACAACGTATCTGTGCTGACGAAAACGAAGCAAAATGGACAAAAGATCATCCTGCACTACGGGTCCGACCATCTGGCTATCGTTAAGAGATACACCTGAACTGGTAGAGGCTGATGCGTCGAAGACTACGCGTAGTTTTGTCGTAGAGCTCGATTCTCGAACGACTCCGTGATGTGGAATAAAGTTGTTTACGGAATCGTCAGATAAAATATTTGTGTCAAGAGACATGTGACCTAACTCTAAATATTCACGCATGTATTGCATATATTGATCCTTAAAATAAGGATCTCGCTCGAAACGTCGCTCAAGCGATAAAAAACGATTTTTTGCGTTTGTATATGAATGCCCTAAAACTTTAGGATCTTTCTTTAGGGGCATTGAAACAATAAATCGACCATCCTTTCCGCGAAAGGTAGTCTCATAGAAATGCCTTTCGCAATTTCTCTCTTCTAATGAAAAGTTATGTTTGGATGAAACATTGTCAAGCTCCCAAAATTGAGTTAAGTCGGGAGTGACTACACTAGTTTGATGGCAAAAATATGAATTAGAAGATTCTGACTTATTTTGTTGCAAAACACTACCTGAAACAAGCCATCCAAATTTAGTTTCGAATAATTTAGGTAGGTTTTTGCCTAAATCTATGCTATTAGAGCCTAAGACGCTCCAAAACACTTCAGCCCCTACCAGGATGTCGATGACCGACGGAATATTAAAGTTCGGGTCAGCTAACTGGATTCCTGAAGGAATAGGGACGTGATTAATATGCACGAACGAAGACGGTAAGACCGCAGTGATCTGAGGCAAAATATGACACTCGATATCCACTTTGTATGCACAGCATAAAGACTCTAAGGTGAGGTTACAAGACTGTGTACTATGAGATATGTGATTATTAATGCCCGTTACCTTGGTGCTGGTACCGCGTCGAGACAAACCCAATAAGTCAGAAAGTTTTTCAGTTACGAAATTTCCCGTGCTGCCGTTGTCCAATAAAAGACGCACAGTGTACTTCTTGCCCGTAGCGCTGGTCACACTGGCCATAGCTGTGGAAAGTAAAACATGCGAAGAAGTAGCAAGCTGCATAGAATTTACAGATAAAGCAGTGTTATCAGGTGTAACTGGCACCACAGAATGAGATGCTGAAGGCAGTGGATTTTGATTTGAATCTTGTGAATGGGACTCTAAGTGTAAAAGTGTGTTATGTTTAAGAGAACAATATCTGCAGTGGGACAATTTGCATTGTTTTGCACTATGTCCAAAGCGTAAGCAGTTTAAGCACACTTTAAACTCATTTGCTTTTTTATTTCTATTTTCTATACTTAAGTTCCTAAACGATTCACAAGAATACAAAGTGTGAGCTTGGGAGCAAAGGGGACATTTACGAAATTTGTTTTTATTGTAATTAGTTTTTTGTTTTTGCTGTAAATTTTTATTTGAATTAATTAAATTACTGTTGGAATTATTATTTAAGACTACAACAGAATTATTATTACTAGACAAAACATTATTTGTCTCAATGGACTCCAATAAGTCTGCTTTCTTGCCAAGAAAAGTGCAAAATTGAGACAAACTGGGCTCTTCCGTCAATGTGTCTCGAAACTCTTCCCAACTACGACTGGTTTTGCTATCCAATTTTTTAGCCATGACAAATATAAGTATGGTATCCCAATGTTCTGTTGGTTGCTTTAAAGAAGTTAGTGCCCTTACATTTTTATTAATTGTGTCAACCAAACCCCTCAAAGAAACACTTGACTCCTCTGAAATATTATTAATATCGAACAATGTCTGCATATGATTGTTGATAAGTAGGCGATTATTATTGTATCGCTGACACAGCAAGTCCCAGGCCATTTTATAATTTTCGGCTTTAAAATCAATATTTTTGATGATAGAAGCGGCATTTCCTTCAAGTGAGGCTCTCAGGTAATGGAATTTGCTGATGTCATCGATAGAATGATTATTGTGAATTAATGATGTAAAAAGTTCTCTAAATTCAATCCAATTTTGATATGTACCCGAAAAATTAATCAAATTTATACGGGGCAAACGAATAAAACTATGTTTGTGATTGAATGCACCTGTGCTTGCGTTTTCGAAGCTCGTCTCAGATCCTGGACCTTGGGCTGAAGAACCGAGTAGGCTGCGCGCGAGGGCCAACAGGGAGAAGTACTGACGCTCGAAATCCTCACGCTCAGTGAAAACCGCACCAGACTCCTCGTCCAGCACCTCGATGTCAGTCTGTAATGCATCAAATTCAGAATATAAGCATTCGAATTTATTAAGTCGCTCTTGCAGGTCCAAACGCTGCAACTGAGATAAGACAGAGCTATCCTTTAATAAATTTAAATAATAGGAAAATATTGTTGCCTTGGATTTATAAGAACTACGCTTTTTAATTAAAGTTTTGAGTGAGTCAGCCATTTTGAGATGAATAAAGTGCTACGTGGGCAAAGAAAAAATCGATAAAAATGCGATAAATCTACGATAATCGTACGTAATTGTGAAAAATATAAAACTACGAGGATGTGCAATCAGCTGTTGAGAATGCCTACGCGCAGGTAAGGGGCTCGAGGTCAGTGACCGCTGGTTACGTAACACTGACACGTCGAGCGCTCGGAATTTGCAACAAAGAAACGAATGCAGATACACAATTATTGCATTAGAATAGATGAATACTCACTGCGCACATCAATATTATTCACTAAAATGAATTGAATCTGCACTTGATGAGAAGCACAACACTTGGGAAGTAACGATTTTTCGGCAAAATGGAAGTAAGGGGAAAAATAATTGGAACGATTACACTCAAACACTGTCCTATACTCCCTGTATGACTTGACTTCGGCTTCCTCTTGATCTTCGCTTGGCTTTGGAGACGAATCCCGTAGACGACGAACGGTAACGGTTTCTTTCTTCAAATTTGAAACGACCGTTGCTATGTTCTTTACTTGAATCGAAGGACCATGAAGCTGCAGCAGCAGAGCTAATATCCCTAACTGTCCTAGCTTATAAACGTAGGAACGTAGGAATAAAACGAATGGAATATTTCCATAGGTATATTAGGTACTGGTGAGTAAAACAATCTATGGGACACGCCCGGTGCCTAGCTGCTCGATTTGCCGAGTGCGGCGATCGCCGGTGACCCGGCGCTCCGCAGCCCCCGCGCCCCTCGCCTTCTTCCTCACTCGTCTCGACAATGGGAAAAACCATAAACCTTTTGTTCCTTGTAGAAATTTAAGGTGCCACACTAGGCACACTAGAGACGCCAATAATTTTATTCCCAATACTTTACAAATAGAAAGAAATTAAAAAATGTAAATCATATAAGCCTTAGTAAATAACCTGAAGTATTTTTGGAATCATGTTTTAATATTAAAGATAAATAGTGATTACCGCCAAAAACGGCCGTTTTTGGCGGTAATTTGATTTTCATAATTCTGGCAATATTAAACATGATTCCAAAAATACTTCAGGTTATTTACTAAGGCTTATATGATTTACATTCTTGAATTTCTTTCTATTTGTAAAGTATTAGGAATAAAATTATTGGCGTCGCTAGTGTGCCTAGTGTGAGGTCTTAAGGGATATTTTGTATGAAAATTTTAAAAAAATCTCCGCGCTTTAGGAATTATATTGTAGAGAAAATCAAAACGATTTCTATTAGACCTTAAACCTCAGAAATTACTAATTCGAGCTAAGCTTTTCTAAATCTCACCCAATACCTTTTCTTTTGTTCCAGTCGGTGTCGGTGACAGTGTCAGTGCTGACGCTCACGTTCATCTCGGTGGACCGGTGGTACGCGATCTGCTTCCCGCTGAAGTTCAAGTCTACCACAGGAAGAGCCAAGACCGCTATCCTCATCATTTGGCTCCTGTCTTTGCTGTTCAGTAAGTACCTATAGTATCTCATCATTCATTCATTCATTTCAGCCGCAAGAAGTCCACTGCTGGGCATAGGCCTCCCCCAAGGATTTCCAATATGACCGGTTGGAAGCGGCCTGCATCCAGCGTCTTCCTGCGACCTTTATCAGGTCGTCCGACCACCTGGTCGGTGGTTGTCCAACGCTGCGCTTGCCGGTACGTGGTCGCCATTCAAGAACCTTTCTGCCCTATCCGCCATCGGTTCTTCGCGCTATGTGCCCCGCCCACTGTATCTACGGAATACTAAATCTATCGGTAAAAATTTTCAATAAGGTAGTAGGAGGTTTGTACTAAAAAAAACCTTTAAATGTTTTCGTATTTAGTTTTGTTCCTATAAAATAATATACAAATTTCAACTTAGTCTACCTGCGGACACGAACACTATAAAGTGTTCAAAACGTCAGGGTTATGAGTAATGTAATAAACGCAGTAACACTGTAGGTATTAGAAGTAATTTTATTAAAACTATCGTGTGAATTCTGAAATCTGTTAAATTCTGAAATCTTTTCATTTAACGAAATCATTTGCACAGATTGCAAGAAAGCGAAAGAGTACACATCAAAAATTACAGGCACGAAAGCCCTTAACATCACAGGAACTGCATGAATAATTTCCCCTGGAACTTCGTGCAACACGGCTGAGGCAGGGCCTCCATGAATATGAGGTCAATATTTCTGTTCATCATCCATTCATTCATCAGGTCTTTTTAAGTCTCCACTGCATGGGCACGACCCTCTTCACCAGAGCCATGTACCTGTTCATCGCACCTCTAGATTCGCCTGTTCCTTCATTATGCAAATCGCGAAGTAATATAAAGGCAAGAGAGATGAGTTTGCGTGTATAATGTCGATTGTAATGTTTATTAAAGTAGTATCATTTTCGAAGACTAGTTTTTGACCATCTACTAGTGGGTAGGGATTCCATTCATAATGTGGTCGATATTTCTGCTCATCACCCCTCAAGATTTGCCTCCTCCTATTTTTGCGAACCGCGACAAAAGGGAATTCCCTCCCGCGTCGCTATATCCCGACTCGTACAAATTAGGGATTTTCAAGGCAAGAGCAGAGAGGCAAATAAAAAAGGCATTATTTCACTTTGCATGTACCACCCTAGACCGCATCATTGCTTCTCATCAGGCAAGACTCCGTTGTCCAGTGGTTAAGGCGTTTGCCTTGTTGACCCGGTCGTGGGTTTGATTCCACGGGAACCAACTTTGTTAAGTTGTTTCCAGTTTGATTAGGACATTGCAGGTATGACTTACCTGATTGTCTGATAAGAAAGATGATTCCGTGCTTTGGAAGGCCCGTTAAGCCGTTGGTTTCGGCTGCCGTCTGGAAGTCGTTAAGGGAACCACGTCAAAGGCAGAGAGGCAGTTCCGAAAAACTCTGACACCAGGGTGTGCATGGTCGACTAACCGTGTCACCTACACAAAATTATAATTATTATGATCAGGCAAGGTATAGATTAGAGGCACTCAAATTATTCATTAAAATAATCTTATTCCGTCACTAATTACCTAAGAGCACAATGTGCTTTCAGGTAAACGGAGTTGTATATTTATACACACAACTACTAACAGCTATGTAGCTCAAACATAGAGCAGGGGACTGTCGCTTGCGCGCTACTAAAGACGCCTCTACATCACATTTCATACGGAACAAGCGTGTCAGGGGGCGGTACCGTTTATTGAGGTTTTGGATATCAAAGTAACATCCATACGTACATACTCTTATGTCTTTATCCCTTGCGGAGTAGACACAGCCCAAGGTCATCAAACCTACAGGCCACGTTTAGGATCGTAGTGGGCGAAAAGGTGGAAAGCGGAATCAAAATAGTGATGTGTTGCTAGCTGCATCGCCTATCAGGAATCACCTTAGATTTTCGCCCAATCCCTTGACCGGCTTTTACGGTCTGCGCGGGAAGAAAAGCAGCTGGTATATTCTATGTTTTTCTTTTGTGGTGCAATTTTTTCTTATTTGTTATAAAGGTTATACTCGTATCAGATTTATAATAACCGTTTTACTTTACTTACGATACCATATCACAGCACATCGGGACATTTTTTTAGTTTTTTGTACATGAGCAGACAGACTGATTATGCGACTTTCGCCTACTAGCCGAGCGCGGGTTGACACGCTGTATTATTAATACTTTCGTCTCAAGTACGGCGCGTGTAACTTTCGTGCTCTGTAAGCTCTACAAATGAACTAGAGCCGCTCTTTTGTAGTTCTACTAAAAACAAAAGCTTTCTTTTTCGCAATCATTGTCTTTTCGTATTCTTTTGAGAATTTTTCTAGCATAGTCAAAACATTTGTTATTTAGAAAATTTTACGGCGTTCCCACGTTATATGATAAAGTTATCTTTTAAACAAGAGATTACGAGGATGCGTAGCAAAGGATGTGTTTTTGAAGGACCAATAGAATTGCTTCATTTACATAGCCTCGCTTAACACAGCTGTGGTGGAAACGGCGGAGTGAGGTTTTCGTACGTACAAAACAAGCGAGAGAGTGAGTGAGAAATGTATTACAAGCATGTGTTGCAAGAAACGTGTTGCGAGGTTTGTTTTGCGAGGCATGTGTTACGAGGCATGTGTTACGAGGCATGTATTACGAGGCATGTGTTGCGAGGCATTTGTTGCAAGGCATGTGTTGCAAGGCATGTATTGCAAGGCATGTTTTGCGAGGCATGTGTTGCGAAGCATGTATTGCAAGGCATGTGTTGCGAGGCATGTGTTGCAAGGCATGTATTGCAAGGCATGTATTGCGAGGCATGTATTGCAAGGCATGTATTGCGAGGCATGTATTGCGAGGCATGTATTGCGAGGCATGTGTTGCGAGGCATGTGTTGCGAGGCATGTGTTGCGAGGCATGTGTTGCGAGGCATGTGTTGCGAGGCATGTGTTGCGAGGCATGTGTTGCGAGGCATGTGTTGCGAGGCATGTGTTGCGAGGCATGTGTTGCGAGGCATGTGTTGCGAAGCATTTGTTGCGATTGCGAGAAACATCCTCGCACGGCTCACACCGCAGATTAATTCCCCTATTTCACAGCTCACATTTTCCTTGCACAGCTTTGGTGGAAACCTCAAACATTTGTATAAGCACAGCTACACATCCTCGCAGGACTCATTTTCCTCGCATATTTCTGTGGGAAGCGCAGCCTAAGCTTCCTTTTCTTTAGGTATAAAAATATCGATTTCTGATTTATGAAAATCCATCGATTATTGCGCACGTTTTATACTTCTTTTACTGTAACACGTGTATCTCAAAATCACAGAACAAAAATACGCGATAGATTCAATTTGAATAGGTTTTGTTTGCTTTCCATCAATCGAATCAATTTTTCATTCAACATGGCGCTTTCAAAGCGTGTGGGTGTAGCTTTGCACAAAGTCGTTAGCTGTGGCGGTATCTAGCAGTGATACGGCAGATGGATTTTTTTTTGACATGTAACTACAATTTCACAGTTTTCTTTCCATCAATTTAATGTTTTGCGATTTTTAAACATTAAAATAAAATAAATTTTATCACGCCATGAGCCAATACTGCGTACATCCGGAACGTTATCAATACTTATTTTAGGCGGTAGTTTTTGCATAGTCTTAAAAAATACTAGACTAATGTCAACTTAGTCTACCTGCGACCACGAACACTGTAAAGTGTTCGAAACGTTAGGTGTATAAATAGTGTTATAAAAATGCGATAACACTGTATTAAAATTAATTTTATTCCACTGTTTGAACTGGCTCATTTTTTCAAAATTTTGAATCCACAATCAAAGCATTCTCGCTAGGGATACAACCAGGAACTCGCTCGTACGAGAAAGAGAGAGAGGAGGAAGTATCTAATACTTTTGATTCCGATGCATCACGGATACTGCTCCAGAAATGCAGTTCATTTATAGCGTCATGCTGCCCTAAAAAATTTATTAACCTTGCTCTTGCCAGCATCCAAGTTCCTGCCGTTTTAGAACCATACGGCTTGACACGGGATGATGGCAAGAGACCAGATGGAATAACTCTGGTGCCCTGGAGATTGGGACTATCGCTAGTGTGGGACGCTACTTGCATCGACACATTGGCGACATCCCATCTCCAGAGCATCAAGTCAAAGGCAGGCACAGCTGCTGCAGGAGCAGAAACCCTTGAAAGGCGCAGATATGAATATATCGGAGATAAACTATATATTTGAACCTTTTGGTAAAGAAACATTGGGTCCGTGGGGTCAGGGGTCCATTAGCGCATTAGCGTTTTATTTGAGGTTGAGATGAGTGATAGAGTCGGAGGCCCATCCCCTCCAACCCTCTAGTGAGGGAAAAACAGACGGCCGACAACGCTCATATCACACCACTGATGTTGTAGTTGTCTATGGGCAGTGGTGATCACTTACCATCAGGTGATCCGCTTGCTCGTTTGCTGTCCTATGTCATAAGAAAAAGGAAAGTTTCTTGGCTAAAAAGCTTATTAAGGTATCCCGTGATCAAAGGGCACGAAGCTACCTAGCTCAACGTATAAGCATGTATTCTGATTTTCAATATTTTTTTCATTAAAATATTCCCTCTCGCAGATATACCAGAGTTCGTGATGCTGCAAGTGCAGAGGAAGATGCAGCTAAGATTCAACGTGCAGTACTTCATGCAATGCGCATCAACCTGGTCAGACGACAGTGACCTCAATTGGCATATCATAAAGGCTATATTCCTGTACACGTAAGTATAACATATTACTAACTTACCATTATGAGACTTCCAGATTTTGTGCAATAAGCATTAACCTGGTCAGGCGACCGTGTCTAGTGGTTCCCAGCAGAGTAGAATGGGACCACTCCAAGTCTTCCCGTGGATATTATAGAAGGCTACTTAAGAAACACAAGCTAAACAAACCTCATAAATATCAAAGAATCCTCTCCAACCCGTCTGGCCAACGTGAACGTGTAGGCCAAATCCTCTGACTGCTCTGGCTAATATTTAGCTTTGGTACTACAGAAAACTTTTAATACGATGATTTTTATTTGATTAATCAATCAATATATAAAAATATTATAACTATCATAAAAAAGCCTCTGCAATTTCGAAAGTTAAAACCACGTATTATCCGTATCCCTAATTAATATCAGTTGCGATTCTCAGTCTCACCAGTAGTGTGTTAAATACTCCCCAGACGATACCTAGTATATCTACATTTACTCCAATTAAATTTTGGCCTAACTACTTCGTGATTTATTGGCCTGTTACACAGCCTAAAGTTCTAAATGGGCTATCTGACACCTTCTATTCAGCTCGACCTACGCTGTGTAGTTACAACGCCTACGTGAGAATGGCACTTATAATAGTCATGTACTGGTAGGCGTCGTGTCTAATCCTATATTTGCGTAGGATGCTATAAGAGACATAAATTTATACAACTTCCATTATTAAAAAAGAACTGTGCTGTTTTTTAGGGTTCCGTACAAAAGTTGAAAAACGGAACCCTTATAGGATCACTCGAGCGTCTGTCTGTCCGTCCGTCCGTCTGTCACAGCCGATTTTCTCCGAATCTACTCAACCAAATTAGATGAAATTTGGTAAGATAGTGTAATTCTATGACCCAAACACGGATGTGCAAAGTAAATAAAGATTTTTTTGAAATAAGGGTCATTTTGGGGGGCCCAATTTCAAAATTTAAAAAAAAAGTTTTGCCGACCTTACTGTGTCATATATCAAATGAAAGGGCTCATTATGAGGATCTCAAAAATATTTTTTTTTGTTCGGGTAAAATCAATACTTTTGATTTTATTCACGAAAGAAGACAAAAATTGACCATTCCCCCCCCCCTGATCTCCGTAACAACTGGGCCGAAAATTTTGAAAAAATTACAAAATATAGTTCATTCCCTGAAGATTACAGGAAAAATAATGAGAATTCTATCACTTGAAAATTAAGTGGTAAACTTACAATAATAAGTTCATCTAGGGAAATAGTTCACTAAGACACCACTAGATGGCGCTAGTCAATTGAATAAAACATTTTTTGCACATTGTGTGTGTGTTCACGAAGCATATTGTACGGAACCCTCATTGCGCGAGTTTGACTCACACTTGGCCGGTTTTTTTTACAGTTTACGCCCACCATTTTGATTTATTGCAAACGTTGCTGTATAGTAAAGGTATAATTTACTACATGAAAAGTAAATCTCTTTTTATTAATGTAATGACCTGTAAAAGTACCTGTGAAGGCCAACGTTCTAACTAAATCTTTAATTAAATATTGTTTCCACTTAAATAATGTTCTTACTTAATTGCGGTTTAATCCTATAATTACCCTTTTTGCGATTGCAGTTAATTATTTGACTTGGTATTCCTACATGCAATGCTCACCCGTACATTTCGAGACAATCTTTTCACCCCATCCCAGGTCTTCTGCGAGAATTGTTATTTAATAAGGGATGATGACAAAAATGTGTATTTAACTAAATTTATTTTTCCACCGTGTGGTTCCCGGCCTAGTAGAATAGGACCAAAGTCTTCCCGTAGATATCGTAAAAGGCAACTTAGTAAACACCAGCTAAACAAAGCTTATAAACATCAAAGACTCCTCTCCAACCCGTCTGGCCAGCATGGAGAGTGTAGGCCAAATCCTATAACTGTTCTGGTTAATATATGGATCTGGTAGTAAAGCGTGGGTCTAGCTCCTGCAGTGGAGACTAACAACAATCTGATGATGAAGATGATTGTTCGATGTTCGGTTCGATCCCCGGCCAGGTCAAGATGGAAAACGATCTTTTTCAAATTGGCAAGTTCACAACTTACTGTGGGGCTAGCTCAATTTGTGTGATATGTCCCTATATATTTATTTATTTATTTTTATGTAATTTAAACTCGCTGACCACTACCTCGAGAAATCTTCCCAACCCGTTCAGGGTCTTCTCGGAGACTTGTCATTGTTCAAATAAAGATGATGACCTAACTGTGTACTAAATAAAACATATTTTTCCACCAGGTTCCCACTCCTGCTGATGATGATCGCGTACTGCCAGATCGTGCGGGTGCTCTGGAGGTCTGACAACATTCCAGGACACACAGAATCTCATAAACTGTGCGCCACACCGACTGGACAGACTAATTGTAAGTATATACAATTTTTTTATGTCATAAGACGGCAAATGAGCAAGCAGGTCACGTTATGGTAAGTAATCACCGCTGCCCATGGACAACTGCAACACAGGGGTGTGATAAGAGCGTTGCCGGCCTTTATTTTTCCCTCCCCAGAAGGGATGAGCCTCCGGCTCTCTTACTCACTGAACGAAGCATAGAAGCGGTAAAGCTACTACTCAAACGTCGATTTTCTGTGAAAGTGTGGTACTTCCCCCGCATGCCGGCCCATGCTAGTAGCATGAATGATAGCGTCTCTCTATCACAACTAAAAACTACTCCGGATGAGATCGTTGTTTTTTGTGTGTGTTAGTGGTTAACGCAAAGCCGGTCATTTGGAATAGCTTAACAACTGACATTTTGTAGAAACGAATGCAAGCTATAATGGTGGAGAAATAATGATATTCTTTTTCATTGTTTTGTCTACTAACCATAATACGAGTAGTGTATAGGTTATTTTCGCTCTCTCAAGCATGAATTGGTCGATGATAACGGGTTGCCTGTGTTATCTTTGTGTTTTATTTACCCCGTGTGTTATATTTGTGACGAGTTTTCTCTTCTTTGTGACGATTTAATGTAATGAGGTATGAAGCTCTAACTTTAGATTATGGTCTGCGCTTTATATTATTTTGCCACAGGTTATGTAACGTTAATAATAAAAAGCCACTTCTGCTGTAAAATGTATAAAACTCTAAAACCAAGCATAAACCTGCTCTTATGACTAAGGCCTGAATATTTCACACAAAACTAAATGCCACACGTAATTATTCAAAGGGATGATCGATGGTCCAGTGGGTGTGAGCTCTACGAGCGCTTACGTATGTTAAGCAACCCCTGGTGCAGTCCCTACTTGGATGGGTGACCGCAAGTGGCATAAAAATATCTCGAGCTCCTCCGTGCTTCGGAAGGCACGTTAAGCCGTTGGTCCCGGCTGTCATCGTTGATGGCAGTCGTTAAGCTATGTCAGATGCCTTAAGGTAGCTTGAAAAATCTGACACCAGTGTTGGCCACTTACACATACGAAAAACAAACATTCAAAGGGATTTAATATTTGCTGAATCACAAATGGAGTAGTTACGCTATCGTGACAAAACACTCGTCAACTTAGGTTTGGGTTTGAGTATATGTAACTAACATGATTTCTCTCAAATTGTGTTGATAATACCTGGAAAATAGTTTTGTTCTCTCAATTATAGGTACCTTTTGTTCTACTCTGAACACCAAAGCATAACTTACTAAACTTTAATTATTATCACTTGAGTAAGAAAGTGTAACATATCAAATGGCGTAATCTCAATATGGGCTTAAATATTTCATACAAAACGCAAATAACACACGTTATTGTTCAAAAGGCATTTAATATCTGCCGAATCACAAATGAAGTAGTTACGCTATCGCGCCAAAACACTCGTCAACTTAGGCTTGGGTTCGAGTATCTGTAATGGTTGGTTGTATTAGATAACTGTAAATACCAAACTATATTTCATTATTCATTTCTAGTTTTTGCACGTGATTTCTCTCCATAGCTTTGCGAATACCTGGGAAAGAGTTTTGTTTTCTCAATTATAGATACCTTTTATTCTTCTCTGAACATTACACCAAAAGATAACTTACCAAACTCGAATCATCATCAGTTGAGTAAGAAAGTGTAACATCGAATGAAAGATAGGCACAAACTCAATAATATGGGCTTAAATATTTCAGTCATAAACGAAATACCACACGTAATTATTCAAAGGGATTTAATATCTGCTAAATCACAAATGGAGTAGTTACGCTATCGTGACAAAACACTCGTCAACTTAGGCTTGGGTTTGAGTATATGTAATGGTTGGTTGTATTATATACTTGGAAATTTACAAAGTGATAACTTTAAATACCAGACTATATAATATAATAATTTCTAGTTTTTGCACATGATTTCTCTCAAATTGTGTTGTTAATACCAAAGAAATAGTGTTGTTTTTCTCAATTATAGGTACCTTTTATTCTACTCTGAACACCAATGGATAACTTACTAAACTTTAAATTATCATCAAGTAAAAAAGTGTAACATCGAATGAAAGATAGGCACAAACTCAATAATATGGGTTTAAATATTTCAGTCATAGCCAAGTAAAACACGTACAATTCAATGGAATTTAATATCTGCTGAATCACAAATGGAGTAGTTATGCTATCGAGACAAAACACCCGCCAACTTAGGCTACGGTTCGTTGCTGCGTATGATGAAACTATAATGGTTGATTGTATTGAAATACGTGGAAGTTTATACATGTAATACCACATTATATTATTTTGTTAATTACTGGTTTTTGCAAATTTTGTTCACGTTTCTTGTTCATAACTTGGGGAATAGTTTTCTTTTTAATTGAAAGTACTTTTGTCTTTATTTGAAAGCCAAGATGTAAATTAACTAAATTGAATACGAAAGCATCACCAAGCAAAAGAAAGGCACAAACTCACTAATTCATTTCAAAATAAGTTTTGTATTTCAAACAAAGTCAAATACCACACGTTATTATTCAAAGGATTTAATATCTGCTGGATCACAAATGGAGAAGTAACGTTATCGCGACAAAACACTTGCCAACTTAGGCGGGGGTTCGAACCCCAGCCTAAGTTGGCAATATCTGTATCTCTCAGTATCTGTGATGGTTGATTGTGTTAAATACTTGGAAGTTTATACTAGTTTATAATATTTTATTAATTACCTTCTAGTTTTTGAACATGACTTCTCTCATATTTCTATAAAGCCCTTGAGAATTGTGTTTTTTTTTTTCTTGATTAAAGTATGCAAACTTTTATATAGTCATATTTTTGAAGCGTAAAATTAAATGAATAAATGAATAAATACAACTTTTATCTTGGATTTTAATATTTGCTTAATCATTTCACACAAAGCTAAAGGCCGCACGTAATTATTCAAAGGGATTTAATATCTGCTGAATCACAAATGGAGTAGTAACGTTATCGCGACAAAACACTCGCCAACTTAGGTTCATAAATGTTGCGTATGATGGAACTGTAATAGTTATTTGCTATAAAATACTTAGAAATTTATTTTTACATAATATATGTGATAATACTAGTTAATATTATGATAGGTATTAATTACTCACTTTCGCAATTATAATTTTAGATGGAAATTTCCTTAATTAATTATTGAGTTTTTGATGTAATTAGAGAAATCAATCAAGCAGGTGACAGTTTATGCTTCAACGGAGTCATATGAGAAATTAGCCGTACGAACGTCGCTTAGGGAAAGTTGGAGACTTTGAGACGCGCTAGCCAATCGTGACGAATTGACGCTTATGTATTATGCTTCGTCTACACAACCGCCGATGATCGGCTGTCATCGCGACGATTCACTGTTACATTGCTGTTCAACTCACAATAATAGCTCTTATGAGTTTTCTATCCAACACAGCAATGATAACAACATATTCTATTCTGTAGGTGATACAGTTGACCATTAAGTTACTCAGGCGTGATTCTCACGGGGATGGGATCGCAAGTGGCATTACAACATCTCAAGCTCTTCCTTGTTTCGGTTTTTAGGGTGCCGTAGTAAACAAGGAACCCTTATAGTTTCGCCATGTCTGTCTGTCTGTCCGTCCGCGGTTTTACTCAGAGACTATAAGTACTAGAAAGTTGTAATTTGGCATGGGTATGTATATTAGTCATGGCACAAAAGTGAAAAAATTTTTTTAGGGTAGCTCTCATACAAGTAAAGTGGGGGAGTAATTTTTTTTTCTCTACTTACCCATCATATGGGGTATCGTTAAATAGGTCTTTAAAAAATATTGTGATCCGTTCCCGAAATATTTTTGTTTAAATATTTGTTGAATAATTTTTGTTAGACGTAAGTGCCCCCCCCCCCCCCCCCCTCTATCTGCTAAACAGTTATAATTGGATACGTGAAAAAAATTACAGCAGTAGTATATATACTGAAGTTGAAAGGAAAACTATCAGAGCTGAGTACTAAGTGCAAACTAAAAAGTTATAGGCAACCAACTTATAAAATGTACTAGAAAATGCAAAATTTCATACAATTTTCATTGTTACATGTTTTTGGTCGTTAAATTGTGAGGTGCGAGTGTGAACAGTATGAACTCAAAGTTGTCATTCGTAACTACGGAACCCTACACTGCGCGTGGCTCGACACGCACTTGGCCGGTTTTTTTAAACCTCTAAAATGCCTGTGGCCCTTGGTCTTGAGACCTTAAGTTGTGTACTCTGTCGGGAAATGCCGGTCTGAGTAAAGAAAAAACATAAAATTTACTAGCTGCTTCTCTTCCCGCGTAGATCGTAAAAGCCGATCGAGGAAATGGACGAAAATCTAAGGAATAATGGCAATAGGCAATGCGGCTTGCAACCCATCACTATTATGATTCTGTTTTCCATCAACACGCCCACCAACATGCTAAACATGCTTATAGATCTTACAGATCTGAGCTCTGTCTACCCCGCAAGGGAAAAAGACGTGACAGTATGCATGTAAAAGTATATTGTGACATTTGACTACATACTCTCTAGACTCCTACATATACTATACTAGACATCGAGATATATGTACTATATCTCGATGGTCAGGCCTTTATTTCAATGAATGTGGTCCCTTTTCAATGTAAACCGTTCTTTACTATTTCATCATATACATTTCTTGTTAACCGTTCTTTTTAAAATTTAATATATTGCCTCTGCCATGTATTTATATAATGGAAATTTCAAAATTTGTAAAATCAAATTTAAATTTATTTTTAAAGGCAAATGAATTATATCCTCGAAATACTAGACGTGGTGATAGACTAGTTTTCCCATCCCCCCATCACGACAATGTATTCAAAAAACTGCTATGGAATGTGTGTAAAAATATACAATAAGATACCTGACAACATAAAAAGCTTACCATACCCGAAATTCAAATACAGCCTCCGTAATTTTTTTATGGAAAAGCGCTGCTATAGCGTGAATGAATTTTTAAATACAAGATTATGAGTTGTTTAATTGACATTTGTAACAATTTAATACTTGAAATTTAAATTAACTTATTTTGAAAAAATTATGTTATTCGCTGTAAATTACTCACTCACATTGTAAATTTCCTACGCCAATTGTGGCAGAATATGTTTGACACAACTGCTATTGTAACATCTTTATAACTACCATGTTCTAAAGGAATAAATGATCTTGAATCTTGAATGCTTGTGTTCGTGTCAGCTTTGTGTTAGCCTGTGGTGTTAGCGCACGCGTCCTGTCAATTTGTGGCGACAAAATCCGTTAAATTAGTAGCTATGTGTTTGCATCATAGACTATGGGTTAAATTCAATTTTTTTCTACACTTTTAGACTAATAGAGTCTATCTAGGCTTTATATAATCTAAGGTTGTGACTGAGCTGTAAAACTTTTGTTCACAGGGTTGGCCAACCGACGAACAACGCCATCGATTCATGCAAACGCTTCCACCGAAGGTCAGCTGAGGTCGAGAAGGAAAGCAGCCAAGATGCTTGTTGCAGTCGTTGCTATGTTCGCTGTCTGCTATTTTCCTGTGCATCTGCTTTCAGTATTGAGGTATGTCACATTTATAGATAATTTTAGCAGCAGTCGATCAGGAGCTCAATTTTTGAACTGGTAGGGAATAGATCGAAAATCATCGAGTGGTAACAGGACCACGCAATTTTGAATCGTGCGAACAGTTCTCATGCTTAAAGTAGCCAACAAAAAATGTGGTCATAGCTGCCAGAATAATTTTACTGGCAGTAATTGAAAAAGCAATATTTTTAATATTCAGAAAATGCCAAAGACTATTGTTGCATTCAGAACTTTGACAACGAGTGACAAATTCCATTCAATAATTTTTTAAATTATTTTTATATAAGATGTCTTTATGCACTGACAATGCTGTTCTATAAAATATTTATTAAATCAAGAAATAAGATATGTGAAAACTATCTGTTTAGTCAGAAAAAGACTAAGACGTAGGGCAATTCATGCCCACGTGGATTTTTTCCCTTATCATATTTCTTGATTAACTAAGAATAGGATCCTATTCTACCATTACAAATATTGAGATCCAGAACATCATAGTTAACTTAAATTTTAACAATGAGTTAAAAAAAAAATCGACAGCATTTATCAAATAACCTCAGTCACCTTGTTTGCATGCTAAGACAAAGACTTCAAGAGCCAAGATTTGCATTTTCCATCATGCAGTTGGTCTAGAGGGTGCTCTTTAATGATAAGTTATTGCCGAGAGTAATGAACTTGCAGTTTGCTTGAAGAACTGGGAATGTATAAGTGCAGTCCTTGTTTAGGTTATGATAATAAAGTTAGATTACTTCTAGCATTCATTGTGCTTGTTTTATTAATGGTATTCTAGATTTATCAAGAGGGGGAAATTTTACTTAATGTACAAAGCAAGAATTGAGTTTGAAATCAAGTGGTATAAACTATCACTGTCTATCTCAAATTCAAGAAACTGACTTATAGTTTTTAAGATATGCGCGGACAATTATGCAAACATTCAAACACACATACATATTAAAGCACACATGGCTAGAAGCTGATAGGGTCTAACATATATAAAACTCATGTAATTCTGATAATATTACATACAACCGGGTAAAATGGATAACCTCTTTTTTTTTAAGTTTGTTGAAAAGATCCGTGTGGTTCCTGGCAGAGGAGAATATAATAAAGAAAAGTAGTTATAGAGGAGAATAGGACCACTCCAAGTCTTCCCGTGAATGTCGTAGAAGGCGACTCAGGAAACACAAGCTAAACAAAGCTTATAAATATCAAAGAGACTTCTCTAACCTGTTTGGCCAGTGTGGAGAGTGTAGGCCAAATCCTCGGACTGCTTTGGCTAATATATGGCTCTAGTAGTACAGAGAGGGTCGTGGTCCTGTAGTGGAGACTAAAAAAGACCCGGTGGTGATGATGTTAAAAAGAGTTTTGACAGAAAGACCGACTTTCTGAAGTAGTTAGATTGTTTACCTCTTAATGCGGAGGTCGCGGTTCGATAAAAATGATTGTGTTCTTGAGCCCTTGGGGCCTGTAGACCCATTTTCCCAAATATCCCTTGAGGCACTGACCCTGACAAATTGGGGCAGAGTGCTGTAACTGTTCAAGGCGCTCCAAGTTTTATCCTTAAGTAAAGAGCTGATAATAATCTGTCTTCGCTGCAAACAACAGAGCCCTTGTAATCCAACCTCGTCGCATTTTCCAATTATGCAGCAAGTTAGTTCTACTGGGACGCATAATATTAGTAACAGTGAGGAAAATAAAGACGGTCTAGAAGTAGCGATGTAATGACAATGCTACTCCAGGCACTCATTAGTAGGTAACCATATGTTTTTTATATGTGTATAAGTGGCCAACACTCTTTTTAAAAAAGTGGCGGTGATAGCCTTCTGATATCGTTGCCAGAATATCCATGGCCAAAAGAGCATATAAGAGTATAGGAGGCCAGGGAAAGGTAGACCAAGGAGGGCGAGGAGGCGTGGATGAAATAAAGGAAAAGGCAGGGTTGTGGCATATAAAGATGTTAAGAGAATGGCTGAGAACCGAGAGACATGGAAAGTACTCCACCGACAAGAACACAGTTCTTAAATTATACATAGATAGATAGCATTCTGATCTAAGCATTGAAATTGAACGCTGGCCATTTGTGAGATGAAGATAAAAAATTTGTTCGGATTTATATTAATAAATTTCCCTCATTTTGATCTCGTATTCAAATCCGCCACGTGCATTCGATAAGAAAAAAATTAAAAGTGTCAAATCGCACAGATTGAGCTAACCCTACTCCTAAATTTCACAACTCCTGTAGTGAATATTTTATGAATCGGTCCTTAAATTTTGGAGTCTATTCAATTCAAACAAACTAACAAATCTTTCTTCCTTGTAATATTAGGTGGTATAGACAACATAAAATGAGAATTCAAATTTGCTATTAATATCATAATGACGAAGACTTTTTCTTAGAGAAAGAAGAAAATTGCTTTTTCACTAGAATTACTAGTTCTTAGATCGACCAAGATGCAAGAAGATTACTTCTATTCTATTTTTATTTTATGCAAGAGCTAACAACGTGCCATTGTCAAGTAAAATGGATTTAGTTTATCTTATAAGTTGCGTTAGTTAAGCCATTGCTATTCAGTTTAGCATATTAATTTGGAACAATGATTTTTGTTGAATCACTTAATAGTGTTTGCTTTGTAACACAGACGTTTTGATTCAAATACAAGTGAGAAATGTTAGTTAACTTGACTCGTTGGTGGAATAGTGTATTTTGACATATACAGCGTGTTAATTAACCTTTGACCAACCTTGTGAATTGGCCGATAGTCGAACATAAAATCCTGCGCGTCAAAAGTAAATGTGGTACCAAAAAAAACTTAAATTAAATTTTATTTATTCAATAACTGGTAAAATTAATATAATTCTGAGTTGCGATTGAGAATTTCTTGTTCTCATAACAACATTTATCTTCATCACATTTACTTAAGTAGGCTGACAATTTAAAAAGCAAAAATATAGTCTGTTCTCATAGTCATAACACCAAGTAACCACAGAGGTCGTTTATGCTCCGTTTATTATGTTTCCTCATTTTCTCATGTTTTATCCTGTCTGCTTCTTCGTGACTTGTCTCACTTCTTTCATTTTATACTCAGGGTGGCATACGACGTCCAGCAAAGCGACGTGATGACCTGCATCGCATTGATCTCCCACGTGATGTGCTACGCCAATTCTGCTGTCAACCCGTTGATCTACAACTTCATGAGTGGTGAGTTTTTAATTTTCTACAGTGTTTGTCTTTCTTTCTGTATATGTTCTCTTTTAATTTTTATTTAATTTTTTAAATCTTTAATTATATTTTTTTATATAAATCAGTGTTTAAGTTATTTTTGTTACGCAAATTTTCGTCAACCAGCTGATTAACAACTTTACGAGTGTTAGTGAATCATTTTCAATTTTTTTTTACAGTATTATATTTTCAGTGACCTTTTAGATCATTTTTATCTTTATCATTTAATTTGCATTTATTGTTGCTGATTAATACAAGCAAATAAGTTTAGGTATCCTCTAAGTTTCACTGAAGTGTTTATAGTATTACTTCTTATATGGACTCATACGTCGTGATAGTAACGATATATTATTACTCTGCTATTTCGTATTAACAAGTACTGGGTATCTGGTGATGGCGAAATTCTTTTTTATCTTCGATTTCATAATTAATGGTTATTAACAAATGACATCTACAGAAGATTTTTTTTTTTCATTTTCACATCTTATTATATTAATTAATGAGTTTTTATATTTCCTTTACATAATTCTTGTAAATGTGTCTGATTTTAATAGAATACTTCATTAACATGATAACTTTTTGCTTAATTTTACATTGCATGAATTGTGATTTTCTCTTGATTATATTTTTAAGTAGTATTTGTCTTGACATTGATATTATCATTTCAATTATTTTATTTCTAAAAATACTGATAAAGATTCTGGATTGCTTTAGTTCTTATATCACTTACTAAATGAGTTCTATCTAAATTACTTACTATGTCTATCTCTATTTTCGTCTTGCATGTGTTCTATTTTTCTTCATTATTTGTGTGCTTGGTGTTCTGAAAAAAGAAATGCGTCACCTCTTTATTTTGCTTGCAGGATTCCCTGGGTTTTCAGGTCAGTGAGTAGTAGCTGTCACGTAAGGTACTGCTGCACTGTCCATGTTTTGTAAAGCTTGTCCACGTTTTTGTATGATATGCTCAATTGTCTTCGTGAAGGAAAACATTGAGGCTGTATATATCTTTTGAAATAGATCTATTATATCTACAGAAAAAGCTTTTTGATGTAATATTTTTTTGTTCTACAACAATATTTTATTACGCTCCATTAAAAGTCCAGTCCCTTAGAAGACAATTTTTTTTTAATGTTTAATCTCTGTGTAATTTTACCTAATTGTTTATATAAAATAATACAGAATATATTTTATTATACTGAAATAATATATTTTCGATAAAGATGAAGTTTTATAATAAAAATACCTATGTAATCAATTAGAAAGACTTTAAAAAGACCTGATGATGATGATATAATCAATTTGACTTTTTAAGTAGCAGGAGTATAATGCTCATTTATTCAAAATATCAAAAATGTTCTATAAATATGTATTCAGCAAAAAAATATCCTTCACTTTTCTTGAGTGTGAAGCAGTACCTTATAATATGTTTTCTGTTGTACCTACTGTTTTTATTTCGTTCCTTTCGCCTGACATAAAACAAAAACTTATTCTGCACTCATCTCACTGTTATTCCTCAAAATTCTTTCATGACAAAAACTGCAATTTAGATGTATTACTGTATTGTATATCTGTCACCTTATTTTAAGAAATGTGTGCACATTTGAACACTTAATATCACTTTTGTATCCCTTTGTAAAACAATATTCAAAGAAAAATCATTAAAATAAATTACGCTGTCAACCAGTTTCTTGCCATGAAGATCTACCAGCAGCTTGTGATGTCGCAGAAAATCAGCTCCAATGATTGACATGTTCACATCGGCTACTATAAACGTCCAGGTGAACGTTCGTCGAAGGTTCAGGTTCAGGCTGAGTTTCTTCTCCCCATAAGTTTTGATCGGTGTATTATTGGCGGCGAAAAGTTAATAAGAGGTGTTTATCGGTGTTCGCTTTCTATTTTTCACGGCGTAAACCGACAATTCGGCTCCAGTATCAATTAAGGGGGAACACTAGGCACAGTAGCGACGCCAATTATTTTATTCCTAATACTTTACAAATAGAAAGGAATTCAAGAATATAAACAATACAAGCCTTAGTAAATAACCTGAAGTATTTTTTGAATCATGTTCATTACTATCGGAATCAGTGAGAATTATGAGAATCTGATTACCGCCAAAAACGGCCGTTTTTGGCGGTTATCACTTTTTCTCTCAATGACTGATTCTCATAATATCAAAACATGATTCCAAAAATACTTCAGGTTATTTACTAAGACTTGTATTGTTTATATTCTTGAATTTCTTTCTATTTGTAAAGTATTAGGAATAAAATAATTGGCGTCGCTACTGTGCCTACTGTTCCCCCTTAAATACCGCTCCTGTGTGTTCTTGTCCGTTATACAGAGGCGGTTATTCTGTTTGTTTACACCGACGCCCGCCACGGTCGATGCATCTTTTAGTTTCCCGACTTCCTCCTTGCGCAGGGTGATTCGCATTTTCTTGCTTTATCACCAAACCTGAAGTGATAGGTACACTCCCAATCTGGATCTCCTGGCTTCTTGTTGCTCGTAGATTTGGATCTGGATCTGTGGCGACGGTATGAGTTTCGTCTGAAATTCTGGCGACGGTAGCCGGATCGATTTGTTTTTAGGGCGGCTATCTCGAGTGTAAGTTTCTCAAGCTGTTTATTTATTAACTCGAGCTGCGAATCTTGCACGCTATTGCTGCTCGTGGAAGGTGTGTGTATGCTGACTTCGGCGATATTGCGATCAGTATGCTCCATCATCTTATCAGCCATCATTGCAAGTGTATCCAATGACGATTCTGAATTAACAGACAACACCGCACGCACCTGAGAAGGTAAGTGGCCCATCCATAGTACTTTCAGCGCGTCGTCGGTGACTTTCTCTCCAGCCAGGTCTCTCATGACTCGTAACAGCTGCGTGGGCTTCTGGTCTCCTAGCTCTAAACCTCCTAATAGCTTTTGGAACTGCCTGGACTCGGATTCTTCATAAACGGACAGCAGACGGCTCTTCAGTGCTTTATATTTGCCTGTAGCAGGTGGTTTGCAGACGATGTCGCTGACTTGCTCAATGTCCAGCCTCTCCAAAACAGGTAATACAAGGTTATATTTTTGTTCCTCGCTCGTTTTGTAGTTCGCGACGACTGCTTCAAATTGTGCAAACCAAAGTCTAGGTTGTGCTCGCCAAAATGGTGGTATTTTCGAATGAAGCGATATTGTGGAGATCGCTTTCCCAGATGAGCTGCCTTCGTCCAGTTCGTGAACAGGACCTGTGGTTGCATCGTCGGATTTCTCCATGGTGTTCGTATGTAAAACAGGGTCACCACTGTAAGCACTTCTATACTTTCTTGAGGAGATAGGAACAGTAAAACAACAATTGAGAGAATGGCATGCATTATTTATTTTCGAAACCATTTATATACAAAAATTCAAAATGCACAAGCTAGGTATACCCTCACAACCCAAAATTATCCAAAGAGCTGGAAGTATGCGCTCGTATATAAGCATTCGCAAAACTCTGCAGATTTAGTAGTATTTTGGATTCTGAGGTGGACGGTCGTTGCGCCGCTTGAGCAGTGGAGGGGATGACAACGTAAATATGCGCGCACTCGATCATTTCTCTTCAGTAGTGCTCGGCGGCCCGGCCCGATGCATGTATGTCTCCCACACATGCTTTTTAATTTGAAGTGATATTTATGTCACTACGTTTTTCAAAATTATTATTTGTGAATATTTTTTACACTAATAAAGTTTGTCTGGCATCAAAAATCGAACAAATTTAATTAGGAACATAAAATTAGCGTCGTTTAAAATAGCTCAAAGAATTTTTATCAAATTTTAGTTCGGCGGCCATTTTATCGAATTTAAGTCAGAACGTGCCTCGACTTTAGACGATATTTGATCTCATCAAACAAACGCTTTGTACAGTGGCGTAGCTAGGTTACCAAAGGCCCTGTTGCAAAAAAAAACTAGGGCCCTAACAAAGTTTTCATCAAATCAACATTTAATTAAATATCTGTAGATGAAACAAAATGGCGAAATAATATTTAAGGGTCAATCAGTCCATGATATTAAATGAAATTTAAATAATGAAAAAAAAAATAACTTCCCATATAAAATGAGCAATCAGTTTATCGAGCATCTTATATAAATACTTTAAAGATGCAAAGCTGTTCTATAATTCTCATCAACTGTAACAACTATAGGCACAGAAAATCTACTCAATACATGTATGTGACTGCCAAAGTGTATTGTGTGAGATTTAGCGATTGCATTAGTTCTACAAGTTAAACAAATAATTGAATATGATAATAAAATCCCGCCCAAACCTTAAATAAGCGACTCTACCCGTCAATATGAACAACTTTTGCTATGAAACTAATGCTGGAAATTGACATTCTCATAATAAAAAGTTTTTTTTAAATTCTTTTTTGCAATAAACCCATAGGCAAAGTTATAATACTGATGGAATGAGTGACCCCTTCAAGTACCGTACAGTGTTATTTTTAACATATTGTACATGTATGTAATAGAGGTACGGAGCCCTAAAAAGAGATGAATATTATACCTAAGTAATGTATAACATGAAAAATACGTTAAACATTTTCTAAAATGTATGTGTATTTTTCAAATAAGTTGGCACGATGAAGTTATAAACTTTAATTTTTAATTTTCAAGGTAAAGAAATTTTTCTTCCAGGCAATATTTGTTATTATGTTTTTTATCGATTGAATCTTAAATATAGGTTTGCTTGTGTGACTCCGAGGGCCTCTTAATTTTCGGAGCCCTGGTGCCCGGCACCATCTAGCCCTTCAATAGTTACGCTACTGGCTTTGTACCCTTCAACTTTCGAGCTATTTACAGCATTATTTGTTTAGTATGATGAGGGATTTCGTCTCAAATAACCTATTCTTGTTTTGAAATTTGAACTGTTATCAGCCTTTGTTATATAAGTATACACATTGGATATTACTTCGACAAAATTGATGAATTTGGCATCTTAAAATGATCTATCAAACCGTAATCAAATAAAGCATAAACTAATGGCGTCTCAAATGTATATTTCGATCAAATGATCTATTTCGGAGATATGATACCGTAGATATTGATAAGCAGACAACGATATCATACTATAACGTCCCTCTATGCTTATATATATGGCGAAATTTTGATCGTTTGGACCCATAGATATCAGAATATTTACTTTTGGACCCTTTGAGTTTCCAGCATTGGTCTCATAGGAAAAGTTGTTCATACTGACAGCCTAAATCACCTCTACAAGGGTTCAAAACGATTAAAATTTCACCATGTAATAAATACCTATATTGTTGAAATTTTCTTGAAACTCCTGGATTATCACGTAGTTACTACACTTACTGTTAACTCACAAAAATAGTTATAGGTTTATTGTTTTGTTTTATGAATTACTAGATTATAGGTCACTTAGATTGCAGACTGTTTGTACGAGCGATCAAATAAATCAGTTCAAACTAAAATTTCAATATAAAATTCTCAAAATTCTCTCTCCTTGTTACAGGGAAATTTCGGCGAGAATTCCACAGGTCCTACTTCAAATGCTTCTGTTGCTGTCTCCCTTCCCCCACTACGGATCAGAACGGGACATCATTCGCACCAATCGGAAGCTCCCGCGCTGGCACTACCAGAACCATAGTGAGGCGAAACGATTCCTGTGTGAGCTATCGATTAACGCATCTATCACCGTCAAACCACAACAGCATACATCGAGACTTCGTTCGAAATTCGAATACGTCATTCATCGAACAAATGAACGGGAACCGACGACCGAAAATACGAGATGACTCCATCAGTGAATCCGCTACTAGATTCACTTTAACCTCTGAGGTAGGTAGGGATTGACAGTTAGGTAAAAATTTCCTCGTATGCTACAACGACGCACGGAAGGACGGCATCGAAAATTATATCGCACGAAGCACTAATAGCATTGATTGTAAACCTTATTACGATTGTTTTAAGGGCGCCGGGCCTAGTGGATGTGAATCCGGTAAGAAGAATGATCTAGATGAACGGTATAGTGATACATATGCTGATTACAGAGAAGGAGAAGGTAAAGAATTGTACACTAATGATGAAGCAAAAAACGGGTTTAGATTTAAGTTTAACCGTAGTTTAAACAGCTGTCAGATTAAAAATAAGAGGAAGGTTAATACAGTGTATTAAATTAATGTCTGTTTTGTCAAATTACGGATATCAATTATTTTTTTCTATGCATCAGATAAAGCTGTAATAACGTGTGGTGTATTTGCAATCGTTTTATTATTCACAGGTTAATCTTTTGAAGTAACTGCACTATTAATAAATAATAATAAATAAATATATACGGACAAGTCACACAGATTGAGCTAGCCCCAAAGTAAGTTCTTAAGTAAGACTTGTGTTATGGGATACTAACTCAACGATACTATATTTTATAACAAATACATATATAGATAAACATCCAAGACCCAGGTCAATCTGAAAAAGATCATTTTTCATCTTGACCTGACCGGGGATCGAACCCGGGACCATCCGTGTCACAGGCCGGCGTGTTGACCGCTGCGCCACGGAGCTATTATGACAACCTTAAACATTTCAATATATTATTCTAATGTTACACCTTTATTTAGTATTTATTTTTCTCTACAAAGCTCATGCGAGAATAAGTTAACTGACAAATTTAAGTACATATCCTCACTTTTTATACAAACAGAAATGGCCCACTGAAATCAGTCACCAGCAGGGATGGTAGTATGGGACTTGCACCTTGGACTCGAACCCATAAAAACTCCAAGCAAAGTGGACAAGCTTCAGCCCGCAAAGTAAATTTCACTTCAGCCGGACCATTCATCTATCCATCCATCAGGTCTTTTTTAGTCTCCACTACAGGAGCACGACCCTTTCTGTACAGCGAGAGTCATGTATTAGCCAGAGCAGTTGAAGGATTCAGCCGGACCATGACAGTCTATTTCAGTTATTCGACACATTGTTCATAAACTCGGGCATTAATAACATCAAATTCATCAATTTCAAATTATATAGTTCATAACAATCAATTTGCAAAACAAAAACCATGTAGTATTAACAAATAAAAAGATTTTTGAGTCGAAAAAGATACATAAAAAACCTGTGAATTTTAAAACTGTTGCTGACAATTATACATCGTAATATGTTTTTTGTACATAATCATATGTTTTGCAATATTCGCATACCTATACAGGTTGATAAAAAAAACTCTGGCAACTTTTAAATCGCAGCATTACAAAAACTACGTATTTGTAAGAAAAAAAAATTAGACCCCTTAAAAACGACCAACTGACGATATGAATTAGTAGGTGGTAAAACTTGTCGCCTTACTCAAGTATTTGTAATTTTTTTTTTCAATACTTACCAAAGACTTAAATTTTGCCAGGGAAGTTAGAATCGACCAGCATAGTTACACTGACAGAACCAAAAACAAAAGTATTACTAGTAAATATATCCGTAAGTTATATTGTATTTTACATGTGAATTTCTGTAATTTTTCTTTCAGATCTAGCGTGATTCTGTCTAAAAATCTTTTAACATGAAAAAAATGTTTTTCAAAGATATTATTTACAAAATTCACTACTTAATAAAATCATTCATGTGTACTTAGACATAGAATCAAAATATTAGCAATTGAGATTGTTCAATCTAAAAATATTTTTTATTATTTTTCCTTAATACTTAAACTCGTCATTATACAGAACTTTCGAAATGTTGTTTAGCCTTTATATTGTATTATGTGTCTTATTCACATTTATACATATGCACGTAAAACAATACACTCCTTTTTTGGCAGTCGTGTAATAAAATATAATATTGATTCTACGACTCCTGCGAGGCCTGGAACACACTTTCCTATCCTAAATAATAAATTTTTGATTTCAAAGTCAACTAATGTCGAAACGTTATAGTTAAGTAGTGAAGTTATGAAAATAATCTTGTGTGCCTGTAGATCACGAACATTTAAGACTTTTGAATAAATTTAAAGTTCTCAAGTAGATACTGGGTTCAACTACCTAATATGTGTAATTTAAAATTCCGAAGATACTGTACTTGTATGCAGAAGAATTTAATAAAGGGCCGAAGTTCTAAGAAAATCTGTAAAGCTTTTTAATAAAATAAATTTATTCGATATCGTGTGGTGACATGAGAGATGTTGTAGTTTAATGATGAATTGTAATTCAATGATTTATTGACAAAATCACGATAAATCTCGATAGGGTCTAATTATTAATAATGATCTTTTTTTTTTTATTATACTGTGAAATTAATGTTTTAAACAAGTTTACAAGCTTACATTATAATTTCATTTCAGTAAAGCCCTAAGTAACCTATCAAAGTATTGTATGCACTACTGTTTACAGTTTAAACTGTTGTAAACCAACTTGAAGCTCTTGAAGCTTTAGTTCGTCATATGGCCGTTTTTGTCAAAAACACTGAAAAAAAGCTTCACGTTCTTACTTTGAATTGTAAATAGTAGTTCATAAAATAGATTAAAGGGTTATCTAGGGCTTTCCTAAAACAAATTTTTAAATGTAATTTTAATTTTATTTCAAATGATTTTTTTTAAATAAGGGCAGTACTAGACCACGTTAAATTCAAGTATCACCTTAAGGCGCTGTATTGCCATGATTTCGTAGCATTTTTTTTTAGTGTGGTAGAGATATTCTTTTCATTCTGCCATTTTTTGTTACCAATGTACAACACTATTACAAAACACTACTACGTGACAATTAACTATGTCATACGAGTTCAACGCTTCTCTTACGTAGTCAAAACAATAGCGTTTTAGCACCAAAGCCGTGCACTGGCACGGCAGCTCATTAGCAGATATTCATGTGCAATTCAAAAACACATTCTTATAACAATGTGTTGAAAACAGTTGGCTATGAAGTAAATTGTTTTTACTTTAATTTTAAAAGCTCAGATAATGTTAGATACACATATCAACCCACTTGAATTGGTGACAATAAACAAGGACATACAGCGCGATGTTTATGTTGTCAAAAAATAGTTTAGCTCCAACGCCGGGCACCGATAAGATCATAAATTAATATTAATATGTACACCAAAATAACGATAATATGGAGCTGACATGACACTGACTTATTGCACAAGAATCAACGCCTTCATTAACATTATTAACATTTTCATTTTATTAAATTCAAATCCCTAGACTTCAAGAGGTTAATTGAATCAGTTCACCTGATTGAACTGAATGTGCACTATAGATCAAATCATCCATATAAAACGACATTTTAATAACGCTAGGCGCGGAAATACTCTGAATTTGAACTGAATTTTTTTAAACGCAATTTGGTGATTTAACATCAAATTTTTCTCATGTTTTTCTTTTCATATGAAATATGAAAATACAGTATTATCATTTATAATACTGTATTTTCATATCATTCAACAAAGTTCTTACAGCATCAGTTTAATATTTTAAATGAAATAACATATAAAATAGCAAACAGAATTTCAATTTATTTCCCTGTTTCTTTTTTACTCAGAACGTTTGTAGCACAACATTAAATTTAACTTTTTTACTATCCATAAAGTCAATGTCAAATGGGGTACATATAAACCAGTTTATTAGTTAGTCACTTTAAATTCATAAGGTCATTGCACTAAAACTAAATTACATAGTTGCAGTGCAATGAATAAGAAATTAAGGAAGCATGACCTACTTTTCACCCTATTTCTCTTGCTGACGGGACTACGTGTGCTCTGAGTGAATAAATTCATAAATATTTGACTTCTTTTGAAGACAAAGATGAAATATTTTGAAAATTATTTTTTTCATTACTTTAAATGAAGAGGAAAACAGACATTGTATGAAAAAAAAATTGATAATACCAATCCCAACTATCCCATCCTAATCCTAACTAATATTATAAATGCGAAAGTGAGTTTGTTTGTTACGCTTTCACGCCGTATCTACTGAACCGATCATCATGAAATTTGGCATACACATAGATTAGGGTACCGAAAAGGACATAGGCTATAAATTACGCCGGCGAAGCCGCGGGTAACATCTAGTATAAATTATAATGTGTAAATAAAGTATCTATCATTAAAGCAATTATGCATCTACTTTGATCGAACCGAACATAAAATTTAGTATTTTTGGTTTTGAATAGTTTTTAATTTCACAGATAAATTATGATATAGGTATCTTGAATAGTGAAGATTTTCACAAACTTTACTTACAACCTAGCCATACATTTCGGGATATAATTTTTGATTGTCAAGTCAAGGAAAGTTTACGTGTTCATTGGTGATTTTATATTGGAATATACCTTACCTATGTCTACCCCGCTTTCAGTTCTCTTTTTTGTACCCTTTAGAAATTAATGTCAACTCATCAGGGTGTGAAAACATTAATTAATTTTTTTTAAAGTAAATTGACCTTTAGTTGTTAGTAAGAAACTAAGCTTGTAAACTTGATTTTATTGCTATATATATTTTAATAAAAAAAATTGTATATAGTAATATCTATATTTTTCCTCTGTGCTAATATTTTGAAAAATTGTTCTAGTCTCCTCTTGTGTAAAAATGTAGTACCCTGTATATAATTAATATAGATTACTTCATATATTAACATAATTATTTTATTACTTGTATAATAATAAGGAAAACTGTTGTAAATAATAATATTTCAATGCATTTTAGTAGGAATAATTATTGTGACATTAAATTAAAATTTAAATTTCATAGTGCATTTTTATTTTTTGTTTTAGTCAAATTAAAAAACATAAAAAATCTTAATGTTTTCTACTATTTTACAAGCTTTTAAGTAGCAAAAGCACATTCTGTGAAACGTCAAGTTTAGTATCTACATATTTCGGTTCAAAAATGCTGCCTTTATATATGCCATTAGCCTATAATTTTAAAAGCAGTTAATTAAAAGCATTGATTTGATTTTCTTGTATAAATTGCTGTACCTATGTTAGTAACCCTTAATAAAAAAAAGATTTTAGGCAAAGTATGCAATAGACGAAACCACGGCTGGACAGTGAAGCTTAATAATAGAGTTCCATTGGTACCTTTTGAACCGGTATTGAAAATCCTTGAGGGAGGCCTATGTGCAGCACTGAACTTCCTGTGGCTTAGATGATGATGATGATGATGATGATGATGATGGCACCTTTTAGGTAAGGAACTCACAAGCACTAAGCTTTCCTCATTTTTAGCTATTGCTATGTCTCAACGGTGTTTCCCAATTCCAACTTTGTAAATGACAAAATATTGGCTATTCATATCAAGTGTTTGCAAACATGGTTTGGATTTGAAGAGTTGCCTCACTATAGGCGATAAGCGTATTTCTTTGACCTGTGACATGACAGTGTTATTTTCATCATCACTCACAAATTTTCATCATCATATCTTTTTAGTCTTTAATGCAGGAGCATGACCGTTTTTGTGCTCTGTGAGTGCAGTCAAAAGTTTTGGCCAACACTCTCCACGCTGGCCACGGGTTGGAAAGGGCTCTTTGATGTTTATAAGCTTTCTTTAGCTTCTGAAAATAAAAATGTAAAAAAAAACATCTGAGGTAGATTATGAGACATTGAGCTTAACAATCTCTGCCAGTGTAAACAGAGCTGGCTTTTTGCTACTCTTCTATCATCGGCTATATAAAGAATCAAATTTTTTCGAGCGCACTCTCACTCCTACACAAACAAGAAGCAGGAAAGGCCTGTACAAACTAATATACAGTAAAAATCCAAAGCTAACTCTTTGTACAAGACAATGCAATTTTATGTGCGTGAAAATCTTTAATGCCATACCACATGAATTCAAATCGTTACCTAATAAATGATTTAAATATAAACTAACCAGATGGCTTAAGGCGCTCTCATAGTAACACTAGCGCCACCCAGCAATTAAATTCCTTATATCATAAATAGTATCGAATTTTAAAAATCTAACAAGTACAAAACTACTAAATTACTTATAGAATTTTTTGTATATTACAAGTAATTTACTAGTGCCAACATTTGAAGAGAAAGATCAATTAACGCCAAAAGTGGCCACTTTTGGCGTTAACCTGTTTTTCTTTTAGTTTATCAAACGATTATTAGTGGAAATGAATACAAAAATACTACAAGTAATTTACTAGATATGTACCTGTTAGATTTTTAAAATTCGATATAATTTAGGATTAAAAGAATTGATTGCTTGGTGGCGCTAGTGTTACTATAGGAGCGCCTTAAGGAGAATTTTTTTTTATTCCATAAATGAATTTTTAATAGACAAATAGGTATTGACAACATTATAACGACTTATTAAACAATTGACGAATGTGAATAACTGATTTTGAATTTATTAAATTTTAGTTTTAATTTCATTTTGTATATTTAAATTAGTATATATGTATCAGTAAATTATTATTTTATTGTATATTTGCATGCCAGAATTTGGTAAATATGTGACCAGATATTATTATGTATAATATCTTTATGTACCATATTTTATGCAAATAAATTATTCTGATTCTCCCATAAGTATACAAGCACTTGCAGAGCTAGTTTCACTAGTAGTTGAACCATGCGCAAATAATTTCTTCGAAGCACAGTCGCCTCTAAGACAGTATCGCAATTCATCATGCAATTGCTAGCACTGTGACTCCACCCTAAGCTATGAAATATCGTGTTTTAGTAAACAGATTTATTTATAGTCCACACTTACGTTATTGAGTCGTTCAGATTGTCGGTTCGTACATTTTGACGTTTTCGCTCTAATAACAATAGTCCGGATGTGGAAATGTTACTGGAATAGCTACAGCATAGTTACGTATATACTTACGAAGTGAGATGCGCATGATAGATTGAACCACGGGCTAGATCACTTTAGTATATTGAAATTAAAATAACAGTCAAAAAACAATAAAATAACGACGTTTCCATACAAATCGCCCGCTTGCACACTTTTGGATGGAAATGCAGGCATTTATTTTTGTTTTTTGGCTGTTATTTGAATTTCATTATAGGTACTGTAATGATCTAGAATAGATCTTGGTTCGATTTATTACGGGTATGTCCCTTCCACGTTGTATATATTGACTCGTCTTCATCACTATGATGGCTTTTAGTCTACTTTATCTTGACTTAAGGTCAACATTTTTTACCCACGACGGAACGGAGCAGGTATATGCGTTTAGGGTGAGAGATGTTTGTTTGTGTGTGCGTTTGTGCAAAAAGAGTCGCAGTAGCACAAGATATGTCTCATCGTCTCCTCTGATTCCTCACATGCCCTATAGAGGGCTTTCGACAATTTGAAGAGATGACTGTTATTTTCGAAGTGTCCGGTCAGAGCTCCCATTAGAAATCTTGTCTGTTTTCTGTTAAATTTACAAAACCTTTTGTGCCAACTGGCGTTGTCGATATCAAGTGTCTCCTTGGAGTGTACGTGTCCACTCAGATTACTCCATTCGGCTTGGTGTCTGCTGACGACATATGCATTTATTGCAGTTGTTATTACGCTGTATGATAGGCCTAAGAAAGGTTCCGGTCCGATGTATGGCGTATCTGACCCTTTCCTAGCCAGCTCATCGGCCGACTAGTGGCACTAATGTGTGAACTCACTTCATCTTAAGATAAAATATCGTATCGCCCACAATGTACCTATCACTTCGAGTGTAGTGTCTATTTCTGATAATTCAGGCACTAGGATCAGGAAATATCCTATCAAAGAGGAAGCCTGTTCGATGCTTTCGATGGACAATTACTATAACAATTTTTAAAATACTTTTACCATTAGAAATTTATGCGCGGGTGAAATGCTATAATTTTCGAGGAAGAAGTCGTGGAAATATGGCTAGTTTACATACAAATTTCTAGAAGTGTATTGCATAACGTACCTAACCTAACCTACTAATAGTGAAGAGATGTCGGATAGTAAATATAATTTTTGTCATCTTAATGCCTTTTCTAGTTTTATTCAGAGTGTTAAATGACTCTAGACACACTCTTAAAGGGATGACTCAGTCAATATGAACAACTTTTTCTATCAATGGATGCTGGAAAGTCCATTTTTTTTATTTCCCATACATTTTACCACCGTGTAGTTCCCGATAGAGTAGAATAGGACCATCTTTCCGTGAATGTCGTAGAAGGCGACTAAGGAAACACAAGCTAAGCAAAACTTATAAACATCAAAGAGACCTCTCCAACACGTCAGGCTAGCGTGGAGAGTATAGGCTAAATCCTCTGACTACCCTGGCTAATAATGGCTCTAGTAGTACAGAGAGGGTCGTGCTCCTGCAGTGGAGATTAAAAATGACCTGATAATGAAGATGATGACATTTTGCCCTGGCGACACTTTTATATAAAAATGACGAAATTTTTTTGAGTTCCCAGTATTGATCCTGTAGCAAAAGTTGTTCATATTAACGGGCTGAGTCATCCCTTAAAGGGTGTGTCGAGGATCATGTTACATATATAATCATCATCATCATTTCGTGTAGGTGACACGGTCAGTCGACTATGCTCACCCTGGTGTCAGAGTTCTTCGGAACCGCCTCTCGGCCTCTGACGTGGTTCCTTTAACGACTACCAAATGGCAGCCGGGACCACCGGCTTTACGTGCCTTCCGAAGCCCAGAATCATCTTTCCTATCAGACAATCAGGTGATTCATGCCTGCAATGTCCTAACCAAACTGGAAACAACTTAACAAAGTATGCTTCCCGCGGGAATCGAACCCACGACCCCCGGGTCAACAAGGCAAACGCCTTAACCACTGGACCACGGAGGCAGGCAGCACATATAAATAATGTGAAACAAACACGCAAAACTCAGTTCATTTCTAGCCGCTACGCAAACTTAATCCAGCGCAAACTTCATTTCTAGCCGCTACGCAAACTTAATCCAGCGCAAACTTCATTTCTAGCCGCTACGCAAACTTAATCCAGCGCAAACTTCATTTCTAGCCGCTACGCAAACTTAATCCAGCGCAAACTTCATTTCTAGCCGCTACGCAAACTTAATCCAGCGCAAACTGGCTCGTTCAAGTTGCAGTTGGTTGGATAGATTTTCTGTTTCCAAACACTCCTTTGATTACTGATAGTCAGCAATAATTACTTGAATTTCTGAAAATTTCAACGAGAAATCTTCGTAATTTTGATATCTCGCGACATATTCTTCTTCCGAGGCATGCATGGGATATATCTTGCTATTCTTAGATCCAATCTAAGAATATCAAGATAGATCCCTGAGAAATGTAACATTACAAATACCAAAGCATGAAAGCAAGTTACGACGCAAGCTCAAGTAGACATCGACATTTTATGTAAATGGTAACACTGTAATTTTTTATCGAAATCCGTGCGTTGGATCCACATGTTAAATGCATATTTTTCTAGCAGTTTTCTGTGGAAATTTAATTTCACGGAAACTGGCCTGTCCCAGTTGCGGCTAGTTGGAACTGGCTTATCTGTTTCCAAACATCCTGTACAATGCTACAGGTCTGCGAAGTGAACTTATGTTTTTGAAAATTTTCACTCTTTTGTGAGAAACTCCCGCGTATAATATAACATAATGTGCTTTTAAAAGCGGTACTTGCACGTAATTTACATCAACTGCTATCTGTTTTTGATATGATTTATTAATACTTTTTCAATCTTTTCAAAGTCTTGACGTTAAAGCTGGACACTATCTGTCTTATTATAAAACGACGACTAAATTTAGTACCTGGTTTAAGCCATTATCCACCCAAAACAAATTAACAATGACAGTTGTGGAAACGTCAAAGTGATAGGTGATGATTTATTTTGGTCGGATAATGGTTTAAACCGGGTACTAAAGTTAGTCCTTGTTTTATAATAAGACTAATCTAAAGATAAATAATCTAATTTCTAAAGGTTTTTTTTTGCATTCACGATGCATTTCTGATATATTCGTATAAAGACAAAGTCGCAGGTTCGAGTCCTGCCCTGGAATTGTTACCCATATCATATTCTTAATTTAATAAGAACATAACAAAATATTTAGTTCCTAGTAACTCTCAGTGCAAACTTAATTCAACGGAAACTGGCCTGTCCCAGTTGCGGCTAGTTGGAACTGGCTTATCTGTTTCCGAACACCCTGTACCGTCGCCCTGTATTATTGACAGCGAAACCTTAAGTTGTTTCGGTTAGTTTCAGTCGTCAAATAATGTTTTTGACACTTTCAGCGTTAAAGAAAGAAAAAAAGAAAGGAAATGTTTATTTGGCACAAAAAGAAAAAAATAGTACATATGATATGCACAGCACACAACAATTTTGTATCAAAACGGTCCCCACTCAGGTATGCCGTGGTGTAGGCCACGACGCTGGTCTTTCGTGGATTGTGATTTTCATTTTGGTACAAAATTGTTGTGTGCATATAAAGAAAAATAATACATAGGTATGATACCTATGTATTATTTTTTCTTTTAGTGCACACAACAATTTTGTACCAAAATGGTCCGCCTCAGCTATGCCGTGGTGTGGGCCACGACGCTGGTCTTCCGTGGATTGTGATTCTTAAACGTAGATTTTCATTTTTTTTTCATCAATTATCATTTTTATCGACCACAGGTAATCAAAAACATGTGTTATGATAATTATTGAATTGTTACTTTTATCAAAGTCCGTCTTTATGTTAAAGCTAGACACAAAATATCTAGTTCCTACTAGCTCTCTGTGCAAACTTAATTCAACGGAAACTGGCCTGTCCCAGTTGCGGCTAGTTGGAACTGGCTTATCTGTTCCGAACAAGCTGTACCGTCGCCCTGTATTATTGACAGCGAAACCTAAAGTGGTTTCGGTTAGTTTTAGTCTTCGAACACATTCAAACTAACGTTTTAGTCGTCAGTTTATATTTATACTAGTTTTTACCTGTGGCTTTGCGCTTCATGTAGCCTATGGGTTCACTATCCGAATCGGATAGTGAACCTAGCCTATGTCTTTATCAGTACCCTCACATATGTATATGCAAAATTTCATGACGACCGGATCAATAGAAGAAGAAAATTTCCCACGCCTTCGTCCGAACTTTACCCCCCTAATTTCACCCCCTCAGGGGTTGAATTTCAAAAAATCCGTTCTTTATGCTCATTTATATCACGAAAGAGTCAGATTTGCCGTTCTGATCTTAACTAAATACGAATGCGTGTTTGTTTGTCTGTTTGTTACGCTTTCACGCCGTATCTACTGGACCGATCATCATGAAATTTTGCATACATGTTGTCTGGAGTACGGATAAGGACATAGGCGACCCCCGGAGAAAAGTACTGTACCCGAGGGACCATCACTAACGCGACCGAAACCGCGGGTGAAAGTCCTAATCCTAACTATCCTTACTATATATATTATATATTTACATTTAAAATATACATATATATACATGGCGAAATTTTGATCGTTCTGGACCCTTAAAGGGGTGATTCAGCCCGTCGATATGAACCATTTTTCCTATGGGACCAATGCTGGAAACTCAAATTTTATTTCGACATTTTCATACAAAAGTCTTCAGCCACCCGGGCAATTTGTATAGGAATGTCGAATTTTTTTTCGAGTTTACAGCATTTGTCCCATAGGAAAAGTTGTTTATATTGACAGGCTGAATCACCCCTTTAAGGGTCCAGAACGATCAAAATTTCGCCATGTATATATATACATATATATATGACCAACTAAATATTTTATAAAATTTTGCATACACATAGGTTAGGTTAGGTACTAAGAAGGACATAGGCTATATATGAAGCGGGCGGAGCCGCGCGTAAAAGCTACTTAATAATAAATCGAGTTACCCATTTTTCCGACATCATGATGGAAGAGGCGAAAACAAGGTCATGAGAATGCAGATTTTTTTTGTAATATGGACGTTTTAACACCAGATTTTTTAATGACAGGACTTCTATACTTTTATGGCATTTAGCGCGTAAAACTAATGGCTGAAGGGTAGCAAATGTTCTCGAATGATAGCAACCACGTAGCGGCAAGCGCAGCGTTGGACACCCACCGACCAGCAGGCCTATTTGCTAACTTTTGACAACTACGGTGTACATCATTTTCATGGTAACTTCAATATTCATTACGGCTTTGGTATGAATGACTATTTTTAATTAAGATATGAAAACCGTAATGGATGCTAAAGTGACAATCAAATCGTTGTAGGTACACCGAGTTAGCAAATCGGCCTGCAGGTGGATGGACGACCTGACCATGGTCACAGGAAGGTTCTGGATGCAGGCCGCTTCTAATCGGTTGTATTGGAAATTATTGGGGGAGGTCTATGTCCAGCAGTGGACTTCTTGCCGTTCTTGTGGCTTAGATATCGATGTTATATTTTAACTAGAGGTATAATGTGTCGCGCGTAACCTTGTAAGTGAAAGTTTTAGTTTTCTTTGAAACGTTATCAAATTTATAAGCTGAAGAATTAATGAACATGCGAAATCACTGTGGATTGTTTATTTAAATAACGGCAAATCTAAAGTACAATATAATACGGATCCTTTATTGCACCATTACTAATATAAAAAAAATTAAGTACACTAAATAAAAATTGTTCAAGAGTCGCCCTTTATGCTTACGCAACTTCTTACAGGCAACCTTATTTACGAAAATAGAGCAAAGACGGTGGTCTAAGAAATAATATTAACGTTATTAAACGTTATCATATTATAAGTTATCAGGTCTTTGTTAGCTTCCACTACAGGAGCACGCACGACCCTCTCTATACTACCTAAGGTATATATTAGGCAAAGCAGACCTACACTCTCCACGCTGGCCAGAAGGGTTGGAGAGGTCTTTTTGACATCTGTAAGCTTTGTTTAGCTTTTCTTTTCTAAGTCCCCTTCTCCAACATCAACGATGTCGGACTTAGAACTTGATGCTTGCACTACTCCTATGTGATTCCAGTCAGAGCAAAATAGGACTAGTAACTCCTATTTTGCTCTGAAGGAAACCACACGGCGGCAATCATGTTAGTATAAAAACATTATTTACCCCTTGACTGCTTAAGCACTGATCAGTCATCGTTTAATTGCCAGACAGGCGAATTTCGAAAGTTTTCTTTAAAATATTACAAAATAAGGTATAAATTTTCGAATTTTCCGCAAGTCAAGAGTTAAAGGAATACCCTAGATTTCTAGTTTACGAAGTTAAGTCCCCAATAAATGTCGTTATCGATACATAATTTGACTCGCTTTCTTGTACAGCCTTTGGTGAACTTTGTTGATTCATTGTTTTTGTTATCTTAAGGACTTATTGTTTGATCGTATAAGAAGATAATTATGAGATTTCGTAAAGTGTGTCGGGAACATAACAAAAACGAGTGAGCAACTTCTCAGACTTTTGTTGATGTATAGCCGCAAGAATTAATGTTTAAAGAGATAAATTTTTGTATTTACTGGAATTTTATTATACATATACCTAGTCATGTTACATTTAATATCAGTCAGCCCATCATAGTCAGCGTCTTCTCTTTAGTACCTTGAATAAACTGTTTAAATTTTTGATGTACGACATTTACCTTTATTCTTCTTACAATAGAGGGTAAAATTCTGTGTAAAAGCGGACACGTGTTGTTACAAAATCAAATCAAATGCCAGTGACCATGACGAGCTCCGTGACGCAGCGGTCATCACGCCTGCCTGCGACACGGGGGTCCCGGGTTCGATCCCCGGTCAGGTCAAGATGGAAAACGATCTTTTTCAGATTGACCTGGGTCTTGGATGTTTATCTATACATGTATTTGTTATAAAATATAGTATCGTTGAGTTAGTATCCCATAACACAAGTTTTTCATTAGAACTTACTTTGGGGCTAGCTCAATCTGTGTGATTTGTCCGTATATATTTATTTACCAATAAACAGATGCATCGCTCTTGTCACATCCCTGATATTGCATTTGTCCATGGGCAGCGGTGATCACTTGCTTGTTAAAGATTACTATTAAACTGAATGTTTCAGACCGTTTCATCAATTTTTCATCTCACAGCATTTAAAATTTGGTGTGGACGTATAGGCTTTACGACCTGTGCGAGAAGAAAACGAGAAGAATGAGAAAGAGAGGAAAACTGTCATCACAACTATCACTGTCATCTGTCAGAATCTAACCAAGTCGCGGTCTGTCTCTGTATCTCTGGAGTTTGTGGTGGGAAGTCAAGGGGTGCAGTTGGGGTCTACCTTGGATGATTTTGCAAATTGATTTTGGTGGACTTTATAATATGAAATTGGTGGTGTTATAAATGCTCGTGCTCATGGAACAATTTGTGAAATAGTTAAAGTGGACTGTTATATTGACTCGTATAGACTTGTCGCCATAACGCCATTAGCTCCCGACCACGAGGCATCAAAGAACAAACGCCATCTTTGATGCTACTTGGAAAAACTTTACCGTACAACACCGATACCTATTATCTCATTATACTGGACATTGGCAGAATCACTGAAATTTCGGTGGAAGCCATAATATAAAACAGAAGAAGATGTCACGGTCTATCTCTGTATCTCTCCCGATGCGCTCGCGCATTTAAATTGATTTTCGGCCGTTAATCAAAATGCGTATCGGAGACCATCAGCATCTTCCATTCTTCGATCTCCTGCTAACCAGGAAGAGAACGAAGAAATCGGCAGCCTGTCCGTGCACCTTACCAGGTCAGTGTCTGTTCACACGTACCTCTATCTATACTGATCAACTTTCCCCCAAAGTAAGTTCGAGACTTGTGTTATGGGATGCTATCTCAACGATACTATATTTTATAATAGATACTTATATAGATAAACATCCAAGACCCAGGTCAATCTGAAAAAGATCATTTTCCATCTTGACCTGACCGGGGATCGAACCCGGGACCTTCCGTGTCGCAGGCAGGCGTGTTGACCGCTGCGCCACGGAGCTCGTTATCAATATGTCTTCGAAAATACCGAATAATAAGTGTTCATAACTGATACAGCCATTCAGGCTTAATTGGTATGACTGTGCAATAGCTTTTGCACACACACGCACTATTTTAAAACAGAAATGTAAAGTAGTGTTCAAAACACTCTATTCGGAAACCGATAGAGTCTGAGCAGAGGGCTTAAAAGTAAGTGCCATAAGGTACAGATGACTATTTTTGTACACAAATATGTAACCATTACTAAATTCCAGCTATTTTAACAAACAACACTGCATTTTAGAGTTAATGTCCACAATTACTGCACTAATGGTATTCAAACTGGCCGTAGCGCATTGACTGGATATTCCGACCTGCGCCGAATGCCAGCCATACATTTCCGGTAATGCCTGAATAACTGTAATTGTAACCTTCTTGATGATTTTCAATAAAAATATATATTCATGCATATCATCATCATTGTAGTGTATGCGTCAGTAATACAACTATAGGAATAGTTTTATACACGGTCTCGCGCACACCGTGTGGTAGGGATGCACGTCATTGACGGCCATTACTGTTAGTGCGGCCGGGTGTGACGGACGTGTCCTTGCGTGCATAGTGTGTTATCGAGCCAGTGCATTGTGAGTAACCGGAGTATACTACAATCATCATCATAAGGTCTTTTTTAGTCTCCTCTGCAGGATCACGATCCACCCTGTACTACTAGAGCTATCTATATATTAGCTAGAGCAGTCAGAGGATTTCGCCTACACTCTCTTCGCTGGCCAGACGGGTTGGCGAGGTCTTTTTGGTGTTTATAAGCTTTGCTTAGCTTGTTTCCTATGTCTCCTTCTACGACATCCATGGAAAGACTTGGAGTGGTCTCATTCTACTCTGCCGGGAGCCACACGGCTGTTCATAAATATATACTGTGTAAATATGGAACCGTATCTCTACTAATCAAACTGAATTCAGCTATTTCAACAAGCAACACTGCAATTTAGAGTTTATGTCCACAATTACTGCACTAATGGTATTCAAACTAGCCGTTTGCGCATTGACTGGATATTCCGACTTGCGCCGAATGCCAGCCATACATTTCCGGTAATGCCTGAATAACTGTAATTGTAACCTTCTAGATGATTTTCAATGAAAATATATATTCACGCATATCATCATCATTGTAGTGTATGCGTCAGTAATACAACTATAGGAATAGTTTTATACACGGTCTCGCGCACACCGTGTGGTAGGGATGCACGTCATTGACGGCCATTACTGTTAGTGCGGCCGGGTGTGACGGACGTGTCCTTGCGTGCATAGTGTGTTATCGAGCCAGTGCATTGTGAGTAACCGGAGTATACCACAATCATCATCATTAGGTCTTTTTTAGTCTCCTCTGCAGCATCACGATCCACCCTGTACTACTAGAGCTATTTATATATTAGCTAGAGCAGTCAAAGGATTTCGCCTACACTCTCTTCCTTGGCCAGACGGGTTGGCGAGGTCTTTTTCGTGTTTATAAGCTTTGCTTAGCTTGTGTTCCCTTTGTCTCCTTCTACGACATCCATGGGAAGACTTGGATTGGTCTCATTCGACTCTGCCGGGAGCCACACGGCTTTTCATAAATATATACTGTGTAAATATGGAACCGTATCTCTACTAATGAAACTGAATTCAGCTATTTCAACAAGCAACACTGCATTTTAGAGTTAATGTCCACAATTACTGCTTTAATGGTATTCAAACTAGCCGTTTGCGCATTGACTGGATATTCCGACTTGCGCCGAATGCCAGCCATACATTTCCAGTAATGCCTGAATAAATAGAATTGTCGGACGGTGGTTGCAGGTACGGCATCCGAGGTAGGTTTTTGAAATTACGCCGTTCGCAAACGAGCAGTTTTTTCTATACTAAAACCGGCCAAGTGTGAGTCAAACTCGCGCAATGAGGGTTCCGTACAATATTCTTGGTGAACACACACACGATGTGCAAAAATGTTTTATTCAATTGACTAGCGCTATCTAGTGGTTTTTTAGTGAACTATTTCTCTAGGTGAACTTATTATAGTGAGTTTACCACTTTATTTTCAACTGATAGAATTCTTATTATTTTTCCTGTAATCTTCAAGCAATAAATATATTGTAATTTTTTCGAAATTTTAGGCCCATTAGTTTCGGAGATCAGGGGGGGGGGGGATGGTCAAATTTTGCCTTCTTTCGTGAATAAAATCAAAAGTATTTATTTTTCCCAAACAAAAAAATATATTTTTGGGGTCCTCATAACAATCCCTTTCATTTGATATATAACACGGTAAGGTTTGCAAAACTTTTTCTTAACATTTTCTTTTTGGACCCCCTAAACTGACGCTTATTTAATAAAAATATAAATTTACTTTACACATCCGTGTTTGGGTCATAGGTTTACACCATCTGACCAAATTTCACTTAATTTGGTTTAGTAGATTTGGAGAAAATCGACTGTGACAGACGGACGGACGGACAGACAGACGCTCGAGTGATCCTATAAAGGTTCCGTTTTTCATTTTTTATACGGAACCCTAAAAATCGATAGAAAACGGTCATACGTTCAAAAATAATACCCCGGGTACGCGCGCCCGGCCTCTTGAGCTGCTACTTTCTCATTCCCTATCCATTCAAGCAAGCAGCATCCCAACTATCTTCATCCCTTTTCCGGAGTCCAATAAACTCCTACCCTTACTTTGCTTAGTAACGTTTCCATGGGCAGCAACGTCGGAACAGAGATTAGCTAAACAAACTGCGCTCACCAACCCGTTTGCCAAGCGTAGTGAGTATGGCAAAACTCTCCCAATGATAAAAATTCTTTGGAGAGGCCTATGCCTAGCGGTGGACTTCTTATGGTTGGGATTATGATGATAGAACATAGGTCACAACATTGGGACAGCGTGGCCGATAAACAAAGTCATTCTGACCAGTAAAGCCAAAAATAGTGTAACATTTTTTGATTAAAACTAACGTGGGAAAAAGACATTGTTAAAATACGTAACAACGGGTTACTCACGTAAATAGTCAGCTACTGGCCGACATGTTTCAACCTCATCCGGAGGTCTTCCTCAGGGCGAATGTGAAATGAGACGCGCACGGTGTCGTCCCAATCCGCACGGCCAGGAGCTGACTAATTACGTGAGTAACCCGTTGTTACGTATTTTAATAATACTGAATCATCATTTGAAAAATCTCATAGAAGGTCTTTTTGTTGAGGGCTGTGTAATTTGCTCGTAGTTTTTCAAACAACAAACTTTTGGAAAACTTTTTGAGAACTTCGTCGATATTTGTCAAAGGAAGGTCAAAGGTTAAAGACTAAACAAAGAATCCAAGCCACCATCACAGAGTTTCTTAAAAGTTTTCGCCATAATACAGGGCTGTTTGAGTACATATTAAATCTACGTATACTAATATTATTAAATGCCGTGTGGTTCCCGGCAGAGCAGAATAAAAGCACTCCAAGTTTACCCGTGCCGTGGATGTCAAAGAAGGTGACTTTGGAACACAAGCTATATGAGCTTGTAACAATGCGCATGGTAACCTTTATGCTGCATCTTGCTTTTCACATCATTTCCCAATCATCATCATCCTGTCCTCTTTTATTTCGAAATTCATTTTAAATTCCAAATTTAATTCCATTTTAAATTCCAAATTCCATTTTCAAATCTTCTTCGCAGTCCTTCCTCATCACTCAATCATTCCATTCAATTCCTTTCCTAAGTTTGGTCGTGATCTCTCGACCCTAGCTTACAAGCACTCGCCTACAATATTATTTTACTAATTGTATTTTAAACTACTAACCGTGTAACGCATGTGTGAAACTTATTAAAATCCGTTATCTGTGTTGTGTTGTGTTCTTGAACTCTCTTTCTCTCCGCTGAGCATTTAATGTATAACATACCTTCCTTCATATTCATGTTGGGCCTACTCTAACTAGCTGGGTGAGTAGGACCCGACAAGCTTATGAACACCAAAGAGACCTATCCAACCCGACTGGCCAGCGTGGAGAATGTAGGCCGAATCCTTTGACTGCTCTGGCTAATATATGACTCTGGTAGTACAGAGACGGTAGTGTTCCTGCAGTGAAGACTAAAAAACCTGATGATGATGAATATTATAAATAGGAAAAATTTGCCATACAACTGAGCTAAAGGATTAAGGGCCAGTCCACGCGTCGCGTTGCGTCAACGTTGCATTGACGCAGTCGTAACGTTCTGATGACGCAATTTCGGCGAAAATTTAATAAATCAATACAATTATATTCAAGTCGATTTCTTCATTGGCATTCATTTTACAATGGAAATTAAACTGTTTATACAAAAATAAAATCAAAATAAACTTTTGCGTGTCTCCTTAATCATAACGCAAACGCAAAAACAAATGAGCGGTGACGCTGCGGCGGCGCAGGTGGTTATCCCTTCCGCTTCGTCTCGGGGGTTGCTGTCCGTCGTTTGTGCGTTGTGTGAACAATACAGCTTGTAAAACGACGGAGCAACAGCGCTGCGTCGACGCAACGGTGACGCAACGCGCCGTGTCAGCTGGCCCTTATTTGCGCAGGCCAGCGTTAGCAAGTTGCTACCAACTTTTATCGAACGCCGTCGATGTTTGTCAAAGACCAAACAAAGGAGGGAAGCCATTGTCTCCAGAAAGTAAGTAAAAGTTGCCGCCACAGAGTAGGGCTGCCAAAAAAAATAAAGACAAGTAAGTTCTTATATTGTGTAGGATACAAATTCAACAAATTATATTTAAATAAAAACCATGTAAATAAACATCCAAGATCCAGACCAATCTGAAAAAGATCTTTTTCCCATCATGACCTGGCCGGAGATCGATAGAAATATTTTAATTAAATTTATCAAAATGTGTAAACTCAAATTATTCCATTACGAGCAATTTCCGAAGAAGTAGCATTTTACAATTTTTATTGACTATCGCCTTTTTTCAATAAAATTTATTTAATACGGTTTTTATCCGTTTAAATTAATTTTATTTTAATGTGTAACATTCGCGAAAACATTATCGCCTTCTTGTTTTCTTTGACTATTGTTTATAGAAAGTAAAGTTTGTTCGGACACTGATTCGACAACAGTTGGACCAATTTTTATGGATTTGATTTTAGTAAAAGCTCCCTATTCGCGCTTCCTTCATTCGCGTTTTCACTATTCGCGGATTAAAAAAATGTAACCCAATTTCTATATTCGCGGCAAAAAAAATCTTTATTCGCGGATCTAAAAGTTAAAAAATAATAATTTAGGTTTAATAATAAAGACTTTAAAGCACTTCTAGATTTGGATAATGCACCAGGTTATCATCTTGAAACTATGCATCCAAATATAAAAGTGACATTTTTACCTCCAAACACGACGGCTTTACTTCAACCTATGGACCAAGGAATAATCCAGGCCTTTAAGCGTTTTGCTTGAATCGTAAGATGTAAATTTGACTGAAATCGACTTGGAGGAAATGTTAAAGTCACAGCCCGTTGAAGAAGAGGCTTCAACATGCACTGGAAATGTGACACTTACTTTGAAAATTCTTAGTGAAGGTTTAAGAATGGCAAATGAACTTTGCGACTTCTTTATGAACACCGATCCGTCTATGGAACGAAGTCTTATTTTTAAGAGGTAATATGCTGAAAATGCTGTAAACTGCTGAATATCATTCTGAATTGAAGGAGCTATTAAAAACTGCCAAGCAAGAGATCATAACAAAATTAGTTAAACCTGATAGTAACGATTAATCAAAATGTCCAAAAACTTCAACAATTTTTTTAAAATATATTTGTGTTTTTTATTGTGGCACCTAGGAACGTATCCCCTATAATCCCATATAAATTACCAGTCTGTATTCACGGTTTCTGTATTCGCGGCATATTTATGGAACATATACCCCGCGAATAAAGAGATTTTACTGTACTTAGTTTTGCTATTAGCCCGAATAGCAGAACAATCATAAAAAATAGCAACTCGATGTTTGCCGGTACGTCGATAGTTTATCGCGCGACACTAAAGCGTCGCGGGAGCCATGTCATGTGGTCCCATCTTCCAACGCCTTAATCGTACGATTTGTTCTCAGAGACTCGCATAGATGGCGCTACTCATTGCTACACAACATTGTATCTTCCGTATTATGAGAATATAAAAGCATTCACAAAATATATCTTATAAATAATTAGAACAATGTTTTTGGCTATTTATTTTAAAATTACACCTGAGTTTTAGTAAGTTTTAGGCTAACGCAGATCCAATCAGCCACTCGATACTAGATGGCAGTAGTCTGCACCGCCATACTTGGCCACTCATACGCCTACTTTTCGCAACTTTAATTTGGTCCAATATTTTTAGTCTATACGTTAGTATTATATTGTCTTTGCCCTTGCCAACCCTAACTACGCAAAAAAGATTCAAAGATTCAAAGATTCAAAACGTTTATTCAGAAAATAGGCCCTTGCAGGCACTTTTTCACGTCAAATCACATTTAAAATTATCTTATTAAATATTATGCATTTACTCATTATTGTTCAAAAGCTACAGACTACTAGCATTTCGGAACCGACCACTGCAGAGAAGAAATGCCGAAAGAAACTCTTTTCAACAGTATAGGTCGCCTACTCGCCTGAAGGGCTTTGTATGATTAATGATTATATTATATTTCTTTCTTTTTTTTTTTTTTTTTTTACTTTTCTTTTTTTTTTTCATCTGTTTTCATTTAACAATATTATTATACATTTATTATTTTTGGAACATGTTTATGTTTACGATCGAGTGAGCAAATCACAAAAACAACAGAACATGAAGTAGTCTCAAAGAGGCCGACCAGACCAGTCCCCACTGGCAGCACCCGTTCACGAGTTGACGTATGGGTCAGCCATCGTTAAACTCAACCACCCAACCACCAAGAACAAACGGCCCATTGATTAGCGGGTATCCATCGATTACATAGATATAGTGACTTGCTACAAAGATTGTGTTAAGTGCCCTACTGCCCGCAAACATAAAATAAAAATAATATAGCAGTGCTCTGGCACATAAAAATATATGTTGCGAGAAGTCTGTGATTTTTATTTTACCACTTTGTACTCATAGACTTTAAGCTAAACCGGGAACAGACGAACATGACGTTTTAACAACTACTAGGGTTATTTAAGGCGCTCCTATAGTAACACTAGCGCCACCCAGCAATTAATTCTTTTAATCCTAAATTATATCGAATTTTAAAAATCTAACAAGTACATAACTAGTAAATTACTTGTAGTATTTTTGTAATCATTTTCACTAATATTCGTTTGATAAAATAAGAGAAAAACAGGTTAACGCCAAAAGTGGCCACTTTTGGCGTTAACCGATTTTTCTATTTAAATATGGCACTAGTAAATTACTTGTAATATACAAAAAATACTATAAGTAATTTAGTAGTTTATTACTCGTTAGATTTTTAAAATTCGATACAATTTATGATTTAAGGAATTTAATTGCTGGGTGGCGCTAGTGTTACTATAAGAGCGCCTTAATAGTAATTATTAAGAATTATATTATAGAAAAAACGTAGAATATACCAGTTGATTCTCTTCCCGCGCAGATCGTAAAAGCCGGTCGAGGGAATGGACGTGAGGAATCATGCCAGTAGGCGATGCGGCTAGCAACCCATCACTATTTTGATTCCGTTTTCCACCTACAAGCCCACCAAAATGCTAAACGTGGCCTTTGGATTTGAAAAACCAGGGCTCTGTCTACCCTGCAATGGAAAAAGACGTGATAGTATGTATGTTTGTAGTAGAATGAGCTGTCTCATATTCAGAAAGTTTTCATACTATGAGTGCAAAAAATAAGTATTCAAACTGAGGCATATGTTTCTCAATTGTTAAGATATAAGAAAGTGTCTTTTTTAAAGAATTAATTATTATATATTTTTGTATTACGCCTACGCACTTAATTATTATGTTTTTAGGGTTCCGTAGTAAACAAGGAACTCTTATAGTTTCGCCATGTCTGTCCGTCTGTCTGTCCGACCGCGGTTTTACGCAGAGGCTATAAGTGCTAGAAAGCTGTAATTTGGGATGGGTATGTATATTAATCATGCCAAAAAAATTATAGAAAAAATCTTGTTTTTTTTTTTAATTATTATTTTTTCTCTATTTACCCATCGTGTGGGTTAAATATATCGTTAAATAGGTCTTTAAAAAATATTGTGAGGTTGAGAACACCATTTTTCGATTTAGGGATCCGAATGTGATGAAGAGTGTGAATTTTTGTTAGAGGTAAGTGTCCCGCCCTCTATCTGCTAAACGGTTATATATAGATACGTGAAAAAAATTACAGCAGTAGTATATATACTGAAGTTGAAAGGAAAACTATCAAAGCTGAGTACTAAGTACAAACTAAAAAGTTAAAGGCAACCAACTTATAAAATGTACTCGAAAATGTAAAATTTCATACAATTTTCATTGTTAGATGTTTTTGGTCGTTGAACTGTGAGGTGCGAGTTTGAACAGTATGAACTCAAAGTTGTCATTCTCAACTACGGAACCCTACACTGCGCGTGGCCCGACACGCACTTGGCCGGTTTTTTTTATTTCGCCTACGAATTCTGTAATCCGTTATGTTCCAAAATGAGTACAGATAAAGTGAAAAAAGCTTTTAATATGAGAATGGATAGCTATTGGAACGGTAGTGGATGTGGGAATAACGGAGAATAAAAAATTGTGGGAAGAAGCAGATATTGCACCAGCCTCAGATAAAAGGTTGGATAATAGAGGTTGAGGTGATGATGATCGTTAGTCAAATATTAACCTAAGACTTTTATTCACTCATCATCATCATTTCGTGTAGGTGACACGGTCAGTCGACCATGCACACCCTGGTGTCAGAGTTCTTCAGAACCGCCTCTCGGCCTCTGACGTGGTTCCTTGAACGACTACCAGATGGCAGCCGGGATTTGATTCACTAATATACATACATAAGAAAGGTAGAAATAAGAATACTTAAATTTAGATTTCAAATTGACAAATGTCAATAAAATTTTAGCTTCAGCAAAGCCACGTTCCAAAATAAGAAAAATATTGTGTATCCTTCAGGACCCTCGATATTTTGTACTTCAACTTTGTCACTCAAAACATAAAACTCTTTTTTTTGAGGAAAGTGAAAAAGGATAATAGGCTTTTGATCCTATTCTATATATTTATTTATATGATTATTGATTTATTACGAGGTCTTTTGTTGTCCCAACTAATATTATAAATGCGAAAGTGAGTTTGTTTGTTACGCTTTCACGCCGTATCTACTGAAGCGATCATCGTGAAATTTAGCATACACATCGCTTAGGGTACCGAGAAGGACATAGGCTATTAATTACGCGGGCGAAGCCGCGGGTAACAGCTAGTTTTGTCTATATTCTAGAGTCACGGTGTTATATTTAGGCTAATTTGCAAAAACTTATATAACACAAAGGAAAAATTAACATCATCATCATCATCAGATCTTTTTAGTCTCCACTGCAAGAGCACGACTTTCTCAGTTCTAACAGAGACATATATTAGCCTGAGCAGTCAGTGGATTTGGCCTGCACTCTTCACGCAAGCCAGGCGGCTGGGAGAGGTCTCTTTGTTGTTTATAAGTTTATTTAGCTTATATTTCAGTCACCTTCTACGACATCCACGGGAAGACTTGGAGTTGTCTTATTCTACTCTGCCTTTAACTTCTTAGTATAAAAATATAAAAATAAATGATTGCCGACTTTGGTCCCATAGGAAAAGTGGTTCAAGATTCAAGATTCAATCGTTTATTTAATATAGGTTTCTTTGAACACTTATTAATTGTCATATTTGTGTTTACAATTTTTACAACAAAAAATTTTTGTTGACGTCAGTAATTACTTGTGGCTAAGTTTAGGCCGCTTCCAAAGCGGAGTGCAGAAGAAGCGGCAACAAACTGCACAGCGCATTTTCTTCAAGCGACGTCAACTCACAATTCTAGTTAGACCTTATAAACTACTTATATATATGTTCTTTTAGACGGGATGAGTCACCCCTTCAAAGGAGTGTCGAGGGTTTATTCACATGCTTCATATACAATTAAGGTACCTAGCTTACTATAGAATAAACGGATAGTATTTATGATACTCTTCCGCGTTGGTTTAGGAGAAAAGGAAAAACATAGAAAATACCAGCTGTTTTTCTTCCCGCGCAGACCGTAAAAGCCGGTCAAGGGTTTGGGTGAAAATCTAAGGAATAACGTAAATAGTTGCGGCTAGCAACTATTTTGATTCCACTTTCCATTTTACGCCCACTAACAAGCTAAATGTGGCCTTTGAGTTTTATGACTTTGGGCCCTGTCTACCCCACAAGGATAAAGACGTGACAATATGTATGTATGTATTTATGACAGCGGATAGACAAACTGTCAACATTAACTTGCCAATATTAAATTCACGACAACTCCGCTATTCGGGAAATGTCTATTTATTATCTCTATAAAAGAAAATGTGTGTACATTTTGTGAGAAAATAGCGAGGAATCGTATTTTTATTTATTCTTTATTACACGTTTCGTTTGTTTTGATCATCAGATTCAGTTTCTAGATAAATCTAATAGTATAATTAGTTTTAATCCTGACTAATATTATAAATGCGAAACTGAGTTTGTTTGTTGTTGTTACGCTTTCACGCCCTATCTACTGAACTGATCATTATAAAATTTTACAAACACATAGGTTAGGGTACTGAGAAGGACAAAAGCTATATATTACGCGGGCGGAGCCGCGGGTAACAGTTAGTACGCTATAATTTACGCGGACAAAGTTGTGGGAAAATTGCTAGTTATGTAATAAGTGGATAGACAGACTGCCAACATTCTCTTGCCAATATTAAATTCACGACAACTCCGTTATTCGGGAAATGACTATTTATTTTCCCTATAAAAGAAAATGTGTGTACATTTTGTGAGAAAATAGCAAGGAATCGTATTTTTATTTATTCTTTATTCCACGTTTCGTTTGTTTTGATCGTCAGATTCAGTTTCTAGATAAATCTAATAGTATAATTAGTTTTAATCCTGACTAATATTATAAATGCGAAACTGAGTTTGTTTGTTGTTGTTACGCTTTCACGCCCTATCTACTGAACTGATCATCATGAAATTTTACAAACACATAGGTTAGGGTACTGAGAAGGACAAAAGCTATATATTACGCGGGCGGAGCCGCGGGTAACAGTTAGTACGCTATAATTTACGCGGACAAAGTTGTGGGAAAATTGCTAGTTATGTGATAAGTGGATAGACAGACTACCAACATTCTCTTGCCAATATTAAATTCACAAACTCTGCTATTCGGGAAATGTCTATTTATTTTCCCTATAAAAGAAAATGTGTGTACATTTTGTGAGAAAATACCGAGGAATCGTATTTTTACTTATTCTCGATTCCATGTTTCGTTTGTTGTGATATTCAGATTCAGTTTATAGAAAAATCTGAAAGTATACTTAGTTTTAATAATCTATTTCTATTATTGCCACTCCAAGTCTTCCCGTGGATGCCGTAGAAGGCAACTTAGGAAACACAAGCTAAACAAAGCTTAGAAACATCAAGAGACTTCTCCTGTCTTGCCAGCGTAGAGAGTGAAGGCCAAATGCTCTGCCTGCTCTGGCTAATAAGGTTCTGGTAGTAAAGAAACGGTCGTGCGGCTGCAATGGAAACTAAGAAGACCTGATGATTAAACAATGTGCCTTTCTCCCACAAAAGTAACAAATCGAGTAACAAGAGAAAATTGTAGGACAAATCTCGGTATGAATTTTTACAAGTAGCTTACTATCAAATAAGCGGACATATTTATAGGTACTAATATTATAGAAGAAAGACTTGATTGTTTGTTTGTTTGCATTGAAAACGCTCTGAAACTTTGGACCGATTTTCAAAATTCTTTCACCTTTACAAAGCTCAATTATCTGTGGGTGACTGCGGGTGCTATAATTTACGGAGTTGCTGGAAAAATTGATCCACGGATATTAAATGAAAAGTAAAAAATCAGTTATCGTTTTTCTATTATTGGGAGTGGAATTTTTTTTTCAAATTTTGTATCTTACAACTTCCACTAAATTTTTCATTAGGTACTTCCTGATTTTTTAAAGTTTATTTAAGTGTCAATGCTGCTAACAGCATCGATGATGCAATATTGAACCGTGTGGTATTAAAAAACTTTACACCTACATTTAGACAAACTTTAGGTTTATGCCGTAAAATGACATAGTCGGTAAGATAAATATAATCTTGTAAAGGACAATGTTTTCATCTGACTTATGTCTTGTTTGTATTTCCGCTTTCTTGTCTAATTCATATGCATACTTAGTCGGTAAGATGCAAATGTAAAGATTAATTTTAATATAATCTTGTAAAGGACCAAGCTTTTAACTTAATTATGTCTTGTGTGGATTTGCGCTTTCGTTCGACATATAAACATATACATACGTAGTCAGTAAGATAAAATAATATTTATAAAGACAATAATTTACTCGTAATTATGTCTTGTTTTCAGTTTAATTATTTCTTGTGTGGATTTCCTCTTTCGTTACACATAATATAACCATATACAAACGTAGTGAGTTATGGAGGTATGTACGGACGGGGGTGTATTAAAGAAACACTGTCGATGAGGTTCGTAAACTGAATGCATCTTTATTGTTGAGAAGATGGGTTTATATACAGTACAAGTAATAGGGCATAGGTAAATTGATATGTTGTTGTCATGGCTATCTAGATCGAGGTAAGTAATTCTAGGCGTTCTAAATAGAAAAGGATAGAAAAGGTTACAAGGTTTAAGTAGAACAATAATGAGGGCGTGTGTCATACATCACAGAGTAAGATAAATTTAATCTTGTAAAAGACTATTTTTTCATCTTAATTATGTCTTGGGTGGATTTCCGCTTTCGTTCTCATAAAATATCGAACAAAACATCCGGCGCGGACAATACGCGGCGAAGCCAACTTTTGAACAACGGGTGCTTTCATAACGAAGCACAGAGTTACGAAGATTTTAGACACGGCGTTAAAAATATTCGTGCAGATATTTTTTTTTGTACAAATCTCACAATTAAAGCCAGCCCTAAAGAAAGCGGCCTTACTAACTCAACTATGCAATATTTAAAAATAATCCATATTCCCATATCAATATTAATTAATATTATAATATCATAAATGCGATTGACAAATCATTGGTTCACAGATAGCCTCTATTTTTTAATTTGGAAAAACAACCCAAACTCACTATTACATGGAGACAAAGTCGCGAGCAAAGCTAGCAAGCTAAGCAGAACGGCTTCAGAGCCTTGAACACCGCCGATTTGTAGCAAGTCTTGTGTCTCTTACATGCTGCATTTTTATCATGACATTTAATTAAAACAATGCACACTCAGTCCACATATATATAAGTAGTTTATAAGGTCTAACTAGAATTGTGAGTTGACGTCGCTTAGAGAAAATGCGCTGTGCAGTTTGTTGCCGCTTCTTCTGCACTCCGCTTTGGAAGCGGCCTAAACTTAGCCATTGTTGACATTTTTATAATTTAAATAACAAAAATTAATTAATAATTATTGATGGTAATATTATTATTATGGCCACCCTCAATATTCTCGGAATAAATACAATCGTCATCCCCACTCTCTCTCTTTTTTCGATTTACGCTGTGTTAGGAGACAGACGTTATACCATCCTTGTTATAATTTTGAATATACGTTCTAACGTATTTATTTAATCTATTTTTATTTTCTCTCGCCTATTACCCTATAAAATCTATAGGTTATGGGCCCAGCCATACTACCTTTAGTATTGTGCTGTAGTTCCTTAAATTCATTTCTTTTTGTTTTCTAAAAACACACGTGTCCTCCAGTCAACTTTAACCAAAACCATTTTCGTTATGGATAACCTGAAAACTAAGCGAAACATCTAACCTTTTAACGGCGAAAAATATAGCATCTGGAAGTTTCGTATCCGCTCGCTATTTGGAGGTCATCAAGGTCATCGATGAAGAACCCGTGTTACAGTTCGAGGTATGGCAGAAGAATAATCGTATTGCTAAAAGCGTTATTGTCGAGTACTTGTCGGACTCCTTTCTTAGTTTTGCCAAAGAAGAACTGACCGCAAAAGACATATTTAGAAGCCTGGATGCCTTGTACGAAAGGAAAAGCTTAGCAACGCAGTTGGCAATACGAAAGAAGCTGTTGGGTTTGAAACTACAAGGAGATACTCTACTAGTCAAACACTTCACGGTTTTTGATGATTTTATGACGGAACTTTGGCTGCTGGAGCGAAGCTCGAAGAAACCGGCTGAACGACCTCGAATTGTTCAAGCAGTGGAATTGACTGAGGAGGCAATGGTTTCCAGTCCCCGGGTTTGCATTCATGGCTGGTGATTACCAATTTGGCGAAAACAGAAAACAAATAACAATTCTGTTGGATTCCGGAGCTTCCGACCACATTGTTAACAGGGAAGATATTTTCAGTACCTATACAATTTTACATAAACCTTTTAGAATTTCAGTAGCTAAGAACGGTGAATTTGTTTCAGCCACCAAACGTGGAACACTGCAAGTAATTAGTGACTCTGGCATCCAAGAAACTCTGGAGGATGTACTGTTCTGTCCGGAGCTGCCGTGCCGTACAACCGTATCGAGGATGCAGCGCGCCGGGTTGACCGTCACCTTCGATCAACACGGAACTTATATCAGTAAGGACGGTACAGTACTGATGCGAGGTAAATCAATTAATAATTTAATTTCAATAGATTTAGAAGTGTGTGTTAATTGATCTGTTTCTCAGTTGTGCAGTAATAATAAAAATAATTACGACTTGTGGCATCAGAGATTAGGACACGTTAGTAAACAAAAGTTTTTGGATTTAAAAAGGAATTCTATGATTGATGACATTGGTATAATTGATTCAATAACGCCTGATGAAAAACTGTGCGAAGCATACATAAATGGGAAACAAAATCGATTGCCATTTAATATATCTAAGGATAAAAGCCATATTAAACGACCATTATTTGTTGTACATACTGACGTGTGTGGGCCGATCACTCCTACCTCAATCGATAACAAGAATTACTTTGTGTTGTTTGTGGATCAATATACCCATTACTGTGTTACGTACCTGATAGCCTATAAATCAGATGTATTTTCAGCTTTTAAAGATTTTGTAGCCAAAAATGAAGCACAATTCAATTTAAAATTGGTTAATTTATACTGTAATAATGGACGGGAGTATTTATCTAATGAGATGAAAGAGTACTGTGTGTCCCGAGGGATTTCATACCATTTAACTATTCCTAGGACACCGCAGTAGAATGCGGTTAGCGAACGCATGGTCAGGACAATAACAGAAAAAGCATGTGCGATGGTTAGTGGTGCTAAATTACTGAAATGTTTCTGGCGAGATGTAGTATTAACTGCAGTTTATTTGATTAATTTTTCTCCTACCCGCGTTTTGACACAAAATAAAACCCCGGTCGAAATGTGGCATGATAAAAAGCCTGCAATTAAATATTAAAAGGTTTTTTTTTGCTACTAACTAAGTTTGATGAAAAATCATGGAAGGGTATACTTGTAGGATATGTACCGAATGGCTATAAGGTATGGAACATAGAACGTGAAAAGTATGAAACGGTTCGGGATGTCATAGTAGATAATTTTCTGCAGTCAAGGCCTAAGTTGCGATTTGAAGGAGATGTCATCAAACATTTCCAAAATACTGAACTGACACCTAAGTCAGAGTAAATAAAACCTCAAAGCTGTGACAGTCCTAAATTTGATATGTCTAAAGCTGATAGTATCTACTAAATCCGATAGTACGAAATCGGATAGTACAAAATCTGATAGTACGAAATCTGATAGTATGAAATCAGTTAGTACGAAATCGGATAGTTCAAAATCTGATAGTACGAAATCTGATAGTATGAAATCAGTTAGTACGAAATCGGATACTACAAAATCTGATAGTATGAAATCAGTTAGTACGAAATCGGATAGTACAAAATCTGATAGTACGAAATCTGATAGTATGAAATCAGTTAGTACGAAATCGGATAGTACAAAATCTCATAGTACGAATAAACTTAGGTAGTTTAAAATCTGATGAATCTGTTTCTAGTAGAAAGATTCGTAAGCTAATGTATAAATATGACTCGTTCATATGAAATGCCAGAGGTAAATGTAGACGAACTGGTTGGTTATAAATCAACTGGTAGTTTTGATCAAAATATCGATGATTCTTGTCAATTGAGGAGCGCTAGGCTCAAGTAAAAGGTCGTACACCAATATCTTATAAGGAACTAGATGAAGTTCTTTTGTGTGCTCAGTCAATTAATTGCGTAATACCTACATCTTTTAATGAGATTAATAACCGAAACGATAGAGCTCTTTGGGAAGGTGCAATTAAGAAAGAATTACATTCACTTTTAGCAAATAATACTTGGACGTTAGTGCCTAGACCTGACAATATAAATATAGTCGACTGTAAATGGGTTTTTAGTATTAAAAATGATCAGTTTGGTAATCCATCTCGATATAAGGCACGTCTAGTTACCAGAGGCTTTAGTCAGGAGTATTTGACAGATTATAATGAGACTTTTGCCCCAGTTGCTCGTATAGCAAGTTTTTGATTCATAATAGGTTTTACCATAGGATATTTATTTATTTACCTTATACTGATAATTAAAATTATTAATTAGTAATTCATAATTAGTTTTGCAAATCAATTTAATTTATTGGTACATCATATGGATAAAAAAAAAGCATTTTTAAATGGCACTTTAAAGGAAGAAATTTATATGAAAGTGCCAGATGGTATAGTTAATAAGGAAAATTATGTTTGTAGATCAAAGTTCATATATTAAAACTATTTTGGATAAATTCAGTATGACTGACTGTCATCCAATAAGTACTTCTTTAGAGAATAAGCCTAATTATGAAGCTCTAAATTTAGATAGTGAATATAGTGCGCCTTGTCGTAGCCTTATGGGTTGCTTAATGTATGTTATGTTTTGTACGCGTCCTGATTTAAGCGTAGGTGTCGGTATCTTGAGCGGGTATACAAGCAAAAATAGTGAGGAGCTATGGCAAAGTAAGTTAACTCAAAGGAGTACTTGGGTATTTAAAAGGTTCTATAGTTAAAATTAAAATACGAAAGGTGTAATATTTTTGAAGATATCTTGTGTGGTTATGTAGATTCAGATTGGGGTGGTAGTGATGTTAACGATAGAAAAATTACCTCAGGTTGTTTGTTTAAATTGTTTAACAGTTGTACTATAACTTGGAATACTAAAAGACAAACTTCTGTAGCAGCTTCTTCGACCGAAGCTGAGTACATGGCTTTGTTTGAAGCTGTGAAAGAGGCGTTATGGTTAAAGTCTTTAATTATAAGTTTACATTTAAATATTAATAATCCGATACCTATTTTTGAAGACAATAATGGCTGTATAAGTATAGCTATAGTCCTACGAGTCATAAAAGGTCTAAACATATAGACATAAAATACCACTTCTCTAGAGAACAAGTAGAAAACAATGTTATTTAATTGTTGTATCTCCACACAGGTAAACAGATTGCGGATGCGTTAACCAAGCCGTTACCTGTCGTCGCATTTAGATAGTTCAGAGATGAGATGAACTTATGTTTGTAACTACATTTTGTTGATTTATTTGGTTATATCAATTGATAAATGCATAATTTATACTTAAGTGCATAGTTTAAGATTTGCTTATTTATTGGTCTGATTAGGTTTTACTGGGTTTCCCTAATCCTTGCAACAAATGTTGGACCATATTACATTGTGATTTCCCAGCAATACTTGGATGGTTTTAATGTTCTGGTTAGTCAAAATTATGATTGTAAATAATTAGTGATTAATTTTTGAAGGGGCCTGTTGACATTTTTATAATTTAAATAACAAAAATTAATTAATAATTATTGATGGTAATATTATTATTATGGCCACCCTCAATATTCTCGGAATAAATACAATCGTCATCCCCACTCTCTCTCTTTTTTCGATTTACGCTGTGTTAGGAGACAGACGTTATACCATCCTTGTTATAATTTTGAATATACGTTCTAACGTATTTATTTAATCTATTTTTATTTTCTCTCGCCTATTACCCTATAAAATCTATAGCCATAAGTAATTATGGACGTCAACAAAAATTTTTTGTTGTAAAAATTGTAAACACAAATATGACAATTAATAAGTGTTCAAAGAAACCTATATTAAATAAACGATTGAATCTTGAATCTTTGAGTGTGCACATGAGTTGCATGATTCAATTCCCCCTGCACCATTGGACGATGCACTGTGGTCAGGGATGTATCCATATGTGTTCGATATTCCTAGTCAGCTAACTTTTGATTCGTCTCTTCATTATGCGACCTGCCCCCCTATTTACTAACTCGGATGACAGGTGTCGATGCCTATCAATCTAGAATTTACTGTTACAATGCGGGTTTTGCTTGCTCGAACTTTTTATTTGAAATACAAAAACCGCATTGTAACAGTAAATTCTTGATTGATAGGCATCGACACCTGTCATCCGAGTTAGTAAATAGGCCGGCTGCTAAGGAATGCAATTCCCTCCCCACGCCACGTCACTGTTTCCCAAATCGTACAATTTAGGGATTTGAAAGACAAGAGTTGCGTGTACCACCCTACACCTCATCGATGCTTCCCATCAAGCAAGAAGGGGTCAACCCCACTCAATTTATTCATAAAAAAGTTACATAAATAGAAAAACTTCCAAGACCCAGGTGAATCAGAAAAATATAGTTTTCTATCATGACCAGATGGTCCAGTGGGTATGAGCTCTATAAGTGCTTACGTATGCTAAGCAACCCCTGGTGCAGTCCCTACTTGGATGGGTGACCGCAAGTGGCATGAAAATATCTCGAGCTCCTCCGTGCTTCGGAAGGCACGTTAAGCCATTGGTCTCGGCTGTCATCGTTGATGGCAGTCGTTAAGCTATGTCAGATGCCTTAAGGCAGCTTGAAAAATCTGACACCAGTGTTGGCCACTTACACATACGAAAAACAGAACAAACAATCAAGCAAGAAGGGGTCAACCCCACTCAATTTATTCATAAAAAAGTTACATAAATAGAAAAACTTCCAAGACCCAGGCGAATCAGAAAAATATAGTTTTCCATCATGACCTGTAAAATGCTAGTAAACACTTACTATAGTTACTTACTACACCACTCAGTATTACGCACCACGTCCGCTAGCTATGGCCGCTGACAGATGACTGTCCCCCAGCCCCCACCTGTATATTTACTACACTGTATACTATGGCCGCTGAAAGGTGACGTCTCACACTTACGCACTCAGTACACTACATGACCTGATCATGGATCAAACCACGACTACTCAAGTCGCAGGCTCGCGTATTAACCGCTGTGCCACGGACGCCGAAATCAGTTTAAAATTAAATATTTTAGAAAATATATTAAAAGCGACACAAAATACTAAATATTCGTCTATAAAAACAACTTTTGCTATGGCACTGAAGCCGAAAACTCGAAAAATAAATTTGACATTCTCTTAAAAGAGTTCAGTCGGCCGAGCAACTTATATGAAAATGTTGATGTTTTTTTGTTGAAATTTCTAGCATTATTCCTGTAGGAAAAGTTACTGATCGGCATTGAGATATAACTACTAGAGAAGACACCGCAAATCCTTACTTTGTCCCGTTCAACTGTGGCCATCGCGCCACAACTCACTCAGCCGGTAGTTAGCTCTTTCGCTTGTGGTAGTTCCCACGATTAATTAACAAAAACTTGGTAAAAATCATAAAAAATGCCTTGGTGTGTATTGAGTTATTGCAGTAATAACTTATCGAATACTGCACAGTGCAAAGGAACAAATTTTCAATATAGCATTTTTTACAAAAAAAAAGTCTATATAATTACCTCCCGCCATTTTGCATTATGTTGACATGTTGCTATGGAAACGCGTGAGAGTAGCAAATATAGCACTGAGGTATTGAGTTATGTATGATTGGACGCTTCGTTATTGTTTTAGCGCTGCAGCGCTTAAATTTTAAATTTCAAGGAATGGAACAATGCCAATATATAACGTACCTCCTCTAGTGTTATAATCTCAATGCTGATCGGACATGGTTTTATTAACATAATGTATACGTAGATAAAGGGTAATAAAAGTGCTTTTAATAGCTTTAACTATTCCCTTAAATTAGGATGGCAGATAGAAAATAAATCTCTTAACTACTCAATTACACTTTTAAATAGCCTTCGTCCATTTTGTTTTACGAGGTCACAGTGACCCTTATTTTACGTTTACTGACGCGGGTTTAACGATATAAGTGGTGAAAAGGTGGAGGTCATCGGGGTTTAAATTAGTGTTTTTTTATAGAACTCACTTCTAAATAAAGTTGTCTTTTAAAAGTAAGGTCGAGCATTATTAGCGCTTCCACAAGTTAAGCAACCCTAGACGCAGTCCCTATTTGGATGGGTGACCGCAACTCCTCCGTGCTTCGGAAGGCATGTTAAGCCATTATTTCCGGCTGTCATCATTGATGGCAAGCATTAAGATATGTCAGATGCTTTGAGGCAGCTTGAAAAATCTGACACCAGTGTTGGCCACTTACACACACGAAGTCAAAGTCAATCATTTTATTCATCGTAAGATATTTCAATATCATTTAGTGAACGTCAATTGAAGAACAAACAAATATCGAAGTCAACCCTTAAATACTCAAATTTCAACTGATGACAATCTTAAGGGAATGCATGAAGTTTAGGAGTATCCTGCCACCATTTGAAATAAATCGTTAAACAGAAAAAAGGGATATCATTTGAAATTTTGTTCTACGAGTTTCTAGATTTATAATCAGCCCCAATGAAGATAAGATAAGATAACAGAGGCTTTCCATGGGCATCGAACCCACCACCCCCGGGTCAACAGGCAAACGCCTTAACCACTGGACCACGGAGGCTGTTAAAGTTAGGCAGTCAGACCGTTAGGATTACGATTAGAATAGTTAGGATTAGGATAGTTAGGAAGTTAGATTGGGATTTATAATATACAAGTATACCTGCTCAAAAGGTAAACATCCAATGCCAAGGCCAATCAAACAAGATCGTTTTCCATCATTACCTGACCGGGAATCGACACCGGAACCACTCCGGACCGATTATCAAAATTGTTTCACTTGCAGTAAGTTAATTTATTTGCAGGGTAACATACGCTTTTCTAGCTGTGTGGTTCCCGGCAGAGTAGAATAGGACCACTCCAAGTCTTCCCGTGGATGTCGTAAAATGCGACTTAGGAAACACAAGCTAAACAAAGCTTATAAACATCAAAAAGATCTCTCCAACCCGTCTGGCCAGCGTGGAGAGTGTAGGCCAAATCCTCTGACTACTCTGGCTAATATATTGCTGTAGTAGTACAGAGAAGGTCGTGCTCCTACAGTGGAGACTAAAAAGGACCTGATGGATACGCTTTTCAAGGAAATCTGGACTCAGCATATACAAGACCGCAATTAGTGGCGATATATGGGGGAGGCCTATGTCAGCATAGAGCATAAGCAGAAGACGTCCCTGGCTGATAGATATAGATAGATACGCTTCAATTTACGCGGACGAAGTCGCGGTAAAATTGCTAGTATGAGATAAGAAAACACAAACAGAGTATATAGTCAGAACATACAGACTACAGTACTCCTTTGATTGGGTCGATTATTTTGTCATCCTACAGGAATTTTGCGCAGTGAAACGAAAGTCGCTATCTTCCAGTTCAAAATCAGTCCAAAAACAACAACGCCTACTCCAAAACAAACTGTTTTAAATAGGATAAGGCCTACTTTAAAGATTTGGATCATGTCAAAGTTCAAAGGTTGGGAGATTGAAATCTTTAATGTTGAACAGCTTCCGCCTACGATTTACTATGTAATAAGCTTTTAAATAATATGTTTATAAACCCTACCCGATCTTTAATACGGCCACTCAGTCCGTCATCGTGGACAACTTTTGCTATGGGACTAATGCAGGAATTTTAAAAAATTTAACATTTTCATCAAAATTTTGGTATGGAAAAGTAATTTTTTTTGCGAATATCCAGCATTAGTCCTTTTAGAGTTCCGTACCCAAAGGCTAAAAACGTGATAGAAAATCAACTAAATATTTAAGGGGCACTCCCATACAACAAACTCGGTAGTCTAATTTTGTATAAATAATGGTACGGAGTCCTCCGTGCACGAGACCAAATGGCACTTGGCCGATTATTTTTTGATAAGCCCTGTCTATAAGCTCTAAGGGCTATGGTCCATAGATTAGTGTCAGCTTCATGTTTGGCGCGCGACACACACTTTGTATTACACGCCACAATATATTGATAAGACACCTTCATTCTTCTTCTCGAGTCGTAATGTCTATATTTTATTTTTAAGTTACAATATTTTTGACCAATATGCGGCCACAGCGATTGCCATTTGCCTCTTCGAGGTCTTTTTGAGTACACTGAGCAGGGCATTTAAGGTACGTTAAAAGGGTTGGCGTTGTTGGGGTGCATGTAAAGGAGCCTCCCCGTGTGACGCCGACGAGAAAACCCGCTATCCGTTCGGCGCACCCTGGACAACAATATGCAAGGGTAGTCTAGTCGGTAACGAGTTTGGCTGATCCTTTCACCACGTAATGTCTACAAAAAACAACGGTCCTATTTAGGACTTTCTAAGTAAAAACGGCACTTTTCAGCGCCAATAATTAAATTCCTTTTAACACCAACACTTAATGTCATTTCAATTAATATAGAAGGTTTTTCTGTCGACAAAGCTAATCTTGCTAACCTATGTAAACAGACACACTGCCACGTTCTATGCATGCAAGAGACCCACAGAGATAAAACATCTCTTCGCCCTCAAATGAACGGAATGACATTAAGAGGGTATACTAGCAGTGCGTTTTCCATACAAATGTATTTCTTTATTTTCTCGCTGAAAACTGCTTCTAGAGGCACAATTCTTTTTACATACAATCTATTACTAAAATAGGTATGTCCCTATGTTTTATTTTTTTATAAAAACTTGTTTAAAAGAAAAAAAATGTACAAAAACGGTTTTTTTTGGAAAAAATAAAAAATAGGGGCATTCCTATTTTAGTACTAGATTTTATGAAAAAAGAATTGTGGCTCTAGAATCAGTTTTCAGCGAGAAAATAGAGAAATACATTTGTATGGAAACCATATTGAAAAAATACTGCTAGTATACGCTCTTAATAGCAGAAATACCACATGCCAAATATGGCAGCGCGATATTTGTTAGGCCGGAATTGTCTGTAATTTCTGCGTCTTCTATAACTACCAAGAATGGAACGGAACTTCTTAGCATAGATATTGGACATTGTTGTGTAATATCAACATGTCGGCCTGTAGCTGACTTCATACGTGAGTGACCCGTATTTTACATATTAATAATGTTAACATCTCACGTTAGTTTTAATCAAAAAATATCAGTATACCTACAGTCCACCAAACACCTTCATATACGTAACACATACAACATACTTTTTTATCATTGGAAAAATGTAACTACATTTTTTCAACAAGTAATATAATCGAGCAGCCCTCCCCGGCTGCGCCCGGTTATGTATTTTACTAGTATTGTACCTATAAACCTTCCTCATGAATCACTCTATAGATTGGTGAAAACCACATGAAAATCCGCGCAGTAATTTTTAAGTTTATCGCGAACAGACAGAAAGGCACACGCGGCGGAGGAATTGTAATATGTAGTGATGTGAGTAAAATCACTCGATAATATTGTCACTGGAAGGAAAGTTTTTTTTAAAAGCCCTGTCTAAAAGCTCTTAATTAAGGATTTGGTCTATAGATTAGTGCCACACACTTTGTATTACACGCCGCAATATAGTAAGACACCTTTTATACATGCAACACATACAACATACTTTTCATAATAGGATTTTTTTTTGAAAAGCCATCTCTATAAGCTCTTAAGACTATGGTCCATAGATTAGTGTCAGCTTCATATCCGGCGCGCCACACACTTTGTATTACACGCCGCAATATATTGGTTCGCGGAGAAGCGTAAAAAATATGGATCTACGAGGGAATAATTAAAAAAGATTTACTATCGGATGACGTTACTCGCATTAATTTTAATAAAGAGAACCTTTATGTAATAGAGATCTTTTCAACCAAATTCAAAAAAGATTGAAGGGGCTCCCCATAAATCGAACTGGAACTAAAATATTTTTTTTATTTTTTTTTATTCAACCTATACGTACGGGCTTCCAATATACAGGTCTTTAAGATTTTTAGGGTTTCGTGCCATTAGGCAAGAAACGGAACCCTTAAAGATTCTTCATGTCTATCTCTCTGTCCTTAGTCACAGCCATTTAAAACTGAAACTATTGAGACTACATAGTTGAAACTTGGTAAGTAGATGCATTATTTGTAACCCACTGTATGATTTTTTTACAAAAATTAAATGAAGGGAAACCCATCGGGAACATGAAACTGAAAATAAAATACAAAATTTGTCATCAATCCTTTACATGCGGGGTTTCATAGTTGTGTGCGTGGCAGCATGTGGTCCCAACGCCTTAATCGTACAATTTGTTCTCAGAGACGCGCATAGATGGCGCCACTCGCAAATACACAACATCCAATATTTATTATTTTGTCTATGGTAGACAATGAAGATATTAGCCGCATACTGGTCAAAAATATTGTAATTTAAAAATAAAGTACAGACATTACGACCCGAGAAGAAGAAGAAGAATGTAGATATTGCCTAGAGAACACATTTGCCAGTCGGTCGTCTCGTCGGATTCTATCTAAACTTTATATAATCTAAGCCTATATTTTCAGTGGCTATAAAATATGGGAATGCAGTTACGAAACAAAAACAAAAACATCTTATAAACTAGGTACTGTTAATAGCAAAAACAATACGCCATAAGTAAAACCTAATATTTCCTAAACAATGCAATTAGCCGCGTGAAATTACCATTTAAATTACTTAAACTTTACGCGGGAAGATCGTAAAAAACAACGCCTTAAGCAAAACGTTTCATTTTTAAACGCTTTGATAATGAAATAATTTTTTTTTTTTTCAAACATTTCATTATGATTTCTAATATTTTCGAGATTATTACACATCATCGTCATCATCATCATGGCTTATTTAGTCTCAACTGAAGGAGCATGACCCTCTCTGTACTACCAGAGCCATATATTAGCCAGAGCAGACAGAGGATTTGGCCTACACTTTCCTCGTTGTTTAGCTTGTGTTTCCTAAGTCGTCTTTTACGACATCCACGGGACGACTTGGAGTGGTCCTATTCTACTCTGCCGGGAACCACACGGCAAAACGATGCGTTAAGTGTATAGTTAATATTATAAACGCGATAGAACCGTATTAAACTCTTATTGTGAGCGATTCAAAGTGTATATTGCTTGCAATCACAAATCAGATGAGTCCAAACACGATAGCTTTATCTTCTTTATTCGTGAAGTGCCTATGTCTACCTACCGACTTCATCATCAGATTAGTTATACAGGCTGACTGGTAAATCACATATCATACTTGAGGACATAATAAATCATGATCTTATGTAACCATAAAAAATATAAAACCATTAAAATACTTATTAATACCAAAGAAAAAAAAATATCAAATTAGTGCACAAAGTCTCGGAATGTTTGGACACCGCGCGCTCGCTACGCAAATCCAGCTACACGGCCCGCGGCCGACACGCAAATTACCTACTTATCACCATGCGCAGTACGAGTTTCCACACTTCTCGTTTTTATTGGATAATTTGGTCAACTTTTAAGCACATGTTTTTTATATATATTTGGAACGAGAATCGTGTACTTTGTGCCCTCTTTTAATATGATACGTGATTTACCAGTCAGCCTGTATAAGAGTAGGAATGGTAGGAGTTTGTTGGACTGGGGGAACAGAATAAAGGTATTTGAGCTGCTATTTGCTCAGATGAATTGGAGGTGAGAGCTTAGCAGCTCGTGAGGCCGGGCGCGCGTACCCGATGACATTTTGCAACCGCCGGACATGTTTCAACAGGTTTCGAACACTTTACCGTAAACTGTTCTTACGGCTGACATGATGATGATTTAGACAGGTATATCTTTAGAAACCTTACACCGTACCGAGCAACATAGGTTATTAATTTCCTAGCATAGCAGTCGATTATTATATTGCTTTGAAAAAATCTCCAGCGTTTATAGTTTCCTCGATTTGCCAAATAGGCAGGGCTGTCCAAATTGAGTTTTTCGAACCCGAAACTGAATTACGTCCGTAATCTGCTGAAGGCCCTCGTTTCTTAACCCTAATTTATAATGATGTTATCCGCGCCTCAGATTGTAAACTTCAAAAAATTGTGTCTGTTTTCGGGTAGGAAAACTTTTACGAATAACTTGCAATTTTTCCGCGGATATTTCGCGTAAATTATAGCCTATGTCAATTGCAGATAAATTAGCTTTCATCAGGTGAAAGAATTTTGAAAATCGATCCAATAGTTTTGGAGTCTATTCAATCCAAACAAACAATCAAATCTTACCTCTTTAAAATTTTAGAGGAAATAAGAATACTTAGACTAAGACTTAGGCATGTGTCACGCATTTTAGATAAACCCAGTGCCAACTAGGAAACACATGTTCATTGTTCCGCAACCACAAAATACGTATAAAAAATAATTCCAACAATTCTTAAAATTTAAAATTTAAAGTGACTAAACCTGAAGCTTTTGTCAGAAGGGGCCAAAATTGACGCAAACGCTAGGTAAAATATCACTTTCACACATAAAGCTGTAAATAGTAGTGCATAAAGTGAAGGGTTGCAAAGTTTGTATTTAACGCGAGCAAAGCCGTGGACAACAGCTAGTATTTAACTTATAACTGGCACGCATTAAAAGTATGATAATTATGTCAATCATTCGTTCAGATGCCATATTTTATCAAAAATACAAATAAACAATTATGTACTTATTCAAAAGTACTTAACACAATTTATTTGCAGACTAAAAATAATTTCGAACGGTATTCTGTAACCATTTCGAAAACGAGCCATGAATACTAAATAAGCTAATAATTGCCAACAGAAATAATAAAACATTTACTTCGGTGAATACATTAGTAAGGGTCTGGCTACATATAACGTTGAAATAATTATAAAAATTTTATTTAAAAATCATTTCAATACGTACCTTCACGTTCACACTTCAAACCATAAACAGTAGTTCATTAAATAGTTTGAAATTATTTAGGGTCTCGCTAAACAACAATTATAAATATAAATAAATTTAATTATACGGCTAAATAACAGGATAGAGTTAGGTATCACCAAAGTAAGTTGAGATTTGTGTTATGGGTTACTAACTCAACGATATTAACTACATTTTATTACTAATACAGATAAACGACCAAGATCCAAGTCAATCTGAAGTAGATAATTTGTCATCTTGACCTGATAGGGGCTTAATCGAACCCGGGACCACCAGTGTTGCAGATTTGCGTGCCGACCGCTGCGCCACGGTGCTCGTCTACATTTTATCTGATTTTTCCGATTTCTTTATTTCTAATGGGCGCAGCATTGGACTACGTAAAATTCATGTACTTGCATCATCACCATATACCCTTTTAAGAACCTCTTCATTAACTCTTTCTACCCATCTTATCCTTTCTATTCTACGCCAACACCAATCAATTAATCAATATTTATTTGCAAGAATACAGTAATACATAGATGTTCAAATTATTATTAGGTACATGTACTCAACCTTAGAGCAAGGCATGCAAATGTTAAAATGGTACATTATTAAAAAATTCAAATTATAGAAAACTAGCTGTTACCCGCGGCTTCGCCCGCATGATATATAGCCTATGTCCTTCTCAGTACCCTAACCTATGTGTATGCAAAATTTCATGATGATCGGTTCAGTAGATACGGCGTGAAAGCGTAACAAATAAATAAACAAACAAACAAACTCACTTTCGCATTTTTTTCCGGGATGAAAGGTAGCCTATGTCCTCTTCTGTACTCAAGACAATATATTAGTTGGGATTGGGATTGGGATGGGATTGGGATAAAAATAATAAACATTAAAAAAATAATTATTTTGATTACAATAGATTGAATATTCATTAATGTCATAAAAAGTACTTTCGAACAGCCATGCAGAGGTTTGTGGTGGGAAGTCAAGGGGTGCAGCTGGGGTCTACCTTGGACGATTTTGCAAATTGATTTTGGTGGACTTTATAATATGAAATTGGCGTAGTTTGGTGTTATAAATGCTCGTGCTCATGGAACAATTTGTGAAATAGTTAAAGTGGACTGTTATATGGACTCGTATAGACTTGTCACCATAACCTCCCGACCACGAGGCATCAAAGAACATACGCCATCTTTGATGCTCTTGTTACAACTTTACCGTACAACACCTATACTTAGTATCTCAATTTACTGGACATTGGCAGAATCACTGAAATCTCGGTGGAAGCCATTTTATAAAACAGAAGAAGAACAGCCATGCAGTATTCGAAATTCGGAAGCTTGTTTTCATTTTAAATGCTCAAGACCTTCCCTTTTTTTTATCTCAATAAGCCTAAAATAGTTTTGTTAATTCATATAAAGCTACCCTTACACTCACAATTGCTGCAATAATTAAAGATGTCTTTAGGGACGCCATTATAAATTACACCCTTGTTAGTTAAATATCACTTTAGTAAACACGTCTATGTTTGAATTCAGTAGAGAATTTTCGGTTCCAAGGATTTTCACCCTTTACTCTATTTACCTCCAACTTAAAAGAAAAATAATAAAAAAATGCGAGTGGATTTTTAATAGTATTTTATTACATGTCCAGCAGTGGACGTCTCTGGCTGATAGATGGATAGATAAATAAATAATAAAAAAGTCCATTAAATACGAATGTTGTATCGTTGCTTATTATTGTCAAGCCATTTTTACTAAGCTATGGATCATCATCATCACCTTAGCTGGAAGAAGTCCACAGCTTGATGCTATGTCAGATGCCTTAAGGAAGCTTGAAAAATCTGACACCAGTGTTGGCCACTTACACATACGAAAAACGAAAACGAAAGCCGTTGGTTATACGAGAGAAGGGTAAGAGCAAAGACAATATAATACTAACGTAATAGACTGCCCACCTCATACAAAAATATTGGACCAAATTAAGGTTGCGAAAAGCAGGCGAATGTATGGCGCAGGAGAGTTGCTTGCTACTCGATACTGGATGGCGGTAATCTGTGTTAGCCTTTAACTTACTAAATATACGGTGTCATTTTCAAATATTATGCCTAAAATATTGTTTTGATTTGTAATAAGATATATTTTGTGAATCATGTTTTTATATTCTCATAATATGCTAATACAATGATGTGAAGTTTCGAGTGGCGCCATCTATGCGAGTCTCTGAGAACAAATCGTACGATTAAGGCGTTGAGACCACATGGTAAGAGATTGTAGGATTGGGATAGTGGGAAAAAGGTAGGCGATGAAAAAGCTCAGTAGCACCGGACACGGGACAGGAAGGAAACGCATACGATGCTATTTTTTTTCGTTAGGTCAAGGCGATTTATACTAACATGTAAAAATATTATACATAAAAATAGTTTCACGTCTACCATTACTCTATACTTAGAAATAAGGTGCAAGGCTCCCAGTTTTCCGCAAGGGCCTTGACGTAGTCAGTAGTAGTGTGGTTTCCAGCAGAGTAGGATCTAAGTCTTCCCGTAGATGTCGTAGAAGGCGACTTAAGAAACATAATTAGCTTGTGTTTCTTAAATCGCCTTCTACAAAGCTTTTAATCATCAAAGAGACCTCTCACACCCGTCCAGCGTGGAGAGTGTGGGCCAAATCCTCTGACTGCTCAGGCTAATGTATGGGTCTGGTAGTACAAAGGGGGTCGTGCTACTGAAATGGAGACGAACAGGGACATGATGATGATAAACACGTATTTAAAACGTTTGTCTCATAATAGGGAAGCGTGCAACAGGAAACACACCATAAATTTCAAAAAGTGGAGAAACATTCTTAAATACATTTTTTATGTTTATTACAGAAAATGCAATCTAACAGCTTGCAGCGAGTTCGTAATATCTTTTACAATATTAAGTTGCGATGAGGCTACAAACTTCATTCTTAGTCTAAGAGCTATGTACTTAATGCAAAAAGTATTGCACACATTTTTTGCAATTTGTAACTTAACTAACTAGTGGCTCTGTAAGCAGTAGACCTCGTGAGTCATATGATACATATTCCAGTTATGAAAAATACAATAACTAGATTGGTGGATTGGATTTTTCGTAGGTAATTTTCAAACCTGCTCACATTTTACGAGAATTGGTTGAGAAATGCAATCTGAAGAGGAGAACAGACATGAAAGAATTTGAAAAAATAAACTTTTATATTATACTGAAAATTCTGGGAGAGGCCGTTATCCAGCAGCGGACTCTTTTTTGCTAAAATTAAACAAAACATTTTTAGCTACTCTATTGTGTGAGTGAGTAAACTTTGAAGCATAACATCATTCTTCAATAGTCAATACAATGTCATTCACCATTTTAAATAACTCAAGGTATTAATTTTTTACCATAGTTTCTTAGATCTTTTCTTTTTACTGAAATAAAAAAGTGCCCCAATCAACTATTATCAGTTGAAAAGTTAATTTTGGGTATCAGCTCTTAGACTAAAAAATATTCCGTTAGAAAATTAGATAAGTCCAACCGACTATGAACGTTAGCCGCTAGATTCCAGGATATTACGCTTATTATCGGATATTCTAGACATTAGCTACGACATTAGAGACGAGCTCCGTGGCGCAGCGGTCAACACGCCGGCCTGTGACACGGAAGGTCCCGGGTTCGATCCCCGGTCAGGTCAAGATAGAAAATGAACTTTTTCAGATTGTCCTGGGTCTTGGATGTTTATCTATATATGTATTTGTTATAAAATATAGTATCATTGAGTTAGTATCCCATAACACAAGTCTTACTTCTTTGGGGCTAGCTCAATCTGTTTGATTTGTCCGTAATTTATTAAATTACCTCTTAAACGATTATATAAATTGTTAATCTGAACATTCTGACTTTAATACAGGTTGCGCAAAACTTAATTGCGAGTCGGATATTAGATGCGAGCTGCACAGTACACGCCCCGCCTCTCCGCGCACGCCCCGCTTAACCTAATATTGTGTACTGCGCATCGACTCGCGTGGTGTTCGGAGCAGCAATAAAGTTTGGCGCGGCCTGTATTACAAATGAGAATGTGAGTTAATTTTTTATGCTTTTAAACTAAACTAAACTAAACTAAATATTCATACTAATCACGTCTTTATCTTTGACAGGTTAGGCAGAGGCTAGGGTCTTACTAATGATCTTGAGGCCACGTTAAGCATATCGGAGGTGTGTAGATGGAAATTGGATGAAAGTATCATAAACGGTGTCAATGTGGTATGTCGAAAATAAATTTACACCCGATATAAGTATGGAGGTAAATCATTACAGAAATTAACTTTTTCTACTTTCTAATTGTTTCATCTTGTCTGTGTAAACTGGATTGGTGGATTGTATCAATATGTAAAAGGTGGATTAAAGAAAGTCTTCTTTTGTTCCATTTTCTCTGCCATTTTGTCAGTTTATTTTGCTTGTCTACCCATAAAACAAAGTATATCCATCACTCTATTTGAAAGGAGTCGAGACAGGGTGTCCAAACTCCATTCAAATGTTGTTTTAAACACCCTGTTGTACACACAACTCTTAAATTAATTTTAAACATTAATTCCTGCTACGCATTAACTACTGAGCACTAGACCGCATAATCCTCAACCCATTTAGCACTCCATGAATCTTATATTGAGCATCGAGTTATTCCCCAACAGTAAAAGGCCAATAAAACTCTCCTAAATACATACTGTCACGGCTTTTTCCCTTGTATGGTAGACAGAGCCCAGGTCTATAAAACCTTAAGGCCACGTTTAGCATGTTGGTGAGCTTGTAGATGGAGAACGGAATCAAAATGGTTGCTAGCCGCATCGCATATTGACATGATTCCTCGCACCCATTCTCTCGATTGACTTTACGATCTGCACGGAAAGAGAAGCAGTTGGTACATTCTACGATTTTTTTTCTCCCAGACCAGCGTGGAAGTAATTCTACTACGCATTAACCACTAAGCACTGGACCATATGATCCTAAACCCAGTTAGCACTCCATGAATCTTATATTGAGCATCGAGTTATTTCCCCAACAGTAAAAGGCCTCTAAAACTCTCCTAAATAATGTTTTAAATCCGTCATCTCGCTCATTTATCGTCGGTTTTCAAGGAGATCCTAAAATATTGGGTCTGCTGTTGGTTCTCGAAGTAAACTCGCAAGCTTTTAGATAAAAATATAAGGTTTGATCAAGAAAAATATTGTTAAAATAGTTTTTATTCTTGATGACTGAGCAACTTAGCGTTGCGGAGTTGTCCAAGATGATGAGGGATTGAAAGAAGATTTGGTGGGCGTAGCCCCCGCCAACAAAAGAAATCGACAATCGGTTATGTTTGAAAACTCAAAAGAAGAAGGAGGATATGGGGGGCGCAGCCCCCCGCCAATCAAACAAACAGAATTTAAATTATTATTTAGTTTGGTGTTATAACTGCTCGTGCTCGAGAACAATTTGTGTAATAGTTAAAGTAGACTGTTAAATGGACTCGTATAGATTTGTCACCAGAAGCTTCCACGAGGCTACCAAAGAACTTACGCCATCTTTGATGACACATACCGTACAACACCGATACTTGGTATCTCATTATACTGGATATTGGCAGAATCACTGAAATCTCGGTGGAAGCCATAAAGAAGAAAATAATTTTTTGTCATAACTAATTGAATTTTAAAATATCACATGACAATGTAAGCTCACGTCCACATATTAGTTCTAAGTAGGTACTCGTAGGTCGTAGATTGTAAGTTGACGTCATTTGGAGAAAATGTGCTGTGCAGTTTGTTGCCGCTTCTTCTGCACTTCACTTTGGAAGCGATGTAAACTTAGCTTTAAGTAAATTATTGACGTCAACAATAACATAACATTGTAAACCAATTGTAAATGTAAATTGACCTTCACCAAATGATATTTAAATATGAATAAAAAAATTTGTCAATTGTCTATTGAGACAATGTGATACTTTTAAAAAACACTTTTCATATTCAAAGTTCAACCAAAGAAATGGGGCGTAACCGATTAGTAGGCGGTTACGCCCCATTTCTTTGGTTGAACTTTGAATAGAATAGAATAGAAAGTAACAAACAATCTGTTATGTTTTAATAGCTCATGCCATATTCAAAGCAATTGAAGAATGGAGGTTCCGGGAACGCAGCCCCCAAATAAAGAGACACTACGAAATATTTTTGTAAAACATGTGTTTTTAAAGTCAAATAAAAGAATGGGGGTTTGCGGAGTGTAGTCACCACCATCACCAATAAAAAGAACTGATAGAATTATATGTTGAAATAGCACATGTCATATACAAAGCTCAGAGGAAAAATTATTCACAAAACATTTTGTGCGGAACCTTCATTACGCGAGTCACACTTGGCTGGGCTTTTTAACAAACTCGTTTCATATCCTTCGAGTTTTCGTAGTAAAGCCTCTTTAACGAGAGGCCACGTTTCGCTTTTATCGAGGTTTAGTTCCGTTCTCCAGTTGTCCTCAAAACGCGAAGTTATTGAGATCTAGAGCTTTTGAAGGACACTCCATTGTTTTATGTGCGTACCACCCTAAACGGTACTTACTTTTGAAAAATTAAAAGCTTTTGTAAAGTCCGTTCTGAACTCCGGCGGAGTGCACTGACTTTTGGAGAGTTGACTGTTTTACATATAAAAATAGGGAAGTGCTGCAACCGGTCATCACCGAAAGGTTTTATCATCATCATCAGGTCTTATTTAGTCTCCGCTGCAGGAGCAAGAGCCATAAGCAGTAAGAGGATTTGGCCTACACTTTACACGCTGGCCAGACGTGTTGGAGAGGTCTCTTTGATGTTTATAGGTGTATAGATTGTGTTTCCTAAGTCGCCTTCTACGACATCCACGGCAAGACTAGGAATGGTCCTATTCTTCTCTGCCGGGAGCCAAACGGCTACAGCAAAATATTTTTCGAATTTCAGCAACTTCAAATTTGTATGTTTAGCTCTTAGTCTTCCTTCTTTAAAAAATCATGTTACATCCACAATTTAGATTAACTTCATGTCACAAAGTAATATAACACAACAAACAAGAGAAATATTCTAAACAAATAAGCAATTCCGGGTTTGTTTACTACACAAGTTAACACATAATCCTAATCCTAACTAATATTATAAATGCGAAAGTGAGTTTGTTTGTTTGTTACACTTTTACGCCCTATCTACTGAACTAATCATAATGAAATTTTGCATACACATAGGTTAGGGTATTGAGAAGGACATAGGCTATATATCAGGCGGGCGGAGCCGCGGGTAACAGCTAGTTAATTATATACTCCCTTGTGTATGCAACATTTCACATGAATAGAAATAAAATTTTTATCTTTTTAAACTCGAGGAAAACATTTTTCTCTTTCTGTAGTCTATAGAAAATCTTTACGATTTATCCGGAAATCTTAATCGGACATCACCATAAGGAGCCCGATGGTCCAGTGGGTGTGAGCTCTATGAGCGCTTACGTATATTAAGCAACCCCTGGTGCAGTCCCTACTTGGATAGGTGACCGGAAGTGGCATAAAAATATCTCGAGCTCCTCCGTGCTTCGGAAGGCACGTTAAGCCATTGGTCCCGGCTGTCATCGTTGATGGCAGTCGTTAAGCTATGTCAGATGCCTTAACGCAGCTTGAAAAATCTGACACCAGTGTTGGCCACTTACACATACGGAAAACAAACATCACCAAAAGATTTTGAAAGTTTAGTCAAAGCACTCTACCATATAAAACGGACTTAAGGCTTTCCTATAGTAACACTAGCGCCACCCAGCAATTAATTCTTTTAATCCTAAATTATATCGAATTTTAAAAATCTAACAAGTACATAACTAGTAAATTACTTGTAGTATTTTTGGATTCATTTTCAGTAATACTCGTTTGACAAACTAAGAGAAAAACAGTTTAACGCCAAAAGTGGCCACATTTGGCGTTAACCGATTTTTCTCTTTAAATATGGCACCAGTAAATTACTTGTAATATACAAAAAAAAAATCTATAAGTAATTTAGTAGTTTTGTACTTGTTAGATTTTTAAAATTCGATACAATTTATGATTTAAGGAATTTAATTGCTGGGTGGCAAATTAAATTCTTTGTTACTATAAGAGCGCCTTAAGAGTCGCCTGGAAGCGCATGTCTCCATACAAACGGAAAAAGGGAATTGTGGCAATATTTGATAATTTTAGGGCAAAATTAAGCATCCAATCAATTAATCTCATTATAATCTACGAACGTTCCTATACAGTTTGTTTAAATTATCAAATATTTGAGAATTATACGCCTCTCAAGATTTCCATACAAATTTGAAAAGGCATGTAATTCTCAAACCATGGGTATTTTAACCAAGCTGTATAGGAACGTACGTAGATTATAATGAGATTAATTGATTAATTTTACTCCAAAATTATCAAATATTGCCACAATTCCCTTTTTCCGTTTGTATGGAGACATGCGCTTCCAGGCGACTCTTAAGGGTCGTGTTAGATTCTTATTTTGCCTAATGGTACAGAATGAATAAAAGTACTAACGCACAGAACGAAAACGCGCAGCGTTCCCTACACCTCTCCCCCGTTCTAAGGAGTTCTGATATACCATATACATCTTTATCATTTCGCGATTATTACATATTTTAAATCTGATCACTTTTCCGTGTTTGTGGTCGCAGGTAGTCTACCTGAGACCTAACACTGAAAAGTGTTCAAAACGTTAGGTGTATAAATAATGTAATAAACGCGAAAAAAAAAACGATTTAAATTAATTTTATTTAAATCATCGGGTCTTCTTTAGTCTCCACTGAAGGAGCACGACCCTCTCTGTACTAGCAGAGCCATATAACAGCCAGATGAGTCAGAGGATTTGGCATACACTCTCCATGCTGGCCAGACGGGCTCATGTTTATAAGCTTTGCTTTACCTTGTGTTTCCTAAGTCGCTTTTAGCGGCATCCACAGGAAGACTTGGAGTGATCATATTCTATTCTGCCGGAAACCACACGGCTCTATGGACATTCCCAAATTCAAATATTTTGTTTCAGCATTTCTATATACCTTTGCACCACACTGTTGTCCAGTAGTTTCTTTGCATATCATAAAACTCATAAGATATTAAAATATTTATAGGTAGGTAGGTATAGGTATATAAGGACATATCACACAAATTGAGCTAGCCCCACAGTAAGTTGTGAACTTGTGTCGCAGGATACTAACTCAACGATACTATATTTTATAACATTTACTTATATATAAACATCCAAGACCCAGGTCATTCTGAAAAAGATCGTTTTCCATCATGACCTGACCGGGGATCGAACCCGGGATCCCCGTGTCGCAGGCTGGCGTGTTGACCGCTGCGCCACGGAGCTCGTCAATTCTATTTCTTTTTCTAGTTATCTATCCACATATACTTGTTAACAAATATTGCAATATTGTTTAGCTGGTACATTTTCTGAATTAACTAAGTACTATCCGAATTTATAACGTCAAAGTGTTAACACAATAAATCACAACAATTTCAAACTTAAGGTAAATATAAACTCAATTTAAAAATATGCTTTAATTTCATACCAACAAAGCTCAAAATAGCTTGAACGGAGATCAAATTCTAGTTTTCGTTGCACGCGGCCATCTTGTAGTGGGATTAGAATTGCAAATGGCGGATGAATAAATTTAAAAGTTATACCGTGTAATTAACACTAGAGTGTCGAAATTGTGTGATAGAAGATAATATTAAGTACTTATTAAGCTCTGATGAATAGAAAACGATATTTGAACAAGATTGCGTAGTGTCTATGTACTTATATTGGGATCTTTGCTTTTATTATTGAGTGATAATTGGCTGTCTATAAGAATTTTCAAACTTTCTACATATTGGACTACAAACTCCAAGTTGCATTATTTAAAACAAACCGAGAACCCTGAAATAATGAAATAAAATATATTTATTTTTCCACAACTGCTTACAAAATACAAAATATGTGAAACTGAGGAGGTGCACTGGAGCCTAAACTAGGAAAACCTGTATGTCAGGCCTCCAGGTCACCCCGCCGCATACCTTCTACCGGATATTATATATATTTATTCCTATCATTCTTGCGATAAAAGTAGGAAGAAGTAGGGAATGTGTTTTGTTATACGTCTGTCTGTTGGTTCAGTCGAGGAATGGAGGAGATAGATAGGGACTGAGTATATGGCGGTTAGACTGTTTGGGTGTTAGTAAAAAGAAGTATAAGACCTATGAGTGTATGTTTGATTATTCTGTCTGATGAAGTGTAGAAGTGTTTGAATTATGTTAAGATAGTGAGAAAGGATTCTGTAATATCATAGTTAAGTTGAAGTAGAAAATGTATAACAATAGATTTACAATCGGAGGTGGGTTTTATATATATGTCTAAAATTGAGTTTATTTTGTTGTAAATATATGGTGCTAGAAAAATGGTTTGTCGTCTAAAATCCTTTTGTCCTATCGGCCCCACCCACAGCCACTTCAGAGTAATCCATTGAACTATTTCAGGCTGAATATTGGCTTAAAAAACTTTTTTAACTCGACAAGAAGAAGAAAGAAATCATATTGAAATAAATTTAAAGAAACACTAAATTGAAACTTCTAATTCGTTTAATAATTTTTAAGTGTTTTCAATGGAAGACTCTAAGTTTGTTAACTATTTAACAAAGCAAAGTTAAAGTAGATTCCTTTGGGTACTGTGAACTCCTCAATAGGTTTATTTCGCTCAATAATTTAATTAAAAATAAAGTCTACTTATAGTTTTCAAAGGTTGGCGAAGTTATATTTAATAAATTTAAAATGCTGATGAACGATACCTGTTTAAAAGCATTTTTTATTATATGTTTTGTACTTCATTGCTTTTTTGTACCAAACAAACAAACTTATGTTTAATAATATATGACCAGCAAGGTAGAGACTATATAGTACGTATATTTAAATGGTTCCACGGAAGAACAGCTCTTTGTTATCCCTGCCTATACACTGAGTGGCACCTTTTGGTACTTTACTAACTTATTTTATGTTTTACAATTAGTAAATGAAATGAATAGTTTTATTTAAATTATAGATTGAATTCTGATAAAAAAATGACGTTTTTCAGCCAGCCTTTTAGGGACCCTGCCGCAAGGCTATATTTTTTATTTATAGGTTTATTTTGTAATTTTACTTAAGTTTAGTTTTTAGGTACTCTTATTTGTTATTATTATTTTAAAATTAGTTTTAGTTTATACTGTTAGTTTTAGTTAATTGATGAATAAAATAAAGTTGTAGCTTAACGAATCGATATCAAAGAAAATGACGTTCAAAATATGATTATCACTTTTTGAACGTAATTTTTTTTTCTTTCTATATACATACTATCACGTCTTTTTCCTTTGCGGGGTAGACAGAGCCCAGGTCCATAAGACTTAAAACCACGATTAGCTTTGTGGTGGGAAAACGGAATCAAAATAGTGATGGGTTGCTAGCCACGTCGCCTATTGCCATGATTCATTCGATTTTTTACTTTCTTGTTTTTTTTTTTTTTTTTTTTTTCATATTTGCAAGATCGAAAAACTACTAGCGTTTCGGAAAGACCACTGCTGTGAAGAGTAGGTACGCAAAAAGAAACTGTAACACAGTATGTATCAAATATTTTTTTTATTTTTTTTTTTCTGTCTTTCATTTTCCGTTTCTTTACTCCCAAACGAGCATAAAAGCAAATGCATTACAAGCAGATTGTAAGCTATCAAGAAAAAGTATTGTACTATCGAACGAGGCCCATCCCCATAAATATGAATACACGGACGTACGTGTCCTACGGCTATTGCTTGCTACAAGATGAGTAACCGATATGAAGGTTTTCTTTCATGCTGATTTTGGAGAAAAGGAAAAACATAGAATAATAGCTGCTTTCCCGCGCAGATCGCAAAAGCTGCTCAAGGGAATGGGTAAAATCTAAGGATATATTATACGTTACTTTATAGGCGATGCGGCTAGCAACCCATCACTATTTTGGTTCTGCTTTCCACCTTTATGACCTTAGTCTCTATCTACCCCGCAAGGGATAAATTCGTGATAATATGTATGTATATACGTGTCACAGTAAGATAGATAAAGCCGTTATATAGTTATATGATTGCGATTCATTACTACCTCCCTAGAAACATCATTATAATACGGTTCAAGTTTAGTGATATAATCATATTACTAGATTAAGTTTAGTGAAATAATTGTAGGAGTGTTTTGCGGGGCGGCAGAGGTGGGAGCGGGGGCTTCGGTGTGTTTGTGCACCCCGCACGTCGTTGTTTGGCGTTCAAGGTTGCATAAGCACGAACTTATTTTAAAAAAAATCGCCACTATTACTTAGGTAAATTGCCCAAGGAAGACAAATATACGACAATCCTGAGAATGGAAGTGCAATGTGCTAGTTTATGACTTCGTTATTTTTTTTTCAGTATGATGGTAAGTAATACCTGATGTATCAAAATATTTCTATCTTTCATTCTTAGTTTTTCTTTTTTCCAAACCAGCATGAAAGCATGCATTACTAGCAGATTATAAGCTATCAAGAAAAAATATTGTACTATCGAGCGAGGCCCATCCCCATAAATATGAATATACGACCGTACGTGTTCTACGCCTATTGCAACAAGATGAGATACCAATATGAAGGAATATTGGTTTTGAAATATAGTGTTAACATAGTTTTAGGGTTCCGTACTCGAAGGGTAAAAACATGATCCTAGTACTGAGGCTTCACAGTCCATCCGTCGGTCTCTCTATCACCATCTCATGAACTGTGATATCTAAACAGTTAAAATTTTATAGATGATGTATCTTTGTTGCCGCTATAACATATATAATAATATTCGATGCTATATTTTGTATTAGATTAAAAAGATAAACATCCAAGACCTAGGCTCATCAGAAAAATATGGTTTTTCATCACGTCCTGACTGAAGATCGAACCAAGGTATGGACTCTCAAAACAATACACTCCTTTGGAGCAGTCATGTAAACACTACGTAATTCTTGTGGCTGTCTGACTCGCATTTAGCATTTTTTTCCAAATTACCATAAAATATACAGTACAGTAATCAACAAAGGTTGTCTGAACTTTTGGAATTCGTACCCTCGCATTCCTTTGATATTAATCTTTTTTGTCGGCTGTATAATTTGGAGAATTAGTCGGCTGTGGGTATTTCGTTACTTATTTGCTATTTCTGTATGATCCATAGGTATTTAAATATAAATAAATAAATATAACTATATACGGACAAATCACGCAGATCCTGTCAGGACATGGCTGTTTCAGGGCGAGGCTCTTCCGGATGAAGCTCTCAGAGACGGGGCTCTGCTTCTGCGAGGAAGCAGTTTTGGAAGACTTGCACCATGTGCTTTGGGAATGCCCCCTTTACAGGGATGAGCGTAGGGTATTATTAGATAATGTAGTTCCGCTCGAAGTGGGCCCCGTGTACTACACCGATCTCGTGGGAAGTGAAGCGAACTTCAGGCGGCTATCAGAATTGGCGCACGGATGGCATCGCCTCCGGAGCGGCCTCGAAAGAGGCGTGACTTAACACCAGGACGGGTAGAAGAGGACGGGAAGAAGGAAGCAAAGAAACCAGGACGGGTAGAAGTGGAAGAAAGAAGACGGAAGAAGAAGATGAAGAGGACAACGGCCGCTGCATCGGCAGGCGGCCGAGAGTGAATCACATAGTGTGGTGTATTCGTCGTGGCCCTTTGACAGGGCAGGCATCGTCGTCGCCGTCCCCAGTTAAGTGATTAACACGCGCCGTGGGGCGAGTGATGCGCGTATGGGTGGTAGGCGGGGGGAGTTCCTCTCGTTTAATAAAAAAATAATTTGTAATTATGTTCGGTCCCTATAACCGAAAGGTTGGCAGGACCATGGGATGGAGGTGGGAAGAGGAAATCACGCAGATTGAGCTAGCCCCAAAGTAAGTTCGAGACTTGTGTTATGAGATACTAACTCAACGATACTATATTTTATAATAGATACTTATATAGATAAACATCCAAGACCCAGGTCAATCTGAAAAAGATCATTTTCCATCTTGACTTGACCGGGAATCGAACCCGGGACCATCCGCGTCACAGGCAGGCGTGTGGACCGCTGCGCCACGAAGCTCGTAGTTTTGGAAAATATGAAGTAAAAAAAGGCAAATTGGCAAAAATCTAAAGAAGCACGGCAATGGGCGATACGGTAACAACCCATCACTATTTTGATTCCCTAGCTACCTTACGCCCACTGACACATAAAACATAGCCTATGCGTTTTATTAGTTTACCGCTTTGTAGCGTCATATTTTGTAATCCCCGCATTTCAAACCTGAAGTCACCGCGGATGAAGTCGCGTAACTGCTAGTTTCTTTATAAACGGATAAATAGAAAATAATTATTAATTCGTTTAAAAAACAAAAAAACAGACTTTTAGCAAGATTTCATCCTAATTGAAGACCGGGAAGTGGGTCAAATAAAGATTCCAAGATTTTCTTACATACAAGTGAAGCTAATAAAAGCGTGTTAAGAGTCCCACGTAAAGCGGCAATCCCATACAAACGTAGTTCGGTTTTAGTTTTACAACAGTTAAGCCAATCTCAACCAAATTTCGTACATACGACCGGATAAGGCATATCGATGTTTATGATCAGATTTCAATTTTAAAAACGTTTGTATGGGATTGCGGCTTGACGTGGGACTCTTAATAAAAAAACTCTTGTTTGAAAAACCATCCATCCACAAATTCAATAAGATTCAAAAAGCGGCTCTATAAACGTGACTTGGAAAGTTACTTAGCAATTAGTGGAGAATTCCTTTGTTTCTAAAGATGCACAGGTGCAAAAGATGGATGGGCGGCGTCAGTAATGGGCAGAAACACGGAATAAATACCGAGTCTCTACATATTTAGTTTTTACTAGAGACATTATGCGAAAGGGATATTTGCTACCAAGGGATATTTTGCGAGAGGGACATTTTGCGCCTAGGGACATTTTGCGAAAGGTATATTTTGCGACGAATCGATATTTTTTCCTTCGCAACTTTTTGCAGGAGTGAAGCTTAACCTCTTCACTCCCGCAAAAAGTCGGTGTAGAATAGAATATAATAGAAATTGATTGATTTGTACTAAAATAACTCACACAGTTACAGTTTATAGGTACGAATACTAGTTTTCGCCCGTGGCTCTGCTCGCTTTAGTGTCGATCCCTCGGGAACAGTACTTTACTCCGGAATGAAAGGTAGCGTACATCCGTACTCCAAACAACGTGTATTCAAAATTTCATGATGATCGGTTCAGTAGATAGGGTGTGAAAGTATAACAAACAAATAAACTCACTTTCACACTCATAATATAAGTTGGGATCAAATGTTAAAATACATAAGATCACATAATAAAGATAGTTTGGCATACTTAAGTCATCATCATCATTTCGTGTAGGTGACACGGTCTATCGACCTTGCACACCCTGGTGTCAGAGTTCTTCGGAACCGCCTCTCGGCCTCTGACGTGGTTCCTTTAACGACTACCAGATGGCAGCCGGGACCACCGGCTTAACGTGCCTTCCGAAGCACGGAATCATCTTACTTATCAGACAATCAGGTGATTCATGCCTGCAATGTCCTAACCAAACTGGAAACAACTTAACAAAGTATGCTTCCCGTGGGAATCGAACCCACGACCCCCGGGTCAACAAAGCGAACGCCTTAACCACTGGACCACGGAGGCAGTTAGGCATACTTAAGTGGGACGCATTAATACAAATAAGAACTTAGTGACTTAGCGCAAGAATTACTTGAGGAGCAAAGCTCTGATTTTCGTTTACCAGATATGTTATGTATGAGTTTTACCTGTTCGTCTATCTGTTTGTGTCATTAACGGCCAAATGGTGATAGAACTCATATGCGGTTTTCTTTAGGTCAAAATTTTGAACTAGGTGGAACTGTGTTTACTTTCTCACAAAACTAGTTTTTATTTTTATCAATTTTATAAAAAACTAACTGCTACCCGCGACTTCGCCCGTGTAATATATAGTCCATGTCCTTCTCGGTACCCTAACCTATGTGTATGCAAAATTTCATGATGATCGATTCAGTAAATACGGCGTGAAAGCGTAACAAACAAACAAACAAACTCACTTTTGCATTTATAATAATAGTTGGGATTGGGATAGGATATAATACACACTGGCGCCATCCCATCTTCAGAGCACCAAGTCAAAGGCAGACACAGCTGCTGCTGAAACAGAAACCCTTAAAAGGCGCAAATATGTAGATATCGGAGGTAGCTACATATTTGAGCCTTTTGGGGTAGAAAGGTTGGGTCCGTGGGGTCCATCAGCACATAAGCTTTTTAGTTTTTGGCTAAAAAGCTATCCCGTGACCAAAGGGCTGGAAGCTACCTGGCAGCATTGCCATTCAATTTTACAATGCTGCCAGCCTTTTGGGTACGATGCCCAGGGGTGAGCATTTGGAGGGACTGTATGATTTGTAAATATATAAATTTTTAAGTATTTAATTTAATTTTTGGTTAGGTTTAGTTAGTTTTTAGTTAAGTAAATTTGTTAATTTAAATAAATAATTCAGTATGAAACAAAAAATAGGACGCACTCTCCCAGTGCAGCTTATTATTACGAGTAAAGTAGCTAATAAAGATGAAAATTTTGTTTATTTACCTCTTTACAAAATTGAAATGGTACTTTCATCAAGAAAAACTCCACCGAAATTTACTAACCATTCATTTGTACAATGACTCGCACAAAGCTCACAAAAAGTTTCAATATTTTCACCTTAATTAACCCTTTTTGTGAGACCCTTTTCATGAAGAAGGGCTTTGAGTGTTGAAACGAAGCTTTTGTTGATTATTTTGTTGAATCATTGTGGGCTTAATATTGTACATAGATAAGTTTTGGTGTAAATGGCCAACGTCGTCGTATTTTTAAATGTTACAAGTTATCCTTAAGAGTCCCACATAAAGCCGCAATCCCATACAAACGTAGTTTGGTTTTAGTTTTACAACAGTTAAGCCAATCTCAACCAAATTTCGTACATACGACCGGATAAGGCATATTGATGTTTATAATCTGATTTCAATTTTAAAAACAATACCTATACAAAATTACAGCGAGTTGAAGTTTCGTATCGAAAACTTGTAGTATTTGGTTGAGATTGGCTTAACTGTTGTAAAACTAAAACGAAACTTCGTTTGTATGGGATTGCGGCTTTACGTGGGACTCTTAAGGCATTTGGTTCAGCAAAGGAAGGCAAGTGGTTTTGGTGTAAACATCTTTATAAAAATTTTTGCTTATTGTCTATCTTGTTATCATTATTATCATTGCCAGGCAGTGGCGGCCGCTCCTTCAGTGCACTCGTGCACTGCACTACCAGATTTTTTGTATTTCCCAAATTTTTTTTAGACACAAATATTATTTATCCATCAGTAACTTAAATTACACACTGAAAAAATATTAAAAATTATTTTCAAACATGCTTGATCTTTATTACTTAAAATTTAAGACTCATTTTAGCTAAACCGAAAATTGGGCGAGCGCTTTCAAAGTGCGCACGAAATGTCTCCATACAAACTATATGCAATGAGACAGAAATGCTTCGGCAGGTGAAACGGAAGATGATCCGTACTCAATGTATGAGAAAAATTGAAAAATCCGGACGGCGAACGAGTCCCGAATACTCCCGAACGGGCTCGCTCGGGCGGCATCGGCCGGGGTGTCTCGCTCGCTCGCTCGTTGAAGATTGTTTGTTGCGAAGGCGTGTCCTTGACCTTTCTCAAATCAGTTTGTTTGTTTTATTTCGCACCTGTGACATGGTGTGATAGATAACGCGCGCGAAATTACCAAATAATTATTCATAGTTACGGTTTTCTACTTAGTGTGTGCTTCAAAGTGTAGTGGTTGAAAGTGGCTTCAAAGTGTGTTGTTAATGGGATTATTTGAACAAGAACTAAAAAAGAAAATAGGCTTTGTATTATTTTTTGAAACTAACTTCTCGTGCATTTCAACCTGAATTAATTACCTATTTGTATATTCATTAGCGCGCAGCTCCTCTAACTAAACCAATGGTAAGTCAAGATGATGAGATATTTCACTGCATGTAGGTACATAAGTACCTGCCTACTATAATAAATGGTTTTACAACATGCAACAAGAATTGTACCTAGAGAATAGATTAAGTATACAAATATTATTAGGTAGGTGCATAGGGGTAGATAGGGGTCATTTTGCTTTTGAGAGACAGTAGGTAAGCAGGTGAACCACCACTCCTTGAAGTCACGAGCCGCCACTGTTGCCAGGTCTTTTTTGGTCTCCACTGCAGAAGCCCAACCCTCTCTGTACTACCAGAGTCAGAGGATTTGGCCTACACTGTCCACGCTGGCCAGACGAGTTTGAGGAGTCTCTTTGATGTTTCCATCCATCCATCCATCCATCTGGTCTTTTTTAGTCTCCACTGCAGGAGCACGACCCTCACTGTACTACCACAGCAATATATTAGCCAGAGTCGTCAGAGGATTTGGCCTACACTCTCCACGCTGGCCAGACGGGTTGGAGAGGTAGCCAGAGTAGTCAGAGGAGTTGAGTTTGATGTTTATAAGCTTTGTTTAGCTTGTGTTTCGTAATTCGGCTTCTACGATATCCACGGAAAGACTTCAAGTGGTCCTATTCTGCTCTTCCGGGAACCACACGAGCTCCGTGGCGCAGCGGTCAACACGCCTGCTTGCGACACGGATGGTCCCGGGTTCGATTCCCGGTCAGGTCAAGATGGAAAATGATCTTTTTCAGATTGACCTGGGTCTTGGATGTTTATCTATATAAGTATCTATTATAAAATATAGTATCGTTGAGTTAGTATCCGATAACACAAGTCTCGAACTTACTTTGGGGCTAGCTCAATCTGTGTGAGTTGTCCGTATATATTTATATTTATTTATTTATATTAATTATAAAATCGGATACATCATCAGCATCATTTCAGCCACAAGAAGTTCACGGCTAGACATAGGCCTTCTAAAATGATTTTTTTTCTCAGACACAAAAAACAGAATTTTCAAGCTGTCTTTAGGCATCTCACATAGCTTAACGACTGCAATCAATGACGACCCCAACGGCTTGACGTTCCTTCGGTTTGGAAGATATTGTTTATGATATAAGATATTTTTTATGCCACTTGCGGTCACCCATCCAAGTGGAGACCGCGCTAGGAGTAGCTTAAGAGGGTATACTAGTAGTGCGTTTTCCATACAAATGTATTTCTCTATTTTCTCGCTGAAAACTGCTTCTAGAGGCACAATTCTTTTTACATACTATCTATTACTAAAATAAGTATGTCCCTATGTTTTATTTTTTTCTAAAAACCTGTTTGAAAGAAAAAAAAATTGTACAAAATCAGTATTGTTGGAAAAATAAAAAATAGGGGCATTCCTATTATAGTACTAGATTTTATAAAAAAAGAATTGTGGCTCTAGAATCAGTTTTCAGCGAGAAAATAGAGAACTACATTTGTATGGAAACCATATTGAAAAAATACTGCTAGTATACGCTCTTAACATACGTAAGCGCTGATAATTTTCACGCCCGTGTTTAAGTCGATCTTTATATTGCTTTTTTGAGTTATTCAAACAACTGTTTGTAAATTATCGAAGAAATGAAAGGAAAAATCGACCAAGTTTGAGTCGGACTCGCGCACGAAGGATTCCGAGCCATTCTTTACAACATTAGACTATATATAGCAAAAACGGCTTAAAAATCATGTTGGTTGTATGGGAATAAATATTTATTTTATTTTGATTTAATTATTTATTTTTGAAGTAAATATTTCAAGTCTGCTTGTTGCCGTTATTAATATGAAGCAAAAAGGCAAAAGACTCACGTTTGCTGATGTATAGGAACCCCCCTATTAATATTATTCTGTTTTTAGTATTTGCTGTTATAGCGGCAACATAATACATCATCTGTGAAAATTTCAACTGTCTAGCTATCACTGTTTATGAGTTAGGGCCTGGTGACAGACGGACGGATATCGAAGTCTCGTGAAAGGGGTCCCGTTTTTACCCTTTACGGGTTACGGAACGCTAAAAAGTATGTAGTTCAACTAAAAGTGGCTTATACGCAACGCACATAATAATGCGGGCCCATCCATCAACGTCACAGAGTAGTAATTAACACTAGTTGAACTTTATTTCGTTGCTTCCAGCTAATTTTTTACGTAGTCATTTAACTTATTCTGCGAAAAATTCCAAATAGGTGACGCAAGCCTCAAGGCCCTTCGGACCACTTTTTAGCTAGATTTCGTCATCATCATCAACAGGTCTTTGTTAGTCTCCACTGCAGGAGCACGACCCTCTCTGTACTACCAGAGCCATGTATTAGGCAAGGCAGTCAGAGGATTTGGCCTACACTCTCCACGCTGGCCAGACGGGTTGGAGAGGTCTTTAGATGTTTATAGCTTTGTGTAGCTTGTCTTTCCTTAGTCGACTTCTACGACATCCACGGGGAGACTTGGAGTGGTCTTATTCTACTCTGCCGGGAACCACACGGCACATTTCGTAATTGCATTTAATATAGGAGTAAAAAAAGTCTCCATGCGATCAGCAAGGCGGATAACCAAAAGCCCGCATAGTGAACCTCACTACAGCCGCACCGTAACAGTCTATTTTAGTTATTCCACACATTGTTCTTAAGAGGGTATAACTAGCAGTGCGTTTTCCATACAAATGTATTTCTCTTTTTTCTAGCTGAAAACTGCTTCTAGAGGCACAATTCTTTTTACATACAATCTATTACTAAAAAAGGTATGACCCTATGTTTTATTTTTCCTAAAAACGTGTTTAAAAAAAAATGGTCAAAAAAAGGTTTTTTGAAAAAAATAAAAAATAGGGGCATTCCTATTTTAGTACTTTATTTTATGAAAAAAGAATTGTGGCTCCAGAATAAGTTTTCAGCGAGAAAATAAAGAAATACATTTGTATGGAAACCATATTGAAAAAATACTGCTAGTATACACTCTTAAATATGGGCATTTATAACACCAAAATACACCAATTTCACATCATAAAATCCACTAGAATCAATTTGCAAAATAATCTAAAACAAACACCGTGTAGTCTAAAATTCCCGCCAAGAACTCAGTTAGAGATACGAGTACTTAGTCAGGTTTTTGTTTAAAAAAAACAGTCGCCATGTTGTTTCCGTGCTAATGAAGTCACAAGCGTGTCCGGTCATAATTTGACGATTCCCTTTTGTTGTTCACCAGGATTTTATGGAAACACACGGAGTTTTAATTCGAATTACAATGTTTATCTGAGACTATTTTTACCCCGCTGACCCACCTTAAAGTAAAATATTGTTTTCCGAGCGTATTTATGTATACAGTGTATAACAAAATGGCGAAGTAATACTCAAGGGACATAATCAATCCATTATATTAAAACAACTATCCTCAGGACACATACATCAAAATATTAAATAAAATTTGGAAATTTTTATAGAAACTCGTTCAGCTGAATCTAATGATCATTTCTAATAAGATGTCAATATGTATTCGTTTTCGGAAGTTTGCCTTCTGGGAAAAGATTTTATGTCCCAAATTATGTCATAAAATGGAACTTAATTCCCGGCGCAGGCAATAATTGTGTTCAATTTTATGGCAAAAAATTAATACATCATATAAAAGATGTTATAATAACAGGAATTAAATATTTAAGGCGAGCAAAATTCCCGCCCGTGAGTTCGAAATCCCTGATTTCACACGCAACTGAATTACGGCCGCAGATCCCGAATCCGTAACATAAACTCATTGCTGAGCCCTTTGTGATGGACTCTTTGATATTGAACACTGAATCATGTTACATTATCGGATTATATGGTTTTCCTTGAAGCATTGAATAGCCTTCTGTATACGGGTAGTTATAGCTTCTCTATATACCAATAATATACCAACTAGGTTTCGCCCGCAGCTCCGCCCGCGTTGATTCTTTTTCCGGGTTAAAAGGTAGCCTATGTCGATCTCCGTACTCAAGACAACGTGTGTGCAAAATTTCATGATGATCGGTTCAGTAGATGGCGTTAAAGCGTAACAAATAAACTTACTTTTGCATTTATAATTAGTTGGGATGTTACCAATGGGCCCAGTGGTTCCCGGCAGACTAAATTTGGACCACTTCAAGTCTTCCCGTGGATGTCGTAGAAGGTGACTTAGGAAACACAGGCTAATAAATATGAAAAATCCGTTTTGATGAAATTTGGAAAACTATAGTGAATGAGAACTGGAAGAAAGCATGTTAGAGAGCTTGCCCATCTTACCAGCCACTCTACTAATGCTGTTAAAATTGTTATCGTCGTAGTTATCACAGCTGCAAAAAGTCCACTGCTTGGCAAGGGCTTCCCTCAAGGATTTCTATAAGGGTTTTGCCATACTCACCACGCTTGGCAAATGGGTTGGTGAATGCGATGTTTAGCTTATATCGGTTCTGATGCCAATCAAAACATTTTTTCAAGCGAGTGATGGGTAGGAGATTGTTGGACTGGAGAAACGGGTAGAGGTATTTGGGATGCTACCTTCTCGGATGGATAGGGGATAAGAAAACAGCAACTCGGGAGGCCGGGAGCGGATACCCGATGCTAATATTAGTTAGGAAGTTAGGATTAATAATATTAGTTAGGGTTCCCGGCAGAGTAAAATAGGACCACTCCAAGTCATTCCGTGGATGTCGTAAAAGGTGACTAAGGAAACACAAGCTAAACAAAGCTTATTAACATCAAAGACACCTCTCCAACCCGTCTGGCCAGCGTGGAGAGTGTAGGCCAAATGTTCTGACTACTCAGGCTAGTATATGGCTCTGGAAGTGCAGAGAGGGTCGTGCTCCTGCAGTGTAGACTGGAAGGACCTGATGATGATGATGATGAGGATTAAATACTTATAAAGATAAACATCCAAGACCCAGGCCAATCTGTAAAAGATCCTTTTTCCATCATGACCGGTCGGGGATCAAACCTGGGTGCCTCGTATCACAGGCTGGCGTAATAACCACTGCGCCACGGAGGCTGTCAAATTAAGGATACTAGGACCTATAAGCCTTGCAAATAATAAATAAAAATAAATCCATGCAGTAGTTTTTGAGTTAATCGCAAACAGACAGGTAGACGCGGCAAAGGACTTGATTTTATAATATGTCGTGATTTACTGGGCCAGAAACAGGCGGCCAAAAAAGTAGTAGTATATTTAGTCAGCAGGGCTTTCACCCGATGCTAATCTCTGCCACACCTCAACTCATCAGATAGCACCACCATTAATCATTGCACCCCTTTTTTCGCGCCCTAATATTACAAATAAAAGCGGTACAGAAGTATGACGCTACAGATTTTACACATATAATACAAGCCGTTATTATGTTCATGCTTGGATTAGAGAGAGAGAGAGATGTACCTTATTTCAGCATTGACAACAGGGTGAGAGACTTCATAGGTAAGCTAGTCTAATATAAAAATGTGAAAATATTGTGTGTTGTGTATTAGTTTTTAATTTGTTAACTAAAACTGGAAACTGTCCTATATAATTTTCGCTAAAAACTTAGGGACCACAATTTCAAAATTGCATTGATTAACCTAGAAAATTAAAAAATTACCTATAAATGTCATTATTTGGTGAGTCCTGTAAAAACTATTGATGCCTCGATCACCTGAGCTTGTGTTTGGGTACATCCTTGCTTGGAATACTTTGTTAACCAGGGTCCGAGGGCTGGGGTTGGCCCGAGGTACGGATAAAGTGTGAGATAAATTGATGTCTCTGTCATCTTAGCGTATTCTCAGTAACCTCCTCATCTGAGATGCTAACAGACCCTGGGGGCCGGGGGTATCTGGAGGCCCAAAAATACTGTGAGTTGAAGCAAGCACGCGGATGAAGTCACATCATTTTCAATTACTTGTTCTGCCTTATTGACTACTTAACTAGATATAGTGATATTTTTTACATATAAATTTCATAATTTTAAATTATAATCTAAATTTTTATGAAGTTTCTATTACCACGTACAAAGATAGTGCCATTTTCGAGCACTTTCATGTACTTTCTTGTATGTTTTTTGCCCTACACACAGGTTTAACTCTAGATCATCATCAGCTTTTTAAGAGCCACTGATATGGTCACAAAGTCTTTCAGGATGTATTCGCCTTCTTCACGTAGTCACTAGTCATCCTATTCAAGGTAAGCTATCTTAATTCTGTATTATTTATATTTTATGCATCTGTTCCGTGTTAATAAACTGTGCTATTACGTGTAGTGATGACACACTGATTGCTATCAGTTATTAGCCGCAAGTTAATATTTGCCTTATTCATGGGGATTACCCAAGGTGGGTAGCGTAAAAGAGATTTGAGTCAATCTACTTTCTCTACCTATATCTATTTACCTCTCCAACCCGTCTGGCAAGCGTGGAGAGTGTAGGCCAGAACCTCTGACTGCTCTGGCTATTATATTTCTGTGGCAGTACAGAAAGGGTCGAGCTTTTGCAGTCATCATCATCATTTCGTGTAGGTGATATGGTCAGTCGACCATGCACACCCTGGTGTCAGAGTTCTTCGGAACCACCTCTCGGCCTCTGACGTGGTTCCTTTAACGACTACCAGATGGCAGCCGGGACCAACGGCTTAACGTGCCTTTCGAAGCACGGAATCATCTTTCTTATCAGACAATCAGGTGATTCATGCCTGCAATGTCCTAACCAAACTGGAAACAACTTAACAAAGTATGCTTCCCGTGGGAATCGAACCCACGACCCCCGGTCAACAAGGCAAACGCCTTAACCACTGGACCACGGAGGCAGCTTTTGCAGTGGAGACTAAATAAAACCGGATGATGATAACTTGTATATTTACTTCCCTCCTAAGAGATTGTTTTTTTGGCAGCATCGCCAGCTATTTGGAGCCCGGGGCTCACTATTGTGACAGCCATCCATATTGCGATATGATTCGAATATTTTACGGCTGGTAGCCATAGAATATCAACTAAGAGGTTTAAATGCGCTATGAGTACTCTGGCCTGTACATTATATGGTGTAATTTTGATTTGATTGCGGTTTGTTTTTGTTTTTCGTGTGTGTAAGTGGCCAACACTGGTGTCAGATTTTTCAAGCTGCCTAAAGGCTCTGACATAGCTTAATGACTGCCATCAATGATGACAGCCGGGACCAACGGCTTAACGTGCCTTCTGAAGCACGGAGGAGCTCGAAATATTTTATGCCACTTGCCATCCAAGTGGGGACTGCGGCTGGGGTTGCTTAACATGCGGAAGCGCTTATAACGCTCACGCCCACTAGGCCATCGGGCTTCTCATTTCATTGCGGTTCATCTCTCATAGCGGTGAGACACGTAGATAAGATAAATTAACTTTTAAAATTTATACGGACAAAGTCACGGGATATTTCAAGTATTAAATAAGTTGTTACAAAGTAAGTTAGTTTACAAATAATATGTCAAATCGAAGCAGTAATGTGTTGTGGTTGCATATGTTTGGACGCGAGCCAGAGGAACAGTCTATACTTCTCATCGGTTTAAACAAAAAATATTGACATAATGTAAAAAAATATTGACCTAACAGTTATCTGAACGCAGTATTAGCCAGGTTTTAAAAAAAATCTGTTATCGATACATCTTGAAAACATGATTTTGCACTTTTTCGCTCGCTTTTTTCTCGTTACAAAAGGGACGAGGCAGAGTCACTGATGATTAGGCTTTTGAAATTAAACACAGAACTGGCACGTAACAACGCGTATTTTAAACCACTAGGGACAGTATTATACACACAGCATTGTAGTAAACACAGAACTGGCACGTAACAACGCGTATTTTAAACCACTAGAGACAGTATTATACACACAGCATTGTAGTATAGTGGCTAAACTTATGTTGTTCGGTCGGCTGCTCGGCAAAAAGTGACGCGTTCGCTCGAAGGGGCGCGCAGCGGTGAATACAACGGCAATATGGCGGGCAGTCGGATGGGCTATGACGTCACGCCAGTGTTGCAATTTTTCAGTTGCGTTACATTACATAAACCGTTTATAAAAACGAGAACTAACTTGGTTACGTAGTTAACCCATTATTCAACCAAAATAAGTCTGCTACTTTATATAATTATTTTTAACAAAAAACTAAAACCGTCTTCAACCCTATACGTAAATGTACTAACTGGGACTAAAAATTGGGTTTTAGTGGGTGTGGTAGTTCAATCAAAGTAGAGGAACAACGTCCTTATCTACTTCTCTCGATCGATCGATCCATAATAGCCGGTAACATTGATTAGTGCAAGTGCGAAGTTTATACATTTGCTACCAAACGTTTAGTAGGAAATATATGAACTTCGCACTTGCACTAATCAAAGTGTGTACCGGCCATAACTGACCGAATAATCGCGTAACAAACATACAAAAAAAAACACAGATGAATTGAGAACCTCCTCTTTTTTTGAAGTCAGTTAAAAAAGGCTACCACCGAGGTTTCGGTATTCTGCCAATGAGATACAAACTATTGGTTATATGCGGTATAATTTTAACAGTAGCAATCAAAGTTGTTGCCTGGTGGAAGCTTTTAGTGATAAATCTAATACGTTATAAATATCTGCGGGTAACACAGACTTCTTCTATCTTCTAAATCTAAATATATATAACTCAAAGGTGACTGACTGACTGACATAGTGATCTATCAACGCACAGCCCAAACCACTGGACGGATCGGGCTGAAATTTGGCATGCAGGTAGATGTTATGACGTAGGCATCCGCTAAGAAAGGATTTTGATCAATTTTACTTCTTAACGTGAGCGAAGCCGCAGGCAAAAGCTAGTTAATTTATAAGGACGAAGTCGCGAGAAAATCGCTAGATATAAATAAACCCAAACACTACATAACCAATTTTGAAAAATTTTTTGCCAATAGACAGCTATATTATAAGCTTATATTATATAATTCAACATTAGCTCCGTGGCGCAGCGGTCAACACGCTTGCCTGCGACACGGATGGTCCCGGGTTCAATTCCCGGTCAGGTCTAGATGGAAAATGATCTTTTTCAGATTGACCTGGGTCTTGGATGTTTATCTATATAAGTATCTATTATAAAATATAGTATCGTTGATTTAGTATCCCATAACACAAGTCTCGAACTTACTTTGGGGCTAGCTCAATCTGTGTGATTTGTCCGTATATATTTATTTAGCTATTATTTACGCGGACGAAGTTGCGGGTACAGCTACTATTAAATAAATAGATTTGCTATTCAGCGTGGCAATGCTGCCAGTACATTACCGCAGGGCAATGACCTGCGGGACATTTTTAGGGTTCCGTAGTAAACTAGGAACCCTTATAGTTTCGCCATGTCTGTCTGTCTGTCTGTCTGTCTGTCTGTCTGTCTGTCCGTCCGCGGTTTTACTCAGAGACTATAAGTACTAGAAAGCTGTAATTTGGTATGAGTGTGTATATTAATCATGGCAAAAAAGTCGTAGAATAAAATTTTGAAAAAATTTTTTTTTTTTGGGTAGCTCCCATACAAGTAAAGTGGAGGAGTATTTTTTTTTTCTCTATTTACCCATCGTGTGGGGTATCGTTAAAAAGGTCTTTGAAAAATATTGTGAGGTTGAGAACACCATTTTTCAATTTAGGGATCCGTTTCCGAAATATTTGGTTTTAAAGTGCAAAATTTTGTTAGAGGTACGTGTCCCCCCCCTCTATCTGCTAAACGGTTATATATGGATACGTGAAAAAAATAACAGCAGTAGTATATATACTGAAGTTGAAAGGAAAACTATCAGAGCTAGGTACTAAGTGCAAACTAAAAAGTTATAGGCAACCAACTTATAAAATGTACTGGAAAATGTAAAATTTCATACAAGCTTCATTGTTAGATGTTTTTGGTCGTTAAACTGTGAGGTGCGAGTGTAAACAGTGTGAACTCAAAGTTATCATTCGCAACTACGGAACCCTACACTGCGCGTGGCCCGACACGCACTTGGCCGGTTTTTATTATTTATTTATAAGTAGGTTTTTGTTTTTATAGGTAAGTTTTGTTTTAGATAGGAATATTTTTTTAGGTTAATTTAGTTTTAATCAATTATGTTTAATTTTAATTTAGTTGTAAAGTAAATAGCCACAACTGATGTTTCAATTCAGAGGTTAGAATCCTTGACTAGCTAATAAATAGATACAAAGTAAGTTATTATATAAACAATATGTCGAATCAGTTTGTCGTAGCAGTAATGGACTGTGGTGGTTGCGGCCACCGGCCACATATGGTTGGACGCTAGCCAGAGAACTGTCTATACTTGTCATCTGTTTACGATTTAGAGCAAGCATCCCGGCCTGTTTGCTTACTTTGAAAACTACGTACTGTTACATACTTAATCTTTGACGGTATATTGCTGGTTTATGATGATTATTTTCGGTTGAAATTTAGAATCGCCCGTGTGCTTTTCTGCCCTCAGTCGTTCCGGGTGGCCATAAAAAAAAATAACCTGAACCTAACTTCTTTTCTGCCCTAAGTCGTGCCGGGTGGTCATAAAAAGATTAACCTGAACTTAACTTCTTTTCTGCCCTCAGTTGCTCCGGGTGACCATAAAAAATCGGGGCGCACGATTCTATTCAAGCCTTATTTTCTATAATAACCCAGTGTCAAACCAGATATCGATTGCTTTACATTGGATGTTAGACGAGAAGACCTCTCAGGTGTTCAGATTCCGTAGTAAATACATTCCTTCCGGAAAAATTGGTGTAACACTCTAAATCTCGAACCGAGTAATGGTACTACTAAGTCCTTTTTTGAAGTGAAAATTCTGTAGTGGCGCTGTGCACATTTTGTGATAGGGAAAAAATGTTAAACTCTCGACAGGTCACGTGACCGTCAGATTTGTCAGATTGAAAATTCGTAAGACCTCGCAGGGCGCTTGCGTGAATGTGCATGTGTGTTTATTTGTTACAGCTTGCTACGCACATACATGGATGGTGACTGCTGTTAGGAAAGGTATAAAATTTATAAGTTTGCACTTCTGCCGGCACTCCCGGAGTGCAACCTGTTGTTTTTTTTTTTCTCTGTTATGCTAAGAGAACTATGTGGTAAACCCCTTCATATAATATTATCGCGATTATGCTAAAAATTTGTTTAACAACGGAATAATAAAATAGAAGATGTATTAAGTAATAAAAATATACGAGAAATGTGAGACGGTTTAAAAGATACGATGCTTCGTAAAACTTTTACTATTCAGCCAATAAAAACTATTTACTGTATAGATAGTGTAGTTACATGCATTTCCCGACTGAAACAAAGTAGACTGTCAAAGGATTTCTAATTGAATTTTTAAATAAGGGAAAACTTGTTTAGTGATTCAACATTTCTTGGCTAAAGCTTATTGAGGTATCCCGTGACCAAAGGGCTGGAAGTTACCTAGCTCAGCGTATAAGCATTGCCATTCAATTTGGCAATGCTGCCAACCTTTTGGGCACGATGCCCAGGGGTGAGCAGCTGGATGGACTGTATGATTTATATTTTTAGGCGTTTAATTTTATTTTTAGTAAGTTTTAATTTGGAATTAATTTTACATTAAATTGATACTGGTCGATAAAGCGACACTGCTACATATCGTTTTTTTTAAGCGAGAATAGGGTAGGTCCTAGACTGGGGGAACGGGACAAAAGTATTTTGCTATAAATATTTAGCTTATATAGTCATTTACAATATAGACTCGAGGGGTATTACGTTTTTTCATCATATTACGATAATAAAAACTTAACAGAAAATGAAATATTTGAAAGAAACTTGAACTTGGTTCTTAAATACATAAACAGACAAACAATCAATGCGATCTCCTTTTGTGTAGTTGGGTAAAAAGGGTAAATGCAGCTATAGTGAAATGAAAGGAGGTCTTCTGCACTATGATTTTTATGTATTAATCAGTATGCGTTTATGGAGAAACAATAATTATTTAATTAATTCTCAACAAAATAATTATAAAATAAGAGATAAAATTTTTCGTACATGACAGGACGTCAACCATCAAGCTCTCTCTACTCGACATCATTTGTAGTGCGCGCGCAGCATATGACGCGCGCTGGGCATAGATCCGCCGGGTGACGTATATACGACCTTCTTATTTAAATGTTCGAGTTAGATGAAATAAAAGTGTATGTATGATCACGCTACACCACTCCCCCCCAGAGACCGTCAAGGGCGATAAAAATCTGGGAACTTAACTCGTCGCCCTGAACGAGTGATATGATCACCTGAATTGGTCAAAGGTATGTCTGGGTGAAGAGTAGGATCAGCTAATATGAAGGCTGGTTTGAGTCGGTCAATAGAGACAGTAGCTTCTCTGTTGTTTAAGAGAATCTTAAACACTTTGTCTCCTCTACTGACGACCTTATGAGGTCCTGAGTAGGCAAGCTGCAGCGAACCACGTGTAGTGTCATCGCGTAGGAAGACATATTCACTGGTTGCCAATTCTTTGAAAATAAAAGTATTTTGCGATGAATTATGACGTGATGCTGGAACTGGGCGAAGACACCCTGCCAGGCTCCTCAATCGCGCAGTAAATTCCGTCACATCTGTAGTCATCGGAACAGTAGCCTCAAAGAACTCGCCAGGTAGTCTTAGCGGTTCTCCATAGACTAGTTCGGCCGCAGAGGCTTGCAAGTCTTCTTTGAATGCTGTTCTTACACCAAGAAGTACCCAAGGCAATGACTCTGTCCACCTGTCGTTGGCATGGCAAACGATTGCTGCTTTGAGCTGACGATGGAATCGCTCTACGAGACCGTTGCAAGCTGGATGATAAGCTGTCGTACGCCTGTGCTCGAATCCAGCCATTTTGGACAAGGATTCGAATAAGGCAGATTCGAATTGGCGGCCACGGTCAGTTGTTATTACCGTGGGACAACCAAAACGAGCAATCCAGGCAGACAGCAAAGCTTTGGCAACAGTCTCGGCAGTAATGTCTTCTATCGGTATTGCTTCTGGCCATCGCGTAAAGCGATCTATGGCAGTCAGACAATACCGATAGCCTTGCGAGATAGGAAGAGGACCTATCAGATCTATATGGATCTCTTTAAATCGAGCTCTCGGCAGTTTAAAATTACCTAGCGGTGCGTTAACGTGTCTTGTGACTTTTGCACGTTGGCATGAAATACAACCTCGAGCCCAATCCCTACAATCCTTCTTGATGCCTGGCCAGACAAATCTTTCAGCAATTAGTTTCACTGACGCGTTGGCACCAGGATGGCTTAGAGAGTGCAAAGAATCAAAGACTTGCTTGCGAAAGAATTTTGGTACAAAGGGCCTAGAGATCGGTGTACTAACGTCGCAGTACAAGGGGATACGACTTCCAGGTACTTGTAATTTTTCAAGGCGTAGCGAAGAACCGCTCTCAATCAATTTTTCCAGTTCCGGATCGGTACTTTGGCTCTTGGCTAGTTGCTCGAGGCTTACAGGCGCACTCAGCTCTTCAATACGCGACAAAGTGTCAGCAACGACATTATCTTTACCGGATATATGTCGAATGTCGGTCGTAAACTGAGCTATGTAATCTAAATGTCTAAACTGCCTAGGCGAACAGTTAGCCTTCCTTTCATGGAATGCAAAACTGATCGGCTTATGGTCAGTATAGATTACAAAATGCCTAGCCTCAAGCATGTGCCTGAAGTATTTTATGGCCTCGTATATGGCAAGCAATTCCCTATCATATGGCGAGTATTTCACCTGTGAAGGACTTAGCTTGCGGGAGAAGAAAGCTAGAGGCTCCCAGACACCATTTCTCAGCTGCTGGAGGACTGCGCCAATGGCTTTGTCAGACGCATCAGTTACCAGAGCTAGTTTGGCAGAGCAGTCTGGGTGAGCAAGAAGTGCAGCGTTTGAAAGAGCTTCTTTGCAAGCGTCGAAAGCTGCAAGTGTATCACCTGCCAAAGTGATAGGATGTGATCCTTTCACCGCGCCAGTGAGCAAAGCATTTAATGGTGCTTGAATAGAGGCAGCTTTGGGAAGAAATCTCCTATAAAAGTTGAGCATGCCTAAAAACCTTCTAAGCTGATTGACGCTGGTGGGAGCAGGGAAATCCTTGATAACCTGAACCTTGGAATCCAGTGGTCTGGTGCCTTTTTCGGAGATGTGGTATCCTAAAAAGGTTATCTCAGAGGCTCCAAAGACACACTTGGACGTGTTCAGCAGCATTCCGTAGTCCTTCAACCTTTTGAAGATTATACGGAGGTGCTCCTCGTGATCTGACTCACTTCTGCTAAAAATTAAAAAGTCATCTAAGTAGCAATAGACAAAATCGAGCCCCCGAGTAATTTCATCTACGAACCTTTGGAAAGTTTGACCTGCGTTCCTCAAACCAAAACTCATAAACGGGAATTCAAACAGTCCAAATGGCGTCGTAATGGCGGTCTTCTGAATGTCATCCGGACTGACAGGAATCTGATTATACGCTTTTGTCAAATCAAGAGTACTGAAGACTTTGCAGCCGGCAATACTATGGGCAAAGTCGTGAATATGCCTAATCGGATACCTGTCAGGCACGGTACGAGCATTGAGCAATCGGTAATCGCCGCACGGACGCCAACCATTATCTTTTTTGGGCGCTAAGTGCAAAGGCGACGACCACGGGCTCTCAGAAGGACGCGCTGTACCATTAGCCAACATAGCTTGAAATTCCTCTCGAGCTATTTTCAACTTGTCTGGGGCTAGACGACGGGGAGAGCAAGAAACTGGAGGGCCTGGTGTCGTGCGGATGTGATGTATAGTGTTGTGTGGAATAGTGCGATGTATACCTGCTGGACGGGTAATCTCGGGAAATTCATCAAGAATCTTGTGGTACCGAGAATCACCGGTCATAACTTTAACGGAATGAATATTTTTACAATCTGCTATAATGGCCATAGATGAAATGGATGTAGTATTGTCAATTAATTTCTTATTCCGACAATCCACAATAAGGTTGTAAAAATTTAGAAAATCTACTCCGATTATAGGTCTTGTAACGTCAGCAACAACAAAACGCCAATTATAGCTTCTACGTAAACCAAAATCTAAATTAAAATGAATATAGCCATAGGTTGAAATATTTGAGCCATTAGCTGCACACAAGATAAAATCAGTTTTTGCACGACGATCACGTAAAGCCGATCGAGGGAAGACGCAGAGGTCGCTACCAGTGTCGACTAAAAACTGCAGCTTCGAAGATCGATCGGTGATGAACAGGCGACCAGCTGATGAAGACGGGCAATCGTCAGCCGCCATTACCGACTGCCCATGGTGTTTTCCGCCTTGTAGTCACAGGGCCGAACACAGTAGCTGGCCTTGTCTCCATACTTGCCGTGATACCAACAGAGCGGGAACTTGCGATAGTTGGACTGCGAGCGCTGCCTCGATCGGGATCTGCTACGGTTAGGGCACCGAGAGGATCGCTGCTGGGATCGGCTACCGCCAACTGCCATGTCCTGAAGTTTCTTCCGCAACTCAGCAACTTCTCTCCTAAGCTCAACTACCTCCGAGCTCTGGTTGGGCTGGGACAAAGAAGCAACCTTAGGCATAGTTGTTGTCAGGTCACAAACGCGATCAGCAAGGTCTGCAAGATCGTTCAGGTGAGCTGTAGTTGGTTGTCCTGCAAGAACTGTTTGGATACCGCAAGGAAGACGGCTCATCCAGATGGTCTTCAGAAAATCATCAGGAACATTGAGTCCAGCCAAGCCTTTCAGGTGCCGTAGAAATTGTGACGGCTTTCGGTCTCCGAGCTCCTCATGCATCAACAATTGCTTCAGCTTATTCTCATTGGATACCGTCAGTCGCTTAATTAGTTCGGCCTTAAGCTTAATATACTTATCTTTGGCTGGCGGACTGATGATGATGTCCTTCACCTCTCTAGAGAACTTATTGTCTAGCTGGCTAATGACGTAGTTGAATTTAGTTGCGTCACTCGTGATTCCAGATATTGAAAACTGACCTTCAACTTGCGCAAACCAAATCTCGGGCTCTTCGGGCCAAAATGGTGGGACGCGCACAGATACTTTATAGGCACCGGCGGTTGAAATTATTCCTTCATTATTTTCGGAATCCATAGAAACGCACCTTTCTTGTCGCACGACGTCATCCTCTGCATCTCGAAAATCCTTCTCCATTATGAGTTCAAAATAGGGTCACCAGTATAGTGAAATGAAAAGGAGGTCTTCTGCACTATGATTTTAATGTATGAATTTTCAGTATGCGTTAATGGAGAAACAATAATTATTTAATTAATATACAACAAAATAATTATAAAATAAGAGATACAATTTTTCGTACATGACAGGACGTCAACCATCAAGCTCTCTCTACTCGACATCATTTGTAGTGCGCGCGCAGCATATGACGCGCGCTGGGCATAGATCCGCCGGGTGACGTATATACGACCTTCTTATTTAAATGTTCGAGTTAGATGAAATAAAAGTGTATGTATGATCACGCTACACAGCCTTCAAAGTTTCCATCCATTTAAAGGAACTGGATGTCAATTTCTGCCGGTAATGGTTCTCGCACAAAGGGAAAATGCCCGAGCCTTGAATGGCTTTCAATGCAATACATACCGATGAAATATGATGTTGAATCAGTATATGTTTTTCATAGTATTTATATGTGACAAAAGTTAAATTTTCTGTTTATGAAAATGTGATACCTCAAAAACTGCTGAATTTAACTCCTTCAAACTTATTCTATTTAAAAGTGTTCATTGAGATCTACAGCATATATTTATAATTTCTTAAAAAGTTGACTTTTTTAACTTATCTTTATACATATTTTGTGACTATCTTTCAAACGATTGACTTTCAGTTTATTTTTTAACCTTTTTGTCAGTTTTGAAATATATTTTTCTGTCTGGTTCTTCCCACACGATTTATAGTCATTTTTAAAGCATGTACTTTTCTATATTTTTCATTCTCCTAAGAAAATAGAGAGATACATATTTTACCACTTCGCATGTACCATAGATTTTTTTTTAAAAATTCGTCATGGTATCTATCTTTCAAACGATTGACTTTGAGTTTTTTTTTTTAACCATAATGTCATTTTTAAAGACCTATCTATTCACACCCTGCACGTATAATGTTTGATGAATTTTATTTTTATTTTAATTCCATGTTCGGGTAGTCCCTTAATCTTTTTTTTTAAATCGTATAACGGTTTACAGAATACATCTACCCATCAAGTTTCAACTGTTCAGTCTAGTTGTAGTCTTATTGGAGTTGTTGTCTGTTTGTTCGTATGACACAGCCATTTTATTTCGAACATAGCTGTGACATTCGGACAAACAGACTGACTTGATTAATATAAAGGGTTTCTCAGTAAGAGTGCACTTTTTAAAATTGGAATTGTTTTTTTTTCATGTCGGTGACAACTCTGAAAGTTGACAGTTGTCATCTCTGTTAATTCCGATTATTAAAAATGGAGCGCTTTTTGAAAGAACAACGCGATATAATTGTGAAAACTCAGTACAAAAAACCAGCCAAGTGCGTGTCGGGCCACGCGCAGTGTAGAGTTCCGTAGTTGCGAATGAGTTTACACTGTTCACACTCGCACCTCACAGTTTAACGACCAAAAACTACGGAACCCTAAAATGGGGAAAGTGACGCTGAAACCGCTCGCAAATTTCGCCAAATTTTCAGCCGAGAAAGTGCACCTATAAGAGCTCAGTTTTTTATTTATAAAAGCTCATTTTTTGTTTCCATTCGGCTACGGAACACTGAAAAGGAATGCTCAGGTAAGCGCTAAAAATAAAAGCATGCTCTATGATGACTCCCAAAATAGCAGCACTAACATCCAAAACGGATGCATTTCACACTTCACGGACAGGTAAAACTACCACTACTATAGACTTTCCTGACTTTTTAGCTTTATTTCGTAAGCTCGTGTGGGTCCCAGCAGTGTAGAATAGAATCACTGCAAGTCTTTTTTTTTTTTTTTTTTTATTAGGTTTACAAAACTGACGTTACACAGTGACATTTACATAAAAATAAAAATATTCAATGACAAGTGAAAGTGTAAGGCCTTCTAGATGTAAACACAGCATGCACAATACATAATCTACTACATATATAAAAAGCATAAATACCTACACAGAGAAAAAAAAAATATGACGGATACATAAGTTATATAAACACAAAATCATAGAAGCATATTCCTCTTAATGGAATTGGCCGATGCACCGAAAATATCAAATTTTGATAATACGTCATTATACGCGGAACACATGCGAACAATCGGTGAATTCTCCAGATATAACGTACGAGTCGGAGGGAAATTGAAGGTCTTCCTTGTATGAAGTCGACTATTCTGACGTGGAACTTCCCGTGGATATCGTTGAAGGCGACTTAGGCTGCTGGTTTGGGAAAAAAGAAAAAACATAGAATATACCAGCTGCTTTTCTTCCCGCGCAGACCGTAAAAGCCAGTCAAGGTATTGGGCGAAAATCTAAGGAATCACATTGATAGGCGATGCGGCTAGCAACCCATCACTATTTTGATTCCGCTTTCCACCTTTACGCCCACTACGATGCTAAACGTGGCCTGTAGGTTTTATGAACTTGGGCTCTGTCTACCCCGTTAGGGATAAAGACGTGATAGTATGTATGTATGTATGTATGTATGTATGTATGCGACTTAGGAAACACAAGCTAAACAAAGCCTATAAACATCGAAGACACCTCTCCAATCCGTGCAGCTCCCGTCCTTTGACTGGTCTAGCAAATAAATGACTCTGGTAGAAAGAGAGAGGAGACTAAAAAGACCTGATGATGATGAATCATTTCTGTCGCTTTTCAAATGTTTTTTGTATTAAGAGAAAAAAGCGCAAAGAACTGATGGCAGATAGGGCAGAAAGGGTTCTTGGATGGCGACCTCGTGTCGGCAAGCGCAGGGCCAGATATCCACCGACCAGGTGGTCGGACGACCTGACAAAGACTCCCAATCCCAATCCCATCCTTATAATATTATAAATACGAAAGTGAGTCTGTTTGTTACGCTTTCACATGCTATCTACTGAACCGATTATAATGAAATTTTACAGACACATTGTTTAGAGTATGTAAAAGGCTACCCATAATCCCGGAAGAACGTGCTGCTCCCGAGGGATCGACACTAACGCGAGCGGAGCTGCGGGCTAGTTAGTAATAAATGAGAATTAATATATTTGTTAGCTTGAGTAGTCAGAGGATTTGGCCTACACTCTCCACGCTGGCCAGACGGGTTGGAGAGTTGGTTGGTAGTACAGAGAGGGTCGTGCTCCTGCAGTGGAGACTGGAAAGACCTGATGATGATGATGATGAATATATTTGTTGTTAAAATGCAGAAAAGCTCTCTCTACCACGCAAAGAAAAAGATGTGACAGTATTTTGTATGTATTTACAATGCATTTACGAAATGAGATTACCCAAAATCGAAAATTCATATTAGGGGAAGTCGTGAAAATCAATTTGAAGACGATCATAAACGTTTTTAGCACCCCGTAAGTGAACTACCGTAGCTAACATAAATTGCAGGTGAACGGCATATTTAAACTGTAAGCGAAACAGACAGACAAACAGAGCTTTCGCACTTATAATATTAGTAAGGAGTTCGTATGGATTTATATTTATGATGTTTTTCAGGAGTGCGCCTTTTCTATATTCTTCGCTGTTTTAAACCGACTTCAAATAAAAATGCGTACTGAAATTCTATAATTTGAATCTCCCTAATGGTTTTAAAAAATTCTCATCTGTGATTTTGTACAGGAGGTCTAATTATTTTTATGTTTTGCAATGGGTCACTCGGGTAATAATAACACGCAAAGGTACCTGTTCTTTTTAGGATAATTTTATTAGCGTCCTACAAAACTGTGTAACAGAACATATTGCTGATAATGTCAAAATTCGTTAAGTGTCGATAACTCGAGTGGCTGTGATATGAATTAATTAAATATTTTTATTAATTAGTTAATATAGGCTTGTATTGTTAAGTAGGCGATAATTTTAATATTTTTGGTAAGCCTTTGTTTATTTCAATTTATTTTAAATAAGCTTTCAAATAAATAACTATTATTGCTGAATACCCTCTTTTTACTACCAGAGCCATATATTAGCCGGAGTAGTGAGAGAATTTGGCCTAAACTCTCCACGCTGGCCAGACGGGTTGGACAGGTATATTTGAAAGCAAGAATTTTAAGCTAGGTGAGGTTTTGAGTTACAAGGTTATTGTAGAAATGAAAAATCTGCTATTTTCTACTTATTTGTGATAAAGGTTACGTCAGAATTTAGCAAATGTGATTTTCGCCAGTAGCGTGGCTCTACCAAAACAGAACAAACCACAACAGAGATAATTATTACTTTCGTCTCTAGAGCGGTGCGAGCGACTTTCCGTGCTCTATGGGTTGTAACCTATTTCACCGTGCGTGTGACGAATGTCCAGTCTAACAGAAAACAAAAGGCCTGCCATGAAAAATGCATGCAAATTGTATGCGTGAGCGTATTGTGCATATTTGATAGCAAGCCTCGCCCTAGGGCGGTCATTGTCGTTTTCCACGCAAGCCGGAAGTTAACTGATAGGCACTATTAACACGGAAATGTATTTGTAAGACTGAACATTCATTTTTTCATGTAGTATGTTTTTTCAGGGGAAATCTTGCAAGCTGGTCTGGGAGATAAGAAAAAACGTAGAATATACCAGCTACTTCTCTTCCCACGCAGGCCGTAGAATCCGGCCAAGGGAATGGGCGCAAACCTAAGCAATCATGTAAATAGGCGGTGCGGCTAGCAACCCATCACAATTTTTATTCCGTTTCCCACCTACAAGCCCACCAACATGTTAAACGTGGCCTTTGGGCCTTATATAGACCTAGGCTCTGTTTACCCCACAAGGGAAAAAGACGTGATAGTATATATGTATGTATGTAAGTTTATAAACACATCCAAAAAGAGAACTCCCTTCAACAAAACATAACTCTTATAAAAGTGTCTTCATATTGCGGTTATACGTAACCTATTTTAGTGTACGTGTTACGAATGTCCAGTCTTACTGAAAACAAAAGGCCTGCCATAAAAAATGCATGCAAATTGTATGCGTGAGCGTATTGTGCATATTTGATAGCGAGCCTCGCCCTAGGGCGGTCATTGTCGTTTTCCACGCAAGCCGGAAGTTAACTGATAGGCACTATTAACACGGAAATGTATATGTAAGCTTGGGCATTCTTTTTTCCACGTAGTATTTTTTTTTCAGGTGAACTCATAAGAGATCTGGGATAAAAGAAAAAACGTAGACTGCTTCTCTTTTCGCGCAGATCGAAAAAACTGATTTAGGGAATGGGCGAATATCTAAGGAAGAAATCAGAAACGAGAAGATTCCAGGATTAGCAAAGGTCTCCAACACAGCTCAACGGATTAGCTCTTTGAAGTGACAGTGGGTGGGGTGATACATACATATACATACTATCACGTCTTTTTCCCTCTCGGGGTAGACAGAGCCCAGGTCTGTAAAACCATAAGGCCACGTTTAGCATGTTGGTGGGCTTGTAGCTGAGAACGGAATCAAAATAGTGATGGGTTGCTAGCCGCATCGCCTATAGACATGATTCTGACGCCCATTCCCTCGATCGGCTTTTACGATCTGCGCGGAAAGAGAATCAGCTGGTACATTCTACGTTCTTTCTTTTCTCCCAGACCAGCGTGGAAGCGATTTGGAAGCAAATTTTTATGGGTGTGTATATTAATCATGTCAAAATGGTGGTAGAAGAAAATCTTGAAAAAAAAAGTTTTTGTTAGCTCCCATACAAGTAAAGTGGGGGAGTAATTTTTTTTTCTTTATTTCTCTATCGTGTGGGATATCGTTAAATAGGTCTTTGAAAAATATTGTAAGGTTGAGAACACCATTTTTCGATTTAGGGACCCGTTTCCGAAATATTTGGTTTTAAAGTGCGAATTTTTGTTAGAGGTAAGTGTCCCCTCCCTCTATCTGCTAAACGGTTATATATGGATACATGAAAAAAAATACAGAAGTAGTATATATACTGAAGTTGAAAGGAAAACTATCAAAGCTGAGTACTAAGTACAAACTAAAAAGTTATAGGCAACCAACTTATAAAATGTATTTGAAAATGTAAAATTTCATACAATTTTCATTCTAAGATGTTTTTGGTCGGTAAACTGTGAGGTGCGAGTGTGAACAGTGTGAACTCAAAGTTGTCATTCGCAACTACGGATCCCTTCACTGTGCGTGGCCCGACACGCACTTGGCCGGTTTTTTTTTAAATTAGTTTGCCAGAATACGTGTCTTCGGATGAGATATTTATTCCTGTAAAATTATAACAAACCATTACTTAATTATTAAGGAAAGGATTATTCCTATTAATAAATTAGAAGTAATCATTTTTAGTTGATCATCATAATCATTCCGTGTAGGTGACACGGTCAGTCGACCATGCACACCCTGGTCAGAGTTCTTCGGAACCGCCTCTTGGCCTCTGACGTGGTTCCTTTAACGACTACCAGATGGCAGATACATATTTAGTTGATTGAAGTCATAATGTCAGTTGGGTTTTCGACCTTTCTAGGTAGGTATTTGAAATTATTTTGGCTCGAACTATCTGGCAGCTTCATTTATGAACAAATATTATTGAAGTGACAGGTTTATTAAAATAGTTTCAAAGCCGTCGTTTGAATATTAATTTATTAACATTAAGGGATCACCTCCACAAGCGAGAGAATCGCGACGAGTCAGAGCTTCTATTTAATACAATTATATATATCCTATTCTAAAGGGGCTACGATGGACTTTCGCTCGCACTCTGCCTCTCATCGCATCGTAGTGATAACATCGCCGTGTGTGGGAACCCCCCTTAGATATTTATTTTGTTCTGTTTCTAGTATGTGTTGTTGAAGCGGCAACAGAAATACATTATCTGTAAAAAATTAAACTTTCTAGCTATTACGTTTCATGATATACAAGCATGGTGACAGTCAAACTGACAGACCGACGAACATAAAAGCCTTAGTAATGGGTCCCTTTGGGTAATTTTTGAAAAACCAATGACAAATGGAATTTATAATTTTCTGGAGAAATTTAATCTTTCGGACAACTTTCAATAAGGTTTATTAAAAAACTTTTCGACTGTTTACGCTGTCTACACATATATACAACAAGCTCTTAACTACATAAATGACAAGCTATATGCAGTAGGATTACTGTTAGACATGACAAAGGCATGTGACAAAGTTTCCCAAAACATTGTTACAAAAACTTTATGACTGTGGAATACGCGGAGATGCTCATACATGGCTAAAATCTTACCTGCGCGACCGTAAGCAATTCGTGCAACTCGAGCACAATTGTGCTGATACAGGTGAGATACAAAATATGGCCTCAGACTACCGGACTATAAACTGTTCTATTCCACAGGGCAGTGTTATCGGATGTATTCTTTTTCTTGTATATATAAATGACTTGCCTAAATTTGTTGACGATAGTCTTTGTGTAAAATTTGCTGCCGATATTTCCCTATTATTTTAATGTGACAATTCAAATGAAGCTAATACAACATTATCGACGGCTTTGAATACGCTAAAGTTGTGGCTGGAAAAACAAAATCTAGAAATTAACCTTGATAAAACAAAAATTATATATAAATTACAGTTTAGACCCTACCAAAAATCTGCATTAAATTTGACATTGAAATATAATAACCAAAGAATTGAACAAGTTTCAAATTTTGACTTACTAGGCCTTTCAATTGACTCACACTTTACCTGGAAGAGTCACGTAGATAGGACAAAAACTAAACTTTCTAGGCTCATATACGCACTAAGAGTAATAAAAATGAACACAGACTTTAAAACGTCCCTATTAGCATATTATGCATATGCTTGGCTTAAATACGGCGTTATTCTTTGGGGAAATAGTGTTGAAGCACAAAGCGTATTTGTGCTACAAAAGAAATGTATTCGCATACTAGTTAACATAAGACAAAGGGAAAGTTGTAGGCATCACTTTGGAAATCACAAGATCTTGACATTACCCTCAATTTACAGTATTTTAGAGGTGGCCTTATTTGAAAAAAAAATATCCCCAGCTGTTCACCAAAATTGAAAAAACACATCGTATCCGAAATACGCGACATAAAAATAGATTATTATTGCCGTCATCAACATTAGAAATATACCATAAAGGCCCGTATTGTTCATTTATAAAAATATATAATAATATACCTCATGATATAAAAACTATTGAAAAGGACCGAACATTCGTCGATAGGTTGAAATCTTACCTTATAAAAAAAATTATTACTCAGTAGCTGAATATATGGCTGATAAGCATTGAATTTGGCTTATTCTGTGTATTAAATGTGTAAATATTTTGTGTACTAAATGTGTGGAATTTATGTACTTGTTCTTGTGTGTGTAATGTAATGTGAAACTTTTTGATTGACATGTTTAAATTATTAAATGCAATATTGGGAATTAACGCGAAAACATACCGTTTTTTCCAGACGTTGCACCACTGCAACAGTCATCCAGTGACCACGGTCGGTGTAACCTGGCCGAAACGTCTGGAGAAAAACGGTATGTTTTCGCTTTAATTCCCGACATTGCATTTAATAATCATGCAACGCGAAACTTTAAAAGTAGTTATGTTTAAATTATTTTTCATCTTGACTTACCAAATAATATTTTGATTTTATGCTAGTTTTATATAATATCGCGACACTCTGACAGAGTACATGCGCATGATATATCATCGGTGCTTTGTATATTGTAAGACATGTTTGCGATTAATAAATGAATATGAATACGGAGCCCTAAAAAGCAAAAGCTAGTCACGATATAATAAGAAAATGGCTAAGTAGACCTATTAATTCTATGTCAATAATTCTAGCCGATCACTAAGAAGGTAGGTATTTAGGTTACCGAATGTCATTCCCAAGAGAGAAATTGCGAGAGACTAACCTCATACAGATCTTTACATTTCGCCTGTCTTGCGGGATGGGCATTAAGGATCGACGTTCACTGGTATTAAGTCCTTGCACCTCGTTTGAGAATATTGACAATATTGACAAATTTTTTGAGTTCTGTAGGACCATAAGCATTATTGTAGTTTATACATCGGTTCTTAAGTGGATGTGATAGAGTCTAAAAAGAAATGCGATTGTGTATATGCATATTAATTCTCGAGACTGAATCTTAGAAGATAAACCTGTATCATAATGGGGTCTTGACTCGATACGGAGGTCCCGGGTTCGATCCCCGGTCAGGTCAAGATGGAAAATGATCTTTTTCAGATTGACCTGGGTCTTGGATGTTTATCTATATAATAAGTATCTATTATAAAATATAGTATCGTTGAGGTAGTATCCCATAACACAAGTCTTACTTAAGAACTTACTCTGGGGCTGGCTCAATCTGTGTGATTTGTCCGTATATATTTATTTATTTATTATTATATGTACGAAGGTGATTTATTGTAAAGAAGTAAATAAGGTACGAAGATGGTTTAATGTAAACACATAAATTAGTCGCGATTCACGCGCTTACTTAATAAAATTAAAATAAAGTATCCGTGTGCGGTCAAAAAAAAATATTCACCTTCTTCAGAAGCTCTGCTGTGATTCCGTCATCGCCCGGCGCCTTGTTGAATGTTGAAGATTAGAATCCTCAAACAGTTATTATTGTACTGGCTGATATCTGAGATATCCTCGGTACAGCGTTGGGTTAACTTGGCCCTTGGATCTTTGGCCAAACTTGCCATGCGTTTGGCTACCGAGGTATACAATACTGCTCTCGATAAAACCTCTCGATCTCTTCAAACACCTTTGTTAACACCACACCGCCATCCTCCTTCTTCAGTTTTATTAATCGGCTCCGCCCAATAGGCTCCACTTGTACACTATATAAATTAACGACAACATTTTTTTGACACGTGACGTTTGCAATTCGCTGTTACCAACACTTTTAGTGTGCGCTGCGGTTATCTCTTTGGGTATATATCAGCAAATTAGTGGATTGTAATTCATGGGCCGTCGCGACTTGTGCTAAATTACCCCAAAACGAATTGTTTGCGTAAGTCGAATGATAATGTATCGGTAAACAGTTTGGGCTGTTTCACGTAATAAGTAGTGTAGTAGGTGATAATTACACTAACTTCGTTTATGTTAAACCTTTAATAGAGAGAGTATAAGTAGAAATTGGTTGAGCCATTTAAGATGCAACAATGGAACAGACATGCATACATATATTCATACAATCGTGCGAAAAACATTACCCTCCTTGTGGGTGGGTCAATCGGGTAAAAAATAAAATACGTATACGTATAAAATAAAAAATATAAAAATTACAAATTAACCATAACATAACCTGAACCGTCAGCCTTCGTAGCTCAGCCTTGCCATCATAATCGTAGCAAATTCATAGCCGTAGCATAGACTACAACTAAGAATATCCTGTTGTAGTACAACTTTAGCACAGAGTCAACAACGAAGCATAACTTTTTAGCCGTAGCATAGTCTACAACTAAGGTATTATCTGTCTTACGTAGTACAACTTTTGGCATCGCACAGTCTACGACGTAGCTTAAACTACATTCTAGCAAAGGCGTTCGTAGCTCAGCCTTTGCTATTATAATGGTAGCACATTCTTTGCCGTAGCCTACGCCGTAGCATAGCATACCCTTCCGAATAACACAGTCTACGCTTATACGATTTGATTCAAGAATTAAACATACATACAATATTATCACGTCTTTATACCTTGCAGGGTAGACAGAGCCCAAGGTCACAAGACCCAAAGGCCACATTTAACATTGTAGTGGGCGTAAAGGTGGAAAGCGGAATCAAATTACGTATAGAAACCAAGAATTATAAACAAAAAATATCAAAAAGAACAACTCAACTACACAATCCATATGCACAGTTCTTAAACAAGTTGATACCTTTTTGAATTATACACGTGTTAGTCTCCACAGCAGGAGCGATCCTTTCTGTACTACCGAAGCCATATATGAGTCAGAGGATTAAATAAATAAATATATACAGATTCGGTCTACACTGTCCAGGTTGGCCTGGTTGAAGAGGTCTCTTTGACATTTTAAGCTTTGTTTAGCTTGTGTTTCCTAAGTCGCCTTCTATAACATCCACGGGAAGACTTAGAGAAGTCCTATTTTACTCTGTAGGGAACCACACGGCTCTTGAAAGCAGTTGCTGCCTAATTCCTAAATTAGAATCTACCTTTATTACAAAGTCTAATTATCATCATCATCATAAGGTCTTTTTAGTCTTCACTGCAGGAACACAACCCGTTCTGTACTACTAGAGCCATATATTAGCCAAAACAGTCAGAGGGTTTGGTCTTCATTCTAAATCGTCTTCTACAACATCCACGGAAAGACTTGGAGTGGTCCTATTCTACTCTGCTGGGCACCACACGGCTCCTGAAGACGGTGGATTACAAATTCCTAAATTAGAATCTACCTTAATTACAAAGTCTAATTATGTTCATGAATAAAATTTGCGTATTATCGAATTGCGTGACTTGGGTAATGAGCTCATTATACTTTACATTTGCAATCCTTGTGCATAAATAGATTCCGTTATTAATTGTTTTGTGCCTTAATTATTTATTGCAAAAATGACAAACTAAGAATAATAATTGCAAATAACCAACTTTAAACGAAATTGTAGTAATTAAAAAAAAACATAAATAAATATATTGCGCTGGTCATTGTTATCCAACGTGATCATTTGGATGGCAATGCTAATTCGTCGTCAAAAAAATTACCAGCCTTTGGTCACCACATCGACCAGCCACTAGCTTATGGTTTTAAATAATTTATGAGCTGAGGGACCCCACGGATCCCAAAAGATTTACACCACTCCTCCAGGGAAGTGTATTGCACGAAAATATAGGCTGAAGAATAAAAAAATATTTATACTAACAGATATAGGTAGATATGAAAAAATTCTTAGATTTGTATTTATCCTACATATTATATTCTACACATTATAGGGTGCAATGCTGCCTCATTCGAAAGAAAACGTAGAGATCATCAACCTTTCAAACTATTTTATGGACTACTGTTTACAATTTTAAGTGAAAATGTAAAGCTTTTCGTGGCATTTTTGTAGAAAATTACCACTTTCGGTGAAAATGTATAAAGTATGAAAATGTATAAAGTATATGGCCTCACTCAAATTTAATCCCTGAACATTCCGGTTTGTTATGGTTCATATTAACCACTACACTCCAGGGGTCATCAGAAATCAAAATTAGTCGTCTTCAGTTTTTCCAGTAATATAAATAAAATAAATAAATATATACGGACAAATCACACAGATTGAGCTAGCCCCAAAGTAAGTTCTAATGAAAGACTTGTGTTATGGGATACTAACTCAACGATACTATATTTTATAACAAATACATATATAGATAAACATCCAATATTCCGGTAACATAAAAAATATAAAATTATTACTAAGGTCCTGGTCACCGACATAGCCCAGCGGAATAGCAGTTTGAAGTGACCACGTACCGACAAGCACAGCGTTGGATACCCACCGACCAGATGGTCGGACGACCTGATAAAGCTAGCAGGAAGGTGCTGGATGCAGGCCGCTTCCGACCGATCGTATTGGAAATCCTTGGGTGAGGCCTATGTCCAGCAGTGGACTTCCTGCGGCTAAGATGCTGATGAAATTTATAACTAAGCCACTCTTTAGTATGGCTTTTGTTTCTTTTCGAATGTGAAATATAATATTACCAGATAACAAAACATTAAAAAATGAAACATTAAGCAGTTGGTTGAAGCTGTCGCTCAAAGTTTGCACGCAAGGCATGCAAAGTATGAAGCGATGACGTCATTTAGCCATAGCCTTTTGTATATAAATGTGTTTTGGAAATTATGAACAACGTTTACATTTTAAAATGAAAGCGTGAAGCTTTTCTTAGCTTTTTTGTCAAAAACGCCCACTTTTCGCAAAACTGTATAATAAAAGTGAAGTTTAAGTATTTGGCCTTCCTAAATTTTTAAACCCTGAGCATTTTGGTTTGTTATCTATCATATTAAATTGCCACATATATTGTGTTAACCATTTGTGAGGCCATCAAATATCAAAATGAGTCGTTTTCAGATTCACCAGTATTCTTAAATTACTAATGAGCAAACTTTTAGTATGTTTCTTTTTTAAGTTTAACGTTCCTATCGGACGAATAAAAACATGATGCCAGGACAACTAAACTTAAAAAGTTTAAACATTAAGCTGTAGTTCGTAGCTGTCGCTCAAAGTTTGCACGCAAGGCATGCAAAGTATGAAGTCGTGACGTCATTGTATGAAGTGGTGACGTCATTAGATTTCAGTCTTTTGTATCATCATCAGGTCTTTCTAGTCTCCACTGCAGGAGCACGACCCTCTCTGTACTACCACTAGAGCCATTATTAGCTTGAGTAGTCAGAGGATTTGGCCTACACTCTCCACGCTAGCCAGACGGGTTGGAGAGGTATCTTTGATATTTATAAGCTTTGTTCAGCTTGGTTTCCTTAGTCGCCTGTTACGACATCCACGGTATGACTTGGAGCGGTCCTATTCTACTCTGTCCGGAACCACACGGCTTTTGTATACAACGTGTTAATGAAAACGTGCAAAACTTTAGACAACCTAACTTATTTTTTTTTCAACTATAGGCCATAGTTAAAAAATAAAATAATTATAAAATTTTGTCTGGTCTTGACGCTTTGACACTGGCCTTGGATCAACGCCATCTAGTGATAAAAATAGTTCTTCTTCTTCTTCTTTTTAATTATGGCTTCCACCGAGTTTTCAGTGATTCTGCCAATGTCCAGTATAATGAGATACTAAGTATCGGTGTTGTACGGTATGTGGCATCAAAGATGGCGTATGTTCTTTGGCAGCCTCGTGGGAGATTTTGGCGACAAATCTATACGAGTCCATCTAACAGTCTACTTTAACTATTCCACAAATTGTTCCCGAGCACGAGCATTTATAACACCAAACTACACCAATTTCATATTATAAAGTCCACTTAAATCAATTTGCAAAATTGTATAAGGCAAACGACAACTGAACTGATTCCCACCAAAAACTTCTAAAAATAGTTATCATTGTTTTTTTCTTAAATGACTTCACATGAGTCACTTTGAAAATCCCTCATACGCACGATTTAGAGCAACTTTGCTGCTTGGCGTGCCATAGCATGATAGCGCTAAGTATTGAACAAACACATAAAATTTTTTTTTGGTTAAAATTTGACCCCCATTTTTAGGGTTCCGTAGTAAACTAGGAACCCTTATAGTTTCGCCATGTCTGTCTGTCTGTCTGTCTGTCCGTCCGCGGTTTTACTCAGAGACTATAAGTACTAGAAAGCTATAATTTGGTATGAGTGTGTATATTAATCATGGCAAAAAAGTCGTAGAAAAAAATCTCGAAGAAAAATTTTTTTTTGTGTAGCACCCATACAAGTAATGTGGGGGAGTAATTTTTTTTCTCTATTTACCCATCATGTGGGGTATCGTTAAAAAGGTCTTTGAAAAATATTGTGAGGTTGAGAACACCATTTTTCGATTTAGGGATCCGTTTCCGAAATATTTGGTTTTAAAGTGCAAAATTTTGTTAGAGGTACGTGTCCCCCCCCCTCTATCTGCTAAACGGTTATATATGGATACGTGAAAAAAAATACAGCAGTACAGTACAGTATATATACTACAGTATATATACTGAAGTTGAAAGGAAAACTATCAGAGCTGGGTACGAAGTGCAAACTAAAAAGTTATAGGCAACCAACTTATATAATGTACTAGAAAATGTAAAATTTCATACAATCTTCATTGTTAGATGTTTTTGGTCGTTAAACTGTGAGGTGCGAGTGTAAACAGTGTGAACTCAAAGTTGTCATTCGCAACTACAGAACCCTACACTGCGCGTGGCCCGACACGCACTTGGCCGGTTTTTTATTTTACTCTCGGTTTTGAACAAACTAATTTTAGGTTTTTCACATTTTCATTACCACGTGTTATGGGGAGGAAGGAATAGATTTGTATTACCGGAGAATTTATTTTTGTTTGCAGTTTTTAGTCCGTATTTTTGGAATAAATCGGTCTCAACTAATTACGATGCTAAAAGCTTTTAAAACGTGCTTAAAATAGAATCGGTTGATTAGGTCCGCAATTAAAATCGTTGAAAGCCGAAACGGCCCAACATTTTCCAAATTATTCTCGAACATTTTAAAAAAAATCTTTTTTTTTACTTTATCAATAATTTTTGATATATGTTTGATTATTAAAGCATCTAGCTGAAAAAAAACTATTAAAGATATGAAAAGACAAGGTTGTCAAAAGAAAGTAAATTAAAAAGAAAAACTATCAGAGCTGAATACTAAGCATAAAAAAGTAAGTATCAACTAAAAAGTTATAGCACTTTTTCATAAACCACAAAAATAACTTTGTCGTTCATACAAACACTATGAAAAACAACGTTATCTTTGCTGGCGAAAAATTATAGAGCTTATTGGCTAATCTAAGCTTGCTTCTTTGGTACCCTTCATGGGCGAGCTCAACTCGGACTAGGCCAATTTTTAATTTTGATATTTGCAGCAGCTTTTGTTAAGAAGCCTCCATAAATGCAATATTTAACAAATTTTTAAAAATATTTAAACACCGGCAAATTTTTCATGATGTAAGTAAGCACTAAAAAAGGCTTTTTAGAAATGAAACCCGCCGTATGGTTCCCGGCAGAGTAGAATAGAACCACTCCAAGTCATCCCGTGGATGTCGTAAAAGGCGACTAAGGAAACACAAGCTAAACAAAGCTTATTAACATCAAAGAGACTTATCCAACCCGTCTGGCCAGCGTGGAGAGTGTAGGCTTAATCCTCTGACTACTCAGGCTAGTATATGGCTCCGGTAGTACAGAGAGGGTCGTGCTCCTGCAGTGGCGACTAGAAAGACCTGATGATGATGATGATGAAATGAAACCCCTAAGGGGATGAAATTTTACGCGGACTAAGTCACGGGAAATTAGTAGTCGATTAATACGGTTTTCGATTTGGCGTAGGAACCCCTCTTTGATCTGAGTGAACTGAATCTAATTGCTGTTCCAATTTGCTATTTGCGAAATTGCTGAGTTTCACATAATTATGAAACGTTGATTGCTGCACAGGTATTTCCACTGGAATGTTTAATTAAATACCTGGTAGGTTTGATATTTGGATATTTGATGATATTTCATATTACTAACCTCAGACACTCCGCCGCCGGACCAGTTGTACCATTGAGAAGTACCATTAATGGTACAACTGGCACCGAATTATCCCACTTTTACCATTGGTGGTACAAGTGGTACCAATCAATCCCATTAGTACCATCAATAGTACAGTTGGTATACTGATTTATCCCACTAGGAGGCGAGCAAAATCACACAGATGTATGTTTTTCTTTACAATCTTGTTTTTATAGGGTTCCATAGTAAACTAGGAACTCTTATAGTTTCACCATGTCTGTCTGTCTGTCTGTCTGTCCGTCTGCTTGTCCGTCCGCAGTTTTACTCAGAGACTATAAGTACTAGAAAGCTGTAATTTAGTATGGGTATGTATTTTTATTTTATTTTTGTTTTATATACCTACCTTAATTATTGTATTTTATTTAATTTTATGATTGATATTTGATGACTGAATTTTAATTTTGAACTTTAATGTAATGTTGCTTGATATAGGTCTGTAGTTACCTGAAATAAATGATTTTTTATTTAATTTAATTAATTTTAATCTTGGCAAAGAGTGATAGAAAAAAATCTTGAAAAAAAATTTTTTTCGGGTAAAAAAAAAGTTTATAATACGGTGGACGTGAAAACGACACTTGAGTTTTTTAATAGTTAATCACAAAAGTAATGATACTTACTTGTTGCGTTACATAGACACTAAATGTTAACTACAAGCAATATTTCATATTGCTTATAACATACTAGCTGTTACCCGCGGCTTCGCCCGCGTAATATATAGCCTATGTCCTTCTCGGTTCCCTAACCTATGTGTATGCAAAATTTCATAATGATCGGTTCAGTAAATACGGCGTGAAAGCGTAACAAACAAACAAACAAACTCGCTTTCGAATTTATAATATTGTTGGGATTTCACAGAAAACGTTATATCACCACCAGAGTACAATTCCTGTAACAGTCAGTAAAGAAACACAAACAAGCTGTTGTTTTGTTCGTTATTTCCGAGTTCCGACGTACGGATTGGACGATCCGTGCCCAGTTAAAAGCTTCCGATTTCGATTAAACTGCACGGCATTTCGTAAGGCCTTTCGTACATTACACGAGTTCTCAACCTTCACTCACGCGTTACTTGCAAGTAACTCGACGGCCAGTAGGAAGGAGCTCGACGAGCCAGTGAAGACACACAATGTACTAGAGTAGCGCCCTACTAGAGAAGGGCGCGAGCGACAATTGATAAAATTAATAATAATACCGCGTATCAAGCCACGCCCGTCTCAGTTCGTGTTGAAAAAATTTTAAAGTGTCCAAATGTCCAATGGTATCATAAGTTATTTTTTTTACGGCATTTCGTTAGGCCTTTCGTCTAAACACGCGTTCTCAACCTTCAATAACTCGTTACTTGCAAGAGATAAACATCCAAGACCCAGGTCAATCTGGAAAAGATCATTTCTCATTTTGACCTGACCGGAGATCGAACCCGGAACCATTCGTCACTGCGCCACGGAGGTCGTCAAAACGACGATTGTTCGATCCATGCCCAGTTAAAAGCTTCCGATTTCAACTAAACTGCACGGCATTCCGTAAAGCCTTGTGTACATTACACGCGTTCTCAACCGTCACTCACTTGTTACTTGCGAAAAACTCAACGGCTAGAAGGAATGATTCGACGATCCAGTAAACATTATTAGCTGTGGCAGAAGCGAAGAACGCGAAGTGAAAAGTTTGTTTTGCGTATTAACAGAAGCTACGGGACCGATTTTCAATATTCTATCACCTATATAAAGTTAATTTATCTGAGGGTGAAACAGGGAATAGTTTACGCCGACGACGTCGCGATAAAATTGATTCTCATCATTATCGTCTTAACTGACAAAAGTCTATAGCTAAAAATAGGCTTACCCCAAAAATGTTCATCGTGGGGGAGTTTGCCATACTCACCACGCTTGGCAGACGGATTAGTGAGCGCAGTATGTGCAGCTCATTTTGATTTCGACGCTGCTGTCCAACGAAACCAGGTGTGTAGTAGTTTATTGGACTAGGGGAACGGGACAGCGGTATTTAAGATGCTACTATGAATTGGAGGTAGTTGAATACATTGCTAATAACGCTTTTTCTAACTACCTGCAACATGGAGCCTGTGTTTTCTATTTCCTTTCGTACTAGTTCTCGCATTTATGCCTCTCGCACTTTCATACTTTATACAGTCGTTAAGCTATGTCAGATGCCTTAAGGCAGCTTGAAAAATCTGACACCAGTGTTGGCCACTTACACATACGAAAAACAAACAAACAAACAAACAAACAAAAATACTTTATACTTTGCCTTGCTTATAATGCTTACGCCCAAAGGGCCATCAAGCACTCAGTTCAATGAGTGAGCAACCTTCATAAAATATCGTTTGGCGTGCCATAACAGAGTCGAGAAAGGTGCGACCAAAGAAACCCTTTGTGCTAATATTGGCTTTGTTAGATCTGAAGTTCAGAATGGCATTGCAGTTTGAAAACAAATACGTTATATAATATTAAAATTGCTCTTCAAAACATTGCGATTGGTAGCGTACTAACGGAAATAACTAAACATTTGTTTTGTGTTTTTTTACAAAAAATTCTGTAAATTTTAAGATTATTGCAGAGCCCGTTAAATATTTTTTAAATGTCAATTTTTGTTTTTAATTCTCAGTATTTATCCCATAGGGAAAATTGTTAAATTTGTTGAGTTGAGTTACCCCTTTAAGAGAATTTCAGTGTTTAATTTACACGCTGTATAGCCGAAGTATTAAATATGTAATATTTCTCGTATCAATGTTCACACTCTAACGAATTCGTTCTAAAAAGCACTCCCATTTACTGAGAATGTATTCAATTTATTACAAAACGATTGATTCTCGCTTTGACATTGAAAACCGTTTATTCTAATGCTCGTACTCAACTAAATGGGCTGATAACAATATTACATTGATTTTTTTCTTTTGCTGTGGTAGAAATAAGTTGTTTTGACAAGCTTTTATTAAAAAAGTATTTAAGGTTTTCTTTAGTGGGAAGTTAAGTGGTTCAGTTGCGGTATGCCTTAGATAATTTTATTGGACTTTTTAATATGAAATAGGTGTAGTCTGGTGTTATAAATGCTCGTGCTCAAGAACAATGTGTGAAATAGTTCAAGTAGGCTGTCATATGGACTCGTAGACTTGTCACAAGAAGCTCTCATAAAGCAATCAAAGTACCTACGCCATCTTTGATTGCTACTTATTAGGTTATCACTAAACTGTCAAGCTTGTTTTCTTTTACAAAAAATAAACGTTATTTTTATACTAATTGCAGGGCCGACTGAAATGTAAATTTTTCAGCTTCTGCTCCCAGTATTCATTCCATAGAGAAAGTTGTTAATTTTACCGGGCTGAGTCACTCCTTCAAGAGTATGTCAGCGTTTAATATACACGCTGTATAGCCGAAGTATTGAATATGTAATATTTCTCGTATCAATGTTCACACTCTACCGAATTCGTTCTAAAAAGCACTCCCATTTACTGAGAACGTATTCAATTTACAACAAAACGATTGATTCGCCCGTTGACATTGAAAACCGTTTATTCTAATGCTCGTACTCAACTAAATGGGCTGATAACAATATTACATTGTTTTTTTTTTCTTTTGCTGAGGTAGAAATAAGTGATTTTGACAAGCTTTTATCAAAAAAGTATTTAAGGTTTTCTTTAGTGGGAAGTTAGGTGGTTCATTCGAGGTATGCCTTAAATGATGTTGCAAACTGATTTTAGTGAACCTTTTATTATGAAATTGTTGTACTATTATTAAAATAAAATAGCATTATACATGCAAAATAACACCTATCAAATACTAGTTATTGCCCGCAGCATCGCCCTGGCTGGATATAGGCTAGTTCAAGTAGACTGCCATATGGACTCGTAGACTTGTCACCAGAAACACCCATAAAGCAATCAAAGGACCTGAGCCATCTTTGATTACTACTTATTAACTGTATACCGTACAACAACGATACTTTGTATCACTTTATACTGGACATTGACAGAAACACTAAGACCTCGGTGGAAGCCATAAAAAAATATAATAGAAGTGTTCAATGTACTTTCCAAGAGCACGCAGAGCCGGTGGCTGAAAGGGCAGAAAGTTTCTTGAAAGGCGACCAAATACCGGCAATTGTCGGACATCCACCGACCAGGTGGTCGTACGACCTGACCACAATCGCAGGGAAACGCTAGAAGCAGACAGCTTCCAATTGGTAATTTTGGATATCCCTAGGAGAAGCCTTCGTTCAGAAGTTGACATCTTGTCGCTGAAATGATAATGATTATGAACATTTAAAACTGATTGAATTTATTTTATAATAATGTGAACATCATTCCAACACCGTTTTCCAATCATTGGCCAACATACCTAACCGAGACACGTAGAGAATTCAAAGCGTTTCACAAGTCCCAATAAAATTTCGGTCAGCATTTCAAGCGTCTACATTTGTGCCATTAATATCTTGGGTTGAACCTTTGACCCGAGTGTACTCTTACTAAATATAGAGGGAATAGATGTACAGTCGGGGGCAGATTATCAATCAACAATAATCATCAGGTCATTTTTAGTCTCTACTGCAGGAGTACGACCCTCCTTGTACTACTAAAGCTATATATTAGCCAAATCAGTCAGAGGATTTGGCCTACACTCTCCACGCTGGCCAGAAAGGTTGGAGAGGTCTGTTGATGTTTATAAGCTTTGTTGAGCTTATACTCCCTAAGTCGCCTTCTACGACATCCACGGAAAGACTTGGAGTGGTCCTACTCTACTCTGCCGGGAACCACACGGCTTATCAGTATTAGTAAATCGAGATAAAAATAAAAGGATTTGAATTCTATAATGTAGCAGTTTAGCGTGTAACTACCTTATTATCCTTAAACACGTTGAAATATTCATAATAGGTGGCAGGGCGTTTTAAATTAGACTAGTATAAGAGAATCCAAATCCAAGCGAGAGGATTTGCTTACTACTGCATCTCCGAAGCTATCAGAGGTGCCACATCTGGCGTCTCTTTAACTTGACCGGGCTACCCGTCAAAAGGTGCTTGATATATCTATTTGAAATGCGTCCCGAGCGCTTTCGGATCGGATGATGTTAAAGGAAACACGTATTTACATATGTCATTCTTCTTCAGCCACATCCCGGCCCAGACCTCTGGACCTCGGATCCCGAGACCAATTTCTCCCGGTGATGTTATGCCTCGTTCTCTGTCATGACTATTGTTACGTATAACTTTTTTTTTGTTCTAATACCTGGTCGGTCATCCGTCCACTCTGGTCTGGGAGAAAATAAGAACGTAACATGTACCACCTGCTTCTCTTTACGCGCAAATCGTAAAAACTGAACGAGCAGCAACATCATCATCATTGTTACTTCAGCTGCAAGAACTGACGGACTTTTTCCCTTGTAGGATAGACAGAGCCCAAGTCTATAAAACCTTCAGGCCACGATTGGCATGTTGGTGAGCTTGTAGGTGGATAACGGAATCATAATAGTGATGGGATGCTAGCCGCATCGCCTATTGACATGATTCTTTACACATTTGCCCATTCCCTAGATCGGCTTTTATGATCTGCACAGAAATAGAAGCAGCTGGTACATTCTACGTTTTTTCTTTTCTCCCAAACCAGCCTGAAAGGAATTTGCTGGTCAATAATATCCTTAAATAAACTGCTTAAGCTACTCATTGACCTATCAACTTTTAATTACCTTACAAATAGTGTTGTAGTTAACTCGAGTTGGCAAAATCTACATTTTATGACTCGATTCGAATTACAAGACTCCATTTATAGATTGAGACTGCGAAAATGCAGCTCAATTTATCAAGATTTTAATATTTTGAAAATTGAATTTAAACATTTTTGTCAATGACATAAGCCACGAAAAAAATGGGCCTAATATTGATCCTTGCGAAACGTCAATTTTTCAATTAGAACTATTTGAGTTTACACCATTTATTACTACCGTCTGAAGCCTATTATTTAAAAGGATTCAATTAATTTTAAGTGCCTATTTACAAACCCATATTGTCTGAGTTTGAGAAAACGTGTTTAATGATCAACGCAATCAAATGCTATAGAAAGGTCACAGAATACTCTTACTCAATAGCATCTTAGGAATCCTCCCAGGTATTATAAATATGTGTAATCAAAGTTACTCCTGCATCAGTGGTCGATTTAAAGTCATTTAATTTAAGACTTCTTAGCAGTAAATAAAAATAACACATTTTCACATTTAAGAAAATCACAATATTCATCAACCGCTTTAACAGCATTACTTTACTCTGAAAATCCGGAAATAGCCGTTGGATAAATCAATTGTGTTGAAAAAGCACACGAAAAACAAAAAACAAAATATTTCGACTCAATTCAACTTACTAGTTCACCGACTACCTACTACGAATAATACTAAGTTTAATTTAAATTAAAAGGTCATAATACAATAAATATCTACATCACTATAGGTACATCAAAAATATTTCGTCAATGTTAAAACTCTCCGGTGCAAAGGTGCCTAAAACGCTAGCTGCATTGCCTCGTTGTATTGCAATGGCCAACCTCTGCACTAGACACGACCCGAACCGGGTGTCACCATTTCGTTCTGCTATGCGGTGCCCTATTTCTGTAATTAAACGCTCAGCGTCTGCCCCCAGCAACCCATAGTCTCCACAGCTATGAGCATGAAAGAATAATGTGGCTCCATAGCTGCGTATTTTAGACGCTTTTTTTCGCTCATCATCATCATCATTTCGTGTAGGTGACACCAGTCGACCATGCACACCCTAGTGTCAGAGTTCTGCGGAACCGCTTCTCGGCCTCTGACGTGGTTCCTTTAACGACTACCAGATGGCAGCCGGGACCACCGGCTTAACGTGCCTTCCGAAGCACGGAATCATCTTTCTTATCAGACAATCAGGTGATTCATGCCTACAATGTCCTAACCAAACTGGAAACAACTTAACAAAGTATACCTACTTCCCGTGGGAATCGAGCCCACGACCTCCGGGTCAACAAGGCGAACGCCTTTTTTCGCTGCATCCTCAGTTAAAATTCGCTAACTCGAGTTATTTACAACACTACTAAAACATAATTAATTAAAACTTCTCAAGGAGTGAAACTAATTTTCAATCGGTTCTTCGAAATGTCTCAACCAGATGGAATCAGAACGAAAATCTTTAAGGCGCTTAGACCAGCGAACTAGCGATACACTTTATTTTATTTCTTTTACTTCTAATAAGATCCTCAGAGCAATAACATAAGATCATTAATGAAAATATCTGACAGTACTTCGGTAGTAAATTACTTGTAGTATTTTAGTATACTTTTTATTACTTTGCATTTGGCAAAAGCGGCCTCTTTTGGCGGTTATTATAATTATGATATTGATGAAAAGTTATACTCAACATTTTCATTATCGGTCTTTGTTAGTCTCCACTGCAGGAGCACGACCCTCTGTACTACCAAAGCCATACATGAGCCAGAGCAGTCAAATGATTTGGCTTACACTCTCCACTCTCCACGCTTACCAGACGGGTTGGATAGTTCACTTTGATGTTTTTATGCTTTGTTTAGCTTGTGTTACCTTAGTCGCCTTCTACGATATCCACGGGATGACTTGGAGTGGTCCTGTTCTTAATGACAGTATTAAAGTAAATAAGTAATACACATAGATTTAGCTAACAATATTTTGTATTACATTATTATTAGAGAACTGATACCCGTTTCATAAATTGGATATTTTTTATTATTAAACTGCCCTTGGCGCCTGAAACACAGGACTACCTAGTTCAGGTGCTCAGTACGCAATGTTTTTAAATACCTAATATGCCATAGATTAATGTAAATTATATTGTACAATGGATATAACGAATAAATTATTATTATTATTATTATTCTACTCTGCTGGGAACCACATGGCTTATTAAGGAGTACAAGGATAAAATAACGAGTGTGGCTAGTTTCGCTGATGTAAGCCTCTTAAACCCTAACTAGACACTGAACTATTTCTAGACAAAGCCTTAGCTTAATCAGTTTCAAACTTTAGTTTTCGAAGTTAGACGCACAGACAATATGTTGCAGACCAGTCAAACGTTGCAAATGGATTTCAAAATTACTTTGATTCATAATAGCCAGTTGGTTTTTACAGAGCAGCACGGTTTTGTGTTACTGCATTAACTTAACTATGAGTAAATCAATGATGTTTACAATACTTTGAATAAAGTAAATGTTAAGTTTACCGAATGATAATTAAAAATATCGTATAATAAAGACATCAATTTACAATTTAAATTTTGCTGAACCAACAACGAGCTCTAACAGAAACTCTTAAAGGAAAACACATGATTAGTTTGCATGTATGTGTGTCATATTATTACTTCTTTCTCAGTATTACTTTTTTCACAACGAAATAGGTAAACAGGCATATGGCCCACCTGATGATATAAAGATTACCAAACCTATGAATGCTTGAAACACCGGGGGTGCCACTCGTGCATTACCAACCCTCATCATCATCAGGTCTTTCCAGTCTCCATTGCAGGAGCACGACCCTCTCTGTACTACCAGAGCCATTTATTAGCTTGAGTAGTCAGAGGACTTGGCCTACACTCTCCACGCTGGCCAGACGGGTTGGAGAGGTCTCTTTGATGTTTATAAGCTTTGTTTAGCTTTTGTTTCCTTAGTCGCCTTTTACGACATTCACGAGATGACTTGGAGTGGTCCTATTCTACACTGCCGGGAACCACACGGCGGTTTACCATTACCGACCCTGAAGACAATCTTTTTACGCCCTTTCTCAAGAACCCCATGCTGCAGTTTAAAAAAGCATAGCAGGGAGTTCATTCTTTAACTTTAGCGTACGTAGAAGAAGTGTCTAAGTTAACGGTTAGACATTATGTAAGACAGCGTTAAAATAAGCGAATTGAAGAATTCATCGGAATTAAAATTTCAATGGACATAAAAATTTGAAAATAGTTCCCATATCAATTTTATTATTTAAAAACAAATTGCAAAAGCACTATCGTATACGTCGCCAACACGCTGAACAATTGCAGAGGTAAATTTGCTCCGATAGTAAAGAAGCCACAGCCGCTGAACTTGCTAAACGAACTTTGGTTCAACCTTCTCACGTTCTTATACAATCTTCTTTCTACCTCTGAAAAGTCAAAGTAAAATCCTATAAGATTTACCTTCATTGGGAATAGAAGAAAAAAACCGGCCAAGCGCGTGTCAGGTCACGCGCAGTGTAGGATTACGTAGTTGCGAATGACAACTTTGAGTTCACACTCGCACCTCACAGTTTAACGACCAAAAACATCTAAAAATGAAAATTGTATGAAATTTTACATTTTCGGGTACATTTTATAAGTTGGTTGCCCATAACTTTTTAGTTTATACTTAGTACTCAGCTCTGATAGTTTTCCTTTCAACTTTAGATATATACTACTGTAATTTTTTCACGTATCCATATATAACCGTTTAACAGATAGAGGGAAACACGTACCTCTAACAACAATTTACACTTTAAAACCAAATATTTCGGAAACGGATCTCGAAATCGAAAAATGGTGTTTTCAACCTCACAATATTTTTCAAAGACCTATTTAACAATACCCAACACGATGGATTTGTATAGATATATTTGTATAGATATTACTCCCTCTTTACTTGTATGGGAGCAACCCAAAAAAAAATTCTGTTACTGGGGCCGGGAGTGACGGACGTGTCCTTGCGTGTATGGTGTGTTATCGAGCCAGTGCATTCGGAAGGCACGTTAAGCCGTTGGTCCCGGCTGTCATCATTGATGTCAGTCGTTAAGCTATGTCAGATGCCTTAAGGCAGCTTGAAAAATCTGACACCAGTGTTGGCCACTTACACATACGAAAAACAAAAAAAACAAAGTGGAGTCTACAAAGGGGATGATGTAATTGGAGAAGTACAGTACTTACGAGATCTTCATTGTTATTGGTTAATCTCGTGAAGTCTATTGAAATTTGCACGAATATTATACTATTAATAAAATCATCCGTTACGTAGTAGTATACCTAAAATAAAAAAGAACAGTCACATGAAAATACTCGAGCGTATCAGATTAATATAATTTGGATTAAGAACATGTTGCTAAAATCCATTTACAAATAAATAGATATCAGATATTATTATATTGTCTTCCAAAGCTAATATGTTATTGATATAAAGAAGAATCGCTCATTTGTCTTGTGAAAATGGTGCAAAGTTTGGCACAATCGCTTTGGGAACACATCGGTTTCTGCCATAACGGCACATTGAATACGATTGGCGATCATCCAGGGACTGCATTGCATAATAGTTCCAAAAAACTACATTATTACTTTAAAATTTATGACCTAGAATAGAACTGAAATTGTTTGATTCGTCCAAAGTCATCACAAGCCTTCCCGTGAATGTCTTTGTTTATGTCATAGGACGGCAAACGAGCACCAAGCGGGTCACCTGATGGTAAGTGATCGCCGCTACCCCTGGACAACTGCCGGACAACGGTACAACAACTGACCATCTGTCTTAGGATGCGCTAGTTGGGAACTCGAACTCGTCAGCGCACGTGGCTAAAATGCGTGCTATTTCACTGAGAAAGGGATAGACTCGGTTTTGAACAGTGCGGAACTATTTACACTGATGTATAAGCACATCGGAACAACAGTTTAGTGTGTGCAAACACAAATATTGTTGAAAATCTAAATCTTCGTCGTCTAAAAATTCGCGAGTATGTGTTTGGGAGAAGTGTTCTTGTGATAAAACAGCTGAATGTTTTTATTAAAAGTAAAATTATTTATATTTTTTAATAACCAAACTATGCTTGTATGAATTTTGTTTTAGAGATTTTATACTCCATCCGGTATTTAATTGTGCCCAAAGTTGCGTTAAAATTACGTGTTAAAACGGAATGTTTTTAGACTCATAACTGTTAAAGTACTTATAATTTTACAATAATGATTCCATACAAGCATAGATAACGACAAAACAAATCGATAGAATTAAAAACTTTAAATAGACGATACCGAACAACGGAGTCATCACCCTACAGAATTTGTATGGCAAAACACCTGACTAGCGCACCCTTAAGGTGTTAAGAGGCTCGGTGGACTGCCTACATTTGCACTACTTACTGTGTGTGTGTCCGTCCCTTGCGATCTCGAGACCCCGGTGGACAGGCGCGGCCGCAGCAGCCCTCATGACTTGTTCCACACAGACATTTGGCACACGGTATCACGCGCGATGTCGCCATTAGTTCGACCGCTAAACCACCTCAATGCACTAAACACTAATTTTGATTATTGTTTTGACAACTGGTCATCCATTCTACAGGCATTGCTGACATATTGTGAAACGTTGACTGACCAGTGGTTTAATACTAACACTGAAACTGACGAAAGTGAATAACTAATATGAATTATTGGGATGAGCTAAATTGTTGACATATTTTTATTGCTATTATTAATTATGTTTTTGATTTGTAGGTATTCAATTTCAATCTGATTAACTAATTGTTTGTGTCTTGTGTCAATTAAATTATCTGCATGTTAGCAACAAATTATGAGTGATAACTGTAACTGGTGAAAATCTTTTTATCACAATAAACAATTAAACTGCTACACCAGCCCCCGTAGCATGGCACGCGCGACAACGTTTATCGACTATCGCCATCTTGTTTTTCGCAATACTGAAGAGCGGGAAGTAGATAGTTTATCGCGCGATATAAACGGCGTCGCGGGAGCCATGCTATGAGGGCAGGGGTGTGCCATGAGCGTTGCCGGCCTTGTACTTTTACCTCCCAGAGGAGAGTGGGGATGGGCCTCCGTCTCCCTCATTCGCCGAACGAAGCATAGCAGCAGTAAATCTACTCAAACGTCAAAGAAGGTGACTTAGGAAACACAAGCTAAACAAAGCTTATAAACATCAAATGGACCTCTTCAACTCGTATGGCCACAATGGCACAGAGTTAATAATTGTACTCAATGGTACAGATATATTATACTATGACGAGCTCCGTGGCGCAGCGGTCACGTCGACCTGTGACACGGATGGTCCCGGGTTCTGACAGGTCAAGATGAAAAACGATCTTTTTCAGATTGACCTCGGTGTTTATATATATGTATGTATTTGTTATAAAATATATTATCGTTGAGTTAGTATCCCATAACACAAGTCTTACTTAAGAACTTACTTTGGGGCTAGCTCGCTGTGTGATTTGTCCGTATATATTTATATTTATTTATTTATATACTTATGAACGCTCGAAAACATTACCCTTCTCCTATCGGGTCTATCGGTTTAATACTTCATTTAGCGTGTTTCAGAATTGCTCTTAGCGCCATCTTCTTTGCGCTGTTGTAGTTACGACCATAGAGTTAAGATTGTTACGACACGCCACCTCACTGCAGTAGAGTGTTTGATCTTGTAGCGTATGTAAAGACAGAGGGCGCTGTACACTGTTTTGGCTACGAGATTGTAGATGTCGCTGGGTACAATTGTTCCTAACAAATTTTAAGATGAATGATTTTTTTTTTATATATTGATAATATATTTAACAGGTCTTTTTTAGTCTCAAATGCAGGAGTAGACCCTCTCTGTACTGCCAGAGCCATATATTAGCTGGAGCAGGTAGATGATTAGGCCTATTCTCTCATGCTGGCCAGACAAATTGGAGTAAAGTTAGTACCTAAGTAAGTTTTATTAGATTAAATAAACCCGTTTCGTTTAAAACGTGTAATATTCACTGTGTGGGATTTTTGTTACTTGGATGACTGTTATTTTTGTACTTGGATGACATATTTTTTTACCAAAAACCTATTTTGTTTAAATTTATATTATTTTTTATGTAATGTGCCAATCTATAATTAACAATCTGTTAGGTAAAAACTGATTTAAATCAAACAACTGAACCAATCTTAGTGGGAGCAATAAATAAGTATACCTACTAAATCAATTAGAATTTATAAAATCGGATTGTAAATAACGGAGTTATGAGGTAATACAAAAATAGTTCCAACGAATTGCTGCTAACCTAATTTTGTTTTAAATCGCTTTTAAAAAAAAAAACTTGCGTTGTGTGTGAGTCCTTGGAATGACGCTGTATGTAGGTACTCGGTGAAATTTACAAATATTTTTGTTACGACGGCACTTTATGCTTTCGTCTGAACAAATCCTAATTAATTGACAGAATCAAGATTAAATACTAACAAGTGAGTGTAGCTTTGCGTGTTTGTCTCTTTGCATTGAACTAATTTATCTGTGGGTGATAAGGCTATAATTTACGTGGATTAAGTTGCGGAAAAATTGCAAGTCTTGTTTACATATGTGCCTTAAAAAAATTAGCAATGTATACAGTCCGTGTCAAATTTTATGGCGGCTCGGACATTAGCTGCTAGCTGCGCAGTACGCGCCCCGCCTCCCTGCGCGCTCCCCGCTGAACCTAATTATTGTGTACTCACTGCGCATCGACTCTAGCGATGTTCCGAGTCGCCATAAATTTTGATTCGGAGTGTACTTCACGTGAAAAAATTAAAAACACAGACAATCAAATTTATTAAGGACTCAATTAAGAGCAAATTGCAATAACACCACAGTGTAGGAGATTAGCAGTGCAGCGAGTTTTCGTATTAAGGCTCCGTCCACAGTGAAAACTCCACATGCAGTGAGTCGTTGGAATGTCGCTGTGTGGACGCGGTGTATGTTCTTGCAAAGTCTTCGACACTGGTCTGAAAATCACAAATGTTTTTTGTTAAAAAATCAATTTCATGACCTCAAAACTGTTTTATTTTTTAAGGATTGTAGGGATCTCTACATTCGCCACAAGAATTCAGAAGAACACACAAATAATATGATGACTTAACTATAACAGTTACAAAAACTACAAACTAGATGGCGCTGAACGATTCTGAATCGCGCAAACAGTGTTTCTATGATCCGATGCTTTAATACTACCTTTAACTCAATCGGAGCCGTATGCACGGGGTATGGGTGATGGCAATAAGCGCATACCTTCTCTAGCAAAAAAATCTTCCCTTTGTGGCGGTTGAGCATACCACCCTGCTCCTGCACAAGTTGTTGTTGAGAAAACTATCATAATTAATACAGTATCTACAGTAAAATAAAAAAAAAACTGTCTGAGCTATCCAGTGTTGCGGAGATTTTAATTGATATACCAACAAGTCATCATTATAAAAGTAGGCTAAATTTGTTAAACTAATTCATCAAAATCCAATCATGTATGCCAAGACTCCCCCAACCAGAAATGAACTCTTTTTGTAACTGAATATACATGTAATGAAACAAAAAAAAAGAGATGAATAAAAAGAAAAATTATCAGAGGAAGTCGTTTGAAAATTTGACCTCCAAGTTTTATACAGGTTTATGTTATATATGATCCCACGTTTTTGTAAAAAAAAACCCATGTATTTAGTCTCTTAAGAAATCATGTCAGGGAGTTCATTCTACAACTTGAACGTACATTGACCATGTTGAGATGAGAGGAGAGAGAGGATGCTCCACTTCAGTGTGATATTATCACACTTAAGTGGAGCAACATACAAGGGGAAATCCGAAAAAATCGCTCTTATAGTAATAAACATACTATGTATGTAATATGTATGTATGTAATAAACATACATACATCTTATACTAACAAAACTACTAAATTACTTATAGTATTTTTTGTATATTACAAGTAATTTACTAGTGCCATATGTAAAGAGAAAAACGGGTTAACGCCAAAAGTGGCCACTTTTGGCGTTAACCTGTTTTTCTCTTATTTTATCAAACGAATATTAGTGAAAATAAATACAAAAATACTACAAGTAATTTACTAGTTATGTATTTGTTAGATTTTTAAAATTCGATATAGTTTAGGATTACAAGAATTAATTGCTGGGTGGCGCTAGTGTTACTATAGGAGCGCCTTAAGGTTATGAGTGATATCTGATATGATATGGAGAGCTACTGCCAATATGGTGGGATCGTTAGGTCTTTTTTTACTGCAATGCAAGAGTAGATCCTCTCTGTATCAGAGCCATATATTAGCCGGAGCAGTCAGAGGATTTGACGTATACTCACCACGCTGACCAGACGGGTTGGCGTGGTCTTTTTGATGTTTATAAGCTTTATTTATATTTTTATTGTAATAAATTAATTCAACATTATAAAAACAAACATTTTCACAAATAAAATATCTCTTCCAACGCACCGCATCGAGGCAACGCACCCAATATGCTGGCAGCATTTCCTCGCTGGATAGCGAGACTTATTCTCTGAGCAAAAAAGCTGCCAGCTCTAGGGTCACCAGTTGCCTCGAAGAGGCGCATTGTGACGTCCTTAAAAAAAAGCTTTATTTAGCTCTTTTTTCCTAAGTCGCTTTTTGCGACACCTGACCACTACGGGAAGACTTAGAGTGGTCCGATGTTAGTCTGCCGGGAACCACACGGCATTAAAAATAATAGAAGTATGTAATTGTAATAAAAATGCAGAAATAAAACTTACCAGATTTTTTAATAATTAAAAAACTTGTAGCCAGTCTGTCAGCTTTGAAGACAGCGCTATAGAACTTTTCACATTCCACACTTAAGACGATGATGTAGACCAACATTTTTAGTGTCCACATAACAATTATGAATTCCAGGATGTAAATAAGCAACTGAAAATTTTCAAACAAATATATAGAAATATATAATATAATTATACAAGTAAAAACCAGATTAAAAAGTCGGTTGAGTTTATGACTGGAATAAATGTTTAGGCCTCTTTTAGAAGCTTTAAAGTGACCAATGGTATTTCGGACAAAAAAAAGGAAAATTTAATCTAGGACTAATCTAAGCAGGCAGATCGTAAGGAAAACAAATAGCCATTGATATATTGCTAATAATATAGCTGTTTATACAAATAGGAATAGAGATAAAGAGAGCCGCACAAAGTGAAGAAAAGTTCGTATGTAAGTACAGTACTAACACTTATATAAGTTACACCGATGTACCTGCGCAGAAGTAAAATTTTAGCATGGCGCGAAAATACCCGTCCGCTATTGGCTGACGTGTACGCGCCATGCGGCGTCTCGACCACTCACGGCAGTCGTATGGGTATTGCGAGCGAGAAGGCACAAGTCCTGTTGTTTTTGGATTTCAAATCTTATTTTGTGGCAATAAGTTCGTTATTTGATTGATGTTTTCATTCGGCTTAAGTTGGCGGTAGGTTGCGCTATTCTGCGTCATCGAACAATGCCGATGTAACTTACAAAAGTGGTAGTACTGTAACCCAATAACCTTGTTTATTTGATTACTGAAGACTTTTTTTTAAAAATACCAGTAGGCATAAATACAAAGAAAGAGACGCAAAAAGTTGGAAAAAGTTCGTGTCTGTTGACATTTTACATTTTAAGTTTCATGTTTAAATATAAATAGTACTTACCGTTGCTTGAACAAAGATTTGCATCTTTTCAAGTTCAATGAATATTTGGATATACAATAGAGAGTGTAGAAATACAGTGATAACTTGTACTAGGATCTAGAAATACAAAAATAAATATTATTACTAGAACGGTCTAAAAAGAAGATCAAAAAAATATAAATTTTTTGGTACCATTTTAAAATAAGCAAATTGATACCAAAAAATTGATTGATCATTAGATCAGCCGCTCAATTATACATTTTTGTATTACTATCCGACTTACATAAGCTTGCAAATTCAGCTTAAGAATTTAATTTGCAAAATTCAGCAGCATCATTTGAGCTGTTTAAACCACAGGCATCAGAGGAGACAGACAAAAGAGGAGGTTTAAACATACATAGTAACACCTGGGTGTCCTTTAGGTAAAAAAGAAAAGGCTTAAAAGACCGTTTTATCCTTTTACAATACGCACCGGTAATTGGACAATCTTTTGATAAACCTCATAAGCTCCAATCAAATCTAAATACACTTGAAACAGTTTCTTCCAATCACATGCTCTATCCGTAATATACTTTGCTTCTTGAAACTCCACACAAAGATCTGAATACCTTTCAATTTCTTTTATCCATAACATCAACTCCATTGTTATCAAATTTAGCAGACATTTTGCGTGCAGCATGTTTATATCAAAATACGCCAATGAAAATAGAAATAAATAACTTAATAGTGAACAATCTTGATTCAAAACTGTTACATGTATTGATATCAATATAAAATTAATAATGAAAGTTACTATTACAAAAGCCCAGTTCCAATTTGTGATGGAATTAAAATTGTCTTCTCGAATCGATTTCAAAAACTTGTATGCCTTATAGATTTTCTTGATGATTTCAACATTGTTTAATTTATGAATGATATTTACGATAAAATAGATGATATAATTTAGAGCATATAGAAGGCAACTGATTATTATAGACAAGTACTGCATGGTACCGTCGTCAAAATAAGTAACAGTGATAGTATAAGTCCGATATATCTGGATAAAAACAAAAAATAATACACCCAAAAAAGATAAAGAGTTATAAATGTGTCCGTTTGGTGTGATAATGTTATTTCTAATATTATATTTAGAAAAGAAAAAGACAGCATGCATAAGATTCAAAGGAAATATAAGGTCTTGAAATTCATGGTCAATGTGAAACTCATTATCAATGTAATCATTTTCATTACTGTCATCTGTTTCATTGTCACTATCATTGCGATTTTTCACTTCTCGTCCTTTTGTTATGATATTGCTTTCAATAGACATTGTACTACTTTTCTACTGATATCTAATGTTTTGTAGGTATAATTTTTATTTTATGTGTCACGTCCAGTTCGAAAGCTCAATACAGACTTCATTTTCTTTTTCACTAATTTATTAGTCGACAGGTATGTTAATTTTATTAAGCGCTTAGGTAAATGTACGGACCAATCAACTTAATGGATACGAGAATTGCTTTTAGATACTCATGTTTTAATTACTTTACACATTTTGGATCGTATTTCTTTTATGTTCACGGTAGCTAAACATTATTTTGACCTATTACTTCGAAAGAAAAACTGTTCCCAAGGGTATATCAGGGATCCACATTAAAGCGGGAACAGCCGAAACTGATAGCTAGTCGTTTAAAAATATATATATTGATATCTTCTTATTATAATTTCTTGGAAACAATGTTGGTCTGCGAGAAAGGAAAATGGAGAATTGTGTTTATTGCTCTGGGTTTCAAGTGATGAAATGAAATGAAATATTATTTATTGTAGAACACAAACGCACACACAAAAAAATAAAATAAAAGAAAAACAAAAAATCAAATTATTATTTTCTACTTGAGTTACAGTTTGTACATATATAGTGTTGATGTCGGTTTTTGTATTTTAGTTTAAAAATATTTTTTTGATAAATATTAATGTGAATTTGACATTACTTATAGGTTATATTTAATCTAAACATCAGTCCGATACCGTATTGTAGAGTAGTAGGTTAGTGTACTCTACCACTCACTCTACTCGTGTGCAGGCTTTATGGCTTTCGACTCTGTCTACCCCGTAATATGGAAAAGCTAATATTAATGTGTGTTGATACAATAAAATTATTAACATCGCAAAAAAGTTTAGTAGTCAGTGGCGTAACTATACCATCTGGGGCCCGTGGCAAATTCTTTTGATGGGAAAAACGAATCTACTTTTTGTTTTGGTTGGTTGAAATGCTTAACGAATAACTTGAAATTGTATTATGGTCTTTGGTTGTCTCACTTTGGATTTGAAGCAGAATTTATAAAAATACTAGCTTTTACCCGCGGCATCGCCCGCGTAATATATAACCTATGTCCTTCTCGGTACCCTAACCTCTGTGTACGCAAAATTTCATGATGATCAGTTCAATAGATACGGCGTGAAAGCGTAACAAACAAACAAATAAACAAACAAACTCACTTTCGTATTTATAATATTAGTTGGAATTGGGATGGGATTAGTTGGGATACTTTCCAAATAAAATAAAATACTAAGGACAAAATGTAAAAAAAAAATTGAGCTCGCGGCCTCATGGCCGGGGGGCCCTTTTGGGTCGGGGGCCCGTGGCATTTTGCCAGCCCTGCCACCCTATTGTTACGCCACTGTTAGTAGTATAAAAGTAATTACAACTAGGATTACCTTGGTTGCAATTATGTACCTACATCTCTACTAATGTAAAACAGCATAAGCAATTGTTTGTTGTACTTGTTAACTAGGTATACCGAGTTTAAAAAGTTCTTTAAAAAACAATACTTTTACTTATTTTTTTTATGAAAATAATTTTTTTGTATATATTTTTAGCCGATTGAATTAATAAAATGCATGTGTTAACTTAGTAATGCTCATGATTGTATATAAATTAACTCTAAATACATAACACTCCAATCTTAAAATCATCATCATCATCATTCGGGTAGGTGACACGGTCAGTCGACCATGTACAACCTGGTGTCAGAGTTATTCGGAAACGCCTCTCGGCCTCTGACGTGGTTCCTTTAACGACTACTAGATGGCAGCCGGGACCAACGGCTTAACGTGCCTTCCGAAGCACGGATTCATCTTTATTAGCAGACAATCAGGTGATTTAAGATTCAAGATTCAATGGTTTATTTCTTTGAACACTTATTAATTGTCAAATTTGTGTTTACAATTTTTACAACAAAAAAAATTTGTTGACTTCAATAATTACTTATGGCTAAGTTTAGGCCGCTTCCAAAGCGGAGTGCAGAAGAAGCGGCAACAAACTGCACAGCGCATTTTCTCCAAGCGACGTCAACTTACAATTTTAGTTAGACCTTATCAACTACTTATATATATGTGGACTGAGTGTGCATTGTTTTAATTAAATGTCATGATAAAAATTGAATTGTAAAAAAATTGTCTGCAATGTCCTAACCAAACTAGAAACAACTTCACAAAGTATGCTTCCTGTGGGAATCGAACCCACGACCCCCGGGTCAACAAGGCAAACGCCTTAACTACTGGACCACGGAGGAATTTTAAATACATAACACTGCAATCTCAAAATCTGAATTGGCGCAGACAAAGTCGCGTGTGAACATTTCTTAATAATAATTACAATAAGTAAAGTTGATATTGCAGAAAAAGTAATGGATTGGCAGCCATAACTCCATTATCTGCCTGTTGTTAAGTAGAGTAGAATAGACGATATAATATAAGTACATTTGTGTAAAGTTGTGCCACTAGGAACACTTAATTTGGGAAGGCACAACTAGTTGTGCATACTAGTTGGTCCAGGAGAATTATGCGTAAAAATATAATAATATATTAAAAATCGCAAAGTGCAATATGGATTCAATAAAGACAATTTGAGTTCTGAAAGTCAGTAAATTTAAGTTCCAGTATAGGCTGATGATGATGATTAAGTTCTGAAAATGGGTTGACCTTGAGAAGTCGAGTGTAAAGCACAACCTGAAACGCGTTATGAGGCTTGCAAAAGTGTTCCCACAATGGATTATTTTCCTAACAACATTTTAGACAACGATTTTCAAAATGTTCTCTACCCGATGAACTTGATGTCACAGTTATTCTTTCTGCCTCGATATATCTTAAAAGAAAACTTCATTACACCTACTAATAAAAAATTAATATGCTTTTCTTGCATTGGTATATTTGCTTACATAGCAGTACAGTTATATTTCCTGTTTGCATCAGACTTTAGTGTTATTTTTTCTGAATTTTTGCCTTTTGTATTGCAAGTTGAATTTTTCTTTAACTCTATCTCTTTTATTGTACATTTCATCCCTAACTTCTACTACAGTTTGAATATTGTAAAATTATTTATTATCATTCAAAAGTCCCACAAAACCTTTGAATTTGTTGAAGAGAAAAGTTTCAAAAAAGTTTCACGCAGAATTCGGATGAACATTTTCTTAGTGTTTGTCGTGTGTACCATAGCTATTGTTTCCCATTATGTTTTTAATAATAGTGTGTGGGACGCGTCTTACTTTTTCTTCATTTTAACCTTATCATTTTTTGAAGTGAACATTGCTTATATTACGTGTGTTTTGAAGTTGATCAATAATGAAATGCAATTGTGGATTGCTGAAGTAGAATTGTTTTATGAGCGGATGAGTGCTGAAAACGTATTTTTGAAGACAGTACGAAGTAGAGAAAAAAAAGCTGAAAAGCAAATACCAGAGTCCGAAACATCACAGCATAGGGAGGAACCGGGGAAACTTTCAAATGAAAGAGAATGGACAGAAAATATAAACTACAAGGATAGTGAAAAACATTGGAATACGCTTTCAAACACTTATTTGGATATTATTGAAGCGTTTAATATTTATAGGAAGGTTTTTCAAATACCGGTAAGATTTATCACAAATATATTACTCGGACGTACGGTACCTTTAAATATGATAAGTGATGAAAGCAGAAAATGTTTCATACTGCAATAAATTGATTTTAAAGGACCCTTCTCATTTTTTAATTCGGTATATTCGAAAATGAGTAATGGCCTTTAAAATCTATTTATTACAGTAAAAAACTTCTTCTATCTTCAGATCTTAATAGTTTTAAAGGATCCGTACATCTTTCTTGTGTATAAACGTAGACAAGGATATATTGATGTTTGGTATGACTACATAATAATAATTTTTCAGGTTTTACTCCAGACTATCGATATCTTCGTCCACTCACTTGTTTATTTGCACGTTGTCTTAGAGTTTAATGAAATATCAACCTTAAAAGATACAACGGTAAGCATTTCTTTTTGTTTGATATGAATTTGGGGTAAGTGACCATCGGTATCAGATTTTTAACAGACTGGTTATTTTCAATAGACTTGTAGTCAAAAATACGGCCCTTGGGCCGACCTGTTCAAGAGCGGTTAACGAAGCGTTACAGAAAATCGAAGTTTGACGGCTGCTATGCTTCGTTCAGTGAGAGAGCCGGAGGCCCATCTGGCGTCCTGGAAGGAAAAAATAAAACGCCAATAACGCTCTTGTAAGACCCCTGGTGTTGCAGTTAAGTAAGTAAGTCGCCCAGCTGTTGTCCATAGGCAGCGTCGATCACTTACCATCAGGTAACCCGCTTGCTCGTTTGCCGTCCCATGACATAAAAAGCCTATTGACGCATGCAACACCAGGGAGGGGTGCCATTATGGTGGTGTCGACCCTAAATAAATCTTTTCACGCCCTTTTTACCCGATTCCCAGGAAGGGTTGGGTTTCTACGTGTATTTGTTAATTTATTTCATCTCATCATCATCTAAGCCGCAAGAAGTCCACTGCTGGATATACGCCTCCATTTCTAATACGACCTATTGTAAGTGGATTGCATCCAGTTCCTTCTTGTGACCTTGGTCCGACCTGGTTGGTGGTTGTCTGACGCTGCGCTTGCCGGTGCATGATCGCCATTCAAGAACCTTTTTGCCCCATCGGCCATCAGTTCTTTGCGCTTTGTATTTCTCTTATCATCATCATCAGATCTTTTTTTAGTCTTCACTGCAGGAGCACGACCCCCTCTGTACTACCAGAGCCATTACTGCCAGAGCAGTCAGAGCATTAGACCTACACACTCTACGTTGGCCAGACGGGTTGAAGAGGTCTCTTTCATGTTTATAGGCTTCGATTAGCTCGTGATTCCTAAGTCACCTTCTACGACATTCACGGGAAGACTTGGAGTGGTCCTATTCTACTATGCTGGGAACCACGCAGCTCATGTGTTTCATTATTATCTCCTATCTTCCAAACGGCTGGATGGATTGCGACAGATTCGTACTAAATGGGAAGGATTTTTTTTTTATAATTTTTTGAAATTAATATACTTTTTTTTTCGCATTTTTCAGTTCATTGACACGATGGAAAAGTTCATAGTCCTGTATTTGGTATTCAAAAAGGAAATATTCCAAGTGTTGTTGAGTTTCGAACACGAATGCTTCTACACAAGTATTTGTGTTGCAAATAAGTTGTGTGCAACTATCTGTGCAAGTAAAGGTCCAGGTTTGTTATATTATAACATTGCTGTAATTTCGTTTATTATAATCTCATACGCAAGAGGTCTATTACTGTTCGTGAAATAATTTGAAAATCAGTATCACTACATAATTATAAAACAAACTCCTCCACCGCGTCTGACTGACTGTCTGTTCGCGATAAACTCAAAAACTACTGCATGGATTCTTATGTGGTTTTCACTAATATATAGAAGTGATTCATGAGGAAGGTTTATAGGTATAATACATTGTCATGCCCGGGTGCAGCCGGGGACGGCTACTAGTTAGAAATAAAATATTTTTCGTTGGGAACAACCACGTATACGCACGTACAGAATAGCATAGTAAATGCATGAAGACCCATATAAAATACGACTTACGCCTTATCAATTAGGCCACCGCGTTTTGATCCTACACGTAAAATTTTTCCACCATATTCCATTCCTCTTATAGGGCTTGCGTCACCTAACATTTTAGGCACCATTTCCATCACCTCTCATTTTCTTTATTTTCATTACTCACCACGTTTGGCAAACCGGTTGGTGAGAAAGACGATGATACTGAACTAAACAGAAGTTGTCGATCTTAATATACTCATTCTTCCAGTTTCAGTACAAATGAAAAGGCTCTTTAAAAAGGTTAGCCGCACAAACCACTCAGTAGTCCACAAGATGTCAGCGTGCGGAGTGTTCCTGGTAGATGCTGTGCTGCCGCTGCACTTAGCTGGAGTTGTGGTCAACTATACCGTGGTGCTGCTGCAGTTTGCCATGCAGAGATGTACAAAGCTGTAGGAGTAACAATTTTAAGCACAATATTGTTTTTAAAACGGGTGCTGTCAGGGGGGACTGGTCTGCTCGGCCTCTTTGAGACTACTTTAAGTATCATATGTTGTTTATTATCTTTGCACACTCGATCGTTAATATAAACAGGTTCCAAAAATAAAAAATCTATGTATATTGAAATTGTAACATGAAAACAGAAAAAAGAAAAGAAAGAAAAAAGTCATATAAAGCCCTTCAGGCGAATATGCGACCAAAACTGTTGATAAGAGTTTCTTTCGGCGTTTCTTCTCTGCAGTGGTCGGTTCCGAAACCCTACTAGTCTGTAGCTTTTGAACAATTAATAAATACATATTATCTAATAAGATAATTTTATGATATGACGTGAAAAAGTGCCTGCAAAGGCCTATCTTCTGAATAAACGGTTTGTTTTTTTTTTTTTTTTGATCCATTAAAGAACTAATAAAATATGCGTCTGTTTTAAGGTAAGTTACTATACCGTGGTGCTGCTGCAGCTTACCATGCAGAGATCTATAAAGCTTTAGTACTTAATTACGATTTCAAACATAATATTTTTTTATGAATCAAGTGTCCATGCTGGACTGGGAGATTCAACACGTCAAATGTGCCCGCTTGTCTTCCTGCGAAGACCGTAAAGGTAGGTTGAGGTCATGGGCCAAAATCTAAGAAAATCACATCTATAGGCGATGCGGCTAGCAACCACGATTATGATTTCGTTTTCCACCTATCAATATGCTAAACGAGGCCTTGGACATTATGACCTTAGGTTCTTTCTACCCCGCAAGGGATGAAGACGTGAGAATACCTATGCTACAAATCCTCTCTAAAAGTTTCTGAAGCAGTTACTTTGTTGCAACATATGGTTGCATGGCATTGTGTGATCTAAAATGGGAGTAACAGTTCCAAACTCAATGTTCTCGTGTTCAAGTAATTTATAAGAATAACAATAAAATTAGTGAAATATCTTGACTTGGCTCACGCACGAGGTTGTCAACATGTGGGATGTGGATTCAGCGATCATTGTGCCGATAGTTGTGAGACCAATGCCAAGAGCCTGGACCAGTACCTGAAGAGGCTCTCGTTAGGCGGCTGGATCAAGGGCTTGATTTAGAAAGCAGTTCTCCTGGACACGGCCCGTATTGTTAGGAGATTCCTTTCCCTGGAGCCCTGACCGCCGGTAGCTTGGACCCTGTTCCCGGTACCGGTGGGCTACTATTTTTTATATTTTCAAATGTTTATTTTTTATGTTTAAATATTTAAAAATGTAATTGATATGAGTTTAAATAAATGAAGGAAATAATAAATTAAGTGAAATATACAATTCTTGTTAGATCATCGTTATACTTAGGTTATAATTATAATAGTAACACAAATTCCAATAGTACATGTTTGAGCATCAAAATAATTTAAGATATTTTTAACAAAAAACAAAAACCGACTTCGTCCCTATCATTTTTTTTTTAATAAGCATAAGAGAAAAATGGAAATAAGTGTATCATATAATCCAAACGGCATACCTGTAATTTTTTTTTGGTTTTTGTGTATTTTTTCAAAAAGCCTTCGACCCACATCGATAAAAATTTAATGGGACCATCTGTCTACCTATCGAACAAAAACAGAATTTCTTAAATCGGTCCAGGTGTCTTCGAGAAATCGGGGAACATACATAAAAAAAATCTAATCTAAAATCTAATCTAATCTATAAAGATTACGACGAATTGTAAACCTCATCCTTTTTTAGAAGTCGGTTAAAAAAATCCATTCCAAATCCAATAACACAAATAGAAACTGTCCGAAAGAAAATATCACTGTAGTTTTCAACAGATAAGAAAAAATAATATAGGTACCTATACACAATTAAACTTGTATGTTTTTCCCAATGAATTGTAACAATTCGATCATTGACGATAATTCTTCGCCATCTCTTTTTCAAGAGCAAACTGCAGCATCACTATAGCGTAGGCTGCAAACACACTGCCTAGTTTTAAGGGCAATTTGGCATCCACCGGGAATAGTCCTCCGATTCTCCATTTGGTAAATGAAGCCTGGATAAGACGTTGAATGTTCTTGTTTAATCTTTCTCGTTCACCTGTAACAGAATATTATTTGTGTGGTGATTTATTTTATTTTATTTTCAAGTGATTCCATAGTGATCCCATGGCGACTAAATAACTACAAGCTGTCTCACTAAATGGCACTGAACGATTCTGGAATGTAGTGTGAGTTTTTTTCAATCTGACACATGTACAACCTTCGCCTAAACATATTCGGAGTCGTATGGTTCCCTAGGCGCACACCTTGTCCAGTGGGAACATCTTCCCTTTGTAGAGTCGAGCTCCTATTTCAACTTTGAACAAGTACTTATGTGAGAGCGTAATCAAGGTGCGAAAGATGAAGGCGCTAGCAAAACTTTCATTAATTAACTTGTTTGCTTCTGTAAATTTTTGCACATCTGCTACTTGAGATAGAACCAACCATTCACTATGAACTCAAAGGTTCACCAGAATCGCCCTAGGCATTAATAAATCTAAAGTCAGTGTCACTAGCGCCTAAGTTCATTTGCGCCTTAGAGCTTCGTGCCTTCGTCTTTCAAACCTAAATTACGCTCTCGTGTTCCGTCTAAATGTTCTTTTGTTTAAAACTAACGTGAGATGTTAACATTATTAATATGTAAAATACGGGTCACTCACGTATGAAGTCAGCTACAGGCCGACATGTTGACAAGTGCGTACTAGGAAGACTTCGTGCGGGCGTCTCGGTTCACATTCGCCCTGAGGAAGACCTGCGGATGAGGTTGAAACATGTCGGCCTGTAGCTGACTTCATACGTGAGTGACCCGTATTTTACATATTAATAATGTTCTTTCGAGCATTATGTAAAAATTTCTGGACACTAAAATAAAAATCTTTGTAACAAATTTACCTGAAGATTCCCTCAAATTTACACATTTGCTGCAATTAGTTTGTACCTCAGATATGGTCGCATACATACTCTCGCATTTTACGCAGATTGCAGAAAAGAGGAATACGTTTTTAATCATCCATATTAACACTAGTACCAAGGATGGCAGCCTTCGTAACTGAAACAAAATTATCATTAATCATAATTAAACACCAACCCGTTTGCCAAGCGTGGTGAGTATAGCAAAACTTTCCCCAATGATAGAAATCCTCGGGGAGGCCTATGTCCTACAGTGAACTTCTTACGACTGTTATGAATGAATGCATGAATGAAAATAAAATAATGAAAAGACTTACGTAGTCTTCAAAACTGGTTGCCAGGTCAGCAAAAATGATTAACGTATTTACATAAATAAGAGCGTGAAAGAATAGTTCCAACAGAGAATACAAAACCTGAAACAAACAAAAATATCATAACAGATCAACTAGATTTGAATGCCAGTGAGATAGGCCTACTTTTTCATCAGATCCCAACTAATATTATAAATGCGGAAGTGAGTTTGTTTGTTTGTTTATTTGTTTGTTGTTTGTTACGCTTTCACGCTGTATCTGCTGAACCGATCATCATGAAATTTTGCATACACATAGGTTAGGGTACCGAGAAGGACATAGGCTATATATTACGCGGGCGAAGCCGCGGGTAACAGCTAGTCTTTTATAATCTCCACTGCAAGAGTACGACTCTCTCTGTACTACCAGCGCCATATATTAGCCTGAACAGTCAGAGGATTTGGCCACACTAGCCAGACGAGTTGGAGAGGTCTCTTTGATGTTTACAAGTAAGCTTGCCATTTAAAGTCAAAGTCAATCATTTTATTCATCATAAGATATTTCAATATCATTTAGTGAACGTAATTATTTTTCATAATTACAATTAGTTTACAAAAATATATTATTGTTGACGTCAATAGTTTACTTACGTACGGCTAAGTTTACACCGCTTCCAAGGCGGCCGCTTGGTGTGACTAGCCTGTGTTTTTTTTTTTAAGTCGCCTTCTACGATATCCACGGGAAGAATTGGAGTGGTCGCAATTCTGCTCTGCCGGGAACCACACGCCACTCACACAGCAACTCTTATTACCTAAATTAAGATATGGGCCTTGATGATGGTGCTACATTGTGAATGAATGAAAAAACACTATGAAAATAAAGTTACTATATGATTCGCGTACAAAGTCTGTCACTGGCTGCCATGTTCCTGGAAGCGCATGTCTCCATACAAACGGAAAAAGGGAATTGTGGCAATATTTGATAATTTTGATGCAAAATTAAGCATCCAATCAATTAATCTCATTATAATCTACGTACGTTCCTATAGGTACAGTTTGGTTAAATTATCAAATGTTTGAGAATTATACGCCTCTCAAGATTTCCATACAAATTTGAAAAGGCTTGAATTTCTCAAACCATTGGTATTTTAACCAAGCTGTATAGTAACGTACGTAGATTATAATGAGATTAATTGATTTAATGCTTAATTTTACTCCAAAATTATCAAATACTTATTGCCACAATTCCCTTTTTCCGTTTGTATGGAGACATGCGCTTCCAGGCGACTCTTAAACATATTTTTGTATTGTAAGCAAGCAACCACATAGGCCACATAGGCCGCAAACTTTAAGCCCTAGCGAGTTTGGGGTCAGCACCACAGAACAACAAACACATTTGTTGTTCTGTGGTTAGCACGCATAATTTGGATGTACATAAAATATTTTTGGCATAAAATCATAAAATACATACATACATATTATCACCTGTTTCCCTTACGGGGTAGACTGAGCCGAATGTTATAAGACCCGTAGGCTAAAGCGGAATCAAAATCGTGATCCGTTGTCGCCTATAACGTGATTCCTTAGATTTTCGCCCAATCCCTTGACCGTCTTTTACGTATATTCTATGTTTTTCTTTTTCTCCCAAACCATCATGGCATAAAAATATTTTACATAAAGATCGTTACATATAATCATTTCTTATTAAGATAAATATTTGTACGCCGAAGAAACTGATATGAGTAAGGTGAGAAGTATAATATTATTTTTATGTATTCAGAGCTCAAACCACACAACTGTAGTCGTAGTAGTAGCTGAAGATGCAACGGAGAACACGCTCGAATGAAAGTATTATACAGGTACTTACCAGCAGAATGACAAGTACTTACCAACAAATTGAATGTTTCTTTGAAAATGTTAAATAGTTTCAGTATATCTTTACATATTTGAAATTCCGTTGCCCAGTTCCTTTCGTGAATATTTATAGGATCTTCAAAGAACTTCAAATTCCATAGATAGAGTTGTTGATTTAAAAGAGTTAGAATTTGAATGGCATATATTAAATTTATATCAAAAATTAGAAGCATCATAGTTGCACTACTTTGAAAACTTAAATTCACTTTATATAAAATGAATAACGTTGAATAAAACAGAAAATAAAACAAAAATACAGAGCCTACCTGAATCCTATTATTTCTTATTATGTTTTTAAGCGGATATATATAATTTTTTTGTTTTTTATATACGGAATTAAGTAGAACCACAAAACTGACACTAATTTCACTATATTTAATGTTATTTACGAAATTTAATACAAACCCAGACACGTACAAAAACAAATCGCCATAAATAGTGACGTAACTAAATTTTTGCACAAGAGTTATTCCACTTATAGGGACAGAAGATCGAACTATAAATAAACAAATTATTAATATACATACTAAACACGAAATTATATTATATGATACAGTATTAGATGTAACAAAGTTATCCTTAATCCTACATCTCGCTAGAAAAAATAAACTTCTAGCTTTGTAAACCGGACACAGCATACATTGAATATCTTTTTCTATATAATTATTAAGTAAAAATTCACGAGACATATCAACTGTCAGCTCGGGCATATTTGAATATAAATAAATTGATTAAATACAATAAGGCTCGTAGATATATAGGTAAAGATACAACCTTAACGATACAACATATGATCAATTTTTTTCCGCCTTTACTTAATCTAATTCTATTACAATTCAATTTATATGATTACATGTAGATTAATAATACAGAGATCCCCCATGAAATTAGGGTGAAAACCTCTTCTGACATTTTTGGTATAGAAATGAAAACATGCCGGCATGAAACGGCTCATTGACTACATAATAATAAGTGAGTAAAATTTCAGCTCAATTAGTGCGGATGTTAGCAGAGATTTCTACGGCCAAACCTATCATAGGATGCAAATTGCATCACGCTACCTTCCCTACCCTCCCCTAAGAGTTTTGATGGCGCACATACTATTAACAATTTTGCCACTGTTGTCTGTCGCCCCCTATACTTAGCGCCCTTGGGCGGTCGCCCAACCCCGCTCTTAACGCCGGTACTGGACTCAATCAAGCGTCAGGTAAGGGTTCTAATTCTAGCATTTATCTTCAAAAAATTAGGCAATAAGACGGCAGGGCATATTATGTAGAAGGTTGTATTATTAATTTGCCACTGTTGTCTGTCGCCCCCTATACTTAGCGCCCTTGGGCGGTCGCCTAACCCCGCTCTTAACGCCGGTACTGGACTCAATCAAGCGTCAGGTACGGGTTCTAATTCTAGCTTTTATCTTCAAAAAATTAGGCAATAAGACGGCAGGGCATATTATGTAGAAGGTTGTATTATTAATAAAGATTTTTCAAAGAAGAACAATAGCACTGTTACTGTTCTTTTTATATTTATAGCCCTCTAAGCTTTTTCAATATTTTTACAATATATGTCATCATCATCATCACAGCCGTTAGAAGTCCACTACTGGCCAAGGCCTCCACAAGGATTTCAAATACGACCCGTTGGAAGCGGACTGTATCCAGCGACCTTTTTCCGGTCGCCCGATCACCTAATCGGTGGGTGTTCGCTCAACGCTGCGCCTGCCATTATTCAGTGTTAATTCTAGAAATTTCTGCTCCACTGGCCATCGGTTCTACGCGCTACGCGCCCTGCCAACTGCCACTCCAAATATCTAATCCATTGAGCTATGTCAGTGACCTTCGTTCGACTTCGAATCTCCTCGTTTCTGATTCGATTTAGCAGAGAAACACCAGATTTACCTGAGTCTAGTAATGTTTTGTCGTTTCATACTCTACATGGAAAACTGTAGTCATCTCAGTCGCAAGAAATGCTGGACATGGAACCCTAAACCGGCCAAGTGCGTGTCGGGCCACGCGCAGTGTAGGTTTCCGTAGTTACGAATGACAACTTTGAGTTCACACTCGCACCTCACAGTTTAACGAACAAAAACATCTAACAATGAAAATCGTATGAAAATGTACATTTTCGAGTACATTTTATAAGTTGGTTGCCTATAACTTTTTAGTTTAATACTCAGCTCTGATAGTTTTCGTTTCAACTTCAGTATATAAACTACTGCTGTAATTTTTTTCACGTATCCATATATAACCGTTTAGCAAATTTAGGGGGGGGGGGGGGGGGACACTTACGACTTACAAAAATTTGCACTTTAAAACCAAATATTTCGGAAACGGATCCCTAAATCGAAAAGTAATGTTCTCAACGTCACAATATATTTTAAAGACTTATTTAACGATACTCCACATGATTGGTAAGTAGAGAAAAAGAAATTACTCCCCCACTTTACTTGTATGGGAGCTACCCTAAAAAATTTTTTTTTCAATATTTTTTCTACCACTTTTTTGCCATGATTAATATACAAACCCAATCCAAATTACAGTTTTCTAGTACTTATAGTCTCTGCGTAAAACCGCGGACGGACAGACAGACAGACAGACATGGCGAAACTATGAGGGTTCCTTGTTTACTACGGAACCCAAAAAAAAAGGATTATTTCAAAAAACAATAAACCCAACTGCCTTTTTAGACAGTTCAAGTGTTCCATATTGATTTTCTAATGTCATTACGTAGCCTTTGACACCCCGAGGAAGAATATTAATTTAATAACCCCTCACACTTCAAAATCGGTAAATCTACCAGTTGTACTTTTCGGTAGTACTTCTGACACGGAGCGTCCGTTTAGGCCACAGGAAGCTGAAATGGAAGAGATATAATTACATACATTATACGTGCGAAAAACATTACCCTCTTTCTAGATGGATAAGTCGGGCAAAAGTAGCGATTTTTTTTTCATTTATTTCCCAACTTTGTTCCTGTAGGAAGTCTTTCATTCCGGCGGACTGAGTCACCCATTCAAGGTAATGTTGGTGGTAAATTTCCACGCTGTACATCTACTGTACGGAACCCGTGATATTTTTTTGCTCGGATAAATTTCTTTAATTTTCGTGAAAGTATAATAATAAAATGTTATAGGCATGTAAGAATTAGTAAAGTAGGTACTTACCTATCGAATTACATTTATCACATACTAGCTGACGCCCGCGACTTCGTTCGCGTGAACCGTACCATGTTTATGCAAATATATTTAACTTGGTTCTGCATCAGTGTTCCAAGTCTTCGATTTTTATTCCCCAAAAAGAAATTCACATCAGGCTGAACAACTTTTGCTAAGGCGTCTTTTTCATATTTCTTATAATTTAGCTGGCCCCTATAGTTCTGCATCATGTGTTCCATTTTCCGTAATCAATTATATACCTTATAATTTGCAAAGGATTAACAGCTATAGATAATAAAAAAAGTTTCATTCAAATGCGTACCTACTGGATTTCCGGAGATTAGCGTGTATATCACATTTTTTTAAAATTCATACTCTATTAGGTACTACGTCTCATTGGAAATATATTGAATACATTGAATAAATTATTCCAAAAGTCTGTACACAGACACATTTTTTTAAACTGTTGTAATAGATGTATGGATAATGGGTAATATGTACAAACACTGCAGTGTTTGAGTTTGTTGTAGGTATCTATTTAAGGTACTGGATACAAATAAGGCCTGAAATGTAATAAAGCCTGCCTGAAAAATAATGGACTTGCAACAGTGTAAACGTCTTGGTTAAATAAAAAGAACATACAAAATGATAATGAAAAGCTGACACCACTTCTCTACCTACTCATATATAAAAATTATATATTTATGTGAAAAAGGAAAAAAATGCGGTTAATATTAAGGCCTATGTGCAACGCGCAATAACGTTGGTCCCGGCTGTTATTGTTGATGGTAGTCGTTAAGCTATGTCAGATGCCTTAAGGCAGCTTGAAAAATCTGACACCAGTGTTGGCCACTTACACATACGAAAAACAAAACAAAACGCGCAATAAAGCCTATTCCATTAACAAAACCCGATTTTGCTGAAAATGTTGTATTACATAAATAATAATATGTAACTTAAGTAAACAACAATGAAAACTTTTAGTTTAAATACAATTAGTAAATAATTTCTAATGGTTTGACACTTTTTCGAAAACACGAAAATGGATAGGGCTTTAATAAAGTACCCGGGCCTTATTAGACTACCTTGTACGTGATTTTTGTTTAATTTGTAGTAAAAATTATGACGCTTGAACTCATGTATTTTATTTATAAGCATGTTTAAATTTACAGGAAGCATTACAAACTGATCTCAAAATATTGCTTTTTTCAAGCAATAATGATATAAAGTGGTTTGAAATTAAGTAGGCCTTATTTGTATCAGTACCTTATTTAAATTCACGTTCTCAACATCAATACGAACAATTTAGGTAAATGAATTAAACAGGTACCTATGTAAGTATAGTAAAATATTTTAACGCATAAAATCACACGTTAATTCTCATACCTACACATTTATCACGTCTTTATCCCTTGTGGGATAGACATGACCCAAAGGTTATGTTTAGCGTATTAAAGGTTGAAAACGGTATCAAAATAGTGTTGGCTTGCTAGCTGCATCGCCTAATGACGTGATTCCGTAGATTTTTTCCCAAGGGATTGGGCAAAAAGGACTTTACGATCTGTACGGAAGAAAAGCAGCTGGTATATTCTATGTTTTTCTTTTCTCCCAAACCAGCATGAAAGGGTTATCTCTTTGGTCACAATCACAAGGGACTTACAGAATTTAACGCCTTACGATTATTAATAGCAATCCCACACCCACAACCAAAACTACCGTTTTCTTTGCTACTGTAGAATTTTCAGGCGTTACAGCATAAACGAAAATGATTGCGGGCTGTCCAACATTAAGTACGGGAACAAGAATTATGTATCGCAATTTCTATGTGTAATTGCCTGATGAATTACAAAAATAATCGTGGCACCTACGTCCCGTAGTGATAATAAATTATAGTATACTAAGTGATTGTGATCGCAAAAGCTTATAAAAGCGCGTCTTATCAAAAAACCCATCATTTACCTATTTGACGGAAAACATAATTTTAAATGTTTTAAACTCTACATTGACAACTATTGAAAACAATGTTCTTTGATTTGTTTTTGTTTCTACTTTCTGACATTCTACTGGTATGAAATTAATTTCTTAAAAAATTAGTAAACTAGAATGAGTTGAAAATCTTTGAAGACTGAACGCACCCGTTGCTGCGCAGTATCGCTTGTTGAAGTGTCAATGTCAAAATTACAAAGTTCAATTCAAAACAAGGTTTGTGTGGCGGAGTCTCGTCGCGTCCGCATCAATCTGGCGAATATTCGCGTAATGAGTTTAATTTGATTAGAGGAGAAGGCGTTGCCAGTGTCGGTGAGTGACTACGGGCAGTGCTACAGCAGCGGCTGCGGGCTGCGCATCAGGTGGGTTTTGTTTACGTCAGCCATGTGACCGCGGTATACTGCGCCGCGGCCTTCCGTCGCTCCACGTGCTCTTAATCTGGTTAGCGGTCTGATGTAGTCGTCCCTGACCGTGGTGTTGTGTGTGGCAGGTGCGGGCGCTGCGAACGAACCACGAGCGCGCGGACGCGACCGCCGTCATGAAGCCTCAAGAGGACTACCGCAATGGAGACGGTGAGTTCTGCCTTCTTTCATGAACCTTCTTACGTCTTCTGTGCGCCTAGTAGTTAATAAACATGTCTTGTTTCAAGTTAAGTAGGTACCTATTTCCTAGCTTTCAATCATTGATTGTCAGCGCTCTAACAAGTGTCATCAAGTGGTGATTGTTGCCAATATCGACAATTGGCTGTGATCAAAGAACAGACATAACATGGTACTGTTTATGTGTGACGTCAGTGTGGTTTCATTCATAATGTGTGTTTGTGTTTGATGAGAGATACTGGAGAGCAATTGAAGTAATTGACTTAATATTTCATTGAAGTTCTTGTCTTGTAACCGACTTGAGAAGTTTTAAAAATCATAATGCTTAGATTACAGCGTCACCTTGACTAATAAATCAGTTTGAACTAGTTATTGCATGTTTTTTGCTGAATGTTTTCTCACATTTTTAAGGCCTTGAGTTGTTGATCATAAGTTTCCTTGTGTAACTGTCAGCTCAACAGTATTTAACTCCTTTTGCGGTTTGTGGTGGGAAGTCAAGGGGTGCAGTTGGGGTCTGCCTTGGGCGATTTTGCAAATTGATTTTGGTGGACTTGATGAAATTGGTGTAGTTTGGTGTTATAAATGCTCGTGCTCATGGAACAATTTGTGAAATAGTTAAAGTGGACTGTTATATGGACTCGTATAGACTTGTCACCATAACCTCCTGACCACGAGGCATCAAAGAACATACGCCATCTTTGATGCTTCTTTACTTGTTACAACTTTACCGTACAACACCGATACTTAGTATCTCAATTTACTGGACATTGGCAGAATCACTGAAATCTCGGTGGAAGCCATTTTATAAAGCAGAAGAAGAAGAAGAAGAACTCCTTTTGAGTGACATTAGTATTATATGTTTTGTGTTTTTCTGTAACGTTTTGAATGAAAAATTAAAATGTATTAGACCAAAACTCCACGTCTGACAGGCATTGTCAGTGCCATTGTACCGTCTTTGAGAGTTCTGGTGGCTTATTTTTAATGTATTTTAAAAGTTTCACAGCAATTTACTCATCTATGCTAATATAATATGCTGGAGAGTTTGTTTGTTTAGTTGAACGCGATAATCTCAGGAACTATATGGACTGACTCCTAAAATTACAATTCCAATAAATAGGTATATATAAATAAATAAATAAATCTTTATTTAAATTCTTAGGTGGTATAAAATATTACAATATAGACATACATTAAAAAGGTACAAACATAGTTTTGTCTTAGCTAAGGTGAGAAGCACCCTGTGTTTCAGACTTAAATTGCTAGACATAAACATACAAAATAAAAAATTACAAATAGAAATGTATGTATATGTGTATTTATGTAAGTATTGTATATGTAGTATATTTTAGCCGTCAGCTTCATTATTTTGTCATAATTCTATGTTTATAATATGAACACGCCTGTCGCCTCTAATATTATACTCTCCTCTCACGGGTCTGCTGGAAGAGATTTCAAATGAAATAAGCAGTACCTTTGTACGTGAAATCTCTTGTTTTAAGTTTTTTTCTGTAATTTTTTCTTCGTGTGCATAAACTGTTAAATAAATAAGTAAAAATAAAATTATAACAAAATTGTGTAAAATTAGAAAAATGTTAATAATACTTATGATAAAACTATATTATCCTTGAGTGCCATAAGCTATGTTTGTACCATGGGCAAAGCCAGGCATGGCCAGGGTGGACTTTTAGTAAATTATATGTTTTTACTTACATATTTCTAGTTAGTACTTCTATGCTGGTTTGGGAAAAAAGAAAAAACATAGAATATACCAGCTGCTTTTCTTCTTTTTTACCGTAAACGCCGGTCAAGGGATTAGGCGAAAATCTAAGGAATCACATTGATAGGCGATACGGCTAGTAATCCATCAGTACTTTGATTCCGCTTTCCATCTTTACGCCCTCTACGATGCTAAACGTGGCCATTAGGTTTTATGACCTTGGGCTCTGTCTACCCCGCAAGGGATAAAGAAGTGAAGTATGTATGTACTGTCTACAGGTGTCAGCTTTTCAAATGGTATTTTTTAAGGCCGTGTGCACAATGCACATAGATTTAGTCGACTAAACTAAAAATATGCATCTGTTTGTTTTTTAGTTGGTAAGAAATTTGTATTTGTTTAGTTTCTAAATGTTACATACTAAACTTTGCCAGCTGGTATTGATTGTGATGGAAATATTGACACGAGGAATGTTTATACAATTAGTAGAACATGAACCAGAGTCCATGCTTTTGAGCCAAAAATATTTTATCAAAGATTTCAATCTTGTAGAATCTGAAACTAATATTATAAATGCGAAAGTAAGTTTGTTTACATAATATATATTATATATTTGTCTTGACTCTTTCATGCTGTGCTGTGGCTGTGTGGTTCCCGGCAAAGTAGAATAGGACCACTCCAAGTCTTCCCGTGGATGTCGTAAAAGGCGAGTCAGGAAACAAAAGCTAAACAAAGCTTATAAATATTAAGATACCTCTCCAACCGTCTGGCCACCAAGGAGAGTGTAGGTCAAATCCTCTGACTGCTCTGGCTAATATAGCTTTGGTGGTACAGAGAGAGTCGTGCTGCTGCAGTGGAGACTAAAAAATACCTGATGATGCTGTAACTACTGAACCAATCATCTTGACATTGTGCGTACACATTGCCTGGAGTACAGAAAAGGATATGGTAGGTTAGTGGCACTTAAGACCTCTCTTTTTGTTGATTTGCTAACTTATAATATGGCCAAAAAATAATTGCTCATTAACTATGGCTGCTATGAACATTATAGTAATATGACAATAAAATGAATGGCTACATAGCCATATATTTTTGTGTTAAGTGTTGCCATATAAATTTATTCTGTGTTTTTTCTTAGATATGAAATAATATTTAAGTGTTTGCTTTTATGCATGTTTTTTAATGTAAAAAAACTTCTAACCATCACGGGGTAGATAGAGAATAGGGCCATAACACCTAAAGGCTTATGTTGAGCCACAGAATTAATAATAGTACTAAGTTTAGCTCAAGGAGAGTTTATAGCTGGAAAATGGAATCATAATTGATCATCAGTCCTGGGTTCGATCCCGCTCAGGTCGTGATGAAAAACAATCTTTTTCAAAATGACCTGGGTCTTGGATGTTTATCTATATAAGTGTATATTATAAAATATAGTATCGTTGAGTTAGTATCCTGCGACACAAGTTCACAACTTACTGTAGGGCTGGCTCAATTTGTGTGATATGTCCCTATATATTTATTATTATTATAATCCTGATGGATTGCTAGTTACGTTGCTTATTTACATGATTTTTCAGATTTTAGCCTATTTTCCCTCGATCGAATTTTACGATCTGCGTGGGGAGTGAAGCAGCTGGTACAATCTATGATTATTCTAAACTCCTAGCAAGCCTATTAATCTGAAAACTTTGGGGTATAATGTTTTGTTGGTTAATTCAACATCCATTGCAGCTTTCGTATGATTGACTATTTTTATTTGGACATATAAACTGAAATGCATGTTGAAGTAACCATCAGAACGTTTTGTTTGTTTGTTTTTCGTATGTGTAAGTGGCCAACACTGGTGTCAGATTTTTCAAGCTGCCTCAAGGCATCTGACATAGCTTAACGACTGCCATCAACGATGACAGCCGGGACCAACGGATAATGATAATGATCACAACGTTTTTTTTTTTCTCTTCTATTCCAAATCTGCAATCAGCGAATCTGCGCTTTAAGCAGGTGTGTTGAGGGTACAATGTCATTTTGAAGTGAGTCCTCCAGTGAGTGGCTCTACTCATCATTTAAATATGGAAGAATCTCTTTCCTTTTTAGTCTCTTACGGTACGAACGCGTTGTTAGGCCAGCGGCCAGCTCATTGGGGTGTACCTCCAGATCAGAACGTTGTACACCATGTTGGCAAAGTCAGCAAATATAGATAGGCCTACAGAACAGTATGGAAAGAAAGAATGCATGTACTTACCTGTGCATTTTTATATTTATGTCTATAAAAAAATGTGATAAATATAATTTGCTATAAAAAAGCGACATGCAAATTAAATTGGTTTTAGTTACCAGTAAACAAGATCCCGCTAATAAAAGTGGTTGCAAAGTTAATTCAACTTTTTGTATAATACACATACAGAAAGTACTCTACTTCTTAGGGTTCCGTAGCTGAATGGCGAAAAACGGAACCCTTATAAGTAAATTCGTCATGTCTGTCTGTTTGTGCGTATTTCACAGTCTTTTTATTTCAAACCTAAAGACTAACCTCATCTTGGGTAACTTTGAACTTCATTCTAACTTTGAATTGCATTTAAAAAGTATTTATGTATTTTTTTATAAATACGATAAGAAAGAATTTTGCAATAATACACAAACATGTCATTGAATTTATTTTTATCGTATGTAAAAAATTATTCAAACATCCTTTTGGATGCGATTCAAAGTTAGAATGAAATTCAAAGATATCCAAGATGACTGTATACAGTTGAATCATGGGAGACTATTTGAATGTTCTTGGGATGAGTTAAACCCCCAAAAGGCCCATCTGGCTACGCCTACGCAATAACATTGCATTCTGCAACCTGAGAATGTTAAACTTCATTGAACACACAGAGCCAAGTTACAAGAACGCCAGTTAGAGTTTCAATACAGAGGCCACAACTCTGAATAAATCAGGGGCCAGGCCATCTCCACAAGCGAAAGAATCGCGACGAGTCCGCGCCCCTATCTTATATTCTACTAGCTTTTACCCGCGGCTTCGCCCGCGTGATATATAGCCAATGTCCTTCTCGGTACCCTAACCTATGTGTATGCAAAATTATACGATGATCGGTTCAGTACATACGGCGTGAAAGCGTAACAAACAAATAAACAAACTCACTTTCACATTTATAATATTAGTTGAGATAGTTGGGACTGGCAGCCCTCTCCGGCTGCACCGGGGCATATATTATACCTATAAACCTACCTCATGAATCACTCTATCTATTTGTGAAAACCACATGAAAATCTGTGCAGTAATTTTTAAGTTTATCGCGAACAGGCAGACAGACGTGGCGGAGGAATTTGTTTTATAATATGTAGTGATAGTGACGATAGTGATTCTAGAGGCGATACGATTGAAATTCGCTCGCCATCCGCCATTCGTCGGATCCTCGCGATTTTTTCCTCGTGAAGACGATCCCTTAGCTGCACGAAACCTTTGTCTATCTGTCTCAAGTACGGTCATTTGCATTGACCACTAGTTACCTGCTCAATGACTATGTCACTGGCCGTAATAAAAGCTGCACACATAATGAATTAAGAAGAAAAAAAAAAAAACAGTGGAGGAATGCGTACTACGGCAAGCCATGGTTGATAGGAGGAAAAGCGATATTAAAAAACAATGCGTAGTTTGACTCTCATTGCTCGCTCGTTAAACGCCTCGCGATTCGCGAGCGAGAATGATAGGGGGTCAATTTCTGGGCCGTTCGTATGAAATCCAGCACTAAAATCACATTCACATGTGAAAATTAAGATCCAAGTTTCCGTTTTATTTTATTGAATTTGCCACTGGAAAGCTCTTGATGTATCTGTAGCAGATTGTGATTGATAGGAGTAAAGGAGATATTACCGCATAGCTATGCGGTGACAATATTTCCTACTCATTAGCGACCGTGTGATAGGAAATCCATATCAAATGATAGAATCAGAGAGTCACAATAAAAGTAAGGGATAGTAATCCTGCTAGTACCGAAAAAATATTGATTACTACCTTCCGACATAAGGTACGATTACGTATCGGTTATTTTTTATCGGAATCTTTTTCTGCGTAAGATGACAGCACAGCATACGGATGAAGCATTTGTAAGTCAAAAAAGGATAAAAAAAATCTCTTCGAATAATATTTACATTTTAATGAGATTCGTGTGTCAGAGTCAATTTCGCTCTATCGCCCACACTCAATTTCTCTGTTTGGTCCTATGGTCGACTGGCAGAGAATGCCATATGGCATTAAGTCCACGATTTGTACATTTTTGTTCTAATTTATGCAATAAAGTTTAAATAAATAAAAAAAGTTTAACGAGTGATTCACCAATAAGGCTCTAATGCGTTCACGTGCTGTAGGCTGTTTGGTTTCATTACACGACCAGTTTGTATGTAAATATTGGAATTATAGTTGACATTATTACCTAGCAGTCGGTCATGGTATCACACTTTTGCGTTTTAGACTTATAGCAGCTTATTACTACTGACAGGACAGGGTGCGCATCTCGGTACCTTTTACATTGCGTTACCTTTGGCAACAACTCGTTTCAGGTTTGTCGGTTTTAGTCAAAAATGGCTACGTTTTTGATTAAAACCGACATTCTATTAATTTACTAATTTTGTAAAAAAAATATGTCTTAATTAGGCTTACCTACTGTTGTCTGTAACTGCATGCAAAATTTCACTTTTGTTGAATTTATCAAACCCGAAATAATACTAAAAACGTTTGTATGAAAAATTCATTCTCTATAGAAAACGCCAATGGCATAGGCAAGGACCTAATATTTATAAATCTCATTAGCAAGTTAAGCCTTCTGCAGCACCATCGTCTATGACATCTACCTACCTTGCAGGCCTTAATTAGGTCCAATATTTTTGTTTGAGTTTTATGATATAAGACGGCAAACGAGCAAGCGGGTCGCTTGATACCTACCTAGTAAGTGATCACCGCTTACCATGGACAACTGCAACACCAGCAGGCCTATTTGCTAACTTTTAACAGCTACGGTGTACATCATTTTCATGGTAACTTCAATATTCATTACGGCTTCGGTATGAATGACTATTTTTATTTAAGATATGAAAACCGTAATGGATGCTAAAGTGTCAATCAAATCGTTGTACACCGAGTTAGCAAATCTGCCTGCTGGAGTGTGGCAAGAGCGTTGCCTGCCTTTTAAGAAAACAAAGACTCGTTTTTTGAGGCCTGGCAGACTATAGGATTACCAGTAGCTTGGTTTGTCGTATAGCGGTATGTCTAATCTACTGTTTTGGTTCCGGGTTTTGACCCCTTCCGGCCGCGTCAGCTCGAGTTTTTCTATGCCGACCTCGAATGTCAATGGAATCTTTTCTTACGACATTGTAGCCTTGCCACTAGCTGCCACAGATATAGTGCTTTATACAAGCGGAGTAATATTGTGCCTAATCCTACTACAAATAAATAAATAAGTACCTATACATGGCGAAATTTTGATCGTTCCGGACCATTAAAGGGGTGATTCAGCCCGTCAATATAAACAACTTTTCCTATGGGACAAATGCTGTAAACTCGAAAAAAATTTCGACATTCCTATACAAATTGCCCGGGCGGCTGAACACTTTTGTATGAAAATGTCGAAATAAAATTTGAGTTTCCAGCATTGGTCCCATAGGAAAAATGGTTCATATCGACGGGCTGAATCACCCCTTTAAGGGTCCAGAACGATCAAAATTTCGCCATGTATAGGGCAAATCACACATATTGAGCCCTGCTGTAAGTTGTGAACTTGTGTCGCTAGATACTAACTCATCGATACTATATTTTATAGTGGGAGAGCTCGTGAACCATCTGACTAACCCGTTTCCCACAAAGCTAGAAATTTTTTAAATGATATTTTATTATCTGCTAATTATAAAAGTACCGGTCTGGCAGGTGTATCGCGGTTGCGTCATCATCCCAAAAATTTTTCAAAATGCAAAAAAATTTTTTTTCGTAACCTTCTGCCACAAGGCTACAATTTTAATATGTTATAATTTAAGTATGTTTAAGTGTAAAAAAAAATCGCCAACCTCTTTTGAGGGTTGCAAGTATGTGCCAGACGATAGCAAAGTTGTCATTGGGACGGTAATTCATAACCTGCTGCCACAAGGCTACAATTTTGAGGGAACATTCTTTCAATTGTTTAAAAAATATATGTAAACAGCCAGACCATTCTAGTGGTTGCAAGTACCTGCCAGACGACGTGGGAGAGCTCGTGAACCACCTGACTAACCCGTTTCCCACGAGGCTAAAATTTTAATATGTTATAATTTAAGTATGATTAAGTTTAAAAAAAAATTGCCAACCTATTTTGAGGGTTGCAAGTGTGTGCCAGATGATAGCAAAGTTGTCATTGGGACGGTAATTCATAACCTTCTGCCACAAGGCTACAATTTTAATATGTTATAATTTAAGTATGTTAAAGTGTAAAAAAAAATTGCCATCCTGTTTTGAGGGTTGCAAGTGTGTGCCAGACGATAGCAAAGTTGTCATTGGGACGGTAAGTCATAACCTTCTGCCGCAAGGCTACAATTTTAATATGTTATAATTTAAGTATGTTTAAGTGTAAAAAAAAATCGCCAACCTCTTTTGAGGGTTGCAAGTGTGTGCCAGACGATAGCAAAGTTGTGCGCACTCCCGTCGAGCGACTTGACTATTATATAGTCATCTGGCAGGTACTTGTAACCGCTAGAATGGTCTGGCTGTTTACATATATTTTTTAAACAAATGAAAGAATGTTCCCTCAAAATTGTAGCCTTGTGGCAGCAGGTTATGAATTACCGTCCCAATGACAACTTTGCTATCGTCTGGCATACACTTGCAACCCTCAAAAGAGGTTGGCGATTTTTTTTTACACTTAAACATACTTAAATTATAACATATTAAAATTGTAGCCTTGTGGCAGAAGGTTATGAATTACCGTCCCAATGACAACTTTGCTATCGTCTGGCACACACTTGCAACGCTCAAAATAGGTTGGCAATTTTTTTTTACACTTAAACATACTTAAGTTATAACATATTAAAATTTTAGCCTTGTGGGAAACGGGTTAGTCAGGTGGTTCACGAGCTCTCCTACGTCGTCTGGCAGGTACTTGCAACCACTAGAATGGTCTGGCTATTTACATATATTTTTTAAACAATTGAAAGAATGTTCCCTCAAAATTTTAGCCTTGTGGCAGCAGGTTATAAATTACTGTCCCAATGACAACTTTGCTATCGTATGGCACACACTTGCAACCCTCAAAATAGGTTGGCAATTTTTTTTTACACTTAAAAATACTTAAAATATAACATATTAAAATTGTAGCCTTGTGGCAGACGGTTACGAAAAAATTTTTTTTTTGCATTTTCAAAAATTTTTGGAATGATGACGCAACCGCGATATCCCTGCCAGACCGGTATTTTTATAATTAGCAGATAATAAAATATAATTTAAAAAAGTTCTAGCTTTGTGGGAAACGGGTTAGTCAGATGGTTCGCTAGCTCTTAATCTATTATTATAACAGAAACATCCAAGTCCTAGACAATCTTAAAAATTCTGTTCTCCATTATGACCTGGCCGGGGATTGAACCCGGGACCATTCGTGTCGATTTTTTACCTCCGGGGATAATATTTCTTATGTTATATTGTGCAATTTTTGTGTCAAAAACCGTTGCTAGGCCCGGCAGACCTTTGACCGACTATCTTTGACCGACCTACAATTGCCCGACAATTACCTACAAATTATGTCAAACAAAGAAAACACTGGCACCGATTTTCCTGATATGTGTAAACAAAGATCCCGGCCCTGATGGAGAAATGGACACGGACGGAAGGCCCTGACCCAGAAATATGTGAAGTGGTTTTATTTTATACTAGCTTTAACCCGCGGCTTCGCCCGCGTAATATATAGCCTATGTCCTTCTCGGTAACCTAACCTATGCAAAATTTCATGATGATCGGTTCAGTAGATACGGCGTGAAAGCGTAACAAACAAACTCACTTTCGCATTTATAATATTAGTTGGGATTGGGATAGTTGGGATGGGATGGGATTGGGATTGGGATGATCGGTTCAGTAGATACGGCGTTAAAGCGTAACAAACAAACAAATAAACAAACAAACAAACTCACTTTCTCATTTATAATATTAGTTGGGACTACCAGTCCGCCCCGGCTTCGCCCGTGATACATAACTAGCCTTTGGCACTCAGGGATAACGTACCTATCCAACGGTGAAATAATTTTTGAAATCGGAGCTTAGTGCGTTCTATATATCGGGTCACTCACGTGCTGTTTTGTCGGGATTGCGACCATAGTTTCGGACTCGTCAGGAGCCCATTTTCAAGGCGAGTGCGGGACACGCGGTGGTGGCGGCAATCGTGACTAATAGCACGTGAGCGACCCGTTGTTATGTATAGTTTCAATGATGTAATAACTGCCTCCGTGGCCCAGTGGTTAAGGCGTTCGCATTGTTGACCCGGAGGTCGTAGGTTCGATTCTCGCGGGAAGCATACTTTGTTAAGTTGTTTCCAGTTTGGTTAGGACATTGCACGGGGAGCATGGCTAGCGCGACAACGGTTTTATGCTACTTTTTTGTCGCACTTCCCGCGTTACCTATCGTTGCGAGCATGGGTTTACTCCACGGGTATAAATATTGAAATCGACCTGTCATTTTATAGTACGCCGCGATTCGTATCTAAAGTGCGAGCATGGCTACAAGATGGCTGCCGTATTTTGAAGACAAATTGTCTACTTTTGACAGTTCTTTGGTTTAAATTTATCCGCGATTTCCAAGACCCAGATAAAAATTAAATTGAATAAAATAATCGTTTTTAGCGAATAAATTACTAAAGCACGAGGCTTACTATCAAGAACTTAGTCTTGGACAAACACAAGAACTAAAGATTCTGGATAAAAGCATTTTTTTTGAGCAAAATATTAATATAATTTCATCAATCAACACAATTTTTCCAGGTTTATCCTCAGCTGTGATACTTCTTGTTGTTAGTCTGCTTGTATGATAGCATTCATAGATATCAGAATATTGTGATAGCATTCAAGCTGTAAAAAATTTTGGCAAAGTTTTTACAGCCAGCCGCCTGCCTGGTGTCTCCTTACTTTCGTCATTTCGTTCTTCTTCAGTAGTTAAAGTGTAAAAGGGCAACAAACCGACAAACTCACTTTTGATTTTAGCGTGTGTAAGTGGCCAACAGTGTTAAATATTGAAGCTGCCTAAAGGTATCTAACGTATCTTGACGACTACCATCAATCATTGATGGTAGTCGTTAAGCTAGCTGAAGAAGAACGAAATGACGAAAGTAAGGAGGGGACACCAGGCAGGCGGCCGGCTGTAAAAACTTTGCCAAATTTTATTACAGCATGAATGCTATCATACAAGCAGACTCTAACAACATGAAGTATCACAGCTGAGGATGAACCTGGAAAAATTGTGTTGCTTGATGAAATTTTGCTCAAAAAAAAATGCTTTTATCCACGAATCTTTAGTTCTTGCGTTTGTTCGAGACTAAGTTCTTGATAGTTAGCCTCGTGCTTTGGTTCCGGCTATCAAGCCGGAACCAACGGCTTAACTGGCCTTCCGAGGTATCGAGTTCGAGATATTTTATGCCGCTTACGGTCACCCATCCCCATGGGGACTGCGTTCAGGGTTGCTTAACGTGCGTAAGCGCTGATAATGCTTACGCTCCCTTGGCCGTCACCTATCGGGTCTCTATCAGAATCGCCTCAAGTTAGGATAACGTAGTAAGCTGGACAATTATTTATTTGGTAGGTATGTGATTTCTCTATTACTATAAGTATTAAAAGAACTCATTAACTCAACATATTTTTATTTTTAATGACATGCACAGCATTCAATCTTTTATATTACATAAACAAATCTTGAGGTACATTTAGACATAACCACAAATCATTTAAAACTTCTTGTGCGGGCTTGGCTCAGCTGATTTTCTATAAATAAAGATGTTTTGCTCGAGTTACACTACTAGCATCAGGTACTGCTGGTCCAATAGCAGCAGTCCATGGAGGAGACTTGCAACTCTGAAAATATAAAATAATATAATAATAAATATCATTCAGTCATACAATACATAAAGATTAAGGAAAATACCTATTTTTAGCCTGCTACTCCAACTGCATGTGGAACCTATTGTGCAGTATGTGCAGTTTTAAGCATACAAGCGCTATCAGTATTTTTGCAGTAGTCCACTGCAAGATGTAGGCCTCCTCCAAGGATTTCCGTCATTAGGATGGTTTTGCAATACCCACCATACATGGCAAATGGGTTAGTGAGCCCAGACTGTTTGGCTTGTATCAGTTACAACATCATCATCATTATCAAGTCTTTCTTAGTCGCCACTGCAGAAGCACAACCATCTCTGTACAACTAGAGCCATATTAGCCAGAGCAGCTCTTTGATGCTTATGTAAGCTTTATTTAAGTGGTCCAATTCTACACTGCTGAGATCCACATATTAGTTACAGTGCTGCTACCCATTGATACCGTTTTTCAAGCGAGGGAAGGGTAGTTAGTTTGACTGGATGAACATGATACAAGTATTTAGTATGCTTTTTGTTCGGATAAGTTGGGTTTGATTCGACATAACCGCAAGCACCGGACAGGCAATTGAAGATGACACCCCTGATTTTAACCTAACAGTCTTCTGTCTCACATAAAACCCTAGTATGTACTTACATTATTAATGCCAGTTTAGGTTTCCTTGGAATTAGATCGGAAGGCTTATTCTTTTCCATGCTGATGATGCTGAGCTGAACATCATGCAATAGCAACTTTTGTGCTAACTTGGGACGAACTAGTATTGCCAGTTTTCTCCCCGGCCCAGTGAACCAAGCTCCCTTTCCTCAAAATTTTTTTTGAAATTTCGCCATGTCTGGTAGAAAACATTTACAATCCATATAATAACATAATATACAAACCGGCATTAGCCTTAAAAAATTATGCTATAGGTTATTTTTTACTTTGTAAAAAACTGATTCACTGTAAACATTATACCTAATGGAGATTAAAAAATTGTCTTTTAGTATTCAATCTCAAGTCAAGGAATTGAATCTAGGTACTGTTTACTTTGACAAGTTACGATATCATAAAAAATACGAGTAAATGTACCTATGCATTATTTTACTTACAGTTTCCATTGATCTTAAAGTTTTGTCAGGTGGTCGTGTAGTATGGTCTTGACTTCCGGAGTTCCCTTTTTGAATGCCCAATAGGCCTGTTAATTCACAGTTGGTGAAAATTTCACGGGCTCTCATCCAATAATTCACATTGTTACTTCTTACACTGAAACATTTTTATATACGAAGTATTGGCATTTGATTGATACACGAAATACTCTTCACTTGAATTCCACATTATAATTCTTCTATTTTATAAGCAGATTTACTCATTTTCTTATAAAAACTCTGTAAAATCTTCAAACGTAAATATATATTTTGAAAATATTTTGACAAGTAATGGGCAAAATCATAGACAATATGAGAGATGAACGTCAAAAATTTAAAGAAAAATGGACAGCACTATTTACCGATTCGGTGTTGTCATATGTAAATACTTTTTATTCAATATTATGGCAATGCCAATTTAACACGTAGTTTAAAATTTATCCACGGGACAAATTGTATCGCACTGTCAACCCATGCTCGCTACTTAGATAAAAACGGCGACCATTTTAATTAGTAACGCCCCGCGATAGGTAACTATCGCGCAAGCCATGCTACGGGCGCAGGCATGAATCACCTGATTGTCTGATAAGAAGGATAATTCCGTGCTTCGGAAAGCATGTTAAGCCGGTGGTCCCGGCTGCCATCTGGTAGTCGTTAAAGGAACCACGTCAGAGGCTGAGAGGCGGTACCGCAGAACTCCGACACCAGGGTGTGCATGGTCGACTGACCGTGTCACCTACACGAAATGATGATGAATGATACAATTAGTGCGTTCAAACAAACAAACAAACAAACTAATCAGCTTTATAATATCAAATAGTTAGTATAGATATGAAAATTGCACGTTTTGTGAAATCGCTTGTTCGAAAATAGTACCCCCGTGCAATAGCGGTCTGTTTACCTGGTATTCTGGTTCCGTGAGTGACCACAACGAGACAACTCTAGTTTTTCTCAGACGACCTCGAATTCCAAGGAATCGATTCTAGCGAAAACGTTTAGCTTGAAGCCGTATAGGCGAGGGCTAAATATGTAGACATGTCGCACAATTTGTGCTAACAATACAGTATTGTAAACTTGTGTCGGAGGATACGATACGATACGATAAGACGGTACGGATACGATACAATATTTTTATAATAATTACTTAGATAGGTAATTAACATCCACGACCCTGGCCAATCTGAAAAAGATCGTTTTCCATCATGACTGACCGAGAATTGAACCCGCGACCACTCGTTTCCAAGGCTGGCGCGTCACGGATGTAGTCAAAGTCGTAAAATATAGTAGTAACACTGGCGCCACGCAGCAATTAATTCTTTTAATCCTAAATTATATCGAATTTAAAAAATCTAACAAGTACATAACTAGTAAATTACTTGAAGTATTTTTGTATTCATTTTCACTAATATTCGTTTGATAAAACAAGAGAAAAACAGGTTAACGCCAAAAGTGACCACTTTTGGCGTTAACCGATTGTTCTCTTTAAATATGGCACTAATAAATTACTTGTAATATACAAAAAATACTATAAGTAATTTAGTAGTTTTGTACTTGTTAGATTTTTAAAATTTGATAGAATTTATGATTTAAGGAATTTAATTGCTGGGTGGCGCTAGTGTTACGTGTATAAGAGCGCCTTAACGTATTATTTCATCGCAATCATTGTTGCGTCCGCTTATCTAAGATGACAATGTGTATGTTTGTATCTCGAATAGCACAGGAATAGATTCTACTCGTACCTCTCCAACGCGTCTGGCGAGCGTGAAGAGTGTAGGCCAAATCCTCTGACTGCTCTGGTTAATATATGGCTACAGAGAGGGTCGTGCTCCTGCAGTGGAGATTTAAGACCTAATGACGATGAGATTCTAGCGAAAACACAGCTTGGCTTGAAGCCGTATGGGCGAGGCTAAACATGAGAGACAAATTTTTTTTTTAATCTATTCATATCTCTCTTAAGTTATTATTTAATCGCACTCAATGTTGCGACTGCTAATGTAAACCAACATAATTAAGATAAAATATGTAAGTGTTTTTGTTTGCAACCTCGAATGTCAAAGGAATCCATTCTAGCGACAACACAGCTTAGCTTGAAGCCGTGTAGGCGAGGGCTAAACATAGGTCACTTAACATATTATTTCATCGCACTCACTGTTGCGTCCGCTAATTTAAACCAACATTATAAAGATTAAAGATTAGGTACTGTGTTTGTTTCTAACCGTAAATGTCAAAGGAATCGATTCTAACGACAACACAGCTTAGCTTGAAGCCGTATAGGCAAGTGCTAAACATAGCTCACTTAACATATTATTTAATCGCATTACGGCCGCTAATCTAAACCAACATAATTAAGATAAAAGATGACTGTGTTTGTTTGTAACCTCGAATGTCAAAGGAATCCATTCTAGCGACAACACAGCTTAGCTTGAAGCCGTGTAGGCGAGGGCTAAACATAGGTCACTTAACATATTATTTCATCGCATTCACTGTTGCGTCCGCTAATTTAAACCAACATTATAAAGATTAAAGATTAGGTACTGTGTTTGTTTCTAACCGTGAATGACAGAGGAATCGATTTTAGCGACAACACAGCTTAGCTTGAAGCCGTGTAGGCGAGGGCTAAACATAGCTCACTTAACATATTATTTCATCGCACTCACTTTTGCGTCCGCTAATTTAAACCAACATAATTAAGATAAAAGATGACTGTGTATGTTTGTAACCTCGAATGTCAAAGGAATCCATTCTAGCGACAACACAGCTTAGCTTGAAGCCGTATAGGCGAGGGCTAAACATAGGTCACTTAACATATTATTTCATCGCACTCACTGTTGCGTCCGCTAATTTAAACCAACATTATAAAGATTAGAGATTACTGTGTTTGTTTCTAACCGCGAATGACAGCGGAATCGATTTTAGCGACAACACAGCTTAGCTTGAAGCCGTATAGGCGAGGTCTAATCATAGCTCACTTAACATATTATTTCATCGCATTACGGCCGCTAATCTAAACCAATATAATTTAGATAAAAGATGACTGTTTGCTTATGAACTCGAATGTCAAAGGAATCGATTCTAGCGACAACACAGCTTAGCTTGAAGCCGTATAGGCGAGTGCTAAACATAGCTCACTTAACATATTATTTAATCGCATTACGGCCGCTAATCTAAACCAACATAATTAAGATAAAAGATGACTGTGTTTGTTTGTAACCTCGAATGTCAAAGGAATTCATTCTAGCGACAACACAGCTTAGCTTGAAGCCGTGTAGGCGAGGGCTAAACATAGGTCACTTAACATATTATTTCATCGCATTCACTGTTGCGTCCGCTAATTTAAACCAACATTATAAAGATTAAAGATTACTGTGTTTGTTTCTAACTGCGAATGACAGCGGAATCGATTTTAGCGACAACACAGCTTAGCTTGAAGCCGTATAGGCGAGGTCTAATCATAGCTCACTTAACATATTATTTCATCGCATTACGGCCGCTAATCTAAACCAATATAATTTAGATAAAAGATGACTGTTTGCTTATGAACTCGAATGTCAAAGGAATCGATTCTAGCGACAACACAGCTTAGCTTGAAGCCGTGTAGGCGAGTGCTAAACATAGCTCACTTAAGATATTATTTAATCGCATTACGGCCGGTAATTTAAACCAACATAATTAAGATAAAATATGACTGTGTTTGTTTAAAAACTCGAATGTCAAAGGAATCGATTCTAGCGACAACACAGCTTAGCTTGAAGCCGTATAGGCGAGGGCTAAACATAGCTTACTTAACTTATTATTTATACTCATTCAGTGTAGCGACCACAAGTCCAAACTAACATTTAGGGGATGATTCATGAACTCTTAGGGGTCAAGTACTGTCCCCTTTTAAAATAAATAATTTGAAAGAAAACGAAGAGATCTTTTAAAACTTTGTTCTGAAAAGCCCTGACCCTTCAAACTATTTTATGATCTATTATCATCATAACATATAACATCTAATCTCACCAGTGAGAAGTCCACTGCTGGATATAGGCCCAAGGTTTTTAATCATTTCTTTTTTAATTTAAAAGTTACATTGATTTATTTGTGGCAATAAATGATTTTTTATTTTTATTTATTTTATTTAAAAGAGTAGGAGTGTTAGACTGGGGTATGTTAGAACGGGATTAAGATATTTGGGATGCTACTTAATCGAATGAATTGGGGATGCGACTGTAGCAGCTCGGGGGGCAAGGCAGGCACTCATCATCGTGGTCTGGATGATGACCATTTGAATCTGTCATGCACAGCAGGAGCACGACCCTCTCCTTACTGCCAGAGCCATATATAAACCAGAGCAGTCAGAAGATTGGGCTTATACTCTCCACGCTCGCCAGACGGGTTAGAGAGGTCACTTTGATGTCTAAACGCTTTGTTTAGCTTATGTTTCCTGAGATGCCTTCTACGACATCCACGGGAAGACTTGAAGTGGTCCTATTCTACTCTGCCAGGCCGGGAACCACACGGCGGGTTAGTTATGATGAAATAATAGGTAGTTATAGTCAAGAATGGTCTTTATGCTGCTTATTATCTATTACAACACTATTAAAGAAGTGTATAAATAGAGATATCGTTTAGTACTTTGCTAAAAAAAGTAATTTGCCATGCCGGTATTGGAATCGGAGACCCGCCGCTCGTCAGCTTTTTACCGGGCGTCCTTGCGGCACTAAATACAAAGGGCTACAGATGTAGCTCTCGAGACATGTATGCATAGATATCGTTTAGTATTAGGTCCTTACCTATGAAATTGGCGTTTTATATAGAGAATTTCGAGTGAAGTGTTTGATAAATTCAACAAAAGTGAAATTTTCCATGTAGTTACGGACAACAGTAAGTCTGATTTAGACATTATAAAATTTACAAAAAGTTAGAAAAAATATAGAAAATTAGCTACATTTTAATTAAAATGGAAAAACCTGAAACTAGTTCATCCCATTAGCAAATAATTAAATTCACAGAAACTAAAAAAATTAAAAATGCAGAATGTTGTTAATATACAGACCACTTTCAAGTTTTAATAAAAAAAAACGTGCTTAATTGAAAATTATTGTCACTAGTAAGAAAATGGCAAGCGGTATAAAAACACCAATTTCATAGGTGAGGACTGAGGACCCAATACTTTGCTAAAAAAGTAATTTGCCATACCGGTATTGGAATCTTTTTACCGGCGACCTTGTGGCACAAAATACAAAGAGCTACAGATGTAGCTCTCGAGAAATGTATGCAAAGATATCGCTTAGCAGTTTTGCTAAAAAAAGTAATTTGGCATGCCGCCGGCATGGCAAATTAATGCCGGTATTGGAATCAGGAACCCCCGCTCGTCAGTTTTTTTACCGGACGACCTTGCGGCACTAAATACAAAGGGCTACAGATGTAGCTTTCGAGAACGTATGCCTTCTGTAATAGGCCTTCTCTTCTTCTTCCTCACATTTTCCCACTTTATGTAGGTCGGCACAGCATGTCAGTTTCTTAAGAAACTTCAAAGAAAATATGACCAGCGATAGAGTGGGGTGGAATTCCACCTCACTCTATATTTTCTGTCACACAATTCTTACATCAAGTTATCCTTCTGTTGTAATTAAATTACACGTAAATAGCGTGCAGCACAGCCCCTCGTCCCACACCCCGCGCCTCTCCGCGACGTCACTAGCCGTCCGCAAGGCTGTAGCGGTGACTTAGCATTTTTCAATGTCGTTTCAGCTTTGCAATGACTATTCAATATATTATTACTATACATGAGGAGCCCGATGGTCTAGTAGGCATGTACAATTTTAGCGCTTATTATTATTATTTTTTACGTCATAGGATGGCAAACGAGCAAGCGGGTCACCCAATAGCAAGCTACCACCGCAACACCAGGGGTGTTTTTTTTTTTTGAATGGACTACGTAGCTAGCTCTAAGTGAGCTTTCGCTACTTCACCGGACTTTTTGAGGTGAGGGCAACCTGTAAGGCAATCAACACCAAAGGGTTCCCAGGAGGGACGAACCTCGGCTTTGGGCGTTGCCTGGGTGCGCAAGGCTTGGAGAGACAGCAAACTCTCATATGCCTGATGGGCCGCGATTTGCATGCATGACCTGAAGGGCCGAACTGAGAAACAATGGCAAAGCCTTTAAAGAGCAGCAACTCTCATGTTTTGCCGTATGGGCCGAAAGCTACGGTGTCCGAAGGACCTATCCTGGGTGCAAATCACCCGGGATCGCCGGGCGGTCACCAGTAATCGGAGCTAGTCCTACTCTACGCACTTTGTTCCGGTGGCGAGTGCGACGGGGTCGGAGGGTGGGATTCCTCTGGCTGTTCGGAGCCGGAGAGGATCTGGACTGGGCCAGGGGTGTGACAAACAAGAGCGTTGTCGGCCTTTTATTTTTCCCCCTCATGGGCAGAGGGGATGGGCCTCCGGCTCTCTCACACACCGAATGAAGCATAGCAGCGGTAAAGCCACTACTCAAACGTCGGTTTTCTGTTTGAGTGTCGTTCTTCCCCGTACGCGCCGGGGAATGCTACTAACAAGCTGAATTTAACCGTTAGCGTGGCTCTAGCCTCTACCACAACTAAATGCATTAATAATTATGCATGTTAAGCAACCCTGGGAGGGTCCCCATTTTGATGACTGACCATTCATAAAATATCTCGAGGTTCCTCTTTGCTTTGGAAGGCATGCGTAAGTGATCAGTGATGGATTAAAAAATATATTGCGCGTGTTTGTTTGCCACATCGTTCTTTAGATTTTGAACATTCCCTCAACAGTATTCTACAAAAGAAGCAGCTGGTACATTTCCGCTGGGGACCTATTATTGTCATTTTTTGGATTGCCGTTACTTTTCCGGGGGATGCTGCGAGTTTCCAGAACGGAGAGTACCCCTTAATATGGCGTCCCCGCACCTCTCCCCCGGGCTTAGAAGTTCTTTAGGTAGTGAAAAGCGGGATTAGATGCTACTGTTATTCTTCTTCTGTTTTATATTATGGCTTCCACCGAAATTTCAGTGATTCTGCCAATGTCTATTATAATGAGATAGTAAGTATCGGTTTGTACGGTAAAATTTTACCAAGTAGCATCAAAGATGGCGTATGTTCTTTGATGCCTCGTGGGAGCTTCTGGCGGCAAATCTATACGAGTCCATTTATCAGTCCACTCTAACTATTCCACAAATTGTTCATGAGCACGAGCATTTATAACACCAAACTACACCAATTTCATATTATAAAGTCCACTAAAATCAATTTGCAAAAATGTCTAAGGCAAACTTCAACTGTACCCCTTGACTTCCCACCAAAGAGCCAACGAATCTATATTTAGGTATGTTAATATTTGAAACATGAAGCTCATAAACTTGACAGTAACTGTACCTACTCCTTGACTTCCCACCACAAACTACTGTTCTTATATATTCGAACTATACACGTCGCCTCTTATACATAATCGTTTGTACTTGAGTTAATTCTCCAGTGGTGACCCTGATTGTTTACTCACATATTGACGTGTGCACGAATAGTTATTTGTCAAAAGGTGTATTATTTATGAGGCATAAATATTACTCCGCTTGTTTAAAGCGTGGTTATACCTCAGGGTTATACTCCTGTTTATTTCCCTCGTGTCGTTATCTTATTTTTATCAAGCGATTATGTTATGCGCCTATCAGGTGTATGCATATAGGTTGTTATGATATGAATAATAATATTAACTTTCCATGAGTAATCTTTGTTTATATTCGACGAGGTCCATGGCGTAGCGGTCAACATGCCTGACACGGATGGTCCCGGGTTCGATCCCCGGTCCGGTCAAGATGGAAAATGATCTTTTCCAGATTGACCTGGGTCTTGGATGTTTATGTTTAAAGTATCTACCTATTATAAAATATAGTATCGTTGAGTTAGCATCCCATAACACAAGTCTCGAACTAACTTTGGGGCTAGCTCAATCTGTGTGATTTGTCTGTATATTTTTATTTTTAATCAGTTCTTAGTGATAAAAATACAGTCGAGCCCATGTATGTGGCACTAACGTTAACGCACTCGTTAATCTATCACACAATAATATCATCATCTGCCCCCCTATTTACTAACTCGGATGACAGGTGTCGATGCCTATCAATCTAGGATTTGCTGTTACAATGCGGTTTTTGTATTCCAAATAAAAGTTTCGAGCAAGCAAAACCCGCATTGTAAAACTGTAAATTCTAGATTGATAGGCATCGACACCTGTCATCCGAGTTCGTAAATAAGGGGGCAGGTCTTGTTTAATCTCTACTGCAGGAGCATGACCCTCTGTACTACCAGAGCCAATTAGCCAGAGCCTAAGGCCAGAGCAGTCCAGAGGATTTGGCCTACACTCTCCACGCTGGCCTTTGATGTTTATAAGCTTTGCTTAGCTTGTGTTTCCTAAGTCACCTACGATATCCACGGGAAGATTTGGAGTGGTCCTATTCTACTCTGCCGGAAACCACACGGCTAAATGTGCATATATGCCTATTGCAAACAAACAAACAATCTAAGAAATCCACTTTATAATATTAGTTATACATATATCTTCGAGCAACACGGCCTCCGTACCGGACGGAGGGAAAGCAAAAGCGACAATTTACTATGACAATTTTTCTGGCGTTTTTTGCGGGGGGAAATGTGCACACAAGTTTAGTTCCGCACACCTACATACAAAACTTAAACTGTCACTTGATAGTAATTATGACATTGTCACAAAAAAATGACATAAAAAAGAAAAAATAATTTGTGTACAGATGAGTCACACACAACTAACACATAGACATGCATATGCCTAATTTTGGCTTGTAAGTACCTTGACAGAGGGGAATGCAGCGTATGGCTACTCCCTTCCGTGTTGCTCGAAGACATACATCCATCCATTCATCAGGTCTTTTTTAGTCTCCACTGCAGGAGCACGACCCTCTCTGTACTACCACAGCAATATATTAGCCAGAGTAGTCAGAGGATTTGGCTTTCACTCTCCACGCTGGCCAGACGGGTTGGAGAGGTCTTAGTTATACATATATGAATTAAAAGTTACGTGAGATAACATAATAAAATACTGAAACAAACCGTTTCACCCACGTATTTTTAATCCTGTAATGTTTATTTTCTTTAATTCTTCCTTCTTTTTACTTAAGCACACCTTATCTACTTATAATAATATTATTGTTGGACGCATCGCGGCGCGGTTGTTTCTACACGATGCATTACTGTCTATTTTGATTCCGTTCTCCACCCACAAGCCCACTTACATGCTAAACGAGGCTTTAGGCTTAATAAACTTGGGCTCTGTCTACCTGAAAAAAAAACCTGATAGGTAGTATGTTATGTATGTATGCAGTACGGTCACAAGTTCACGATTCAACGGTTCGGGCCACACCGACTTGAGGAGCCCGATGGCTTCGTGGGCGTGAGCATTATTAATGTTAAGCAACCCCGGGCGCAGTCCCCACTTGGATGGGTGACCGCAAGTGGCATAAAAACATCTCGAGCTCCTCCGAGCTTCGGAAGCCGTTGGTCCCTGCTGTTAACATTGATGACAGTCGTTAAGCTATATCAGATAACTTTAGTCAGCTTGAAAAATCTGACACCAGTGTTGGCCACTTACACATGAAAAACTAAAAAAAAAACTCCGACTTTACGTAAAGAAACTAATAAACTTGTTTCATTCATTACAAAAATCTATTTATCTTCGAAAAAGCTAAACAATCGATTGACGCTAATTCACCAAAATAGAGATTCATCATCGATTTTTTTCAGTCTCCACTGCAGTAGAGCGACCCCCTCTGTTCTACCAGATCCCCAGATCCATATTAGCCAGAGCAGTCCAAGGATTTGGCCTACACTCTGCACGCTGGCTAGTAGAGTTGGAGAGGTATCTTTGATGTTTATAAGCACTGTTTAGCTTGTGTTTCGTAAGTCGCCTCCTACGACATCCACGGAAACTTGGAGTGGTCCTATTTTACTCTGCCGAGAGCCACACGGCTGCACACACATTTAAAATAAATATTGTGTAATCTAAAACTCTATTCCAGTGCATTTTCGTTCACATCACCATCATCCCAGTCGTAAAAAGTCTTCTAATGGACATTGGTCTCCTCAAACGATTGAGGGGTAATTGCCATACTCACCACGCTTGGCAGACGGGTTGATGAGCGAAGTTTGTTTAGTTTACGAGTATACTCGTATCGGTTTCGATGCTACTGCCATCAAAACCGCTTTTTAAGCGTGGGAAGGGTAAGAGTTTATTGGATTAGAGATGGGAATAAGCGACTTGCCCACCCGCCATAGCTCTCGCCGACAAAACGACTTCTTCTTACCAGCTCCACACCTTCACTTATACAGTAATGGGCCTCAATACATGGCAGTTAAGGTGTACAATCACCTGCCAAGTTCATTAAAAGCCCTCCAAGGCAATAAATTTGAAAATAGTTTGAAATGTCTCCTTTTAAGCAGGGCCTATTATAATATGAAGGAATTTCTAGAGGATAAGTTTTTAGATTAAGTTTTAGTCAGAAAGTTTTATGTTTGTTAAATTGAATTATTACTGATTTGTTATATTTTATTTCTTGTTTATGTTGTTCAAATGTGAAAATTATTTAATAATTATTCGCAAATACCGAAAGGTTTAATGTAACATACATTTTATGTGAATAAAAAATATGAATATGAATTTGGGATGCTACTTGCTAAGATGGATTGGGGATAAGTAGCGTGTAGTAGTAAGTAGTAGTCGGGAAGCTGGGCGCGCGTATCCGCGTAACTAGTGGACTGGCAGTTGACGATGATATCACTGACAAAATATTCGCTTCGTTCACATAGGTATTGTCTATCACTACATATATACATATTATAAAAAAAAGTCCTCCGCCGCGTCTGTCTGTCTGTCTGTTCGCGATGAACTCAAAAACTACTGCACGGAATTACATGCGGTTTTCACCAACAGATAGAGTGATTCACGAGGAAGGTTTTAAGGTATAATACATGCCCGGGCGCAGCCGGGTAGGGCTGCTAGTCCATTATATTTTTTATGTTATGGCCGCAGATTACAATAAGTTATGGCTTCCATCGAGGTTATAATACAATATTATTTTACTGTACTGGCTAGTTTTCGTTCTTGAAAATTAATTATTGTTCTTTTTTTTTAATTAAGAAGCGGCTGAAGTAATTTTATTTCAATACACAACAACAAGAAAATATAAACGATATGAAAATCGATTAAAGCGGTCGATGCGGTTGTTGAATAGCTGTACCCATTCATGTAAAGTATTGTAATAAATGGAAGCGCCTCGCACATTGAAATCTTTAGAAGAGTTGAGTTCATTTTTAGATTAGACTATCTTCACCGCCGAACCGCGATTAAAAACAACAAACTAATAGAAATAGAACACCTATGCTATTGTGTCTGCAACAGTTTCACGGGATTAAGTGGATTAAGGCGCTCAAAATAGTAGATTTACATCAACGCAGAACTTCCTCAATTTTGATTATTTTTACTACGAGTATCCAATTGCCCGTGGTCGTGATTATTATAAGCGCTTGCGCATGTTAAGCAACCTTGGCGTTCTCAACTTAGGAAGAAACCCCAACTTTTTGTTGCTTGTTATAATTTTAGTGCTATATTGTATGGAAATTTTACATATATCTCCGCGGTTTAAAAATCATACTGTTGAGAAGAGCAAGGCAAATTCTATTAGATCCAACCCTCAGAAACAACAAATTTTTGCTAAGCTATTTTAAAGCTCACTCGTTTTGAGTTTCGTCTGATGTTTCGACAACATTGCAGCTGCCAGTTTCACAGGCCGACTCATCATCATTTCGGTGACAAGGTCAGTAGATCATGCACACCCTGGTGTCAGAGTTCTTCGGAACCGCCTCTCGGCCTCTGACGTGGATCCTTTAACGACTACCAGATGGCAGCCGGGACCAACGGCTTAACCTGCCTTCCGAAGCACGGAATTATCTTTCTTATCAGACAATCAGGTGATTCATGCCTGCAATGTCCTAGCCAAACTGGAAACAACTAAACAAAGTATGCTTCCCGTGGGAATCGAATCCACTACCCCCGGGTCGACAAGGCAAACGCCCTAACCACTGGACCACGGAGGCAGACCGACTGAGGAACAGCGATGGTGTATGTTGAGATGTCAAATCGATCCTCTTATGAATAATATTGATTTTCTTATAAGATTTTTTGTACATTGGAATCGCCTAACTTAATTATTTCCAAGCTTTTCTTTATAAACTTTTTCATTGTTTGTTCTTTTGAGGAGCCCGATGGTCTAGTGGGCGTGAGCATTATTAGCGCTTTCGCATGTTAAGCAACCCCGGGTGCAGTCCCCTCTTGGATGGGTGACCGCAAGTGGCATAAAAATATCTCGAGCTCCTCCGTGCTTCGGAAGGCACGTTAAGCCGTTGGTCCCGGCTGTCATCATGGCATGCCGATGCCGATGATGGCAGTCGTTAAGCTAAGTCAGATGCCTTAATTAAGGCAGCTTGAAAAATCTGACACCAGTGTTGGCCACTTACATACACGAAAAACAAACAACAACAAACAAATAAACTTTTTCATAGCTATTAGCGAGGATTTATTGGCAATTTATTATTTATGTTATTGTGTAAAGTAATTATTATTAACTTGCTTGTCGACATTTAAATATTTTTCCTTATATTTTCTTTCCGCCAACCGTTTTTAGGGTTCCGTAGTAAACTAGGAACCCTTATAGTTTCGCCATGTCTGTCTGTCTGTCCGTCCGCGGTTTTACGCAGAGACTATAAGTACTAGAAAGCTGTAATTTGGTATGGGTATGTATAATTATCATGCCAAAAAAGTGGTACAAAAATATTTGTAAAAAAAAAGATTTTTTAGTGTATCTTCCATACAACTAAAGAGGAAGTAATATTTTTGTTTCTATACAAACCCGTCGTGTTGGGTATTGTTAAATAGGTCTTTAAAAAACATTGTGAGGTTGAGAAGACCTTTTCGATTTAGGGATCCGTTTCCGAAATATTTGATTATAAAGTGCAAATTTTTGTTAGAGGTAAGTGTCCCCGCCCCCTCTATCTGCTAAACGGTTGTATATGGATACGTGAAAAAAATTACAGCAGTAGTATATATACTGAAGTTGAAAGGAAGACTATCAGAGTTGAGTACTAAGTACATACTAAAAAGTAATAGGCAACCAACTTATAAAATGTACTCGAAAATGTAAAATTCCATAAAATTTTCATTGTTAGATGTTTTTGGTCGCTAAACTGTGAGGTGCATGGTTACGTGAAAAAAATTACAGCAGTAGTATATATACTGAAGTTGAAAGGAAAACTATCAGAGTTGAGTACTAAGTACAAAGTTATAGGCAAACAACTTCTAAAATGTACTCGAAAATGTAAAATTCCATAAAACTTTCATTGTTAGATGTTTTTGGTCGTTAAACTGTGAGGTGCGAGTGTGAACAGTTGTCATTCGCAACTACGGAACCCTACACTGCGCGTGGCCCGACACGCACTTGGCCGGTTTTTTTCAAAGCTGAATTCAGTTATCAGTTCAAGTCACGCATGTTAAGCAGCCCCGGGTATGGTACCCACGAAAATGGGTGACCAGTGGCATATAAATATCTCGAGTTCCTTCGTGCATCAGAAGGCACATAATAGGAAGGAAGCATAGCCTTTTTAAGGCAGTGGTAAATATATTCCCATCGAAAATTGAACCTTACACCTTGGTGATAAGGTTCATATACAATTATTATTTAATATACCTACTACCTTATAAACGGTTAAGTCCCGGCTGCCATCATTGATGCCAGTCCTTAAGCTTTGTCAGATGCCTTTGGCTGCTTAAAGTGTCTGAAACCAGTGTTGGCAAAAAACGAAAAATAATTTACTTATTTTAAATAATATGGTTTTTGGTACAGGCAGCGCCGGCGCAGACGACAGTGAGGGCGAAGAAGCGAGCTCAGCGCTCGAAGAAGAGCTGTCACTACACGATGAAGGCGCCCCTGCGCGAGCGCTGGCAGCGCTGAATGCGCTGCGCAAGTCACGACAACACTACGACGTGCTACTGGTAGCGGGGGGCGCGGAAATCGCGGCTCATCGTGCTGTCTTGGCGGCGACATCGCCATATCTGCTAGAGACGCTAGCAGCACCCTCTCCCCCCGCCTCGGCTGCGGCCCCCGCTTACCGCGTCGATGATGTCGAGCCAGACGCGCTGAAGGAGCTCGTTGAATATGCTTACACTGGAAGGTACGAATGATCATCATCAGGTCCTTAGTCTCTACTTCAGGTGCAAGGCCCTCTTCAGAACTACCAGAGCTATATGGGTTGGAGAGGTCTCTTTGATGTTTTTAAGTTTTAGATTGTGTTTCCTAAGTCACCTTCTACAACATCCACGGCCACGGAAAGACTTGGAGTGGTCCTATTCTACTTTACCGGGAACCACAAGGCATTCAATACGATTTTTTTTTAATTACAAGGTTGTAGGTGTTATAATATTCTTATGCGATTCCAGATTGCGCGTTCGAGAAACGGGCGCAGCGCGACGCCTCTACCTGGCAGCGTGGCGTTTACGCGTCGAGGCCGTACGCGCTCACCTCGCCGCGCGTCTGGTCCGACGCCTCGCGCCTCAGGACTGCCTTGAGTTACGCGCCCTACCAGACCTCGCACCAGAACAGCTTTCTATGCTGGATACTTATATTGCACAGAACGTGAGTTGACTTGAATATTTCTGCTCCTCGACAGTCTACTCGGAGTACTGGTGTCCCAGGACTGCCTCGAACTTCGGTCTCTGCCTTACCTCGCACCCGATGAACTCGCTATGCTGGACATCTCCATCGCACAGAACGTGAGTAGACTTGAATATTTCTAAACCTCCATCAAGTCTACTCGGAGTATAGAGCCTAAAGGCAAGATAGAGCGCGTAACTCAAGGCAGTCCGCCTTAAGTTACGCGCTCTACCAGACCTCGCACCAGAACAGCTGGCTATGCTGGACACTTATATCGCCCAAAACGTGAGTAGACTTGAATATTTCTGAATCTCGATCGCGTCTACTCTGGAACCCCAGAACTGCCTCGAACTACGAGCTCTGCCATACTTCGCACTAGAAATACCTTGCTATGCTGGACACATACATCGCACAGAACGTGAGTCAGAATTGATATCTGAACCTCGATTGCGGATACTCGGAGTACTGGAGCTTCAGGACTGCCTCGAACAACGAGCTCTGCTTTACGTCGCTCGCGACCATCAACTCGCCATTTTAAACACCTACGTCTTCCAGAACGTGAGTCAGAGTTAATGTTGCCGAGCCTCGCTCGCGTCCACTCCAAAGACTGGAGCTTCAGGGTTGCCTTGAGTTACGCGCTCTGCCCAACTGTGCACCAGCACAGCTTGCTATGCTGGACATCTCCATCTCACAGAACTTGAGTTAGGATTAATCTAATTGAGCCTCGATCGCGTCTTCTCGGAGTACTGGAGTCCCAGGACTGCCTCGAACTACGAGCTCTGACCTCGCACCTGACCGACTCACACCTGAGTCAGAATTAATATATCTGAGCCTCGCTCGCGCCTACTCTTAGTACTGGAGACCAAGGACTGCCTTGAGTTACGCGCCCTGCTCGACCTCGCACCAAAACAGCTTGCTATGCTGGATACTAATATTGCACAGAACATGACTCAGAATTAATATATCTGAACCTTACTGCTTGCGTCTACTCGGAGTACTGGTTACGTGCCCGTACGACCTCACATCAGAACAGCTAGCTATGCTGGACACATATATTGCACTAACCGTGAGTAAGAGTTAATATATCTCAGTCTCAATCGCGTCTTCTTTGTAGACTGAAGCCTCAGGACTCTGCCGGACCTCGCACCTGATCAACTCGCACTTTGACGTCTACATGGTACAGAACGTGAGTCAGAATTACTGTAACTGAGTCTCGCTCGCGTCTTCTTGGAAGACTGGAGCCTCAAGACTGCCTTGAACTACGCGCTCTGCCGCAACTCACACCAGAACAGCTTGCTTTACTGGACACCTACATCGTACAGAACGTGTTACAATTGATTTATCTGAGCCTCACTCGCGTCTTTTTCGAAGACGGATCCTCAGAACTGCCTTGAATTATGAGCTTTGTCTTACTTCCCATCCCCCATAATCTCATACTAACTACACTAATTCTCTAAATGGGGTCACTAAAGCCTTACCTGTAATTTTTAAGGAAGTCGCTCAACGGCACTTAAAAAGACAGTTGTGCAGTTTATCGTCTTCTTAATTTCCTTGATAGCTCATTTTTATCTGATTATTTTAGTTACAAAATGCACTGATGTTTCTTTCGGTTTTTGTTTTTAGTTCGAGGAGCTGTGTTCAATGGGTGCGCTGGGCGGTCTACCCCTGATTCGTATCGAGATGCTTCGCGCCAGCAGTGCAGAAGGTGGCGAGGAGACACCCGTGGCTGTGGCTGATGCTGCACTCACTTGGCTGAGAGACCGCAACATTGATTTAGAAGTAAGTGTACTAATGCTGTACGTGGTTGGCGTGAGGGAGGGGAGAAGTATTCGATTAGTACGCTAGGTAGATGTGGATCGAGATCATAACAACGGTAGATGTGCATCTCGATACACATCTACCGTTGTTATGTTATCACCAGCAATTATTTTATTAGGTTATTATATTGTTTCTCATTAACTTGCAGTTGGAAGAGCTATGCTCTCGCACTCACTTACTGTTCGTCGACGGCGGCGGCGCTCTACGTGACTGTGGGGAACTGCCCGAGACCCGCGCGGACGTGCCAGAGCTGCAGCAGTACCGACGCGAGGCCGCTGAGAGAGACCGCACGAGTCGCCGACGTGACATCACTAGCGTGCCTCGAGCGCACGCTTTGCCTGCTCTCGAACTCGGCGCCAGGTAGGCTCACTTTACCCACTAGCCTTCTATTGGCCAAAACCGATCGGTTAGGCGGCGTTCTAAGAGACTACGGCGAGTTCCCTGAGACTCTCGCGGACATGCCAGAGCTGCAGCAGTACCGGCGCGAGGCCGCTGAGAGAGACCGCACGAGTCGCCGTCGTGACGTCACTAGCGTGCCTCGTGCGCACGCTCTGCCCGCTCTCAAACTCGGCGCTAGGTATGGTTACTTTACCCACCAGCCTTCTATTGGCCCAAAACGATCGGTTAAGCAGCGCCCATTACATTGTTCAATTTTCAGAGCTCTAGCTCTAGCACGCTAGGTTTGTATTGTGTAATGGCAGTTAGTGAGGTAGTGATCCAATCTAGTGCGATCGTATGGACTCTGCCGCGCTAGATCATCTAGTGCACTAGCTAGTGAGCTAGATTGCATGGTGTAATAACAATTAGCGCTTAGCAGGCTTCACTAGGTCAAGGCCAGTCTGTCAGCGAGTGCTTGCGCGAGTGATCTCTACGTAATAATTAATGTTTAAATCCAAATATTAAAAAATGTCGCAGCCATAGCGAAAAGCTTTTTCTAAGGAAAAAGAAGTGATATTAAATGTCATTGAATTGCCTTTCTTATGGGACAAAAACATAAGGATTATAAAAATAGAGATATGCAAAATGATGGGAACAAAGTTATGCTTGAAATTTACAAGGGGTTTGATTCCAACGCCACATTAAAAATTAAGTACTCCTTGACCCAACATTTTCTACGTCTTTTTTATGAATTATTATTGAACTTGAAACCAACGCTAAAGCGAGCCGATCCTCTGGTTTTTTGATGGTGCCATTTGTTCTGAGATGCGTGTAGTTCGAACGATGAACATTTGCGAAATGAGGAAGTTACTTACTACTTACTAATTAGCGTGGCTAGCTAGTGTAGTGTAATGACTGAGCTCTTTTTATCGCGCACTCAGCACTAGATCTAGAGCTCTGAAAATTGGACAATGTAATGGGCGCTTTAGGCGGCGATTTACGTGACTAAGGCGAGCTGCCCAAACCCATACCACGTGGATGTGCCAAAGGTGCAGCAGTATAGAGACCGCATGAGTCGCCGGCGTGACGTCACTAGCGTGCCTCGTGCGCACGCTTTGCCCGCCCTCGGCGCCAGGTATGCTTAATGAGACACAACAACAAAGAGATGAAACATTTCTTATTTACTTTATTTAATACATAAAGAGATAGTATAACGTCATAATATAGCCAATAACGCGCATACATTTCGCGTTCCGGGTCATATAACCGGATGATTAGGGCCCATCAGACGTTGGTGGAAATGAGGGTCTTCGGAAATGAATTGGTTTATTGACCAATTAGTGTATGATACGTATTAAGGGGATGATTTTATGGCAGGACGGCAAAAGGAGCGGCTGACTGCACTGTGCTAGCGGCCAGGAAACTGAATGGTGGTAGTGGCGGCGCGCGCACCACTCGAGCGCTATTCGCCTTGCGTGGACGTTTGGCCGTCGCTAAGATCGCTTGGAGAGATGTCGGTGGCGTCGACGGAGCAGGCGTGGCTAGAGGTGAGTTAGCGGGTTAAATAGAAAAACAGAGAATCAATGTGGCTGTCGCTCGCGTGCTACTAGAGACGCCTATTCAACAAATTTCATACGAAACAAGCGTGTCAGGGGCGGTAACGTTTATTGATACTTATTTGAGTTACAGGAAAAATCTGCTATTTTCTACTTACTAGAACTAAACTTTTTTACTGTAATTATGATCGATATTAATACGTTTTTTTGAGCACGAACTAACAGGCCGAGTATGTGACATTCGTCTCTAGTAGGGCGTGAGTGACATTCTGTGCTCTGAGAATAAAACGAATGAATGAAAAGCGAAATGAACATCTCGTGATCAATTACGGACGAGGTGAAGCAAGGCAGGCGACTTAAATGTATTAGCTTACTTTTAAAAGGCTTTCGACATGGTTATACAACTCTTCACTGCTTGTACATGGTATTCTTCTAAATAATCTTTAGTGTCGAATCAATAGTCATTTTAAACATTGTCTTTACAAACAAACATATACAAATTACGATTTGAGTATTTCCACCTACTGCGGACTTTTCCTGGCGTACCACAAGGTTTACAACTAGGTCCCATGTTTTTTATTCATATCGCGTCAGGAGTGGTCGATCGCAACATCGGTGGATGACTTCCCTTCTGTTTTCCAGCAGCTTCCATAATTCTGGGTTAATATGGAATACTGCAAGGTGGCGCCTGTGCTGCCTTTACATTACATTTATTTAGTACCAAAATAAACTATAAGATGACGTGATAATCACTACATATTATAAAACAAAGTCCTCCGCCGCGTCTGTCTGTCTGTCTGTTCGCGATAAACTCAAAAACTACTCCACGGATTTTCATACGGTTTTCACCAATAGATAGAGTAATTCACGAGGAAGGTTTTAAGGTATAATACATGCCCGGGCGCAGCCGGGTAGGGCTGCTAGTCGAATATAAAGATTACACAACAATTAACAAGATGGCGCTGTTATAAATTTGAAACAGGCATACAATGTGAACATAAATGACACTGTTTACAGTAAACTAGAAAATGAACAAACCATATGCGCTAATCAGTGGCATTTAAATTACTTATATTAATCTATATATATAAAAGGATAAACTGAATGACTGACTGACTGATATATCAACGCACAGCTTAAACCCCTAGGTCTAAAGACTTGAAATGTTGCACATAGGTTCTTTATACAACGTAGGCAAGCACTAAGAAGGGATTTTTCAAAATACAACTCTTAAGGGGGTGGAAAGGGGTTCGGGGTGAAAATCAACAAACACGCGGACGAAGTCGCGGGCAACAGCTATGAATGAAAATAAAAATATTCGTGTACATTGAAGCCACGCATCGACAAACATATAATTTGGTCGCAGGCGGCGTGCTGGGCGGGTCCCGCGGCGAGCCGGACGAGGGCGAGCGCCGAGCGCGCCTGTCCGTGCCGCGGTGCGCGCACGGCACGGCGGCGCTGGCCAGCCGGCTGTTCGTGTGCGGCGGCTACGACCGCGCCAAGGTGCTGCAGGACACCGAGGCCTACGACCCGCTCACCAACACCTGGAGTGCACTGCCTAATATGCGGAGCGCTCGCGCCAGGTACATTCCCCCCTACGGCAAATACAGCGTGTAAAAGAACCCCTCGACCTAACCTCAAAGGGATGAGTCAGCCCGTTAATATGAACGGGTTTTCCTATGGGAAAATTTGGTAAGAACTAAAAAAAATTCGACATTTTCATTCTTGTGTTCGACCAGGTTCCAATTAGTATGGGAAAGATTGATGATCTGCTTTTCAGTTTTTTTTTTCGTATATGTAAGCGGCCAACACTGGTGTCAGATTTTTCATTGCTATATTTATAGATTTATAGCTGACATAGCATTTATAGTTTATTTCGGCAGTTAATATTATTGTCAAAAAGTTTGTATCGTTAGATCATTTTGGATATTAGATGTTGTGCTATGTTTACACTTGCTCTGTCGTATCCCGAATAAAGCTTCTGTTTATCTCGTCAAATTATACTAATTTTAATGATGGTCTATGTATCTCACTCCACAGATTCCCAGCGGCTCGCCTAGGTCGCGCAGTCTACGTATTAGGCGGTAGCGACGGCCACGCAGAGCTGGATTCAGTAGACGTATACGAAGAAAGAGAAGATGGTGGTGGCCGCTGGAAGGCTTGTGCTAAACTGCCTCTGGCCCGTTCACACGCTGCTGCAGCTGTGGATGAAGTGAAAGGGGTGGTGTATGTGATCGGGGGATGGGCGGGGGGTCGCAGTCTGAAGCAAGTGCACAAGTATTCGCCGCAGGACGACGCTTGGAGCGAGGCCCCGCCACTCAATACTGGTGAGTGAAACTAAATGGTAAAATTACTTGACGGTCTAAAAAGCGTTTTCTTAACGGTTCGAGAGGCGCTTACTTAAGGCAAACACAGAAGATTATTAAACAGCCAACTTCATACAAAAATACTGGAAGGATTGCTCGAAATTGCCATTGGCATGATCACACGCTGTTGCGGCTGTGGATGAAGAGAAAGGGGTGGTGTATGTGATCGGGGGATGGGCGGGGGGTCGCAGTCTGAAGCAAGTGCACAAGTATTCGCCGCAGGACGACGCTTGGAGCGAGGCCCCGCCACTCAATACTGGTGAGTGAAACTAAATGGTAAAATTACTTGACGGTCTAAAAAACGTTTACTTGACAGTTCGAGAGGCGCTTACTTAAGGCAAACACAAAAGATTACTAAACTGCCAACTTCATACAAAAATACTGGAAGGATTGCTCGAAATTGCCGTTGGCATGATCACACGCTGTTGCGGCTGTGGATGAAGAGAAAGGGGTGGTGTATGTGATCGGAGGATGGGCGGGGGGTCGCAGTCTGAAGCAAGTGCACAAGTATTCGCCGCAGGACGATACTTAAAGCGAGGCCCCACCGCTCAATACTGGTGAGTGAAACAATTAATGCTTTACTTACTTGACGGTCTGAAAGGCGCTTACTAGAGGCAACGAAGATAGAAACCTGCCAACTTAATACAAAAATGCTGGAAAGCGTATGCGGAACTGCCACTGCCAATGCCACGCTTGGAGTGAGGCCCCGCCGTTCAATACTGGTGAGTGAAACACTAAATGGTACGCTTACTCAACGGTGAAAGCGTATGCGAAACTGCCACTGCCAATGCCACGCTTGGAGTGAGGCCCCGCCGTTTAATACTGGTGAGTGAAACACTAAATGGTAGGCTTACTCGACGGTCTGAGAGGCGCTAACCTACAGTAGAATACTAACCTGCCAACCTCATACAAAATATACCAAAATATGCCAAATTAAAGCCTGCTTTAGTTTTAAATATCTGTAAAATGTCGCTCGTAGCGCCATCTGAGTATTGTTGCAGTGCAACTCTAGTGTGTAACGTCGTGAAAACTTTTAAAGCTGATACCACCACGGTGAAACCGTTCGTTTCAGTTTGTAATTGTCGACTCGCGAAACTTTTAATAATGTATAATATTCTTCGCAGGTCGATCTCAATGTGCGGGCGTAGCTTGGGAGAACGCTCTGTGGGTGCTCGGAGGCTGCGACGCCTGGCACTGCCTGGCTACTACTGAGACGATGTCGCTGTCTGGCGGCGCGTGGGTGGCAGGGCCTGCTCTCCCCACCGCTAGGCGCTCGGTGGGGGGTGCTGTGTGGAGGGGGCGATTAGTGTCTGTGGGAGGATCAGATGGAGCCGCTTCGCTGAAGAAGACAGAGGTATGATGCTTATTTTAAATGTTGCAACGCCTGGCTATGATATTTGATACTCTGTCGGTATCTGGCAGCGCTTGGGTCGCGGGGCTTGCTCTCCTCACCGCTATGCGCTTGGTGGGGGGCGTTTAGTGTCTGTGGGAGGATCCGATGGAGCCGCCTCGCTGAAGGAGACAGAGGTATGACGCTTGTATTAACTCATGCGACTCGTATCACTGCTTGGCCATTAGGGAGCTATCTTTGGCTCATAGTGCTTGGGTCAAATTATGTGCTCTCCCCACCGCTAGGCGATCAGTGGAGGGGGTGTTTAGTGTATGTGGGAGGATCCGATGGAGCCGCTTCGCTAAAGAAGACAGAGGTAAGAAAACTATTGTGATCCGTGGCACTGTCTGGCTACTACTGAGCCAATGTCGCTGTCTGGCGGCGCGTGGGTCGCGGGGCCTGCTCTCCCCACCGTTAGGCGCTCGGTGGGGGGCGCTTTGTGGAGGGGGCGTTTTATGTCTGTAAGAGGATCAGTTAGAGCCGCCTCGCTAAAGAAGACAGAGATTCGATGCTTGTATTAACTGTTGTGATGTGACGCGTGGCACTGCCTGGCTACTACTGAGACGCTGTCGCTGTCTGGCGGCGCCTGGGAAACGGGGCCTATTCTCCCCACCGCTAGGCTCTCGGTATGTGCGTATGGACCCGCTTCGCGGAAGAAGACAGAGGTATGATGCTTGTATTAGCTGTGGCAACGCGTGGTTTGGCGACCAAGGCTCCACTAAATCATAGCTAGGGAGTACTAGCTATGACTTAGTGGAGCCTTGGTCGCTAGTGGAGCTTGCCGGTGTTATTCTTTCTCTTTGACGTCTGTCAATATTTTATATCTTTCTTCTTCTTCTTCTGTTTTATATTATGGCTTCCACCGAAATTTCAGTGATTCTGCCAATGTCCAGTATAATGAGATACTAAGTATCGGTGTTGTACGGTAAAGTTTTTCCAAGTAGCATCAAAGATGGCGTATGTTCTTTGACGCCTCGTGGCAGCTTGGGGCGGCAAATCTATACGAGTCCATTTATCAGTCCACTTTAACTATTTCACAAATTGTTCATGAGCACGAGCATTTATAACACCAAACTACACCAATTTCATATTATAAAGTCCACTAAAATCAATTTGCAAAATTGTCTAAGGCAAACTTCAACTGTACCCCTTGACTTCCCACCATAAACCTTTTATATCTTTGTTGCAGTGGCTGGAGGCTGGCGGTACGAGTTGGGTGTCTGGGCCTTCGCTACGACGCGCGCGCGCCGCTTTGGGGCTGGCCGTACTAGCTGACGTCCTATACGCTGCCGGCGGCTTTGACGGCAAGGTATTTATTTATCTTCTTCATATTCATCAGGCGTTTTTTAGTCTCCACTGTAGGAGCACGACCATCTGTGTACTACCAGAGCCATATATTAGCCAGAGGTCAGTAGATTTACTCTTTGTTTTGTTTTTCGTATGTATAAGTGGCCAACACTGGTGTCAGATTTTTCAAGCTGCCTTAAGGCATCTGACATAGCTTAACGACTGACATCAACGATGACAGCCGGGACCAACGGCTTAACGTGCCTTCCGAAGCACGGAGGAGCTCGAGATATTTTTATGCCACTTGCGGTCACCCATCCAAGTAGGGACTGCACCAGTGGTTGCTTAACATATGTAAGCGCTCATAGAGCTCACACCCACTGGACCATCGGGCTCCTCAGAGATCCTCAGATTTACTCTGCAATCTCCAAACTGGCCAGACGGGTTGATGAGGTCTCTTTGATGTGTGTAATCCTGATTGTGCTTTTTTTTTTTTAACACACAAATTGAGCTAACCCCACAGTAAGTTGTGAACTTGTGTCGTGGGATACTAACTCAACGATACTATAGATTATAACATATACTTATATAGATAAACATCCAAGACCCAGGCTAATTTGAAAAAGATCGTTTTCCATCTTGACCTGGCCGGGGATCGAACCCGGGACCTCCGTGTCGCAGGCTGGCGTGTTGACCACTGCGCCACGGAGCTCGACTGTTCGACGACGAGCTGTTTCTTAAGTCGCCTTCTACAACATTTACGGGAGGACTTGGAGTGGTCCTATTATACTCTGCCAGGAAACACACGACTATGTCGTATGACGCAATGACCTGTCAACACGTCATTGGCTGGCGGCGTGAATTAGCTATCTAAGCCAATCGCTACGACGCGCGCGTGTCGCTTTGAGGCTGGCCGTGCTCGCTGACATCCTTTATACTGCCGGCGGCTTCGACGGCAAGGTAATACATACATTAGCTGTACCTGTGTGGTTTTTTTAGGGTTCCGTACAATAATTGAAAAACGGAACCCTTATAGGATCACTCGAGCGTCTGTCTGTCCGTCCGTCCGTCTGTCACAGCCGATTTTCTCCGAATCTACTGAACCAAATTTGGTGAAATTTGGTAAGATGGTGTAATCCTATGAACCAAACATGGATGTGCAAAGTAAATAAAGATTTTTTTGAAATAAGGGTCATTTTCAGGGGCCCAATAACAAAATTAAAAATAAAAGTTTTGCAAACCTTACTGTGTCATATATCAAATGAAAGGGCTCATTATGAGGAGCTCAAAAATATTTTTTTTGTTCGGCTAAAATCAATACTTTTGATTTTATTCACGAAAGAAGGCAAAAATTTACCATTCCCCCCCCCCCCCCCTGATCTCCGAAACTACTGGGCCGAACATTTTGAAAAAATTTCAAAATGTAGTTCATTCCTTGAAGATTACAGGAAAAATAATAAGAATTCTATCACTTGAAAATAAAGTGGTAAACTCACTATTATAAGTTCATCTAGGGAAATAGTTCACTAAAACACCACTAGATAGCGCTAGTCAATTGAATAAAACATTTTTGCACATTGTGTGTGTACACGAAGCATATTGTACGGAACCCTCATTGCGCGAGTTTGACTCACACTTGGCCGGTTTTTTTATGAAATAGGACGGCAAACGAGTAACCGGGTCACCTGATGGTAAGTGACCACTGCTGCCCATAGACAACTGCAACATAAGGGGTGTTACAAGAGCGCTGCCGCCCTTTATTTTCCCTCCTTAGAGGAGAAGGGGAGTTGGGCATCCAGCTTTCTCACTCACCGAACCAGGCATAGAAGCGGTAAGGTACTACTCAAACGTCGATGTTCTGTGAGTGTGTGGTTCCCTGCAGAGAAGAATATGACCCCTCTAAGTCTTCCCGTGAATGTCGTGGAAGGTGACTTAGGAAACACAAGCTAAACAATGCTTATAAACATTAAAAAGACCTCTCCAACCCGTCTGGCAAGAGGGGTGTAGGACAAATCCTCTTGACTGCTCTGGCTTGAATATAACTCTGGTAGTATAGAGAGGGTCTCGCTCCTGAACTGGAGACTATGTGCGTCCAATTACAATATGTTTGCACCATCAAACATAATCTTTATATAATCTCAAATCAGTCTTATATTACAGCCAAACGATATACGTTAACTTTACCTGCATTGAAAGTCCAAAAATATATTTTCTCCTGTTTGTTATACAGGAGTTCCTATGGTGCGTGGAATGCCTTTACTCGCCGGATGGGGAATGGAGCACCCTGTGCTCGCCCCCCGCCATCCCCGCCACACCCGCCACGCCAGGCTCTCCCCTTACCCCCGACATGCTTACTGCACCCAGCGGCAAGGAGAAAAAACAGGTAAGACACAGTTAAAGACAATACCTAATCCTAATCACTCTACATATTATAAACAAAGTCCCCCGCCGCGTCTGTCTGTCTGTCTGTCTGTTCGCGATAAACTCCAAAACTACCGAACCGATTTTCATGCGGTTTTCTCCAATGGATAGCGTGATTCTCGAGGAAGGTTTTAATATATAGTTTGTTAAGTTTTTGTATATACCAACGATATTTGTTGGAGGTGTCGTAAAAAAATGAGCCGTTTGGGAGCTTTCAACGAAAACGCTGTTTAAGCCCTTTGAGATATAACAAAACAATGTATGGTGGAATTGTGTATCTAATTTAGGTCTACAGAAAAGTCCGTGATGGCATATACGAGTATATCTATGTATTAAGGAAAACATACTATATTCATTTTAATACTTTAAAAAATGGGCAATTATCAAAGATCACGCGCAGGCCAAACCCTTAGAGCTAGAAATTTGAAGTAAGCATTTGGGAATTGGGAAGGATTTTTCAAAAGTCATCCCCTAAGGGGGTGAAATAGAGGATTAAAGTATATATGAATTTTTTTATTCCTGTATGGGTAACATTTTTAATAGTTTCCCAAAATTAAACCTCTAAGGACAATTGGGGTATATGTTTAGTTTACCGCTTTGTAGCGTCATATTTTGTAATCCCCGCATTTCAAACCTGAAGTCACCGCGGACGAAGTCGCGGGTAACTGCTAGTTAATATTATAAATGCGAAATTGAGTTTGTTTATACTTTACGCTTTCACGCGCTATCTTCTCAGCCGATCATCATGAAATCTTGCATACTCATAGGTTTGGGTACTGAGAAGGACACAGGCTATATATTACTCGGGTGAAGCCGCGGATAGCAGCTAGTAATTTATAAATATTATGCCAAAATATAGTTTTAAAGTTCCAATAAGATATATTTCGTGAATAATGCTTTTGTAAGTTACAATGATCAAATCTGTTTCGATACCACTTTTTAGGAGAACGAGGCCCAAGAGAACGGCTCAGCCGTCATCGCGCAGTGACCGCGGGTGCGCCCCGGTGCCGCCCTCCCCGCGCCCCCCGCCTCGTGACCCCCGCCGCCCGACGTGCTTTCAGTGTGCCGTAGAGTCGTAGTTTCGTGTGTGTTGTGACGAATCTTGGTAGGGGATTGCACGCCAGCCGTCGTGTACGCGATTCGTCATTTACGCGTTTCGTCTTAAAGGTGATTTGGTAAGTACGCTATTCGTTATGAACGGGGTTCATCAAAAACGGGTTATAGGTCAAATAAAAACAAAAACCGCGATTCTTCCTAAATGGAATAGGTAACAATTGGGGTAGGGCTTTGATGGGTTTCGTCATAAATGCGACTTGCACTCAACAACGGATTATCACGTCGTGAACGCTGTTCGTCTTGAAAACGAAATGAATTTGCATTTTCAACAAATTCAAAGATTTTATCACGTCTATTACATGTAATACTGTTGGAATTGCGTATAATTCTTATTTTTAAAAAAATATTATTTAAGTGGAAAATAAAAATACTCTACCACATTCCTGACGAATGTCGTTCATGATTAACAGCACATTTGCCGAAACGCGTGTACATTAAATATTGGGACTGACCACGATTATTATAGGTTTGTCGGTATATTGAAGCTTGGGACTTACTTATTTAAATAAAATTATTTTAATACGGTTTTTATCGCGTTTATTACATTATTTATACACCTAACGTTTCGAGCACTTTACAGTGTTCGTGGTCGCAGGTAGACTAAGTTGACATTTGTCTAGTATTTTATAAGAACTGCAAAATCTACCGCCTAAAATATTTATTGATAACGTTCCGGATGTACGCAGTATTGGCTCACGGTGTCTGAAGGTCTTGCAGTCTTCTGCTTAGCTTGAGATTTGATTAAATTGATGACTGGATCCCAAGCTGGTGGTAACTGCCAACCATCCTCTCTATTGAAATTAGGATGTTTTTTAATTTCAATAGCCTCACGAAGCATTCTTGGAATGTATCTGTTTTCTTTTGCAAGGACTTGAGGATTATCAAAACGCATATAATGGTTGGGTTTGTCTAGGGCATGTTCACAGACTGCAGACTTCGTTGAGCGCCTATGCTTCATGTCAGCAATATGTTCTTTTATACGGGTACCGATGCTTCGCTTTGTTTGCCCAATGTATGATAAACCACACTCACAGTCAATTTTATAAACTCCAGCATCTTGTAACGGGATATTAGATTTGACAGGTCTTAAAAGTTGGTTTATTTTCTTGTGCGGCTTGTAATAGGTCTTGATTGAAGCACGCTTAAGTATATTACCAATTTTGTCCGTGACTCCCTTTACATATGGTAAGATGGCAGGAAAGCGATCAACTGTGTGAGGCTTTGGGCGGCTTCTGTGATGTGTTTTTGGGAGGTTGAGGTTGTTGCTTCTTAAAACCGATTTTACTCGTTGAAGCTCCTCCTTGAGGTGGTGGGTGTCACAGATGCCATGTGCTCTCTGAAACAAAGATTTACCAACGGTAGCCAACTGACATGGATGATGATGGGATTTGCCATTGAGATATTTGTTGTTATGGGTAGGCTTTCTATACACAGTATGACTAATAGTATTATCAGGATTTCTAATTATTAAAATGTCAAGAAAAGCTAATGAATTATTTGTCTCAGTTTCTAAGGTGAATTTAATTTTGTTATTAATTGAATTAAGATGGTTTAGTAATAAAGAAACTTGAGTTTTTGGGAGAACAACGAAAGTATCATCTACGTACCGTTTGAACATCTTCGGCATAGCCAGGGTGGATGAAAGAGCCTTCTCCTCAAGGTCTTCCATAAATATATCGGCGACAATGGTAGAGACTGGTGACCCCATGGCAACACCGTCGATTTGTAGGTAAAATTTATTCTCCCAGAAAAGGTAGCCTGATGTTAAGCAGTGCTCAAGCAACTCTGCATATTCTTGAGGTAGCTGGTGGTCCTCTAGTCTTCTCTTAACGATTTCAATACAGTCATACAGGGGAAGGTTGGTAAATAATGACTGCACATCAAAACTAACCATTGTGTCATCATCAGTTAGTTGTAGATCTTTGATTAAGCTGATGAAGTGGTAAGAGTCCTTGACATAAGTATCAGTGTGCCCACGAAGTGGTGATAATATCTTCGCTAGGTGTTGTGCCAGTTTGTAAGTTGGTGAATCAATCTGGCTCACAATGGGTCGTAATGGGCAATCTTTTTTGTGTATTTTTGGAAGGCCATATAATTTTGGCGGTTTCACACAGGAAGGTACGAGTGACATGGCATCTAAGTTTAGTTTTTCGGAGTATTTTGATATTAATTCTTTTGTTTTTGTGACGATCTTGTTAGTAGGATCATTTTTAACTTGTTTATATGTACTTTCATCCGATAACAGTTCTTCTATTTTAGAGTTATAATCCGAGGTGTCCATTATAACCGTTGAATTACCTTTGTCAGCTCGTAAGATGGTAACGTCCGAGTTCTTGCGAAGGCTGGTAAGTGCAAGATATTGTTCACGAGGAAGATTTGGTTTTGGCGGCTTGCCATGACGAAGAACTGCTGACACATCTTGGCGTATCGCTTCCAAATCTTCCTTTTTCAACTGATTTTTAACCAGGACGTTTTCTACCGAACAGATGATATGTTCATATGGGATTCTCCTGGGTGCCACCGCATAATTTAATCCATTTTTCAGAGCCTCAATTGCTAACGTATCTATCGGCGTTTGTTTACATAAATTGACAACCGATTCATTTGACTTTGACATTTCTTGATTTTCATGAGTGACAGTGACATCTTTTTTCGAACGTTGGGTTGTTAGTTTTTCGAATTTAGCAATTTGACGTTGTTTACATGCGTCAAATTGCTAAATTCGACAAATAAACAACAACAAATAAACAAGTTAAAAATGGTCCTACTAACAAGATCGTCACAAAAACAAAAGAATTAATATCAAAATACTCCGAAAAACTAAACTTAGATGCCATGTCACTCGTACCTTCCTGTGTGAAACCGCCAAAATTATATGGCCTTCCAAAAATACACAAAAAAGATTGCCCATTACGACCCATTGTGAGCCAGATTGATTCACCAACTTACAAACTGGCACAACACCTAGCGAAGATATTATCACCACTTCGTGGGCACACTGATACTTATGTCAAGGACTCTTACCACTTCATCAGCTTAATTAAAGATCTACAACTTACTGATGATGACACAATGGTTAGTTTTGATGTGCAGTCATTATTTACCAACCTTCCCCTGTATGACTGTATTGAAATCGTTAAGAGAAGACTAGAGGACCACCAGCTACCTCAAGAATATGCAGAGTTGCTTGAGCACTGCTTAACATCAGGCTACCTTTTCTGGGAGAATAAATTTTACCTACAAATCGACGGTGTTGCCATGGGGTCACCAGTCTCCCCCATTGTCGCCGATATATTTATGTAAGACCTTGAGGAGAAGGCTCTTTCATCCACCCTGGCTATGCCGAAGATGTTCAAACGGTACGTAGATGATACTTTCGTTGTTCTCCCAAAAACTCAAGTATCTATATTACTAAACCATCTTAATTCAATTAATAACAAAATTAAATTCACCTTAGAAACTGAGACAAATAATTCATTAGCTTTTCTTGACATTTTAATAATTAGAAATCCTGATAATACTATTAGTCATACTGTGTATAGAAAGCCTACCCATAACGACAAATATCTCAATGGCAAATCCCATCATCATCCATGTCAGTTGGCTACCGTTGGTAAATCTTTGTTTCAGAGAGCACATGGCATCTGTGACACCCACCACCTCAAGGAGGAGCTTCAACGAGTAAAATAGGTTTTAAGAAGCAACAACCTCAACCTCCCAAAAACACATCACAGAAGCCGCCCAAAGCCTCACACAGTTGATCGCTTTCCTGCCATCTTACCATATGTAAAGGGAGTCACGGACAAAATTGGTAATATACTTAAGCGTGCTTCAATCAAGACCTATTACAAGCCGCACAAGAAAATAAACCAACTTTTAAGACCTGTCAAATCTAATATCCCGTTACAAGATGCTGGAGTTTATAAAATTGACTGTGAGTGTGGTTTATCATACATTGGGCAAACAAAGCGAAGCATCGGTACCCGTATAAAAGAACATATTGCTGACATGAAGCATAGGCGCTCAACGAAGTCTGCAGTCTGTGAACATGCCCTAGACAAACCCAACCATTATATGCGTTTTGATAATCCTCAAGTCCTTGCAAAAGAAAACAGATACATTCCAAGAATGCTTCGTGAGGCTATTGAAATTAAAAAACATCCTAATTTCAATAGAGAGGATGGTTGGCAGTTACCACCAGCTTGGGATCCAGTCATCAATTTAATCAAATCTCAAGCTAAGCAGAAGACTGCAAGACCTTCAGACACCGTGAGCCAATACTGCGTACATCCGGAACGTTATCAATAAATATTTTAGGCGGTAGATTTTGCAGTTCTTATAAAATACTAGACAAATGTCAACTTAGTCTACCTGCGACCACGAACACTGTAAAGTGCTCGAAACGCTAGGTGTATAAATAATGTAATAAACGCGATAAAAACCGTATTAAAATAATTTTATTTAAATGTGTAACAATCGCGAAAACATAAGAAAACATTGGGACTTACTACCAATTTTGAGTTTTGTCTGACAGTTCTGCAACTTTGTAGATGGCAAGATAGAGTTACTGATTGAAGAATCGCGTAAGTGTCTTCCTAATTAAATTTCCAAGATCTCAACGGCACGGATTCGCCCCTTCGGACAAAATGCTGCTATGCCGTACTTTTGACATGTAAAGATAATGACGAAACGCGTATATGACGGCTGGCGTTTAATCCATGTTAAGTATGGAGCACGCGTACCTGTAAACTGTATAAACACGCTTACACTGGGAGTTCATAAGGCTGCTACTTCTCCAAAGCTGTGCTGTACTTCTAGTTCCTATGCTATTTGGTCACGGACTTCTTATATCACTAACGCTTAAGAGGCGTCTTTATATAATTATAATTAAGAGAAGTAACTCCATATAAAATTGTCCGTACAATCGCTTCGTTTTTAAACAGAACATTCGAGCGATATACGGGCGACACCGTAAAGGTTTTTTCACCGAGAGAGTACAACATTTCAAAAAGGGTGTGAAAAGATTTCTTCAGGTTGGCACCCCTGGTGGGCTGTATGCTTGTTTGCTTACTTGTATAAAAAAATAAGTTGGATACAGAGTTATGAATAGTTATAGCGCCATCTATATGACGAGTATGGAACTAAAACTAACGCGATACTAGCAAGGACCAAGTACATCACAGCTTTGCTGAAAGCGCAGTTCACTAAGCAATAATAACATGTACCTTCTCTGATCGGCGGCCCCGCACCAGAGTATATTTTTGTAGCGCGTATTTTATTCTGTTCTCTTCCGCGTCACAACTGATAGTATTACCTATAAGGTGGTGGTTCGATCCTATATGTGTATGGAGCTGCTCGAATACTCAAAGGCATCTAACGCTTGTAGCACACAGCCACGAATGCGAAACGAAAGTGTTCCGGAACGAAACATTAGCGAAACCGCGAAACGCTAGGCCGGCTTGTATGAACATGTTTGGTGCGTATCACACCGCAAGCGAAACGAAATCGTTAAATTTATACTAGACAGTGTTTCGCGGTTTCGCCAATGTTTCGTTCCGGAACGCTTCCGTTTCGCATTCGCGGCTGTGTGCTACAGGGCGTGAGTCCATTCGTAGTAGCGCTGAGTCAAGGCGAAGCGAAGCGACGTTAATATGACGCAAATGCACCTTTAACTCAAGATCTTAGTGCTCATTTTACTCTAAGATTCATAAGTGCGAAAGCGTGCAAACAAGCCTATTCATGCGTATTTTTTTCGATCTCAGAATGAATATGAACGTTTCGCTGTTAATTGCCATATTAACATAGTTTAGCTTCGCTTTGACTGCACTAGTATGAATTGACTATACGCCCAAAGTATCATTTCATGTCAGCTTATATTGGCCATGTCAGAGGTGATTTTACTCCGTTCGTTCCGAGATCATCAGTATCTGCTGTAAAACCTGATGATAGGAATTCATTCAAATTTTTCGAAGACTTGATGAACTTATTTGTATAGTATCAGATATTTGTTGAGCTCCTTAGGCGTTAAAACATACAGAAAAGGCGTACGGCGAAGGCACGGCGCAGATACGCATGGGACACGATGATAGGAATTTAAGCCTTATTATCATATACAAAACGACCAATATCGCAAGAAAAAAATAATCCGCTCGTGGCATCTTGCGGAAACGTTTTTTCTCGCGATGCTGCACGTTTTGAGTATGAAACATCTCACAGAAAATCGAGGTTTGAGTAGTAGCTTTACCGCTTCTATGCTTCGTTCGGTGAGTGAGACAGCCGGAGGCCCAACCCCTTCCCCTCTAAGGAGGGAAAAATAAAGGTTGGCAACGCTCTTGTAACACCCCTGGTGTTGCAGTTGTCCTTGAGCAGCGGTGGTCACTTACCATCAGGTGACCCGCTTGCTCGTTTGCCGTCCTATGTCACAAAAAAAATGAAAATAAGGCTAAAAATTCTATTACAGTGTTCGATATTTGCGCTGCGCGCCTTTTCTGTTGGTGTTACGCCATCATACGTATGGTCGACCACCACTAGTAAAATTCTCGTATGATATCAGCCGATGTGGTCGTTAAGGAACGTTGCATTTCTTACGTATCGAAAATATTTTTACTAATGTTGTACCTATTTATCGTGTTTCTGATTCTTGAGGCTAATTTGACAGCTGTAAATGATTTTAAAAATTATGTGGTCCAAACTGTTTATATGTATTTATCAAGATCGCATGAAATGTAAACTAAATTTTTATGTGTATTTGTATATATCGTTTTGAGGAACTTATGCTATGCCATTTTAGTCTCAGGATTATGGATTGTGTGAAGTGATCTACGGCTGCATCGTTGTAACGGTTCAGGGGTACTATTTTTGATCAGACGACTTTATTGAACGAGTGATAATTGTATGGTAAAGCAGTATGGTTTCGAACAGTCGTTAGTTCAAGAATAGGATTCCAGCAGTGACAGTCTGTACTTGTACGTTAAGTATCGACCGATATAAGTCGCTTGGAAGGCGACGTATTCACACCCACAGGCTACTGTTCAATATTCCGCTATTAACACGGTAATATTTACGCTATGCCTCGTGTGTGAAAAGGCCGCTGACTTTTCAATGTCATTTCGGATAAAATACAGCCTAAAGAATATGTGTCAACGTAGTGAATTTATTCTTAAAGTAAATTATGGAGCTTGAATCCGCGCTTCTGCATCATGGATGGATATAACCTACAATAGGGTTCGGAATCGAGAATTCCCCCAGATGGCGGCACTGTGTCGATAGGTATTACGGCATAGCACCAATCATAAAAATGATGATTCAGCATGATTGGTGGGTTATGACAGCTGCTGTCAAAAATAACTCGACACAGTGGCGCCATCTGGGGTAATTCTCGATTCCGAACCATCATTGATACACCTGAATCTTTGGTAATCGTGTTATTTAGAAATTAAATATTTTGTGTAATTGAATATATGTAACTGTGATTCTATATGAAAGTACAAATTGGGGTGGAAAGAGGGTTTTGATTTTACAATCGGTACGAAGAATTCGTAAAGTAGTATAATGATGCCGATTTTATAAGAAGAATGAATTTCTATATATGTCTCACTATTTCCACAGTATAATGTGTAATGCAAGACAGAGAAGTAAAGCGTATACTACATTTATTTTCTTTAAGTTGGGAATACACGTTCGATTTGCTTCCGCTCCGAATACAGTGTTGATTTTTTTTTTAAAAAGATTCCTTCCTTTTCCTTACTTTTCTCTAAAGCCTTGAATTTTTTTCATGTAGGTGTACATGAAAAAATTCAAGATTTTAGAGAAATTACATTAAAAAGCCCGTTATTCCCGTCATACCCGCCACCAATAGTTAATGACGGGACTAACAGTAGTGGGTGGGCGCTGGCCAGCAATAGTTTGCATGAACTAACTGGTGGCGGAAGCATACAAATTATTTAACTCAAAGTGCATGTAACTTTGACTTCCGCAAAGTAACGCCTGAATCAATTCAATAACAGTGTCCGATTGTCGGATGGGAAAATCGAACGTGTATTCCACTTTTAATCGCTATCGTAATGATTGTATTACAGACTGTCGCTGTGTCGCTATGAACTGTCATATAATTTAGCCACATGTATTATAAATAACAATCAGGTTGAAATAGGACGTTTTTTGCCTAATTTGAACCGTATTTAAATCCAGAAACAAACTATCGCACGTGATACAATAAAGAAACTAGGGAACATTATAGATTAAAAAAAAAAAACAAATATTTTATTTCAGGAAATGACAATTTCAAGCATTTTTTCATGTCATTTCATATTTTAAATTATTCCAATTTACTTCCTTAAGTTTATATTATTGATTTGTGTTAAAAAGCTACAGACTACTAAAGTCTACTAAAGATTTGGTCTGTGTTGTTTTGTCAGCGATAAATACAACCAACTATAGGCGCGACACAGACAACGGACAGTGGCGGACAAAAAGTCAGCGGCGCGCTCTTAATAGTAATGCAATAAGGTTGCACTTTGTCCGCCTAATATCTCATGTCGCCTGGCGGACATACGCAGACTAAATGCAACCTTATTATTGTAGCAATAAGAGCGCGCCGCAGACTTTGTCCGCCATTGTCCGTCGTCTGCGTTGCACCATAAAAAGCATTTTTGATTACTGCATTTATTCGGATTACATTTTTATATTTTAAATAAATACGTATAATATTACGCTTATTTATAAACACATTCAAATTAGTCTAGTTTACTAACAGTGTACCTACTGCCATCTAACGGTGACTTTTTGAAACCTAGCGCGTGCCTCTGGATGTGTTATCTATTCCTATATAATAATTATTATATCTATGCTACAACTCCATAAGAGAGAGCCCACTTTCCGACCCCGTTGAACTCGCCACCGGAATAGAATGCGTAGAGTAGGATTAGCTCCGATTACTGATGACCGCCCGGTGGTCCCGGGTGACTTGCACCCAGGATAGGTCCTTCTGACACCGTAGCTTTCGGCCCATACGGCAAAACATGAGAGTTGCTGCTTTTCAAAGGCTTAGCCATTGGTTTTCAGTTCGGCCCTTCAGGCTATGCATGCAAATCTTGGCCCATCAGGCATATGAGAGTTTGCTGTCTCTCTAAGTCTTGCGCACCTAGGCAACGCCCAAAGCCGAGGTCCGTCCCCCTTGGGGGCCCTTGGTGATATTCGCCTTACAGATTGAGGGCATGCTTCTCTTACTTAAAAAAGTCCGGTGAAGTAGCAAAAGCTCACTTGGAGCTAGCTACATAGTCCATTCAAAAAAAAAAAAGATAAGAGAGAGAGAGTCGATGTCGGATGCTTGCAATGTTCGTTCCTATGGCGTGCGATAGTTTGTTTCAATAGAACACCGTAACCCGCCGGCAGCGAGACGCCCAGTTTAGCACGACCTGTAATTAAAGACTTCCATATAAACTGAGGTAGACAGTCCGTACGTACTAAATTCTAAAGCGTTCAAAGGAAGCTAATTGACACCGTTGCGCTTTAGTTCGCACCAAAACTCTGTAACGTGAGGACGCTGTTCCACGTCACGTGACACGTTTATATAGAAGTCTTTGCATAATACAGGCAAAGAAGTCTATATAAACTGAGGTAGACGAACCGTACGTATCAGTTATAAAGGGAGCTAATTAACACCGTTGCGCTTTAGTTCGCACCAAAACTCTACAATTGCTTTTAAATGTATGTTTCTTGGATTATGGCACGTCTACCTCAGTTTACAAGAAGTCTTTGGTGCTTAGCTGTAAATATAAGTGTTTGCAGCTCGCTGCCGCGCGGCAGTGTCGCCGCACCGGGATTTGCCGCGGACCCAACCTACCTCAAAATTGTTGCTCGTGCGACACGATGCCTTTACTCGCATTTTACATTATTGGAGTCTGTCACAGAGCATGAATGTGTCGCTCGCGCGCTACTAGAGACGCCTTAAGAGGGTATACTAGCAGTGCGTTTTCCATACAAATGTATTTCTCTATTTTCTCGCTGAAAACTGCTTCTAGAGGCACAATTCTTTTTACATACAATCTATTACGAAAATTGTTATATCCCTGTTTTATTTTTTTCTAAAAACCTGCTAAAAAGAAAAAAAAATTATACAAAAACAGGTTTATTGGAAAAAATAAAAAAATAGGGGCATTCCTATTTTAGTACTAAATTTTATGAAAAAAGAATTGTGGCTCTAGAATCAGTTTTCATCGAGAAAATAGAGAAATACATTTGTATGGAAACCATATTGAAAAAATACTGCTAGTATACGCTCTTAACAACACGTTTCATACGTAACAAGCGTGTCAGGGGGCGGTACCGTTTATTGAAGTTTCGAGTTAAGTGTAGAAATGCAAATACCTGCTGTTTTTTCCCAATTGTGAGAAAGGTTACATCAGAATTTTGTTTATTAACCTTTTTACTGTAATTATGATACCATATCACAGCACATTGCGGTAATTTTACGTATTTTTGACCTCGAACGTACAGACCGAGTACATGCGACTTTCGCATACTAACTGGCGTGGGCTAACACGCGGTATTACTATTAATTTCGTCTCTAGTAGAGCGCGATTGACTTTTCGTGCTCTGTGTAGTCTGTATATATCGGCCTTTTGTATGTGTATTTTAATAAATTAATGTTAGAGCTAGCGGTCACGTGATTATTGAGAGTATATTAAATGATTATCGTAATTTAAACGCAATAAATTATATTGTAACGAGGCGGGCGGCGCGGTTTTTCTGTGCATGTATGTGTTAGATAAATTTTATTAGATAATATTGTTGAGCTTGAACTAAGTCGAATATGAAATTTGAGACGCGATAAATTAATAAACGCATTGACATTTGAAAGAATAGTGCGACAAGAACCATTTGGCACACGGATGACATTGAAATGGGGGCGCTGTGTGTAATTACGAGTGTAATTAGGACTACCAGCTAACAAAATATTCTTAGTTTTATAAATAGAATTAAATACACGAAATATCCGCAACAAACGTCAATTCGAGCTATCTTCCAAAAGTGACGCTTGACAAGATGACGGCAATTGCAGCGTTTAGTTCTGATTATGGCCATGTGCCAAAAGATCCTTGTAGCACTTTAGTTTCACGGGTTATTAAATCGTTTAACGCGTCTTTGTTTCATAATTGACTATAGAAAAACCAGTGATATTTGACAGTTGTTATATGCATTTATTTTTATTTATACCGTATATTCCTATATGTATTTATGAATGGAATAATCTCTTGTATGTACTTTTGAAATGTATAATGCATGGAATGACTTTTGTCTCTGATCTCTGGAGTATGTGGAGTTCTTGGCGGGAATTTTAGCGTTTTGAAAATTGGACTTAATAATGTAATGAAGTCGAAATTTGGTGTTAAAAATGCCCATGTTCATAAACAATGTGTCGAATAACCAAAATACACTGTCATGGTGCGGCTGTAGTGAGATTTACATAAGAGGCTGGTGGTTGTCCGCCTTGTTGCGTCGTCTATGATGAAACCAGTGGATTCGCGAAGAATTTTCGCCAGGCTGCGTCAAACCAACGAAATGAATTACACCATCATTTCTTTGATAACCAAAAATTACTCGCCAACTGGCGATACAAAAATGGACAAAAGGCTCAAAAGGGCTCGTATCCAGAGACATACAACAATTTAAAAAAATTGGGAGGAAGTTGCAAAGGGGGTTTCTGAAATAAGTGGCGGATGCACTGTGACGTCGGGTCTAGTAAGCTGGTATTATAAAATAAGGGGGCTTTTATAGTAAAGAACGTATAGTTTCTGCTTGTCAAACATTTCCCACTTAAAAGGGCTCCTTGCACTGATTCAGTGCTGTCATCTTGTAGCATGCATTAAGAAAACCCCTAATTATAGAAAAAGGTAATAAAGTTACATGGAAAATATGATTTTGCGCCAAACGCCAGTCATACGGTGAAAAGTGTTCATTGAACTTAAGTATTTTATGAAAACTCTACATTATTTAGAGCAACATATCAGGATATTGAACCGAGCGAGAAGAGTGAAGTCAAACAATGCGTGTTAGAATGCCTTTTTGTCACTAGTTCAATGACCGTATTCACTTAACTAGACCGTCTTCCCAACGCGACTTTTTTTTGTGACTCGTGATTGGGTGACTCGTGCTGTGATCACTTTTTTCAAAAGACCGTGTCGTCCCATCGTGATTTTAAAGAGCGTATACTAGCAGTATTTTTTCAATATGGTTTCCATACAAATGTATTTCTCTATTTTCTCGCTGAAAACTGATTCTAGAGCCACAATTCTTTTTTCATAAAATCTATTACTAAAATAGGAATGCCCCTATTTTTTCAAAAAACCTGTTTTTGTAATAAAAAAATTCTTTTAGGCAGGTTTTTAGAAAAAAAATAAAACATAGGGACATACCTATTTTAGTAATAGATTGTAAGTAAAAATAATTGTGCCTCTATAAGCAGTTTTCAGCGAGAAAGTAGAGAAATAGATTTGTATGGAAAACGCACTGCTAGTATACCCTCTTAATGACGCGCGTTTAGCTAACGTGCCATTTCAAAAATATTCCTGCTCCCGTAGGATTGCACCCGCGACAACGTGTCTCGACTATCGCCATCTTATTTCCGTAATATTAAAGAGCGAGACAGGGATAGTTAATTATGAGATATAAAAGGCGTCGCGGGTGCCATGGTATGGGGGTTGAGCAGTTTCGACCAACTCCTATGACAAATTAGGTACTATTTATATACGAAAAAAAACCATTAAAAATATTATTGGGAAAACTAAGAAAAAGTACATACTTTTTAATGTTTTTTTCTACCCAAGTGTGTACGTTAGCAGAAGTTTATATAAAGGACGAATAGCTTCGAAAGATTAGCAACGTAAAGGGTGGAGCACTGTGATCAAGTTTTTAAATTAGCACAGGCCTCCAGCATTCCTAAATTGAATGTAATTTCTTGATGAATAGTAAAAAATTGAGGAAGCATAACTCTCAGCCAATGAAGTTCGCGTACAAACACTATATTTATTTTACACTAGAAAATTGCATTGGGACCACAGTCTAAACTGGCTTATGGTGAAATATAAGTCTTATAGTCTCCACTGCAGGAGCACGACTGTCTCTGTACTACCAGAGCCTAGCCAGAGCAGTCAGAGGATTTGGCCTATACTCTCCACGCTAGCCAGACGGGTTGGAGAGCTGTCTTTGATGTTTATAAGTTTTATTCAACTTGTGTCTCCTACGTCGTCTTCGACGCCATCCACGGGTAGACTTGGAGTGGGCCTATTCTACTCTACCGAGAATTACTGCTTGTATTGGTGTAATATTAATACTTTTAAAATGAATATTTTTAGAATCGGCCGCCTCGCCCGCCGTCTTTTTAATAGCGTAATGTATTACTACTTATAGTTATAACTCTATAAAAGACACTAAGTTAAGACTCGTCCAGCCATTCTTATTGTTTATGTTTCTTTCATTAATAATTAATAAACGTTTAGATAAAATCGTTGTTTTCATTCTTTACCCATACAATACGTTGTTAATTTTTATTGTTCATAAATATAATATCTGTTGGTTTTACCGGAGGTCATAATAAGAGTGGCAACGTAAAGCTAATTGTAGAAGTCGCTGCGTACGATTGTTCCTGACAAAGGTAGGATTATCAAGTCCTTTACAACTTCGCTGCCAACTCCGCACATATGCGGGGTGTGGGAGGCCAGGCCCGCGTATCGGCGAACTACGCCTATATAATTTCAAATTCGACGAGCTCCGTGGCACAGCGGTCAACACGTGGCTGCAACCTGGATGGTTCCGGGTTCGATCCCCGGTTAAGTCAAAATACAAATGGTCTTTTTCAGATTGACTTGGGTCCTGGATGTCTATCTATTTATGTAGGTATCTGTAATAAAATATAGTGGGAAGTGTCTCATACCAGGGTGTTAAGAGATTGGCAGAGGTAGATGAATGGAGGGAGCTTCAACTTTGAAATTTTGAGAATGATAAATAAAATATAGGGTCGTTGAGTTAGTATCCCATAACACAAGTCTCGAATTTACTTTGGGGATAGCTCAATCTGTGTGATTTGTCCTCAAGGTCCTCATATAATTATGTACTTTCTTATAAATACATTATTTGTACAATCGTCGAGCATTGAGCGAAACACGCTGCGAGTTTTGTGGCAACTCAAATTGACAAAAAATGTCTTACAAAGACAAGTAGTTGCATTATCCAAAAGGCAACCGGATGGCTCCGGCTCCCAATACTTGAGATCCGAAAATTCCACTTATATTACGTTTGGATATCAGATACATTTTTGCTGCGGTAACGCACACCGAACGATGTGGAACCGCCGGGCAACCCGAACCGTGGCCTAGACTTAAGGATGCGCTAGTCCGGAACTCGAACTCGTTGGCGCACGTGGCTAATTTGCGTGCTATTTCGCTGAGAAAGGGATAGACTCAGTTTTGAACAGTGCGGAACTATTTACGCCGATGTATAAGCACATCGGAACTACAGTCTAGTGTGTACAAACACAAATATTGTTGAAACTCTAAATTTTCGTCGTCTAAAAATTCGCGAGTATGCGTTTGGGAGAAGTGTTCTTGTGATAAAACAGCTAAATGTTTTAATTAAAAGTAAAGTTATTTAACTTTTTTTAATAACCAAACTATGCTTTTATGAATTTTGTTTTAAAGATTTTATACTCCTTCCGGTATCATCATCACCCTACAGAATTTGTATGGCGAAACACCTGACTAGCGTACCCTTAACTATATTTATAAACACTTTAATAAATTAAGAAATAAGATATGATACGAACCAGCAGCGGTCTTTACTCTTTGTCCGAGTAATGTCTTACATATTAGGCCACCGCGATTCTTATCCTAAATGTCAAATTTCTCCACCATATCCTTTCCCTTATATGCATTATTGCTTGCGTCACCTATTATAACTACCCCTTTTACAAGTGTGGTTCTGATTTAACCCATGATCTTGCCGGAGATTGAACCCGGGCCCCTGGTGTCGCAGGCTGGCGTGTTAACCACTACACCACGGAGGCTGTCAAGTATAAATTATTGACACTAAATACCACCACGATTTTCGCTACTTGCGCATTTTTTCTTGAGGAAAATATCCAGTATTAGATGACGCATCTATTATTTTGCCTACAGTATTTGCTTACGTTGTCAACAATATAAATCTTGGTTTCCTCAAGCGGGGAATGCCACTGATAAGGAAACCAGAGCTGACGACTAACTTATGTGATAAAGAGGTAAGGAGAACAACCTTATCATCATCAGGTCTTCTATATTATGGAAATTAGTGTGAACGGCATTAGTGTATTTTTTTTTGTTTTTTGTATATTTTGAAAAAGCGCTCGATACATTTCGATAAAAATTTAGATTCAAGATTCAATCGTTTATTGTATATAGGTTTCTTTGAACACTTACTAATTGTCATACTTTTTGTTGTAAACAAAAACTTTTCGTTGACGTCAGTAATTTACTTATGACTAAGTTTTAACGGTACCATTTGTAAAGTAAGTATTATCGATCAAACGAAAAAAAAATTTCTGAAATCGGTCCAGGCGTCTTCAAAAAATCGGGAACATACAAAAAAAAAGATTACGACGAATTGAGAACCTCCTCATTTTTTTTAAGTCGGTTAAAAGCGAAAGATTTTGGTCCTTGTGTGTCTCTAACTTATGGTATCGCCCATCAAGTTCACACTCTTTAACAATGACGTCACCACTTTTAATGTCTTCGGACTGACACTTTTACCTGGAAATATATTAAAAAAACCTGTCCAATCCATGATGGCGTCGCTAATAATCTGTCAACTCTTCTTATAGGACCAAAGTTGGAAACTCAAACACGACATTTCTATACAGAAAACTTACCCTTATGAAAATTTCTGTTCAATGTTAGTGGGTTGCGTGGCGATGTGGGTTTTCGTAACATATTGTATGGAGATGGTGCTTCTTGGGATTGGGCGAAAATCTGAGGAATTACATCAATAGGCGATGCGGTTAGCAGCCCATCACTATTTTGATTTTGCTTTCCACCCTTACGTCCACTACGATGCTAAATTTGTCCGGGTCTTTTGACGTTAGGCTCGCAAGGGATAAAGACGTGATAGTATGTAATATGTATGGTTCTCCTTACCGCTAAGCTTTATAACGTAGGTGCTTCGAGCAACACGGCCTCCGTACCGTAGGTGTCGTCCGTTCCTACCTGTCATCATTGTATTGTCATGCGTTGCACGATTTGCTCACTCGCGCTTTTAACGGGAGCTACTAAATTAATGGAGTTAGCTTTGTAATAAGTTGTATACATACATATTATCACGCCTCTTTCCTATGGGGTTAGGCAAAGACCAGAGACCTACACTGTTACATCTTTACAAAACTCTCTCGCTTCATCTACATCCATCACTCTTTTTATACATGTTCGCCGGTGTCGGGTACTCCTGACTTTTAAATAATTTGCTTCCTTTACTCTTTAAAATAAGGAAGTTATAATTTCGACCCGTATGTAATTATTATTGTCAGAATTGATCAGTTTTCCTAGCTTCATAACATGTTGCCAAACCTAAGCGTAGGTTTTTATATTTGCATGTTTGACAGCGCATATCTCTAAACCTATAAATCGAATGGCAAAAATTTAAAGACTGAAGTTGTGTGCAAATTGAATTTGTTTTGTCTTAAACCTTGAAGTCAATTTATTTTTTTAAATTATTCTTGTTTTTAAATTCAGTCCCGTTCGCTAACGATCACTGTGGGATTTGAACCCACGATCTCCGGCAAACGCCTTGCCCACTGGACCACAGGCAGTCATTGTTTTCTGTCGACTCCATTGGACTCTTAAGTTCCAGGACAAAGACAACTATGTACGTGGTTTAGGCTAAGGAAACCAATGTATTTGGGAAAATATCGTTACTTATTGTTACCTTGTAGTCTAGTTTTTTTTATCGTACTACATACTAATAGTTTTAAAATAATGTGTGTTTCTATTTAAATGTAATTTAAACTCCAAGTGTAATTGTTTATTTTTTTTTCCAGTTTTTAAGTACAAATAAGTATTATAACGCCTGAAATACAGGATGATTATCATCCTAGCTCAGGCACCATTCTTTCATATTTCCTTTTATTTATTAACAATGTATTGTAAAATGTTTAGCTCTTAATTATTTGAATAAAGATTTATTTATTTATTATTATATTATCGTACGTACAGTAAGGAAAAATATGCTGTTTATAAAGATCAATGCCTACTTGCTTAGAAAGTAGTCCTAAGTATCGTTTATTGTGGAGAAAATTAGATAAATTTATCATTATTTATAATAAGTGACCATATTATCTATCAAATATCAAGAGTGCTTTAATTAGCTACTTGACTAAAAAAAATTTCGTGTCGCTATGTAAAGACCTGCCAAAAATAAACACAATACTGACCGAAATACATTTCTAAACAAAAAACTCTTTCAGATATAAAAGTTTTAAAAACACATGTTTTTAGACGTTAATTTTTAGACGTGAAATCTCACTGCAGATGTGTGATGTGATATGTAGGCAATATTTGTGACGTCACAACTTTGTATTTTGTATACGTGAGAACTTTGTTTGGTAGCTATACGAAATATTACGTTTGTGGTAATGGTTTCATAATAAAAGTTGCTATAAATTTAGCGGACTACAATACAGTATAATTGTAATTTAAGTTTTTCATACTTTTAAAAATGGTCCTATTCGCTTAACTTTAAAGAAGCTTTAAGAATACTTAACGAATCGACATCAAATTAAAAGTGTTTTTTTATAGTGTTTTTAGATAGAAATTAGTATCATTGGATACAAATTTTATATAATCTTAACATTAGGCAAATACCGAATTACCTATGCTATATCTGTTCTTTTTTAATTTCTATCATACATACAATACCTATGTTATTAAAATCCTGTCCGTTAGGTACTCAATCATAGATATCAGAATATTTAAACTCAGCCTGTCAATAATACAACTTTTCACTCTAATGCCATTAAACACATTAGTACCTATACGAATTTAAAAAAAAAACCGAAAAATTTAGTTTCATAGGAACAGCTATTCATATTGACGAGCTGAGTTGCCCCTTTCAGAATCGGACAAGGTTTAATCAAATTTTAATCGCCCCTCATTTACCCTGACAAGCCCCGACTTTGAAGCCCATCTTTCATCATCATTATTTTAGCCGCAAGAAGTCCCGCCGTGTGGTTCCCGGCAGAGTAGAATAGGACCACTCCAAGTCTTCCCGTGGATGTCGTAGAAGGCGACTTAGGAAACACAAGTTCAACAAGCTTATAAACATCAAAGAAACCTCGCCAACCCATCTGGTCAGCGTGGAGATAATAGGCCAAATCATCTGACTGCTCTGGCTATATAAGTACTTGATTTGATTTATTTATTAATGAATTCAACAGCGTTACAATATTGAACTTACAACTAGGAACTTATACTTATAAGAAGTAAGGCCAATTACTGAATTCATGTAAGAAAAATTACAATATAGATATCATAGCAAGCGGAGATAAGCTGGTTACATTTCAAATTAAAGATTATAAGATGACATTTATGTGTACTTCTTGGTCACAATTAGTCGTTTAAGTTGTACAAAAATAATACTTTGTTACTGCTACTCTAATAGTACAGAGAGGGTCGTGCTCCTGCAGTGGAGACTAACCACAAACTAAGACCTGATGATGCAGTCCACTGCCGGACATGGACCTCTCCCATGGATTTTCAAATTGACCGGTCGGAAGAAATTGCCCAGTGTTCCAGTGCTCCCCTGCCATTTCGGTCAAGTCGTCCTATGACCTAGTCGGTGGTTGTCCAACGCTGCGCTTGCCAGGGGGATACACAACTCAAATGAAGACCACGCCCCGACAAGCACAGCTCTTTGAAGTGGTAGTGGGTGAGGCATATGCCCCATCCACTGCCACTCCGCTAATTCCTGAAAGATTAGAATGACAAGACACGGCACTGGGTAGGACTTGGTGGAATACGGAATGGGAAGCTATTTAGGTCCCACTGCTTTGCCCAGCAACAACCTAAATAACTATACTTAACTGGTTCCCCAAGAAGCCAAGGTTGAAAAAAGGCTATCTTTTTAAATAAGCAGACCTAAGTTAATAATATCTTATTAAAAATCAAAACAATATTTTAGGAATATTATTTTAAAATGACACCGTATATTTAAGGTGGCCCTTCCCCGACCGACTATCGTCAACGCGAGCATGGTCGAAAAGCTTGTTCCGTCCAGCGCAATGTCAGATAAAGAGGTAAAGCGAAAAGAGCTCCTTGCCCTCGTCTCCCGCACACCTCTTACTGCCACATGGAAACAAGCTAGTGAGTACGCGAAGACATTGAACGAAAAATAGTGTGCGGAAATTTCATTAAACTTGTTTCAAGAAATACGTGTTTATTGGTAAGCCTTACAAGTTTATGAAAAAAAACTTGTACATTTAGAATCTCCATTACATTTGCAAGGTTTCTAAATGAATATTTTCTTTACTGTTACAATTAATGAGTACATTATAAACGCCCAAAGTTCACATAAAATTTGTGCAAAAAAGCGGATATTTGGAGGCTTATATTGAAGTTGTTTCTCCAAATTTTGATTTTTCATTTTGATAGAAACCTAGATATAGTGCATAAGATACCTATTAGTAGAAAATCTTCAAAGAAAGATTTGTTACACCGCCATAATCGCGTAAGAGCGTTTGTATGAAAAGATAGACGGGTTGGCCGCCCTTAAGTAGTAAGTTAAAGGCTAACGCAGATTACCGCCATCTAGTATCGAGTAGCAAGCAACTCTCCTGCGCCATACATTCGCCTGCTTTTCGCAACCTTAATTTGGTCCAATATTTTTGTATGAGGTGGGCACTGGGCAGTCTATTACGTTAGTATTATATTGTCGTTGGTTAGGATTAGGATTGGATATGGTGGAGAAATTTATCATACAGGATCGTAGATTCGTGGCATGGTAGTTTATTGGTAAAGCATTGGTCGCACGAAGATCAAGTCGCCGGTTCGAATACTGCCCTCGAGGAATTTTTTTTCTATATCTGATGCCTTAATTTTATAAAAGTGGGTACCTACCTAAGATTTTTTAGCTTATAGTTTTTCAGTTAGAAATAATCTTTTTCAATAAAAATGTAGGTGCTCAAAATTGGACCTTTCGGATTCGTGCCACCATACAAAATCGCGGCGGACATTTGAACGATGTCATATTCCATCCATAATGGCATAAATGGGTCTTTCAAATAAAAAATAAATGTCGTTAATATCTCACACACATTTAAATAAAATTATTTTAATACGGTTTTTATCGCGTTTATTACATTATTTATACACCTAACGTTTCGAGCACTTTACAGTGTTTGTGGTCGCAGGTAGACTAAGTTGACATTTGTCTAGTATTTTTATAAGAACTGCTAAATCTACCGCCTAAAATATTTATTGATAACGTTCCGGATGTACGCAGTATTGGCTCACGGTGTCTGAAGGTCTTGCAGTCTTTTGCTTTGCATGAGATTTGATTAAATTGATGACTGGATCCCAAGCTGGTGGTTGGATCCAGACCTTCAGACCTTCAGACACCGTGAGTCAATACTGCGTACATCCGGAACGTTATCAATAAATATTTTAGGCGGTAGATTTTGCAGCAGTAAGCCGAGACTTGCCGAATACTCTCGTATTCGCCTCCACACTCTCGTATTCGCCTATTCTCGTGTAGTTTTGCCGAGAGTGTGGAGCGGGCTTTACGGCAAAATGAAATATAATTAAAACGAAAAAAATAAAAACTATTATTTAAACTTAATACTTAGAACGACTTGGCCTCAGTACTATTCAATTTCTCGTCACTCGCAGTTAGTTGTTCACTTTGAATTTTCGTTACAAAATATTTATGATGTAATTAAAATTTATTTTTAACTTACAGTACATCAACAGTGTCTATATACAACATACTTAAACTAAAACTAACTAAAATTAAAAAAGTAATGAATAAAGCTAAAAATAACAATAATTTCTATTAACAAAAAAAAAAAAAAACTATAGATAAAAAATGTCCCGCAAATCACTGCCCTGCGGAAGTGTTCCCAGAAGTTACTTACAGTTGTATTTAAAGTCGCTTGTTTAAATGCTACCGTGGAAATAATTGGGGTGTATCACCTTTAGTGTTTAAAATGGAGACGATTTTTTATCAATTTTTAAATTAAAGCACAATTGTTTGCGTATACAAGACATAGAATTTATTTGAAAGGCTTCATCATCACGCCTGCCTGCGACACGGATGGTCCCGGGTTCGATCCCCGGTCAGGTCAAGATGGAAAACGATCTTTTTCAGATTGACCTGGGTCTTGGATGTTTATCTATACATCTATTTGTTATAAAATATAGTATCGTTGAGTTAGTATCCCATAACACAAGTCTTTCATAAGAACTTACTTAGGGGCTAGCTCAATCTGTGTGATTTGTCTGTATATAAAAAAAAAAAAAAATACGACTAGCTTTTAATGCATATAGCGTAAAGCTACGGATACACATGCTAGTTTTGAGCATGCTTAAAATAAGCATGCTTGTTTGCGGTAAACTCAATTTGTTTTTTGTTTTTTCGTATGTGTAAGTGGCCAACACTGGTGTCAGATTTTTCAAGCTGCCTTAAGGCATCTGACAAAGCTTAACGACTGCCATCAACGATGACAGCCGGGACCAACGGCTTAACGTGCCTTCCGAAGCACGGAGGAGCTCGAGATATTTTTATGCCACTTGCGGTCACCCATCCAAGTAGGGACTGCACCAGGGGCTGCTTAACATACGTAAGCGCTCATAGAGCTCACACCCACTACACACACACACACACACAGATGGCGCTACGTGTTATATCTAGAAGTAATGAGGGGTTTTCAAAGTGACATTTAAGAAAAAACAATAATAACTATTTTCATCACTAGATGGCGTGAATGCAAGTCAAGTGTCAAATGACGCCATAGTTTAAATATAAAGTCACTATAAAATTTTGTCATCCATGGCACTGACACTTGCCTTTTTATCAACGCCATCTTGCGAACTCAAAGTTTTTTGTTTTTTTAATTTCACTCTGAAAACTCCTCATTATAATTAGAAAGCAATTTCTATTACTATGTATGTTCAAACAAAATTTTTATGTTTTATAGAAATGCGTATACTATCATCCGTAGCGCAGCGGTCGACACGCCAGCCTGCGACACGGTGGTCCCGGGTTCGATCCCCGGTCAGGTCATGCTGGAAAACGATCTTTTTCAGTATGACCTGGGTGTGGATTTATCTATATTAGTATATATTATAAAATATAGTATCGTTGAGTCAGTATCCTGCGACACAAGTTCACAACTTACTGTGGGGCTGGCTCAATTTGTGTGACATGTAAAAAAAACTATCAGTGGAACTTTAGCCATCTAATTTAGCCATCATCATCGTAGGTTGCTAGAGCGATTGCCAGATCACGCGCCTCGGGATGAGACCTAAATTCCTGTAGAATCACAATATCTTTGTACTAGGCAAGAAGCACGTGCTCAAAACTAGCACGGTCACATGCTACTTACTACCATGTGTATCCATACCTTTACTTAAAATACCCAAAAGTTTTTCTAATGACCCACACGCTAAACAAAAGATACAATCACTACCTTCGCGCATGCCAGTCAAATCATCGACAGACGCGCGCGCGCATTGCCGTACTCGTAGCGCGAACAGTCGTAGCAAATCGTAGACGGAGTAATTATTTAAATATTGACCACTGTGGTTTGTGGAAGAATATTGTGATCACTTCTAGTTGAAGTATAATATAGGCGTATAAGTGAGAGACTGACAGTCAAATTGCGTTGCAAATATTTGAATTTTCAACTCGATATTGGGTTATTTTATTTTCACGTTCGAACGAAATTTATTGTTTGATAAGTTGCCGTATGTGCGGTTATAGTTGTTGATAAAATTGGTTGGTTCACATGGGCGGCGTAAGTTTGAATCAACGATATTTTAATTCAAATATCGCAGTGATATCAAATTGTTTTATTTTTAAATTGACAATATTAACTTTTGATAATTAAAAGTGAGTGAAGTGCGTGAGGGAAGTATAACTTAGTCTAGGATCTTTGGATCCTAAAGGTCTTAAGATGAGTGTGATTCCAGTCCAGACTACTTCAAAGAAATCCGCGTCGCGAGCTCTTGGACTATGCCGGCAATTTCTGATGGTCATTCTCAGTAAGTATTACCACCCGTTTATATAAGTATCTATTAAAAAACATAGTATCGTTGAGTTAGTACTTTACGACACAAGTTCACAAGCTTACTGTAGGTCTAGCTCAATTTGTATGATTTTTCCATATATATTTATTTATTCATCATCATCGTCATCATTAGGTATTTTTAGTCTCCACTGCAGGAGCACAACCCTCTTTGTACTACCAGAGCTATATACCTATTAGCCAGAGCAGTTAGAAGATTAAGCCTACACTCTCTACGCCGGCCAAACGGGTAGGAGAAGTCTCTTTGATGTTTATAAGCTTTGTTTAGCTTGTGTTTTCTAGTCGCCGTTTACGACATCCACAGGAAGACTTGGAGTGGACCTATTGGTCCTTATATTTATCATTTATTTATTTATACTCCACATCTGATAATTTTTCGTAGAGTTTAATCACTAAAGACCCTTGACTATATTATATAGTCACTAGTACCGTCATGCTTTTATTTCAATGATTAAAAAAGTTTCCAATCTTTCAATGCTTGTGTGCGGCGTGTCAGCTTTTTGTTAGCACACGCGTCCTGTCAACAAAATCCGTTAAATTATTATACTATGGGTTAGACACAATTTTTTTCTATGCTTTGAACCATAAAGTATGAAAGTATGAATCAGAGAGACGAAAAAGTTTTTTTTTTAATCTGTGCTTTTAGCTTTAGGCTAATATTCGCTTTATATAATCAACAAGTACCAGTTATCGGCTGCAAAAAACTGCGTGAAGATGCAATTCTATTTATAGATTTTTTAAAACCAAATATTATTTATATCGGGTTTAACCAGCATGATAAGTTGATTGGCGTTTTGGTGTAAGGTTAATGGGCTCACTTGGGGTTTACCTTCTATGATTTTGCAAAATTTAGGGGACCCTTGAATTAAATTTCCGTGTGGTTCCCGGAAGAGTAGAAAAGGACCACTTCAAGTCTTCCCGTGGATGTTCTAGAAGGAGACGAGCTAAGAAATACAAGCTAAGCAAAGCTTATAATCATCAAAGAGACCTCTCCAACCCATCTAGCCAGCGTGGAGAGTGTAGGTCAAATCCTCTGACTGCGTTCGCTAATATATGGCTCTAGTAGTACAGAGAGGGTCGTGCTCCTGCAGTGGAGACAAAAAAAGACCTGATGATGATATTGATAATTTATACCGGGTTTTACCAGCATGATAAGTTGATTGGCGTTTTTGGTGGGAAGTCAAGAGGTTCAGTTAGGGTGAAGATTTGCTTTAGATGGTTTTACAAATTTTAGTGCATTTTATGATATGAAAATGCTCGTGCCCATGAACAATGTGTGAAATAGTTCTTTTTCTTCTGTTCTATAATATATATTAATATGGCTTCCACCGAGATTTTAGAGTTTTAGTGATGTGTGTGCGTGCAATGTCCAGTAAATTGAGATACTAAGTATCGGTGTTGTACGGTAAAGTTTTAACAAGTAGAATCAAAGATAAAATAAATAAACAAATACGTAAACTTGCATTTAACAAGTAAATATATATTAATATGACGATTAAAAGATTAGAAATATATATAATAATTTTAATATAAATTAAGTATATCAGGCCCCGCCTATTTGCAATACCTGTAGAAGGTACTAAGTTGTAAAGTGCAATACTAGATATAAGACCTTTTTGTATACACTTAGTTGGCAAATAAATGATTATGATTATTAAGATGGCGTATGTTCTTTGATGCCTCGTGGGAGCTTCTGGCGATAAATCTATACGAGTCCGAATAACAGTCTACTTTAACTATTACACAAATTGTTCATGAGCACGAGCATTTATAACACCAAACTACACCAATTTCATATTATAAAGTCCACTAAAATCAATTTGCAAAATCGTCTAAGGCAAACTTCAACTGCACCCCTTGACTTCCCACCACAAACTCTCGTGTAAAAATAGTTAAAGTAGACTGTCATATAGACTCTTATAGACTTGTCATCAGAAGCTTCCATTGAACAATCAAAGGGTTTGTGGTGGGAAGTCATGGGGTGAAGTAGGGGTTTTATCATCATCATCAGGTCTTTTCAAGTCTCCACTGCAGGAGCATGACCCTCTCTATAATACCAGAGCCATATTATTAGCCAGAGCAGTCAGAGGATTTGGCCTACACTCTCCACGCTGGCCAAAAAGGTTGGAGAGGTCTTTTTGGTGTTTATAAGCTTTGTTTAGCTTGTGTTTCCTCGCCTTCTACGACATCCACGGGAAGACTTGGAGTGGTTCCATTCTACTCTGCCGGAAACCACGCGGGTAAAGTAGGGGTTTGCCTTACATGATTTTGAAAATGTTAGTGGACTTTAAAACCTGAAATTGATGTAGTTTGGTGTTTTTTATGCTCGTGCTCATGATAAGTGTGTGAAATTGTTAAATAAGACTGTCACAGGGACTCGTATAGATTTCTACATACATACATACATACTATCACTTCTTTATACCATGCGGGACAGACAGAACCCATGCTCACAAAACCTCAAAGCTACGTTTGGCGTGTTAGTGGGCGTTAAGGTGGGAAGCGGAATCAAAATAGTGATGGGTTGCTAGCCGCATCGCCTATCGACGTGATTCCTTAGCTATTGAGCTAAGGAATCACGTCGATAGGCGATGCGGCTGTAAAAGCCGGTAAAGGGATTGCTCTTTACCGGCTTTTACAGTCTGCGCGGGAAGAAAAGCAGCTGGTACGAACATTCATGGAAGTTAAAGAATTGATTATTTTTTATCGGCACGTTATTATTACGTGATACGTTAACTGGCGTAACTCAAGGGGTTCAGTTGGGGTTGATGGGGTTGCCATGATTTTGCAAATTTTTGTGGAAATTATAATATAAAATTGTTGTATATACCAAAAAAAAAAACAAAAAAAAATGTTTTATTTCGGTAAATTGGTACATTATTATGATAGCAGTGGTTGGAACCTTCTTTTAAGCAGATGTATTTGCTTGTGCCAGAAGGTTCCGCTCCTCTATAGCAAAATTTGTGTGTGTGTGCGCGCGTGTGTGCGCGTGTGTGTTGGTGTGTATGGGTGTGTGTTGATGTGTGGGTGTGTGTGTTACCTAGTTTGTTGTAAATGCTGGTGCTCGTGATAACTGTGTGAAATAGTTAAAGTAGACAGTCATATGACTCGTATAGATTTGTCACCAGAAGATCCCATAAAGCGATTAAGGACTTACGCTATCTTTGATTCATCATCATCATCATCAAAGCCATTTGAAATTAAAAATAAGAGAATATGGGTGTCTGGTTATACAATACAGGAAGTGGCCGAGCCATCTCAGGTCAGGTCTTCTTTGATCCACACTGCAGGAGCACGACCATCTCTGTACTACCAGAGCCATATATGAGCTAGAGCAATGAGAGGATTTGGCCTACACCCCCACGCTAGCCAGACGGATTAGAGAGGTCTTACTTATTTTCAGTAAGAATTAACAAAATAGACTCGGCATAAGATAAACATGGACTACTGCCACCAATTCGTTAAAATATGAAATTTATGTACTTCAAGTCAGGTCAGGGGTGTCATACCCAGGTCAGGGGTGTCATACCCAGGTCAGGGGTGTCATACCCAGGTCAGGGTGTCATACTCAACTGCCTGCCCGGTGGTTGCATGCATGGCATCGGGTACGCGGGCCCGGCCTCCCCGAGCTGCTACTTTCTTATCCCCAATTCTTTCGAGCAAGTAGCATCCCTTTTCCCTTTATCCCACTGGGGGAGTGCCCCCAGTCCAACAAACTCCTACCCCTCCCTCGCTTAAATCCGGTTTCAATGGGCAGCAGCATCGGAACCGAGATAAGCCAAACAAACTGCGCTCATGTTGTCCGTCCGACCCGTCTGCCAAGCGTGGTGAGTATGGCAAAACCCCCTGAATGATTGTTGATAATCCTTGGGGGAAGCCTATGTCCAGCAGTGGACTTCTTGTGGCTGAAATTATGATGATGATGTACTTTAAGTACGGTCTAAATGATAATTTCATTTGTTCCATTACTTATCCTATTGGACGGAACTCCGATAGTTCAAATCGTACTTAATACGTCACGATTATATCATGTTCATAATTGGGTTAGATAACGTAGTGATAGCATTAGGGTTGCCACCATTTTTTGTATGAATCTATTAGTTTTTTTTAAAAGGTATAATGTAGTGTATGTGTTAGCGTTAAGTTAGATTAAGGCACATGACTCATGTACTACTGTCAAATAAAGCAGTCGTACGTCAGCACTCAGTTGTATCATTACTCGCCACCTCACATGGCGACACTGCCAGTAGGTATATAGGTTTTAATAATATAACCTACTGGACTGAAAATGTAATATAACTTATATTAAATCACGGCCTCCGTACCGGATGGAGGGAGTGGACAAAGCGACAATTTACTACTACAATTTTTTCTGGCGTTTTTAGCGGGGGGAAATGTGCACACAAGTTTAGTTCCGCACACCTACAGACAAAACTTGATAGTAATTATGACATTGTCACAAAAATGACATAAAAAAGAAACAATAATTTGTGTACAGATGAGTCACGCACAACTAACACATAGACATGCATATGCCTAATTTGGCTTGTACCTTGACAGAGGGGAACGCAGCGTATGGCTACTCCCTTCCGGTACGGAAGGCCGTGTTCCTCGAAGGTGTAGGTCAACTTTTTTTTATTAATATACATAGCTAAATTTTGATCGTTCCGGACCTTTAAAGGGGTGACTCAGCCTGTCAATATAAACAACTTTTCCTATGGGACAAATCCTTTAAACTCGAAAAATATTTCGACATTCCTATACAAATTGCCCGGGCGGCTGAACACTTTTGTATGAAAATGTCGAAATAAAATTTGAGTTTCCAGCATTGGTCCCATACCATAGGAAAAATGGTTCATATCGACGGGCTGAATCACCCCTTTAAGGGTCCAGAACGATCAAAATTTCACCATGTATAGGGACATATCACACAAATTGAGCTAGCCCCACAGTAAGTTGTGAACTTGTGTCGTGGTATACTAACTCAACGATACTATATTTTATAACATATACTTATATAGATAAACACCCAAGACCCAGGCCAATCTGAAAAATATCGTTTTCCATCTTGACCTGGCCGGGGATCGAACCCGGGACCTCCGTGTCGCAGGCTGGCGTGTTGACCACTGCGCCACGGAGCTTGACAACCGTGGAAAAAGAAGAGGTCACCTCACAACAAAAATATAGTACGCTTCAAAGAAATATTGTATTTTTGTAAGCACGTTAAAACTGGCATAAGCGTTATCGCAATTAATTTTAAATTAATCTCGTTCGTTTACACGCACATGCACGTAAAGTGTTTTGTATTACTTTTAGTGTTGCGAAATACAAACATTGGAACTACAACAAAATACTACAAAATACAAAATACTATACATTTCTTAAACAGTGTAACTTTCATGCTTATCTGGAAGAAAATAAAAAACGTAGAATTTACCAGCTTCTTCTCTTCCCGTGCAGATCGTACAAGCCGTTCGAGGGAAGGGCATCAGGAATCATGTCTATAGGCGATGCGGCTAGCAACCCATCACTATTTTGATTCCGATCTCACCTACAAGCCCACCAACATGCTTAACGTGGCCTCAAGGTTTTACAGACCTAGGCTCTGTCTACCCCGCATGGAAAAAAGACGTGATATACAGTACAATACTTTATATTATAGTATGGTTGGCAACCCTGGATACGATATCACATTTTCCCTTACGGGGTGACAAAGCCGAAGGTCGTAAGGCCAAATGCTACGTTAAGCAACATTCTAATCTTCCACGACTGTCTGAAATGAAATTAATTATAGTTTTTATTCAAAATTAATGAAATTTTGAAAAAAAACTATAATTAATTTATCTTTTTTAAATATTTTTTTTATATTTCCAAATTCGAAAAACTACTAGCTTTTCGGAAAGATCACTGCTGAGAAGTTTTCTTTTCTGCAGTGGTGGGTTCCGAAACGCTAGTAGGCATGTGGTCTCAACGCCTTAATCGTTTTGTTCTTAGAGACTGGCATAGATGGCGCCACTCGAAACTACACAACATTGTATCTACCGTATTATGAGAATATAAAAACATGATTCACAAATATCTTATTAAAAATCAAAACAATATTTTAGGAATATTATTTTAAAATGACACCGTATATTTAGTAAGTTAATGGCTAATGCAGATCACCGCCATCTAGTATCAAGTAGCAAGCAACTCTCCTTCGCCATACATTTGCCTGCTTTTCGCAACCTTAATTTGGTCCCATATTTTTGTATGAGGTGGGCAGTCTATTACGTTATTAATTATTATATTGTCTTTGTCCGGGTCAATCTAAAAAATATCATTTTCCATCTTGACCTGACTCGGATAAAGATAAAGATAATTTTACTTTATTTGGGAGAATAAAAATAAAAATATAAACAGAATACATAGAAGAAAAATAAATATAATAAAATAAAAAAAAACTAAAGATTTTTAAATATAATTATAGTCTCCCAAAATGGTCCCGACAAAGCATTGACTGGGTGTTTTTAAAGAAAAACCACCAGCACTGATCTTCCGTTGGGGCCAAAACCGGTGATTCACGGACGCTTGCACGAACTAAAGTAGAGAAATAAAAGATTTTGTGATCCCTTGTGGGTTAGACAGAGCCCAAGTCTGTAAAACCCTGAGGCCGCGTTTAGCATGTTGGTGGGCTTGTAGGTGAGAACGGGATCGAAATAGTGATGGGTTGCTAGCCGCATCGCTTATAGACATGTTTCCTGATGCCCATTCCCTCGATCGGCTTTTACTATCTGCGCGGGAAGAGAATCAGCTGGTACATTCTACGTTCTTTCTTTTCTCCCAGACCAGCGTGGAAGCATGCCAGCCTCCAAACAGCTGTGATATTAATTTGTAATATTTGGGATCGAACCCGGGACCATGTGGTCTCAACGCCTTAATCGTACGATTTGTTCTCAGAGACTCGCATAGATGGCGCCACTCGAAACTACACAAAATTGTATCTACCGTATTATGAGAATATAGAAACATGATTCACAAAATATATTAAAAATCAAAACAATATTTTAGGAATATTATTTTAAAATGACACCGTATATTTAGTAAGTTAAAGGCTAACGCAGATTACCGCCATCTAGTATCGAGTAGCAAGCAACTCTCCTGCGCCATACATTCGCCTGCTTTTCGCAACCTTAATCTGGTCCAATATTTTTGTATGAGGTGGGCAGTCTATTACGTTAGTATTATATTGTCTTTGCCGGGACCATCCATGTCGCAGGCCAGACCGCTGCGCCACGGAGTTCGTCACGTAGTAAGGAAGTATGGATAACAGCGTGGAAGAGCTTCCACGCTGGAAGCTGCTCTCTTCCCGCGCAAATCTTCAAAGCCGATTGAGGGAGTATATGGAATCATGTCTATAGGCAATGCAGCTAGCAACCCATCACTATTTTGATTCCGTTCTCCACCTGCCAGCCCACTAACATACTTAACGTGGCCTTTTGGTTTTATACAGGGCTCTGTCTACCCCGCAAGGGAAAAAAACGTGATAGTATGTATGTAAGTATGGATAATAATGTAACTGGCCAAATTCGAGGCGGATACCTACAAACGTTCTATACTATTTTTTATTTTTATGGCTTCCACCGAGGTTTAGGTGACCCTCCCATGTCCAGTTTATATTATGAAGTATGTGATTTGTACGGTATACAGTTAAGGCCGCACACTAGGCACAGTAGCGATGCCAATTATTTTATTCCTAATACTTTACAAATATAAAGAAATTCAAGAATGTAAATCATATAAGCAATAGTAAATAACCTGAAGTATTTTTGGAATCATGTTTAATTTTATCAGAATCAGTGAGAATTATGAGAATCAGATTACCGCCATAAACGGCCGTTTTTGTCGGTAATCACGTTTTCTCTTAATGACTGATTCTCATAATATTAAAACATGATTCCAAAAATACTTCAAGTTATTTACTAGTGCTCATATGATTTACATTCTTGAATTTCTTTCAATTTGTAAAGTACCTATTAGGAATAAAATGATTGGCGTCGCTACTGTGCCTAGGGTGCCCCCTTAACAAGTAGCAATCAAAGATGGCGTTGGTCCTTTTTATAAGAGCCCATATGACAGCCGATTTTAAGTACTTATTTCATATTGTTTATGAGCACGAGCATTTATAACACCATCCATCGGGTGTTTTTTTTGTTATAGTCTCCACTGAAGGAGCCCGACCCTCTCTGTACTACCACAGCAATATATTAGCCAGAGTAGCCAGAGGATTTGGCCTACACTCTCCACGCTGGCCAGACGGGTTGGAGAGATCTTTTTAATGTTTGTAAGCTTTGTTTAGCTTGTGTTTCCTTAGTCGCCTTTTACGATATCCACGGGAAGACTTGGAGTGGTCCTATTCTACTCTGCCGGGAACCACACGGCTTAATAAACACCAAACTACACCAATTTCGTGTTATAAAGTCCACAAAAATCTCTCTCTCTCTCTCTCTTTAGCCTTTTTCAACCGCACGGGTGTAGGCCTCCTCCAGTTTATGCTATTTTTGTCGGTCTTGGGCAATCTCAATCCACTTCACTCCTGCTGTTTTCTTAACATCGTCTGACCAGCGCATTTGAGGTCTTCCCTGTGGACGTTTTTCACCCCACGGTCTCCATTCCACCAGAGCCTTACACCACGAACCTTGTTTTCTGGCGACATGGCCAGCCCATTGCCACTTCAGCTTCGCGATACGCTTGATGACATCAGTGACTTTGTGTGTGACCACAAAAATCATTTCGCAAAATCATCTTAGGCAAAGTCAAGGATACCGGACACACCGGACTGAAACCATCATCATCATCACCTCAGCCACTGCTGGACAAGCCTCCCCCAAGGATTTCCTATACGATCGGTTAAAAGCGGCTTGCATGCAGCGCCTTCCTGCGATCTTTATCAGGTCGTCCGACCACCTGCAGGCCGATTTGCTAACTCGGTGTACAACGATTTGATTGTCACTTTAGCATCCATTTCGGTTTTCATATCTTATATAAAAATAGTAATTCATACCGAAGCCGTAATGAATATCAAAGTTACCATGAAAATGATGTACACCGTAGTTGTCAAAAGTTAGCAAATAGGCCTGCTGGTCGGTGGGTGTCTAACGCTGCGCTTACCGGTACGTGGTCGCCGTTCAAGAACCTTTTTGCCCCATCGGCCATCGGTTCTTCGCGCTGTGGCCCGCCCACTGACACTTTAAAGAGCTAATCCACTGGCCTATGTCAGTGACTTTAGTTCTTCTACGGATCTCCTCGTTTCCGATTCGATCTGGCATAACCACAGGAAGAGTAATATTTTAAGGCTTATATTTGTATGTAATGTACATGTATCACAATGTTTACAGTATAGGCACTTATGTAAGTATGTAAATATATGTCTGTTGCATTGTCGCCTACTGCAGTCGAAACAGCTTGACTGATGTAATTAGATTCGTTCTTATTCTTTCCTGTAGTATTGTTGGCTACATGATGTCAGCTGCATTCAATATGGCAGCCGTAGACGGTCAAAAAAGCAATTGTGCCTATTTTTTTAAATATTGATTGTTAACGAATCAATTCGCTTTGCTAAATGCCGTCAAAAACAATGCTTGTGAAAAAACCAAGTCTCGCAACTCAGTTCTTCTACCGTAAAAAGTTGTGAGATCTATCAATCAAGACAAAGTTGGTTAGGTTTTAAATAAATAGATTGACTTGGCCATCGCATGAAAACACAAACCAAAAGGGATATGTAAAAAAACAGAAAAAAAAGGTTCCATTCAATTGCAAATTGTATGAAATAAATATATGAAATTATGATAATTTTAAAACAAATAATTAGTTACTAAAATATTTCTATATAACTATTAATTAAATCTATACTTAACTAAAGGGTAAGAAAATTAAGAACTAAATAATAGAAAAAAAAACTAACAAAATAATCAAATATGCCACCCTGGATGGTGCCTGGCTCAAAGGTACCCATCACGCGAGCAGCGTTGCCTCTTTGAATGGCAATGGATATCCTTTGGATCAGATACCATCCGGACGGTGGTACAAGTTACTTTCATTACGATCACAAAATTGTAGAACACTTACGAGGTTTCATACAAAAATAAATTTAAATTAATGTTTACAAGACTAAGTACGCGCGGAACATTTTGAAAATTTTCGCCACAGCCCTTGCCACGTGTGACGTATGAACCAATATGGCCGCCGCCATACAAGGGGTAATGGTAGAATAGATTGTGTATAATAATAATTATATTATGGATTGAAAAAAGGGAAGGAAACAATAAGAGCCTATTTTTAAATATCATACGTTGTTGTTATAGCAATCTTACATAGTAACAGCTGTACACATATACTATATCTAATAATATACGTAGTTAATAAATCTTCAGGTAGTTAGTCAATATTCTTGCAAGAACAAAAGGATGATAATTGTATATAAAAAAATGCCATATCTTCTTTCTTTATTTCTATTGACACCCGGTCAACACGCCGGCTGTGACACGGTAGGTCCCGGGTTCGAGCTCCGGTCAGGTCTAGATGAAAAATGATCTTTTTCAGATTGTCCTGGGTCTTGGATGTTTATCTATATATGTATTTGTTATAAAATATAGTATCGTTGAGTTAGCATCCCATAATACAAGTCTTACTTAAGAACTTACTTTGGGGCCAGCTCAACTGTGATTTGTCCGTATATATTTTGTAAATGCAAAATAACAGCTACAAAAGAATGATAAATAACTTTGAATGAAGTATCGTTTGCTTCTTATTGATTAGATATTATTATAAACAAGGGTAAGGGCACGGCCAAGGTTATAATATTTATTTTTATCAGAATATTTCTTCCATGCTGGCTTAGGATAAAAGAAAAAACATAGAATATACAAGCTGCTTTTCTTCCCGCGCAGACCGTAAAAGCCGGTCAAGGGAATGGGCGAAGATCTAAGAAATCACGTTATAGGCGGTACAGCTAGCAACCCATGATTATTTTGATTCCGCATTCCACCTTAACGCCCACTAACACGCTAAACATGGCCTTTGGGCTGTATGACCCTGGGCTCTGTCTACCCCGCAAGGGAAAAAGACGTGATATTATGTATGTATGTATGTATGTTATGTATGTGTAATGTATGTCTTGTCTTATATATTATATCTCATAATATGGAAGAGCGAGCGAAGCCTATATGAGCAGAGACGATTAAATTTCGGAAAAAAATAATTAAATATGTTTATCTCTTTTTATGACGAGCTCCATGGCGCAGCGGTCAACACGCTGTGACACGGATGGTCGCGTGTTCGATCCCCGGTCATCAACCTAATAAACCTAACCTATATTCTGTGACCAACTTATTTTTTTGTCATTTGTATGTAAAATATCTCTCCAACCCGTCTGGCCAGCGTGGAGAGTGTAGGCCAAATCCTCTGACTACTCAGGCTAGTATTATGACTCTGGTAGTACAGAGAGGGTCGTGCTCCTGCAGTGGAGACTGGGAAGACCTGATGATGATGATGATGATGATGTAAAATATGAAAGTTATAGAGCCTATAATTTGAAAACGGCCCCACACTGCGTTTTAAAAGTGATAACTCTATATAATAAGAAAGTGAATTTCCTCGATTCCAATCAGCAGAATATCTAAATTCGTGCTTAGCTATTCTAAAGCGCACCCGGTAGATGTGGCCTTTTTGTATTGCTGCAGCAGTCACATTTTAAGAGATCCACAGTATCGTCTACTTCAGACCATCATGATGGGAAAAATTGCCGGAAAGCGCAGAGTGGGAGGACGCAAAATGTCATGGCTACAAAACATACGCCAGTGGACTGGCATTAAATCAGTTGAACAACTGTTCAGGCTCGCCATGGACAAGGCGCGTTTTAAGGAGCTGACGGCCAACCTTCAGTGATGAAGTGGCACCTAAAGAAGAAGAAGAATTGCTGCAGCACACAACATGTTATTTACATGTTTATAGACTTTAGTTAAAAAATTGTTGGTATTTAACTGTTTTACAAAACTAAATTTAAGTGATGTATAAATTGTACACTATAAAAACTTATTCACCAAATGAAAAGTATCTCACAGCTCATTGCCTTGGTAGAATGTTGCTGAAAGGCTGGCTGCGTTGCCACGTTGGATGGCAATACTAATTCTTTTATATACAATGAAATATTATTATAACGTATTATAATATTTGATGTATATGTGCCTCTTATATATACAGTATGTTCTTTTTTAGGGTTCCGTAGTAAACAAGGAACCCTTATAGTTTCGCCATGTCCATCTACAAGCCCACCAAGATGCTAAACGTGGCCTTAAGGTTTTATAAACTAGGCGCTGTCTACCCCGCAAGGGAAAAAGACGTGATAGTATGTATGTATGTATGTCTGTCTGTCTGTCTTTACGTCCACGGTTTTACTCAGAGACTATAAGTACTAGAAAGCTGTAATTTGGCGTGGGTATGTATATTAATTATGGCAAAAAAGTAATATTTTTTAGAGTAGCTATACAAGTAAACTGGGAGAGTAATTTTTTTTCTCTACTATCCATCATGTGGGGTATCGTTGAATAGGTCTTTAAAAAATATTGTGAGGTTGAGAACACCATTTTTCGATTTAGGGAACCGTTTCCGAAATATTTGGTTTTAAAGTGCAAATTTTTGTTAGAGGTAAGTGTCCCCCCCTCTATCTACTAAACGGTTATATATGGATACATGAAAAAAATTAAAGCAGTAGTATATATACTGAAGTTGAAAGGGAAACTATCAGAGCTGAGTACTAAGTGCAAACTAAAAAGTTATAGGCCAACTTATAAAATGTACTGGAAGATGTAAAATTTCACACAATTTTCATTGTTAGATGTTTTTGGTCATTAAACTGTGAGGTGCGAGTGTGAACAGTATGAACTCAAAGTTGTCATTTGTAACTACGGAACCGTACACTGCGCATGGCCCGACTCACACTTGGCCGGTTTTTATTCATTTTTAACCTTAACTTTAGGAATTTATAGATTAGAGATTTTTATTCTATGATTGAAATTGTGCCAGTTTGTACAGAATCACCTTGTAGATCATGCCATGTATCTATATGATTTCTATTTATGTCAACACCTGCCTTTTATAGTCTACTAGCTGTTACCCGCGGCTTCGCCCGCGTGATATATAGCCTATGTCCTTCTCAGTTCCTACCACAACCTTATGTGTATGCAAAATTTCATGATGATCGGTTCAGTAGACAGGGCGTGAAAGCGTAACAAACAATTAAACAAAAACTCACATCCGCATTTATAATATTAGTTAGGATTATGATTTTTTACAGTCTTATCTAATGAACATGAAGCATTTCATTCGTTTTATCAAAATAATCACTTTTGGTGAAAACGCTAAGAAAACATTTACGCTTACATATTCTGTGAATATGCACACTTGTTTCAAGTCCCTAACTATTACGGTTCAATATATAGTCAGAGGAACGGACATTGGAGGCTTAGTAATAAGATCCCGTTTCCCCCTTCTGGTACGGAACCATAAAAAAATCCGTTGAATAAGGGTTTGAGCGGAAAGCACAACGCTTTAAAAGTTTTTAGCCGTAACTAAAGTCGAACATTTAGAGCCATTCACAAATAATTTTATATTGAAAACACTATCTGGAAATACCGAATCGATTCGGCAAAAAAACGGTACACATAAATATAAAAAGCTGTGCTAAAATTAACTCATATTATATATACCTACGTTCAAATTTAGATGCAGTACTTCAAAGCGGTCACGTGCTTATAAAAACTTAACAGAAAAAAAACATATTTACTTCGGAAATACCCAAAGATTGATGGTCAAGTAGTCTTCAAAAAAGGTCGAAAAACCCATGACAAGTGTTTACGAGTGATTTGTAAAAAGTCTTCTCTCCAAACCGAGTGATTTGGTAATGATAGTAAAAAGTGCGTCCGCATAGATTTAGAATAGGTATGGTGGTTTAGGGCTGTCAAAATTTTTTTGCTTAAATTTTTTTTATTTGTTTTTTTTAAGCTGTAATAATATAGTACGCGTCAAAAAATATATTATTATTGTAGGGATGAAGGGCTCTGGGAATACAAAGACGGTCATGCTCCTGTAGTGGAGACAAAAAAGGACCTGATGATGAGTTATATTTTTTACTCATTAATTTTCGGTTGCACGCACATTACGTCTGTCTTACGAAAAGCGCGTTCAAAAACATATTTTTTTATTTTATAGAGGTTAAAGCATCTAAGTTTAATTTACTATGATAAATATAATTCTTACTATCAACTAATTATTTTTATAACATAAATTAGGTACTAACTAAACTAAAAATAAAAAAAAAATACAATAAAATAATATAACTACATCTACTTAATTTTACAAAATAAAATTAAAAATCTAATATTAAATTTTGTCCATGTGGCAAAGTGCCTAGAACGCTGGCTGCATTACCTCGTTGGATGGCGATTGCAATCCTTTGTCCGAGGTAAGAGCCAGCCTTTCCGTCACCTGCAGCGTCGACATTAGTTTTAGACATCGAATTTTTTTTTTTTAATCTATGGTTTTAGTGTTGCAAAATATAGTTAGCCATTGATCTATTGTACTGAAATATTGCATTTTTGCTTACTGTATATTTTTTCAACAGTATATAGTACGGAGTCCCGAAATACAGTACAATACTACCTATAATATTATAGTACGATTGGCAGCCCTTTTACAGCCTCCTTGGTCCAGTGGTTAAGGCGTTTGCCTTGTTGAACCGGGGGCCACGACCCCCGGTTCAACAAGGCAAACGCCTTAACATCATCTTTGACGTGACCACGAAGTTTCATACCAACCAGAGTGTTACTCCAACTATATGCAGAGCTCTACGTGCTATATTTAGAAGATATTCATTATTTACCTTGCATGCTGGACTGGGACAAAAGAAAAAACGTAGAATGTACCAGCTGTTTCTCTTTCCGCGCAGACCATATAAACTGGCCGAGGGAATGGGCGAAAATCTATGGAATCATGTAAATTGGCGTTGCGTCTAGCAATCCAACAATATTTTGATTCTGTATTCCATCTTTAAGCCCATCAAAATGCTAAACGGGCCTTTAGGTCTTATAGCCGTAGGCTCTGTCTACCCCGTAAGGGATAAAGATGTGGTACTATGTATGAATTTATTATTTCAACTAACTATTAAAAGTATTTTCGATTATTGCATTTGTTCAGAATTTTTATCTTTTAAATAAATGCGTATCTACTATCGTTTGTACGCTTAAATACATCTGATAAGTCTAGTTAGCTAACCAAGTAAAGTTAGTCAACCAAGTTGTTGAAAGAACATATACAGTAGTAACGTCTGTGCAAAAAAGAGGTGTAATGTTTTTAAAGTTTGTGCGTGTATGTATACATGGCGAAATTTTTAACGTTCTGGACCCTTAAAGGGGTGATTCAGCCCGTCGATATGAACCATTTTTCCTATGGGACCAATGCTGGAAACTCAAATTTTATTTCGACATTTTCATACAAAAGTGTTCAGCCGCCGGGCAATTTGTATAGGAATGTCGAAATTTTTTTCGAGTTTACAGCATTTGTCCCATAGGAAAAATGGTTCATATCGACGGGCTGAATCACCCCTTTAAGGGTCCAGAACGATCAAAATTTCGCCATGTATAGGTATATATGTATCTATTTTTATCTCTGTTTCTTATCTGAGCGTGTTCGTATCGTAACTATGCCGTCCACCGTGTAGTCCTTAATTTGGTTCTATGTTATTGTATGAGTTTAGTCTATACGTAAGTATTATATTGTCTTGCTTCTCTGCCTAAAACAGCCCATGTTCGTTTATTGTTGTAGCTTTTTTGATGTATCGAGTGGTTCCCGGCAGAGATTAGGACCAATTCAAGTATTCCTGTTGATGTCGTAGAAGGTGACTTAGGAGACACAAGCTAAACAAAGCTAAGCAAAGTGCGTCTCCACCCGTCTGGCTAACGTGGAGAATTCAGGCCAAATCCTCTGACTGATTTGTCTAATATATGGCTCTGGTAGTACAGAGAGGGTTATGCTCCTGCAGTGGAGACTAAAAAATACCTGCTGATGATGTTTCTTAATGTGTCGATATCCTTGTTCCAGTAAACGTCCCAACGGTATCACTGGGCCTGGCAATGGGCTGGGTGTCACTGGCCAGCGGGGAGAGTGAAGCGGGAGGCGAGGTGTCAGACGCGCGGCTGGTAGTAGCTGCAACGACCACGTTTGCAGCAGCGCTGGTGGGTGTACCGCTGAGCGCTCGAGCTCTAGCGGTTGGGAGGAAGTTCGCAACCTTTGCTACATCACTGACGTTTGTGGTGAGTTGCTAAGAATTATTTGCATGTCTCCAAAATGTACCCTCTGCTATGTTGCAGTTGCAGTACGGAATGCATTAAATTAAATTTGTATAGCACATGAATACAAACCTCTGTTGAAAATTTTACATTATGGTTCTTGGTAAAACGTGTTTGTAAAATTATATATGGTACCATTTTATCACAATTAAACTAATTTGGAATTTATATTTAAGAGAAAGAAAAGAATAATTGTAGGTTTTCAACCGAAGGTGCCGAGCTTTTCAGTGTCCCTCAATTCTTTTTACATTTCCATAAAAAACGGCGGGTTGTTCAAACACTTATGTATGAAGGGTGCGTGTTGTTTGATATAATTACAAATTATATATTTTCATTTCAATAAAGTTCAAAAGATATAATGTTTACTTGATATAATCATTACTGTTTGTTTATATTCTTAAAAGCTATAATATTCATAAAATTTTCAATTCGAAATCCATAAACTCATTTATTATAACGTTTATGAACACTAAACATCACCTGTCATACAACTCGTTCAGTATACATGCCATAAAATATACCAATCAAAACGAATACTATTTAAAATATATATCAATAAAAATCTAAATCAATCAAATTGATTATGAGAAGCGAGCGAGTGACGACCTTTGGTGCGATAGTGACTGGTTTGGATACGCGACTTGGTAACAAAAGGTAGGTTAGGTTATACATAGACCACCATATGAGCGAGCGAGCGAAGCGACGACTGAGTACGAAAGCGACTTAGTCACAGAACGTAGATTAGGATCTTCTATCACTTTATATGTATAACCTTGCTTAATATAAGTATATATAACGTTTATTATACGTGACAACGAATCGATTTGTTAAATTTTATAACGATACAATGGTATATATAAGGTTTGTTATGTTGAATAATTGTTATAATGAAAGATTTTATTTTTTTCAAAATTATTTCTTCCGATTTTTATCTTGATTTCGTTGGTATAAATCTAAAAACATATTATTTTGAATTAATATGTTATATTACTTACCCATATATTTTATCCTCGGCATTCCTTTGACGCCGGAGTACACAGCCGCGAATGCGTTTCGCGGTTTCGCCAATGTTTCGTTCCGGAACGCTTCCGTTTCGCATTCGCGGCTATGTGCTACAGGCGTGATGGTGTGTTACATGCTGTATTTGTTTGTATGCAGGTGTGCTGGTCACTGAAGCTCGTAAGCTTGGGGTGTGAAGATGGGGGTTGGTGGGTGGTAGCTGCCCGGGTAGCTGCAGGGCTTGGCGGTGCCGGCGCATATACAATACCGCCGCTGCTTGCCAGAGAGGTAAGCACCGTTTTCACTTTAGCCTGATGGGTGAGATTGTTGGGTATCTAATGATTGGTGGATATTGGTGGAGAGCGACGCTGTAGGACTTGGTGATGCCCCTCCAGGCCCCATAGCATGAAGGTACCAGGGCCGCGTACCCGTGAGGCTTTACAACACCGGTGCATACTCTACATCACTGCTGCTAGCTAAAGAGATAAGCATCGTTTGTTCCCGCGCCTGTTGGGTGGGACTGATGATTGCTGTAACGTGCAGGTCTGGGGGTTTTAATGAGTTTATAGGACTTTGAAGTGTTAGTGCCTACACTGTCTCGCTGCTACTTGCTAAGGAAATTCGACTTTGTGAGCCACTGACGGGTGCAGCTGGTGGCGCGCGTGTTTGCGGGACTATGTGGTACCTATGGCGAGTGCATAAATTAAACCATTGAGATCGATACCAGGATAAGTGATGATTTATTAGAAATGCTACTCGTAACTTATATACTAAGGAAATATACATAGGTATCGCATTGGTAGGGGAGATCGCTGATTTAGGAATACGTGTATATTCTTACGTGATGTACGTGTCTTGCTAAGTTAACAATATTTAAACACTTCCTGCAGGTACATCACGTTCGTATTCCTAAGGTCGCAATAGTACTCCCCCTTTTGTAAAAAATAAAAACAATTAACAATAAAATTAACGAAAAATTCATAAACTGTAACAACAATAAAATAACAAAAATGTAAAAACTGTAGCGAACGCAAATATACTAAATATATCCATCAATTGCATAGTGCACGTGCTGAAAAACGCTGTGTAGGCAAATATTTCTGCGCGGCAAATTATGCGTTTATGCATTGACATTGACCCTGTGAATCGTTTTTTTTCCTTATACATAGTTGGTAGATATTGCAAACTTCTTATATCTCTTAATATACATCTTGTCAATATGGTCTTGATGTGCAGTCTGAGCTTCTCGTATAGATACGTTTTCACTTGCCAGTTGTTTCAATCCCAGTGAGTCGGGAGATAATTTCTGCTTGCTCGTAGTCTTTTGTGAGACTGTAGAGAGCGATGTCGACTAGCGCCGGTGGAAGTCCTGCCGAAGTGCTCCGCTGAAGAGTGGCCACTCTTTAAAAATTTCTAAGCGTGAGCTCGGCGGCTGTGCCGGACGTTATAATTGTCGAAAATAAACATTGTGGGTGCTCTGCTCAGGACCAGGAGCTCGGTGCGTCGGCTGCTGTGGCCCTGGAGTATGACCCGTTTGCTGGCTTGCTCTTGAGACTGCTTGCTGTGAACCATTTGCTGCATCTTGAGAGAAGTAATTTTCAGTTAAAGTAGTGCTTCTGTGATCGCCATTTTACTTTAATGTTTTCCTGTCAATATGTTGATCGCTGTTCCATCTTAAAGTTGTTCGCTCTTTTGCTTGCAGGCTTCAAAGTTATCAATTTATTGTCCTTGTTTGCCATGAAATCTATACCACTGTGTAAGTCGGTAGCAATTAGGCATTAGAACTTAATGATATCACGAAATGCGGTGCAAGATTCTTTGTTGCCAAATAAATTCTTCTTCAAATAATAGGCAAATATTTATATTCTTTCTCATTACGCCTTTTTTAACAACATACGGCCATCGGCGGCCTTGCGATCTTGACCTCGTTCAATTATTTGTTGTAGTTGCACTTTCGTTCGTTGTTGATTCCATGTGAAGTGATGCGATTTGTGACGTCAAATGCGTCATCATATAGATATCAGCTGTTCACGTTGCGTAATTGTTTCTATTGTATTTAATAATTTCGTTGATCCTCTGTGACATCATTTTCTTTATAATTCTGCCGCTCGCGATGAATTTTTCTTCTGTGCATGCGCTTTCTTATTTTTCTTGAAGTTGACGGCTACAGCTTGCGGTTGCGCTGATATTTCCCGGATTTTTCTTTGCCTCGTGGTTGCCTGGTAGTTCCTGTGCCTCCTGTTTTATGAGTTTATGACCGTTCAGCTATGGTGCAGGATTCGATCAATGAATCGTGTGAGCCGGTGTTGATTCCTTTTTTCAGCGTGGTTGGAGCCATTTTTGATGGTACTTGTTGTCCTTGTGGTTCTGGTTACTGCCGGAGTGCCTCTTGCATTTTCAAACCGGTGAGACCCGCTTGTGGGAAGCCGGTGAAAATGTGCACGTTGATTTATTCGTTCTTCAGGCTTGCGTCGTCTGGGTCTTCGGTTGAGGCGCGTATCCATCACGTCGGTTAGATCACGTCGGTTAGATCACGTCGGGGTCACCAATTATGGCGAGAAGTTTTAATTAAAACCACAGTGACCGGTAAATAGGAATAATCTATTTAAGAATATCAATAACTTATATACAAAAGTAATAATACAGTAGTAGGGGTGAACGTGCCATTTAACATAAAGACAGCAAAATCATTGGCACGTACCCTTAAGACGTGATGTGCTTAATTGACATAATACAAATTAAATAATTATATTTCCTAGTTAATATCACGTCGCAATAGTATTCCCCCTTTTAGAAAAAAACAAAAATAATGTAACAAAAAATATTAAACTTAGACAAAATTATAACAATCACAAAACAAAGAATGAATATGAATGAAGGTGCCTACACTATACCGCTGCTGCTATTCAGGGACGTTGGCGATGAGTACTTGCTTTGTTAGCGGCTGGAGGTTAAATTGGTTGGTAGGTCTGGTGATTGGTGGATACTGATGGCATGTGAGGCTGTGGGGCTCACAGACAGAACAGTCAAGAGCATTCCATGTTCAGTATGTCATAAATTACTTAAAAACGATCAGCTCAGGCGTTTGAATTTGATTTTAAATATTTTCTCTTGAATCTTTTCCAAAATCTATTATTGTTTTGTAGATGTGCGAGCGAGCAGTGGCGGGAGCGGCGGTATCAGCGTTGGTGCTGGCTCACAATTTCGGAATCCTGCTGATGTACATCGCTGCAGATCAAGGAATAGCGCACAGGTCTCAATGTTTCCCTATTCCCTTAACGACTGCCATCGTTGATGGCAGTCGTTAAGCTATGGCAGCTTGAAAAATCTGACACCAGTGTTGGCCACTTACACATACGAAAAACAAACATCATATCCTGGGATATCCTCCAAGTCTTCTCGTAGATGTCGTTGAAGGCAGCTTAGGAAACACAAACTAAACAATACTTATAAACATCAAAGAGACCTTACCAACCCATCTGGCCAGCGTGGAGTATAGGCCAAAGCTCTGAATGCTCTGGCTAATTTATGGCTCAAGTAGTACAGAGAGGGTCGTGCTCTTGCAGTGGATACTAAAAAAGACCTGATGATGATGATCCTTGGAAATTTACAAGTAACTAGACGTTTTCTGAGATCCTTGATGGAGCCAAATGGAATAGTGAGTTCGGTTGAATCCTCTGGGGATCCAAATTGGGGGTAGAACTAGAAAGACTGCATACTTAATATACTTAAAATGTTTTTTTTATTTAAATCATTGTTCAATCTTTATTTGCACAAATGTCGTTTGTATTACTTCAACACTTAGAGCATTTAATGCTCTAAGCTTCAACATAATTAAAATGAGATAACTATGGATACAGCCAAATTTATAATACATTTTTTTTTGTTAAATCTAAGTCTAGTGTCAGTTTTCGAACCGCTTTATGCATCCATCCATATTTTTTTATCAGATGCTGCATCATGGTTTACATCACCATCTAATGTCATATTTTTTTTATCTCATTCCTCATCCCGATTCCCATCACCGGAAGCAAGTGATCAATGAAAATAATTGCACATGATTATTCAGCAACAAATTAGGAGATACATATAATATGTCAGGTTTGGCGGGAGACAAACCGGTTTAAAATACAGTAAGCGCACTGCCCACTGGTCTATAAGAATAGAGAAAAGAATTTCGCATATCTACAAATACCCTGGTCTTTCCGTCTAGCACACAAATTTTCTATAGTCTGGGGATTGCTGACAGCAGCAGTCGATGAGGGTTACTGAAATGCTCACGCTTCGTCTGGAGTCTGGGGTATTGATGACAGCAGTCAATGAGGGTTTCTGAAAGATCGATGCCTCATTGCTGCCATGATGGTTATATATGAGAAAACACTTATCAGCCAGTATTGAAGGTATCCCCAAGTGGCACCATGAACAATCAATTTTGGGCTCAAAAAATTATACCTTTATGCTAAAGTACAGTCAAGATAATTCCTTATTCAGTATGTCATTACAAATATGTAATGACATATCATATACATAGAATTGTAACTTATAAGTTACAAGACGATCAGTTTTGATCTTAAATAAATATATATATACGGATAAATCATACAGATTGAGCTAGCCCCAAAGTAAGTTCTCATGTAAGACTTGTGTTATGGGTTACTAACTCAACGATACTATATTTTATAACACATACATATATAAATAAACATCCAAGAGCCAGGTCAATCTGAAAAAGATCATTTTTCATCTTGACCTGGCCGGGGATCGAACCCGGGACCATCCGTGTCACAGACCGGCGTGTTGACCGCTGCGCCACGGAGCTCGATTTTTTCATGCTTGTTTGGGATTTATGAAACAAAACATAGAATTTACCAGCTGCTTTTCTTATTATATTTGAGAAGCAGCAACAATTGAAACATTAAGAGTCCCACGTAAAGGCGCAATCCCATACAAACGTAGTTTCGTTTTAGTTTTACAACAGTTAAGCCAATCTCAACCAAATTTCGTACATACGACCGGATAAGGCATATTGATGTTTATAATCAGATTTCAATTTTAATAACAATACCTATACAAAATTATAGCGAGTTAAAGTTTCGTATCGAAAACTTGTACTCGCTGTAATTTTGTACTACGTTTGTACGGGATTGCGCCTTTACGTGGGACTCTTTTGGCCCAATCACAGCTTACCGGACCCTACACTTTAGTGCTGCCCTCGCTTATTTAAGAACACCCGAACACCCTCATTGCTCGAAATAAAGAAACTATCATACATTCTAACTGGCTTACGTATCGATTTACGATCGAGCACTTAAAAACTCTTATGTGTACCTGAACCATTGAGTTTTTTCAAACCATAGTTTTGAGCATGCTCTGTGTTCCAGAACAGTTTTGTGGAGTTGCCTGGGGCTGTCGGTGATCCATTGCGTCGTGTTCCTATTCGTACCCGAATCTCCTTCGTACCTGGCCGCCAATGGAAAACATGAGGTAAGATATCCGAAATTGCACTTTACTTCATTATCATCTTTAAAAATCCATTAAAGCTTTAATTTTTTTTAAATTGTGGGTAAAGGCCTCCCTTTTCGTGTAGATGACTATTGAACAAGGTAGGGTTATATTCACAGTAGTCCAATTTTTTTTTTAATTTATTTAATAATCTTTATTGTTCCAAGATAAACACCTGTTACAATTGGCGGACTTAATGCTATGAGCATTCTCTCCCAGTCAACCATAGGGAAAACAGAGAAATATAAGTAAGGCGCAAAAAAGTGATCTATGTAATACATACATAAAAAATATAATACTTTATTAATGATATACAAATAAAAGCAAATATGAGAATACATATACATACAAACATACATACAAATACTATCTACCTATATAGGTACATACATACAAACACATACTAATGATGAATAATTACTGAAAAGAGTTTTAAGATGATAATGAATTAAGAAGTTGAGCGTGAACTTTTCTTTTAAAAGAAAATTTAGTCAAAGTTTCTTTAAGTTTAATATCATCACTAGCCCTAGCTACCACTAGTGCTCACTAGTGGCTATAGCGCTTGCCTTTTAGCCATTAGTGAGCCTTAACTTAGCTAGAATTTCTCCAGTCGATACAGTTTTAGGCTTTTGCTCTCAATTTTATAAGGAGTTACCTAGTCCTCTGAAATTATGTCATCCACCATCTTAGTTTTTAATTCCTAAGGCTTCCAAAGGGTCTTCGCCATTCACGTTTACCATACAGGTGACATTTGAAAGTTCTTTCCATTCAACTTAACAACTGCATGTTTTCTTTTGTTGGACAGGAAGCTCGAGCATCATTGGCATGGCTGAGAGGAGCCCAAAAGCAAGATACGTCACTGACAGAAGAGCTGGCCGCACTGCCGCCGCCTGATGATAGCTCCGTCTTTCAGACCCTCAAAGAACTAGGTAAGTCATATTGTTTTGAATTGCGATCACTTCGTAGATACCCATTAGGTGGTTAAACTATCTCATCAAGGTCGCAGAAAGGTGCTGGATTCAGGCCGGTTTCAACTGGTCCTATTATAAAACCGTTGGGAGGCCACTTACTGATGTTGATATGCTAACTATTCCTTTTAAGGCAGAGAAAGATCATACGAAAATTCTGCAACGCTTGTCCCATTCACATACTATAAAGCTGTTTATGTTCTTAATGTATTGGTGGAGCAATCAGAATCTGAATATGCTACAAGGCCTCGGGGTCATTGATTTTTAGATATCAATGACTAAAAGGAATGAGTAGATTCCATATATTATATAGTATGTTCAAGGTTGAGAGGATTACCAAATTGTAAAAAAAATGAGATTATGCTTGCGGCCACTTTTTATCATGCACCCCACTTTTCTGAAACCCTAAATTGTTGCGCATAGTACGTTTTGAAAGGAACTTTCTTCCACCTACGCTCAAAACCTAAACTATTCAGTACTTTAAAAAGGGCGTGAAGATTTCTTCAGGATCAGCAACGCGCGAGTGGCACACCAGCACCCCTGGTGTTGCAGGCGTACATAGGCTACAGTAACCGCTTTCCATCAGGTGGGACGCCTGTTTGCCTACTCACTCATTGGTTTAAAAAAAAAACTTTTAAAATTAGGATCTTGTTTTGTCAACAGTGAGTGATCGTTCCCGCCGCCGCGCACTTATCATAGCCACCATCGCTGTCGTGGGACAGGAATCGTGCGGCATCTTCACACTCATACAGTTCGCGGAGCGCACGTTCGTGATCGCACGGGACGAACACGCGGCGCATGCCGAGCTAACCGAGCACATCGAGCAAGTTGGCGAGCTCGTGACGCCAGCGCGGTATGCAATGTGGCTGGGCGTGGTACAGCTTGTTGCATCGGCTTTGGCCTTGTATTTGGTTGAGCGGGTTGGGACCAGGGTAAGTAAGACATACGTATTTTTACATTTTTTGGTCAAAGCTCATATTATGGGCTCGTATACAGGCGCAGTGGTTAACACATCAGCCTGCGATAGACAGACGTACTGTGTTCAATCTTGGCGTGGGAGAACACCTTGTACTTTATTTCCATAGGTATTTGCCTGCTGTTCTCGAGATTCCCAAGGAGAGAGAGAAAGGGTAGCCGTGCTAGATTATTTTGCTAAATTAGCATAAATGCTTTACAATTAAAACGGTCATTCTCGCGGCAAGGTGTTCTTCATATAATTTCCGTCACGATTTTTGTCTTTCACCAAATTGTATATTTAAGCAAAAAATCTTGAAAATCACGTTAAATCACACAATTTTATTTATTTGGCCCTAAAATTGATTTATAAGTTTCGGAATTATTGAGGCATATATTTTTGGGCGTGACGGAAATTATTTTCAAGGTGACGGAAATTAGAAAAAAATACTCATAAAGTTAAAAAATACTTTTATTTTCCAATAAAAACGTTAAAATCAGTCACATTATTGGTTAATAATACTGACTGTAACTATCACAATAAATAACCAAAAAAGTACCAACAAACATAACGGCGATTAAGCAAACACTTAACTCAGTGATAATTTAGGAATATTTGTTTAATGAATCAGATAATGTTACTTACGAAATAATAAATAATATTATTCGAAACATCCTCGTTACAATAATAATACCAGTAATAATCAAAGACTAGTTTTATACATATAAAAAAAAACAATATAAATCTTCTACAAAAATTAACAATCAAATGGTAATTTAACAATTAAATAAGCGCCATGACATATTTAATTAAGGGCCCACACTAGGCACACTAGCAACGCCAATAATTTTATTCCTAATACTTTACAAATAGAATGAAATTCAAGAATGTAAGAAATATAAGCATTAGTAAATAACCTGAAGTATTTTTGGAATCATGTTTTAATCTAGTAAGTGTGTATGTGTGCCTAGTGTCATCAATCATGTTTTAAAATCATTAATTAAAGTCATTAAGAGAACTACTAATCACCGCCTAAAACGGCCGTTTTTGGCGGTAATCAGTAATTCTCATAATGACTGATTCTCATAATATTAAAACATGATTCATTATTTTCACTAAAAAAATTGTTCCTATTAATTAGTAAAATATGTTTAGTACTTGAAAATAAAATAAAATAAAATGCAAGGGACTTTTAAGTATCCTTAAAAGCTTCTAAAGATCTTCAAAAGTAAAAATATCCTGTAAAATGGTTTCTTAATATGGTTTATTTAGTGTAATTAGACTTGAAAGCAATAATTGGTTGACTTTAAACAATAGAAAAGCTTTTTGGCAAACAAAAACACAACTTTTTTATGAAGATGCTAATTATGCGTTTTTGTGCATTTTGAAAACCTTTTATAGTGCTTTCAATAAAATCTATTTTAATTTATCGTATCCTTTACAAAGATCGACCAAAAATGAAATACCTTTATTTCCTTTAAGTCTAATTACACTAAATAAACCCCCATTAAGTAACAATTTTTTTAAAGTTTTAAAGCATACCTTAAAAACCCTGGCACCTGTTTTTTATTTTATTTTCAAGTATTAAACATTTTCTACAAATTCGTTACAACAGTAATTTTTAACTTTAGATTAAAATATGGGAAACTTTCACGATACTTAGGCATACTTATTTAAAAGGCAATAAAAAAAATACAGAAACATAAAAACAAAAAATTAAAACCAACTTTAGTTAAAAAATTTCAATAAAAAAACTAAATAATTTTAGCTCCTAAGCTACTCTATTATATTTATATATGTAGTATATGTACAGTATGTATATATATAGTATATTTATATATCCAATCCAATCCATCCAAACTAATATTATAAATGCGAAAGTGCGTTTGTTTGTTTGTTTGTTACGCTTTCACGTTCTATCTACTGAACTAGGAACTGAATAGGTAAGGGTACTGAGAAGGACATAGGCTATATATCATGCAGGCGAAGCCGCGGGTAACAGCTAGTATCTATCTATATGCAGTTGATAAGCTATGCCAGATGCCAAAAGGCAGCTTGAAAAATCTGGTACCTGTGTTGGCCACTTACACACACGAAAAACAACCAAAAACAGTTATATATCAACGCAAAGGTATGTATGTATAATGTAGTATGATAATAATTATAATTGTTATTTCAAATAATCAATTATTCGCTAACTTTAAAATTTCCGTCACGGGATTGCGTGACGGAGTTGGGTGATGGAAATTAGGGCCAAAACGGTAAAAATATTTTTTTAAATAAATGGTTATTAATACTGGAAAATGAGTAAACAAAAAGACGTCAATAATATAATTCTTCAATAAAAAATTAGATCGAAAAGAATATTAGACCTAAACTGATACAATTAAGTGTGTGAACGGAAATTAGGAAAACTACGGTCCAAGCGAACGGAGATTAGGTACTTACGTAATTAAACTCGTCAGCAGAACACACAAACCGTTCTGCCCACGTCGACTGCCGCGGTACAACTCTCGTGAGCCGTCAGTGCGATAGGGATGGGTAGAACATGCTTAGCTAGTGATGTACTCACGACGTTATAACCGGTGATGGAGATTTGGTAAGTTGAATGGACACTCCTATTTTTTGTTAGAACTTTATTATTACACTTCTGAGAGTGATAATATTTTTTATATTGTAAGACCAATAAATATAATATCAAAACACATAGTCAAAAATTTTGTAATCATTACTTGTTTTCAAATTATATCACATAGAATGTTCGATTTTGGGTGCCGGACACCGAACGGAGCTTAGGAGAATAACTTTCAAAAAAACACTATTGATAATTGATAAGAAAAAATTATGTAATATAACCTGTAACTATAAGGCGAATAATAAATCTTATCCCAAAAAAAATATTAACCCTGAAATATATCAAACTAACCAGATATTTGAAAGGACGCACAAAAATCAGGTTCAGTGAGAATAACCGAAAAGCATCACAGTTTAGAACGCAATTAGCAAAAACGCGTGGATGAGGAATAAGGTTGGCTGGAAGAAATTGCTTCAAGCGATAAGCCCGCCTTGTACCTGATTATTCATTCATTCATTCACTCACTCAAGTTACCTAAAGCTCTTATTAAGCTGCAAAAAAAGGATCAAGAACAATTTTCTCACGAGATATTTTTTTCATTTGCAGTCCCTAATCGTTTGGACGGCATGGCTGACGGGTAGTTGCCTGCTGGGTGGTGCATTATGCGTGAAGCTGGAGTGGCCTCAGCTCGCTGCAGCAGCTATGCTGGCAGCAGCCGTAGCTTTTGACAGCGGGGGCCTACAGCCTGCGCCGTACGCGCTGCTTGCTGATATGTTCCATTACCAGGTCAGTGCTGTGGGAATATCAAGTTTAAGTATAAAGAGAAAGTTTCTTATAGTAGAATGAGAGGGTCGAATAAATACATTTTATCGAAAGTCAAAATGCGCCGAGTGAATTAAGCTGGAGTGGCCTCAGCTATCCGCAGCAGCTATGCTGGCAGCAGCGGTGGATTGCAGCCTGCACCTTACGCGCTGCTGGCAGATATGTTCCATCACCAGCCCCCGTAGCATGGCACGCGCGACAACGTTTATCGACTATCGCCATCTTGTTTTTCGCAATACTGAAGAGCGGGAAGTAGATAGTTTATCGCGCGATATAAACGGAGTCGCGGGAGCCATGCTACGGGGGCAGGTCAGTACTGTGTGAATGTCAAGCCCATGTATAAAGAGAAAGTCTCTTATAGCAGAACGAAAGTGACGAATAAATGCATTATATCGAGTGTCAAAATGCGTCGAGAGAATCATTATGTTCCATTACCAAGTCAGTGCTGTTTAAATGGGAGTCCAAGAGTAAAGAGAAAGTTTGGGCTTGGTTTTATCGTAAAAACCCTAAAAACCTCAAGCAAAGGGAATTATTACAGAACAAAAGGAACAGATATCAGAACAAATTCAACGCAGGCAAGTTTCATATCTAGCGTCTTTAGTATCTGCGTCACCTAACATTACTACCGCTGCCATTTCTCTAACCGGTCGTATTGGAATTCCTTGGGGGAGGCCTATGTCCATCTGACATGACTGTGGGCTTCTTGCGGCTTGGATGGTAATTATGAATTCCAATACTCAGACAACTTAGAAAACAAAAATTGCAATAAATTAATCGATTAAACTTTTCTCTGATTTCAGTTTCGCAGCAGCGCCCTCATGGTAGCCACAAGCGGCTCTTGCATCGGCAATGCCTTAGAGGTCGCTATCTTCCCTGTTCTAGCTGCACGAGGCGGGCTGTGGACAGCCCTAGCAGCATCTGCCGCACTTACACTTTTATTCGCCGTGTTCGCCGTGCTAGCCGTGCCGGACACGCGTGACAAGACCCCCGACGAGATCTACGCAAACATGACACGTTCACCTATAGCGTGCATTACGCACAAAGACGTTAAAAGTAAAAAGGAAAGTGAACATGTCTGAAGTGCTACTGTGATAGTCGCTGCGATTGTGATAACGCTGATTCTGTGAGGTGGATTTTAAGATTTTTATCGTGCCAACAGTATCTTAGGTTATGTGATTTTTTAAATATGATTTTTGATGACATTGTTTTGTTTCATTTTATATCAGTGTACATAAGACTATCTAGGAATGCCAAAAACGGAATCCTTGTAAATCACCATGTCTTTATGTCTATCCGTACGTTACGGCAACTTTATTCCGAAACTATTAGGGCTACACTGTTGTTGAAACTTGGTTGGTAGGTAGATTTATTATAAAAACCGTTTTGGGATTTTAAAACAAAAATAAACAAATAAGAGGGCTCCCATTACATGGAACTGAACGGCGGGCTCTGGATAGCTCTAGCAGCATCTGTCGCACTTACACTCCTCTTCGCCGTGTTTGCCGTGCTAGCCGTGCCGGACACGCGTGTCAAGACCCCCGACGAGATCTACGCAAACATGACACGTTCACCTATAGCGTACATCACGCACAAATACGTTAAAAGTAAAAAGGAAAGTGAACATGTGTGAAGTGCTACTGTGATAGTCGCTGCGATTGTGATAACGCCGATGCTGTGATGCGGGAGATTTTTAAACGTTTTTGTGCCAACAGTATCTTAGGTTATGTGATTTTTTAAATATGAATTTTGATGACAATGTCTTGTTTCATTTTATGTCAGAGGACATAGGATTTTTTTTTACGTTTCCATAGGCAAATGGCAAAAACACAACCCTTACAGATTCGTCATGTCCGTACGTCAAAGTCACTTTATTCCTTCGAGCAACACGGCCTCCGTTTATTCGGAAACAATTTAGACTACACGGTAGGCAGATGTATCCTGTAAACCCATAGAAGTTTTTAAATCTATGTGTAAACCGCTTTATGATTTTTATACAAAATGAACGAATAAGGGAGCTCCCCATACGGGTCCATATTGTGTTAGGTTATGTGATTTTTGAAATATTATTTTTTTGATTACAGTGTCTTTATTTTTCCTAGGTTCGTGGCAAACAAGGTGCATGCTAAAAGATTTGACTGCCATTTTTAAAAGTTTTTTTTCCGCCATATTGATTTTTTAATTTATGCCTATGACCCTTCGGGAAAGAATACGAATGTAATGACACCTCACACTTCTAAATCGGTCAAGTCATTTAGGCTGCATGAGGCAACAATGGAACAGGCATACTTACATACCTACATTCGTAGATACACTACACTTTGATTATATGAAGACTAGATAGACTCTTTTAGCCTTAAGAGTCGCCTGGAAGCGCATGTCTCCATACAAACGGAAAAAGGGAATTGTGGCAATATTTGATAATTTTGGAGTAAAATTAAGCATTAAATCAATTAATCTCATTATAATCTTCGTACGTTCCTATACAGCTTGGTTAAAATACCAATGGTTTAAGAAATTCAAGCCTTTTCAAATTTGTATGGAAATCTTGAGAGGCGTATAATTCTCAAACATTTGATAATTTAACCAAACTGTATAGGAACGTACGTAGATTATAATGAGATTAATTGATTGGATGCTTAATTTTGCCCCAAAATTATCAAATATTGCCACAATTCCCTTGTTCCGTTTGTATGAAGACATGCGCTTCCAGGCGACTCTTAAAGCGTAGAAAAATATAGTGTCCAACCATGGAGATATACTTGAAGATTATACTTCCGTGTGTCCAACACATACTATGTCAATCACACACATAGAATAGCTACCAATTTGATGGATTTTGATGGCATTAGTCGACAGGACGCGTGTGCTAACACAAAGCTGTCACGCACACAAGCATTTGAAAATTGGTCAGTTTGTAAATCATTGAAATAACGGCATGACGGTGTATATAGTCAAAGATAAATCAATTATATGCAACCATACACGTGAAAAATATTATCCTCTTTCTGGGTAAAACCACCAGTCAGGTAAAAATTAGATTTCTGATTCTCACTCAGTATCAGTGCTATCAAAATCCCATAAAATTGGCAGTGTAACGTTTCAAGTTCCAAGGCTGTTACGCAATGCTTTTACTGCTTTATCAATAAAAGCAGAAACGACACGTGAATTTGAATTCACTCCAATCTTAATTTTTTTTCGTACATACATACTATCACGCCTTTTTCCCTTGCGGGGAAGACAGAGGCCAGCCCCCGTATTTACTAACTCAGATGACAGGTGTCGATGCCTATCAATCTAGGATTTGCTGTTACAATGCGGTTTTTGTATTTTAAATGAAAAGTTCGAGCAAGCAAAAACCGCATTGTAACTGTAAATACTAAGATTGATAGGCATCGACACCTGTCATCCGAGTTAGTAAATAGGGGGGCCGGTCTGTAAAACCTTAAGGCCGAGTTTAGCATGTTGGTGGGCTTGTATAGGTGAGAGCGGAATCAAAATAGTGATGAGTCGCTAGCCGCATCGCCTACATGATTCCTCCGCCCATTCCCTCAATCGGCTTTTACAATCTGCGCGCGAAGAGAAGCAGCTGGTCGATTTTACTTTTCTCCCTAGAACATATTACTCCTAAATATTCCTAAACTAGCTGTTACCCGCGGCTCCACCCCCGTGATATATAGCCTATGTCCTTCTCAGTACCCTAACCTATGTGTATCAAAATTTCGTTATGATCGGTTCAGTAGGTTAGGCGTGAAAGCGTAACAAACAAACAAACAAATAAACAAACTCACTTTCGCATTTATAATATTAGTTAGGATTAGGATTAGGATAGTTAGGATTAGGATTTAGGAAGTTAGGATTAGGAGTACTGAATTTTTGACCTACCAGGTCCATTCATAAATGACGTCACACAATTTTATCTGATAGTCACATTTATGTAACCCCCTCTTCTTCCTAGTGTGACGATTTATTGTGTACTGCGCATCGACTCGCGCGATGTTCCAAGACGCCATAAAGTATGCTTCGGTCTGTATCTATTAAATCTACATACTATTAAATAAAAATATATTTTGGGTACTGTGTTTTTTTTTTATGTCATAGGACGGCAAACGAGCAAGTGGGTCACCTGATGGGAAGTGATCACCGCTGCCCATGGACAACTGCAACACCAGAGGTGTCACAGGAGCGTTGCCGGCCTTTTATTTTTCCTTCCCCAGAGGGGAGAGGGAACTGGGCCTCCGGCTCTCTCACTCACCGAACGAAGCATAGTAGCGGTAAAGCTACTACTCAAACGTCGATTTTCTGTGAGAGTGTGGTACTTCCCGGACGAGCCGGCCCATTCATGCTACTAGCAAAAGTGATTTTCGCCGGTAGCGAGGCTCTACCACAACTAACTAAGCAGTCTATAAAGATACTGTGTATGTATCTTTATAGACTGCCTGTCATACAAAAATATTGGACCAAACGTTACGCCCTCTGTGTTTAGTTGTAGTGTAACTCTATATAAAACGTAGAAACTTCAGTGACCACCTTGCCCTTACTCAAGGGTATTATCACAATTAACAAAATGGCATGGTAATGTTGAACCCGGTACGGAGGCCGTGTTGCTCGAAGTGTTGAACCCGCTGTTGCTATGGTAACGCGTGGTTGGTCGTCAATAGAGTGTGGTAATTCTCAGTCCTAACATTTGATTGAGGTGGAGGTGGTTTTGAGGTGAAAACAATTGATTACGTACGTTAACAAAAAAAATGTTTAAGTAAATTGCATAGAGTGGTCATCAAAATATGCCTAATTTCCTGTAAAATTGAAAGCTGAAATCGTCACTTTAACATAATTGTTTAGGAATATTCTACTACGTAATTGAGTGTAAAGACGGTGTTTCGTCATAAAAATAAATGTGAAATAAAAAATAAATGTGAGTTGATAAAAAAAGCGTTTTAGTAATATTAAAAGCTTAAAAACGCTGCATCATTTAAGTATTATTTTATAGAATATTTTAGTACATAATTGTGTGTAGACCGTGTATTGTCATTGAAACAAATGTGAATTTGTCAAAATCGACTTAGTGCTAATTAATACAGAATAATAATAATTCTTGAAATATTTTATTATACTCTGTCAGAATGTAAGGGAGCCACCACTCGGAATTTCCAAATAAGTGTAAGTACCTTTTTTACAATAATTATGTTTCATTTTTAATTTCCTCAAGGAGTCAGAGACACAGATGGCAACGAGATTTAGGCTTATAAATATTAAGGGACAAATCATATCGATCGATCTAGCTCCTTAGTAAGTTCGAGACTTGTATTAGGGGATTCTAATTGAACGATACTATCCTAACTTCCTGACTAATATTATAAATGTGAAAGTGAGTTTGTTTGTTTGTTACGCTTTCACGCCCTATCTACTGAACTAATCATTACTTAGGTTAGGGTACTGAGAAGGACATGAGACTATAATAAATCACGCGGGCGATACGTGGAAGAAAGGTCCTTTCAAAACGTACTGTGCCTAACAATATATGATTTAATATGTGAGGATGAACTCCCTGTCACAACACTTTTAATTTGATATCGATTCGTTAAGTGATCTTAAATTAAAGTTGGGCGAATAGGACCATTTTTTAAAGTATGAAAATCTTTAATTACAATTATACTGTATTTTAGTCTGCAAAATTTATAGCAACTTTTATTATGAAACCATTACCATAAACGAAATATTTCGTATAGCTACCAAACAAAGTTCTCACGCCACCCATACAAAATACAAGCTTGTGACGTCACAAATATGTAAGCATTTCAGCGGCGCGTTTTCACGTCTAAAAATTTACGACTAAAAACATGTGTCTTTAAAAATTTTATAATTGAAAGAGTTTTTTGTTTAGAATGTATTTCTGTCACTATTGTGTTTATTTTTGTCAGGTCTTTACATAGCAACATGAAAAAAATTTTAGTCAACATGCCCATTGAAATAAATGTGTTAAAAATACCTGTTTCAGGTGTAGATGTCAAAGCGATGGGTCTGTTAGACAAACTGTCAGTGTGGCTGGGTCGTGGCAAAACTGAGGTGACGGTACTGGTGCTCGGCTTGGACAATAGTGGCAAAAGCACTCTACTGAACTCACTGCGGGCGCCTGAACAGCGGCAGCCCGTCGTGCCGACTGTCGCGAACCAACAGGAAAGCTTCCAGAGTAAGTACTGATAGATTTTTATTATGGCAGAGCGACGCTATCAGGCGATATTCACTTTTCCAGTAGCAGGAATGGGATGGCTCGTCCGAAGAAGTACCACACTCTCGCAAAAAATCGACGTTTGTAATGTGTATTAAAGTAGCTTTACCGCTACTATGCTTCATTCGGTGAGAGAGCGTCGGAGGCCCATCCTCTCTCCCCTCTGGGAGAGGAATTAAAGGCCGGCAATGCTTTTATCAAACCCCTGGTTATGGCGTTGTCCATAGCAGCGGTGTTTAATTACCATCAAGTGGCTCGTTTGCTCATTTGCTATCCTATGTCATGACGAAAAAAAAAGATAGCTTGCTCGTGGTAGGAGTAACAGGGGCACGCTGCTCATATTGAATTAGACACCCGCGCCCCGACAGTGCCAACCCGTCTTTCATTGGAGTTTCTGCGACGTCACCAGTTTTTTTGAGGTAAGGGCAGAGTATTGAGGGCACCTGTAAGGTGAACATCACCAAAGAGCATCCAGGAGGGACGTACTTTGGCCTTGGGCATTGGCAGCCCGTCGTGCCTACTATCGTGTTCCAGAGTAAGTACTGATAGTTGATAGCTCACTGGCAGGTGATGGAGATAGTAAGAGCACGCTGCATATGTTAAATTCAATGGCGCGTGCTATTACACTGCCAGCATGTCATGACTACTGTAATCCAGCAGGAAAGCTACTCAATGCCTTGGTTCCTTAGAATACTTTGTTAAAATAATTTTCCCTTTGTGGCGATCAATCTTACGACCATAGTGCTATTTAGCAGTCAATTTCAGCCAAGCGACATTTAGCTGACAAAATCAGCTGCTTTCTGCAAAGATTTTGCTGATGTAATGGCGCTGTTCAAATTAGTACGGCGCCCAGCTGTCCGGCAACTCTTGCTTCTTAAATATAATTTTAAAAATCACCTCAGCCTATCTCTCATCCACTGCTAAGCATAGGCTCTTCGTTTCCACCATCGATCTCGGTCTTGTGCTATTCTTATTAAACCAACCGAGTTCTTACTGACGCGAATTAGATTTCCCGTCCTGAATCACCAATCGCTCTTAGCTAAGCCTGACTTATTTTAGAGTTATAAGTATCCAAAACTAGTGTCAGATTATCTGGCTGCCTAAAGGCGTCTGACGAACCTTAACGACTACCATCAATGATGACAGCCGGGAACAGCTTTTACGTGGAGATATTTTATGCCTCTTGCGGTCATCGTTCCCAGTGGAGACCGCGCTCAAGGTTGCTTTATGTGAGTTATAATACTCACGCTTACTGGGCCATGGGACTCCTCTCCTCTTACGGAGGCTCACTATCTGACTATTATTTCTCATAATAACATCACGGTTTCCAGGTGGTGGCGTGACGTTCAGTGCGTGGGACGTGTCTGGCGCGCCACGGCATCGCGCGCTCTGGGAACGTCATTATCGCCGTGCACACGCACTTATCTTTGTCGTGGACTCCGCAGATCACCTCAGACTTGGTAACTATTAATTTATTGGGCTTCAATGGTACAATACCAAGTAGATAAGACATGCGAACTATAGTATGAAGGCAATGGCTAAAATTCACGCATTTATCTTCGTCATGGACTCCTCAGATTATCTCAGACTTGGCGGCTATAACTTTTAACTATGGACATCTTATTTTCATAACACTACCATGGACATGTAATCTGTCAGACTCCGATATAAGAATGCGATTTTTTAAACATAATTATTCCAAATTGCTGGAACAATATAACTAGATGAAATTGAAGGAAACTAAAAATAAAATGACGTTAGTGCATAATCAACTTCTTTATTTTAAATCTTTAAAAATATTAAAAATAAGAGGATAGGCACCATTTTTGGTAATGTTAACTATAGGTTAGTTTTTAGACATAAAACATTACCTTAACTAAAATATTTGGTAATAATCAAATGTTTTTCTTATAATCTACTGTATGACGAATTAAAAAAAAATTAAATGAACTTTTGATAGCGAAAAACAAAAAAAATTACAACCATCTTTGTAAGACTAATTATTGACAGTCGTTACATAAAGGACGGGAACAAAAGATGGAACGCTAATTCGTAATATTTTGTTTGCCGGCCTATGAAGTGAACTTTGTCGCTTGCCCTCTGAAAGAGAACAACCAGCTTCACATTTTCTGCCATTTTTTACACATAAAACTAAAACAAACAAAAAAAATTTGTAAATATTTTTATACGGCAACTATGGACATGTAGTCTCACAGGCTCCAGCCAATTTTTCAAAAGGTAATACTCACGTCCTATGCACCGGGCGACGCTACCTCCTTCTTCTCTAGTCGTTTTTGCAATAAAACTGAAGCTACTGGGTGGCTCAGTCACGGGGAGTGGGGGGAAGTGAATGAAACCAAGAAACCAATTTGTCGCGGAGCCTGTGAGACTACATGTCCATACTTAAAGGATAACATTTATTTTAGGCTTTTATAGTATAGTGTAGATTTTGGGTTTCCATAAATGAGAAATATTGTTGCTGGGTTGGAGATGATGTTGTGGATACAACATCACGTCTCACAGAAAGTAGATCAGACATGCGAACTACATTATGAAAGCAGTCGCCTGAATGTGCAAAGTAAGGTTTAATATGCTACCTTCTCTAGAAGATGGAAGCATGTTTACTACCCAACAGCGTCATATTTGTTTTAAATTCCTCGTTTTATTTCCACACAGATAATCCCACACTCCGACTCCGTTCTTATAGTTGGATAAGCTCCGATTATTGGTGACCGTCCAGCAGTCCCAGTTAACTTACACCTAGGATAGGCCCTTCTGGCAACGTAGCTCTTGGGCCCCTTAAGGCAAAAAATTATAGCTGCTGTGGTCCAAAGCTTTTGTCATTATTTCTCAGACCAACTTTTCAAGCTATACATGCTGAATATCACGGCCGATCAAGCACACAGATAACGCCCAAAGCCACGGTCCGTCCATCCTGTAGACGGTAATAATATTGTCTACTCATTTCTCAAACGCATGGTGAAGTAGCAAAAGCTCACATTTAACGATCACCAGGAATATATCTTCATGTCTTTCACATAGTCATTTAAAAAAAAAACACACATGCCATAGATGTGGGCCAAGAGAATGAGCGAAAACCTAACAAATCAATGTAATGCGTTAATAATGTAACGAAACCATACTTATTATTCGGATTTTAGCCGATTCCCTCGATACGCTTTTAATTTTTGAGAGAATAGATAATATATTTACCCTTATATTTTGCTCTCCAGTAGTGGCGCGTGAGGAGTTGGAACTGGCCCTAGCCCATCCTGATATGTGTGGACGACGGATCCCATTGCTGGTGTTCGCCAACAAGTGCGACGCGCCGCTCGCGTTAACACCCATGCAGATTGCATCAGGTACAAACTTGATGATCGGAATTGTCCTATACTCCCCACGCTGGCCAGACGAGTTAGAGAGTTCTCTTTGACGTTTATGAGCTTTGTTTTTCCTAAGTCGCCTTCTATGACATCCACGGGAAGGCTTATAGCGAGAGCGGTCCTATTATTATTCTCTACCGGGAACTACACAACATGCTTGTTATATTCGAGAGTTATTCCCGGGTGCCTCCTCGGCAGTCCATGACCACGAGGTCTCTGAGACATCACACCAGGTATACATATATCTAGCGTAGCCCTTCCTCCTAGAGAAATATGTTTAGCAGTGTTGCTTATCGATAGGTGACGATGGCGACGGATCCCACTGCTGGTGGTCGCCAACAAGTGCAACGCACCGCTCGCGTTGACCCCCATGCAGATTGCATCAGTTACTACTTGACAATGCCGTGTGGTTCCCGGCAGAGTCTAATAGGACCACTCCAAGTCTTCTCGTAGATGTCGTAGATAGGAACTTAGGAAAAACAAGTCAAACAAATGTTTACATCAAAGAGATCTCTCTAAAACGTCTGGTCAGCGTGTACAATGTAGGTCCAGAAATTCTCTGACTGCTCTGGCTAATATTATGGCTCTGGTGTAACAGAAAGAGTCATGCTCCTGCAGTCTAAAAAAAACTCGATAATGATGAATACTTGACAATCTCGTTTTGTCTCCGGTAATGGCCACTCACGTAAGCTTGCAGGCCCGTGGCATAATTCTGTATTATCACATTTAATTGGCATCGGTCTGTAGTTTACTGTAGTTTGCGTTCTATATCATCATCACGGTAGGTATAGTTTCATTAGAAAATGGAGTACACCTAATTAACCCGTGCTGAGAATCGAACTCTCCAGCCCTTGTGTAGCAGGCTCGTACGTTTACCACTGCGCCACTGAGGCATTCAAATTACCTACACTATGTAATCCTGTAATTAATATGGATTCCCAAAGGACACCTCTGAGTCACGCAACTGAAGTCGCAAAGATATTGATATGTTTTCATTATTTCAAAGTAAGTGTCGTCCGCTTATCTATTCTCTACTCCCTTGACAATATGTTTGTTTACATAATTTCACGATAATCGGTTCCGTAGCTACGAGTAGCGTTAAAGCGTCATGAACGATCAATGAACATTCAAATTTCTCGTTATATAACTTTCGTATTCTTTGTATTGAAAAGGCTTCGAAACAACTGGACCGATTTTTAAAATTCATTCACCTATAGAAAGCTAATTTATCTGCGCATGACATAGGTAATAATTAACGCGGGCATAGTCGCGGGAATATTGCCAGTTTATAATAAAATCATGTGTTATCTTACAGCTCTTTGCCTGGAGCGCATTGCTGACAAGCCATGGCACATTTGCGCTTCTAATGCTGTATCGGGAGCAGGACTAGCGGATGGAGTGGCTTGGCTTGCGAGGCAGATCCGTGACATGCACCTTCATCGTAACTAAGCAAGCAATCAAAACGAGCATGCGAATGCTCCACAACTCACTTTTTTGTTTGTTTCACTCGTAATCTCCCCTTTGCTTGCACCTCCAATTCTGTATCAGAATCCAGTTTTGCGGACGGAGTGGCTTGACTGGCGCGACAGATTTATGACATGCACCTACATCATAACTAAGCAAGCCATGGTCGCCTGCACCACTATTGAGCAGGCTAGACGTCTACTTTAAAGAACCCGTGGCACTTCTGGGACAGTCTTCGCGAGAGAATCACGACGAGGCCACGTTTCTCTCTTCTTTGTTTTGCGGACAAGCAGTGGCACATCTGCGCTTCCAATGCTGTATCGGGAGCAGGACTAGCGGACGGAGTAGCTTGGCTTGCAAGGCAGATCCGTGACATACACCTTCATCGTAACTAAGCAAGCAAGCCAAAACGAGTATACGAATGCTCCTTAACTAAGCAAGCCGTGACACTTCTGAAGCCGAAGTCGCCAAGAAAATTATCACAACTCAGCGCATCTGATGTCTATTATTATATATTCAATTCTCTAGGTGATACGATGACGTTTTGCATGCACTTTACCTTTTGCCTGTGCAACCAATGCTGTATGGGAACCGGGCTAGCATACGGAGAGGCTTGACTCGTGACATGCTAGCCATTGTCAACTGCTCCACTACTATGCAAACTGTACGTCTCTTTAAGGAATCCGTGGCACGTCTGGGACCATCTTCGCGAGAGAATCACGATGAGTCCACGCTTCTCTCTTCTTTTTTCTTTTGCGGACAAGCCATAGCACATCTGCGCGTCCAAAGCTGCATAAGGAGCAGGACTAACGAACGGAGTGCCTTGACTTGCAAGGCAGATCCGTGACATGCACCTACAGCCTGACTAAACAAGCAAGCCAAAACGAGCATACAAATGCTTCACAACTAAGCAAGCCGTTACCCATTTGACGCCGTCTCCATGAAAGAATTTCCACAACTCCGCGTTCTTGTGAAAGAATGGCTGCAACTCTGCGCGTCTATGTCTATGCCTATGATTATATATTCTATTCTCTAGGTGATACGTTTCACTCGTAATCTCCCCCTTGCCTGCACCTCCAATTCTGTATCGGAAGCCAGTTTTGCGGACGGAGTGGCTTGACTGGCGCGACAGATTTGTGACATGCACCTACATCGTAACTAAGCAAACCATGGTCGTCTGCACCACTACTGAGCAGGCTAGACGTCTACTTTAAAGAATCCGTGGTACTTCTAGGACAGTCTTCGTAAGAGAATCACGACGAGTCCACGTTTCTCTCTTCTTCTTTCTTTTGCGGACAAGCAGTGGCGCATCTGCGCTTCCAATGCTGTATCGGGAGCAGGACTAGCGGATGGAGTGGCTTGGCTTGCGAGGCAGATTCGTGACATGCGCCTTCATTGTAATTAAGCAAGCCATGGTCGTATGTTCTACTACTAAGAAAGATGTACGTTTACTTTAAGGAATCCGTGACTCGTTTGGGACCGTGTCCACGAGAGAATTGGAACAAATTCGCGCGTCTATCTTATGGCATTACATATTCTATTCTATAGGTGATATGATAACGTTTCGCTCGCACTCTGACTACAACAACTTTTTCCTATGTGATCAATGCTGGAAATTCGTTTTTTTTTACTTTCCATACTAATTGCCCGGCTGAAAAATTTTGTATAAAAATGTAAAAGTTTTTTTTTGAGTGCCCAGCATAGATCCCCTAGGAAAAATTATCATATTGACGTGCTGAGTCACCCCTTCAGTCAGACATTATACAGAGTGTACATTGACCCTCGACTTACACTCTGTTTAATGTCCTCTGACTGCTCTAGCTATCATATGGCTCTGGTAGTACAAAGATGGCAAGACCATCTTCCTGCAGTGGAGACTAACAAAGACCAAAAATGATGATGGTAATAGACATAACGGCAACCTGCCAATATCTGAAGGCAATTTGCACAATAGGTATGATACTTGCCTATATATAGAGATATCATATTTATTCAATACTAAAATATATGTGATAGTAATGGTAGTTAACGATTATCAAAATGTGAGAGGAACTTAAGAGTCCCACGTAAACACAAAATAACAGCGATTTGAAGTTTTGTATCGAAAACTTGTACTCGCTGTAATTTTGTATAGGTATTGTTTTTAAAATTGAAATCTGATTATAAACATCAATATGCCTTATCCGGTCATATGTACAAAATTTGGTTGAGATTGGCTTAACTGTAGTAAAACTAAAACGGAACTACGTTTGTATGGGCTTGCGGCTTTACGTGGGACTCTTAAGAAGAAAGCCGATCGAGGGAATGGGCGTAAGGAATCATGTAAATAGGCGATCCGGCTAGCAACCCATCACTATTTTGATTCCGTTCTTACCTTCAGGTCCATGAACTGAACATGCTAAACGTTACTTTAGGGTTTTATAAACCTGGGCTCTGTCTGCCCCCCAAGGGAGAAAGACGTGATAGTATATATGTGAAGAAACTGTCAATACAGTGATATTTTAGGACTCGTAGATTTCAAACCATTTACTCATATTAGGTTTAGTATTTATAGATTAGTCATTGTAGAATAGTCTAGATATATCAACTTAATTAAGATAGTATATAAAAAGCTAATGGATAAGAGCAAATAGAGTTTAAAACTAACACACTTAGAATTAAAGTTGTGACTTAGAATTTGAAAGACAATAAACAGCTAATTATTACAATTTAAGGATACATAACTGTTGCAAACTCTTTAGTTTTTTATAAATACTTCTTTATTGACTTAAATCAAAATTAAAAATATCTAAAAAAAAAAACAATAAAAAGTATTTATAAAAAACTGAAGAGTTTGCAACAATGACAATTATTAATACGACTTTTGATCAACTTATAAAAAATTTTCCTGTGTAATAAAAATATAAATACCTATAGATTTAATACGAAATGATTAATAAATATCCAAGACCCTATCATTTTCCATCTTTTCCTGGATGTATTTGTAGGTTCGATGTATATTTTCCATCAATAAATTGATATATATTGATGGAAAATATAATGTTTTGACATCAATATCAATCAAATCATAGTATACATTGAACTCATCTGTCCATTTATACTGTTTAATCTTGGGAACTACTGGTTTTAATTGGTTTTTTTTAATAGCCATGACTGTCCCCTGTCCTAATGTTGGGCAAAGGCCTCTCTTTCACTCCTCCAAGATACTCTAGATTGTGCTAGTGCGAGCCAGTTCTTATTAAATTTGTTTAATTCGTCGCACCAGCGGGTCCGGGGCCGACCAGGCAGTCGCTTGCCGTTTGGAATCCAATCAGTTACTCTTTTGGCCCACTGATCTTGGGACATCCTGGTCACATGCCCGGCCCAGTCCCATTTTAATTTTGCAGCTTTGTCGGCTACATCTATTATTTTAGTTTATTTCGTTAGATTTTAATAGGGTTTTTAATAACATAAAATTATTTTTTCTGAAAAGTTTTGAAATATTCCCGGGAAAAGCTGAGGACGGCTGCTAGTCTTAAGAGCGTATCCTAGCAGTATGTTTTCCATACAAATGCATTCTTCTATTTTCTCGCTCAAAACTGCATCTAGAGGCATAATTCTTTTTTCAAAAAACTCTAGTACCTACTAAAATACTATGCTTTGGCCCTATGTTTTATTTTTTTCTAAAAAACTGTTTAATTTTTTTTTATTTAACTTTTCAGCGAAAAAATAGAGGAATACATTGGAAAAATATTGCTACGATACGCCCTTAAATATTTTCATTACTTCAGATCAAAACTAAAAACAAATAATAATTTAACTTGTCTCTAAGCAACTTAAATGAATTATACTTTATGATACCATCGTACGCTGAGCGAACATATTAGTTTTGTAAGTAGAACAAAAATATACACATAGACGTACTTGAGTTATTTTATTATTATATTAGGGGCAAACCATACTTATCGACGCGGAATCAGCTTAAGGCAGAGCGCGTATCACCACAATACTTGGCTTAGCACCGATCGGCCGTCGTGACGGCTTATGCCTTGGGTTCCTACGTTTTGGTACCGCACTTGGCGTCCGTCCAAACAGGACAGAGGTCTTTTCGTAAACGGGAAAGATGACAGGTATCTTGGTCTCAGGTGTTGTTGGACGTCCTCTTTTATGTATATAGGTCTGTCTTACTCGGACGGACGTCTAGTGCGGCACTGCAACTTAAGAACCCAAGGCATTAGCCGACTCCTCACTTACGTTCAGAGTCTCCTCCTCCGAACGACCGTCAACTTCTCCGAACGATCGCTAAAACTATTAAATAGCCTAAGGCCCGGTGTCCATCAAAGCGGAGAGGAGACGAGAAGAGATGTGCTGCGAAGCTGGCATGTTATTTCGTAGTTAAGTAAGTAAGGTTTTTCTAACCGGCTCAAGCCGATTCCACGTCGCTTAGTGTGGAGACTCCCTTAGTCTGCACTGTTGTATGCGAACGGTGGAGTCAGTTATTTATTATTTTAAGTTGACAACATGCTTCTCTGTTATTGAATCAAATAAATAAATAATAAAGTCCCTGAGTTTTATTTTCCTGTTTTCAATGTATTTTGCTTTGTCTTCTTTTCGTTTTGTATTCGTTTGCCGATTTGGAACCTCGATATTATTTAGGAATTTTCTCGGCCGATATTTACAATTTGGGAATAGAAGCAGTATATCACGAGTACTATTTCATAAGAAAATAAACCAACTAATTTTTCCTAGAGACTCACACTCACACCCACATAAATCTCTATATCAAAAACTGCAGAACCGATTTTGATAAAATTTGAATGGATCGCTTACATTGTTGAATTATACCTAGTTCAACAAAAATGAATTGCAACAATCCGACTTATAGTTTCTGAGATAAACGTGGACAAACAAACAAATATACATACATGCACTTATGAAATTTGGCACACATGTTTATTTAGAAGCTGATAAAGAATTAAAGACTAACACTCAACTACTACTAACTACAAAAAACTCTTGTAATTCTGACACATACATACAGATCAAATTATAACCTTCCTTTTTAGGGTTCCGTAGTAAACTAGGAACCCTTATAGTTTCGCCATGTCTGTCTGTCTGTCTGTCTGTCTGTCTGTCCGTCCGCGGTTTTACTCAGAGACTATAAGTACTAGAAAGCTGTAATTTGGTATGAGTGTGTATATTAATAATGGCAAAAAAGTCGTAGAAAAAAACCTTGAAAAAATATTTTTTTTTGAGTAGCTCCCATACAAGTAAAGTGGGGGAGTAACTTTTTTTTCTCTATTTACCCATCGTGTCGGGTATCGTTAAAAAGGTCTTTCAAAAATATTGTGAGGTTAAGAACACCATTTTTCGATTTAGGGATCCGTTTCCGAAATATTTGGTTTTAAAGTGCAAAATTTTGTTAGAGGTACGTGTCCCCCCCCTCTATCTGCTAAACGGTTATATATGGATACGTGAAAAAAATTACAGCAATAGTATATATACTGAAGTTGAAAGGAAAACTATCAGAGCTGGGTACTAAGTGCAAACTAAAAAGTTATAGGCAACCAACTTATAAAATGTACTGGAAAATGTAAAATTTCATACAATCTTCATTGTTAGATGTTTTTGGTCGTTAAGACTGTGAGGTGTGAGTGTAAACAGTGTGAACTCAAAGTTGTCATTCGCAACTACGGAACCCTACACTGCGCGTGGCCCGACACGCACTTGGCCGGTTTTTTTTGAAGGCTGTGACTGTCGGTTGCACGCTACGTTGACGAGCTTCGTGGCGTAGTGGTTAACACGCCGGCCTGTGACACGAATAGTCCCGGGTTCGATCCCCGGTTAGGTCAAGATGAAAATTGATAATATTCAGCTGGCTGGGTCTTGGATGTTTATCTATATATGTATTTGTTATAAAATATAGTATCATTGAGTATCCCATAATACAAATCTTTGGGGCTAGCTAAATCTCTGTGATTTGACCGTATATATTTATTTATTATATTACTAGCAGCCCTACCCGGCTGCGCCCGGGCATGTATTATACCTTAAAACCTTCCTCGTGAATCACTCTATCTATTGGTGAAAACCGCATGAAAATCCGTGGAGTAGTTTTTGAGTTTATCGCGAACAACAGACAGACGCGGCGGAGGACTTTGTTTTATAATATTAATATGTAGTGATTTATTTACAATAGACGCATTTTCAACAGCTTTCATACGAAACAAGCATGTCAGGTGCTGGTTTTAGTTTTCAATGTACATAATTGTAAAAGTATAATAATCTGCTATTTTCTATGATATAGATTACAGCAGAATTTTGTTTATTACCCTTTTTACTGTAATGATGACACCATCACAGACCTGAAAAAAAATGCTCTCGCGTACCTGCTTACTTATCTTATATATCTGTCGAGCTCCGTGGCGCAGCGGTCAACACGCTAGCCTGCGACACGGGGGTCCCGGGTTCGATCCCCGGTCAGGTCACTATGGAAAAAGATCTTTTTCATATTGACCTGGGTCTTGGATGTTTATCTATATAAGTATATATTATAAAATATAGTATCGTTGAGTTAGTATCCTGCGACACAAGTTCACAACTTACTGTGGGGCTAGCTCAATTTGTGTGATATGTCCCTATATATTTATTTATTTAAAAAAAAGCGCAGCGACCCGACTCGTTGCGGCCCGGTTAAATGTGCTTGTACCTTTAAGATACCAGCTCACTGCTGCCAAAGCAGACATATTTCATCAGCTGCATGAGTAATGGAGTCGAAGCCTTCCATTGTGTACTATCAGTTTGAGTGGGCATTGGAGCGTGGCTCTTTGCGCTTTCGGGATGCCTATAGAGGCTAATGGATGTAATAACCAATGGACATCAATATTGAAAATGTATTAATCACTTTTTTTTGTAGACAGAGGTCTATGGTAGACTGAGCCCAGAGCGATCCTTATCCTTACTTATATTTTAAATGAGAAAGTGAGTTTGTTTCTTACGCTTTCACGCCCTATCTACTGAACCGATCATCAGGAAATTTAGTATACACGTTGCCTGGAGTACGGAGAAGGACATAGGCTAATAGCTAGTAATACGTTGTCGAAAGGCCTTGGGTTCAATATGTTTGTACTACACTATTACGATTATGTGGTTTGTGGCCATTGTGGTTGGCCGTGTGGTTCCAGGCAGAGTAGAATTAGACCACTCCAAGTCTTCCTGTGAATTTTGTAGAAGGCGACAAACCACACGCTAAACAAATAAATAAATAAATATATAGGGACATATCACACAAATTGAGCTAGCCCCACAGTAAGTTGTGAACTTATGTCGTGGGATACTAACTCAACGAGATACTATATTTTATAATATACATATACTTATATAGATAAACATCCAAGACTCAGGTCAATTTGAAAAAGATCATTTTCTATCTTGTCCTGACCGGGGATCCAACCCGAGACCTCCGCGTTGCAGGCTGGCGTATTGACCACTGCGCCACGGAGCTCGACAAACAAAGCTTATAAACATCAAAGAGACTTTTACCTCTTGTCTGGTCAGTGTGGAGAGTGTAGGTCAAATCCTCTGACTGCTCTGACTATATGGCTCTGATAGTTCAGAGAGAGTCGTGCTGAGATGATGATATATTAGGATGCTCCTGCAGTGGAGACTTAAAAAGACCTGATGATGATGATGATGATAAAATAAAGTATCGCTGAGTTATTATCCTATGACACAAGATCACAACTTAATGTGGAGCATGCTAAATTTATGTGATTTGTGCCATATATTTATTAATTTTTAAAATCTTTCACCGTTTACGCAAAAGCAGGTCTTTTTAGCGTTCCGTACACCAAGAGTAAAAACGGGAACCTATTCACTAGATTTCGATATCCGTCTGTCTGTCTGTCACCGGGCTGTATCTCATAAGCTAGACAGTTGAAATTTTTACAGATTATGTATAACTGTTGCCGCTATAACAACAAATACTAAAAACAAAATATTTGTGGGCTCCCATACAAACAAACATGATTATTTGCCGTTTATTAATAATCCTATTGAACAATAGTCCATACAAAACTACACACTACATAACCACAATGCAGCCTATAATAGTTAAAATAAATAGTTAAAAGAATCTTAGTGTGGAGTCCACAGATTTTTGTAAACTGTATTATTTCTGAGACAATAAAAAAAAATATTACTAATATGGATTATTATTAATATTACATACTCAATTTCCTATGGGGTGACGTCACCGTGGCTTTTTAGTCCTCTCCTATGTCTGTCCACCGCAGCCACGCGGCAGTCGACAGTGCGTCGCCGGCGCGTGGTCACGTCGCCGCTACGAGTGCTACGAACTGCTACGAAAGTTACGCGGCGCGAGTTATCTGCTACGATGTTTGCTTTCAGTGTTTTAGAAATTTAATTTGTGGGTAGTCTTATTATATGGGTTTGTTCTAGTTTTGAAAGGAATACTTCTAAAAACTTCGATTATTGGATACTTTTTTTTTTCAATTTGTGTTGGTGATTTGTGCGTTCTATTGTATATAATGATACGGAAGCTGCACTGGTGCAAAGTTAGTGGTTGTTGTTGATGGTGATAAAGTGATTTATTGTGTGGTGATTTTTGGCGGCATTTTCTGTACTATACTTAAGCAGAACTGTCAACGGAGGGTGTATTGAGGAGGTAACATGATATATCAGTAAGTAAATTAGTTTTAATTTTTATTAGGTACAACTCAGCAAAAGACTTTTGTTTTCCAGTTGGGTAAATTTAATTCAGTATGTAAGAATTTCTTTATGATTTTTGTCAATCCGAATTTTGTGAGAATTATTGGATCAAAAAATTACTCAATGAACCCCGGTGTGAAAGAATTTAAACCAATTTAACAAAACCATGTCTACCTAAGACATTGTTTTGTGTAATGTTTTCGTACGTATATACCGTTACAATAGTGAAAGTGACAAATATTAGTAGGTTATAATACGAGGACTTGACTACACTATGATCTATACCCACTTAGTTGTGCTTAGGAAGGCCCGTTAAGCCGTTGGTCCCAGCTGTCATCATTTAATAGAAGTCGTTAAGCTAAGACAGATGCCTTTAGGCAGCATGAAAAATCTGACACCAGTTTTGGCCACTTACACAAACGAAAAACAAAAAAAAAACTTAAACTTAGTCGATTCAACAATATTTCACGTACAGATTGGTAAACATTACTTCCTCATTGTGTTCATTTCCATTAAATGGGCTCCAAAGCTTGTGAACCGATTTTCAAAATTTTTTCACCTACAGAAAACTAATTTATGTGCGGATGACATCCTAATCCTAACTAATATTATAAATGCGAAAGTGAGTTTGTTTGTTACGCTTTCACGCCGTATCTATTAAACTGATCATTATAAAATTTTGCAAACATATAGGTAAGGGTACTGAGAAGGACATATGCTATAAATTACGCGGGCGAAGCCGCGGGTAACAGCTAGTAGACTATGATGATGATGATATTGCGGTAAAATTGAAACAAAAGCGATAGCCTCCAAAAAAGGTGAAATTTACCATCAAGAAGTAAAAATTTATTTGCTTATAAATATTTCCAGGTCACTAAAGCGATAAAATTAAAATAAAATACGAACATTAGTGGGTCAGTAAGTTTATTAAAAGATGTGAATTGGCTTTAAATTAGATTAGGGGTAAGTTATGGATTAACCGCACGATACGTATATAGGGTTCAAGGAGGTTGCTCTAGTTGTCTGGGAATGAATTTCACAATTCATTTGCTAAACTTTACTTCGACTAGCTGCATAACTATTTCGAGATAAATGCAAAAATAACAATGAAGATAAAGATATCAAAAATACCAACTTCCCACCTAATATTATAAATGTGAAAGTGAGTTTGTTTGTTTGTTTGTTACGCTTTCACGCCATATCTACTGAACCGATCATCATGAAATTTTGCATACACATAGGTTAAGGTACTGACAAGGACATAGGCTATATATCGCGCGGGCGAAGCCGCGGGTAACAGCTAGTAAGATATAAATTTCGCGTTTTGTGACGTCATTCGCGGACACAGTTTTTCAAACCCGTTGCTAATATAGATTTTTTATACAAAAACTTGTATTAAGCGCCATACCTGTGGCACAGTAGCTCTGTCTTCCTTATAAGGGATAAACTTAGATTATTAAAGCCTAGATAGACTCTATTACCCTAAAAGCGTAGAAAAAACTTAGTGTCCAACGCATAGTCGGTCGCGCACACACTCAGCTACCAATTTGATGGATTTTGAAGGGATAAATTGACAGGACGCGTGTGATGACACAAAGCTGTCACGCACTCAAATATTGATGAATTAGCCAGTTTTTTAATCATTGAAATAAAGACATGACGAGTTTTTGGTGGGAAGTCAAGGGGTTCAGTTGTCGTTTGCCTTATACAATTTTGCAAATTAATTTAAGTTGACTTTATAATATGAAATTGGTGTAGTTTGGTGTTATAAATGCTCGTGCTCGAGAACAATTTGTGAAATAGTTAAAGTAGACTGTTAAATGGACTCGTATAGATTTTGTCAAAATCTCCCACGAGGCTGCCAAAGAACATACGCCATCTTTGATGCCACATACCGTATACTGGACATTGGCAGAATCACTGAAATCTCGGTGGAAGCCATAATTAAAAAGAAGAAAGAAAGAAAAGACATGACAATGTCTAGAGAGTATAATTATAGTCAAAGGGGATAAAGATGCGATAGTATGTGTATGTATGTACCTTTGACTATTTTTCAATGCTTGTGTGCGTGACACACGCATCCTGCCGATGAATGCCATCAAAATCCGTCAAATTTTTAGCTATGTGTGTGCATGATAGTCACAATGTGTTGGACACAACTTTTCTACGCTTTTAAGCTAATAAAGGTACATACCTTTACAGGGTAAGAAAACGTACTTTATTAAAATAAGTAACAACGGGTTACTCACGTACATAGTCAGCTACTGGCCGACATGTTTCGAACTCATCCGGAGGTCTACCCCAGGGCCAATGTGAATTGAGACGCGTTCACGATGTCGTCCAATCCGCACTGAGTGCGGATTGTACTTGTTGTTAAGGCGCTCCTATAGTAACACTAGCGCCACCCTGCAAATAAATTCTTTAAATCCTAAATTATATTGAATTTTAAAAATGTAACAAGTACAAACTAGTAAATAACTTGTAATATTTTTTATTTCTTACAAGTAGTTTACTAGTGCCATATTTAAAGAGAAAAATCGGTTAACGCCAAACGTGGCCACTTATGACGTTAACCGATTTTTCTCTCTTAATTTATCATACGAATATTTGTGAAAATGAATACAAAAATACTACAGGTAATTTACTAGTTACGTACTTGTTACATTTTAAAAATTCGATATAATTTAGGATTAAAAGAATTCATTGCTGGGTGGCGCTTGTTTTACTATAAGAGCACCTTAACCCATTGTTACTTATTTGAATTATGTACGTACTGATCCATAAGAAGCAGTATTTTCATTTTCCGCAGAATTAGCTGCTAATGAACCAACAAAAACACCATGCAGATGTTGACATAACGAACGAGAAAAAGCCATTAGTACGGACCGACAAACGGTGCTCTTATTAGAAACATATTTCATGCGTATTCCCAAACACAAAACAAGGAATGCGGAACTGTGTTTGTATATAAGTTTGCAAACAAATATGCTTTTACGGTCTATCTTTTGAAACTATTTAGGCTGTCTCGTCTTACACTAATATAAGAAAGAGAAAAATTAATGTAATGCATATGCTCAAACAGAGGAAAGCAGAAGATCGCACAATTTGGCGTGCCCTTGGGGAGGCTTATGTCCAGCAGTGGACTGCAATAGGCTGATGATGATGATGATGATGATATGCTCAAACACTTCAGGACCGAATATAACATTTCTTTCTTCAATGGAAAGGTAAATTATCAGCAAGTAACAACATAAGCGTGGGGCAATTAGAAAGTTTTGCAGTACTAAAATTACTGTTTATGCATACATGTATACTATCACGTCTTTATCCCTTGCGGGGTAGACAGTGCCCAGGGTCATAAGACACAAAGGCCACATTTACATAGTTATCGTTAAGGTGAAGGAAGAAACGGTGGCACCAGTTCAAAAAGTTTTTTACGAACAAGCGGGTCACCTGATGGGAAGTGATCACCGCTGCCCATGGACAACTGCAACACCAGGGGTGCCACGGGAGCGTTGCCGGCTTTTAATTTTTCCCTCCCCAGAGAGGAGAGGGAGATGGGCCTCCGGCTCTCTCACTCACCGAACGAAGCATAGCAGCGGTAAAGCTACAACATACTCAAACGTCGATTTTCCGTGAGAGTGTGGTAGTTCCCCGGACGAGCCGGCCCATTCATGCTACTAGCAAAAGAGATTTTCGCCGGTAGCAAGGCTCTACCACAACTAAAACAACAACATTCCCCATAGTATAGACGGTAGAATACACAAAGGGAGCCAACGTCTCTCCGGAGACTGATGGTGTAGGCATCCTAATAGGTGGCGCCTAGCAGTCCCTTAGCAGCCTCTGTAAAGGGGACTGTCTTAAAGTTCAGTTTGAGAAAAAGTATAACAAGCTGTTGGGGTTGTGCTTGCCGTGTGGTTCCCGACAGAGTAGAATAGGACCACTCCAAGTCTTCCCGTGGATTTCGTAGAAGGCGACTTAAGAAACACATACACATATGCATACATACATATTATCACGTCTTTATCCCTAGTGAGGTAGACAGAGCCGTAGGTTATAAAAACTGGCCACATTTAGCATCATAGTGGGCGCAACGGTGGAAAGCGGAAACAAAATTTTGACGAGCTCCGTGGCGCAGCGGTCAACACGCCGGTCTGTGACACGGATGGTCCCGGGTTCGATCCCCGGTCAGGTCAAGATGAAAAATGATCTTTTTCAGATTGACCTGGGTCTTGGATGTTTATCTATATATGTATTTGTTATAAAATATAGTATCGTTGAGTTAGTATCCCATAACACAAGTCTTACATAAGAACTTACTTTGGGGCTAGCTCAATCTGTGTGATTTGTCCGTATATATATTTATGTGGTGCTAGCCCCATCGCCTATTCATGTAATAACTTAGACTTTTTCCGATCCCTTGTGAACATCAGAATGGCGAGTGTAACTCAAAAAACAATAGTCCTATACATATGAAAGCAATGTTCTAGCAATGTAAGGAATGTGTGTGAAATTTTAAACTATGTGCTTTTATAAAACTAGAGATATTTCAAAAACTTAGTGAGCCGCCAGCCTGCCATCAGAATGGCGGGAGTACATTTAATGAAAATATTAGCGTAGCAATGTTCCGGCTATGTTCTCGAACGTACCAAAAGCAGAACCAGATGCGGCAAATGGTTTAGGAAAAATTTTGAAAATAAAAATTCTGAGTTTGAACGTCTGCTGTTTTATTCTAGAAGCTTATAAATATCAAAGAGACCTTTTTAATCCGTCTGGCCAGCGTGGAGAGTGTAGGCCAAATCCTCTGACTGCTCTAGCTAATATCTCTGGTAGCGGCCTCCTTTAGCACAAATGGCTTGACCGATATTGAAGAATGAGGTGTCATCCGATTCGTATTTTTCCCTTTATATTATGAGGTTTGTGGGACCTTCGGCCCAAATGTTTTAAGAACCAAGCTTCGCAAAATTGTACTTAGCGACGGATTATTATTAAAAATTACCTTTTAAAAATTAAAATAACATATGCGTGCCAAGTTTTGCCGGGAAATGGCGTTGACGTAGACCGTTTAAGTCTACCCACGTAATTATGGCGTCAATAATTATTAACGCAATATTATTGCGATGTAGGGCATTGACATTTCCCGGTAGTGTGGCTCCAGCATGAAACTAGATTATTTATTTGTTGAAATAATGATCGTTGTAGCCGCTAGGAAGACTATCTGCTACGAGCGAAGGCTATCTGCTACGAGCTACGACTATACATCATATACCCTATCAATACCATTGAAGTGTCGACGCACGATTGTATTTGCATGTAAATTTATCCGCAGTCCTAACAAATGTCTACTTTATTCCTTAGACATAAAGGGCCAGTTTTCAAAAGCCACGTTACTGGGAATCGTACGTGATAAAACGTAATGAGAAATAATGGGATTCCTTGCAGTGGAGCCGCCGTGGAACATGTCGGCATGGGAGAATTGAATCAAGTGAGACCGCCTGCTTGAAATATTCTGGAGATATTCTTAATAACTGGCTAATTGCTGGATGATTCTGAACAAACTGGTAATATTCAATGAATGAATGAATTATTTTTCGGTTTCACCTGGGTCTTGGAGGTTTATCTATATACGTATTTGTTATAAAATATAGTATCGTTGAGTTAGTATCCCATAACACAAGTCTCGAACTTACTTTGGGGCTAGCTTTATCTGTGTGATACGTCCGTATATATTTATTTATTTAAGTAAAATTGATTCATATTTGTTACATGACAAATTTTATGACTTAGTAAATCTTATTCTCTCTCGCTCTCTTTAAAATTATTTCAAACAATAGGCGCGTGTGACGTCATTCACCACGAATTAAGAGATGCGAAAGGACTTTGGTCTTGAGATGAGAACGAAATAATAATTTATTTATATTACACTAGCAGACTTACCCGGCTGCGCCCGGGCATGTATTATACCTTAAAACCTTCCTCGTGAATCACTCTATCTATTGGTGAAAACGTATGAAAATCCGTGGAGTAGTTTTTGAGTTTATCGCGAACAGACAGACGCGGCGGAGGACTTTGTTTTATAATATGTAGTGATAACGTTATCATATCTTACATAGGTAGTTGTAAAAAAATGTTGGATATATTACGGTAGATTTTTTTACTAGAAAAAAAAATATTTTGACTTTAGAAGATCTCTAAGCGATGTAAAAGTATAGCGTTAATTGAAACCGTACAGTATCATTAACAATGTTTTGCAGATTTATGCAAAATTTAGAATGGTCTTCCTGCAGAACACAAAACGCATATTACATCACATTATTACATAACGTTATCATATCTTACATAGGTAGTTGTAAAAAAAAATGTTGGTAATTTTACGGTAGATTTTTTTACTAGAAAAAAAATATTTTGACTTTAGAAGATCTCTAAGGGATGTAAAAGTATAGAGTTTATTTAAACCGTACAGTATCATTAGCAACGTTTTGCAGATTTATGCAAAATTTAGAATTGTCTTCCTGAAGAACACAAAACGAATATTAATTACGTCACATTATCAACAAAATTCAAGGTCATGGCATAATATCGAAGTTAAAAGGAAAAATTTCACAGCTACGTAAGTTTAGTAATAAAAACTTAGGTATAGTCTATCAAATTATTAATTTTTACCTGCACATACGGAATCCTACCTATTTATTTTAATCAAATAAGTTTTATTTGTAAAAACTTTTTGTTTAATACATATTTGTCATTATTTAGCACAGGATAATATTATGGTATATTCAGCTTGGCCTACAGTTTTACATTATTGTTTCAAGGCACGAAGCATCATGAGTACCATCTGTTGTGAGTAATTTTTAAATATTTTTTTGTAAATGTGTGTTTTACTTTTTAGAGAAATGTAAACCAAATAAGTGCAAGCCCAATCACAGAATGAATGGGGTTTTTCTAACACAACTTCTTAATTTATTTGTAATTTTTATATATTTTTTTTTACGGTAGCTTGCGACACGGGGGTCCCGGGTTCGATCCCCGGTCAGGTCAAGATGGAAAAAGATCTTTTTCATATTGACCTGGGTCTTGGATGTTTATCTATATAAGTATATATTATAAATTATAGTATCGTTGAGTTAGTATCCTGCGACACAAGTTCACAACATACTGTGGGGCTAGCTCAATTTGTGTGATATGTCCCTATACATGGCGAAAGTTTGATCGTTCCGGACCATTAAAGGGGTGATGCAGCCTGTCAATATAAACAACTTTTCCTATGGGACAAATGCTGTAAACTCGAAAAAAAATTCGACATTCCTATACAAATTGCCCGGGCGGCTGAACACTTTTGTATAAAAATGTCGAAATAAAATTTGAGTTTCCAACATTGGTCCCATAGGAAAAATGGTTCATATCGACGGGCTGAATCACTCCTTTAAGGGTCCAGAACGATCAACATTTCGCCATGTATATTTATTTATTTTATTAGCTTTTGCACTTCCACGCTGGTCTGGCAGAAAAGAAAAAACATAGAATGTACCGGCTGCTTCTCTTCCCACGCAGATCGTAAAAGCTTATCGAGGGAATGGGCGAAAATCTAAGGAATCATAGTAATAGGCGATGCGGCTAGCATCCCATCACTGTTTTGGCTTTTCTATCTCCACGTCCACAGCCATGCTAAACGTGGCATAAGGTCTTATAGACCTTTTGCCTATTAAAATATTTTTAAAATTGTTAAAAGATTATCTTATAGAAATAGTTATTACAATCTGCAAGAATTTTTCACTTCATAGTACAATTTAATTTTATTAATTTGAATTTATTATGAAAACACGGCTTTACTCACGTTTTATTACGTCGGATCTGCCGACTAGTTCGGTCTGTTACGAAGACCATCATCGGGGCGAGTGAAAGGGGGGGCCTTTCACTCGCCCCGATGATGGTCTTCGTAACATTCATAATTTGACTTCAATTATATCTGGACAATCGTAAAATAACATGCACGATAAATAATTTAATTCACTTGTTTATTTGACTGAATTTAATTTGAATTAATTTGACTTCAATTATATCTAGAAAATCGTAATGTGACATGCATGATAAATAATTTAATTCACTTGTTGGGTCTTGGATATTAAGCTATAATACTTATTTGTTATTAAAAATATAAGGTTGGTTTAGCATCCCACAATACAAATCTCGAATTTACTTTACATAATCGTGCAAAGTTACTTAGATAATTTATAAAGTTTTGAGCAGCGGCCAGGAATGAATTTATAAATAAATAAATAAGTAACGCATGCATGAGCCAATAAGTACGAACTTTGTGTCTTGGTTTTACTTAACTGCCAACTATCTACTCTATTGAAATTAGGATGTTTTTTAATTTCAATAGCCTCACGAAGCATTCTTAGAATGTATCTGTTTTCTTTGGTACTGCTCCCGTTGGTAAATCTTTGTTTCAGAGAGCACATGGCATCTGTGACACCCACCACCTCAAGGAGGAGCTTCAACGAGTAAAATCGGTTTTAATAAGCAACAACCTCAACCTCCCAAAAACACAACACAGAAGCCGCCCAAAGCCTCACACAGTTGATCGCTTTCCGTTAAACGTCCGGAACGTTATCAATAAATATTTTAGGCGGTAGATTTTGCAGTTCTTATAAAATACTAGACAAATGTCAGCTTAGTCTACCTGCGACCACGAACACTGTAAAGTGCCCGAAACGTTAGGTGTATAAATAATGTAATAAACGCGATAAAAACCGTATTAAAATAATTCTACCTTCAGGGTAATTCAGATAGGTATACATTTTTGTTTGTACATTTTATTTTTGATTCACAGATTTATTTTTGGTGATTTTGGGCGCTATCATGGTCGAAGGCTCTTCGAGGAAACTGACGAGCTCCGTGGCGCAGCGGTCAACACGCCTGCCTGCGACGCGGATGGTCCCGGGTTCGATTCCCGGTCAGGTCTAGATGGAAAATGATCTTTTTCAGATTGACCTGGGTCTTGGATGTTTATCTATATAAGTATCTATTTTAAAATATAGGTAGTATCGTTGAGTTAGTATCTCATAACACAAGTCTCGAACTTACTTTGGGGCTAGCTCAATCTGTGTGATATGTCCAAAAAAAAAAAAAAAATCACAGGCTCCAGAAGAACCTGCGAAGTTTTTCCAATTGGCTCAACTTAAAGTATATAACGAGGCTAGAGACTATCTACTCGCTTTAAATCGAAACATCATGGCACAAAATTTGTAACAATTATTTGGGTCAATATAAGTATTGACTGCCTGAAGATTTAGTTTTATTTCCGCTGTTGAACTATATATTTAAAGTTCTCAAATTCTGAAAACAATGGTGAATACGTCCCCAACTTTTAAGAGTGGTAATGCAGAATTTTTTTGTATTTTTGGACGTAAAAGCAAACATTATTTAGCATCACCACATGGAGCCACTACGGAATGTGTTTGCACTTGAGAATTGAATAAATTTTCATACATCTTTTTGCGAAAGGTCAATGTTTTATCACTGTTCTTATGCAATAATTACTCTCATAAACGAAAAACGTATGCAGTGACATCTACAATTAGCTTTGCGCTGCCACCTGGCACCTGGCGGCTGGAGAAATTTACTGGACCAGGCCAAGTTTACATGCGGCTGTAGTGCCTAGGATGATTATGATATGTTTATAGATAAATATCTAGGACCCAGGCCAATCTAAAAAAGATCGTTTTTAGGGTTCCGTAGTAAACTAGTTCGCCATGTCTGTCTGTCCGTCCGGGGTTTTACTCAGAGACTATAAGTACTAGAAAGGGTATTTGGTATGGGTATGTCTATTATACATGTCAAAAAAGTGGTAGAAGGAAATCATGAAAAAAAAAATTTTTTTTAGGGTAGCTCCCGTATAAGTAAAGAGGGAGTAATATTTTATTTTTCTGTACAAACCCATCGTATCGGGTATCGTTAGATAGGTCTTTAAAAAATATTGTGAAGTTGAGAACACCATTTTTCGATTTAGGGATCCGATTCCGAAATATTTGGTTTTAAAGTGAAAATTTTTGTTAGAGGTAAGTGTCCCCCCCTCTATCTACTAAACGGTTATATATAGATACGTGAAAAAAATTACAGAAGTAGTATATGTACTGAAGTTGAAAGGAAAACTATCAGAGCTGAGTACTAAGTACAAACTAAAAAGTTATGGGCAACCAACTTATAAAATGTACTCGAAAATGTCAAATTTCATACATTTTCATTGTTACATGTTTTTGGTCGTAAAATTGTGATGTGCGAGTGTGAACAGTGTGAACTCAAAGTTGTCATTCGCAACTACGGAACCCTACACTGCGCGTGGCCTGACACGCACTTGGCCGGTTTTTTTATTACTTAGCTGGGGTCGATCGAACCCAGTAAAATCGTTGGTTATAACCTAATTATCATAGTACAGAAATTACGACAGATTTGTATGTCAATTAATGAAGTACGCTTCGAAATAGGATTTTTGGTTATTTTGTCAATAATTTGGGTTGTACTTAATAAGCCTTTAGTTTAAGTGATAACAATACCAAAAAATACCTGAACAAATAAATAACAAAACAAAGTCGTATTCGTAAATGAAAGGTTCGTATATTAACTTCGTAGTTACTATATAACATAAGTGCAATAATTAACAGCAAGCAAGTAGTGGTAGCATAAGTTATCAATATAATAAGCAGCAATTCGAAGTAACCAGTTATAAAATAAAATGAAAACCGAATAAAACAAAGATGAAAACAAGCAACTTACAGTTACTTGTTTTCAGCTTTAAATAGTTTACTGGAATCTTCCAATTGACCCTAGTAAATATAGTTACTTGCTTTCTCTACAGAAAATACAATTTATTTTAATTTAATTTCCACAATGAAAAAGATTTTTGATTCTGTATCCAAAACTACTTCAAATACAATTTACTAAAGGCATATAATAAAACATCCTTTTACAAAAATATTTCAAAAGAAATCATAAAATAAAAATGTACTAATATGGGAGAAAAAGAAATTTGAAAATCAAAAACGTTTTTTGTCTCTCCTGTTAAATTTGCATTTTAATAGTTCATCATCATCATCGTCAGCTTTTCGTGGTCCACTGCTAGACATAAGTTTCCCTTTGTCTGCGCTATTCCGTTCTGTACCTTGCTATCGCGAGCCAGTTCTTTCCAGTAATGGTCTTAAGAGCGTATACTAGCAGTATTTTTTCAATATGGTTTCCATACAAATGTATTTCTCTATTTTCTCGCTGAAAACTGACTCTAGAGCCACAATTCTTTTTTCATAAAATCTAGTACTAAAATAGGAATGCCCCTATTTTTTAATTTTTCCAAAAAAAATTTTCTTGTACAATTTTTTTTCTTTTAAACAAGTTTTTAGAAAAAAATAAAACATAGGGACATACCTATTTTAGTAATAGATTGTATGTAAAAAGAATTGTGCATCTAGAAGCAGTTTTCAGCGAGAAAAAAGAGAAATACATTTGTATGGAAAACGCACTGCTAGTATACCCTCTTAATGCCGTCGACGCACCTAGCCGCCGGATGTCCCAATAATGATATTTTAAGTTACTTATTTTCACTTTGGAGCAGCCAGGCTGATGACGTCACATGCTGCCCGTTTGGGCCTCTTCATAGCGGAGAGGTATAGCATTTAGGGTTAGTCTAGATTATTTGAAGTCTGAGAATGCGGGACATATTGTTCTATAATAGTATACAATTTTTTGTAAAAAACCGACTGCTCCAAATTTGATGATTCAAATAATTGCAGCCAATCTAGTTTAGTTATCTCCACATTAATTATCATATCATCATATCATAATCATTTATTTCAAGCAATAGTATTGTACTTACAATTATGTACAATACCAGAGGCCCATATTATAAATACCTTACAGACTAACATACATATGTTCATATAAATAAATAGGTATCTTACAACTAACATCACTATCACTACATATTTTAAAACAAAGTCCTCCGCCGCGTCTGTCTGTCTGTCTGTTCGCGATAAACTCATAAACTACTCCACGGATTTTCATACGGTTTTCACCAATAGATAGAGTGATTCACGAGGAAGGTTTTAAGAGGGTATACTAGCAGTGCGTTTTCCATACAAATGTATTTCTCTATTTTCTCGCTGAAAACTGCTTCTAGAGGCACAATTCTTTTTACATACAGTCTATTACTAAAATAGGTATGTCCGTATGTTTTATTTTTTTCTAAAAATATGTTTAAAAGAAAAAAAAATTGTACAAAAACAGGTTTTTTGGAAAAAATAAAAAATAGGGGCTTTCCTATTTTAGTACTAGATTTTATGAAAAAAGAATTGTGGCTCTAGAATCAGTGTTCAGCGAGAAAATAGAGAAATACATTTGTATGGAAACCATATTGAAAAAATACTGCTAGTATACGCTCTTAAGTCATAATACATGCCTGGGCGCAGCCGGGTAGGGCTGCTAGTACACAATAAATGGTCTCGTACTTTGCCTTATAGTAATGTTAGATGATCAGTCTTATGCATTTTGATGTGGATATTTTGTGATGATGTGCATGTCTACGCCAGTATTTGGACATCATCATCAGGTCTATTTAAGTCTCCACTTCAGGAGCATGACCCCTCTGTACTACCAGAGCCGTATACTAGCCAGAGCAGTCACAGGATTTGGCCTACAATCTTCATGCTGGCCAGACGGGGTGGAGAGGTCTCTTTAATTTATATAAGCTTTGTTTAGCTTGCGTTCCCTAAGTCGACATCTACGTCATCCACGAGAAAATTTGAACTTGTATATAATGAACAACTTGAATATAATATGTAAGTAAAAAATAAACCAATATTATTGCATTATAACAATGTATTTTATTTCTTTATTTAATTCCATTTGTCTTTTTGCTTACGTGTGACCGCTGCCATTACTATTCAGAGTACTCGTCTTGTGCAAACAATTTTAACAGAGTATTGAGCTCATGTAGAAACGATCGATTTGGCTTCGGTCTTTCATTGTAATTTAAAGGATTATTAACCTCTTCCTTAACTGCTGCTGCATCTTGTTCATCAATGAATCGTTTAAAATCTGGATCTGTTTCCACGGCAAGCGTTCCTGCGACAATGATGGCGAACACAATCACCAAGAATAAATCTGTGAATAAATACCAATTAATATACCAATATCTAATTAATTCACCATTAGCCACACGGGGGTCTCGGGTTCGATCCCCGGCCAGGTCAAGATGGAAATGATCTTTTTCAGATTGGCCTGGGTCTTGGATGTTTATCTATATAAGTATCTATTTTAAAATATAGTATCGTTGAGTTAGTATCCCATAACACAAGTCTCGAACTTACTTTGGGGCTAGCTCAATTAGTGTGATTTGTCCATATATATTTATATTTAAGATAATGTGTGAGATGATGAGATGAGATGACGTCAATATTTCTCTAGAAATAAAGACACATATTTACAAAAAGTATTTAAAAATTACTTACGCCAGAGTGTTCTCATGTTGCTTCGTTTCTTGAAAATAATAATATGAAAACTGTAGGCTAAACTCATACATCTAAAACAATGAAACGAACATATGTGTATTGAATAAATAGTTCTATGGAGTTGATTCACGACCTTTGTTATTTAAATTTTACACATGTAAGAAACATTTATATATCTTGCATAAAACATTTATATATGTTGTTTTAATATAAGAAATTTGTGGTTATTAATTTTTTAACTATTAAAAATATTTTCCTAATTAAGTACTTTAATTTACTTTTGAAAATCTCTTGTAGGTGTACTGCAAACCATTATGTATCCCAGCAAATGATGTGCAGTACACCCACAAGAGATTTTGGAAAGTAAATAAAAATAATAATTGAATTATTTAACTTGGAAAATATTTTTATAAGTCCGAAATCAGAACATGAAATATTTCAAAAAATTACTTCCTAATCAGAGTCTTCCGAATCACTTCCTGTATTTATAATAAATGATTCTCGATGGAGATCAACATCGTGGTCTGCACAGAAATATCGATACGGCCTTTGACGGGCACCGACACTGCTTTGTCGGCGGCCGGCGTCGCCTTGACAAAGCGTGCACATCATTTCAGCGGATGAACTATAAAAGCTCCTGCCATATTCAAAGAGGAATCGAAGAAGGGAGGTTTAGGGTTCGCTATGTTATATTTTTGAAAAGAACTTGTTATATTCAGACAAAATATGAAAACGTGAAGTCAGCACGATATACATGTAATTGCCCCGCACTAGCGCTCATTGCGAGTGTATCGGCTTGATCCCGTGGTGCTATACCAGACAAGTACATACAAATCAAATACGACTGGTACCGCACACAATAAAAACTTTTATTTAATAATGCGTACAAGACAAATATGACCTGTATAAGTTCTAAAACTGATCCTAGTTCAGCTTGAAATGACCTTTCAAGACATATATTTGTCTCTTTTCTACGTCAAGATTTTATAGTAAAAACTTGTCCCGCACCGCAAGCAAACATGAGATCGACGCACGCATGGCAAGTCACATACAAGACGAAATAAGCTGGTAACGCATTGAAAGTTAGTTTTAATAAAAAAAGATTCAAATAATTATTATAACATAGAGTTTTTATTTAATTTTGAATGTTTGAATTTTTCTTTAAGGATTTTTTTCTTTTTTGCGCTCCGAAGTTTTTTTTAATAAGTACTTATTTAATATAACTGCCATTGATCGCAAAAAAGCTTCGAGCAACACGGCTTCTGTAGGAAGGCGTGTTGCTCGAAGCAAAAAAGCAAACAGATTTCTAGGTCTGCTTGAGTTACTCCTGAATTCACTATTATAATTACCACATGAATAACGTAACGACGAACAAAAAACGAAAAGATGTGCTGGTCTAAAAGGTGTATACAAAAGCGTCGATTCAGAAGCACTTTGCTGCAAATGGACTGGAGTAGTGTACTTCGCTAGCAATACGGTAGTAGACTAATGTTAAGATTCTATAAAATTTGTTTCAAATGTTACTTATTTCTATCGAAAAATACTGTTATGGACACTTTTAATTTGATATCGATACGTTAAGTGATCTTAAAGCTTTTTCAAGTTGGGTGAATGGGACCATTTTTAAAAGTGCGAAAATCATTAAATACTGTTATTTTTATACTGTAATATAGTCCCCTAAATTTATAGCAACTTTTATTATGAAACCACTACCAGAAAAAAAAAATTTCGTATAGCTACCAAACAATGTTCGTCGACGTCACGATTGTGTAGGCATTTCATCAGTGTTTTCACTCCTAAAAATTTACGTCTAATAATGTGACTTTAAAACTTTAAAACGGAAAGAAATTTTTGTTTAGAAATGTATTTTTTTTACTGTTATGTTTAAGAAAAATATGTTGCCATGTAAAGAAGTCCCAAAAACGACTTCTTTACATGGCAACATATTTTTTTTTTATTGTTATGCCTATTGATTGCGTTTGTGGAAGAAATGATACTCTGAAGCGCTCTTTTTGTACCTGGAGAGTGAAAAATTAGATTATATAAAGCCTAGATAGACTCTATTAGCCTAAGAGCGTAGAAAAAAAAGTGTCCAACCCATAGTCTGTCGCTCACACACACAGCTAATAATTTGACGGATTTTGAGGGCATTAATTGACAGGACGCGTGTGCTAACACAAAGCTGTCACGCACACAAGTATTGAAAAATTGGCCAGTTTTTTTAATCATTGAAATAAAGGCATAACGATGTCTAGAGAGTATATAGTCAAAGGGTAAATACACGTCACAAGCAACGAAAACTCACGTAGAGCTACATAGATTACTCAAAAAAAAGCTGTCGTCCAAGTCACGTCACCCAAAGGGTCCAAAATGCATGTTGCCGTTTCTGTTATAAAATATCTCCTTAAAGACGGTTTACGCCTTTTTTAAATGCCTCATAAGAGGGAGAAATGAATGTTTTGGGCTCCATTGCTGCTCCTTTTAATAAAAAGGTAAATGGAGTTATCATTACAAGTTTTGTTGTGCGAGGCCTAAGATAACCCTTCGACTATTATTTTACGAACTATTGTTTATATTTAAAGTGGGAACGTGAAGCTTTAGTTATTATTTTCACCAAAAGTGGCTGTTTTTGACAAAAATCTTAAAAAAGCTTAACGTGTAGCGTAAAATCATTACCTTTCTTGTGATACAGTTAGGTAAAAAAATTAAGATTTCTTTTGTACTTTCCTTTAATTTTGAATTGAGCAAGATTATCTTGCAAATTAATGAAACAAAACATTTTCTAGAAATTACTAAAGGCAGCTTCGCTGTTTTTTCTCAAGAAAAACTACATAATATGGACTGGTAATTTTAGGGTCCCATACTAAAATATAAAAAGAAGTCTAAAAATATTCATCAGGGAACAGAAAAAATAAACAGGATTACAATACTCAATATTGAATGTAGCAAGGTCATGGTAGTACAAAATGGTAAACCTTTACAATATTTCTAATAAAAAAAAAAACTACTTCAACCGGGCTATTTTACCGATTTTGATAAAATTTAAATGGGACCAATTGAAAAGTGCCTATACCATTTAAAATAAAAGTGGTTCAGGTACTTTCCAATTTGTCCAAAAAAAAATTATCGATTATTATAAGATATAACAAACAAAAAAAAATCGTGCAGCCGAATTGAGAACTTCAAAAAAAGTGGAACGATTTTTTTTTAAAAGGAAACCGTTTATATATTTTTAAGACACTGTTTGATATTTTTATTAAGTTATCTTTGCCCAGCAGTAAGATGTACCTTACGGACGCTTTATAAGAATAATTTTATATTCCGATTGAAATGGCCAAAAAATTTTTATTTGTGTATTGTGTGTTCAGTCATAACTAATTATTTTTGTTTTTTTCCTTATAATGTAATTAATTGTTTTCCATTTTTGTGATGATTGTATATAGTGCACCGTTTTCATTACAATAAATAAATAAACAAATTTGAGTCGTGCTCCTGCAGTGGAGAATAAAAAAGACCTGATGATGATGATACGGAACCTTCAGTGCGCGTGTTCGACCCGTTTTATTATCTCGAGTCTCAGGTAGCCGTCGGCTCTCGCCTGCACTCTTCATCATTATTATTCATCCACAAGAGTTCCGAGAATAAAACTCGATTTAAACTCGCACAAAACAGATAATTATTAGAAATAGCGCTGAGTAAAATTTCTTGTACATTGCCTGTATATAGTATAATTCATGGCCTTTAAGTTTATTAGTGTAGGCTCCACAAACCTTAGTTTTGATAATAATTAAAACTTGATATTTCCATGTGTTCCTGAGATAAAAGGTCTTGATGGATCCAAAGATAGGTGGAGTGGCGGACAACGAAATGATTCTTTGATGGATCCTCATTTAACTTCGGAAAAATTGAACCATGTGTTGTGTTACCGCTTATCTCACAGAACACAGGCTTAACTTCTATATCGACATTGTTTTGTTTGAATGGGCGATCGAGTGAAGAGCTTGGACGCGGGGCCGGGGGACGTAGCATATTAGCATAAAGTTACGCCGATGTTTTAATCAGACACTCAAATTGTACTCGCTCCAACTTTACAAAAATACTACACAGTCGCGTCAATTTTGCCAATGTGGCGACCTCTATACTCGCCACAAGAACTAACACGGGGAACCAACTGTGAATATGGCGCTGCACAATCCTGAAACACGCAAACAAAGTTTCTTCACATTTGTGACATAAATAAGACCTCCGACAGAACTCAGTCGGAGCCGTACGGTTCCCTGGGCGCACACCTTGCTCAGCGGTGAGATCTTCCCTTTGTGGCTGTTGAGCATTCTACTTCGCTCCCGCTACGCCAATGACAACATATCAATCAACTAAATGGGCAGTTGGGAATCGCGGCCTGCTGAGGCAGGAGGAATTGTAACTGAGCCCGTCGCCCAAGACGGACGACTAATAAAGAAGTATATACTGTCAGTCTGTCAGCGATTTAAGCGTTAAAACAAAAATGCAACTGACAAAATAGATAAAATCATATGAACGCCCAAAACTTATTTTTTCGGTGTTGGCATTCTTTATAGAATTTTCATGAACGCCCAAACAATTGCAACACCAGCGTTGCCAGCCTTTTATTTTTCCCTCCCAGAAGGGAGAGGGGATGGGCCTCCGGTTTTCTCACTCACCGAACGAAACATAGCAGCGGTAAAGCTACTACTCAAACGTCGGTTTTCTGTGAGTCTGGTACTTACGGAACGCCCATTCATGCTACTAGCAATATTAAATTTCACCGGTAGCGTGGCTCGACCACAACTGAAAACCCCCTTTTCTTTGGTTGTAAAAAATTGACAGGCTACAGAGCACGAAACGCATTTAACCCTTGGTTCAAGTGCGATCGCATGACGAGGGGAGAAGCGGGGGACGCGGCTTATTAGCATAAAGGTATGCCGATATTAAAATCAGACACTCGAATCGTACTCAGGCTTTATGAACATAGTACATTCGTAAAGTGGGCTCGAAAGTTCAATAATTGCGGGTAACTCGACCGTTAAACTATTCATAACCCTTATGTTAATTGTTAATTGGTTATATAGCCACAACATTTCAGATACTGTAACATGACGGCCCAAAAAAAGAAGTTAAATGTTTTCACAGTTCATATAAAGCGTGTAAACGGCATTTTCTCAAAGAAGTGACTCAGCTTGTCGTCATAAGCAACTTTTTTTTTAATGTGTCGGATAAATTTGTAGTATTTTGTTCGTCTTATGCTAGGGCCGCACTTGTGCCTATCGTCCCGAAGCTATGCGTGCGGCGAAGCTTCGTACGATTTGTACACTAAAAAGTTATCGCGATAAAGCTGTGGTCACATTAGCGGCTTCATTATTTTTCACTAAATATCGTGCCATAATCCAATATGGCGTCATCTAGGCGTTTTATTATGGACTTTTCATATGACGCCGTGCGTCAGCCACCAAATGCTTTTTTATGATTCACATTTTTTTGATTCCATTTGATGGGCTCAGTTTTATAATTATGAATAAATTCCAACACCACTTAATCGCTCCACTCCATTTTCTACCACCGTGGTACCATCGCGCCGCACGTCTAAACCAGTTGAAAACAAACGTTGAAATGAACAACGCTAGTTACCACACAGTGCGCAATGTTAGCGCGCTAAAACCCTTTGACGTACCGACACCGGTTCGATAGCGAAGACGCAGCCCGAATATTCACAACGAAGTCCGATAACGGCCGGTCGCATTTGCGCGTATCGTGTCATAGCACGAAGCTTCGTGACGATAGGTACAAGTGCGGCCCCAGCATTATTATAAACTAGCAGCCCGGGTATGTTTTATACCTATAAACTTTTCTCATAAATTACTCTATCTATTGGAGAAAAGCGCATAAAATCCGTCCAGCAGCTTTTGAGTTTATTGCGAATAGACAGACAGACGCGGCAGAGGACTTTGTTTTATAATATGTAGTGATATAGCAACTAAAACTCTGAAATTTCGGGCTGCGAGGGCAGTTCTGTGACATCCCGGAGCAAAGCAGACATGTTCCGGTCTCCGTTTTCAAATGACTACCTTTAGATCATATAATAATAAACATAAATGTACATATGGAAGAGCAAAGAGCTGCACAGGCGGTTCTATCGGGCCTTAACAGGGCCCGATGTGGATCTGCTTGCGTCGGTAAACTGGCTACAATTCGGTGACCTCTTTGGGGAAACCGAGGGCTTTGTCTGTGCAATTGCTGACGAAGTCATGATGACGAACAACTATCGGAAGTATATCCTGAGGGACGGTACGGTCGACATCTGTCGGGCATGCCGCCGTCCTGGTGAATCACTCAGGCATATTACTTCCGGTTGTTCTCATCTGGCTAACGGAGAGTACTTGCACAGACATAACCTTGTAGCCAGGATTATCCACCAGCAACTTGCTCTTCGATATGGTCTTGTGGAATCTGAGGTGCCGTACTACAAGTACACACCGACGCCGGTTCTTGAAAATGGTCGTGCAACGCTCTATTGGGATCGATCTGTTATCACGGACAGGACTATTGTCGCCAATAAGCCTGATATCGTGCTGACAGATCGATTGACGCGCCAGGCAGTGCTCGTTGATATAACCATCCCGCATGACGAGAATCTCGTGAAGGCCGAGAAGGACAAACTTAGTAAGTACCTAGACTTGGCCCACGAGGTGACCGCCATGTGGGATGTGGATTCGACGATCATTGTCCCAATAGTCGTATCTGTGAACGGTCTTATAGCGAAGAGTCTCGACCAACATCTCAAGAGACTCTCGCTGGATGGCTGGATCAAGGGCCAGATACAGAAGGCGGTACTTCTAGACACGGCACGCATAGTTAGGAGGTTCCTCTCCCTGCAGCTTTAACCGCCGGTAGCTTGAGTCTTACTCCGCTGCTGGTGGCCTACTAGGATAGGTTTTTATAAAAATTGTATTTAATTTTGTACGATATTTTGTTATGTTTTACTTTTTATATAGTTTTTATAATTCCTATCCTAAGAATTGAAGCAAATAAAGAGAATAACATAAATGTATAGGGCCATATCACACAAATTGAGCCAGCCCCACAGTAAGTTGTGAACTAGTGGTAGTTGACTGTGCTTACGTAGCCTAGTACGTAGCGTAGTATGACAAAGAGCTTCTTACGGTCAAGGTGGCATAAAGTTCATAAGTGGGACAACCGTAAGGCGTTTTGATCATGACTTAAAACAGGTGCCGCATCGCTTATTGACATGATTCCTGACGCCCATTCCCTCGATCGGCTTTTACGATCTACGCGGGAAGACCGCCACCTGGTACATTCCACTTACGCGTACGTTTTTTTCTTTTGTCCCAGACCAGCATGGAAGAAAATAATACTTTATTTAAAAATTGTTTTTTTTTTAAATAGGTACTTACATAAAAATGTAGAGGCATGCTTACAGTAGTAATATGATTCCGTGCTTCGGAAGGCACGTTAAGCCGTTGGTCCCGGCTGCCATCTGGTAGTCGTTAAAGGAACCACGTCAGAAGCCAGAGGCGGTTCCGAAGAACTCTGACACCAGGGTGTGCATGGTCGACTGACCGTGTCACCTACTCGAAATGATGATGATGAATAGTAGTATACGTATTAAAAAAAACCGGCCAAGTGCGTTTCGGGCCACGCGCAGTGTAGGGTTCCGTAGTTGCGAATGACAACTTTGAGTTCACACTATTCACACTCGCACCTTACAGTTTAGCGACCAAAAACATCTAACAATGAAAATAGTATGAAATTTTACAGTTTATAAGTTGGTTGCCTATAACTTTTTAGTTTGTACATAGTACTCAGCTCTGATAGTTTTCCTTTAAACTTCAGTATATATACTACTGCTGTAATTTTTTTCACGTATCTATATATGACCGTTTAGCAGATAGAGGGGGGGGGGGGGGGGGACACTTACCTCTTACAAAAATTCGCAGTTTAAAACCAAATCTTTCGAAAACGGATCCCTAATTCGGAAAATTGTGTTCTCAACCTCACAATATTTTTGAAAGACCTATTTAACGATACCCGACACGTTGGGTAAATAGAGAAAAAAAAATACTCCCCCACTTTACTTGTATGGGAGCTACCCTAAAAAAAATTTTTTTTCAAGTTTTATTCTACCACTTTTTTGCCATGATAAATATACATACCCATACCAAATTACAGCTTTCTAGTACTTATAGTCTCTGCGTAAAACCGCGGACGGACAGACAGACAGACAGACAGACAGACATGGCGAAACTATAAGGGTTCCTTGTTTACTACGGAACCCTAAAAACGTAGCTCTTGTTACAGTTTTCAGGTAGAAAATAGGGGAATACATTTGTCTGGAAAATGCTGCAATAAAACACTGGTAACCATGTGTGCAAATAGCGTGCAAATATTATTTACACCGCATTCACCTTTTAAAATATATAGCTTATCCGTAGAAAATGAGTCATCATGTCTATTTATGATTTTTTTTTAATTTTCAGGGTTCCGTACCAAAAAGGCAATAACGAAACTTTATAGGATCATTCGATTGTCTGTCTGTCCCGACTGGCACAGCCAATTGCTCCAAATCCACTTTTAGTACGATTTCAGATCTCAAAAAAATTATGAGTGCCGTGTGGTTCCCGGCAGAGTAGAATAGGACTACTCCAAGTCTTCCCGTGGATGTCGTAAAAGGCGACTTAGGAAACAAAAGCTCATAAACATTAAAGAGACCTCTCCAACCCTGCCGGCCAGCGTTGAGAGTGTAGGCCCAATCCTCTGACTGCTCTGGCTAATATATGGCTTTGGTGGTCAGAGAGGGTCGTGCTCCTACAGTGGAGACTTAAAAAGACCGGATGAAGAAGATGAAGAATAATGTTTACTCGTAATACTGATATAACCTATAAAACTTTTAAGCATCATAACAAAAAATCTGGAGTTCTATAATTATGTTTTTTTTTACCTTTAGAATTAAAAGTATATGTTCTTCAAAACAAGGTATATGTCATTCATAGACACTAACTTTGATTATTAACTAAAATGATGTATGGGAAGCTGCCATAGCTATTTTGGTTCTATTGGCTCAGTGGTTCAGTTAAGAGGGTATACTAGCAGTGCGTTTTGCATACAAATGTATTTCTCTATTTTCTCGCTGAAAACTGCTTCTAGAGGCACAATTCTTTTTACATACAATCTATTACTAAAATAAGTTTGTCCCTGTGTTTTATTTTTTTCTAAAAACCTGCTTAAAAGAAAAAAAAATTGTACAAAACAGGTTTTTTGGAAAAAATAAAAAATAGGGGCATTCCTATTCTAGTACTAGATTTTATGAAAAAAGAATTGTTGCTCTAGAATCAGTTTTCAGCGAAAAAATAGAGAAATACATTTTGTATGGAAACCATATTGAAAAAATACTGCTAGTATACGCTCTTAAGACTTGAGAATTACGCGGCAGGATAGACAGGGTCAGTCAAAAACGGCCGTTTTAGACGGTAATCAGTAGTTCTCTATATGACTGATTCTCATAAGATAAAAACGTTATTTCAAAAATACTGTTATTTACTAAGGCTTATATGATTTAGGGTAAAACACGGATAGTTGCCTCACTTTTCAAAAAGTTTAAATTATAAAAAAATGGGTCGTTATTAAGAATACCTGATAATGTATACGAAAACATAGGTTCTTCGTCTTTTATAGAAGACCAATTCCGTTAGCATAATTGATACTGGTTTTGAGTAAATTACGTTTTATTTGACCTCCTAAAAAAGGGATAGTCGCCTACTGCAGCGGATAGTTGCCAAATGTTAAAAAGAGTTAGGAGGATACTTGCCGCATAGTCATACATATAACACTTGGTTTTCGCTTATACTTGCGAGGCATTCTGTTTACCTAGAATGGGCACGTGCAAGCGGTTAACATTGTTTTATATTGAAAAAAATAAGTATAGCATAATTTTTACTAGAAAAAAAAAATTGAAAATATGTGATGAAAAAAAATTCGCCACAGGTAGGTTTCGAATACATTCATCACATATTTTTAATTTTAATAATATACCGAGCATTGTTATGCTATTTAAACACCATTTGAGTGAAAAAAAATATTCGTTGATTAAGGAATAAATGGTTATGGATAATTGCACTTAGAGCAACTATCCACCACAATAAATAAGGCAACTATCCTTTTTGATACGGATAGTTGCCTTTTCGATTTAGAAAATAAATAAAATCTTTTTAACAATAAAACGCAATTAATAGGGCAATTAAAGGTCTAATGTAAGCAATGAAACAAAATGTAGCCTGAAACCACAATCGGTTATAAAGATATCCAACAAAAACTAGGTACCAATATAATTTGGACGTCCGTTAATGTTTCGCAGCGGAAGATTTTTGCTCACACGGACGAAACGCGTGCACCCACTCCAACGGTTTACGTGGCAGTGAGGCCTGCGGGGGGAGCGCTTATAACTATAATCAAGCAGTAATGCCACAAATGTACCTAACATAGAGAATTCGAAACCGACGCAAGTATCCCCCCGACGCAACTATCCGGGTTTTACCCTACATTCTTGAAGTTCATTCTATTTGTAAAGTATTTGGAATAAAACTATTGGCGTCGCTAGTGTGCCTAGTGTGGGTTAAGAAGATCGATCCCGTACAACGAACATGATTTTTTGCCATTTTTGCTGGATAGTCTAATGTTGTTTAGATAATGGTACTATACGAGCTCCGTGGCGCAGCGGTCAACACGCCAGCCTGTGACACGGAAGGTCCCGGGTTCGATCCCCGGTCAGATCAAGATGAAAAATGATCTTTTTCAGATTGACCTGGGTCTTGGATGTTTATCTATATATGTATTTGTTATAAAATATAGGTTTGTTGAGTTAGTATCCCATAACACAAGTCTTACTTTGGGGCTAGCACAATCTGTGTGATTTGTCCGTAAAAAAAAAAAAAAAAAATGGTACGATAATGGCCCCGGGTTCGATCTCCGGTTAGGTCAAGATGGAAAATGATCTTTTTTAAATTGACCTGGGTCTTGAATGTCTATCTTTATAAGTATCTATTATAAAATATAGTATTGTTGAGTTAGTATCCCATAACACAAGTTTCGAACTTACTTTGGAGCTAGCTCAATATGTGTGATTAGTATACGGACAAATCACTGATTTGTCCGTATATATTTATTTATTTATCTATTTAAGCCCTTCGTGTACGAGTCCGACTCTTACTTGGTCGATTTTTAAAATATCACCTTAAAATATGTAAATGACAATGGTCTTAATTATATTATACTCTTTAGAACTATTTGTCCAATGCAAATTTGTTCATTAATGTCAGTGAATGTGACCGTTTTGCACAGTATAATAAATAAGCCTTATCGGCTTGGCCTATAGTTTTTACATTCTTATTTTCAAGACACGAAGCAACATGAGAACTATCTTGAGTAAGTAATTTTTTAAATATTTTTACTTTATATTATTTTTACCTGGGTCTTGCACTATCACTATCACATATCACATATTATAAAACAAAGTCCCCCGCCGCGTCTGTCTGTCTGTCTGTCTGTTCGCGATAAACTCCAAAACTCCCAAACCGATTTTCATGCGGTTTTCTCCAATGGATAGCGTGGTTCTCGAGGAAGGTTTTAGTATATAGTTTGTTAAGTTTTTGTATACATTTTTGTATATATCAACGATATTTGTTGGAGGTGTCGTAAAAAAATGAGCCGTTTGGGAGCTTTCAACGAAAACGCTGTCTAAACCCTTTGAGATATAACAAAACAATATATTGTGGAATTGTGTATCTTATTTAGGTCTACAGAAAAGTCCGCGATGGCTTATGTCTATATATTAAGGATAACATACTATATACATTTTAATACTTTAAAAAATGGGCAATTATCAAAGATCACGCGCAGGCCAAACCCTTAGAGCTAGAAATTTGAAATTTTCCTTACGTATTCCTCTTATGACGTAAGCATCCACTAAGGAAGGATTTTTCAAAAGTCATCCCCTAAGGGGGTGAAATAGAGGATTAAAATTTATATGAAACTTTTTATTCCTTGGATATATTTGTATGAAATTTCATGTGAATTGAGAACGGCAAAAATAATGAGTAACATTTTTAATAGTTCCCGAAATTAAACCTCTTAGGGGGTAAATCGGGGTATATGTTTAGTTTACCGCTTTGTAGCGACATATTTTATAATCCCCGCATTTCAAATCTGAAGTCACCGCGGACGAAGTCGCGGGTAACTGCTAGTAAAAATATAAATATATACGGACAAATCACTAAGATTGAGCTAGCCCCAAAGTAAGTTCTTAAGTAAGACTTGTGTTATGGGATACTAACTATACTAACTACAACGACACTATATTTTATAATAGATACTTATATAGATAAAAATCCAAGACCCAGGTCAAACTGAAAAAGATCATTTTCCATCTTGACCTGACCGGGGATCGAACTCGGGACCATCCGTGTCGCAGGCAGGAGTGTTGACCGCTGCGCCACGGAGCTCGTCATATATATGTAAATGTATGTGTGTATATGTACAGCGTCGTAACCTATCTCTAGTTTTCGTGAAAACATGAGTCACAGAGCAAAATTAAAAATTAATAAATATATAGGGACATAACACACAAATTGAGCTAGCCTCACGTTGTGAACTTTTGTCGCAGGATACTAACTCAACGATACTATATTTTATAATATATACTTATATAAATAAACATCCAAGACCCAGGTCAATGTGAAAAAGATCTTTTTCCATCTTGACCTGACCGGAGATCGAACCCGGGACCCCCGTGTCGCAGGCTAGCGTGTTGACCGCTGCGCTACGGAGCTTGACAAAGTAAAGAACAAAAGTTGCTTATTTTGAGAACTTTTAACCATTACGACAGTAAAAAATAAGCCTTATATACACCTAAAAATTTCACGTTCTAATTTTTTAAGTCCCCAAACTTGCGCTGCCTTTACTACACTCCAACCGAATTTACTTTACTACTAATCTCGATTTGTCGACTGTAAGTAGTTATTGAAAATCTGTGTTATTTCCATAATATGGAAAAAGTTACTTTTATCTTTAATACGTCTAGAAAATGAAATTATAATTACCAAAACATTTATCAAAATAAAATTACATTCGATTTTCGTGTGTTTGTCTAAAAGACGAAAATTATGTTTATCAACTTCTCCAAAGGGCCTCTACGTGTTGGATCTATATCCCTACGCAAGCCTTCCAAAGGACCGGGGTAACACCCGTGAGTCTCAGAGAGATACAAATAATAATAAAAACGTTTATTTGCTCTAAGACACGTACAATGTATATGTACAATGAATTCGTTAGCTTATTCATAACATAACGTAGGCACTGTAAGCATTGATAGAGCCTAGTTCCCGACCTAAGTTTCACAGAAACCTGTATTTACGGTCACCAATGCCCCCTTCCTGCCTAGTTGATTTATAGCAATGTATCCGAATGGCGTTCGCTTTTTAACTATTAATAAATTTGAACGGAAACAATTAAAATGATAAAACCTAATAGCTAATAACAAAGATGACCTTTTAGTTAAAATATAAAAAAAAGACAAAAACACTCAAGCTTCAAACATTCGTAACTATATAGTTGTGCTATGCTTAAACACATTAAAACATACAGTTGAAAATTTCGCTAAAGTCATAATCATTTTTAGGGTTCCGTAGTAAACAAGGAACCCTTATAGTTTCGCTATGTCTGTCTGTCTGTCTGTCTGTCTGTCCGTCCGCGGTTTTACGCAGAGACTATAAGTACTAGAAAGCTGTAATTTGGTATGGGTATGTATATTAATCATGGCAAAAAAGTGGTAGAATAAAAACTTGAAAAAAAATTTTTTTAGGGTAGCTCCCATACAAGTAAAGCAGGGGAGTAATTTTTTTTTCTCTATTTACCCACCGTTTGGGGTATCGTTAAATAGGTCTTTCAAAAATATTGTGAGGTTGAGAACACCATTTTTCGATTTAGGGATCCGTTTCCGAAATATTTGGTTTTAAAGTGCGAATAGATACGTGAAAAAAATTACAGCAGTAGTATATATACTGAAATTTAAAGGAAAACTATCAGAGCTGAGTACTAAGTACAAACTAAGAAGTTATAGGCAACCAACTTATAAACTGTAAAATTTCATACTATTTTCATTGTTAGATGTTTTTGGTCGTTAAACTGTAAGGTGCGAGTGTGAATAGTGTGAACTCAATGTTGTCATTCGCAACTACGGAACCCTACACTGCACGTGGCCCGACACGCACTTGGCCGGTTTTTATATTTAAAAACGCCTGAAATTATTACACGTGACATAAAAATTTGCTTAATTAATGTAGAAATAAGAGCATAATAGGGATAGGGAAAAGTCCACCAAGTGAAATCTCGGTTATCATATTTGCTTTTATTTCAGTGAATTTTAATCATCATCATCATCATTATCAGGTCTTTCTAGTCTCCACTGCAGGAGCACGACCCTCTCTGTACTACCAGAGCCATATACTAGCCTGAGTAGTCAGAGGATTTGGCCTACACTCTCCACGCTGGCCAGACGGGTTGGAGAGGTCTCTTTGATGTTAATAAGCTTTGTTTAGCTTGTATTTCCTCAGTCGCCTTTTACGACATCCACGGAATGACTTGGAGTGGTCCTCTGACTGCTCTGGCTAATATATGGCTCTGGTAGTACAGAGAGGCTTGTGCTCTAGCAGTGGAGACTAACACAGACCTGATGATGACGATGAGGTATTCACGGCATTTCCGAAATACATATTTGTTTATACATTTTATTGTGGATTCACAGATTTATTCTTGGCGATTGTGGTCGCTCTCATGGTCGGAGGAACGCTCGCCCAGATAATTATTGTCACTCCAGAACAATTGGAAACTACTTACAATTTGGAATCGAAAATTGAGAAAGGAATAGATAAGATTGTCAAGAAGTATAATCCTCTGTGATCGAAGCAGCCGCGCGTAACCAAAAAGACATGCAGCAATGATAGAGAAATAAAACGTATATTAAGCATTAAAAATGTTTTATTTTGTATTGAGATCTGTTCAAGACATATCATACAATGGTATCTCCTGGAACGGGTTCTGGCCGGAGAACTACATTAAATCAAAATCTTCAAAGGGTGTCGAAGCCGCCGTGTTGTAGCCTCGACGCAGGTTGAGGATGCCGAAGGAGTTAATTAAAAACGATGTTTTTGGATAAAGGAATACTTATTTAACCGCACCCTTGCGGCATCAAAAATAGATAGTTACAGAAATCACAGGTTATGTACGGATACAAAAGGACGCGTGGCGCGCGAGTGTTCGCGAATCGATACGTCCTTGCGCTAGCGCTGACTTGGGTGGAAGAGAGCGTGGCGAGCCGCGGTCGCGTCGACGTAGCTGCCCGCGCGTCCCGCAGTGCCCCCCGCTGGGTTCCCTGCTTGGGAAAGGCTCCCAAAAATTGGGGAGCCGTGACATCCTCGGCCCCGTTGCAAGCTGTAGCTTACAACATTGAAGTAGGTAGCAGACACATTCTTGATACAGCCCTCCTCACGACTCCTTGCCTTGTATGGACGTCGGCCACACGATTGACGCCGTCAGGCCCCGGGTAGAACTGCTGTATTCTCCCGAGCCGCCATTGCATGGGCGGCAGCTGGTCGTCCTTCAGCACTACGATGTCACCGATGCGTAGGCACCCTTGCTGTGTGCGCCACTTCGTTCGCTGCTGTAACTCGGCGACGAACTCGCGACTCCAGCGGGCCCAGAATTGCTGCCGAAGTTTCTCCACCAACTCAAATCTGCTGGGTCTCAATGCCATTATTGGTAGGGACGGGACCGCAGTTAGAGGTCTCCCTATAAGGAAGTGCCCAGGAGTCAATGGTAAGGGATCGTTGGGATCGGATGATAGAGGCGTGAGAGGGCGAGAGTTCAGTATAGCCTCAATTTGTACAAATACGGTCGTTAGTTCCTCAAAGGTTAGGCTAGCACTACCTACTATTCGTTTCATATGATATTTAGCGGATTTAATGCCGGCTTCAAAAATTCCCCCAAAATTTGGCGAATACGCAGGGCTAAATGAGAATTTAATACCATCGTTAGTACCGAAATCCGTCAACGACTGCTTGCTGGACCGCACAACTCTACACAATTCATTGTTTGCTCCTTTAAAATTAGTGCCATTATCGCAAAAGATCTTAGCTGGCTTGCCGCGCCGTGAAACGAATCTACGCAGGCATTGAAGGAACGCTTGTGTACTGAGCTCGCTGACCACCTCCAAATGAACCGCCTTTGTAGTGAGACACACAAATAAACATAAATAACATTTGGACGTAGTGCTACCTCTGCCCTTGCGACTAGAAATCTTAAAAGGTCCCCCATAGTCAGTTCCGACATAATAAAAAGGGAACGCCGGTACATTTCTCTCAGGAGGTAGGTTACCCATAATAGGCTGAACATTTTTACCTCTAAAACGAGTGCATATGACACAGTGTCTTGTTACTTTACGAGCTAAATTTCTTCCTAGTATAGGCCAGAATTTTTCTCGAATAGATGCTAGAAGCAACTGTGGACCTGCATGAAACAAACGATGATGCTCATATGACATGATTAATTTACAAAAATAATGTTTGGAATCTAAAATCATTGGATGTTTTTTGTCATATGCGTAATCCGAATTGCTAATACGACCTCCTACTCTTAATAAACCTTTTTCGTCAAGAAATGGATTAAGAGATAATAATTTAGATGCCCTTGGTAAGTTCCTTTTATTTGAAATTAAAACTATGTCTCTTTGAAATGACTCAGCTTGACTATACTTAACTAATAGATGTAATGAATTATTTATCTCGTCAGGGCCAAGGGGACCAGTAGTTTTAGTGCTAGTAGGTTTGCAATTATTTAAAAAACGTAAGACATATGCATATACTCTCAGTAATTTCAAGTAATTAGAATAGTTATCAAATTTAATAAGTTTAGAATCTTTGTCAATTAATAAATTACACTTTAATGTGTTTTCTCTATTTTTAAGTTCAGGCAATTCGTGTAGTGAGACAGATGGACATTTACTCTGAGGCCAATTGTACTGTTCCTCACTCAGAAAGGAGGGACCCTGCCACCAAAGGGAAGAAGACCTTAGTTGACTGGGTTCAACGCCTCGAGATGCTAAGTCAGCTGGGTTCTGATCTGTAGATATGTGACGAAATATAAAATCATTTGTAAGTTCATTTATCTCATTTACACGGTTGCATACAAACATTTTTAAATCCCTAGGGGGTGTCTTAACCCATGCTAGTGCAATGGTGGAATCAGACCACATAATTTTCTCAGTAATATTAGAACATGACTGAATTGCCTGCAATACCTTGTTACATAAACGCGCTCCTAGTAACATCGCTGACAACTCTAACCTAGGAATAGTCAGCTGTTTCATGGGTGCTACACGTGCTCTCGCAGTTAATAGCCGTACAGTGAACTCTTGGCTGTTGTCCCGAGACCTCAAATAGACACACGCTGCGAAGGCATGTTGGCTTGCATCAACAAAACAATGCAACTGGATGTCATGTGGGGTGTCACATAAAACCCTTCTAGGTATATTGATGGCAAATAGAATTGGAAGATTGTTTATAAAACTGTTCCATCGTTTTGCAATGTTATCGGGAACTGGAGTATCCCAGTCTAGTTTAGACGCCCATAGTTCCTTTAATATAATTTTAGGCACAATTATACAGGCACATAAAATTCCTAGTGGATCAAATATCTTACAGGTCATTGAAATAATAGTACGTTTAGTGACCTTTGAAGGTGGATCTATATCAGTATGAAAATTTAATGTATCGGATGCTGGAGACCAATTTAGTCCTAAAACACTAGAATCTTTGTTTAACTCCAATACAGTTGACGATTCACTGTCATTTATTAAATTAGGTACATTTGAGCGGAATTTTCTTAAGGGTAAACAAGCAGAGTTTAATGTTGATACTATGCCCTCATAAATTCGTTTTAAATCATTAATATCATGGGTTCCAGTACTAAGATCATCGATATAGAAATCGTTTTTAAGAATATTAGAAATATCTTTATCAGGGCACTCCTGAGATAATTGTAAAAGACACCTAGTACTCAAAAATGGAGCTGATGCTGTGCCGTAAGTGACAGTGTTCAATTGTAATACTTGAATAGGTTGATCCTCATTATCTCTCCATAATATAAGCTGCCAATGACGTTGCGACTCGTCGATTTCAATCTGCCTGTACATTTTTTCTATGTCAGCAGTCAGCACATATTTATAATTACGAAATCTCAACAGTATAGAAATTAAATCGCTTTGCACTACTGGACCTATTAATTGAATATCATTTAGGGATTTATTAGAGGATGACTTAGCTGACCCGTCAAATACGATTCTAAGGCGAGTTGTTTCACTTTTTAATTTTAGAACAGCATGATGCGGCAAGTAATAGCCAAAGTGTGGCTTATCTACTTTTGTTAAGTGTCCTAGGTCCGCATATTCCTTCAAAAATAGACTATATTGAGCCTTTAAATCAGGTTGACGATGAAATCTTTTTTCTAAATTAATGAGACGTTTCTTGGCTAAATAATAAGAGTCACCTAATGCACTCTCAGGCGATTCCTTGAATGGCATCATAACCGAGAACCTACCATTAGGAAGCCGCTTGGTATTTTCTTTGAAATGATTTTCACATTGTTTCTCCTCTTGGGAGAGAGACTTGACCTTAGGCAGTTCGTCAATCTGCCAGAAACGCTCCAAAGAGTCCTTAATTTCTTTCGAAAAATTACAAAAGAATTGGGGCACTGTACACGATGTCCTAGCTGTGGGACCTGCCACCAACCATCCTAGTTTTGAATCTAATAATACAGTTGCATTATTATCTAGTTTAATTTGTTTGGACCCTACAATGTCCCAATAAATATCAGACCCGAGTAACATGTCTACCTTAGAGGGCTTATAAAAGGTGGGGTCAGCAAGTTGAATATTTTTAGGTATATGAAGTTCATTAATATTGACCTCCAAATTGGGTAAAAATCCAGTTATGCATGGGACAAATAAAAACGTAACATTAGTGTTAAATGAATTCACACGAGATTTAATTAAAAGATTGCGTGTCCCTGATATGGGACATAATGAATTGTTTATCCCCGCAATACTAATATTAGCATCATTACTAGTTAGGCCCATTCGTTTTCTCAAATCCTCCGATAAAAATGATGATTGACTACCTGTATCTAATAAAGCCCTTACAGTATAAACTTTGTAATTATATTCAATGTTGACGAGGGCGGTGCATAGCAAAACTTGATTTACTTGGTTACTCGGTGGTGACAAAACAGAAAGAGATACAGGAACTGGATCAACTGATGGCTCTGTAGCAGTTGAAACCTGTGTCTTATGCAACAATGAGTTATGTCTCTTTTTACATATGCGACATGAACCTTTAGCATGACATTTAGCAGTAATGTGGCCACCACGCAAGCAATTCTTACAAAGTTTTAGCCTAATAATTTCAGAGATCCTATTATCAACCGTCATACCCTTCAACTTCTCACAATCATAAATGCGGTGTACTTGACTACAACAGGGACATTCATTACTACTAGGTTTGTTATCAGAGGATATAAAGAATGATTTAGTATTTTTAGGTTGATTAAAATTAGATTTTTCGCCAAAACGATTAATATAAGACGTTTCCAAAATATCAGCTCGGCACCGTAAAAATGAATAGAAATTATCTAAAGTAGGTAACTCTGAGAGTGTACTTTTATGTTCCTCCCACTTACAAGCAGTTGTGGAGTCTAATCTAGCAGAAACTATGTATATTATCAGTGTGTCCCACTTATCAGTCGGTTGACCGAGCGTGTTCAGCGCTCTCAGATGTTTAGAAACGTGATCTATTATAAACTTTAGCGCCTTATATGACTCCCTGGGAGAGCTTTCTATGGTGAGCAAGGCTCTTAGATGATTATTAATTAAAATGTTATTATTATTGAAACGCTGACACAGTAACTCCCAGGCCGCCTCATAATTTTTACTTGTAAATTCGATGGACTTTAAAATTGTAGAAGCGCTGCCTTCTAATGCCGAGCGCAGATAATGGAACTTATTAATTAGTGGAATATTTTGATTATTGTGTATCATAGATTCGAAACTATCTTTAAATTCCAACCATGTCAGATAGTTGCCATCAAACGTGGGCAGTTTAATAATAGGTAATTTAATAGAACTTTGTGAATTTGAATGACTGCAATGACTGACTGACTGGTTGTCTATGTCAGTCACTGGCTCGGGAACCAATTTTCTATTTGTGTCTAGGATCGCTTGACCCTTTGCGAGCAATGATAAAATCCGAGATTCTATTGCATCTCTTTCTTCAATTTCTCCATCTATGTCAGATGACAACTCATCAATTTCATTTTGAAGTACTTCAAACTCAGAAATTAAACGTTGAATAGTATCGAGCTTTAATTCAAGTTCCTTTTGAACTGTGAGTGAAATTCCAGAATCTTTAATAGTATTCAAATATTGCTCATATTTGGTCAAACGACCCTTTAGTACACCCCGCTTCCTAATCAATATGGTATCCCTTTTGATTGCGGAGGTATCTCCAGTTTCCATGCTTAATGGCATATTGTATCAATAAACTCGACTAGTACGTATATAAAACTCGATCAACACTAATTGAAAATGGAGTAAAAAACAATGAATTGTGCAGAAATCGAACCCAATCCAGTCAACAGCCGGTGCCAGGAATCTCGGTAGACACGATGCGCCGTGATGCACTGCACTGCACCGCTGTGCCGTCAGCGTCACCACGGAGAACAGACAGGAAATCAGCCGACGCCTTTGATCTTGGCTCTTCGCTTCACGTCTTCCTTGCGTGAAGAGCTGAAATAGTCGGCATATGTCTTTCAAGCTAGGTGCAACATGCGTGTGTATTGTTTTGGAAACGTAGATAGGTATGAGATTCCCAATTCGTATTCACCAAGGCAGGTAGGACAGGTATGTAAGTAAGTACCAAGCGTGACACGGGCGTGGCTCGACCACGTTTGCAAAAACAAAATGGCTACCGCGTGCACACGAAAAAATGAAAGCTTGCTGTATGCTGTAGGTACAAACCTGCGTGCTGTTGGATTAGTGTGAAATAGTGCAATTGCAATGAATTATGCACCCAAAAGCAGCTATAGGTACATAGACACATATAACTTGTAAATAACACGCAGCGTGGTTGTAGGTATTGTGTTTAGAAACCAATAATAATAGGCAGTGCTAGACCCAAAAGCTAGAAAAAACACGTTAAATGAGCTGTATGCTCTTGTAATAGATACCTTTGATAGTAGTTAGTTATGCTCGATTCCACTAATAAGTACCTAGGTAATTCTGTACCATGTACATACATGGGTACACGCATGTAGGTTGCGAAAAAGCTGAACCTATGCAAGGTAGGCACCTAAATATAGGTATTATTACGCTGGCACAAAGAGAGGCACACTGAACTCGGGGAATAAAATAGGTAGGTAGAAAGGAATGGGCACTTCACTTAACTTGGGTTAGGCCTCCAGATGAAATGCTGCAGGTCCCGTCGTGATAGCTCCTTTCTCCCGTGGTAGATAGTCCGCTGCGAGTCGTAGCCTCAGCATACGCGCCTTCCTCTATGTCCGTTTATGTCCTTTTACGGTCGCCAATATGTCGAAGCCGCCGTGTTGTAGCCTCGACGCAGGTTGAGGATGCCGAAGGAGTTAATTAAAAACGATGTTTTTGGATAAAGGAATACTTATTTAACCGCACCCTTGCGGCATCAAAAATAGATAGTTACAGAAATCACAGGTTATGTACGGATACAAAAGGACGCGTGGCGCGCGAGTGTTCGCGAATCGATACGTCCTTGCGCTAGCGCTGACTTGGGTGGAAGAGAGCGTGGCGAGCCGCGGTCGCGTCGACGTAGCTGCCCGCGCGTCCCGCAGTGCCCCCCGCTGGGTTCCCTGCTTGGGAAAGGCTCCCAAAAATTGGGGAGCCGTGACAAAGGGCTTCTGCATGTTGGATTTATATCCCCAATTCCCCACGCAAGCCCTCTACAGGACCGGGGTAATACTCGTGAGTCCAAAAAAAAAACAATAATTGACGAGCTTCGTGACGCAGTGGTCAACACGCCAGCCTGTGACACGGATGGTCCCGGGTTCAATTCCCGGTCAGGTCAAGATGAAAAATGATCTTTTTCCGATTGACCTGGACCTTGCATGTTTATCTATAATGTATTTGTTATAAAATATAGTATCGTTGAATTAGTATCTCTTATCACAAGTCTTCCTTAAGAACTTACTTTAGGGCTAGCTCAATCTGTGTAATTTGTTCGTATATATTTATTTATTTAATCCTACCGCGAGTAATTCTTTAATGGTGGTTAAGGCAAGTGTTCGACCCCTTAATACTAGTCCATTCCCATTTAAACTCTACCCAGATATCACCCGAAGCCCGGAATGGATGTTCAAATGACAAATCACACAAATTGAGCTTGCCCCAAAGTAAGTTTGAGACTTGTGTTATGGGATACTAACTCAGCGATAGTATATTTTATGATATATACTTATATAGATAAACATCCAAGACCCAGGTCAATCTGAAAAAGATCATTTTCCATCTTGACCTGACCGGGGATCGAACCCGGTACCAACCGTGTCACAGGCAGGCGTGTTAACCGCTACGCCACGGAGCTCGTCAAACATTCCGTGCTCTGTGGTATATACTGTGACATCAAATCCACCTACCGGTGCCGTCTATCTCCGTAGAGTCAATTAGAACTCGAGCCTTCACAATGCTTTTTTTAATGTCATAGGACGGCAAACGAGCAAGCGGGTCACCTGATGGTAAGTGATCACCGCTGCCCATGGACAACTGCAACACCAGGGGTGTCACAGGAGCGTTGCCGGCCTTTTTTTCCCTCCCCAGGAGGAAGAGGGAGATGGGCCTCCGGCTCTCTCACTCACCGAACGAGGCATAGCAGCGGTAAAGCTACTACTCAAACGTCGATTTTCTGTGAGAGTGTGGTACTTCCCCGGACGAGCCGGCCCATTCATGCTACTAGCAAAAGTAATTTTGCGCCGGTAGCGAGGCTCTACCACAACTTCATCAAGGTCCTCAGTTTGGTTTCTTCGGCGTTTCTTCTCTGCAGTGGTCGGTTCCGAAACGCTAGTAGTCTGTAGCTTTTGAACAATTAATAAATACATATTATCTAATAAGATAATTTTAAATATGATATGACGTGAAAAAGTGCCTGCAAAGGCCTATTTTCTGAATAAACGTTTTGATTTTGATTTTGGTATATATAATATGCCGCATTTACATAACCAAGAATTTTCCTGGTTTGTTATGTTTTGAAGGTCCGCAAATACTGAACGTAGAAGTTCTTGTTAAAAAGAAACAACTTTGCCAAGTAAGTTTCAGGAAGACGCACCTGACCATTCTGGTCACGAAGGAGACCTTCCCCAATTTTTAATAATATTCTTGGAAAATCATGTGGACGTGAACTATCGCCAAGAAAAGTTTAAAGATGTTTAAAGTCTTTGTTTAGCTTTAGTTCCCTAAGTCGCTTTCTGCAATATTCACGGGAAGACTTGGAGTGGTCCTATTCTACTCTGCCAAGAACCACACGACGACCAGGAACCACACGACGATTTTATTTTATTTTGTATTGAGACACACTTATACTGCCTTTTTAGGGTTCCGTAGTAAACTAGGAACCCTTATAGTTTCGCCATGTCTATCTGTCTGTCTGTCTGTCCGTCCGCGGTTTTACTCAGAGACTATAAGTACTAGAAAGCTGTAATTTGGTATGAGTATGTATATTAATCATGGCAAAAAAGTGGTAGAATAAAATCTTGAAAAAAAATTTTTTTTTGGTTAGCTCCCATACAAGTAAAGTGGGGGAGTATTTTTTTTTCTCTATTTACCCATCGTGTGGGGTATCGTTAAAAAGGTCTTTGAAAAATATTGTGAGGTTGAGAACCCCATTTTTCGATTTAGGGATCCGTTTCCGAAATATTTGGTTTTAAAGTAAAAATTTTTGTTAGAGGTAAGTGTCCCCCCCTCTATCTGCTAAACAGTTATATATTGATACGTGAAAAAAATTACAGCAGTAGTATATATACTGAAGTTGAAAGAAAAACTATCAGAGCTAGGTACTAAGTGCAAACTAAAAAGTTATAGGCAACCAACTTATAAAATGTACTGGAAAATGTAAAATTTCATACAATCTTCATTGTTAGATGTTTTTGGTCGTTAAACTGTGAGATGCGAGTGTAAACAGTGTGAACTCAAAGTTGTCATTCGCAACTACGGAACCCTACACTGCGCATGGCCCGACACGCACTTGGCCGGTTTTTTGTACACAAAATTTTCTTCTCTAACCCACATTCTCAAGTCCAGCCCTATAGAACACACTAGACCCAAAAAAAACGGGTTGCACTCCGGGAGTGCCGGAAGAAATAAAAACTTGAATTTCAATCAGGTCCCGTGTCTTACGAATTTGTCGGTCACGTGACCTGTCGCGAGTGTAAAAATTATTCCCCATCACAAAAAGTACACAGCGCCGCTTAGAAAGTTTTCACTTCAACAAGTGGAAGATTTGTATATTCTTGGGGTTCCGTATCACCATACACAACCTCTGTGGCTTAGTGGCACTCTAGTGCCTTAAAATTGCTTAGTGACTTTGGATTGCGAAAAAGAGAATGAGCATACTTTTGGAACTAAGCTAGCCAGAGCCTTGCTCCCTTCCAGAACGTGTGCTGCTTGATGAGATATCTATTCCTGTAGAATTTTGTTTGTTTGCTGTTTTTCGTATGTGTAAGTGGCCAACACTGGTGTCAGATTTTTCAAGCTGCCTTAAGGCATCTGACATAGCTTAACGACTGCCATCAACGATGACAGCCGGGACCAACAGCTTAACGTGCCTTCCGAAGCAGGAGGAGCTCGAGATATTTTTATGCCACTTGCGGTCACCCATCCAAGTAGGGACTGCACCAGGGGTGCTTAACATAAGTAAGCGCTTATAGAGCTCACACCCACTGGACCAACGGGCTCCTCCTGTAGAATTATAATGTCTATGGTATTAACGAAGAGATTAGATTTAGTAATGACATATTTATTCTCATTGAGCATAACATAAAAGTTTGATTATAATTTTCTTGTTATATGTAAGTAAGGGACAGAACGGAATGGCGAAGACAAAGGGAGGCTTATGTTCAGCAGTGGACCGCGAAAAGCTGACGATGATGATGATGATGTAAGTAAGAGGCTATATCTTATACTTTCTTGCTGGCCAGTGAAAGAGGAAAGAAGAAGTCAAAGTTGAAATATTTTATTCATGACTAGGGTTACATATTAATAAATCAAAACTTCATCGAGCAAATTTCAAAAGAACAACGAACAAATCAACATATTTTAAAATAACAATGGTCATTCAAATTCGGTCAAAAGTTCAACTGACCAAAGTCTGAAATATCAACGTTTAAATTAACTATTACACTATTTGCCATATCGTTCAAAGGTCAAAAGGATTAGTGGATAATTTATTAATTAAACGGGTTTGACTGAAAATGTAAAAATAAACCCATTATGTATTGCTGAACTTGGTATTGTCTAATTTCTGTTCGCCTAACTTTTTTACGCCATATTATTTATTTCCCAAAATATTTCTTACGTGTTATACTTAATAACTTTTAATACTCTCAATGAATACTAATATGAAAATCCTAACTAATATTATAAATGCGAAAGTGAGTTTGTTTGTTTGTTTGTTACGCTTTCACGCCGAATCTACTGAACCGATCATCATGAAATTTTGCATACACATAGGTTAGGGTACAGAGAAGGACATAGGCTATATACCACGCGGGCGAAGCCGCAGGTAACAGCTAGTATCATATGTATCGATATATTTTAATATGTATTTCGCAAAATATGAAAATGCAGAAAACTGTCCTGCCCTCAGTCGTTCCAGATGGTCATAAAAAACTCGTAAGTACTTAACTTTTTTCTGCACTCAGTCGTTCCAGATGGTCATAAAAAAACTCGTACTTAACTTTTTTCTGCCCTAAGTCGTTGCGGGTGGTCATAAAAAAAATAACTCGTACCTAACTTCTTTTCTGCCCTCAGTCGTTTTGGGTGGTTATAAAAAAAATTAACTCGAATCTAACTTCTTTTCTGTTCGTCGAATCATTTGCGATTATGAAATATGACTAGGAATGATTTGGTATTTCAAATTTATATCTAGCAACTTTTGGTCAGTCGTGCATTTGATGACATAAACATTGAGATTATAATTTGTTTCTAAATAAAACATTTGGTCTTTTAAAATTTGTTAATTTATTTGTTGTTGTTTTGAAATTTGCTCTATGAAGTTTTGATTTATTAATATGTAACCATGATTAGATATTTTAAATATCATTTAGTGAACGTCAATTTTCATTACAATTTGATTACAATGTTATATTATTGTTGACTCCGGTATCCATTTTCGATATATATTTGCCCCAAAGCCCTTTTATGCTGAATTTGTGAACTATCACTGTCGAGACGAGTGACGAAGGAGGCGCGGGGCGCGGGGGCTGCAGTACGCCAGATCACCGGCGATCACTCCACTTGCCAATGGACTAGCTAGGCACCGCGCGTGTTCCATAGATTTATGTTTAATTATTTACCAGTATTATAGCTATGGAAATAGTCCATTTCTTTTATTCCTAATTTCCTAAGTATTAGATGCTAGGGCAAGTAGGTAGATAGAGCCCTGCTGCTGCAGCTTCAATCACACCTACGTAAATTCCACTAAACAAAAACTTAGTTATAATAATAATAATCTAACGACTTACAAAATGACGTGCAACTACGGAACCCTACGTTGTGCATGACATGTACGCTCTTGGCAGGTTTTTTTTTAATATCACCCAAAAATATTTAAATGATAATGGTAGTAAATCATATTTTACGTCTTTGGACTATTTGTTCAATACAAATATGTTCATTTCATTGTTTCGGATAGTATAAAAGGTATATATCAGTTTGGCCTGCAGTTTTACATTATTATTTTCAAGAAATAACGCAAAATGGGACGCATCTGGCGTAAGTAATTTTTAAATATGTTTTTGAAAATATTCGCCTTTTTTTCTAGAAAAATGTTTGAATGCCAGACAGAAAACCAACTGAATGCAGGCGCCCATCATGGAATGGATAAGATTTTTGAACAATTTCTTGGTTCATTGGATATTGGTATAAAAAATAATAAACTAAAAAGCCTATTATTTCTGGTATAGTAGTAGAGATTTACAATTTAAAACAGTGTGCATGCAAAATTGATTAATCTTATGTTTTAATGCTCATAATTCTGGTAGGTTACTTTTAGAGAGTTAGGTGTTTGTATTTTTATGACAATAACTTTCAATTTCTATTAATTAATTGCAGTAAATTGCTTCGTAGGTACGTCTAAATAAGTACGTCGTATAGTACGCCTAGTACGTCTTAAACTCACTATAAAATGTCCAAAACAATATCAGAAACTGTTCATTAATGAGCATCATTACGTCAATCACATTTATAATAATTATTGTATTGTCTTTGCCCGTAGTTAATATTGTACGTATTTTCATTACGACATCGTTTTTCGATTAAGTAATGACTTTCAAAATTCGAATACCTTCCTTTTCGTAGTACTACTGGTACAGAACATTAGCAGAAATGTCTTTTTATTTCGGCGTTGACCACGGCGAAGGGCCAGGCTGTGACTGCCAGGATTGATCCTGGATAAGAATTTATATAAGGAGCGGCTCAGTAAGTTTTTTTACGAGTCTCGTCTTCCAATAAGATTCCCATAGGAGTCATAACAGAATTAATGTGTTCGTTTCTTTTTCGGTTTATTCTTGTCTTCTCAATTTGGGCGGATATATCGGAGGACCCCAAATATTTTCATATTTTTTACATTTCCAAACTTAAAAGATAAATGCCCTCGCGGTTTGACCACGCTAAAACATGGTGCCCCAGAGGAGAGTGGCCACGTGTTTAGTAAATAACCTGAAGTATTTTTGGAATCATGTTTTAATATTATGAGAATCAGTCATTAAAAGAAATAGTGATAACCGCCGAAAACGGCCGTTTTTGGCGGTAATCTGATTCTCATAATTCTCACTGATTCTGATAATATTAAACATAATTCCAACAAAAACTTCAGGTTATTTACTAAGGCTTATATGATTTACATTCTTGAATTATTATTTCTTTCTATTTGTAAAGTATTAGGAATAAAATGATTGGCGTCGCTAATGTGCCTAGTGTGCGGCCTTAAGTACATAAGAATAAGAAGTGTCTAAGGCTTAGTTACCGTTTTAATTAATTACCACACACACCTGCTGGGTTTATATGTTATCCGTTTAATAGGGTTTTCCCTCGTATGTTTCATAAAAATATATTTACCATGGAGATGTATTCTGTATAATTAATTCAAGCACTTATGTGGTGGTGGCGCCCTTATTAGAATAGTAACAGTAACCCTGACCACATTCTTCTTTCTCGAGAGTAACAGCCACAAGAGGGAAAAGAACCTGCCTTGCCCCTGGAGAGTCTCGCACCCAACCCCGGAACTAGCCGACCGTCTACCGCTGGGCCCTTGTCTGTTTCGCACGGCTGTCCCCCAGTCGGTCACAGTATATTATTGAATGACTTGAGGAGAATACCTGAATAGGAAAATCGACAAATGAGCAGCTATCGTTGATCTGTCCAACTTTAAAGTAGGCTTATCATGAAATCAAAATATGGTGGCAAATCTCGATCTGGTTAGACATACCGTGATCGTTCCAATAAAACGATGGGCTTACGTCAATAAATGGCAAACATAACTCATTAACTTATGTATCGTGGCAAATGCATCTAAAAACTTGAAAATTAGTGCAGGGTTTCCTTTTATGATGTAAGTGAGCATATAGAACTTTAACTTCTAAAGGGATGAAATAAGGGGGCATTTTTACACAGACGAAGTGGGAAACTTGCTAGATTATTATAATGCCTTCACGGCACATTGGAATTTTTAACATTTTATTGTTGATTTACAGATTTATTCTTGGCGATTGTGTTCGCCATTATGGTCGCAAGAACGTTTGCCGTTGATGCAGACCCAGAGATACAACGATTTATTGATGCACAACGCGCAGAAGAACTTATTGATCCTGCTAATTTTAATTCGAGTGCGGAGTTAAGAGATGTGTATGATGAATCACTCCCAAGAGTTTTAGACGATGTTAAATCTGGGAAACATAAACAGTTTGGAATTTAATGGACAAATGAAATACATATTCTGCAATAAGTAATACTGTTTTATTTTTTATTTACACATATTCAAATTGTATTGTATTGTAGCGCTGTGTGGTTCCCGTCAGAGTAGAATAGGACCACTCCAAGTCATCCCGTGGATGTCGTAAAAAGCGACTAAGGAAAAACAAGCCAAACAAAGCTTATAAACATCATAGAGACCTCTCCAACACGTCTGGCCAGCGTGGAGAGTGTAGGTCAAATCCTCTGACTATTCAAGCTTATATATGGTAGTACAGAGAGGGTCGTGCTCCTGCAGTGGAGACTAGAAAGACCTGATGATGATTCAAATTGTATTAAAGTCAAAAATTTTAAATACAAGTTTAAATATGCACGGTTACAGGTTACAGCTTGTGTAGAATAATAAATATTAACATTGTAACAGTGTTATATTTATATACTGTTGTGATGATTCCTGCACTAGGCTAGTCTGACAGACCCACTGCTTTTTAAAAACGTTGATAACTTTTTTAATTTTAACTTTTATGCATTGCGCCTCATTAAAGCTTCCTGACGTAGACTAGGTGTCAGTTTACTACCCCTCTCGCAGTTCACCGTTAGCGCGCACCTGAATTACACACGTGCGTACGGGTCTGAGGGACGCTACCAGGCATACGGCGAGACTTTTTTATGGTAAGTAAATTTTTATCATTTTTATTAATTTTATGAACATTTCGCGTAAATTATGAAGAGAATGTCTATTGTTCCAGCAAAAATATCGAAACAAATGAGTAACTTGTTAGAGGAAGATGTGGAAGACGATGTGACTTTTGAGGCAAGTGGGATGAGTCAGATCACGTCAGTATTCGGCGTGAATCCGAAGAAGAGGTCAAAGAATTAGTTTCCCAAAATCAAGATAGTTCATGTAGTGACGATGAAATGAACCAGCCATTAGCAAACTATGCCACAATATCTATCACATTTGCATGGAAGATTCAAATTTTTTTGTGTAAAAATTATCGTTTGTCTGAACAGTGATGACTGTCATTTTGACAGTGTTGATTTATATTTTTAGTGTTAGAAAGAATTTTAATGTGCCTTATAAAAAGCAAATCTTTGATCATTTTGATCTCTTTTAAATATAAGATTTTGATTAAAAACTGCAAAGTTCATTTTTTGTTATGTATAAAAAGCTATATTTTTGTTTGTAAAATAAATGACCTTTTAAATCAACATTTGTATTTTTTATTTATTTCCTGCAAACATAATGAATATATTTGCTAAATACATCCAAGAGAACATATTTAAATGATTAATATACGTAAAAAAATAAAAAATAAAAATGGGTCCCTCAGACCCACCAGGCGCCCGATGTGAAAAGTCACTGGACTAAAGAGTCCACCAGGCTTACCAAGGGCTAGGCCTAATCTAATCTAATCGCTAATACTAGTGTACAAGTTAACTTTTTTGCATTTGTTTACAGTAAGGTTTTACATGTTTTCATTGGGCTCGGTTTTACATAAAATAATACTGATATAATAGAATAGAATAAATAATAAAAAGAGAAATTTCCACTGACTGAAATAAAGACGCACAGCCGTAACCGCTAATGATAGAAACGTGAAATTTGGACAGTTGTATAAATTCAAAAAGCGGACGTACACTAGGAAGGGATTTTGAAAAAATTTACCCTCGAGCTCTTCTATGCTGGTTTAAGCGAAAAAACATAGGACTATCAGCTGCTTTTTTTTCCCGCGCAGACTAGTAATTCTGATTCCGATTCTGATTGACCTTTTTCATCTTGACTTGACCGGGGATCGAACCCGGGACCATCCGTAATGTCAAGTAACTAGAAGTGCAAGTGGTAGGATATTGAAGCGCTTGTACGCTGCTTAACTTCTATATCGACATTGTTTTGCGACTTACAAAAAAAAAACTTCAGGTGCGTTACTCGTGTTTAACATTGTAAAAAGAAATGTCTTTACAGCATATTCGAGATTCGTGCGCCAAAAAAAAAATATTCGTGGTTCGGGCTTTCGTGAAAATTCTATAAAAAATGCATTTACCGAATAGTCGGAATTCGTGCAACTAATTAAAAGTTTATACCATTAGTCGCGATTAGAGCCAAAAGTGCTAGTATAGAAATAAATAAAATCATGTGAACGCCCAACGTACTTATTCGATGAAAGCATTTTAAATAGAATTTTCATGGACGCAAGAATAGTTCATCTATTTTTGGTTGAAAAAAAAAACACATTGCGCAATACAGCACAGAGGAAAGGTCAAGGAAGTCAAAAGTATCATATTCACATATATGAATATGAGAGGAGGCCAGGGCATCATAAATATTGATAGATTGCGATCACAGAAGGCTTGATAAATTTTAATGTCCGTTATACGTGACAATTGGAAGATATTCACTGCTGAACAACTGCCTTTAAGGCGTAGTGAGTTCACACACTAGCGCCACCCAGCACTTAATACTATAAGTTCTTAATCAAATCAAATTTAAAAAATGTAATAGCTGAATGCCCTAGTAAATTACTTGTAGATTGTAATATCTATGAAAAGTAACAAAAATAATACTACAATTAATTTACTAGGGCAATCAGCTATCAGATTTTTTAAATTTGATTTGATTTAGGAGTAAATGAATTAATTGCTGGGTGGCGCTAGTTTGTGAACTCACTTCACCTTAAGAGTGGCCTGGAAGCGCATGTCTCCATACAAACGGAAAAAGGGAATTGTGGCAATATTTGATAAGTTTAGGGCAAAATTAAGCATCCAATCAATTAATGTCATTATAATCTACGTACGTTCCTATACAGTTTGGTTAAATTATCAAATGTTTGAGAATTATACGAATCTCAAGATTTCCATACAAATTTGAAAAGGCTTGTAATTCTCAAACCATTGGTATTTTAACCAAGCTGTATAGGAACGTACGTAGATTATAATGAGATTAATTGATTAAATGCTTAATTTTACTCCACAATTATCAAATATTGCCACAATTCCCTTTTTCCGTTTGTATGAAGACATGCGCTTCCAGGCGACTCTTAAGGATTATATGAGAACATATAACACACTTCAATTGAGTTTGAATTTGTGGCCCAATAGAAATTCATACTTAATTGTAAGACATTTCATCATTTTTACCCTCATTTCAATATTTGTCTATGATCTCTATTGCCGAGAAAAAACAGAAGAGATTCGGTTGTATGCTCCTAACAGTAGTAGTGAGTGATGCTATTGTAATAGAAAACACATTTTTGTATTTTGTGTGAAATGAAAACCGGCCAAGTGAGAGTTGAACTCGGGTGAAGACAGATTCGGTTCGAATTCTTAGAGATTTTCCTGTATAAATCTACAAACAATAAATTTATTTTTATATTTCTTTTTCAACATTTATAGGACAGTAGCTTTTTAGATAAAGGCACTAAGAAAAATTTAAGTCGGTTAACCAAATATTTTATTTATTTAAAAATACTATTCGCTTTGATTAATCTGTTTCCGCAATACAGCACACAAAGGAAAAGTCAAGTAACTGCCTCCGTGGTCCAGTGGTTAAGGCGTTTGCCTTGTCGACTCGGGGGTCGTGGGTTCGATTCCCACGAGAAGCATACTTTGTTAAGTTGTTTCCAGTTTGGCTAGGACATTGCAGGCATAAATCACCTGATTGTCTGATAAAAAAGATGATTCCATGCTTCGGAAGGCACGTTAAGCCGGTGGTCCCGGCTGCCATCTGGTAGACGTTAAAGGATCCACGTCAGAGGCCGAGAGGCGGTTCCGAAGAACTCTGATACCAGGGTGTGCATGGTCGACTGCACACCCTGTGTAGGCAAAATTTCATGATGATCGGTTCATCAGATAGGGCGTGAAAGCGTTACAAACAATCAAACTCACTTTAGCATTTATAATATTAAGCTGCCATGATTTCTGGGAGAAACGAAAAAACGTAGAATGTACCAGCTGGTGCAAATCTAAGGAAGCATGTAAACAGGCGGTGCGGCTAGCAACCCATCACTGTTTTTAATCCGCATTCCATATTTAAGCCCATCAACATGCTAAACGTGGCCTTTCGGTCTTATCGCCTAAGGCTCTGTCTAACCCGTAAGGGATAAAGACGTGATACTATGTATTTATGTAATATTAAGTTGGGAAGTTGGGATGAGATTGGAATTAATACCGGCAAAGTGAGAGTTGATCTTACGTGGAGAGGGATTCGGTTCGAATTCATGTAGGTTTTCCTGTAATCAACAAGCAACGAATTATTATTTTTTTCAATATTTTATGGTATATTTATGGCAATATTATATTTTCAGGATTTCCCGGCTATCCCACTTAGGAGGTCTCGGGACTTTCTTGAGCCATCCCGGAAGGTGCAATTTTAAATGTCTGGGTTAAAACCTAATTTGACTGGCCTATAAAGGCTACGTGTCGTTGAGCTTGTCGGTTGGCTTGTAGGTGGAGAACGAAATCAAAATACTGATGCTTTTTTCTTTTTTCCCAGACCAGCGTCATCGCCAACTATTTATCATAGAATAATAAAAATACTAGTATTCTATCAACAATTTAAAAGCGTGATCAGTATATCAAAACTACGCACACAATCGCACTCCTAACGCACACAATTACGTCGACCTAAAAGTTTAAACTGTGCTATCAACGTCGTCGTACGTCTATCGGCGCCGTCTATCTCCGTAGAGTCAATTAGAACCCGAGCCTTCACAATGCTTCATCAAGATCCTCAGTTTGGCGCAAAAGATCACTGGTACTCAGAGATATAACAAATTTTGATCCTTTACAGTTGTTGAGTCTACCTGCGACCACGAACACTGTAAAGTGCTCGAAACGTTAGGTGTATAAATAATGTAATAAACGCGATAAAAACCGTATTAAAATAATTTTATTTAAATGTTAAGTACAAGTCTTAAATTTTAATTTTTAGACTTTTAAACTGTGGGAAAAAATAATCTACTCTTGACCCTTGACTTTGTCTATAGCTAATACCTATGTATTTTCTAGGTAAAAAATTAAGACTCTAACTTTTATCCAATTGATTGAACAACCAAATTGCACTATCACTATCACTACATATTATAAAGCAAAGTCCTCTATCGCGTCTGTCTGTCTGTTTGCGATAAAATCAAAAACTATTTGACGAATTATCATGTGGTTTTCACCAATAGATAAAATGATTCATGAGAAAGGTTTGTCGGGGAGGGCTTGTCGGGAGAGAAAGTAAGTGATGAGGATGTAGGTGTGAGTGGGATGAATAATTAAGAAAAAAATGGCCACTGCTGTGAAAGTGACGAGCTCCGTGGCGCAGCGGTCAACATGCCTGCCTGCGACACGGATGGTCCCGGGTTCGATCCCCGGTCAGGTCAAGATGGAAAATGATCTTTTTCAGATTGACCTGGGTCTTGGATATTTATCTATTTAAGTATCTATTATAAAATATAGTATCGTTGAGTTAGTATCCCATTACACAAGTCTCGAACTTTGGGGCTAGCTAGCAATCTGTGTGATTTGTCCGTATATATTTATTGTCCGTATATATTTATTTATTTGTCTTGTCTGCTTACTAACTACTAGCTTTGTAAATGGCATTAAACTAAACCATATGTAAATTACTGACCTCATCAAATTTCAGTTGCAAAATGAAATTATGTATCATAATTAATAGGTGTTCTAAGAAAAAATAAATAACGACTTGATTATAACCTTTTAAGATTAAATATTGTACGGCGTGGATTACGCAAATTCAAAGAAGAATTTGTACACCGTGGTTATACTTCGTACGACATACTCACACAAAAATACGAAATAAGTACATATATACTACCTTTTTTTTTTTTCTGTTGAGGTTTACAACCATTCAGTTTTATCTTTCTAACGAATTCCATATAAATTTGAAGGGTACACTCATACATAGTTAAAATGAAACTCAGCAAATTCTTGTAGCGCAGGCGCACGGCAGTTGCACCGCCTGTCTCCGTTCCCACTCGCGGACTTCTGTCCGTAATTTACGTTCGATTTAACTTCGTAACTTGTACTTGTGTTGTGAAAAGTTTTTGAGAACAATATACCCGGACATTCGTGAACTGCATACCTGTTGTTTTACTGTGGACACTAAGCCTACCTACTAGTTAGCTTTCATCGAGTCATAATAATTTGGAGTCAGATTAGCCTATACAACTTATAGTGATAACTTACAGTGACGTAACATCTACGTACAAATTTTTCTATTAGATATTCTACATCTTTCTCTTTCTTTAATCTTCGTTCGCTATCCATCTCCTTACTACCCTTCCCTCGGTCCATGCCTTAATTTCATTTGTAATTTGACAAATGATAACCAGACAGTTCTTAGATTAGTTTCAAACGTTCATAGATATAAGATAGATAGATATAGATATATATTTATGTGAATTGATACTTTTAAAGAAACGCCAATAAATATTATTTTTTATTTTTATTTTTATTTTTACAGATAGATTAGTTTCAAACGTTCATAGATACCGAAGAATCCCAAATCTATTTTAAGGAGGTAAATTAATTTTTCGTGATTGAGTGCTACCAGTAGTATTTGAAATTAATCATTTAAAAAAATGGCAATCATTTCATCGTGTGGTTCCCGGCAGAGTAGAATACTCCAAGTCTTCCCGTGGATGTAAAAAAAGCTTATAAACATCAAAGAGACCTTTCCAACACGTCTGGCCAGCGTAGAGAGTGTAGGTCAAATCATCTGATTGCTCTGGCTAATATATGGCTCTGGTAGTACAGAGAGGGTTGTGCTCCTGCAGTAGAGACTAAGACCTGATGATGATAAGATGCCGCAGAGTATTATTTAGACTAACACTGAGCTGGTTTCAATTAAAGTTCTACCCAACAATAAATAAAAGCAAAATGTATACAGACACCCAAAATGTAATAATTTAACACGATCCGTAAAAAGCTTTCCCTTAAGCAGCTTACAATAAAAGGTTTCATCGCGGAAATCAGAAATAAACAAAAATAGTTATTTTTACGCTCAGTTTTACACGGCCATTTACAAAAGCTCTTTTTCCGTTAAGACAATATATATCTTTCTTTTATTTCCGGCTATTTCGTATTATAATATTAATATGTTGTATACAAGGTCAAAGACTTTAATAATATTATTAAAACTTACGCGCGATATCATTTTGTCTGTCTACTAAGTGCTGAGAATTAAGTGATATAGACAAAAAATACTGTATATTAAATCTATGTATGAACATTATTATTACAGTAGCTCTTCTTACAGTCTAGTAAAAATCTACAACCAATCATTCATTCATTTACGAGCTCCGTGGGGCAGCGGTCAACACGCCAGCCTGCGACACGGAAGGGTTCGATCCCCACTCAGGTCAAGATGAAAAATTATCTCTTAAAGGATGCGCTAGTCGGGAACTCGAACTCGTCAGCGCACGTGGCTAAAATGCGTGCTATATCGCTGAGAAAGAGAAAGACTCGGTTTTGAACAGTGCGGAACTATTTACACTGATGTATAAGCAAATTGGAACAACAGTCTAGTGTGTGCAAACACAAATATTGTTGAAAATCTAAATCTTCGTCGTCTAAAAATTCGCGAGTATGCGTTTGAGAGAAGTGTTCTTGTGATAAAACAGCTGAATGTTTTTATTAAAAGTAAAATAATTTATATTTTTTAATAACCAAACTATGCTTTTATGAATTTTGTTTTAGAGATTTTATACTCCTTCCGGTATTTAATTGTGCCCAAAGATGCGTTAAAATTACGTGTTAAAACGGAATGTTTTGAGACTCATAACTTTTAAAGTACTTATAATTTTACAATTATGATTCCATACAAACATAGATAACGACAAGACAAATCGATAGAATTAAAAACTTTAAACAGACGATACCGAACAACGGAGTCATCACCCTACAGAATTTGTATGGCGAAACACCTGACTAGCGCACCCTTAAGATTGACTTGTGTCTTGGATTTATCTATAAATGTATTTGTAGTAAAATATAGTATCGTTGAATTAGTATCCCATAACACAAGTCCCGAACTTGCTTTGGGGCTAGCTCAATTTGCTAGATTTGTCCGCATATATTGATATGAATCCTTACAACCCAAGTAGAAATTGTAGTTATATAAAGGTCCAAACAATGAATGAACGCTTTGCCAACTGCGGCATTAAGTAGGGTTGTGTTATAATGCGCCGTCCCTGGATTTGTTTTAATCCTAGCTTTGGGTACTTACCTTCGGGATCTCGTAATGAGGGTCGTGTTTAACCAAGATAATATTTTGGGCACATTTTGGGTTATTGCAGTAACAATTAACATTCTAGTTTACGGGACCCTATTCACGAAACTTGATGACGATATCCATTTGTCTGTCTGTCTGTCACCAGGCTGTATATCAAAAACCGTTATAGCTAGACAGTTGGATTTTTTACAGATGATATATTTATGTTTCTGCTATAAAAACAAATACTAAAAAATAATAAAATAAATATTTGAGGGTGACATATTTGGATATAACAAACGTGATATTTTTGCTATCTGGCTTAAATTTTTTGAAATATTACTACTTGTTTTGTAGACTTTTATGGATGTATTGTAGACGTAGATGTATTGTAGACGTCTATGTATTGTAGACTTGTATGTACCTCATGGATACCTACTGACGGGAAGCGATCAAGGGGCAAACCTAGAACGACTGTCTCGGGTGTCCTTGCCTTCTTTTTGCAGACCTTTCCACGAAGCGACTATTTGTGTCCATTGTCCATCTTTTAAGCGTAAGTACAATCAATATTTATTCTCTTTCTTTTTACAGGCATTTTTGCTTGCGATTATACCACAAACGTTAAAATATACAAAAATGTTGAGTTGGTATCCTACAGCACAAGTTCACAACTTACTGTGGGGCTAAATTAGTCTGTATGATTTGACTCAACCTTAAATTTGTGTAGACTAGAACTTTCTCTGACTGTTTTCAGCTGCTTGATATAATAAGTTACATTGCCGGCAACTTTAACTGATATTATTCCGCGAAAAGCCATTACTTCGCAACGCAGTCGTCTCTAAATTAGTTTTATGTGCAGCGAATGTTTTATCGAGGAAACGAGTTTATGTGTAATGTATGTTCAGAAAAGGGTACCATACGTACCTAAATTTTCTACTATAATATTTTACGTATCATCATCATCATTAAGTCTTTTTAATCTCCACTGCCGGAGCATGACCCTCTGTACTACTAGAGCCATATATTAGTCAGAGCAGTCAGAGGTTTATCTATATAAGTATATATTATAAAATATAGTATCGTTGAGTACTAACTCAACAACACAAATTGAGCTAGCCCCACAGTAAGTCGTGAACTTGTGTTGTGGGATACTAATACCACGACACAAGTTCACAACTTACTGTGGAGCTAGCTCAATTTGTGTGATATGCCCCTATTTATTTATTTATTTGAATTGATTTTACGTATACAGCGTGTTAATTGACAATTGACATACTCTTAAAGGGGTGACCCAGCCCGTCAATATGAACAACTTTTCGGGATCAATGCTTAGTACTGAACAAAAAAAAAACAAATATTCAGCCGCCCAAGCAATTAGGAAAAGTCAAAACAAATTTCAAGTTTCCAGAATTGGTCCCATATAAAAAGTTGTTCATATCGACGAACTGAGACCCCTTTATGGAAATGTCGAGGGTCGTTTTCGCTTTTTGCGCTGCTCTGAGGGAAAAGAAAAATGTAGAAAGTGTCAGTGGCTCTTCTCACCTTGTAGACCGTACAAATCCATCAAGATATTGGGCGAAAATCTTAGAAATCATATTATCAGTAGGCAATTAAGAATTACATATTTCTTTATTGCCTACTGATAATTCAAAACACACAAATTGAGGTAGTTCCACAGTAAGTTGTGAGTTTTTTTCGTGGGGTACTAACCCAACGATACTATATAAATAATAGATCAAAATAATTGGATGTTTATCAATATACTTATATAGAAAAACATCCAAGACCCAGACCAATCTGAAAAAGATAGTTTTCCATCATGACCTGAACCCAGAAACACTTCTTCTTTTTATCGATTCAATGGTTAAATTCCTTTTTTCGCTCAGTACTGAGCAACTTGTATGCCGCTCTCTGTGGCCATGTACAGGTCTTTCAGTGTGCAGGTCTCTGGGCACGACAATAGGTGCGACATAGTTTGGGGAGATGCACCACAGTCGCAGATATTGCAGCTGGGTTCTATATAGCCCCACCCAACCAGGTTGTCTTTGCTGCGGAAATTTTTCAGAACCACTTGTGTGGCTGACGTGTTGACCACTACGCCACAGAGGTCGTACATGATTTAACCTGGCTAACAACTCAATACTATCCCACCACCTATAAAAAAAGAATGATGTTTTAATATAAAAGTTTTTGTATTAAGATGTAAAAAAAAATTTGAGTATCCAGTTCATATAAAAAGTTATTAATTTTGATGGACTAAAACTTAATCGTCCTTTCAAAGGAATAATGGTAGTAAATTTACTCGCACCGTTTGTTTTTTAGGGTTCCGTAGTAAACTAGGAACCCTTATAGTTTCGCCATGTCTGTCTGTCTGTCTGTCTGTCTGTCCGTCCGCGGTTTTACTCAGAGACTATAAGTACTAGAAAGCTGTAATTTGGTATGAGTGTGTATATTAATCATGGCAAAAAAGTCGTAGAATAAAATCTTGAAAAAAAATTTTTTTTTTGGGTAGCTCCCATACAAGTAAAGTGGAGGAGTATTTTTTTTTTCTCTATTTACCCATCGTGTGGGGTATCGTTAAAAAGGTCTTTGAAAAATATTGTGAGGTTGAGAACACCATTTTTCGATTTAGGGATCCGTTTCCGAAATATTTGGTTTTAAAGTGCAAAATTTTGTTAGAGGTACGTGTCCCCCCCCTCTATCTGCTAAACGGTTATATATGGATACGTGAAAAAAATTACAGCAGTAGTATATATACTGAAGTTGAAAGGAAAACTATCAGAGCTAGGTACTAAGTGCAAACTAAAAAGTTATAGGCAACCAACTTATAAAATGTACTGGAAAATGTAAAATTTCATACAAGCTTCATTGTCAGATGTTTTTGGTCGTTAAACTGTGAGGTGCGAGTGTAAACAGTGTGAACTCAAAGTTATCATTCGCAACTACGGAACCCTACACTGCGCGTGGCCCGACACGCACTTGGCCGGTTTTTTTACTACTAACTAAGTATTGGTAATATGTGCTTTTATGCAGTTGATTTCAAAATCAAAAAATCAAAATCAAAACGTTTATTCAGAAAATAGGCCTTTGCAGGCACTTTTTCACGTCAAATCATATTTAAAATTATCTTATTAGATAATATGTATTTATTAATTGTTCAAAAGCTACAGACTACTAGCGTTTCGGAACCGACCACTGCAGAGAAGAAACGCCGAAAGTAACTCTTGTCAACAGTTTTGGTCGCCTATTTGCCTGAAGGGCTTTATATGATTACGAATATATATTCCTTATTGTCTTTTTCTTTCTTTTTTCTGTTTTCATGTTACAATTTCAATATACATAGATTTATTATTTTTGGAACATGTTTATGTTAACGATCGAGTGTGCAAAGATAATAAACAACATGATACTTAAAGTACCAGTCCCCCCTGACAGCACCCGTTCACGAGTTGACGTGTGGATCAGCCATCGCTGAACTCAACTAATGAATGCTCAATAGGGCAGAACAGGTACCTAATCAATCGGAAATATTGGGTGTTACTAAACTAAGCCTGCTTTTGTTTGATTTTTAATAAATTGAATAAAAAGCACCAAGTTTTGCTAATTTATCGGAAAGTTGAAATAAATCGTATACTGGTAATTTTATATAAGAAACATTTCCACTCCTTTTTTTTCTTATATTTTTTTTTTATACTATCTAAAGCACAGAGTAAAGAAATTACTCTGAACTTTAATAAGTCTAGGAAAAGTAAAAAGAGTTTAAGAAATAAAATCAGATTAAACATTAAATGAAACAGTTTTAGGGCTTGGGTATCATTTATAGAGCTCGTAGCTAGTCTGTAGCACAGCTACGATTTTACGAGCTAGACGCTACGCCGCTCGTAGCTACAATACAGTGAGTCACATAAATGTTGTACATTGAATTTATAGGTACCAAAAGGTCGACTTTGAATTTCAGCAACAGCAGCAAACACAGATTTAAAAAAACCGGCCAAGTGCGTGTCGGGCCACGCGCAGTGTAGGGTTCCGTAGCTGCAAATCACAACTTTAAGTTCACACTGTTCACACTCGCACCTCACAGTTTAACGACCAAAAACATGTAACAATGAAAATGTATGAAATTTTATATTTTCGTGTACATTTTATAAGTTGGTTGCCTATAACTTTTTAGTTTGTACTTAATACTCAGCTCTGATAGTTTTCCTTTCAACTTCAGTATATATACTACTGCTGTAATTTTTTTCACGTATCCATATATAACCGTTTAGTAGATAGAGGGAGGGGGGGACACTTACCTCTAACAAAAATTTGCACTTTAAAACCAAATATTTCAGAAACGGATCCCTAAATCGAAAAATGGTGTTCTGAACCTCACAATATATTTTAAAGACCTATCTAACAATACCCAACACGATGGGTTTGTATAGAAAAAAAATAATTACTCCCTCTTTACTTGTATGGGAGCTACCCTAAAAAAATATTTTTCTAGATTTTCTTCTACCACTGTTTTGACATGATTAATATACGTACCCATACCAAATTTCAACTTTCTAGTACTTATAGTCTTTGAGTAAAACCGCGGACGGACAGACAGACAGACAGACAGACATGGCGAAACTACAAGGGTTCCTAGTTTACTACGGAACCCTAGAAATCGGTCATGTGTGAGTCAGACTCGCGCTTGAAGGGTTCCGTACCATTATCTACATATGCAACGTTAGACTATCGACCAAAAAGACAAAAAAATCATGTTTGTTGCATGGGAGCCTCCTTAAATGTTTTTTTAATCTGTTTAAGTATTTGTTGTTATAGCGGCAACAGAAATGGTCTGTAAAAATTTCAACTGTCTAGCTGTCACGGTTTATGAGATGGTTTATATGTAATGGGTATATGACATGCTGGATGGATGGTGACGGACGAACATCGAAGCCTCGTGAATAGGGTCCCGTTTTTAACCTTTGATAAACGTGATGATTGAATATGGAACAACTTATCCTATGGGACCGAGTCCAAAAATAAGCCACGTCCAAAAACGAAGCCAATACGTTATAAACCTACCACGTTAAATTCGGTATACATTTATGTCAGCAACTGTACTTAAAGCTGTTTACGAGCATCCCTAGCAGTAACTACACATTAGTCCCAATTGCATCCCAAAGATGTTAGCAGATATACTATATGACATATGATGATGATATATACATGGCGAAATTTTGATCGTTCCGGACCATTAAAGGGGTGATTCAGCCCGTCAATATAAACAACTTTTCCTATGGGACAAATGCTGTAAACTCGAAAAAAAATTCGACATTCCTATACAAATTGCCCGGGCGGCTGGATACTTTTGTATGAAAATGTCGAAATAAAATTTGAGTTTCCAGCATTGGTCCCATAGGAAAAATGGTTCATATCGACGGGCTGAATCACCCCTTTAAGGGTCCAGAACGATCAAAATTTCGCCATGTATATGACTCCGCTGTTGTTGTGTGAGAAATGTTTTTGAGAAGGGTTAGGCTGAAAACTCACATTTAGTCAGGTGTGTAACATTTGATGTTTATCTATATAAGTATCTATTATAAAATTTAGTATCGTTGAGTTAGTATTCCACAACACAAGTCTCGAACTTACTTTGGGGCTAGTTCAATCTGTGTGATTTGTCCGTATATATTTATTTGTGATTCCTCGATCGACTTTTACGATCTGCGCGGGAAAACAAGCAGTTGGCAAATTCTACGTTTGTTTCTTTTCTCCCAGACTAGTGTGGAAAAAAGATTATTATGATTTTAGTTTAGTTTTTATTTACACTTATTCATAATTATTATTTTAAAATTTTAAATAGTTTTAGTAGTAAGTTTTAGTTAATTGTTACTAACGTTGAATATTCACTTTATTTTTTTTTTATCAAAATGAATTAAATAATGATAAGAATGATTATTATATATTATTATTGCCGTGTGGTTCCTGGCAAGTAGAATAGGACCACTTAAAGTCTTTCCAAGTCTTCCTGTAGATGTAGTAGAAGGCGACTTAGTCTAGGTAGAATCCTTAAAGGTAGAAAAAGATTGTGTCTCATAGGCCGTGATGCAAACACATGACTGCCAATTTCATGACAATCATGGAAATATGATGCACTATGTTGGTACGTATAAACAACAAAAATTGTCATGACGCATGTGCTAAGGTGCTAGCATAAAGCTGCCAGGCACACAAGCATTGGAAATCACTTAGTTAAAATCATTAAAATAAAGGTATGATGAAATCTAGCTTTAGACTCCATCATGCCTTTATTTAGTACTTGAAAAGAAGACTGCCGTCTGTCGAAGTGAGCTACCAACTATTTTTTGTTGATGGTTAACTTATCTTTCTTTATTGCGTAAGAAACAACTACTTGAAATTGTTGGTAGGTGACTTCGATAGACGGCAGACTTCTATTCAGGAGCTCAAGTGTTTAAATCTAATATGAGCAGAGTAAGTTTGCATCATATTATCACTTTTTTGTTTACATATTTGGTTATATGATGTACAAAGTATATATTGCTTAAACGTGATGGAATGTTATTTCATTTGCCGTAAACCATCCCCGGTCGTAAACCGGTCCGCTCTACCGGAAGTTGCCTCCGTTTCCCCTCACTAATGAGTAGTTACTGCGCTTGGCACTCGTAAACAAACATAGCGAACAGTCAAACTACAAATAGTGAGACTTTTAGGGTAGCGTGCCCCGAATGGTTAAAAAATAAAAATACTTTTAGTACTATTTTTATACCTATCTTTTATGTACATGAAAGCTAAGAAACAACTGTGCAATACAGATAATTTTACCGTCAACGAGAAAGTCTTTTGAGTAAGTCGATTGTTTGAATCTTATATAAGCAGAACATTTTGCACCATTTTTTTCCAATTTATTTATTTGGTTATACAGCGTGTTAATTGATCCTCAATTTCCTCTTAAAGAGGAGCATCAGACCGTTTTTATGAAAAACTTTTTATTTGGAATTTATGCTGGGACACTTATAGTATAGAAAAGTTGAAAAAAAATCGAGTTCGTAGCAAAAAAAAATTATATTGACGGGCTGAGTTATGAGTGATATTGAGCGGCACCCCATCAAGAGTATGTCAGGAGTCTATTTACACGTTGTATGACTAATGCAACATAGTATATATTGCTTAAACGTGATGGAATGTTATTTCATTTGCCGTAAACCATCTCCGGTCGTAAACCGGTCCGCTCTACCGGAAGTTGCCTCCGTTTCCTCTCACTAATGAGTAGTTACTGCGCTTGGCACTCATAAACAAACACTGTGAATTGTATGATTTCTAGGCTTCTGTACCTCAAAAAATTCCTAGGTTGCCGTCTTTTTTTCCCTCCTAGACGAGAGGGGATGGGCCTCTGGCTATCTTACTCACCAAACGAAGCATAACAGCGGTAAAGCTACTACTCAAACTTCGATTTTCATCGAGAGTTCAGTTATAGTAGAGCCATGCTACCGGAAAAATTCACTTTTGCTAGCAGCATGAATGGGCCGGCTTGTCCGGGGAAGTACCATACTCTTACAGAAAATTGACGTTCGAGTAGTAGCTTTACCGCTGTTATGCTTCGTTCGGTGAGTAAGATAGCCGGAGGCCCATCCCCCCTCCCCCTCTGGGAAGGGAAAAATAATGATAATGATGTAAGTATTTAGGGAAGCTATAATTTAGAAGTTGCACTATTTGCCTATAAAAAAAGAAGTATTTGTGATAGTTGTTTATGGGCACCGCCGGTCGCAGTAACTACACATTAGTGGGTGGAAATGCAGGTGGCTTCCTGCAGAGCGGACCATTTTACGAACGAAGATAGCTCATGTTATATAAAATAACATTTCATTACTTTTAGGGTAAGATTTAAGGGGTCTAATCTACTCTATCTCTATAAGTAAGGAAAGACTGAGAGTGACTGACAAACTTGGTAAAAATACGATATCCGTATAAATAACTCATCATCATCATCATCAGGTCTTCCCAGTCTCCACTGCAGGAGCACGACCCTCTCTGTACTACCAGAGCCATAATACTAGCCTGAGTAGCTAGAGGATTTGGCCTACACTCTCCACGCTGGCCAGACGGGTTGGAGAGGTCTATTTGATGTTAATAAGCTTTGTTTAGCTTGTATTTCCTCAGTCGCCTTTTACGACATCCACGGGATGACTTGGAGTGGTCCTATTCTACTCTGCCGGGAACCACATAAATAACTACATATTCGTAATAGGTATTTGTTTACGGGTGCCGGCTGCAGTAACTACACATTAGTGGGGGGAAACGGGAGGCAGCTTCCAGCAAAGCGGTCCATTTTACGAGCGAAGATAGTTCATGTTATATGAAACAACATTTCATTACTTTTAGTGACAGCCTCTGTGGTCCAATGGTTAAGGCGTTTGCTTTACTGACCCGGGGGTCTTGGGTTCGATTCCCACGGGAAGCATACTTTGTTAAGTTGTTTCCAGTTTGGTTAGGACAATGCAGGCATGAATCACCTGATTGTCTGATAAGAAAGATGATTCCGTGCTTCGGAAGGCACGTTAAGCCGTTGGTCTCGGCTGCCATCTGGTAGTCGTTAAAGGAACCACGTCAGAGGCCGAGAGGCGGTTCCGCAGAACTCTGACACCAGGGTGTGCATGGTCGACTGACCGCGTCACCTACTCGAAATGATGATGATGATGATTACTTTAAGTGTTTAGGACCCGTACCGCAAAAGGTAAAAACAGACTGACGGTGACTGACAATGTTATTTGTGACAAAGTTGAACATGGTCATGGGATGTCATCCTTAACTACCTGTCCGATGGTTGAAGGTATGGAATCGGGTATATACGCCCAGCCTTTGCAGCTGCTACTTTCTCATCCCCACCCAAGTAGCACAGACATGCTGAATAAAGATTGAATTGTTTTTGTTTTTCGTATGTGTAAGTGGCCAACACTGGTGTCAGATTTTTCAAGCTGCCTTAAGGCATCTGACATAGCTTAACGACTGCCATCAACGATGACAGCCGGGACCAACGGCTTAACGTGCCTTCCGAAGCACGGAGGAGCTCGAGATATTTTTATGCCACTTGCGGTCACCCATCCAAGTAGGGACTGCACCAGGGGTTGCTTAACATACGTAAGCGCTCATAGAGCTCACACCCACTGGACCATCGGGATCCTCCACTATAATAAAGTTTGAATAATAGCAATGGATTGCAATCCATCCAAGCATGTAGCATCGCAAATACCTTTGACCTGTTCCTCCAGTCCAGCAAACTCTAATACTAAAATATAACTTAGGGGGAGGCCTGTGTCCAGCAGTGGACTTCTCACGGCTAAGAATGATGATGATGATGAATACTGACAAAGTAAGAATACTAATTTAAGGAGCCAACAGTATTAGTCCATTTTGCTAACAGGAGTAACAATCATATACATACATGTATAATTTCTCGGATTTTATCAACGATCCATATTATCCGTATAGTCCTTTTTGAGTGCAGGAACTGATAACGCTATATCAGTAGCAGAGTTTTGGTCAACACAAATATAATTTGCCCGAGTCGATACGCTAAGAAGAAAAAGTGCAGGAGTAACAAACGTAAATATCTGACATTCTTATAAAACGTTCAAAAAGTTACAAACACTCAAACTTTCATTCTTAATTATGCTCAAATGGCTCCAACTCAATTACCGCGAAGTTTGTCATTTAAACTCGAAATCTAACTGTGCCTAAAGCGTCAGGTATTTTGGATAATGGCTGTGATATTTCAGCCTGGAGCTGGCATTACTCATTAGGGATAAATTGAAGTGATAATAAAGGCACTGAATCCTGCGGGTCTGTGAAAAAGGCATGAATATGGATAGGGGCGTGGAACGTCACAAGGGATAGCAATTTTTTTGTTACATGTATGCGGTATAAGTAGGTACTAATTAAACAATCGGAAGTTAGAACCTATATACGTTATTTAATAAAGCATTCATCACACAAAAAAAATGCTTGCGTGCGATGTGTCTTGCATATCCATTTGACCCATGCAGGCCTTTATTTAAGAAATTAAAGTTATTAACATTGCCATCTTTATATATTTTAGAAGCCGGTATATTTGTGAGGAAACATCCAGAGCTGTTTATAAAAGCGAATGTAAACAGGAAACACTTGTCAAGAGATCCCACGAAATTACTTTTACCCTGTTCTAGAACAAAATATTTTCAAAAAAATTGTAATTATATGGTTAGAAAAATATATAATAAAATCCCGAAATCAATACGGGAATTACCTTATAATCACTTTAAGACTAGTTTACAAAAATGGCTTTTGGACAAGTGTTTCTACAGTGTTAACGAATTTTTGACATCTAAATAACAATAATATATTGACATTTTAATTTATATAGTAATATTGAAATATTGATGATGATTTTGTAATTAACACATTTTTTACTTACAAAAATTTGCATGCTATTAAAAATAGCTAAATAGGCTTGTTCATACTACAATAATAATTATGTATACCATGTTGAATGTACCCTATTTATCGCAAATAAATAATTTTGATTTAATTTTGATTTTGATTTTGAAAGGTAGTATATAAACAAATAAATATAAAGGGACAAATCACGCACGATATAAGCTCGAAGAACCGATAGCCAACCAATAGGGCAGAAAGGTTCGAGAATGACACCCACCGACCAGGTGGACTGACGACCTGATCATGGTTACAGGAAGACACTGGATGCAGACCGCTTTCAACCGATTGTACAGTGGGCCACAACAAAGTATATACTATCCCCATACAATTAGTAATATTATACGAGTAGTAGGTGGTATACTTTTCTCTTTTTTATTATGAGCTTGACTGTATACATTGGAGATCCTTGGGGGAGGCCTAGTTTAGCAGGGGACTTTTTGCAGCTGAAATGATGATGATGAATGTGTTAATCTCTACGAGTATAACTGTTATGAGTTTAGTTTAACAGCAAGCATTAACACAACAACAAACGCAACGCCTCGGAATCATTTAAGGATCCAATTCGTGCCCACTTCGAGCCTAATTACCGTAAATGACAGGTATTTTGATAAATTGAAGCCAATACTTCAGGCCTGGAGTTGGCAGTACTCATTATGGGCAACTGATGTGATAGATAATAAATGGGCTTCAGTCCTGTTAGGGGTCTTGGACAAGAGCGTTACACAGGGTGATTTTGAGCTATCTGGAATTATTTTAATTTCGAATTCAGAATCCCGCCAAATAGTTTTCTTCGCCCGCTGGACAGGTTTTCTCCGGGATGAATATTGGTCTATGTCCTTCTCCGTACACCAAACAACGCGTATACAAAATTTCATGATGATCAATTCAGTAAATAGGTTAACAAACATACAAATTCACTTTCGCATTTTTAATATCAGTTTGGATAGACCCGCGAGAAACAAATGATTTTTCGTATATTACCGGTATTTTTTTTTACTTTAAATTCACTGCACGATATTTAATGAAAACTTACACTCATAAACATTTCTTTCCGCGAGTCGTTTTCTGATGTTGACATAAAACGAACCGGTTCCGAAAAAGTCAAGGGGTGCAGCTGGGGTCTGCCTTGGACGATTTTGCAAATTGATTTTGGTGGACTTTATAATATGAAATTGGTGTAGTTTGGTGTTATAAATGCTCGTTCTCATGGAACAATTTGTGAAATAGTTAAAGTGGACTGTTATATGGACTCGTATAGACTTGTCATCATAACCTCCTGATCACGAGGCATCAAAGAACATACGCCATCTTGATGCTAATTGTTACAACTTTACCGTACAACACCGATACATAGTATCTCAATTTACTGGACATTGGCAGAATCACTGAAATATCGGTGGAAGCCATTTTATAAAACAGAAGAAGAAGAAGAAGAAAGAATAAAAAGCTGGGAACTAAAAAAAACGTTTTTACTCAAAAATCTTCAGACGGCAATCAGAGAATTTCAGGCCCATCCTCAATAGACTACATTTTAGTTAAAACACTATTAGCTAAACGTTTAATTAAATTGAAAATTGTTGCGAGTTTCAGTATTAATCTTAGCTTGTGGGATAAGATATTGAACTGTGTCTTTGTGTGATGTAGCGGAAAGTTTCAGCAGCGAGTATAGGGTGGTTTAAAGTGGTTCCTCATACATACAATATGTTAATTCAACCCTCCCCGATTCTAGTAAGAGTCACTCAGCCCATCAATTGAACAACTTTTGCTTTGTAATGAATGCGGTAAATTCTAAAAAAAAAAAAACATTTTCATCCAAATTGCCCGGCCAGCTGAACACTTGTAAAGGAATGTCATTTTTATTTTTAATTACAGGATTTGTCATACAGAAAAATTTGCTCATATTGTCGCGCATGAATACATAGAATCTCGTGTAATAGTAGATTGTTGCACTGAGCAGAAAGTAAGTTATTGCTGCACGAGTGTTTATTTGGAGCCCAAGCGCTAGCTAGGGCTCTAAAAAGCACGAGTGCAATATAGCTTACTTAATGCGAGGTGCATAATCTGCTTTTCTTTCAACTACTGCAATAAAAGTAGGTGAAAAATAAAACTGATGACAAATTACAGAAGTTTAAAATTTGTTGTTTACATACCCGCCTTTTTTTCTTTATGGCCAGTATTTTTTTTAGGCAAGGCAATACACACCCTTTGTAAACTCTATACGGCCGTTAGGTTGGCCAACCTTCTTCATGACATGTGACCCCTTGATCTAAAAAAAACACTAAACAGTGCAGTAAAGGATTTCCATACATTTTTGCTGCACTAGAGCAGCAAAAATGTATGGAAAACCTTTACTGCACTGTTTAGTTTTTTTTTTTTACTTCTTGTGCAGCAATGTTCTGCTTTATGTTGGATATGTAGTGCAGTTATGATAGAATTGCAGCGTAGTTGGAAGAAAATATAATTGTTATTTATTTTCAACGAAGACTTACCTTTTCCAAATAACATAACTATTTTGTGATAGCCTTTTTCTCGATCTTTTTTTCGTAGTCTTGGTCTACAAGGTGACGGCTTAGTTCGGTAACATGAGCGTCAAAGAAAATAAGTGGAGCCTTTGAAACTTTACCAGTTATATAACAATAACAACCTTGAAGGTATCTGAATAACGGGCAAATCATTATCTTACATCTTACTAGAAAAAAAATGTGGAGTGTGGACTCGCCCTTGAAGGGTTCCGTAGTAGCAAGCATAAATTAGCCAAAATTCCACTATCAGTTTTCACAGCAAAAACTTTGTTATTTAAAGTTGTATGAATGACAATATTATATTTGCGGTTTATAAAAATGTGCTATAACACAATTCAAGAACTGTTGATCTTTTCATTGAAAATTTTCAATGTACAAAAACACCTACATCTAAAATTGTTTATCATGTCATAAATTTTTATATCATTACATTATTACTTACATTATACGTTAACTTGCATTTAACAAGTAAATATATATTGATATGATGATTAAAAGATTAAAAATGTAATATAATGATTTTAATATAAATTAAGTATATCAGGCGCCGTGTGGTTCCCGGCAGAGTAGAATAGGACCACTCCAAGTCATCCCGTGGATGTCGTAAAAAGCGACTAAGGAAAAACAAGCTAAACAAAGCTTCTAAACATCAAAGAGACCTCTCCAACCCGTCTGGCCAGCGTGGAGAGTGTAGGCCAAATCCTCTGACTACTCAAGCTAATATATGGCTCTGGTAGTACAGAAAGGGTCGAGCTCCTGTAGTGGAGACTAGAAAGACCTGATGATGATGATGATGATATCAGGCGCTGCCTATTTGCAATACCTGTAGAAGGTACTAAGTTGTAAAGTGCAGTAATAGATATAAGACCTATTTGTATACACTTAGTTGGCAAATAAATGATTATGATTATAATAACGTTGGTATCATATTGCCTTTGACTAAATTAGGCATGAAAAAAAATTCAAGAACTTTAATAGGTAGTGAGTTTTCTTCTAGCTAAAATATATGAATGAATGAATTTTTGGTACATTTAAGAAACTAAATACTACTACTTGTTTGCCAAGAACGCCACAAACATTCTTTGTGAGATTTCTTTGTACAAAAACTAACGAAATATAACTCTGGCCATGTACTCATAAATAATCTGCTTGAATTATGACCGCCCTACAGCCCTATAGATCTTATCAACATGTGAGTGGCCGCAAGAAAGTAAAGACGCCTTGCTGCTAACTATACAATACAAAACAATACACAACCTTTTTATTGCACAAAGTTACAACTACAGGAAGATATATCACTATAGGCGATCTCTTCTAGGCAACCCTTTAATGATAATGAGAAAAACACTAATGAAATATGTGGCGTAGGATAACTTAGCTTCAAGTTTTTTATAAAAAATTAAACTAATGATTACACACACAAAAATAAAATGCTATGACAATATAGGGTCGTGCTCATGCAGTGGAGACTAAAAAAGATCCGATTATGAGTCATCATCATTTGACGAGCTCCGTGGCGCAGCGGTCAACACGCCGGCCTGTGACACGGAAGGTCCCGGGTTCGATCCCCGGTCAGGTCAAGATGGAAAATGAACTTTTTCAGATTGTCCTGGGTCTTGGATGTTTATCTATATATGTATTTGTTATAAAATATAGTATCGTTGAGTTAGTATCCCATAACACAAGTCTTACTTAAGAACTTACTTTGGGGCTAGCTCAATCTGTGTGATTTGTCCGTATATATTTATTTATATTATCATCATCATCATCAGCAGGCCTACACCGTAGTTGTCAATTGTCAAAAGTTGTCAAAATTTGCCAACTTTTGAAAACTATAACGGTGTACATCAATTTCATGGTAACTTCAATATTCATTACGGCTTCGGTATGAATAACTTTTTTTATTTATGACATGAAAATCGGAATGGATGCTAAAGTGATTATCAAATCGTTGTACACTGAGTTGGCAAATCGGCCTGCAGATCTTCCTTAGTCTACACCGCAGTAGCACAACCCGCTCTTTACTACCAGCCAGAGCCATATATTAGCTAGAGCAGTCAGAGGATTTGGCCTACACTCTCCACGCTAGCCACAGGGATAAGAGAGGTCTTTTATGTTTATAAGCTTTGCTTAGCTTGCTATCCCTAAATTCTACAACATCCACGGTAAGACTTGGAGTGGTTCTATTCTACTCAGCTGGGAACCACACGGCTACCTGTTTGCAAGGCGCTCCTATAGTAACACTAGCGCCACCCAGCAATTAATTCTTTTAATCCTTAATTATATCAAATTTTAAAAATCTAACAAGTTCATCACCAGTAAATTACTTATAGTATTTTTGTATTCATTTTCACTCATATTCGTTTGATAAAACCAGAGAAAACAGGATTAACCGATTTTTCTCTTTAAATATGACACTAGTAAATTACTTATAATATACAAAAAATACGAAATAAATAAATATATTATACGGACAAATCACACATATTGAGCTAGCCCCAAAGTAAGTTCGAGACTTGTGTTATGGGACACTAACTCAACGATACTATATTTTATAATAGATACTTATATAGATAAACATCCAAGACCCAGGTCAATCTGAAAAAGATCATGTTCCATCTTGACCTGACCGGGAATCGAACTCGGGACCATCCGTGTCGCAGGCAGACGTGTTGACCGCTGCGCCACGGAGCTCGTCAAATAACTTTTGTTATTTATGATATGAAAATCGGAATGGATGCTAAAGTGACTATCAAATCGTTGTACACTGAGTTGGCAAATCGGCCTGCAGATCTTCCTTAGTCTACACTGCAGTAGCACAACCCGCTCTTTACTACCAGCCAGAGCCATATATTAGCTAGAGCAGTCAGAGGCCTTGGCCTACACTCTCCACGCTAGCCACAGGGATAAGAGAGGTCTTTTATGTTTATAAGCTTTGCTTAGCTTGCTATCCCTAAGTTCTACAACATCCACGGTAAGACTTGGAGTGGTTCTATTCTACTCAGCTGGGAACCACACGGCTACCTGTTTGCAAGGCGCTCCTATAGTAACACTAGCGCCACCCAGCAATTAATTCTTTTAATCCTTAATTATATCAAATTTTAAAAATCTAACAATTTCATCACCAGTAGTATTTTTGTATTCATTTTCACTCATATTCGTTTGATAAAACAAGAGAAAACAGGTTAACGCCAAAAGTGGCCACTTTTGGCGTTAACCGATTTTTCTCTTTAAATATGGCACTAGTAAATGTTCCATCTTCACCTGACCGGGAATCGAACCCAGGACCATCCGTGTCACAGGCAGGCGTGTTGACCGCTGCGCCACGGAGCTCGTCACTATAAGTAATTTAGTAGGTTTGTATTTGTTAGATTTTTAAAATTCGATACAATTTATGATTTAAGGAATTTAATTGCTAGGTGGCGCTAGTGTTACTACTATAAGAGCGCCTTAAAACATCATCGTGAATTAAATGTTTTCCACTAGCCTCATTTATTTATTTGTCATATCACCAGTACATATAATAAAATGTGGTTTTTACCAACAGATAGAGTGACTAATGAATAAGTTTTACAGGCCCATTACATGCCCGGACGCAGCCGCGGAGGGCTGTTTGATCATTATAATAAGATTCAAATCTGCTTATATCATCATTATTATCAGTGTTTGCATTATAAAAAGCCAATTTATCACCGATTTTGGACGATAGTCAAATTGGGTTTTTTTTTTTTTTTTTTTTTTTATGTCAGAGGACGGCAAACGAGCAAGCGGGTCACCTGATGGTAAGTGATCACCGCTGCCCATGGACTAATGTAACACCAGGGGTATGACAAGAGCGTTGCCGGCCTTTTGTTTTCGAAGCATAGAAGCTGTAAAACCACTACTCAAACGTCGATTTTCTGTGAGAGTGTGGTACTTCCCCGGACGAGCCGGCCCATTCATGCTACCAGCTGAAGTGATTTTTAAAGTTTTTTTTTTATCCTACCAAAATTTTGTTTTTATATTATTTGAGCAAAGCGTCTTTATTTTTCGGTCTTAGTTGTGATCGTAACAAAGAATTTCGTTTCGTGGCTTGTTTATGTAATGGCGGCGTCCCCTTTGAATGAATAACCCGTTTAGCATATCACTCCACTGTTTTGCCTTTCCAAACTAAAAATGTGATAGAAGAATACTCATATAATAATCTTAGTCCAGCTTGCCAGTACTAAAATAAAAATTCAATCGTCATAGGTCCTATAGAGTGGAAACACAGAAAAAAGGAAAAATGCAGTTGTCTACCAATTTTTATAAATAATTGTGCGGACAGACGAGCATATGAAACACCTGATTGTAAGTGTTATCGTCGCTCATAGACTTCCAAATCATCAGAGGTATTAACAGACTGACATCCTCTTAATCAGTACTTTACTCGTCTTTTTAGGTTCCCAGGAATATAAAATATATGTTCATGTTTGAAGAAAAGCATTTAAAATAAAAGAAGGGCCAAAAATATCGAATATATAAAGATATGGAATGACTGCTGTGTAAAAAAAAGGCTGGAACAAGAATTAAATCGATCGATTTATAAAGAAAAAATAAATATACTGTGAAATTGGCAGTCGTTAAACACTCTGACATCAGTGTTGGCCACTGACATACATGGAAAATCAGCAAACTGTAAAAAAACAGTAATGTGTGAATTACAAACTAGTCTTAATTTTCAGTTTGTTTTCACTTAGTGACACGGATAAGAGGTTTTCGGATGTAAAGAATTTATCATATCGTTTGCAATCTTGGGCTTATAATTAAACTCTTTGAGAAAGTAATTATACGTGTTTGTGAGTTCGAGTAAATGTCGCATGTATACATATTTTATTTTATATCGCCACTGCTTTACTTTCAAGTTGAGAAGTAATTATGTTGTTTGCAATCTTAGGGTTAAAATTAAATTGTTTGAGGAAGTAATTTAACGTCTTTGTAAAATCCGAATAATAGTCGCATCTATCAACGTTTTATTTTGTAGCTCCACCGTATACTTTGAAGTTATGAAGTCATATTGTTTGCAATCTTGAGGTTAAAATTAAGTCTTTTGAGGCAGTAATTTGGTATTCTCATCATATCCGAGTGCTGCTTGACAAAGATTTATGACTACATATTATGAATATTAAAATGTGGAAGAGTTAGAAATTATTTTGATGTAGAAAAGGTCTGTAGTTCCCCGCAGTGTAGAATAGTCAACAACCAAGTCATAGAACGTGAATGTCATAGAAGGCGACATCAGAAACACCTCTCCAATCCGACTGGCCAGCGTGGAGAGTACAAGCAAAAACTTCTGACTGCTCTGAATAATTATGGTTTTGGGAGTATAATAGGACCACTCTAAGTCTTCCCGTGGCTGTCGTAGAAGACGACTTACGAAACACAAGCTAAACAAGGCTTATAAACATAAAGAAATCTCTCCTCTGACTGCTCTGGCTAATGTATGGCTCTGGTAGTACAGAAAGAGTCATGCTCCTGCAGTGGAGACTAACAAAGACAAAGACTTTCAAAGAGGCTGTACACAAAAGGTTTTTAGAAAAGTCTTTTTCCTTTTCTTAGCTTTCCCGTTGATTAGTAATCATCCCCTACATGTATATATTTATATATATTTATGTTTTTATAGATATGTATCTAATTATATGTTATATTTTTATTATATTTATGTTGGTATATTTTTAGTTGTATTGCACGTTGGTATATTGATTTATATTATATTATTTTTAGCGTATTTATATAATGACACTGTTTTTTTTTAATTCTGGCACTTTATCGCACCACCCACCACCCATTTTTAATTTTTCTTTTTGGTCCAAAGGTTTGGCTGGGAGAGAATGCCATATGGCATTAAGTCCACCTTTTATTTATTTATTCACTATGTTACACCAACAGTGTTTACATACAGCATTACAATAATATCACAACTTAGTTCTTATGTAAACACCAATTACAGGTATACACATCGTTGACTACAATTATCATAACAGTTATAAGTTCATTATACAATATAAAACTGGATTATTAACTACATATAAGTTTCAGCATTTGATCTTTAAAAATCTTTAAATTGTTGCCAAATATATCTAAGTTGTCAGCATCGCGGTTGAGATGGTTATAGGTATTGCACATACGATTTGCAGGTGAGTGGAATCCAAGATTAGTTCTGTACGATGGACCACTTAAAATGTTGGATATGAAATGACGAGGCGGTCTGTGGGGAACTTTAATGCTAAAAGATGACAAAAATTCACTGGAGTCTAACATATTGTTCAGTATTTTATAAAGAAATGTAACATCCCTCATTCGTCTTCGGTCATGCAATGAGATCATATTAAAATGCTTAAGCCGATCATTATATGAGCAGCGATGAGAAACGTTGGGTGCAGTAAACGCAAGATACCTAGTGAAGGATCTCTGTATTTGTTCGATTCGCTGAGAGTGCGCTGCATATGAAGGGTTCCAAACTGAGCTAGCATATTCCAGATTACTTCTCACCAACATGTTGAACAGAAGGATCTTTGTATCAATAAAATGGAATTCCTTAGAATTTCTTCTTAGAAAGCCCAGCATCTGGGTGGCCTTGGTGACGATATTATTGATATGCTGGACAAAGTTTAATTTTGAATCGAGCCAAACTCCAAGATCCCTGACGCCCTTTACTTTCTGCAACTCATCTGATTCTATCCTGTAAGTTGTGGACATAGGTTGTTTTTTTCTGGTAAAGGTAATTAAATGACATTTCTTTGTATTGATTGCCATATCGTTTGCAAGGCACCAGGCTGTTAATCGGTCAAGGTCGCTCTGCAATAACTGGGCATCCATCGAAGAGTATATAGTTTTATATAACTTAGTGTCATCCGCAAATAACGAGCACTTAGAGTTCAAGACCACATCAGGCAAGTCACTTATAAAAAGAGAAAACAAAACGGGGCCAAGGTGAGATCCTTGCGGGACCCCAGAGTCAGCATAATATACTTGCGATTCATAACCAAGGACAGCCACAATTTGAGACCTTCGTTCTAGGTAGGACTTTAGCCAATTTAAGAGGGAGCCGTGGATACCGTTTGCTTCAAGTTTAGCCAGTAACAATGAGTGCTTAACCCTGTCAAATGCGCTAGTGAAGTCAGTGTAGATTACATCCACCTGCAAGCCCGCATCGACGTCACGACATAGATCGGTCACCAAAGTCACCAAGTTGGTCTCAGTGGAACGTTTACTTTTAAACCCATGCTGGAACTGACTTATCTGATTACCTAGATGAGAGCTTATGATCGGTTCTACGATAGATTCAAAAATTTTTGGAAATATTGAAAGCATGGATACCGGTCTGAAATTTCTTATATCACTACTGTCACCTTTTTTATGTATTGGAACTATTCTTGTTTTTTTCCATTCATCTGGAAATTGACCACTCTGAAGTGAAAAATTAAATATCAAACTAAGAGGAAGATTTAAAACTGCACCACATCTCTTTAAAAATACCGGATGGATACCATCAGGACCACAGCTTTTGTTTATATCCAATGAGCGTATCTTTTTGGCAATGACTTTTACAGTAATAGTTATACGGGATAAAGCTTCACACATTTTGGGAGAATGACGCACTGTAGCGCTTGGACTATTGGTAAAATTTGAACGAAAGTACTTTGCAAACAAATCAGCGACATGTTGACCTTCATCCGCAACTTCATCTTCGAGATGCATACGAGCTGGAAAATCCGAATTAGATTTTCGCTTTTCTTTGATTAATCGCCAAAAAGCTTTGGGATTGTTGTAGATTTCTTTTTCAGTATTTAGGGCATAATTTTTTGAATTATTATGTTTTAACTTGTGGCACCTACTTCTAAGTATCTCGTATTCTATTTTATCACGAGGATTTTTGTATTGTAAATATTTTTTCCTGAGCTTTTCTTTTTCCATCAGTAATCTTCCAAGACGTTTATCTAACCACACGGGAGCCGTTTTTTTAGACTTGAACTTACGTTTAGGAACATATTTTTCAATAATGCGTCTTAGATGACTATAAAATGCTGAAACTTGTACATTAATTTCTTTACTGGATAGTTCAGTATGCCAATCTATTTCATTAAGTTCCCGTATAATACCAACATAATCTGCTTTAAAAAAAATGAAGTTCACGCGATTATTTGAAGTAAGGCTTACAGCATGTGCAGAGAAATGTAAAAGCAGTGGAGGGTGCCTGGGAACAACATTACTGAGACTATCCAATGCTTCCACCACATCTATATCATTGATCGTACTTAAAATTAAATCAAGCATCTTACCCTCTTCATTACAAATGGTATTAACTTGGGTAAAAGAATTTATAGAAATGAAGTCTAATAGAGCATAACCTTCCCTAAGGAAACCGCTAGGAAATGTATATACCTCATTTTTTATCAGAGACCAGTCAATGAACCTCATATTGAAATCACCCAAAATAATTACTTCTTTACAATTTTCACAAACCAAGGTCGCCTTACTAAAATAAATCGAAATATTATCCAGTTTGATTGGAGGTGGTAGGTAAACAGCACATATGGCAACGGTTTTTAACTTGTTATCAATCATTAAGTCGACGGTGATCCACAGATCTTCACAATCACTTTCCCAGCTATGCATGCGAACTGACTTTAAAGTTTTCGAGACCGCTATAATAACTCCACCACCATCCATCTTACTACTATTATCCAGGTTGCGATCCCTTCGGTACACCACATATCTGTCATCAAATAACTCTCCACTACTCATACCACTGCTAAACCATGTCTCTGTAAAAACAATTATATCGTAATTGCATAAGGCTACATTGTTATATACTTCAGTTGTTTTGGTCCTTAGAACACCAGAATTTTGATAGTAAATGCTAAAATCCATAAACAAACAAAAGAAGCGTTACAAAAGGTATACAATAGTAAAAACAATAAGAATAAGAGACAGCCAATTATTTTACTTTTGTGAGACTAGCAGGGTTTCTGATGAGAAAAGGCTGGGAGAATTCGTCTTTTCGTACAAAAATACGTCCTCCGCGCACCCACACGAATTTGTAACTTTTTTCCTTTGCCAATTTTCGCGCTTGGGCATGTAGTGACTTATTACTTGGTGTGAGGTGCTCGGCCACATATACTGGATCGCTGGCACCGTCGAAACCCAAGTGCCGGGTGTTCAATTTGTACTTGGGATTTTTTTTGTTAAAAAACACCACTGAAGCCAAAAAATTATCCCGAAGACGGTTGTTCTGGAATTTGGCAATTACTGTGCGTGGTCTATTACTGTCCTTGTCAAGTTTTGCTACTCTTGTGACATGTAGTATATCAGCTTCGTTTATGGAATAGTTAACGGCGTTGGCTACTTTCAGAACAATTTCGGGGAGGTTATTTCCGGTTCTGCTCTCAGGAATACCATTTAACACACAAAGGGACTGCAATGTTGAGAACATTGCAGTCCCTTTGTTGCTGCTCCACCGACTCCAACCTTGCAGTTAAATTTTGTACCGAATTCCTAAGTGTGGCGTTTTCTTCTTTCAGGTTGTCTATAACAGCCGATTTTTCCTCGACAACAGCTCTAAGGTCCTCAAACTGCTTATTAAAAAAATCTGCGGCCACCTGGAAATTGTCCATTTTTTCATGCACGCCCTTCAACTCAGCTCTCATGATCGTCAGTAATTCTTGTTTCAAAATTTCTCTGAGATTATCTTCCGTTAATACCAATGAGGACGTGGCCGGAGTAGCATCGTCAAATCTATTACCTCGCTTCGATACGTTTACAAAGCAACTATCAGACTGGGCGCTCGTAGACGTCTTCGCAGTGCTATCAGATGCTCGCACGGGGGTATTCGCGTTGTTATTCTTGGGCTGCTTACTAAAACATTCGGGGCACTTCCACTGACTTTTGAGGTCAGCATTCATAACATGATATCTTTTTTCTGCCACATTAGCGCATTCCAAATCATAGGTAAGTGTGCAGTATGAGCAAACCAAGTACTGTCGTGAAGATATAACATTACGGCAGCCAGAGCATATTTTCTTGTTGTTATTAGCCATCTCAGGAGCGATCAAAATACTACGCAAATAAATGTAAACAATAAGCGCCACACAACTCAAGCGACGTGACGCATGACCTTGAATCGAGGATGAGTCAGCGGTGACCAGCGCTCGGCGACACTCGATGTAATGCAGTTAGATGAACAAGCAAATTATTTGAATTAATTTTTGCTATAACTTACAATTCCAAAATATTTCAGCAACAATCCTTATATCAGTGTGTAGTACACTCAATGTTCTTTCTAATGGTGTATATCACAATGCCTGGGCACCACTTTTTACTTGTTTTTATAATAAAAATCGCTGAGCAAAACGTTATAGATGTTTACTGCATGAGCGTACGTACGGCGTTTTGTACACATTTTTTTTAAATTGTGCAATAAAGTTTAAATAAATAAATAAATAAAAGACCTAATGATGATGATGATGATGATGATTATGATGATGATCGTGAAGCTGCAGGTCCCGGTGAACGTCAAACAATAAGGGGATGGAATTCGCGTTTCATTTCTCGCTTTCGTTCTATGTTTTTTTTTTATATTTTCCACATACAATGAGAGGCTTATGTCCGGCACTGGACCTTTGTTGGTTCAGATGAAAATGATGATGATGACAATTTTTTTATTTACTTTTTATGAATAACAACGCTTATGATATTTACTTTTAAAGAAATATTGGCATCGACTAGCGACAGTGACCATTTTCCATACTTCGGTTAAAAGGATTAATCGGGGAGGCCTATGTCCAGCAGTGGACGAGTGTGCGCTGATGATGATGATGATGGTCAAAAGGATCATTATTGAGAGTCTGTTCCTGTACTTTTAAAAAAATTAGAGAGATAAAACAGCACTCGTTTGAAAATAAATAAATAAATAAATATATAGGGACATATCACACAAATTGAGCCAGCCCCACAGTAAGTTGTGAACTTGTGTCGCAGGATACTAACTCAACGATACTATATTTTATAATATATACTGGTATACGACGGACAGCTCATAAATTCGGCAGTAGGCTGTCAGCAGGGTGACCCCCTCGGACCGGCTATTTTTAGTTTGGCTATAAACCCACATATCAAAGATTTGGTTTCTAAATTTAACACCTGGTACTTAGACGACGGCTGTTTAGGGGGCGATGCTGTGTCAGTCCTTTCAGACCTTGAAAAAATTATTAATTCTTTCGGCGCAATCGGTTTAGAGTTAAATTTTTCTAAATGTGAACTTTACTTTTGCGAAGGTATGCCTCCAGATATTCGCAACGAATTAATTTCAAAATTTAACGTTTTGGCCCCAAATATTAAAATTATTGATGACCAGACCCTTCGCCTCCTAGGAGCACCAGTCTTGGAGGATGCTTTCTCAAAATTTATAGACGATCAAAAGTATGTTTTTGAGGACTCCTCCAAGCGTCTAAGTGAAATTAACCCTCATATGGCATATACTATTTTAAAATTCTGCTTGTTTGTGCCCAAGACCACTTACACTCTCCGTTGTACACCGCTATGGGCCCAAGACCAACTCTTGTCCTCTTTAGATAAAATTATCAGGGAGGCAATCACCAATTTGTTTAATTGCCCTCTAAACGACAGGAGTTGGGTTCAAGCAGTACTGCCGGTTCGTCACGGTGGCCTTGGCATAAGAAAAATTTCTAGTGTAGCGCTGCCAGCATTTCTGTCGTCGGTGCATGGTACCCGCAATCTCGTTGGTAAAATTCTAGGCCCATCGTTTTGCGATGTAGAGATTGCGTACCTGTCCGAGGCCACAAATGCTTGGCTCAGTGCAGCAGCTCCGAATAGTTGTCTTCCACTGAATCTGGCTTCACAGCGTCAATGGGATGAGCCGCTCTGCCAACAGTCACGAGTTCAATTACTCGAAACTGCAAGTAGTGATGCGGAGCGGTCTCGTCTCCTAGCCAGCTGTGAGCCAGAATCGGGGTTCTGGTTGAACGCCATCCCGTCACCAGCCGTAGGAACTCTTCTGGAGCGAACTACATTTAGTTTAGCTGTAAGCCTTCGGTTAGGGGCTAGAACAAACGAGCCCCATCGCTGTCGCTGCGGGGGAGATGTTGATCCCCTGGGTCACCACGGTCTAGCCTGTCGGCGCAGTGCAGGGCGTATTTCTCGCCATGCTGCTATAAATGATGTCATCCGTCGGGCTTTTGCTGCCGCTGGTGTGCCGGCAGTACTTGAGCCTGCTGGTATCAGCCGAGATGACGGCAAGAGGCCCGACGGCATGACACTCATCCCCTGGAAAAACGGACGGTCGCTTGTTTGGGATGCCACGTGTGTAGATACTGTAGCTTCATCCCACCTACAAGCGACCTCCCGTAGAGCAGGTGCAGCTGCTGCAACTGCCGAAGGGATAAAGAGGCGCAAATATGCGGTTCTAGGTGAGCCCTACATATTTGTGCCTTTCGCCGTGGAGACTTTAGGGCCATGGGGTGCGGAGGCTCGTCAATTGTACAGAGAGATCTCGGCACGTCTGATCGACGTCTCCAGGGACCCAAGGGCTGGCGCTCATTTTGGACAACGGCTGAGCCTAGCGATTCAACGTGGAAATGCGGCCAGTCTCTTGGGTACATTACCCTGTGATGACAGCGATCTGGGCTCCATTTTTTATTTAGTTTAAATTATGTTTTTTATTATTCTTAATTTTTTTATTCCTAAGTATTAATATTTATTTTTGTTTATATTTGTAATTATGTGTAAATATCTTTGTCCAGATTAAATAAATTATTTTTTAAATATCAAGGATAAGTACAAAAAATATATACTTATATAGATAAATATCCAAGACCCAGGTCAATATGAAAAAGATCTTTTTCCATCTTGACCTGACCGGGGATCGAACCCGGGACCCCCGTGTCGCAGGCTAGCGTGTTGACCGCTGCGCCACGGAGCTCGACAAGTTTACATAGTCTTCTATCTTTTATTTGTTTACAACTTTCCTGTAAGTTCTTTAGTTTCTTTGGTACGAGCCCGGAAATCAAGACTACCCCATCATCATCATTTCAGCCGAAAGAAGTCCACTGCTGGACATAGGCCTCCCCCAAGGATTTCCAATACGACCGGTTGGAAGCGGCCTGCATCCAACGTCTTCCTGAAACTACCCCAAATTGTGCCAAATTTAGGAAAATGTTGACATGGTTTGCTTGGCAAGACAAGCTATGCCTCAATAACTGTAAGTAACAGAGAGTTAAAATTAAACTCAAACGGTATATTATTTAGTGTATTTCATTAAAGCATACACAGATACCCGAAAAAGGCACCCTTAAGGAAGATTTTTTGTAAAAACTGATAAGAGTACAAAACTTTTGGGCTCCTCAGGAGTAGCACACGGTTAAGAAAGTTGGCTAGTTACTTAGTGGTCTCTACAATATGTAAAAAAATCGCCGATACATATTTGCAATGTTTGTACTTTTTTGGGTCTGTATTGACTGGCCTACTTTGCTAGTACTAACGTACGCGCTGCTCACCTATGTGAGTGACGCCTAACTAGCTACTGTCAGTAGCAGTTTATAGATAGATATGTTTTGAAGTTTTTTTTAAATATTATTTTAGGGCCCTGGATAAGAGTCCTTTACAGCCTTTCTTCATTTATTTCGCCAGATGGCAAGTTATTCTTGTTTGTTGTCAACGAAATGATGGTGTTATTTATTTCGTTGGTTTCACGGAGCCCCTGGCGACAAGTCTTCGCCAATCCACTGGTTTCATCATTGACGACGCAGCAAGGCGGACAACCACCAGCCCGCAAAGTAAATCTCACTACAGCCGCACAATGACAGTCTATTTTAGTTATTCTACACATTGTTCTTAAATATGGGCATTTATAACACCAAATAACACCCATTTCACATTATAAAGTCCACTAGAATCAATTTGCAAAACAATCAAAAACAGACACCGTGTAGTCCGCTCAAATTCCCGCCAAGAACTCTCAGATTTGAAGTGTAAGTTGCACTATGTCGAAAAGCCGTATCGAGCCTGTATTGAAGTAAAGAATTAATACATCTTGGCAAACTGCGATTATTTGGCTCGGGCGGCAGGTGAGCTCAACAGGTGGCCGCACCTGAGATATATAGAAATATATTGTGATGAAAAGTGACACAGTTATAGATACAGAAATTTGGTAGAGGAATGGGATAAAGAGGAGTTTTTTCTGATTTTAACTTTTGCGCTTAAAATATATAATTATGAATACAAACAAGATAACACCGCTGTGGTCCAGTCTCGCTGCGACCACGATAGATGTAACTCCATAAAAACGTCAGCGGAAATAAATAAGAGGTTCGTGCTAAGTCCTTCGAGGAGATTTTCGAAGTTTAAGGTACGAAGCTTATTGGCAGAGTCTTTAAAGTCTTCAAACCCTGGCTTTGTGTAATTTTTTCATCATATCATATTTCTTATGCAATTCGTTCATTAACAAAATGGAAAGATTTTTGTGTAGTGTGTTGCTAAAAATTTTTGTTTTTAATAAGTTGTTACTATTAATGTCTTTATTTCACATTCGTTTCAATGATATTTATTACTTTAAAATCAATTTAAATACATTTTAATTTCAATGATATGAATGAGTACACAAATACAGTAATCGAAAATCTTTGGTTCAGAGTAAAAGGCGCGGAACTGTTTCGGTGGGCAGGTGAGCTCAACTGTTGGGTTAGGCGGCGGCTCAACAGGTGGCCGCACCTGTGATCCACGACGCCAGTAAATAATTGAAGAGTTATCGCTGAATTCAGGTTAACGTAAAAGGTGCGAATATTTTCAATCTGTTTGTTTCTAAAAGTCTATCACTGTACTTTCGGGCCGTGCGCGAAACGTGGTAGGAGTATCGCCGTGTCTAAACCGTGCTTTCAAATCCCGTCAGGGTATTTTGGGATGGTAGATAGGATGGCAACTGTCAATGTATGGACTTTTGAACTAATCAATACTAATCAACAATTGTTTTCCATAATCAGACCAAATCTCGTAAAATAAACTATTAAATTGTTTAAATTAGCTAACTTACGACAGGTAGTCGCTTCGTAAGCAAACTCCACTGGGATCGATCCCGATTCCTGATAAACATTCTTGATAGTTACTCTCGGCAAAGACAACATACCTATTAAATTGTCTTTATATCTTTTTATTACATAGGACGGCAAACGAGCAAGCAAGTCACCTGGTAAGTGATCACCGCTGCCCATGGACTAATGCAACACCAGGGGTCTGACATGAGCGTTGCCGGCCTTTTGTTTTTCCCTCCCCAGAGGAAAGGGGGGATGAGCCTCCGGCTCTCTCACCGAACGACGCATATAGAAGCGGTAAAGCTACTACTCAAATGTCGATTTTCTATAAGAGTGTGGTACTTCTGCAAACGAGCCGGCCCATTCATGCTACTAGCAAAAGTGAATTTCGCCAGCAGCGTGGCTCTACCACAACTGTGAAGTAGTTAACTTCTAAGCCACGGAGATCAATCTTTCGTTCTATGCTCTTTAACTCAACAAAAGTTTTTTTTGGTGGGAAATCAAGGGGTTCAGTTGTCGTTTGCCTTATACAATTTTGCAAATTGATTTAAGTGGACTTTATAATATGAAATTGGTGTAGTTTGGTGTTATAAATGCTCGTGCTCGAGAACAATTTGTGAAATAGTTGGGGTGGACTGTTGAATGGACTCGTATATATTTGTCGCCAAAATCTCCCACGAGGCTGCCAAAGAACATACGCCATCTTTGATGCCACATACCGTACAACACCGATACTTAGTATCTCATTATACTGAACATTGGCAGAATCACTGAAATCTCGGCAGAAGCCATAATTAAAAAGAAGAAAGAAAACTCAACAAAACAAACAAGTAAATAAATCTTCGATAGTCAATAAAGATGTTTGGCAGTTGTTTCGGTGAATTTTCATTAGAACTCAAACAGGTAGTCGTTCACGAGCAAACTCCACTGGGATCAATCCTGATTCCCAATAAACATTCTCAACATTAATATAGTATCGTTGAGTTAGTATCCTGTGACACAAGTTCACAACTTACTGTGGGGCTAGCTCAATTGGTGTTATATGTCCCTATATATTAATATATTTATTTATTCTCGATAGTAAGTAACTCTCAGTTAGGGGATGCATGAATTTAATGGTGACCAGTGCTGCCCCTATTAGACATTCATGATTTTAATCTACGGGAAGATCATTTAATTTTTTTTTTCTGTGGAGCCCTAGATAAACTCAACTACTTTTGCGGGAACTTCTCTTAGCACCATCACCATCAGGTCTTTTTCAGTTTCCACTGCAGAAGCATGACCCTTTCAGTACTACCAGAGCCATAATTAGCCAAGACAGTTGGGGGATTTGGCCTACATTTTCCACTCGAGCCAGACGGCCAGAGTGGAAAAAGTAGGCCAAATCCAGAGCCAGAGCCAGAGTGGAAATTGGAGAGGTCTTTTCGATGTTTATAGGCTTTGTTTAGCTTGTATTTTCTATGTCGCCTTCTACGACATCAACGGGAGGACTTGGAGTGGTTCTATTGTACTCTGCAGGAAACCACACAGATAAATTTTCTTGGCGTTTTTGGCAATAATTGCCACTTTTGGCGGAAACGCTTATTAAAGCTCCACGTTAACAGTTTAACTGTTAAGAGTAGTTCATAAAATACCTTGAAGGAGAGCAGTATTTAAATTAATATTTGCATTTTACTTTAAATGAAATGAAACTTAATTCAAGTTTGTATATCATGTATCGCGTACTGTACGTCTTATTTTTTAATATTTGCAAAATCGACAAACTACTAGCGTTTCAAAAGTGATTAAGTTCATTTAAGTAAGATGGGGGTAGCAGTGGATGGACCCCTCAAAATGCTTTTGCTATCCAATCATCAATATTCATCATTACAACACATTTATAACATGACAAGGACTGTAACTGACTCGAACAAGGAAAATTAGCACCAAAGTGTAATACGCATAAGGTCAAATTTGTAACATCAAAATGTCTGAAAGTGTGCGGACAACTTCAGAAACAAATAAGCCGATCGTGTTTGTCCGCACACTCGGCCGAGCAATACAGTAATAAAAAAAGTTGTCACAACAATCAGTTTCCAATTCGCTGTATAAACATGTTTACTTGTTTTCGTAGTATTCACGAGTAAGCGTTTTCAAAAGGAATTGAAGTTTTCTCGTCGTCAGTTGATGAGTTTTTATTTTTACCCGATTTACACACCTTGAAAGAGGGTAATGTTTTTCGCATGTATTTATATTTACAATGTGTATGGTATTGAGCTAGCGAAGATTAAAATTCACGATTTCGACATGAAGACGAAAGACTTTTGCTCTTTAATAAAACCTGAAAATGAGAAAGAAATATCGGCTGCTCGATACATTTTGGTTCAGTATGTATTGAACGAGAGAAAAATACTTCACTTTGAGACAACTCTTTAATTTTTCTCGATTTCTAACCTGCTCACAGAACAAAAGTTCTTCGTTTCTATGTTAAGTGTTAAGGCTCGAAGCTGGCTAAAATACCTATCTACTTGAAACACAAAAAAAAACTGTCACCTGTCACTGCCGAAAAACTACCTTTACCATAGATTTAAAAAAAATTTTTTTCGTCTCTCTGATTCATACTTCTATGACCTTTACGGATTTTAGGGCATAGAACATACGTCAATTGAGTTTGAATTTGTGGCCCCCAATAGAAACTCAAAGAAATTGTATGACATTTTTTTCATTTTCACCCTCACTCCATTATTTGTCTATGATCTTTATTGCCTAGAGAAAACATAAGGCAGTGAGTCGTCTGATACTAGTAATAGTATCTTCTTCGTAGTTTGTGATTATAGGTGGTCAAAAAAAGAGGATACCTGTTTTTTTGGTTTGGATGATAATGAATGTCGTGTAAAATCACTAAAAATCAAGGGAATCCTTGAGCTGTGAATCCTTGTGTCGGAATTGATAAGGACTACCGCCTGGGGGGTGTCGTTTGTGATAGTCCTTCTGGAATTGATTGATACGTCGATAGAATATGTACGTCACGTTCGTGGTCGCGTGTAAGGATATCTTCCGTGAACTGAGTGTATCTTGAGAGTTTGTGGTCGGAAGTCAAGGGGTACAGTAATTGAAGTTTGCCTTAGACATTGTTGCAAATTGATTTTAGTGAATAATATGAAATTGGTATAGTTTGGTGTTATAAATGCTCGTGCTCATAAACAATTTGTGAAATAGTTAAAGTGGACTGATAAATGGACTCTTATAGATTTGCCGCCAGAACCTCCCACGAGGCATCAAAGAACATACGCCATCTTTGATGCTACTTGGAAGAACTTTACCGTTCAAAACCGATACTTAGTATCTCATTATACTGGACATTGGCAGAATCACTGAAATGTCGGTTAAAGCCATAATATAAAACAGAAGAAGAAGAGTGTAGCTTGTGCTGTGCTGATTTGGTGCGTCAAGACGGCCGTGCGAGCAACGGTAGAACGGGAAGAAGCGATAATCTGGGGTACACCAGAGTTTGGCGCCGGAGACATCCACCACTCGTCAGCATCATGCATCGGCAGTAAGTCATCTTTTCTTGATCAATCCAGCGGGGCGCATTGCCTCCATTTTGAGGATCCCTCACCGATATTTCTGCCAAGATTAGGCTATGGGCCCCCTGATCCGAAGCGTTGGGTTGATAAAAATCGGAGAGGGTGAACCGAACAACTGGTAGCAGAGCGTAGTTGCCTCACTGTCATTTGTACCCTGAAGAGTTAGTGAGATAACCGCCTTGTGGCCACTTACTTGGTCGTTAATAGGCAGGTAAAAATTAGAGAATAGGGCCACGGTCTTGGACAGTGTTGATATAGGTATACATATATACATGGACGCGCATTGGGTCGTCAACGCGCGTCTCGCCTTAGCGGGTAGAGATGAAGACCGACGGGTCGCCTCGCTGGCCGCTCTTCTCCCTCTCAGACGAGGGGGACAAGACCGGTCGTGAAGAAGCCGCTGGAAAAGCAGCCGCCGCGCCGGGTTAGCCGAGCGAGAATAGCCCACGACCCGGCAAAATTGCAGAGGAGAGTTGACACAGCGGATGTAGTGTGGCCACTAGCCACACTACATAACCGCACCTGGCTTCCCGTAGCCCGTGCGGCATCCGAAGGGATTCTTCGCGCTATAAAAAAAAGGTCCCTTTATACATAAGTAGTGATTAACATTGCGTTATTCAGGGGTTGGTACCTACCTAGTCAGTGTAGTGTATAGTGTATACCTAAGTTATGGACAAAAGGTGTTTGGTGTGAACATTGAGAACTTCATTTATATTATCGCTAGTGTTGAACCTTCATAATTCATCTCAAGTAATACTCGCATTGTATTTTATTTCAGTGATATAATTCAATAGTTCCCTATACAAAACTACACCCAGCATATTTTTGTCAATCTGTACATGTGTCCTTCATTCACTATTCAACAAACTCCAAGCCTCAGCCAGGTATAACCGTCTAAATGTGGGTCCTTTCCTGAATTCTAAGAAGATGAAATGGAAGGAACACCGCACTTTCGAGTTTTTTGGCAAAAATAATCCACTCTTATTTCTTAGTTCTTGATTTAACAAGTAAATTATTTAAAAAAAAAACGGGTAGTCTTTTTGAAAGTTTACGTCCACTATATTAATTTTTTGCTTACGTCACAAAGCCTATGTCACTCTGGGAAAGAACCTTATTATAAGTGGGTCCATAGGGCCCACCTATGTCTGGTCATGTCTACTCGGTAAGGTAAAAAGAGGTCCAAATAATTTCAACAATAATAAAATCATCTTTTTGGGCCGTCTATAATTTGCTGGCTATAACTTGGCCGAAAAATTGTATGTTTTTGAAATATCGTATTGCATTTATTTTTTATTACAAAGATCTTTAAAAATATTTAATGCACTTTAATAAAAGTCGAAAATGACAGATTTAATACATGTTGCGAATTTGTTCGTGTGGCTTTCAGTTTATCACTATACAGTTTATACTAATATTGTTGTGTATTTTTTTCTTGTGAAAAACATTTTGTTGACCTCTGACCTCTGTGCGCTGTCTGTAAACAGCTAGCGAACTGATAATTTAATAGCCTGGTGTAAAATAACCTTAACTTAGTTCCTCTGAGCATACCTACAACATAGTAGAAATAAATACATACTATTAAATATTTCTTTACAAATGGAGAAATTTTGATCGCTTTGTAGCCTCCAAGGGGTGATTCAGTCCGTCGGTATTAACAACTATTAATATGGGACCAATGTTGGAATGGAGAAGAATAAAGTGGCTTGTACCATGTCCCTTTTTTTCTTTCATCAATAATAGTACAAAAATTACCAGTCTACATGTAAACATCTATTTGCATCGTTGACCTTTGACCTCTGTGCGCTAGCTGTAAACAGCTTGCAAACTGACACTTTAATAGCCTGCTGTAACATAACCCTAACTTGGTCACGTCTAGCACACTCGTTACACAACAGAATATATGAAAATATTAGTTGTAAAATGTTGAACATAAATTGTAGCTTCTAACATTAAATTGTAATTTTTTAGATGCTTACATAAGCCAAATACACGACCCATCGCTTTGTTTCGGTTTACTTCTAATCAGATAATGAAAAATATAAAAATGCGCTAGTAAATAATACTGTTTAGTACTTCTGGCATTATTTTGCATACGATATTAGTTGAGCAAAGTAGCCACTTTTGGAAGTACTTCACAATTCAGTCAATTTTTTACACAGTGAAAACAAATATACTACGAGTAATTTTAGATTTAGTTCTCTTTTATTATTCTCATTTAAGAGTTAAAGAAATTTAGCTTTTAAGGTTAGATGTCATTTTATTTTTAAATCTTAAATATAAATCCTCCTTTTAAAATCTGGTGGAAAAAAATATGTTTTGACGAAAAAGTCTGTTGTCATTGTTTTTCTCCTTAATAAATGTTTTATCTTCCATGATGGGCTGGAAGAAAAGAAGAAACGTAGACTGTACCTGCTTCTTCCCTTCGAGCGCAGATCATGTTTAACAGGAACATAGATAAATACTGTCCTAATACAAATAATAGCATATTTGTGTTGAAATATGCTCGAACTAAAAATTATTTTGATATTAAGTTTGCATGGAAAATTCATTGGTCGCCGGCTTCTTAAAGCCGATAGAGGGAATGGCCGAAAATCTGAAGAATCATGTCAATAGGCGATGCGGTTAGCAACCCATCACTATTTTGATTCCGTTTTCCACCTACACGCACCAACAAGCTGAACGTGGCCATTAAGTCTTCTTGACCTGGGCTCTGTCTACCCCGCAAGGGAATAAACGTGACAATATGAATGAATTAATTAATAAATGTTGAAGATTCTCATATAATTGCAGTGCTGTGCAGATAGTAAAAAGCATCATCATCATCAGATCGTTTTTAGTCTCCACTGCTGGGAGCACGACCCTTTCAGTACTACCAGAGCTATATTATATCTGCCATAGCAGACAGAGGATTTGGACTGAACTAACCACGCTGGCCAGACAGGTTGGAGAGGTCTCTTTGGTGTATACAAGGTGTAACATGACCCTCGACATATCCGTAAAAGGGTGAGTGACACCGTCAATATGAACAACTTTTCCTATGGGGTCAACGCTGGGAACTCGAAAAAAATTTTTGCTTCCCATACATTTCACCCGGGCGGCAAATTTGTTTTATATGAAATTGACGATAATTTTTTTGAGTTTCCAGCATTGATCACATAGCAAAAGTTGTTCATATTGAAGAGCTGGCTCACCCCTTTAAGGGTATGTCGACAGTCATGTTACAGCCTGTATAAGCTTTGTTTAGCTTGTGTCTCTTAAGTCGCCTTTTACGACATCCACGGGAAGACTTGGAGTAAAAAGTAATTTTCATATTATTTCATTTATTTCAATATTAAACGTAGCGCCCGTTAACTTTTATAGATTCAATTATTATGATATCTGGTGTTATTGAGGTGACGCAATATTAATATTTGTTTATATTTTACTAAAATGGATTTTAATTTTAGGTATTACTATAAATACATAAAGAAAATTGAGCTCCAAATGAAGTTGTGAACTTGTGCCGTGGTATTCCTCTATTTCATTTATAGAACTATTTTTTTTTGTATCTGTTTCTACTGTCGAAAATCATAAACGAAATCTTAGTTTGAAACCCAGAAAAATATGATTCTTTATAATCTTTTTTGGATTCAACAAATTATTGATGAAAAAAATGTAATCTGTTATATATTTCTTATGTTCATAAAGATACACCCATTAGTGTGCCTATGAAGGTATAGACAGTTCCAATATTTGACAATAACAACAATAACAGCGATATTAACGTCGAACGTTCTGCTCGTAAAGCTTTATAGTCAGTTATTATGGCACGACTGTGTTATTGCTGTGTTTACGCACTATCAATAACGTGTTTATATTTGCAGAATTAATTCAAACAGATAAATATATTACTATAAACATAGTCGTGCCGTGTAAGCCACACAGGGCAGAGTGGAATAGAACCACTCCAAGTCTTCCCGTTGATTTGGTAGACGGGTACTTAGAAAACACAAATTACACAATACTTAAAACATCAAAGAGACCTCTACAACCCGTGTGGCCAGCGTGAAGAGTGTAGGCCGAATCCTCTGACTGCTCTGTCTAATTATCGGGCCCTGGTAGTACAGATAGGCTCGTGCTTCTGAAGTGCACAGAGTAAAAAAATCATATTGTGATGATTTTGATGCAAGTACTCCAGTTTCCTTTAAGCCCTCCGCTGCGCGTTGGGCTTAAACATACTCTTAAACAGCAATAGATCGTTTTCTCCTCTCGATGTACAATGAACTATTATTGTTCTAATGCCAAAGATTACTTTTGACTCCTACAACCAAACTCCCTAATGAATCGTGAAATCCTCCTGTCACTTTGATAGGTCCATGTGTAATGGCTCGGAAGACCTTCCTGTAATACATTAACCTTAACTGAACTCGCAGGCTACGGAAATAATTTTTTGTAGGTCAGCCTCTATTCTGTTTATTTATTAGGGTAACTCTCCAAGTTTGGTATCGGAAAATATTTCGTTTCGTGGGACGCAATCTTTATCTACGGTGCAAGGCTTATATCATCATCATCAGGTCTTTGTTAGTCTCCACTGCGGGAGCACTCTTTATACTACCAGAGCCATATATTAGCCAGAACAGTCAGAGGATTTGGCCTACACTCTCAACAAAATTAAGCAATGAATACAAAACAGCTCTCAAAACGGATGATCGTCAGTCTGGAGTCATCAATTATTAATAGGTTCTTGTCAATACGGTAGTTGCCTAATGTTAAAATTATATACAATTTGTTTCTAATGATACTAATTTCTATCTAAAAACACTATAAAGAACATTTTTAATTTGATATCAATTGATTAAGTGATCTTAAAGCTTCTTTAAAGATTGGTGAATAGGACCATTTTTAAAAGTATGAAAATCCTTAATTACAATTATTCTCTATTGTAGTCCGCTAAATTTATAGCAACTTTTATAATGAAACCATAACCACAAACGAAATATTTCGTATAGCTACCAAACAAAGTTCTCACGCCACCCATACAAAATACAAGCTTGTTACGTCACAAAGATGTAGGCATTTCAATGGCGCGTTTTCACGTTTAAAAATTAACGTCTAAAAACATGTGTCTTTAAAACTTTTATATCTGAAAGAGTTTTTTGTTTAGAAATGTATTTCTGTCACTATTGTGTTTATTTTTGGCAGGTTAGCAACACGAAAAAAATTTTAGTCAACATGCCCATTGTATTCATGTCAAGCAAGTGAGTTTCTTTTGAGAGAACATCAAAACATCTGAAGCTACGAGTATGCTGGTTTAGTCATAAAAAAGAAATTAAAAATAAAATAGAGAAAAATCGTTTATATGGTATCAAAAAATCGCTGGTCTGGGAGAAAAGAAAAAAACGTAGAAGGTACAAGCTGCTTCTCTTCCCGTGCAGATCATATAAGCCGATCGAGGGAATGGGCATGAGGACTCATGTTAATAGGCGATGCAGTTAGTAACCCATCACTGTTTTGATTCCGTTCTCCATCTACAAGCCCGCCAACATGCTAAACGTATCCTTTAGGTTCTGTAGACCTGGGCTCTGTCTACCCTGCAAGAGAAGAAGACGTGATAGTATGTATACTATGTATGAATACAAAACAGCTCTCAAAATAAATTATCTTTAGTCTGGAGACATATAAATTATTCATAGGTTCTTGTCACTTGTATTCATGTTTAGCAACGGAGTATCGTTTTTAACCGATTGACACACCCAGAAGAGGGATAATGTTTTTTGCGTATATGTATCAATGATATGTATGTCTGTTATGTTATTTCCTCCTATAGCCTAAACGGCTTGACCGATTTTAAAGTGTGAGTTATACTTTGTTTCAAGTTTATTCCAAACACAATTACTTAACCTAACAAGTGGATAAAAATATAAAATAAAAACTGCCTTTATGACTGTTTATGTCCCTTATATGGTTTTTTTTTGCTGACGTTGCTCTCAATATGGAAACATCGTCATTCCGAGGAAATATCAATAAATAAATAAATATAAAATATATAAGGACAAATCACATAAATTGAGCTAGCCCCAAAGTAAGTTCTTAAGAAAGACTTGTGTTATGGGATACTAACTCAACGATACTATATTTTATAACAAATAAATATATAGATAAACATCCAAGACCCAAGTCAATCTGAAAAATATCATTTTCCATCTTGACCTGACCGGGGATCGAACCCGGGACCATCCGTGTCACGGGCCGGCGTGTTGACCGCTGCGCCACGGAGCTCGTCAATAATTCATAGTTTCGTGCCACTCTAGTTTGTGTCTGCGAAATTTTGAGTGAGGATGCCAAAACTTAAGAGCCTCGAAGTCCATCGATGTCATATGAAAATAGTATTTTCCCGCGCCTTTGCTTGCGGCTAAGATGATCCCTCAAGAAATGACAGATAGGTTCCCGGCAGAGTAGAATTAATAGAGAAAAACAACTTAACAAAGCTTATAAACATTATAGAGACGTCACTAACCCCTCTGACCAGCATGGAGAGTGTAGGCCAAATCCTCCGACTGCTCTGGCTGATAGCTCTGGTAGTTCAAAGAAGTTCGTGCTCCTGCAGTGGAGACTAATAAATAAGGAATAAGGAAAAGCTATCTTTGATGTAAACACTTGTAGATTTTGATATGACATAATGAAACAATGAATACAAAACAGCTCTCAATATGGGAACATCGTCAGTCCGGAGACATCGATCAATAATTCATATTTTCATGCCACTTGTATTTGTATCAAGCACCAAAAGTTTCGTTTTTGATTGAGGATGCGAGGGACTCGAGAGTCCTTGGACCCATCGAATTCAAAAGTATCATAAGATTCGGATAACCTACTTCAGCAAATAATTTAAGCAGATTCATCAATCGCATAGTAAAAGTTTTAATTCGTGATTCGTCCACATAAATTTTACGTGGTGCATTATACAATAAAACATATCGTTTATATTTTAAAAATAATTAAATGGAAAATAAGCAATCGTGTACCTAGTAACTAATACTTGGTTATTATGATATAACATAATAAGCAATGAATACAAAACAGCTCTCAATATGGGAACATCGTCAGTCCAGAGACATCTATCAATAATTCATATTTTCATGTCACTTGTATTTGTATCAAGCACCAAAGTTTCGTTTTTGATTGAGGATGCGAGGGACACGAGAGTCCTTGGACCCATCGAATTTAAAAGTATCATAAGGTTCGGGTATCCAACTTCTGCAATTTGAATTTATATTTAACATCAATCATTAAGTAAAAGCTTAAACCCGTGACTGGTCCACGTGTATTTAAAGATACATAAATTTCACGCGTTGCATTCTGCAAAATACATTGCATTTATATTTTAAATGTGATAAAATGAAAGAGCCAGCAATCGCGTAGAAAATAATACGTGATGATTCTTTACAAAGCAATTCCTGTACGTATTTTAAACTTTCACTTCAACCGATTGTTTTTGCTTCTTTAACCAATGAAACCACATTTTATGTACTTTTAAACTTTAATTTCTACGTACGTGAAGAACCCAGATCGACAAAAAAATTTTTATAAGGTTTGACATTTGACAGCCAAAAGCGCGGTAGCCAGAATGTTTTTTTAATTACTTCGGCTTTAGACAGATTCTGATGTGACATGATTTATCAATGAATACAAAACAGCTGTCAAAATGGGAACATCATCAGACCGGAGACATCTGTCAGTAATTTATATTTCCATGCCACTTGTATTTGTGTCAATCAACGAAGTTTCGAGTTTGTGGTGGGAAGTCAAGGGGTGCAGTTGGGGTCTGCCTTGGACGATTTTGCAAATTGATTTTGGTGGACTTTCTAATATAAAATTGGTGTAGTTTGGTGTTATAAATGCTTGTGCTCATGGAACTATTTGTGAAAAAGTTAAAGTGGACTGTTATATGGTCTCTATACACTTGTCACATAAGCTCCCGACCACGAGGCATCAAAGAACATACGCCATCTTTAATCCTTCTTGTTACAACTTTACCTTACAACACAGATACTTAGTACCCAATTTACTGGACATTGGCAGAATCACTGAAATCTCGGTGGAAGCCATTTTATAAAACAGAAGAAGAAGAACGAACTTTCGTTTTCAAGTAAGGATGCGAAGGACACGAGTCCTTGGACCCATCGAATTCAAAAGTATCACAAGATTCGGTTAGCCTACTTCAGCAATTAATATTTGAGTAGGTACATCAAGCTGTATAGCCCGTGATTCGTCTATGTGTATGTACATTTTAAAATGTATATGAATTTTCGCGGTCCACTTGGACCCATCGAATTCAAAAGTATCACAAGGTTCGGTTAGCCTACTTCAGCAATTGATATTTGAGTAGGTACACCAAGCTGTATAGCCCGTGATTCGTCTATGTGTATGTACATTTTAAAATGTATATGAATTTTCGCGGTCCACTTGGACCCATCGAATTCAAAAGTATCACAAGGTTCGGTTAGCCTACTTCAGCAATTAATATTTGAGTTGGTACACCAAGCTTTATAGCCCGTGATTCGATACATTTTAAAATGTACAGACACGTAGGTATGTACATTTTAAAATGTATATGAATTTTCGCGTTCCATTATGTAATCTAACGAGAGCTCACCCGTGGCTCCGCTCGCGTTAATATGGGATGAAAGGTAGCGTATGTCCATCTCTGTATTCAGACAACGTGTGTGCAAAATTGCATGATGATGGGTTCAGTAGTTACGCCGCGAAAGTGGAACAAACAAACCAACGAACTCAAAAATTGACCCTCAACATAGCAACTCACTTTCACATTAATAGTATTAGTTAGGATTAGGATTACAATTTTATAAATGTAGTGAATGTTTGTTTAAACTATAGTCTTTCGTATCTTACGTAGCTCTTGTTGACGAGCTCCGTGGCGCAGCGGTCAACACGCTTGCCTGCGACACGGATGGTCCCGGGTTCGATCCCCCGTCAGGTCAAGAAGGAAAATGATCTTTTTCAGATTGACCTGGGTCTTGGATGTTTATCTATTTAAGTATCTATTATAAAATATAGTATCGTTGAGTTAGTATCCCATAACACAAGTCTCGAACTTACTTTGGGGCTAGCTCAATCTGTGTGATTTGTCCGTATATATTTATTTATTTATTTACGTACAATCTTGTATCAATGTCTTCAATAATTTAATTTTAATTTTGCATTTGTTACAGGTACTGGCAAATAATCTGCGATTTGGATATTAATCAATTGGTAAGATTTCTTTATTACAAAATCAAAATATTCGTCGATTCACTTGCAGTTACTATTGTTTTTCTCAAAAAGTAGTTTTTAGTACGCCGAATGAATTTATCTCCTAAACGCTTAGACAGGCGTCTCACGTCTTGTCAATATCGTCGGCGCGAACGAGATGATATTCCTTGGATGCTTATAAGGTCAGCTTTATATAGATCCTAACTAGCAGTTACCCGCGACTTCGTCCGCGGTGACTTCAGGTTTGAAATGCGGGGATACAAAGCGGTAAACTAAACATATACCTCGATTTACCCCCTTAGAGGTTTAATTTCGGGAAACTATTAAAAATGTTACTCATTATTTTTGCCGTTCTCAATTTACACGAAATTTCATACAAATATGTCCAAGAAATAAAAAGTTTCATATAAACTTTAATCCTCTATTTCACCCCCTTAGGGGATGACTTTTGAAAAATCCTTCCTTAGTGGATGCTGCAGGAATACGTAAGGAAAATTTCAAATTTCTAGCTCGAAGGGTTTGGCCTGCGCGTGATCTTTGATAATTGCCCATTTTTTAAAGTATTAAAATGAATATAGTATGTTATCCTTAATATATAGACATATGCCATCGCGGACTTTTCTGTAGACCTTAATAAGATACACAATTCCACCATACATTGTTTTGTTAATCTCAAAGGGTTTAGACAGCGTTTTTGTTGAAAGCTCCCAAACGGCTCATTTTTTTACGACACCTCCAACAAATATCGTTGTTATATACAAAAATGTATACAAAAACTTAACAAACTATATACTAAAACCTTCCTCGAGAACCACGCTATCCATTGGAGGAAACCGCATGAAAATCGGTTCGGTAGTTTTGGAGTTTATCGCGAACAGACAGACAGACAGACAGACGCGGCGGAGGACTTTGTTTTATATATGTAGTGATATGTAGTGGGATATAGTAGGCAAAGTTGATATATTAAGAGTCCCACGTAAAGCCGCAATCCCATACAAACGTAGTTTCATTTTTGTCTCAACCAAATTTCGTACATACGACCGGATAAGGCATATTGATGTTTATAATCAGATTTCAATTTTAAAAACAATACCTATACAAAATTACAGAGAGTACAAGTTTTCGATACGAAACTTCAACTCGCTGTAATGTTGTATATTATACATTTGTATGGAATTGCGGCTTCCCGTGGGACTCTCAAGCTGTAATAATGTAAATGCAAATCTACAAACTGCCGCAACGCTACCATCAAAGGTACGCACACATTAAGACGGGACGCAGTGCAAAAATCCGGTTATATTGCTCGCGTGTATTTTGTATGACAATATACATGAGCGATCTAAACGGATTTCTGCACAGCAGTCCGTCATAATATGCGCGTACCTTTAATAGTAACGTTGCTCATGTCGCTATGTAAAGACCTGCCAAAAATAAACAGAATAGTGACCGAAATACATTTCTAAACAAAAAACTGTTGCAGATATAGAAGTTCACAACTTTGTATTTTGTATGGGCGGCGTGAGAACTTTGTTTGGTAGCTATACGAAATATTACGTTTATGGTAATGGTTTCATAATAAAAGTTGCTATAAATTTAGCGGACTACAATACAGTTTAATTGTAATTTAAGATTTTCATACTTTTAAAAGTGGTCCTATTTACCCAACTTTAAAGAAGCTTTAAGAACACTTAACGAATCGATATCAAATTAAAAGTTTTTTTATAGTGTTTTTAGAAAGAAATTAGTATCATTGTAAACAAATTTTATATAATCTTAACATTCGGCAAATACCGAATTACCCCGTTTTTTTTTTATATAGTGACATATCACACAAATTGAGCTAGCCCCACAGTAAGTTGTGAACTTGTGTCGCAGGATACTAACTCAACGATACTATATTTTATAACATATACTTATTATAGATAAACATACAAGACCCAGGTCACTCTGAAAAAGATCGTTTTCCATCATGACCTGACCGGGGATCGAACCCGGGACCCCCGTGTCGCAGGCTGGCGTGTTGACCGCTGCGCCACGGAGCTCGAGAGTTTATGCATATCATCTGCTCATTCAGTGAGAAAACCTAAAATAAAAGCGTATAATAGTACGAGGTAATGAAGCGATAACAATTTATCAGGAGCCAAAGACCATTCGTAGTAATTTATTGAAGGTCTCTGTAAGTCAGGTTGCGGTCACAACCTTCGACGGCGGTAAACAGGATCATACGTTTTCTTCTGCCGAATTATAAAAAATCGGCCAAGTGCGAGTCGTTCTCGCGCACTAAGGGTTCCATTACATTATCTATACAACATTAGACTATCAATTAAAACGGTTAATAAGCCGGTAAGCAGTGTGGTTCCCGGCAGAGAAGAATAGGACCACTCGAAGTCTTTCCGTGGATGTCGTAGAAGGCAGCTTAGGAAACGGAAGCTAACAAAGGTTACAAACATCAAAGAGACCTCTCCAACCCGTCTGGCCAGCGTGGAGAGTGTAGACCTCTGGCTGATATATGGCTCTGTTAGTACAGAGAGGGTTGTGCTCCTGCAGTGGAGACTAAACAAGACCTGATAACGATGACGAAATATTTCAAGCGTCTACCTGTAACCGTTATTAATTTTGAGCAAAAACGGCTTAAAAATTATGTTTATTGTATGGAAGCCCCTCTCAAACATTTATTTTAATCTGTTTTTTATATTTTTTGACATAGCGGTAACAGAAATACATCATCTGAAATTTTCAACTTTCTAGCTATCGCTGTATATGAGATACAGCCTGGTGACAGACAGACAGACGGACATTGAAGTCTCATGTATAGGGTCCCGTTTTCACCCTTTCGGTACGAAACCCTAAAAATGATTTCAAAACCCTTGCACGTTGTAAGGCCTACTGAATAGCTCTCTCAGAAAGACGTTCATAAAGACGAGTCTATTAACCTCTGAACTTTCTCTGAATGTGGTTCAAAAGCTGCGCGGAAATGACGCTTATTGTGTTGTGCTTAAAGCACATTAACGCGTGCACTTCCTTTCAATGATCACCTGAGCTGCATTCGACATTGCGGTGTGAAATATGACGTCACAGATTTATATTAAGCTAGATGAGGTCGTTACCTGTTTTCACCTATCTCTGACTTTGAGTGCTCCTACTTCAGTTAATGTGTGACGTTAAAACCTATGCAGCGTGTAACATGACCTTCGACATACTATTACCCTTAAGGGTGCTCCTTGGCCATTTCGACTCTAACCTCTATAAAAATGGTTAAACATAAAGCACAATCCCCAAAAAAACACATATTGTTGAATGGTTTATAATCTTTACCTGCTGAGGAGGACTTTTTTCTAAAGTTCATAGTTTTTTAGAAAAAAAAAGTACCGCGAACATCAATTTTTATTACAAATATTCACTAACTAAGTAACTCTTTGTCTTAGAGTCACGCAGTTTTTATGTTCAATACAATACCAATCAACCTACAAACTCTCCCGAGGAATTTTTATTTTACAGATTATTCTTCTTTTTAATATTAAATTTATGTTATTTAATTAGGTATGTATATTTTGAATGCGCGCGGGCGACGGGCGGCAGTTGACCGCTGACTTTCTGACGGGGAACTAAGGTTCAAAACTCGGCCCATATCCTGAAGGTCATTAGCGCATGTACCAGCCTTAAAGGGGTGACTCAATAGGACCGTCAGTAGGAACAACTTTTCTAATGGGATCAAAGCTGTGAACTCGAAACAATTTTTGCCATTTCCATTCATTCACAAGTCGAACTCCGTGGCGCAGCGGTCAACACGCTAGCTTGCGACACGGGGGTTCTAGGTTCGAACCCCGGTCAGGTGAAGATGGAAAAAGGTCTTTTTCATATTCACCTGGGTACTGGATGTTTATTTATATAGCATCCTGCGAGCCTGCGACACAAGTTCACAACTTACTGTGGGGCTAGCTCAATTTGTGTGATATGTCCCTATATATTTATTTATTTATTTTGTTTCCATTCCACACATTCCAAACAAATATGTATAAAAAAGTAGATTTTTTTAGTAAGTAGCATTGATCCCATAGTAAAAGTTATTCATAGTGACGGGCCGAGTTACCCCTTTAAGGATACGACGAAGGTCATCTTACACGCTGTATACGAATAACTAATTGACTCCAGCAAAACACAAAAAATCAATAATAATATTAAAACTTACGCGAGATAAATTCATTATGAAAACACGGCTTTACTCACGTTTTATTACGTCGGATCCGCCGACTAGTTTCGGTCTGTTACGAAGACCATCATCGGGGCCAGTGAAAGGGGTGGTGTCACGACGGTTGCGCTTCCCTCAAAACACCTCTTAATCCGGCAAATCGGTTTGCTCGTTGTTGCCATACCTCACTGTAAAGGTTAAAACTTACGCAAGATAAATTCATTATGAAAACACGGCTTTACTCACGTTTTATAACGTCGGATCCGCCAACAAGTTTTGGTCAGTTACGCTTCCCTCAAAACACTGAGGCACGCGTAACCGTCATGACGCCACCCCTTTCACTCGCCCCGATGATGGTCTTCGTAACAGACTGAAACTAGTCGGCGGATCCAACGTAATAAAACGTGAGTAAAGCCGTGTTTTTATAATGAATCACAAAAAAATCTTTCTTTGCTGAGTTATTTTATTATTCCCTACATATTAATCTATCTCCTACAGAAAAGAAGCAAATTGTAAAGGTATTCTACATTTTTCCTTACTCAGAAAATTGCTTAATGCATCTAGCTTAATATTTGGGGGTAATCTGTGTATTCAATACAGGTCTGTGAACGCGTGATACAAAGGTACCTAGGAAGATATCCTAAAAGCTTAGTTCTACTTCGTTAGTATTGGTTCTACTTATCGCGTTCTATCCGCGTTCTAATTAAATTATTTGGTTTGACTTAAATAATTCTTTAAAAATTAAATTATTTGTTTAGTCCAAATTTATTTTATTTGGGAAAGTAGGTAAGTGCAGTGTTTTATTGTAGTCAGAGTTGCAATATTCTTCTGATGATACATTCCAAGAAGTAAAGTTTTTTATTATGAAAACACGGATTTACTCACGTTTTATTACGTCGGAATTATTGAAACTAGTCGGCGGATCCGACGTAATAAAACGTGAGTAAGGCCGTGTTTTCATAATGAGGTTATCTCGCGTAAGTTTTAATATTATTAAAGTTAGCAAAGTTTAGTTGAAGCCTATGACCTTTCTCAGGCTCAAGACTATCTGTGAACCAAATTTCATTTAAATCGGTTGAGTTTTGGCATAAAAGCAAACAGACAGACAGAGTTATTTTCGCATTTATAATATTAATATGGATAATATTGAATGAAACTATGAAAGTATGGATCATGTCAGTTATTTCTTTAGTTGGGCTACAAATAACGATTTTATTCTTGAAATATTTCCTCAGAAACATACTGCAACTCTCACTACACAAAAACACTTTACCTATCTACCTAATTTCCTAAATAAAATGAAGTGAGTAAAACAAAATATTTAATTAGAGCTGCTAATACCGCCCGTACAACACTAATTATCAGCAGCTGTTTCCTACTTATTGAATGGTTCTGATAATTAGGAGGCAGTCAGCCCGAGGGTATTGATGCAATCATTGTTTTTTGTTTCCTTTTGGTCCCAGTTCCAGTCCACGGGAATACTTGGACTTAGTCAAAACAAATAATTTAATTAGAGTTGCTAAATCCACCCGTACAAGTCTAATTCGCAGCAATTGCTTGCTGATTATTGAATGGTTCTGATAATTAAGAGGACGTCAGCTCGAGGGTATCGATTCGACCTTTGTTTTTTTCGGTTTAGGGTTTGGGATTCCTCTTATGACTGAACTTTTTAGGGTTCCGTATCCAAAGGGTAAAAACGAAAACCTATTTACGAGGCTTCGATGTCTGTCTTTCTGTTTGTCACCAGGCTATATCTCATAAACCGTGATAGCTAGAGAGTTGAAATTTTCACAGATCGATTGATCGTTTACTCGATAGTCTAATGTTGTATAGATAATGGCACGGAATCCTTGATCTGCAAGTCTGACTCACACTTGACCGATTTTTCTTTCTTGTCAAGTGTAGTATATAACAATGAAGTCACATTGTTCTTTGACAGATGACTGATGATGATTTGATGAAGTTTTCGATACGAAACTTCTCCTCGCTGTAATTTTGTATAGGTATTGTTTTTAAAATTGAAATCTGATTATAAATATCAATATGCCTTATCCGGTCATATGTGCGAAATTTGGTTGAGATTGGCTTAACTGTTGTAAAACGAAAACCAAACTACGTTTGTATGGGATTTCGGCTTTACGTGGGACTCTTAAAGCCCAAGCCTAATTTTTATTTGTTATCTAATCTATTAACTTATTTAGTCTATGCCCAGAGACTTGTAGAAAGTTTTATAGATTGGGCTGCCGACAAACATGGCGATAGAGGAAGTCCGCCGCCGCGTCGTCTACGTCTTTGGATTTCAAGAGCCATTTACTTAGTGGAATAATGATTCTGATGATAGGTATTTTAAGAGATTAAATTACTATCGCCAATATAAATAACCTTGAAGTTTATAACTATTTACACTTATATTATTTAAAAGGATTAAATTTTTAATAAAAAGTTAAATAGTAACCAAGTGTAAATCGGACTCGCCTATATTGGGTTCCGTACTAGCAAGCATAGCTTATGGTAAAATTTAGTGTGTGATTATCTGTGTTTTAATTAACATGATTTAAAGATATTTTTTCAAGATGTTAGGCTTTTTGTAGGAATAGATTTTTTATTGGTATATTAAGTCTATGCCCGGAGACTTGTAGAAAGTTTTATAGATTGGGCTGTCGACAAACATGGCGATAGAGGAAGTCCGCCGCCTCGTCGTCTACGTCTTTTGGATTTCAAGAGCCATTTATTTACTTAGTGGAATTATGATCCTGTTCGGAGGATCCAAGTACGGTGTTGATCTATTTATATGAGTATATGCTGTAAGATGAATTAAAATAAATACAGGTGAAGATTGTAACGAAATACAAAAGGATTTGTAGGTAGAACCTAGGGGCTTAATTTCTATAAGGGATCAAAATTGAGACGATTTGCTAGCCGCATCACCTTACATTTCTATTCGTTTTCTGGCTGGCTTTTATTATCAGTGTGAAATAAAAACTCAGTATACTTTACTCAGAAATAAGTTAATAATACCTTAACCGATTCTTAAAGAGGCGACTCAGTCCGTCAATATGAAGAACTTTTACGGGAAGATAGGGTTTTATAAATATGCTAGCTTTAGCCCGCGGATTCGCTCGCGTTAGTGTCGATCCCTCGGGAACAGTATTCTTTCTCCGGGATGAAGGGTAGCCTTTGTCCTTTTCCGTACTCTAGATGATGATCGGTTCAGTAGATAGGGCTTGAAAGCGTAACAAACAAACTCACTTTCGCATACATAATATTAGTTGGGAAGTTGGGATTGTTCACCTTTTATTTTCCCAAACCAACATACCTCTATAAGAGTATTCCACAATGATTTTCATTTAGGTTTGTCATCCGATCAATTCGATGTCTAACTGTATAAGATGTGTGTATTCCCGATTGCCACATCTCTAATAAGCGATTCAGTTCACCGCTCAACAAATTAGCCGAGTTACCCCATTTCTAGTTCGCAGCAGTTAGTTCTCCCTATCTAGTTGAGTGTTTTGGATAATGTTTGTGATTCAATTAATAGTCTCACAATATCGTTTAGTCTCAATATAGACCACACACAAGTATTTTTACTTTTTATTTGCTTATATATAGCTCTGGTAGTGCAGAGAGGATCGTGCTCCTGCAGGGGAGACTAAAATAGCTGATGATGATGATGATAGAGGAACCCCTAAAACTAAACCAAAAAAACAAAGATGGAATCAATACCCTCGGGCTAACTACCTCCTCACTATCCATTCATTCAAAGTTGAAGTATTTTTCTGAGGAAATATTCCAAGAATAAAACCGTTCTTTGTAACCAAACTAGAGAAATCCCAGATCCATACTTCCATACTATCTATATATTCATACTAAATATGGCGGGTAGGGTTTTATTAACACATCTATTATTTTCCCAAACCAATGTAGGATTTAGATTGGATTAAATTAAACGATATCTGTCTAACTATATAAGATGTGAGTATTTTCAATTGCCACGTCTCTAATAAGAGATTCAGTTCACTGCTCAACAAATTAGCCATTTCTAGTTCGCGGCAGTTCTCCTAGTTGAGTGGTTCGGATAATGTTTGTGATTCAATTAATCGACTCACAGTATCATTTAGTCTCAATAAACGTATTTAAAGGTCAGAATAGCTACTGAGATTATTAATTCCAAAACTAAGCCTCTCCAAAGTACACATGCCTTGATACAAACAAGTCTATGGCATAAAATTATTGTTTGTTTTTCCTGTGTGTTCATGGCGAACAGTGGTGTAATTTTTTAAGCTGAACAAAGTTCAAAAACATCTAAGGCACAAAGTAGGACAAATCTTCTGACTGCTTTCGTTAATTAATGGCTCTGGTCGTACAGAGAAGTTCGTGCTCCTGCAGTGGAGACTAAACAAAACGTGATGATGATGAAAGATAAGTTTAATTTTCACGGTAAATATGTAATGGATTATTCAAAAACATGAATCATAAAAAAATCCCTTTCCCATCTGCCAGTCACAGACCGTAGCCGATTTCCGCGCGGCAGTTATTTCCTGATTGAACGAATCCGCCCAATTAGCCGCCCGCCCTGCGAACACCCGCCCGCCCAAGCTGAGTGGAAACGGTGTGAAATTTGCGGAGAACAATGTAAAAGGAATCCACATTTCTGAGAAAGCTTTTTCAGAGTTCCGTCCGAAATTGAATTACGTGTATATTTTTTCTAACGTTGATGCCCTAACTTTCTCTACATGAATAAGTTTGTGTTACAAAATAAAAATAAAGGTAAAGGCGATACTAGTGTTACATAAAAAGCAAGACATTAAAGGTTAATACGACGAAGTAATTTTCAAAATGAGTTAAAGTTTATTTTTATTTTTAAGTTAATGATTTGAAAGTTTTTGAGTCTATCACAGACAAACATTTACAGTTATTCTCTTTGCTCCTAATATAACTTTTAGTCTCCTCTCAAACCAATACTGTCCGACTGCTTGGAAAATCCAGAAGTCTATCTATAAGCAGGCCTTAATTTAGACCAGTGCTTTTTAAGAGATTGGCGGTCTATACGTTAGTATTATATTGTCTTTAGTAAAACTAACTTGAGAAAATGACAAGGTTACAGATATACACGGCAAATAGGTATGTAATGGATTATTTAATAACATAAAGAACAACAGAATTCGTTTCCCATCTGCCAGTCGCAGACCGCTGCCGATTTCCGCGCGGCAGTTATTTCCTGATTGAACGGATCCGCCCAATTAGCCGCCCACCCTGCGAACACCCGCCCGCCATGCCGAGTGGAAACGGTGTGAAATTCACGGTGAACAATGGAACAGGGATCTACATTTTCGAGAAAGTTTTTTCAGGATACTTTCTACAACTTAAGCCTGTGTAATTTTTCTAGCGTTGCTGGCGTTACTTTGTTTGCGTAAATATGCCTATTTTCATCATCATCATCAGGTCTTTTTAGTCTCCACTGCAGGAACACGACCCTCTCTATACTACCAGAACCATATAGAAGTATTATCCAGAGCAGTCAGAGAATTTAGCCTACACTCTTCACGCTGGCCAGACGAGCTAGAGAGGTCTCTTTGATGTTTGTAAGCTTTATTTAGCTTGTGTTTCCTAAGTTGCCTTCTACGACATCCACGGAAGACTTGGAGTGGTCATATTCTACGCTGCTGGGAACCACACGCTATGCTTATGTTACCCGCTTTTATTTCAAAAATCGATTGGTTTTTTTTTGTAATTACCGACTAGCAATTTCTTGCGACTTTGTCAGCGTTAAGTAAAGCCTATATCACCTAGAGATAAATTAACAAATTACAGGTATACCCTTTTTATACCTGTATTCTAGGCAATATAATACCTAAGGGACATTTCAATAAAACATGTAGAGAGGACGCTCGTCCTTATAGGCAAAATTGCTGAAGTTTCGCGACTCTCTGGCAGACGCGACCACTGACTGGTAAACAAATAGATTAAATAAACTTTTTTTTAATAACTTTTATACTTCTATCTTTGTACTTTAAACTTTTTTTGTGTAAACTGTGCCTATACATTATATACCTATATATAATATTATTTATATATTTTTATGTATATAAACAGGACTTTGCACGAACCTTTTATTTCTTTGTTTCCGCTGATGTTTATAGAGTGATTTTCAATGAAGTTACGTGATCGCGCGACGATAAATAGATTAAGGCGCTGTAACACCTAATAATAATAGTTCGTAATGGTAATCCCGCGATAATAGTACGTACTGGTAATAAAATAAGGTTAAAAGTGGCGATGCCGGTAGGCGATCTCAGTTCGAACCCGTATCTGTCATTTCGGCCGCTTTTTGTCGGTTTTAATTTAATAATTCCTTAATTATAACCAAATATTGTAATATTTTTAGGTATCCATTTTGCCCAGTAAGTTTTACTTTTTATAGATGTAAAAAAATGGTAGTTATCGCTGAAAATATCGAGTAATGCGCGACAAAACCTTTTTTGGATATAGATTTTTGCCATTTTATTTTCCTAGGTTTTAAATATTTTTTTGAAAATATTTTAATGTAATCATTTATTTTCATCTTTGAACTGTACTTCATATTTTTTTCATGCTAGTATTCCATGAAAAATAAGGCAAAGTGCGCGACGAAAAAATAGACGTTTTACGGCAGTGTGTGAATTACAGCGCCTTAAATAGTTATCATAACGTTAGACGTACATAGTCTAAAGACTGCCGGTTCAAATCCGGCCCACGTGAAGTTTTTTCCATATCTTATTTCTTTATTTAAATAAGAGTATTATCAAAATAGCATTGTGAATGCAAAATCATCATCATCATTTCGAGTAGGTGACACGGTCAGTCGACCATGCACACCCGTACTTCGTTAAGTTGTTTCCAGTTTGGTTAGGACATTGCAGGCATGAATCACCTGATTGTCTGATAAGAAAGATGATTCCGTGCTTCGGAAGGCACGTTAAGCCGATGGTCCCGGCTGCCATCTGGTAGTCGTTAAAGGAACCACGTCAGAGGCCGAGAGGCGGTTCCGAAGAACTCTGACACCAGGGTGTGCATGGTCGACTGACCGTGTCACCTACACGAAATTATGATGATGACCCTTGTGTTAGAGTTCTTCGGAACCGCCTCTCGGCAAAATGCAAAATAACATCTCTAAAAAGTTATATCTATTATTGATAACTGCAGTTTTTTAGCTTATATCGGTTCTGACGCTGCTGCCCATTGAAACCATCTTTTAAGCGTAAAAAAGGTTAGAGTATGTTGGACTGCTTGATGGATTTCTTGGGGATGAGAAAGTAGCAGGGATCAGGCCGAGCTCGCGTCCCCGATGCCATACTTGCAACCACCGAACAGGCAGTTGAGGGTAACATCCCTAAACGTTATTAGTGATTAATATATTTGAATGTATGTAAGGATAGCGATTAAGCCATAAATGAACGAAATCGCAGAATAAAGCTATATTTTTATTTTAAAAAAACTGGTGTCATTCGATAATGGTAATTTAACTTTGTAGCATGTCTTGCTACGCTTGTTTATAAATAGATTTAAAACTAATCGATACATCGATTATTCATTGAATATATACCATATTCCATGAATAATCGATTTCTAAGTTTTTCAAAAATATGTCAAATTGTTTATATTAGTATAACCCATATACAATCTGGACAATTCCTTATGAATTTGATTCCTTTCCTTGCAAACTAAAGTTTGAATAAATAATTAAACTGCCAAAACGCTATAGCCGCTATTACGTATGTAATAACGTCACACACATGCAAACTTCTGTTGTAGCTGTGAAATCAGACTTTGACATTACTGTTTACAAGTAGGTGACCTCACCTTTTACTTCAGCCAACCCCTTGCGCCGTTAAACCTGAAAAAAAAATTGTTTTTGTTATGATTTCTCATATAACTCCGACTTTGTACATGACTCTAGTTTGTAAAAATTACTTTAAACTGAATGATTTTTTTTATGTACAATAAAGAGTACAAGCAAAAAAAGAATCGTACATAAATATTTAAAATATAGAGTTAGTTCAATTGTTTAAAAAAAAGAAACAACAGTTTGCACTCCGGGAGTGATGGTAGAAGTGAAAACTTGAATATTAACGTGGTTTTTTGATCAGATCACGTGTCCGTAATCTGTCGGTCACGTGACCTGTCGGTAGTTTAAAATTTTTGCCCCGACACAAAAAGTCGCCGCTAAAGAAGGTTTCACTTCAAAAACGTTCACTGATAAGCCAAAACAGTTTAATGTATTCATCGTACGTATATTTAATTTCCTATTAAAAACAAAACTCCAAACTCTATCAACAACATTGTACAATATTGCTACAACTTGCCAATGCAATTAAACTTCGCATCCAAAGTAAACAAAAGCGATTGGGAAGTTGTGTAGCGCATACAAACAATGATCGTTACAATTCGTCGGAGTTGAGTTGTGGAACAATGAAGGTATGTTATGGGGCCACTCATAGGGGCGCGAGGGGTGTAATATTATTCAAAATAAACTTTGTATATTACATAAAACACGATGCTATCCATTTGATCTTTGCGCTTTTAAAACTTTTTCTGGCTTATTATAAGACGCGGACTAACGATAAAACCAGGTCTAAACCAGGAATCAGTCAAACACTTAAGAAAATCTTATCATAAATCAAAGTTTATCGTTTAATTCGAAGATAATCCTAGGCTTAAATATTAACAAACATATCTTTCGTTTAACTTTAGTACTAAATCATTTTATAAATTACAAATGGGTACTATATAGATGTGGATGCTTGGCTAATATACTTGAAAACTGGATACTTACTTTTTTTTTTTTATGTCAGAGGACGGCAAACGAGCAAGCGGGTCACCTGATGGTAAGTGATCACCGCTGCCCATGGACTAATGTAACACCAGGGGTATGACAAGAGCGTTGCCGGCCTTTTGTTTTCCCTCCCCAGAGGGGAGGAGGGATGGGCCTCCGGCTCTCTCACTCACCGAACGAAGCATAGAAGCTGTAAAACTACTACTCAAACGTCGATTTTCTGTGAGAGTGTGGTACTTCCCCGGACGAGCCGGCCCATTCATGCTACCAGCTGAAGTGATTTTTGCCGGTAGTGTGGCTCTACCACAACTATTTTACAATAAGCAAATAAATACTTTTTAGATCGTAGATTTGACCTAAAATCATACGAAATAAGAGGGATCAGGGTCGTAGATAACGTTAATTACTATTTTACAGTGAAAGTGCCTACTATGACCCTGCCTTTTTGGTGAAGTTTGAACGATGAATAAGGAGCTATAAAACAATAATAATTGCTATATAATTATCAACTCACAAGTCCAAAGTAAGACTTGTATTATGGGAAACTAACTCAACGATACTATATTTTATAACAAATACATATAGATAAAAATCCAATCTGAAAATCAATCAAAAAATTAATCTGAAAAAGATCATTTCTCATCTTGACCTGTCCGGGGATCGAACCCGGGATCACTTCTGTCGCAAGCTAGCGTGTTGACCGCTTCACCACGAAGGTCGTCAAATATCATCATCATCATTATTATCAGGTCTTTTTAGTTTCCACTGCAGAGCACAAACCTCACTGTTTTTTTTTTTTTGTATGGACTATGTAGCTAGCTCCAAATGAGCTTTCTCTACTTCACCGGACTTTTTGAGGTGAGAGTAGAGTGCCCTCAACCTGTTAGGCAAATATCACCAAAGGGTCCCCAGGAGGGATACTTTGGGCGTTGCCTGGGTGCGCAAGGCTGGGAGAGGCAGCAAACTCTCATATGCCTGAAGGGCCGAACTGAGAAACAAAACCTCTCTGTATTACCAGAGCCACATATATATTAGCTAGAGCAGTCAGAGGATTTGGCCTACATTCTCCACGGGTTGGAGAGGTCTCTTTGATGTTAATAAGCTTTGTTTAGCATGTGTTTCCTAAGTCGCCTTCTACGACATCCACGGGAAGACTTGGACTTCCCTGACATTTCCATTTAACGCGATCGTTCTCAAAAGCGATTTTAGGCCGGAATTTTAGAATCTAGAGAATTTGGGAACGTTTCCGGGAATGGCAGATCACTAACTGACCAGGTTCGCAGATAAGATTAATAATAATTATTTTACAGTGAAAGTCATCTTTATTTAACAGCCTCCGTGGTCCTGTGGTTAAGGCGTCTGCCTTGTTGACCGTTGTCGTGGGTGCGATTCCATAGCAATTCCAAGCATACTTAGTTGTTTCCAGTTTTATTATTATATTATTATATATCAAAAATGTTAAGCCATTGGGTCCCGGCTGCCATCTGGTAGTTGTTAAAGGAACCACGTCAGAGGCCGAGAAGCGGTTCTGAAGAACTCTGACACCAGGGTGTATTGTATATGGTCGACTGACCGTGTTACCAACACGAAATGATGAAGATCACAGTGAAAGTGCCAATTTCCCTGCCGCTCTGATGAAGTGCTAACGATAAATAAAGTTGGAGACTGTTATAAAAGTTCCAATTAAAAATACTATTACTCTGTCAGATAAGATATAACAGACGACGTGCAGCGATGTGAACACAATCAACTGGTGCCGGGGATCGTTCATACAAATTGCATTCTGCCCAAGAAGCTGAGAATAAAATAGTTTTAACCATGAAATAACATATAGTCGATTACCCTACGAGTCGATTAACCAACAATTTAATATCTTTTTGTCACCAACAAACAGATATATTTAGAAAAGACCCATTTTTAGGGTTCCGTAGTAAACTAGGAACCCTTATATTTCGCCATGTCTGTTTGTCTGTCTGTCCGTCCGCGGTTTTACTCAGAGACTATAAGTACTAGAAAGCTGTAATTTAGTATGGGTATGTATATTAATCATGCATGCAAAGTTGGCATGGTTTGGAAGCTATGACTCAATAACTATAAGTCACAGAGAGTTCAAATTATACTCAAATGGTAGATAATTTAGTTTTTTTTTATAAAATTAAAGTATACCACAAAGATACCCGAGAAATTTATCCTTCAGGTAGTTTTTTCGTAAAAACTGAAAAATGTCCCATACTTTCGGGTCCCCCAGGTATAGCAGAGGGTTAAGAAAGTTGCAAACTTGATTGTAGGCTATTCTTATTGGTCCCTATGATATATAAAAAAATTGCCGATACATGCGCGGTTGCAATATTTGCACTTTAGCGATATTTACTGGCCTATTAGCGTTTTTGTCAATGACGGCCACTTTTGCCGAAATGTAAAGCTTTGCAATTTAAACAGTATATAGTAGTTTATCAAATAGTTGTATCATGTATCCCCTAATAGGCTATGAGCTCCCCTATAGAGCTTGACGGGGCATTACTGGACAATTAACTATCAACCAACTAACTATTGAGTTAGAACATGAAAACTATTACTTATAAAATTAATTAGCAGAAATACCTCTAAAAGTTTTCAAGTCCTTGGTTATCGTACTAGGTGGCATGACGTGGCAAATCCACCGACGGAGATAGATGTGGGCAAACTCAATGGTTCACTGTTGGGCTGGAAAAAAGAAAATCTACATCTACATATTAGCACGTCTTTATTCCTTGCGGGGTAGACTGAGCGCAATGTCATAAAAGCCAAAACCTACGTTTAGAGTGTCAGTGGGCATTCACTGTTTAATGCCCCTTCCAACCAACATTTCCGACCTACTATTGGCCTTAAGGTCTTCTAGCTTAATGCTTTATCTACCAAGCAAAGGTTTCAGAGGTGACCTCTCCAAATCCTTATGGCATCTTAAGATACGCTTTGGTTCTCATGGACATTTTATGCTATTAATTATAACGGTTAATATTTTTATTTATTTAGGTACTTAACTCATATCAAAAATAAGTTTGAGAAAAAAAAATCCTAACTATAGTAATCCTAACTTCCTAACTAATACTATAAATGGGAAAGAGTGTTTGTTTGTTATGCTCTCACGCCCTATCTACTAAACCGATCATCATGAAATTACATACACACATTTGCATACACATTGGTTTTGAGAAGGACACAGGCTTATATATCACGCGGGAAAAGCTAGTATTAAATATATCGACAAAACGTGATCTTATCGCATAGAAATCTCTTCCAATTTTAAACCTAGGCAAGTTAACCCACAATTTATAAATCGTCTTGCGTGTTAAAATTTCAAGCACATTTGAAGCATAATCAGCAACATGCTAATATCGCATGCCTGCTTCGTTTCAGCCTAGTTTTAAGTGTATTTTAGGTCTGATCAATAAACCAGTATTGGTAAGCTTGGCTCCATAACCATTATTTATGAGCGGCCGGCCATAATTTGAGCACGCAAAGCTTACTTTGTCTTCCATTTTAGTTGGCAATGGACAAATTACGCTTAAATTTTTAAATAGGTATTAATTTTCTATAGGAAGTACGTAGAACCTAATTCCATGTTGGTCTAGAGGAGCTCCGTGGCGCAGCGTTCAACACGCCAGGCTGCGACGCGGATGTTCCTGGGTTCGATCCCCGGTCAGGTCAAGATGAAAAACGATCTTTTTCATATTGACCTGGGTCTTGGATGTTTATCTACATAATGTATTTGTTATAAAATATAGTATCGTTCAGTTAGTATCCCATAACACAATTCTCGAACTTACTTCGGGGCTAGCTCAATCTGTGTGATTTGTCCGTATACCTATATTTATTTATTCAATTAAAATACTTAAGAGTGTAACTGCTGGTTTTGTTTCAAATTACGCACATGAAAACGGGACCAGCGAATGCATGATTATTTCAGAAATCATCTTGAAGATAATGCATCTAACAATCCATTCTCATTTTGATTCATGATTCGTTTTATGTACATGCCCTAAAAAAACTGTCCAGATTTAAATGTTTGTTTGCATGATAGCTTTGTGTTAGTAAATGCGTCATGTCATCAAATCGGTAGCAAGCAAGAATATATATGTACTAGGATACTTTCGTGGTACCTAGCTATGTGTTTGCATCATAGTCTATGAGTTGCACACATTTTTTATACGCTGTTAGGCTAAAAGAGTTATCAATCCCAACTTATATTATAAATGCGAAAGTGAGTTTGTTTGTTTGTTACGCTTTCACGCCGTATCTACTGAACCAATCATCATGAAACTTTGCATACACATAGGTCAAGGTACCGAGAAGGACATAGGCTATAAATAACTCGGGCGAATCTAAATTTTCATATAAGATTCCTATTTTCGTAAATTTTTGTCGTAGACATAATTTAGAAAGATATTTTGAATACTGAATGATATGAGTGTAATCCTAAACCAAAGACAATATAATACTAATGTATAGACTGCCCACCTCATACAAAAATATTGGACCAAATTAAGGTGGCGAAAAGAAGTCGTATGTATGGCCAAGTATGGCGGTGCTGACTACCACCATCCAGTATGGAGGGGCTGAATTAATCTGCGTTAGCCTATAACTTACTAAAACTGAGTTGTAATTTTAAAATAAAAAGCCAAAAATATTGTTCTTATTATTTATAAGAGATATTTTGTGAATAATGTTTTCATATTCTCATAATACGGAAGATACAATGTTGTGTAGCAATTAGTAGCGCCCTCTATGCGGTTCTCTGAGAACAAATCGTACGATTAAGGCGTTGGGACCACATGCCTAAACAAAACTCGGTTAGCAGTCCACTAAATGAAAACTAATGTCCCAACTTTAAAGATTGCTGTAAACTTATAACTCTGTTCATGCGAAGTTAAAATTTATTTATATGAAAATTGTCGCTGATCTGTCTCTTATATACTATTTTTTTTATTATAAAATTCATAATAACACAACTATAAACTAATTATTTTTTATAACAGAAATGACTAACTAAACTATAAATTAAAAAAAATACAATAAAATATTATAACTACTTAATTATACAAAAAAAATTAAAATCTATTATTAAATTTTGTCCATGTGGCATAGTGCCTAGAACGCTAGCTGCATTACCTCGTTGGATGACGATTGCAATCCTTTGTCCGAGGTAAGAGCCAGCCTTTCCGTCACCTGCAGCGTCGACAAGCTTAGGCGCTAAAACTTTTAATAACTTTTTAATTACTTTATACTAAATTGTAAATGTTTCCTATAAACTTTTACAAGCTTCGCTACGATTTTCTTCGTAAATTTGCAAAGTTTCTTTCTCAGCGTCTGCTATGACACATTTCCCTTAATTGTTCGACTTTTTTAAGTTTAGGAAAAAGTTTGTCTTGTTTTGCTTATCATAATCACAGATATTATTCATAATGTACCTAATCCTCTTGCAAGTTTTTTATTATTGAAAAATTATGTCTTTTTCATAATCTACAAAGTCCTCTTCAATACTGTTTAAGATGAGTGTAATCATAAACTAAACTCAGTTAGCTGTCCACTAAAGGAAAACGAATGTCCCAACTTCAGTGTTGCTGCAAACAAGTTTCCGATTGTTAAACAAATTTTGTCGTAGACATAATCTACAGAGGTTTCTTGATACTACATGAGTTTCGTCCTATACCAAACTCAGATGGCTGTCCACTAAATTAAAACTAATGTCCCAACTTTAGAGATTGCTGCAAACTTATAACTCTGTTTATGCGGAGTTAAAATTTATTTTTATGAAAATTGTTGCTGAGCTGTCTCTTGTATACTAAATTTTAAATGCCTTCTATAAACTTTTTAATCTTCGCTTAGATTTCTTTCGTAAATTTGCGAACTTTCTTTGTTAACCTCTTCTATGTCATGTTATTTTTGAATTGCCAGACCTTATTTAATTTATAAGAATGTTATATTTTTTTGTTAATTACAGATTTTTTTTTATAAACTACCTTATCTTTCTGCAAGTTTTCTATTGTCGTAAATTTTATCTTAGACATATTCTACATACTCTTGAATACTGAATGAAATGAGTGTGATCTTAAACTAAGTTTTGTTAGCTGTCCACTAAATTAAAACTAATGTCCCAACTTCAGAGATTACTGCAAACTTATAACTCGGTATATGCGGAGCTACAATTTATTTTTATGAAAACTGTCGCTGAGCGGTCTCTTGTATACTAAATTGTAAATGCCTTCTATGAACTTTTACAAGCTTCGCTAAGATTTTCTTCGTAAATTCCCAAATTTTCTTTGTCAGCCTCTGGTATTACATATTTTTCTTAAGTAGTTCGATTTTTTTTAAAAGTTTATGATAATGTGAGTCTTATTTAACTGATCACAAACATTTTTCCTTATTTACCTTTTCTTGCAGGCTTCCTATTGTAAAATTTTGTCTTAGACATATAATCTTATAATCTCTTATATAATCTCTTGAATACTGTATAAGAGGAGTGCAATTCTTAACTAAACTCAGTTAGCTGTCCACTAAATTAAAACTTATGTCCCAACTTAAGAGATAGCTGCAAACTTATAACTCGGTTTATGCAGAGTTAGAATTTATTTTTAATGAAAACTGTCGCTGAGCTGTCTCTTGTAAGTATACTAAATTTTAAATGCCTACTATAAACTTTTTAAGCTTCGCAAAGATTTCTTCCGTAAATTTGCGAACTTTCTTTGTCAGCCTCTGCTATGACACTTTTTCTTTTAATTGATCGACTTTTTAATTTATGAAAAAGGTTATCTTTTTTAATAAATCATTATTACTAATATAATAATAGACATTATTCATAATGTACTCTTTTTGCAAGTTTTCTGTTGTCCTAAAATTTGTTGTAGACATAATCTACAAAGTTCTCTTGAGATGAGTGTAATCCTAAACTCAGCTCGGTTAGCAGCCCCCTAAATGAAAACTTATGTCCCAACTTCAGAGATTGTTGCAAATTCATAACTCGGTTTATGCAGAGTTAGAATTTATTTTTATGAAAACTGTCGCTGAGCGGTCTCTTGTATACTAAATTGTAAATGTCTTAAACTTTGCTTGGATTTTCTTCGTAAATTTGCAACTTTCTTCGTCACCTTAGTCACGACCTTTTTGTTAAATCGTCCGAATTTTCGGAAGTTTTAAAAGATGTTTCTAGTAATTTATCTTTTAGTATAATTCTAGCCTAACTTGCTTGACCTTGCCAAATTTGAATAATACGTAAATTTGAATAAAACGCTTTGCGGAGGAGATACACGTGCTAGTATCAGACGATCGACTACATTATGTTTTCTCTAGTTAATAATATAAAACAAGCACTGTGTTAGTCCACTAAAATTCTCGCTAAAAACTCCCAAGGGAAAAAGCCAGTAATATATCCTGTCCAAGGGTACCAAAAGGTACTTTGTCTCTGTAATATGTCAAAGGGTCTTTGGGCCTAACAATACGACGGCACGCTGACCATAAACATTAAACAAAAGGAAAGCTCAAAAGGCAGTAAAATTATATTAAGAGGGTATACTAGCAGTGCGTTTTCCATACAAATGTACTTCTCTATTTTCTCGCTGAAAACTGCTTCTAGAGGCACAATTCTTTTTACATAAAATCTATTACTAAAATAGGTATGTCCCTATGTTTTATTTGTTTTCTAAAAACCTGTTTAAAAGAAAAAAGAAATTGTACAAAAACAATTTTTTTGGAAAAAAAAAATAGGGAAATTCCTATTTTAGTACTAGATTTTATGAAAAAAGAATTGTGGCCTTAGAATCAGTTTTCAGCGAGAAAATAGAGAAATACATTTGTATGGAAACCATATTGAAAAAATGCTGCTAGTATACGCTCTTAAGTATTTTTTTAAGGGCGAGCTGCTTATATAAATAATAGGGCTCTAATTTTGATAGTCAATGAAGGTCTTTATTCGAGCATAGCTTACACTTCAATCATACAATCGCGTATTGGATGTTTTGACACTATAATTTAAATGAAATTTAGTAACAAATGAAGGCACTAGCGAGCAGCAGCCGAGACACTATCAAGCGGCGGTCAAGTGCGTGGCTGCCATGGATCAAAGATCTGTCACGCTCAGCTACAAAAATGTTAAATTAAGAGAAATAAACCACTTTCTACGTGACGTGATCTTGTGTCTCCACCTCCACACCAACATCCACAACATACAATCAACATTTTGTCGTGTACGATGTATAGCTAACATCATTGCCTGCATCGTACAGTCTTCGTTGTCGTTAACACGTCAGCTATGTATACGAGGACTTTGGGTTCGATTCTCGTCGTGAGAAAATACAGCCAAATCATATCACAGCATGAATAGAATAAAAGTATCATCATCATCATCATTATTATTATTTATAAACAAAATTATTGACACTTTCATACCTTTTACAATTTAAAATCAGCTTTTATGAGGTAGCTACTGTGTTTGGCACCGACTAAGGCAAGGCTTGTTGTAAAAGGTTGAAGTAACTTTTCTTTATTGGCTGGCACTAAAACAAACACTGTATAGTCCGCTAAAATTCACGTCAAAAACTCCCAAAACCCTGTAATATATCCTATCCAAGAATAGCTAACGGTACTTTGTCTCTGTATTATGCCGAAGGGCTTTTGAGCCTTACAAAACGACGGTACGATGACCATAAACATTATATATAAGGAAAGCTGAAAGGGCAGCTACATTATATTTAGTATTCTATTATGGGTCGAAGGAATAATAGGGCCATGATTTTAGTAGTCTATGTTCTCTATATATTTACAATATATATAGAACATAATATTATTCACAAAGGTAGCATAGTATACGTTGAGTTATATTATAGTTATTTATGTAAAGTAATGCTTTTTTAATCGGTGAAAACTGTCAAAGGAGTAAATAAATGAATAAAATAAATTGATATACACACTTAGTATATTTTGCTTTTTTTTCTTTATTCTTGGTGATATACGAAGTTTGAGCCAAAAGCTGTGACGGCCGCACCTCTATCTGACACTTGAAATAAGAATGTTGGTTTTAATTTTTGTCTTACATGTTATCCATACTGAATTTCATATTTTTTATTGTAATAAATTAATTCCACATTATAAAAACAAACATGTTCACAAATAAAATATCTCTTCCAACGCACCGCATCGAGGCAACGCACCCAATATGCTGGCGGCGTTTCCTCGCTGAATAGCGAGACTTATTCTCTGAGCAAAAAAGCTGCATACTGAATTAATAAGAAAGTTTAACGTGACGGGAAAAAAGAACAAAAAAGTCGAAAATTTCAAAACATTAGTTATTTATTTACGGTAGAGTAACAAAGTAATGTAAATGTATACTTGTAGTTTCGAAGCCTATGCTTTCTTTACACTCTCAACTATCATAACATAGATAAGATGTCCATATCTATGTTGCTTGGAAAGGTTTGTTCGCTTTAGGACAGATTCGCTTTAAGACAGAATCTCTTAAGGGCAGAGTCGCTTTACGACAGATTCGCTTAAAGACAGAATTAAACCTCTTAAGAGCTTTCGTGGTTAAAGAGCAATGAACAGTGAATTGGCGCCATGATAGCCAGAAGGTGAAGGAGCTAATACAATTTCAATAACATTATACCCCCGAGACAGATGATACTGAGTTAATCACGCAATGTAATTTATACAGCACCGGTCGGATAATTATTACGTCTAGGCCATTGAACTTTAGAATACTAATTGAATATTGGAACCTTCAAAAACCTAGTCAATGTTCTTTTATAAAGCCAGCAACGCTCTTGTCACATTCCTGTTGTTGCAGTTGTCCATGGGCAGCGGTGGTCACTTAACATTTGGTGACCCGCTAGCTCGTTTGCCGTCCAGTAATATAAAAAAATAATAATTGAACAGCTGCCAAAGTGGGGGTTGCCAAAACGACGTGTACACAGTAACTATTTAATCCTCTATCTAAAATGAGCGTGTTATAGATTGCACGTCATAATATGTTCTTTTATGCTGTCTTCCACGCAAAGAATCAAAACGTGAATGCATGAATAATTTTCTATTTTCATCATCATCATCATCACCGGGTCTTTTTTAGTCTCTACTACAGGACCGTGACCCTTCTTGTATTACCAGAGCCATAATTAGCCAGGACAGTCAGAGGATTTGGCTTTCACTCTCCACGCTGGCCAGATGGGTTGGAGAGGTCTGTATGATGTTTATAAGCTTTGTTTAGTTTGTGTTTCCTAAGTCGCCTTGTACGATATCCACGGGAAGACGTGGAGTGGTCCTATTCTACTCTGCCGGGAACCACACGGCTTTTCTATTTTATCACCAAGCTTTGAGGTACAGTCAAAAAGCAACATATAAAACACCAAAAATGTTTTATTATTTATGTTTTCTTATATGTAACACTAGGGATGTGACAAGAGTCACACCTTTGGTGCTGCATTTGTCTATGGGCAGCGGTGATCACTTACCATCAAGTGACCCACTTGCTCGTTTGCCGACCTACATCCATTGACTATATACTCTCTATTTAAAAAAAAAACTACTCGGCCATCGATTGGAGTCTGCCAATCTAACGTTTTCCACAGCATCAATCAACCTACATATGGGTACTACATAACTGACGATTGCTTGTACCGCGCCTCTGAATTGCGGTTGATTGTTGTTCGAACAGGATGGATGTTGGTAAATGAAGATCGGTATACTATATGAGTAATATAAAAACTGTCTAGAAATTGTAAGCAAGTAGGTATGAATACTATCAATAATTTTGTTTTTGCTATAAACCTTACAATAAAATCTGTTTGAAGGGGGCCAGCTTTATCTGCCCCTGACTGTACATCTAAGGCTTAAGGGGGCCGTTCCCCGACCGACTAACGTCAACGCGAGCATGGTCGAAAAGCTTGTTCCGTCCAGCGCAATGTCAGATAAAGAGGCAAAGCGAAAAGAGCCCCTTGCTCTCGTCTCCCGCACACCTCTTACTGCCACATACTTACAAGCTAGTGAGTACACGAAGACATTGAACGAAAAATAGTGTGCGAAAATTTCATTAAACTTGTTTCAAGAAATACGTGTTTATTAGTAAGTCTTAAAAGTTTATGAAAAAAACGTTGTACATCTAGAATCTTCATTACATTTGCAAGGTTTCTAAATAAATATCTTCTTTACTGTTACAATTAATGAGTACTTTCTAAACGCCCAAAGTTTACATAAAATTTTTGCAAAAAAGCTCATTTTTGGAGGCTAATACTGAAGTTGTTTCTTTAATTTTGATTTTTCGTTTTGATAGAAACCTAGATATAGTGCACAAAATACTTATTAGTTGAAAAGCTTCAAAGAAAGTTTTGTTACACCGCATAATCACGTACGAGCGTTTGTATGAACAAATAGACTGGTTGGCCGCCCTTAATACAGACGACGGACATTGGCGGTCAAAATGTCCGCGGCATGGTCTATTACTAATGCAATAAAGTTGAAAGAAAGGAAGTAATTAGCGACATTTGACAAGTTTCAGTTTACAATTAGGTAGGTACATAAAAGCTTAAATGTAACGCTAATCCGACGTCCACTCAGCATAAGTCAAGGCATTTTGCAACACCCCGACGCTGGTCTTCCGTGGACACCGGCCAATCATGAAGTAACACACTGCGCGCTTGACTTGCCAAACCGTGTACACATTATTTGTTATAACAAACAATGGATTCAAAGTTGCAGTTTGTCTGCACACCTACTTCCTATTGCCTTCCTATGCAGACTACGTTTAACCTTCATCATCATCGTCTGTATAGCGCCTTACTCACATAACACCAGTTTGCGTCACCAATAATGTGTCCCTGAGTGTGATTCCGCTAAGTTGGCAAGGTCCGCGTTATCCTCGGACGTGACTAAAGATCTGGAGTACTATTTTTGAACTTGTGACTACTCGTTTTCGAACGAATTTTGTATCAGAGGCAAAATCTTCATGGGAATACTGGACGTAAATCGCATTTTGGCATGATATATTATTTCAAATATCGAAGATTTTTACTGCTATATTACTATATAAGGAAAATAATAGTAAACTGCACCAGAATGTACCTAAGTTGGGGGTAGATAAATCTGAACCCTCTTCATTATAAAATCTTTTAGCGTCTTACTTACTTAACAGACTGCGTAGTGCGTCACCAATAATGTGTCCCTGAGTATGATTCCGCAAAGTTGGCAAGCCCGCGTTATCCTCAGACGTGACTAGAGGTCTCTTGCTCTTAATGGGAGCTGGACGTAAGTGGCAAGGGAATCTACTCTTTTCTTTTGACAAGTAGCGCCTCTCAGCACTGTCACTGCCTACTCGCTAATCCGCTAAACATGTTAAACGGGTCGTTATAGCCAACTTTGTTAGCGGCTGTTAGACATTTATTCGACCAGTGCAAACACAAAAAAGCATTGGCGAGTGTTTTGGTACTAGAATACTCGCTACTCGACTAATTTACTAGCCATACAAATAAGAGCCACGTGGACTTTTTGTCCACTACTGTCCCTCGTCTGAATAGCGCCTAACTCACATAACAGACTGCGTCACCAATAATGTGTCCCTGAGTGTGATTCCGCAAAGTTGGCAAGGTCCGCGTTATCCTCAGACGTGACCAGATTTCTGGGGTACTATTTTTGAACGTGTGAACAGTCGTTTCCGAACGATTTTTTAATGGAAAAACGCTCGTTTTCGAAATTGGCGAAATCTTCATGGGAAATACTGGCCGTAAGTGGCATTTTATCATAGCTGATATAATATTCTTTACTGCTGAATTAGAATGTAAAAAAGGAATAAAGAATAAAGATAAACCTGAGCCCCCTACATCATCTGCCTTACCTTATCCCATTATCTGGGGTCGGCGCAATATGTCTTTCCTCTCCACAATTTTCTATCCCTTGCCATCTCGGCATCCACCTCTACCTCTTTCATATTCCTATTAATACAATCCATCCATCTCTGTTTTGGCCTACCTCTTCCCCTTTACCCATCAACCCTCATCAACCTGAGCCCCCTACATTATATACTAATAACGCCTTACGTGATAACAGACTGCGTCACCAATAATGTGTCCCTGAGTGTGATTCCGCAAAGTTGGCAAGGTCCGCGTTATCCTCAGACGTGACCAGATTTCTGGGGTACTATTTTTAGGAGGGTACTCGACGTAAGTGGCTTTTTGTTAGGGCTTACGCTTATACACAGTGAAATATTGACCGTTTTGGACCCCTACAGGAGATTTTTTATAATAATTAGAACAATAAGGAGAAGTTGATTTTTGGTTTTAGTTTTACGGCCGGTTACCACCTGACGCCAAGGTTGTAGTCTTCTTGGAAGACCTGAAAGCCGCCGTTGACCTTTGCTTGATGATTCTTCCGCCGCCTTTCCTACTGGATACCCCAACCTAGATATCCAGCACTCTCTACATCCCTTACTCCACATATGGCGGAGGGGTCTGTGAGGGGGGTTTTATATCGGTGTTTCCTTCTCCGGCCTTGTGGTCCGCGGGAGGTATTTTATTTCCCTCCTACCCGACATATCTGCCGAGCGTTCCCCTATCCGCCTCCTGGGGACGCGGTCTCTAGGGAATAAGGCTACCCCGAGACAATAATTAGAACAATATATAGATATTTTATTATAACAATGCAGAAATCTAAAAAAAATACATTTCTATACAAATTGACCAGGTTACTGAATAATTCTGTACGAAAAAATTTTTTTTTAGCTCCTAGCATTGTTCCTGTAGGCCTTTTGCGACATCCACGGGATGACTTGGAGTGGTCCTATTCTACTCTGCCGGGAATCACATTATCGATAGGCTAAATTACTCAGGGTCCAAATCGGTGCATATTTCACCCTTAGATTTTACCGTGTATAAGCCAAAAATGCCACTTACGTCCAGTACCCTCCCATGAAGAGCGATTGATCTATAGTCACGTCCGATGATAACGCGGACCTTGCCAACTTCGCGGAATCACATCTTAATACTCGACATAATATTGATCATTTCAGAACCTTAAAGGCGTGATTCTGCCGGTCGAAATGAACAACTTTTCCTTTGGGGCCAATGCTAAGATTTCTATGCCCTAATATCAATAAAGGCAGTTTTTTGACAGTGAATAGATCTTTGATAGATAGATAGATAAAACGTTTATTTGATATGCCACAAACACACAGAATAGTAGAAAAAAAAAACAATCTTATATCTAAACTGTATCAAATCATGCGATCTGTGTGCTGCAGCAATTGTTGTTTGTTTTTCGTATGTGTAAGTGGCCAACACTGGCCAACGCTGCAGCAATGCAAAAAGGCCATAACTCAGCGATTCTTTTGCACCGAGGTACAAAACACTGATTTTCAGTTATCGCCGTCAAAGTAGGTGCGCGCGCTAAGTGAAAATAAGCAAATTATATAACAATACGTGTACATAATAATGAAACAAAACATTACAAAATAATGAAACAATAGAAGGAAAACCACTGCCAATATATATAACTACACTGAGGTTACAATTGAAAGCACAAGTAACTAAGACCATACATAAATATATATACATAAATAGACATAGTTAAGACCACTATATAGATTTAGCCAGATGCTGCGATCAAGGGAAGATCTTTTATCTTTGTTACCATATATGTGCCCTTGAATGTGATTCTGCAAATTCAAAAAGTTTTTACATTGTTCTCAGACGTGACTTAAGTCAAGGCGCTGTTAGGGATTGGTTCGTGATGTGAGTGGCCTCCAGATAGAGAACTAAGAATATGTCTAAGAGGATGTATTGCTTGTTCCACATGTATACATTTAGCTTAACGGAAGTGCGTCCCCGCGACCCAGTCCTTTGATCTGTCGAAGAGCAAATAACAGAACTAAATTTATTTTTTAAAGCTTTAAAAATGCCTAGTTGTGCAGTGTAATCCTGACTAAATACTGAAAAAAAAATGCAATCTAGTTTTGTAACTTTCATATTTTTTAGGGTTCCGTAGTAAACTAGGAACCCTTATAGTTTCGCCATGTCTGTCTGTCTGTCTGTCTGTCCGTCCGCGGTTTTACTCAGAGACTATAAGTACTAGAATGCTGTAATTTGGTATGGGTATATATATTAATCATGTTAAAAAAAGTAGTAGAATATCATGAAAAAAATTTTTTTAGCGTAGTTCCCATACAAGTAAAGAGCGAGTTATATTTTTTTTTTCTTTAAAAACCCATCGTGTTGGGTATTGTTAATTAGGTCTTTAAAAAACATTATAAGGTTGATAACACCATTTTTCGATTTAGTGATCCGTTTCCGAAATATTTGGTTTTAAAATGCAAATTTTTGTTAGAGGTAAGTGTCCCCCCCCCCTCTATCTGCTAAACGGTTACATATGGGTGAAAAAAAATTACGCACTTGGCCGGTTTTTTTTGTAATTTGCCTTTATATACGTCACAGAGTGAAGCTTTTTCTTACTCCATATCTTCTTCCACGCTGGTCTGGAAGAAAAGAAAAAACGGTGGATGTGCCAGCTACTTCTCTTCCTGCGCAGATCGTAAAAGCTAATCGAGGGAACGGGCGTGAGAAATCACGTCATTAGGTGATGCGGATTCCCATCACTATTTTGTTTCCGTCCCCACCTACAATGGTCTTAAGGTTTTATAGACCTGCAGGCCTATTTGCTAACTTTTGACAACTACGGTGTACATCATATTTATGGTAACTTTAATATTCATTACGGCTTCGGTATGAATGAAGATGTGAAAACCGTAATGGATGCTAAAGTGACAATGAAATCGTTGCACACCGAGTTAGCAAATCGGCCTGCTGGGCTCCGTCAACCCCGCAAGGGAAAAAGACGGGATAGTATGTATGTATGGTATACTTTACATATACACGGCGAAATTTTGATCGTTCTGGACCCTTAAAGGGGTGATTCAGCCCGTCGATACGAACCATTTTTCCTATGGGACCAATGCTGGAAACTCAAATTTTATTTCGACATTTTCATACAAAAGTGTTCAGCCGTCCGGGCAATTTGTATAGGAATGTCGAATTTTTTTTCGAGTTTACAGCATTTGTCCCATAGAAAAAGTTGTTTATATTGACAGGCTGAATCACCCCTTTAATGGTCCGGAACGATCAAATTTCGCCATGTATGCAAAATATTTATTTCGAAACTAGAGCTAATAAGGCAGGGTTCTAGTGCTCGTTGTAGGGTTCTCGTGAACGCTCACGTCAAGTGCCAATCTTTTGTTCCGGCGTCTAACAAGCGGTTCATCCACGGAGCAAAAATATTACTTACTCGTATATAAATAGCAATTTGCTCTTTCGTTATGCGTATATTATTTTTATCACTCTTATATCGTTCGTTTTATAATACATAAACCGAGATGAAGTGACATTATTATGTAATGAGATGAAATTTGACGAGAAAAATTGAGAGCTAATAAGACCTTGTTGTAGGGTTCTTGTGAACGCTCACATCAAGGGCCAATCTTTTCTTCCGACATCTAGCAAGCGGCACGTGAGCGTAGCAAGAATTTAACATACTCTTATTTGGAATAGCAATTTGCTCTATCGATATGCGTATATTATTTTAAATAAATAAATACATCAGACAAATCCCACAGATTGAGTTAACCCCAAAGTAAGTTCGAGACTGGTGTTATAGGATACTAACTCAACGATACTATATTTTAAAATACTTATATAAATAGATATCCAAGACCCAGGTCAATCTGAAAAAGATAATTTTTCATCTTGACCTGACCGGGATCGAACCTGGGACCGTTCAAGTCGTAGGCAAACGTATTGACCGCTCGTCATTTAATCATTCTCATATTGTTTGTTGTCTGATACATAAAATGAGATGAAAAGAAATGAAATAAAATAAAATGAAATGAAACGCCATGGTTATTACTTCGTACATTTGGTTCGTAGAATGTGACTTGGGAAACACAAGTTAAACAAAGCTTATAAACATGGAAGAAACAATCCAACTCATCTGGTCAGTGTGGAGAGTGTAGACTAAATCCTCTGTCTGCTCTGACTAATGGCTTTTGTAGCACAGAGAGAGGGTCATTTTCTTGCACTGGAGACTAAAAAATCTGATAATGTTAACATGAAATTAAATGACGTGAAAGAGGATGAATAGTATGTATTTAAATTTGGATCCCATGCATCAGTTTTTGTGCGACTTCTTTTATATCTGTGCACTGGACTCTTTAACACATTCGAAAACTGACAAACCACTAGCGTAGAATATGGATTTTTATTAAATTCTTGCATTTGTATGATTTTGTAACACAAGTCTTACTTAAGAACTTACTTTGGGGCTTCTCTCAATCTGTGCGACTTGTCCGTATATATTTATTTATTTATTTTATCGGTTGATGAAAAATACCTCTGTAAGTCATAAGGTGTCTTTCACGTTAGCTAGCATAATACACGCAGGATTACCTTGGCTTTCAGCTTTGACGACAAATCCCAAGCGTTGAACGCTCAATAACATTAAACGACGATCCCAAAAGATAAGGCTTTATTTATTGTGTTAAACGGGAGTACGGTTTATTATAACAATGCTTTTCTGGACTTTCAGAAACATAATTTGCCACTAAAATAAACAAAAATGTAATTTACTAGCAGGTTCTCCTCCTACACAAATTGTGAAATCTGCCGATGGATTGCAGCTTATGATTGATATGCAGAAGAAAAAGCAAAGGCGACAGAACACAGCCCTGCGAGACACCAGCGTTCACGGGTTAATATTGTGTGTGGGCAATGGAGGTTATTGTATCAATAGGTACTTGCAATTTTCCTGATTTTAATCCATAGTCTTTTCCTCCATATCCACGAGAAAATAAGCGTGATAATATATGTGTGTGTATGTAGTAATTTTCCCGTGATTTCGTCCGCATGAAACTTCACCCTCATATTTCACTCCTTAGAGGTTGAATTTCCATAAATTCCTTCTTATTGCTCACTTACATCATAAAACAAACCCCTGTACCAAATTTCAAGTTTCTAGGTACGGCAGTTTCGGCTGTACGTTGTATATTTTTCAGTTAGTCAGGTTTCCCTTATATAGGTTGCAATTTCTGGAATTTCAGTAGTAAGGCTCTTATGGCTCACCGCGGATCTCCTGCTCCCTGTCATCATCATCAGGTCTTTGTTAGTCTCCATTGCTTGCATTAGTCAGAGCAGTCAGAGGGATTTGGCACACACTCTCCACGCTGGCCAGATGAGTTGGAGAGGTCTTTTGAGGTTTGTAAGCTTTGTTTAGCTTGTCTTTCCTAAGTCGCCGTCTACAACACCTACGAAAAGACTTGGAGTAGTCTTTCAAATCGCAAATTATCTTCATCTAAAGGTCTCTATAAGGCCAGGCTTCAATGACAAATGGCGTAATGTCAGCGAACAATACGCCGACAAACGAGCCCTGGCTAAATTATGAATTACAGGCTTATCTCATGACTTAGCTTACTATGACTTGATAACTTTGATGATGAGTAAGCACAATACACAATATACACATATTGTGTCTGCTTTCTCATCATTTAACTGTGAGAAAGAATGAATAAAATACATACTTTACACCATTAGATTTCTTCAATGTTATTTAAGTCATAGCAAAGACAATATAATACTAACGTAAAAGACTGCCCAGCCCCGTATTTACTAACTCAGATGACAGGTGTCGATGCCTATCAATCTAGGATTTGCTGTTACAATGCGGTTTTTGTATTCCAAATAAAAAATTAGAGCAAACAAAACCCGCATTGTTACAGAAAATTTTAGATTGATAGGCATCGACACCTGTCATCAGAGTTAGTAAATAAGGGGGCAGCTCATACAAAAATATTAAAAGCAGGCGAATGTATGACGCAGGAGAGTTGTTTGCTACTCGATACTAGATGGCGGTAATCTGCGTTAGCCTTTAACTTACTAAATATACGGTGTAATTTAAAAATATTATGCCTAAAATATTATTTTGATTTTTAATAAGATATAGTTTGTGAATCATGTTTTTATATTCTCATAATACGGTAGATACAATGTGGTGTAGTTTCGACTGGCGCCCTCTATGCGAGTCTCTGAGAACAAATCGTACGATTAAGGCGTTGAGACCACATGGTCATAGTATACTTCGACCTAAGCCGCATGCCAAAATTCGAGTAACTTACTTCGAAGAAGATGATCAAAATAGTGTGAAGTATGTATTTCATTCTTTTTTTTTTTTGTTTATAAATAAATATAAATAAATATATACGGACAAATCACACAGATTGAGCTAGCCCCAAAGTAAGTTCTAATGAAAGACTTGTGTTATGGGATACTAACTCAACGATACTATATTTTATAACAAATACATATATAGATAAACATCCAAGACCCAGGTCAATCGGAAAAAGATCATTTTCCATCTTGACCTGACCGGGGATCGAACCCGGGACCATCCGTGTCGCAGGCAGGCGTGATGACCGCTGCGCCACGGAGCTCGTCAACTCGGATTCTTTCTCACAGATATATGATCAGTAAGTAAACACAACATGTGAGGTTTATGGCATACTTAAATTATAAAGTCCTAAATGTGAAACAATATGAAATGTCAAAACCAGATTCAATAAATATAAATCTTAGAAGTGCATTTTTACTACAATTCTTTTTTTAAGTATTGTTAGGTATTTTAAATCATCATCATCATCATCAGGTCTTATTTAGTCTCCACTGTAGGAGCTCGACCCTCTCTGTACTACCAGAGTCATATATTAGTCAGAGCAGTCAGAGGAGTTGGCCTACACTCTCCACCCGGTCATACGGAATTGAAAGGTCTCTGATGTTTGTAAGCTTTGTTTAGCTTGTGTTTCCTAAGTCGCCTTCTACGACATCCAGAGAAAGACTTGGAGTGATCCTATTCTACTCTGCCGGGAACCACACGGCGAATAAACCGAAAACCGAATAAAACTCTTAAAAAATCTATTCTATTCCATCGAATTCTGACTTGCGTTCAACAGAATCTAAAAATTGCCCCGAAAAAGAAAACATAAAGCTGAGTCGACGATATAAAACGTATTCGATTTGCGGTTACCGGCTTTTTATTACAGTAGAAAAAATGAGATTGTTCAAACATACATATAGTGCCAAAACCAGGGGTTATTTTTAAGCTCAGCATATAGACTTTAAATATTGCTTTGTATACAAAATTGCAGCGCAAATGAATGTTGAGAAGTGGGTTTTTAACTTGAAAATTTAAGTAAATATCTACCCACGAAAAGGAAACAAAGCTGAGTCAACGATTTAGCACCGTATTTGATTTGTAGTTCCCATGTTTTAATTACAGTTGAAAAAATAAGATTGTCCTCATAAAGAGACAAAAAACCGGCCAAGTGCGTGTCGTGCCACGCGCAGTGTAGGGTTCCGTAGTTGCGAATGACAACTTTGAGTTCACACTATTCACACCCGCACCTTACAGTTTAGCGACCAAAAACATCTAACAATGAAAATAGTATGAAATTTTACAGTTTATAAGTTGGTTGCCTCTAACTTTTTAGTTTGTACTTAGTACTAAGCTCTGATAGTTTTCCTTTAAACTTCAGTATATATACTACTGCTGTAATTTTTTTCACATATCTATATATAACCGTTTAGCAGATAGAGGGGGGGGACACTTACCTCTAACAAAAATTTGCACTTTTAAACCAAATATTTCGAAAACGAATCCCTAAATCGAAAAATGGTGTCCTCAACCTCACAATATTTTTGAAAGATCTATTAAACGACACCCCACACGGTGGGTAAATAGAGAAAAAAAAATTACTCCCCCACTTTACTTGTATGGGAGCTACCCTAAAAAAAATTTTTTTTCAAGTTTTTATTCTACCACTTTTTTGCCATGATTAATATACATACCCATACCAAATTACAGCTTTCTAGTACTTATAGTCTCTGCGTAAAACCGCGGACGGACAGACAGACAGACAGACAGACAGACAGACAGACAGACACACATGGCGAAACTATAAGGGTTCCTTGTTTACTACGGAACCCTAAAAACGGAGTTTTCGAGGTGCATAATCTGTGTCAATCTTTTCTTTCAACTATTGCAATAAAAGTAGGTGAAAAATAAAACTGAAGACAAATTACAAAAGTAAAAAATTTGTTGTTTACATTCCCGCCTTTTTTTCTTTATGGCCAGTATTTTTTTTAAGGCAAGGCAATACACACTTTCCTTTGTAAACTCCATACGGCCGTTAGGTTGGCCAACGGTCTTTATGACATGTGACAACTATTGTCCCGCGATTAAAAAACAAAATTAAACAATGCAGTTAAGGATTTCCATACATTTTTGCTGCACTAGAGCAGCAAAAATGTATGAAAATCCTTTACCTATAGAATTGCAGCGTAGTTGGAAGAAAATTATTCTATTTAATAGTAGATTGTTGCACTGAGCAGAAAGTAAGTTATTGCTGCACGAGTGTTTATTTGGAGCCCGAGCGCTAGCGAGGGCTCTAAAAAGCACGAGTGCAATATAACTTACTTAATGCGAGGTGCATAATCTGCTTTTCTTTCAACTACTGCAATAAAAGTAGGTGAAAAATAAAACTGAAGACAAATCACAAAAGTTAAAAGTTTGTTGTTTACGTTCCCGCCTTTTTTTCTTTCTGGCCAGTATTTTTTAGGCAAGGCAATACACACTTCCCTTTGTAAACTCCATACGGCCGTTAGGTTGGCCAACCTTCTTTATGTCATATGACAACTATTGCCCGCGATTAAAAAAAAAAACTAAACAGTGCAGTAAAGGATTTCCATACATTTTTGCTGCACTAGAGCAGCAAAAATGTATGGAAATCCTTTACTGCACTGTTTAGTTTTTTTTTTACTTCTAGTGCAGAAAAGTTCCGCTTTGTGCTGGATATGTAGTGCAGTTATGATAGAATTGCTGCGTAGTTGGAAGAAAAAGTTATTCCTAAAGTACTAGTATTATTGATTCTGTGCCTAAGGTTTCGCCCAATCTCTTGACCGGCTTTTATGGCTGCCTTTTTAACCGACGAAAAAACGGACGAGTTTATTAAGTCGACGCATACATTATTTTCTACTAGCTGTTAGCCGCGGCTTCGCCCGCGTGGTATATAGCCTATGTCGTTTTCAGTACCCTTACCTTTGTGTGTCTAAAATGTCATGATGATTGGTTCAGTTGGTTGGGCGTGAAAGCGTAATAAACAAACAAACTCACTTTCGCTTTTATAATATTAGTTAGGATATACGAGTATGTTTAAAAATCGTAAAGCGGTTTACAGAATATATCTACCTACCAAGTTTCTAGTTTGGCTGGGACATACGGACAGACAGACGGACGGACATGACGAGTATAATAAGGGTTCCATTTTTTGCCATTCGGTTACGGAATCCTAAAAACCAATACACCATCAACGGGGTAAAGCTTTCGACCCATTCATTGTACGTTCCCGCCCACATTCCAGCCCCTTTGTCTCCCAAAGCCAGAAACGATGAAAGGGTGGATTAACTGCCGTATTAATTGCTTACTGCCCACTAACCTTGTGCTATATGTACCCCACCCCGTAAGGAATAAAGACGTGATAATATGTGATAATATGATGATGATGATGATGAAGATGAATATGTATGTAGGCTCATGGCGTCCGTGATGCAGTGGTTAACACGCAAGCCTGCTGCATAAGGGGAACTAAGTTTGATTCCCGGTTCTAAATCTACCATTCATTAGCACATTCCCGCCCACATTCAAGCTCCATTGTCTCCCAAAGCAAGGTACGATGAAAGGGTGGTTTAACTGGCTCTTTAATGGCTTGCCCACTATATTATCAGTATGACGACCTCTGTAGCGCAGTGGTTAACACGCCAGCCTGCGACACGAGTGTTCCTGGGTATTTCCGATCAGATCATCTTGGCTTGCCCACTATATTATCAGTATGACGAGCTCCGTGGCGCAGCGGTCAACACGCCGGCCTGTGACACGGATGGTCCCGGGTTCGATCCCCGGTCAGGTCAAGATGGAAAATGATCTTTTTCAGATTGACCTGGGTCCTGGATGTTTATCTATATATGTATTTGTTATAAAATATAGTATCGTTGAGATAGTATCCCATAACACAAGTCTTGCTTAAGAACTTACTTTGGGGCTAGCTCAATCTGTGTGATTTGTCCGTATATATTTATTGTATTATTTATTTATCATGATGGAAAATGATCTGTTTCAGATTGGCCAAAGCCTTATTATAAAAAAAAACATCCTTATTAAAAGATATAGTATCGTTGAGTTAGTATCCTATGACACAAGGTCACAACACACTATACATTTATCAACATCGGGTCTTTTTTCTCCACTGCTAGAGCATGACCCTCTTTGTACTACCAGAGCCATATATTAGCCAGAGCAGTCAGAGGATTTGACCGACACTCTCCACGCTGGCCAGACAGGTTAGAGGTCTTTTAATGTTAATAAGCTTTGTTTAGCTTATGTCTCCTAAGTCACCTTTTACTACATCCACGGGAAGACTTGGAGTGGTCCCATTCTAATCTGCCGGGAACCACACGGCACACTATATATATTTATTATTATTTATTTATGTTTAAGAAATTAAAACTTACACAATACAGGATTACATAATAGAGTAGCCCGATGGTCCAGTGGGTGTGAGCTCTATGAGCGCTTACGTATGTTAAGCAACCCCTGGTGCAGTCCCTACTTGGATCACGCGGACACCCCGCTAGTGGCATAAAAATATCTCGAACTCCTCCGTGCTTTGAAAGGCACGTTAAGCCGTTGGTCCCGGCTGTCATCGTTGATGGCAGTCGTTAAGCTATGTCAGATGCCTTAAGGCAGCTTGAAAAATCTAACACCAGTGTTGGCCACTTACACATACGAAAAACAATTACGTAATAATAATGACTTACTATTTCTCCTAGCACCGTTAGATATAAAATCTTCTGGGACACATAACCTCGTTAAGTGGGATAATGTCCGCAAGATAAGCTGTCCGGAAGTTGAGTCCAGAGGGACACTAAGTCGTTTGCATAGTTAGCGGGGCTATCAGTAACTTTACACTGATGTTGTTTATTAGTTTAAGGCTAAAATTATTTGTATCTTATAAGGATATTCTCACTCTAACCTTCTAAATGACTGGGGTAACACCTGTGATTCCTAAGGAGATGCAACACGTAGAGGCCCTTTGGAGAAGTAGAGCCAGAACCCATTCCTAGCCTTAAGAGCGTATCCTAGCAGTTTTTTTTCAGTATGGATTCCATACAAATGTATTTCTCTATTTTCTCGCTGAAAACTGATTCTAGAGGCACGATTCTTTTTCATAAAATCTAGTACTAACATAGGTATTTATCAGTTTTTCGTAAAAAACCGTTTTTGTAAGAAAATTTACCCACATACCTATTTTAGTAATAGATTTTATGAAAAAAGAGATGTGCCTCTAGAAGCAGCTTTCAGCGAGAAAATAGAGAAATACATTTGTATGGAAAACATACTGCTAGGATACCCTCTTAATCCAGAAACCAATGTAATCAATGGACCCGTTATATGTCCTTAAACAGGTCTCGGCCACAGGGGGCACTGAGTTGAATTTAAACTCATTACTGGAGAGTGAAACACTATTTTTTTTTTATTTATTACGAGAAACAAACAGGCTTTAATGTTACATATATGCTAAACAATTTATAAATTTTACATTGCCAAAACGTTTCTACAGCTAGCTTATTCCTATAAAGACGATAAGAGTCTACCATATTTATCATAAATTTATCATAAACGTACATATCGTCGTCGAGCTCCGTGGCGCAGCGGTCAACACGCCTGCCTGCGACACGGAGGTCCCGGGTTCGATCCCCGGACAGGTCAAGATGGAAAATGATCTTTTGCAGATTGACCTGGGTCTTGGATGTTTATCTATATACGTAATCTATTATAAAATATAGTATCGTTGAGTTAGTATGCCATAACACAAGTCTCGAACTTACTTTGGGGCTAGCTCAATCTGTGTGATTTGTCCGTATATATTTATATTTATTTATTATGTATTTATTTATTATATTATGTTATATAGTAGTATTTACAACAATAAAACTTATATTGTATCTCGTCTTACTGTCCAACAATGTGTTAAAAAGGAAATTAGTGGACTATATGGGATTAAAATATGGGTGGACTAAGTGACTATAGGATTAAATATTGGTGGAATATAGGTGGGTTATTTCAAAGGGCCGTAGATGTGCCATAATAATGATATTTTTTTCGCATAATAATTGAGTCATTTTATTATTATTCGAAAACTCAAGTGAGTGAATGAAGAAGACCTGCAGATGAGATTGAAACATGTCGGCCTATGGTTTTAACCATAGAAGTATTTTTTTTAATCGATGGTCCAGTGGGTGTGAGCTCTATGAGCGCTTACGTATGTTAAGCAACCCCTGGTGCAGTCCCTACTTGGATGGGTGACCGCAAGTGGCATAAAAATATCTCGAGCTCCTCCGTGCTTCGGAAGGCACGCTAAGCCGTTGGTCCCGGCTGTCATCGTTGATGGCAGTCGTTAAGCTATGTCAGATGCCTTAAGGCAGCTTGAAAAATCTGACACCAGTGTTGGCCACTTACACATACAAAAAACAAACAACGTACAAATTAAGCTATAAGCCGTCATGTTTCGATCTCATAACTTAAATGATTATGCGGATAACGCTTCCTTTATTTCATATCCTGACGTTAACATGGGTCCTGGCTGTATATTTTTATCTGACATCGAACGCCTGTTGATATTATATTGTCAATAAGATTAAGCTGTTGACACGAAACAATTTGATTTGCCTTGATTTGAAAAAAAAAACCTACTTAAATGACCCGGTGGCTTACTCTCCCTTCATTTCATACCCCGAATTTGACATGGGTCCCAGCTGTATATTTTTAATTGACGTTAAACGCCTTTTGTTATTATTTTGTCAACAAGATTGAGTCAGTTATTGACACGAGATGAGTTGATTTCCCGAAGCTACGTTAGTTCGATTTGATGACTAAATTATACCTACTTAATCATGCTGTGGATAACGCTTGCTTGATTTCAAACACTGACGTTGACATGGGTTCTGGCTGTATATTTTTATTTGACGTCGAACGCCTGTTGATATTATGGAGTCAAAAAGTCGAAATTTATACGAAAAGATTAGATTTCCCGTAGCTATGTCAACTTGATTTGATGACCAAATATGCCTACTTTAATAACATTCTAGATTACGCTTCCTTCATTTCATACCCCGACGCTGACATAGGTCCCGGCTGTATATATTTATTTGACGTTGAACGCCTTTTGATATTATGTTGTTAACAAGATTGAGTCAGTTATTGACACGAGATGAGTTGATTTCCCGAAGCTACGTTAGTTCGATTTGATGACTAAATTATACCTACTTGATCACGCTGTGGATGACGCTTGCTTGATTTCAAACACTGACGTTGACATGGGTCTTGGCTGTATATTTTAATTTGACGTCGAACACCTGTTGATATTATGTTGTCAGTTATATTAAGTCAGTTATTGACAGGAGACGATTTGATTTTCTGAAGCCACGACGGCTTGATTTGATAACTAAATATACCTACTTAAAATACCATGTGGATTACGCTGATATTATGGACCTAGGAACATCAATAAATAGAAATCTTATTATACTTGGGTTAATTATCAACAAAATGTAGTCATTTATCAACACAAGATGATTTAATTTCCCAGACCTACGTCAGCTTGATTTGATGACCAAATACCTACTTAAATCAAACAGTATATTACGCTTCGTTTATTTCATACTCCAACGTTGACACGGGTCTAGGCTGTATATTTTTATTTGACATCAAAAGCCGGTTGCCATTATATTGTCAACAAGATTGAGTCATTTATCGACATGTCGATTTGATTTCCCAAAGCTACATCGAATATACCTACTTAAATCTCACTGTGGATTACGCTTCCTTCATTTCATACCCCGACGTTAACATGGGTCCCATCCCAACTGTTTATTTTTATTTGACGTCAAACGCCTGTTGACATTATGGTGTCAACAAGATTGAGTCAGTTATTGACAGGAGACGATTTGATTTTCCGAAACTACAATCGCTTGATTTGATAAACAAATATGCTTTCTTACATCACCTTGTGGATTACGCTTCCTTCATTTCATACCCGGTTGTATATTTTTATTTGACGTCGAACGCCATTTGATATAATGTTGTCAACAAGATTGAGGCACATTTAACAGGCAACAATTTTATTTCCCGAAGCCGTGACAGCTTGATTTGATGACCAAATATACATACTTAAATCATACCCTAACGTTGACGTGGGTCCCGGCTGTTTATTTTCATTTGACGTCAAACACATATTGATATTATGTTGTCAACGTCAACAAAATTGAGTCTGCTACGTGTTTATTTTTTAAACTTAAGTTACAAGTACAGAATGCAGTGGCCGTGGCCGATAAAAGTAAATTACACGCGTTGCATTTTTAATATGTACAGTCTTGACTCGTACTTAAATACCCTATGGATTACACTTCCTTCATTTCATACCACGACGATGACATGGGACCCGGCTGTATATTTTTATTTGACTTCGAACGCCTGTTGATATTATGTTGTCAATAAGATTGAGTCAGTTATTTGACAAGAGGCTATTTGATTTCTCGAAGCCACACAGGCCTATTTAAATAACCATGTGGATCACATACTACATGCATACTATCACGTCTTTTTCCTAGCGAGGTAGACAGAGCCCAGGTCTATAAAATCTAAAGGCCGCGTTTAGCATGTTGGTGTGCTTGTAGGTGGAGAAAGGAATGAAAATTTTGATGAGTTGCTAGCTGCATCGCCTATTGAAATAATTCCTCACGCTACTGTGGATTACATTTCCTTCATTTCATACTGCTCCGTGACTGCCTCCGTGGTCCAGTGGTTAAGGCGTTTGCCTTGTTGACCCGGGTCGTGGGTTCGATTCCCACGGGAAGCACACTTTGTTAAGTTGTTTCCAGTTTGGTTAGGACATTGCAGGCATGAATCACCTGATTGTCCGATAAGAAAGATGATTCCGTGCTTCGGAAGGCACGTTAAGCCGGTGGTCCCGGCTGCCATCTGGTAGTCGTTAAAGGAACCACGTCAGAGGCCGAGAGGCGGTTCCGAAGAACTCTGACACCAGGGTGTGCATGATCGACTGACCGTATCACCTACACGAAATGATGATGATGATTTCATACTCCGATGTTGACATGGGTCCCGGCTATATATTTTTATTTGACGTCGAACATCTGTTGATATTATATTGTCTTCTTCTTCTGTTTTATATTATGGCTTCCACCGAAATTTCAGTGATTCTGCCAATGTCCAGTATAATGAGATACTAAGTATCGGTGTTGTACGGTAAAGTTTTTCCAAGTAGCATCAAAGATGGCGTATGTTCTTTGACGCCTCGTGGCAGCTTGGGGCGGCAAATCTATACGAGTCCATTTATCAGTCCACTTTAACTATTTCACAAATTGTTCATGAGCACGAGCATTTATAACACCAAACTACACCAATTTCATATTATAAAGTCCACTAAAATCAATTTGCAAAATTGTTTAAGGCAAACTTCATCTGTACCCCTTGACTTCCCACCACAAACTCCTATTATATTGTCAATAAGATTGAGTCAGCTATTGACACAAGATGATTTGATTTCCCGAAGTTGCGTCAGTTGGATTTGAAGCGTTTTGATATGAAGACGTTAAGGGGATATCGTCGCTTTGCAATGTGGTAAATCTGATAAAGACCCAAAAAAGTGGATCCTGTCGATGTCCTATGATGAATCTAGCTCATCTCATCTCATCTCATCTCATCTCATCATTTTGAAGTGTGAGGTGTCATTAGATTGTAATTTTCCCCCGAGTGTCATAGGCTATGTAACGTCTGCAAAAAATCTATATGGCAGACATTTTTATTATATATATATATATATATATATATATATATAATGTAACTTGTAATTTTGATAAATTGGACATAAAAGCTTACATAAAATGTTGTTAGATATTACCATCGTTTGAATAACAAAAACATGTTATTTGTTAATTGCAATCAGAGCTTTCGACATCGGATTCTGTCAACGCAATCCGATCGTCCAATTAAGGTCGTGTTTTACTAAAGCTTCTCATTGTGTTCGAGCGGTTATGTACCTATTTGTACAATTAAATGTATTTTGACTATAATTGTTTATGAAATTAAATGTTTAATATAAATATATAGGGACAAATCACATAATTAGAACTAGCAGTAAGCTGTGAAGTTTTTTCTATACATTTACCAAGCGGCTTTTTCTCTATTATGTTGACATTTTACTAGAATTATATGAAATTACATTTAATTTCACATTGAATTGGTAAACTGTAAAGATTTTGATTTAACAAGTGTATATTTCAATAAAAAGACGTATCAAGATTATTTCATTTTTTAACTACTTAAACAAATAAATAAATATATACGGACAAATCACACAGATTGAGCTAGCCCCAAAGTAAGTTCGAGACTTTTGTTATGGGATACTAACTCAACGATACTATATTTTATAATAGATACATATATAGATAAACATCCAAGACCCAGGTTAATCTGAAAAAGATCATTTTCCATCTTGACCTGACCGGGGATCGAACCCGGGACCTCCGTGTCGCAGGCAGGCGTGTTGACCGCTACACCACGGATTATAGTTAAGGTTATGTAAGTAAGTATTTATTTTTATCACATTCTATCCTTAGAATAGCGGATTTCTTTGTATTTTCAGTTAGGATTGAGTTTTTATAATCTGTTGTTTCATTGTAAACAATTTAAGATGAACAACAGAGAGTGTTTGTATGTTTATCCAACTTGGAGTGTGAACAAAAAAGGTTTTGTCGCAAAAAAGATGTCTCTTTATTGTTTGCGGAACAAACAGTCGATTGTATAGCTCTATTGCTCTGACTCGCATTGTGTTTGCAAACATACTTAGAACAACTATTTTTAATGCAAATAGGTACAGATGTACATTTTTTGTATAGATATTAAGTACGAAGAAAAGGGTAGTCAATACGGGGTAAGTATGCATATAACTATCCCGTATTGACTACCCTTTTCTTCATATTATAATATTATTAAATTCCTTCCCAAACTTGCATTAGTTTGAGAAGGATTTTAATAATATTAAATATACAAAAAAACTTGCTTTCCCAGCATCGGTCCCGTAGGAAAAGTTGTTCATATTGATTTGCTGAATCAACTCACTAAGGGTATGTTGAGAGTCAATTTACATGATATATTGTCAAAGCTAGCTGCTTATACATAGTCCATTAAAAAACATGGTTTTCTTATATCGTGTCATATCTTGTTAATCAACAGATGAAGGGTACTCTACTAATCTAGTGAAATTTATGATCCCGGTAGCAAAATTTCAAAGGAGACGTTACATGAAAACATTTTTATTTTCAAAGTCAAGTTACATAAAATTAAAAGTTTAAAACGACCCTTGACACAAAATTCTTCAATATTTTTAGTGGCTAAACCGAGAAGACAGATAGTTAAAAAACCTTATTTCGAGCAGAGCAATTAATTTTGATTACATTCTGTAACGTCAACTGAAACGGGCCGTTATGAGGGCCTCTCACCCTTTGATGTTATTTTATCATCGATCGTCATCTGTGATTGTTATTAGCATATTATAACTTCATCACCATCAGGTCTTTTTAGTCTCCGCTGCAGAAATATGGCCCTCTCTGTAGTACTGGAGCCATATATTAGTTAGAGCAGTCTTCTGACTGCTCAGGCTAATATATCCAAATCTTCTGATTTGGCCTATACTCTCCACGCTGGCCACTTTGATGTATATAAGCTTATGTGTCCTAAGTCGCCTTCTACGGCCTCCACGAAAAGACTTAGAGTGTTCCTATTGTTCTCTGCCGAGAACACCACGCCTAATTTTTTCGGCGTAAAAAATTATACCATTTGCTATTGTGTCAAATATTTCGCCCACTTTCAGACACTGACTCGATGTGAGAACTTTTAGAGAGATTAAGTTTGATTACATTCTGTGCCGTCAACTAAAGCGGGCCGTTATGAGGGCCTCTCACCTTGTGATGTTATGTTATTAGGTAATCTGTGGTTGTTATTTGCATTTTATAACATCACGAGCAGCTATACCTTTTGTAATGGTCTTCAACGGGTCTTGTAACGACGTTTTTAAATTAAATTGCTTACCATATTGCTTAAACAGTTTTTATGTTCTTCTAAAAGAAATAAACTGGTTCTGTATCGATATTTTAAATTGATACCCATAACACAATTCTAAAACTTACTTTGGTGCTAGCTCAGTCTGTGTGATTTGTCCGTATTTAGTTATTTATTTACTACTGTATCAAATATTTCGCCCATTTAGGGACACTGACTCGTTATAAAACCTTTTAGAGCAATTAATTTTGATTACATTATGTATCGTCAACTGAAATGGGCCGTTATGAGGGCCTCTCACCTTGTGATGTTATGTTATTAGGTAATCTGTGGTTGTTATTTGCATTTTATAACATCACGAGCAGCTATACCTTTTGTAATGGTCTTCAACGGGTCTTGTAACGACGTTTTTGAATTAAATTGCTTACCATATTGCTTTTACAGTTTTTTATATTCTTTAAAAAGAAATAAACAGGTTCTGTATCGATATTTTAAATTGATACCCATAACGCAAGTCTCAAACTTACCCTGGGGCTAGCTCAATCTGTGTGATTTGTCCGTATTTAGTTATTTATTTACTACTGTGTCAAATATTTCGCCCATTTAAAGACACTGACTCGTTATAAAACCTTTAAGAGCAATTAATTTTGATTACATTATGTATCGTCAACTGAAACGGGCCGTTATGAGGGCCTCTCACCCTGTGATGTTATGTTATTAGGCCATCTGTGGTTGTTATTTGCATTTTATAACATTGCGAGCAGCTATACCTTTTGTTATAGTGTTCAAGAGGCTTCGTAACGATGTTTTTAAACTTGATTGATTACCATATTGCTTTTAAATTTTTTATGTTCTTCTAAAAGAAATAAACTGGTTCTGTATCGATATTTTAAATTGATATCCATAACACAATTCTTAAACTTACTTTGGGGCTAGCTCAGTCTGTGTGATTTGTCCGTATATAGTTATTTATTTACTACTGTGTCAAATATTTCGCCCATTTAAAGACATTGACTCGTTATAAAACCTTTAAGAGCAATTAATTTTGATTACATTATGTATCGTCAACTGAAACGGGCCGTTATGAGGACCTCTCACCCTGTGATGTTATGTTATTAGGCCATCTGTGGTTGTTATTTGCATTTTATAACATCACGAGCAGCTATACTTTTTGTTATGGTGTTCAAGAGGCTTCTAAGTTAAACTAATTACATATTGAATAATTATGAAAAATTTACCTCAAACTAAACACCTTAAAATATGATAAAATACCTAAAATATCATATTGCTTTAATTGATTTTATGTTTTTCCAGAAAAAAAAATCTACGGGTTTTGTATCGATATTTTTAATGAAATTTCTTATAATATTGCTTTTATAGTTTTTATGTGCTTCTAAAAATGTCGAACGGTTTTTATACATTGGTGATTAAATTACTGAATCGTAAGCAATTTTTTCATCAATATGAAAAACGATGAACATTTCTAAAAATTGGCATGTTGTGCGTCGGCCGCTCCCATGAAGGGTTTCGTAGAAGCAAGCTTAGATTAGCCAAAAACCTTTATAATTTTTCGCCAGCAAAGATAACTTTGTTTTTCGTAGTGTTTCTATGAATGACAAAGTTTATTTTTGCGGTTTATGAAAAAGTGCTCTAATTTTTTAGTTTGTACTTAGTATTCAGCTCTGATAGTTTTCTTTTTAACTTAGTTATAATATATTATACTACTGCTGTAATTTTATTCACGTATCCATATGTAACCGTTTAGCACCTACAGAGGGGGCTCTTACCTCTAACAAAAATTTACAACCAAATATTTCAGAAACGGATCCATCACGGATGGACAGACAGACATAGTGAAACTAAGTATATTGTTTACTACGGAACCTTAAAAAGGCGTGGTAGTTTGGGTCGCTGACAGAATTTTTTCCATGTTTTATTTCGTGATTTTATGATAAAACATCAGAACAGCATTATGATAGCATAAACATACCTGTAAAAGTATAATTACATCAGTATGGCACTTGCTATAAGCATAATTCAATTAAGCCTAAAAACCATAAACCGCAATACCACATATTGCTTGGCTGACATACGCTAAAATTAAGTGCAGCCTTAATTAATGTAGTACTAATTCCTGTTCAATTAATAACCTATATCTATGGTACCTCTCCAACCCGTCTGGTCAGCGTGGAGAGTGTAGGCCAAATCCTCCGACTGCTCTGGCTAATGAATGGCTCTGGTAGTACAGAGACGGTCGAGTCCTTAAAAGACCTTAAAAGACCCAAGAAGAAGAAGATGATAATATCGCCGTGTGGTTCCCGGCAGAGTAGAATAGGACCACTCCAAGTCATACCGTGGATGTCGTAAAAGGCGACTAAGGAAACACAAGCTAAACAAAGCTTATTAACATCAAAGATACCTCTCCAACCCGTCTGGCCAGCGTGGAGAGTGTAGGCCAAATCCTCCGACTGCTCTGGCTAATAAATGGCTCTGGTGGTAGTACAGAGAGGGTCGTGCTCCTGCAGTGGAGACTAGAAGGACCTGATGATGATGATGATGATAATATGATCTATGGTATAGTCTGAATTAAACTTTATGGCAGCCCGGATTTTAGCTGCGAGCTGCGCAGTACGAACCCCGCCTCCCCGCGCGCCTCCCGCTGAACCTAATATTGTGTACTGCGCATCGACTCGCGCGGTGTTCCGAGCCGCTTTAATACAAAGTATGATTCGGTCTTTTGGTCCGCTACTGTTTTTTTTCGTCTGCTTCTCGCCTTGATAGTACATGACATTATGATGCAAGTGCCATAATATTACATTCAAAATATATAGGACATATCATAAATATAGATTACATGGAGAGTGTAGGCCAAATCCTCTGACTACACACTCAGGCTAGTATATGGCTCTGGTAGTACAGAGAGGGTCGTGCTCCTGCAGTGGAGACTAGAAAGACCTGATGATGATGATGAGAATACATGGACATATATAATATATAATAGACGAGCTCCGTGGCGCAGCGGTCAACACGCCTGCCTGCGACACGGATGGTCCCGGGTTCGATCCCCGGTCAGGTCAAGGTGGAAAATGATCTTTTTCAGATTGACCTGGGTCTTGGATGTTTATCTATATAAGTATCTATTATAAAATATTGTATCGTTGAGTTAGTATCCCATAACACAAGTCTCGAACTTACTTTGGGGGTAACTCAATCTGTGTGATTTGTCCATAAAAAAAAAAAAAAAAAAAATATAGACATGAGGCAAATCCGAGTGCTTATAATAATGTTTGTAATAGCCAGCTTACTGAGTAAGAGCATTCTATGACGTTTTTCAAAACATTTGCGATTACATACATACGTACATACTATCCTGTCGTTTTCGGTAGACAAAGCCTTAGGTCATAAGACCCAAAGGCCACGTTTAGCATCATAGTGGGCGATTTGCGACTACCATAAAGTCCATAAGAACAATATTAAGAGGCTTACACCACCGACACTAGCGACACCCGTTATTTAATTCTTGTTCTCCGAAATAAGAACAAGTTGAAAAAATCTACGTAAGTACATTCTTAGTAAATGACTTGTAGTATTTTTGATAGAACACTTTTTATCGACATCAGCATTTCAGATAAGAAGAACTATTTATTTTACATTTGGTAATTCAAGAGAACTACGCATTACCGCCATTAAAGCGGCCACTTTTGGCGGTAATGCGTAGTTCTCTTGAATTACCAAATGTAAAATAATGAAAAACAATACAAAAAATACTACAAGTCATTTACTAGTGAAGTTCTTACGTCGATTTTGTCAATTTGATCTTATGTTTGTTTGTTATTTAGTTTACTTATTTAGTAATACAAGAAATAAAACCAACGGTGGCGCTAGTTGGCTGGTGTAAGCGCCTTAAGATCCAAAATGTAACGTCTTGGACAGTATTAATAGCAAATGTATTGAAAATTTTATTATCAGACTGGAATATATTATTTCTATCTAAACCAATCTAATTGAAAAACGAACCCTCAGGTGGCTGAAAAAAGAAATTATTTTTTTCTTATTCAATGTCAATCAAAGCATTGGACAGACAAAATAAGTGTATGGACCGAGCAAGTTAACTTCTGTTGTCTGTCTGTCTGTCTGTGCCTTTATTTTGGCAAGTGACCATTAAAGCACTAACTTTCGGGTAACACCTATTTAATTCATAACTACAACTCAAGTTCCGTGTTACTTTGTTTGCAAATCAAACAGAGAACATTTTGAAACCCGCAATTATTCACTCAAACTTCAAGTACATGCGTGACAAAGTTTGTTGCGTCTTCTTATATGTAACTTGAGCGATATTTCAAATTCGTGAAATAAATCCTAACAATACCTTTACAGACAAAACCTAACTGTTGTATAATAGGATATATGGAGTTCGTTCGTCCACATAGTCATCATCATCATCATCAGCCTATACTCGTCTACTGCTGGACATAGGCCTCCTCAATTGCACGCCTTCGAGATTTATCTTCGGCTGCTCCCATCCAGCTTCTACCAGCTATCTTGCGCAAATCATCACTCCACCGTGCCTGAGGATGTTCTACACTACGTTTGCCGAGACGCGGCGTCCACGTTGATTTTGCTTTAAATATGTAGGCCGTGTGGTTTCCGGCATATTAGAATAGGACCACTCCAACTACTCCAAGTCATCCCGTGGATGTCGTAAAAGGCGACTAAGGAAACACAAGCTAAACAAAGCTTATTAACATCAAAGAGACCTCTCCAACCCGTCTGGCGAGCGTGGAGAGTGTAGGCTAAATCCTCTGACAACTCAGGCTAATATATGGCTTTGGTAGTACAGAGAGGGTCGTGCTCCTGCAGTGCAGACTAGAGAGACCTGATGATGATGATGATGATGATGATGTAGACCAAATAAAGTCTTTAAAGAGATCCTTGCACGCCTAATTAACGTTTCTGCGGACCTGAGGGCTGGTGCGCATTTTTATTGAGGAATCATTCACGACAAAATGCCGCCAGCTTTCTTGGCAGACCACAGTGATTTTTACTCGATTTTTTATATAGTTAAGTGCATTTGTTTTCAATAATATTTTTTTTCTAGTTTCTCTTTTTAGTGTTCTATGAAATAAAAATAAAGGGATTGGGTGAAAATGTAAGGAATCACATTGATAGGCAATGCGGCTTGCAACCCATCACGATTGATTCCGCTTTCCACCTTTACGCCCACTACTATGCTTAACCTGGCCTTAGGCTCTGTCTACCCCGCAAGGGATAAAGACGTGATTGTATGTATGTATGAAATAAAAAAATGTGTTTGTTAAAATTCTTTTTGTTACAGTTTCAAGTAACATCCATTTCAAAAATCAAGTAACACTTTTAACACTGAAATATATAAAGCCTCTATCTTCTGTTTGCTTTGTTAATAAGTTTAGGTATGTTTAGGCCATGCTAAGTGGTCGACCCTTAAGTAAGTACTTCATTAATGTTGTAGGTTCACCGTTAAGTACATTGTTAAGATTGTTACTGCTGCCATAAAGAGGGGGTTGAACTTCCTGTGGGATAAGTATAGATAAATAGAAGGTACATTAGTAGTAATAAAATACTGTTGAGGTCCGAGGAATTAAGAGGGCCCTGGACGCACATGTCTCCATACAAACGGGAAAAGGGGAATTGTGGCAATATTTGATAATTTTGGTGTAAACTATTACCAAAAGAAGTTTAAAACTGAAGTACCTATTGACGTATATTTTTTTTAATTTAATTAGTACAAGAATTAAATAACAAGTGTTGCTAGTTTTGCTGATGTAAGCCTCGTAAGAGCGAGTGTCTAGAAAGCCCCGCCGTCCAATGAACACTCACACTGAAGATGGCCTATTGCATAAGGCTGAAACTGTCGGCATTTTCCATCTAAAACTACGTAAGGAAAACGGTTTTTGTTTAATACAAAAATTGCCGTATTTTACGCAAGAAATTAAAAAAATTCAACACATATAAAAGAATCGAGGAAAAAAAAAAAAGTGTACCTGTCACAAAATGCGTTAGATACACTATTAATGTAAGAGCTCGCTTTGCTTGCTCTAGTGAAATAATTTCCTAACAACTAGTCACTTTAAGACAAGTTAAGATTTTTTTTAAATAGTTACTTATAAAAATTAGCTTGTGAAGTTTAAATAATTAAAAAAGATCTTAAATTATATTAAACTTACTTGAAAAACATTAGAATTAAACATTTCGGGATATTTACCGTGATTATTGTGGTTTCTTTGAGTTTTAAAGTAAAAAAAAAAAAGTTACATTACTTGAAAAAGTTGAAATAATTTCGAGAGAAAACTCCTCAAAATGTACCTACCTTGCGTGACGGAACGCCTTTACTCTAAATTGTTTGACGTTGATAACCTACTCAACTATTACCGCAGTTACTACATTTTGGCTCTAATTTATATTACATTAGGGTAGAAACTTGCGCAAAATACCGTGTTGATTGGCATTCAAGATTTCGGGCCTACATACGCTGGCTATTGTGATGCATGTTCATGGAATAACTTTAGTTTCAGTAATTTTTTACATTTTTATAAAGACTTTTTATCTAGACAACTGTTTTATTTCCGTAACTTATTTTTGATATCCTTGGGATAAGTACTTTTTCGTGATAAAAGATATCCATGTCCTTTTTCATTCATCTGACAATATTTATGTATGTACTAGCTGTTACCCGCGGCTTCGTCCGCGTGATTTATAGCCTATGTCCTTCTCAGTACCCTAACCTATGTGTATGCAAAATTTCATGATGATCGGTTCAGTAGATACGGCGTGAAAGCGTAACAAACAAACAAATAAACAAACAAACTAACAAACTCACTTTCGCATTTATAACATTAGTTAGGATAAGAATTAGGATTAAAAAATTCTCGACATTTCTCTCAATCGTTGAGATATATCGCATATCACAAGTCTTGAATTTACTTTACGGCTAGCTCCATCTGTGTGATTTGTCCGTATATATCCTTATCCTATCCTAATCCTAACTAATATTATTTTATTCCTAATAAATGCGAAAGTGAGTTTGTTTGTTTGTTAATTTGTTTGTTACGCTTTCACGCCCCACCTACTGGACCAATCATCATGAAGTTTTGCATACACATAGATTAGGGTACTGAGAAGGACATAGGCTATATCACGCGGGCGAAGCCGCAGGTAACAGCTAGTTTATATATATTTTATTTATTTAAATATCGTAGCCCAAATCTGATCGATCTGAAACAGGCAGTTAATCAATAGTGCCTGTTATAATTGAATTTAATGTGATCCTGAATAATTTACAGCCTACACCTCAATTATTATTCGTTGTTATCAAATTGTTGGTTATTTTGGGGAACACGAACGTGAGTTTATAATGAATGAATTAATAAATAAACACCTTTATTGCACTTGAGGAGCCCGATGGTCCAGTGGGTGTGAGCTCTATGAGCGCTTACGTATGTTGTACAGTCCCTACTTGGATGGGTGACCGCAAGTGGCATAAAAATATCTCGAGCTCCTCCGTGCTTTGGAAGGCACGTTAAGCCGTTGGTCTCGGCTGTCATCGTTGATGGCAGTCGTTAAGCTATGTCAGATGCCTTAAGGCAGCTTGAAAAATCTAACACCAGTGTTGGCCACTTACACATACGAAAAACAAAAAAAATTGCACCTTTATAATAAAATATAAAGATAACATAATTTTAGGTCAATGTAGAGAATATAAACTTTTAATCAGTGATATCGTGGTTTTAATATAATGTATAAGCTGTTTTGTAATGTGATTTTCACAATACTAAGTTGTAGATACTGTCTCTGTAAAATGTAACAACTTGTGAACGGCCCCTTTAAGACTACTTTGTTTTATGTATTGTGATTGCCCACTACACTGCTAGCGAAACATGTTACAAAACAGGTAAATGAATGTAAATTTAAATCTATCTATCTAACTATCTAATCTAATCTAACTAATATTATAAATGCGAAAGTGAGTTTGTTTGTTTGTTTGTGTGTTACGTTTTGACGCCGTATCTACTACACCGATCATCATGAAATTTTGCATACACATAGGTTAGGGTACTGAGAAGGACATAGGCTATATATCACGCGGGCGAAGCCGCGGGTAACAGCTAGTTGTATATAAAATAAAATGAGAAGTAGATAATTAAACTACATTCGTGTGACACATCCAACTACTTTAGGATGATTTGCTATTGCCCTAGTATCACAAGGGAAGACAGTGTGAAATATCTTGGCGTAACAATTGACTCTAAGCTAAACTGGTCCAAACATATTGACCAACTTACAACGAGAGTCCGTAATCTTATATACATCTTCCGTCAACTTCGCGATGTTGCCCCACCGGATCTGCTAATCACCATCTACTTAGCGCTGGCTCAATCAGTTATCAATTATTGTATTACGTCGTGGGGTGGTACTTGCAAAACCAAACTAATTGAGTTGGAGAGGGCTCAGCGATTACTTCTAAAAGTGATATTTTTCAAACCCTATCGGTTCCCTACGTATGAGTTGTACAAATTAAGCAATCTCTTGACAGTAAGACAAATCTATATACTCAGAGTCATCCTTTATCAACACAAACGGCTTTCCCTGGACAATGCTGTACTTAATAGAAGAAGAAATGATTTAGTTTTCAGGAATATTTCTAACAACACTGTTTTTGCAAGCAGACAATATGCCATTTTGTCACGCTACCTGTATAACAAGATGCCATCAAAAACAATACTTGTCAAAAACCCAAGTCTCGCTACTTTGTTCTTCTACCGTAAAAAGTTGTGAGATCCATGTAATAATACCAAGTCGGTAAATTTATTAAGTCCCTACTAAAGTGACCTTTTGTCTTAAGTTATTACGTAATTAGCTAACCTAACAGTATCTTATTGTGACCATATTAAAATTAAAAATCTTTTATGTTTAAATAAATAGATTGACTTGGCAATCGCATGAAAACATAATGTATCTCACAAGTAATACATATTTTATTAAATGAGACTGTTTATTACGATTGCCAAGTCAATCTATTTATTTAAACATAAAAGATTTTTAATTTTAATATGGTCACAATAAGATACTGTTAGGTTAGGCTGTCACAAATTGCGTTAGATACACTATTAATGTAAGAGCTCGCTTTACTTGCTCTAGTAAAATAATTTCCTAACAACTAGTCACTTTAAGACAAGTTAAGATTTTTTTTAAATAGTTACTTTTAAAAATTAGCTTGTGAAGTTTAAATAATTAAAAAAAATCTTAAATTATATTAAACTTACTTGAAAAACATTAGAATTAAACATTTCGGGATATTTACCGTGATTATTGTGGTTTCTTCGAGTTTTAAAGTAAAAAAAAAAAAAAAAAAGTTACATTACTCGAAAAAGTTGAAATAATTTCGAGAGAAAACTCCTCAAAATGTACCTACCTTGCGTGACGGAACGCCTTTGAGAACTCTAAATTGTTTGACGTTGATAACCTACTCAACTATTACCGCAGTTACTACATTTTGGCTCTAATTTATATTACATTAGGGTTGAAACTTGCGCAAAATACCGTGTTGATTGGCATTCAAGATTTCGGGCCTACATACGCTGGCTATTGTGTTGCATGTTCATCGAATAACTTTAGTTTCAGTAATTTTTTACATTTTTATAAAGACTTTTTATCTAGACAACTGTTTTATTTTCGTAACTTATTTTTGATATCCTTGGGATAAGTACTTTTTCGTGATAAAAGATATCCATCCATGTCCTTTTTCATTCATCTGACAATATTTATGTATGTACTAGCTGTTACCCGCGGCTTCGCCCGCGTGATTTATAGCCTATGTCTTTCTCAGTACCCTAACCTATGTGTATGCAAATAAATAAATAAATATATAGGGACATATCACACAAATTGAGCTAGCCCCACGGTAAGTTGTGAACTTGTGTCGCAGGATACTAACTCAACGATACTATATTTTATAATATATGCATATATAGATAAACATCCAAGACCCAGGTCAATATGAAAAAGGTCTTTTTCCATTTTGACCTGACCGGGGATCGAACCCGGGACCCCCGTGTCGCAGGCTAGCGTGTTGACCGCTGCGCCACGGAGCTCGACTCGACTCGACTCGACTCATGATGATCGGTTCAGTAGATACGGCGTGAAAGCGTAACAAACAAACAAATAAACAAACAAACTCACTTTCGCATTTATAATATTAGTTAGGATTAGGATAGTTAGGATTAGGATTAAGAAATTCTCGACATTTCTCTCAATCGTTGAGATATATCGCATATCACAAGTCTTGAATTTACTTTACGGTTAGCTCTATCTGTGTGATTTGTCCGTATATATCCTTATCCTATCCTAATCCTAACTAATATTATCAATGCGAAAGTGAGTTTGTTTGTTTGTTAATTTGTTTGTTTGTTACGCTTTCACGCCCCACATACTGGACCAATCATCATGAAATTTTGCATACACATAGATTAGGGTACTGAGAAGGACATAGGCTATATCACGCGGGCGAAGCCGCGAGTAACAGCTAGTTTATATATATTTTATTTATTTAAATATCGTAGCCCAAATCTGATCGATCTGAAACAGGCAGTTAATCAATAGTGCCCTTTATAATTTAATTTCATCTGATCCTGAATAATTTACGAGCAGCAGCCTACACCTCAATTATTATTCGTTGTTATCAATTATTGGTTATTTTGGGGAACACGAACGTGAGTTTATAGTGAATGAATTAATGAATAAACACTTTATTGCACCTTTATAATAAAATGTAAGGATAACAAAGTTTTAGGTCAATGTAGAGAATATAAACTTTTAATCAGTGATAACATGGTTTTATTATAATGTATAAGCTGTTTTGTTATGTGATTTTCACATATACTAAGTTGTAGATACTGTATCTGTACTTGTGAATGTAACAACTTGTGAATGGCACATAGGTTACGGTAGGTACTGAGAAGTACATAGGCTATATATCACGCGGGGGAAGCCGCGGGTAACAGCTAGTTGTATATAAAATAAAATGAGAAGAAAATTCTGCATTTTTACGCAAACTATTCAGCAGACTTTTGTATGGGGTGTCAATTATTTTTTCAAGTTTCCAGCATAAGTCCCAAAGGAAAAGTTTTATGTATTTTAAATATCGCAGCCCAAAATTTATTTATTGTTTATTGTTTATTAAAATTTAACACACAGACTAACAGTTTTATTGACTTGAAACAGGTATAGTATTTAATCAATAGTGCCCGTTATAATTGAATTTAATCAGATCCTGAATAATTTACGAGCAGCAGCCTACACCTCAATTATTATTCGTTGTTATCAAATTATTGGTTATTTTGGGGAGCACGAACGTGGATTCATAATTATGAATGAATAAATAAACACTTTATTGCACCATTAAGTTCATCAAAATAAAATGTTAAGATAACAATAGGGTATTACAGCCATTTCTGAAAAGTGTCTCCATTAGATTCTTAATTGATAATAAGCCACAATTATAATTTTGTCAATAAGTGCCATTTAAAAGCATTAAATGTTTTTCATTTTTGATCCCAAGTAGTTTGTGGTCATGACGTCATTAAATAGTGTCAACACGCCTGCCTGCGACACGGATGGTCCCGGGTTCGATCCCCGGTCAGGTCAAGATGGAAAATGATCTTTTTCAGATTGACCTGGGTCTTGGATGTTTATCTATATAAGTATCTATTATAAAATATAGTATCGTTGAGTTAGTATCCCATAACACAAGTCTCGAACTTACTTTGGGGCTAGCTCAATCTGTGTGATTTGTCCGTATATATTTATTTATTTATTTATGAGTGTAAACAAACAGCGCTGATATTTTGTACGATATTAATATTGTTTTTATTTAAAAATTATTATTATTCTACTTACCGTTGGTTTGCGGTACAGAATACTAGACAACGTTTTGATTTTCATTTGATTTTTGACCACATAACGAATAAAACTTTATCATACGTAAGCACTAATAATGCTTACTCCACTTCTAGGCCATCAAAATAGTAATATTAGTTTGTGCCTGAAACTGTGCACATCAAACAAAACTAAAGTAATAAGGCGCGAACTCGTCCCAGTGGGCAGCGACCTTCGTGTTTTTATTATATTATTTGCAACTGAATTTTGTTGTGACATTGTCCGCGTGGATAACCGATTCTAACAAATAATATTCCATGTTGGTCTATGAGGAAAGAAAAGCATAGAATGTACCATCTGCTTCTTTCCCCGCATTGATAAAAGACTTTAAGTTTCATAGATCTGCTCCCTGTCTTCGCCGCTAGGAAAAAAAACACAAAGACGAGAGGGACGTCGCGTACTTTAGAGACGCATGGAGATATCTCCATCTTTTTTAATTTTCAGCGTACAACTTCAGTATAAGTTACATACGTACTTTCTGACCCCATAATATATTTTATACGTCTGTAAATCCTTTCCTGATGAAGATCCACATCTTCTTTTTCTGTACTCTGATGCGGCACTAAACTTAGCTATAAGTAAATTACTGACGTCAATAATTTTCCGTTGTAAAATCAAATATGACAATTAATGAGTGTTTAAAGAAACCTATATTAATCAAATCTTCTTGAATAGCAAAGCCTTCAAGTTTTGAACATAATACCAGGATGTATGTCAAGCTATCCGTACGGTAAAATAGGGCCTTGAATACATAGCAACAAACCAGTCCATGCGCCGTGTGGTTCCCGGCAGAGTAGAATAGGACCACTCCAAGTCATCCCGTGGATGTCGTAAAAGGCGACTAAGGAAACACAAGCTAAACAAAGCTTATTAACATCAAAGAGACCTCTCCAACCCGTCTGGCCAGCGTGGAGAGTGTAGGCCAAATCCTCTGACTACTCAGGCTAGTATATGGCTCTGGTAATACAGAGAGGGTCGTGCTCCTGCAGTGGAGACTAGAAAGACCTGATGATGATGATTATGAAACCAGTCCAATGCGGAATTTAAAATAAATATTTTAAGCTTTTACAAACTTAAGGAATGTATACATTTTTGGTGGCAGATATTTTCTTATTCACAAGCAAGAATATTTATACTACAGGGGTCCGTTTTAGGCAGTATCGAATGTATAATTTATTTTGTTTTCTTGTTGAGTTACAAATGTTCATGTTTCTGGCATTTGCGGCTTCAATCTCTGACAAGATAAATTGTTTCATTTATTTTTTGTTTTTTCCTTTTAGTCAACGACTCCAAACAACTGATTATAAATTGTAAATAGGTTGTTTGCATCAATAATTTGATTGATTGTCTTTTAATGCTTTTTGCGAAGTAATTTAATAATAGTTTTTACTTTTTACACCTTATTGTACATTAAGTTTTTTTCTTTTCGAGTCAAAATGGTCAAATCATATTTTAATAATTGAGACTAGAACTTGGCGACCTCTGTCGCACGATCATTTGCGGTCATTATGTACATTTAGTATGTCCGCCATATTGATTTTTTGCTGACGTCATATGTAATATAGTATGGCACGTAGTACATAATCTCCATGTAGTATGCTATCTAATGACATCTGACACTTCAAAATCGGTCAAACCGTTTACTCTACAGGAGCTAACAATGGAACTGACATACATGCATGCAATATGTCATGGTACACAACACCGATGTCCCTCAAACCATCAAATCAGTCAAAAAGAACAATTTTCCTATGGGACCAATCTAGGAACTCCAAAAAATAATTACTTTTTCATACAAAAGTATAATTGTTCGGCCAGCCAGACAATTTGTAAGAAAAATTATAATGTTTTGAGTCCTAAGCGTTGGTGCCAAAGAAATAGTTGTTCATTTTGACGGGCTGTTTTGATGATTTGAGGAACCCTAACCTAACATCCTGTATACATACGCGCGAAAAACATTACCTTCCTTCTGGGTGGGTCAGTCGGGTAAAAGGGAATATTCATGCAATGGATGCGTAGTATCGGTTGCATAATTTATTTTGTTTTGCTGCTTGAATTACAAATGTGCTCTACAGGCGCTGTCGGGTTTAATATCTCAAGTGATTTATTTATTTCTGAACGCTTTCTATCTAGGGTTCCTTTTATGGCGTGTCTTTGGGGCTTAAACTATTTTTAAACCAACTTCATTAAATAGCTTCCGCGGTTGCCGCTTCTTCTACACTATTCTTTGGAAGCGGTATTAAACCTCAGCATTTAACTGAGCCAAAAGTCAACTACTGGCGCAAACTATTTTTAGTCAAGAAATAAAGTAAAATATATAATAAAACAAAAATATATAATAAAATACGAAATTGAAGTCATGTATGTAATATTGTCAGAATGGCACGATTTCAGTTTCTAAACATGTATGCCGAATTTCATAAGTATTCCAATAAGCACCTCAGTTAAGGATGCAACCGGATCAACTCAGATGTGAGAGATAAAGAAAAATAGGGAGAAAGTAGAGAGATAGAAATGAGATTGATATGTCATAGTATAATGTAAGTTCTACATTTAAATGCGTTTATATGTATCAAACTGTACAATTGCCGGCAATAAGCGGCAGCCATGCCATTCAAATATAAAATGTATCTACAGTGTATTGGAACAAGGTTTAATTTTCTTTGCCGCATTGTAAGTCCATTCCATCGAGACTTAGCCAAACTAAGAATCTGATAGACTGCTTTGCCGCTGCTTTGTTTTACAGGTAATGGACTCAAAAGACAGCACAAAGTAAGGCTCAACAAGTTAATTTGCCCTCTAAAGGAGCCCTGAGTCTTGTCATGGTCGGAAGCAATTCTACAGACTACCATGACATAGAGAAGAAAAGACCGGAAATAGAGGCCTGGGCTTTAAAGCTGCTGAGCTGAGAAGCTGAGGACGTAACCGGGAAAACGCTTAGATGAGAGAGATAGAAAGAAAGAGAAATAAAATTCGTCTATCTAACAATTTCATTTCAAAGTAAATTCTATATTCAAATTTATTAAACTCGGCTATAGTCATGCCATCCAAAATGTTACAAATATCTTCACGGAATTGTTACAAGGTTAAGAACTTAGCCAAGCGAGGAACTAGCCGTGTGGTTTCCGGCAGAGTAGAATAGGACCACTCCAAGTCATCCCGTGGATGTCGTAAAAGGCGACTAAGGAAACTCAAGCTAAACAAAGCTTGTAAACATCAAAGATACCTCTCCAACCCGTCTGGCCAGCGTGGAGAGTGTAGGCCAAATCCTCTGACTACTCAAGCTAATATATGGCTCTGGTAGTACTGAGAGGGTCGTGCTCCTGCAGTGGAGACTTGAAAGACCTGATGATGATGAACCCAATAGACCGCTTTGCCGTTGTTTTGTTTCACAGGTAGAAGACAGCACAAAGTAAGCCCCAACAAGTTAATTTGCTCTGTAGGAGCCCTGAGTCTTGTCATGGTCGGAAGCAATTCCACAGACAAACGAGGGTTACTGTGTCGCAGCGGCCTTTCAATGCGACGGCCTTTCAAAGATTGCATGTCAAAACATAAGCGAAAGCGATTTTAGGTCAAAAAAGGGAATTCGCAAAATTTGCAATACGTAAATGAATAAATCTATACTAATAACAAAAAGTGAGCTGGCGCCGCAGTAATGTGTGAACTTTTGTCGTAGGATACTAACTCAAGCGATACTTACCTACCTGTATAGATAAACATCTAAGTCCCAGGCCAATTTAAAAAAGTTCATTTTCCTACATGATCAGGCTCTCGAACTCGAGACACAGCATGTCACAGGCTGGCGTGTCAACCTCAGTGACACAGAGGCTGTGCATCATATTTTATGTTTATCCTTCTATGGCGGAATATTATATTGGCGGAAGGCAGCAATGCTTTCTCAGAAATTTTGTTCATTTTCGGAGCATCCAGTGAACCGGTAAACGAGTGCAAATTGCCAAAACCCTTTTTTGAGAAACAGCCCCAGACATGCACCTTTGTCGGATCTTTGACGGTTCGTACGACCAAAATATGAACGTAGTTTATTTTTGGAACAATGATGAAACAACAGAAAATAAAATATACATGTAAATAAAAATGTTAACAAGTGAAAGAGAAGAGACGAAGATTTTGCTCTGTAGTATAATACAGACGGTAAGAATTGTCAGCTAGCTATCAAAAATCTTCATGCTTGGCTGGAAGAAAAGAAGAACTGTAGAATGTAGCAGCTGCTTAGAAACGTTAGTATGTGGTGACATGACGAATAAATAATATCGTTTCCTGGCTCATATTGTGTGTAGTAATGTATAACATTCCGAATTTCAGATCGCTACCGCTAATCCTCTGGACCATCTCTGAAATTGTCAGCTTGTAAACAGACTCGTAAATAGCGGAGTAAGTACGCGGTCAGTGATAGTGGTCTAGCTGAATTTGAATAGATTGCTGTGCGATTTAGATGTGAAGTTATCATATTATTAGATTTTTAGTTATTTTTGAAACAATTTTGAAACAACAAAACACTGACGGTAAGAATTGCCAGCACGTAAAAAAACTAGTAAAATGCGGATTGAGTATGCAGTTAGGTCTAGCCTTCGAGCAACACGGAAGGGAGTAGCCATACGCTGCATTCCCCTCTGTCAAGGTACAAGCCAAAATTAGGCATATGCATGTCTATGTGTTAGTTGTGTGACTCATCTGTACACAAATTATTTTTTCTTTTTTATGTCATTTTTTGTGACAATGTCATAATTACTATCAAGTGACAGTTTAAGTTTTGTATGTAGGTGTGCGGAACTAAACTTGTGTGCACATTTCCCCCCGCAAAAAACGCCAGAAAAATTGTCATAGTAAATTGTCTCTTTGCCCACTCCCTCCGTCCGGTACGGAGGCCGTGTTGCTCGAAGGGTCTAGCTGAATTTGATTGGGTTGATGTTGGATTTATATGCGAAGTTAACATATTGTTTAGAACTTCAACTTTTGTTTCTATTTATTTTTCCCTCTTCCCTCTGGGAAGGGGAAAAAAGCCAGAAACGCTCCTGTGACACCCCTGGTGTTGCAGTTGTCCATGGGCAGCGGTGATCGCTTATCATCAGGTGACTCGCTTGCTCATTCGCCGTCCTATGACATAAAAATAATAAAATAAAATCAGTTATTTTCGAGAATAATAATAATGTTAAAACTACAAAAATTTAAAAGATATAAATAAGGTTATAGGTTGGTGAAAGGTAAAATATGAAGCTGATAGTCATCAGTATAACACAGACGGTAAAAATTAACAGCTAGTAAACAAAATCGTTAAATAGGTTGCTATATGGTTTATTTGTGATGGGTAGATTTATCGATATTTTTAAAAACTATGTCGAAATTACAGAAGTTTTAAGGATATAATAAAGGACATGGAGAATTCTCTATTTCCTTGTTTGTATCCTTCAAAATTCTGAAAGGATACAGACGAAGCTTTTTTTCGACTGTATACTGCTGATAAAAATTTTCAGCTTATTACAATCTCGTAAGTAGCGTAGTAAGTACATTGATGAGGTCAGAGATATTGAGACCTGTTTTTAGCAAATAATTTGATAATCAAAGTCTGACTTACCTAAAACCTACACATTTTCCTTAATAACACACATTTTATTTATTTACTTACGTAGTAAATTGGTTTTTAAATAGCATTACAATGCTCGGTATATTATTAAAATTGAAAATATGCGATGAAAAAGAATTCGCCATAGGTAGGATTCGAACCAACAGCTCTTAGGTTTGCGCCCTAAGTGTGCTACCAACTACACCACCGTGGCTTCGAATCACCGTGTCGAATTCTGCCATCACATATTACCCCGTAAGGTATACGTATAATCTATTCATCTGATATGAATGAAGTAGAATTACCACACTACTAAATAGTGGGTAGTATTGAAGAAATACGCATAGTTACGTAGTGTCAAATTTAAATTAACTGATTTTTTTATAAATTATCAAATGGAATATGAAAAAAAAAGCACGCGGGCAAGACTTATCCCAACAAATGCAAAAGTGACTTTGTTTGTTTTACTTTCACGCCCTATCTACTGAACCAATCATCATGATATTTTGCACACAAGTTATCTGGAGTAAGGATAAGGACATAGGCTAACATTCATCCCGGAAAAAAGTATTGTTTCCAAGGGATCGATCACTAACGCAAGCGGAACCCGAAAGCTAGTCATATATTATTTCTTAATTTTATTAAGATATATAATAACTTTGTAATGCATAAAAAACACCTTTAAAAATATTGAATTCTCGGAAATTTACACATAAAATTTTATTAAAAATGTTTAGATTTTCCGTCAACGCACGTTTTGAAAATATTTTTAGTGATACGGGTATTTGAAAGTTATGCGTGGCTTTTATAAATACGAGTTTGTCATAACAAAGCAGCGTAAGTAAATCCTAGTGTCCCACATACAGCCACAAGGACGAAGGTTCAAAGCATCCGGACCGCTGGCATGGCGCCGCCGAACCCACATCACATCCAGTCACCCACGCACTCTTTGGCGGTTTTCTTATTTTAATAATAATTTAAAAAAAAAATTTTTTTTTTTTATTTTTTTACCATTTTTTTGAACATTTAATAAAATAAATCCGCTGAAATAAAGTGAAAAGCAAAAATTCTGTCATCCCCTCTTTTCCTACCTAGAGACTTGGATTTTTTAACAAATTTGTATGGGTCTTTTCCAATAAACAAAAGAATCATCAAAATCAGACTAACCTCTAAAAAGTTATGCGTGGTTTATAAATACGAGTTTGTCATTTACAAAGCTTTTCCATTTTCATCATCGTAAGTAAAACCTAGTGTCCCACATACAGCCACAAGGACGAAGGTTCAAAGCGTCCGGACCCGCCTGTTTGGCGCCACCGAACCACAACACATCCGGTCACCCACGCCTTAGCGGTCTCGTATTTATAATATTAACTAGCGCGGGTAACCCGCGGCCTCACCCACGTGGTATATAGCCTATGTCCTTTTCAGTAATTTATCTTAGGTGAATGCAAAATTTCATGATGATCGGTTTGGTAGATACGGCGTAAAAGTGAAACTAACAAAGAAACAATTTCACTTTCGCATTTTTAATATTAGTTAGGATAAGGATTACGAAATAATCTGAAAAACAATAACTAAGCAAAATAAAATTTTTGAAAAAAACCCACGTCGCAACATTGTTTTGCACTAATATTGTGCCGCTCCCTAGTGAGTAACAGCCATGACACCTGTCTAAGAACATGAACTCATCAGACACAAACCCGTTATTGCAAACCGCATCAAAATAGGATCATTAGTTTATAAGATAGGTGGGAACATTACTTCGCACAAACGCACACACAAACAAACATCTCTCACCCTAAACGCTTATCATCATCATCATCATCAGGTCTTTATTAGTCTCCACTGCAGGAGCACGACCCTCTCTGTACTGCCAGAGCAGTCAGAGGATTTGGCCTACACTCTCCACGCTGGCGGGACGGGTTGGAGAGGTCTCTTTGATGTTTATAAGCTTTGTTTAGCTTGAGTTTCCTAAGTCGCCTTTTACGACATCCACGAGAAGATTTGGAGTGGTCCTATTCTTCTCTGCCGGGAACCACACGGTATATGCTCCGTTCTGTCGTGGGTAAAAAATAAATAATCATACCATGTTTTCCTACCATGAGGGTTGGATTTCTCGTCTATAATGGTCGGGTTTGTTGGGGTCATAATTTAAATATACAATTTCAACACGAAAAAGCTCTATGGGAGAGCTTTAGATAGATCGCTGCCAGCACGGTATGAAATATGGCGATCAAACCCCGAGAGAGCTGAGCTATGATTTATATCTTTCATTTTAGTTTGACAACCTTCGTGGCGTAGTGGTCAAATCATCAACCTGAGCTCGAGAGGTCTCAGGTTCGATCCCCGGTCAGGTCATGATTGAAAACGTTATATTTTAGATTTGACTGTGTCTTGGACGTTTAGCTAAGTAACTATTATAAAAAAACCGTGGTCCAGTGGTTAAGGCGTTTGCCTTGTTGACCCGGGGTTCACGACCCCCGGGTCAACAAGGCAAACGCCTTCCCTCCCCCTCCTTCTCTCGCCTTACGGGAGGCATACTTTGTTAAATTGTTTCCAGTTTGGTTAGGACATTGCAGGCATGAATCACCTGATTGTTTGATAAGATAGATGATTCCGTGCTTCCGAAGGCACGTTAAGCCGGGTCCCGGCTGCCATCTGGTAGTCGTTAAAGGATCCACGTCAGAGGCCGTGAGGCGGTTCCGAAGAACTCTGACACCAGGGTGTGCATGGTCGACTGACCGTGTCACCTACACGAAATGATGATGACTGTTATAAATTATAGAATTCTTGATAACTTACAGTGGGATTAGTTAAACTTGTGTGATTCGTCCCTACCTATAAATTTTTTTTTGTAAGAGCCTGCTGTCGTAACAATTACCATCGCTGGCGTTTTATGTAACTACATTGCGGTTTTTCACGCTTAATATTTTTATGCAACACGTATGAGACGCATTGTATACCAACCTCTATGAGAGATAAGATAGACCGCTGCCAGTCCGGTATGAAATATAGCAATCAAGCTACGAGAGAGCTGAGCTTTGATTTATACCTACGCACTTTCATTTTAGAACCTCCGGACGTCACAATCACTTGCCGGCGTTTTATGTATGTTAACGTTGCAGTTTTCGTATGCTTGATATTTTTGATCGAACACATGAAAAAAGCATTGTATACTGAACTTTATAGAGCGCATAAGATGGACCGCTGTCAGCGCGATATGAAATATAGCGATCAAACCCCGAGAGAGCCGAGCTTTGATTTATACCTACGTACTTTCATTTTAGAGCTTCCGAACGTTACAATGGGCATGGGACGAGCTCCGTGGCGCAGCGGTCAACACGCCGGCCTGTGAAACGGAAGGTCCCGGGTTCGATCCCCGGTCAGGTCAAGATGAAAAATGATCTTTTTCAGATTGTCCTGAGTCTTAGACGTTTATGTATATATGTATTTGTTTTAAAATATAGTATCGTTGAGTTAGTATCCCATAACACAAGTCTTACTTAAGAACTTACTTTGGGGCTAGCTCAATCTGTGTGATTTGTCCGTATATATTTATTATTATTTATTTATTTATTATTTATTGACGTAAAAAAATTTCGTGTTGCTTCGTAAAGACATGCCAATAATAAACAAAATGTGACAGAAATACGTTTCTAAACAAAAACCTCTTACAGATATAAAAGTTTCGAAGACACATGTTTTTAGATGTTAATTTATAGACGTGAAAACAATGCCTACATATTTGTGACGTCACAAGCTTGTATTTTGTATGGGTGGCGTGAGAACTTTGTTTGGTAGCTATACGAAATATTTCGTTTGTGGCAATGGTTTCTTAATAAAGGTTGCTATAAATTTAGCGGACTACAACTACAGTATAATAATTGTAATTAAAGAATTTCATACTTTAAAAAATGGTCGTATTCACCCAACTTTAAAGAAGCATTAAGATCACCTAACGAATCGATATCAAATTTAAAGTGTTTTTTATAGTGTTTTTAGATAGAAATTAGTATCATTGGAAACAAATTTTATATAATCTTAACATTAGGCAACTACCGTATTTCCATCGCTGGGGATGAGATAACGCATTTTACACTAAACCTTACTGTTTATAAAGCGGTGACTCAGCCCATCAATATGAACAACTTTTTCTATGAGAACAACACAAGCTAGAAATTAAAAAATATCATAATTGCCATTTTAATTTTCATACAAATTGCTCGACCGGCTGAACGTTTTTGTAAGGGAATATAATTTTTTTAACAACCTCTGTGGTCCAGTGGTTAAGGCAGTTGCCTTATTGACCCGGGGTCGTGGGTTCGATTCCCACGGGAGGCATACTTTTTTAAGTTGTTTCCAGTTTGGTTAGGACATTGCAGGCATGAATCACCTGATTGTCTGATAAGAAAGATGATTCCGTACTTTGGAAGGCACGTTAAGCCGTTGGTCCCGGCTACCATCTATTATTAAAGGAATCAGTCGTTAAAGGAACCACGTCAGAGGCCGAGAGGCGGTTCCGAAGAACTCTGACACCAGGGTGTGCATGGTCGACTGACCGTGTCACCTACACGTAATGATAATAATGATGAATTTTTTTATCAAAATTCTATCATTAGTTTTATTTTTTATTTTTATTACCCATAGGAAAAGTTATTTATTTTGACGGGCTGAGTCACCCCTTTAATGATCAGTTTTTAAGTCCTATTATCAATAATCCGATTGTTTTTCATACAATTTTACATCCTAATGATCACTCTCCATAATTTTTAATACTAATGACCGGTAATTCATAATCATCGGAGTTCATAATATCACTAATCGGCTTATACGATCTGCGCGGCAGCGCGGGATGATATGTGACGTATCATTCCTTTACGTCCGATTTCGCTTGAAATGGATTATAAATAATAACAATGGCTGGAGTTTGTGGTGGGAAGTCAAGGGGTACAGTTGAAGTTTGCCTTAGACAATTTTGCAAATTGATTTTAGTTGACTTTATAATGTGAAATTGGTGTAGTTTGGTGTTATAAATGCTCGTGCTCATGAACAATTTGTGAAATAGTTAAAGTGAACTGATAAATGGACTCGTATAGATTTGCCGCCCCAAGCTGCCACGGGGCGTCAAAGAGCATACGCCATCTTTGAAGCTACTTGAAAAAAATTTTACCGTACAACACCGATACTTAGTGTCTCGTTATACTGGACATTGGCAGAATCACTGAAATTTCGGTGGAAGCCATAATATAAAACAGAAGAAGAAGAAGAACAATGGCTGTCGTCCGTCAACTTGTCGTCTGACGTTGATTCTTATAATATGGTTTACATCTTAATTCTTGCATTTAGAAATTACGATAGCATCTTTACACCATCATAACTTCTAATAGCATTAAAATGACGCATATGAATCATGTTCACACGTCCCATTTTGCCTGAAATTGATTGATACCGATATCAATGGCTGTCGCTCGTCAACTTGTCGCTGTCGTTGCGACATGCGACACCGCGTTGATGAGGCTAAAACGCTTCCGGTCTTGTAATGGAGAGTTCTTTCGTTCTGTTTTTTGTTGTGGGAAGTAAGACCATCAAATTCCAACTAATATTATAAATGGCAATATAAATTTGTATATAGTTTGTTACCTCTTCACGCTTTATCTGCCGAACTAATCTTCTTGAAATCGGCACACACGCTAACCTATTTTAAGGTACACAAAAGGATATAAGGCCTTATCCCGGAAAACAATAACTGTTCCCATGGGATTTGCCATAAACGACTCGGCAAATTTCTACGGCAATATCAAAAGCAAGCGAAGCCCCGGATAAAAGCTTATACTACATATCCTAACTAATTTCTAACTAATATTATGCGAAAGTGAGTTTGTTTATTTGTTTGTTACGCTTTCCCGCCGTATCTACTGAACCGATCATCATGAAATTTTGCATACACATAGGTAAAGGTACTGAGAAGGACATAGGCATAGACATAGGGATATATATCACGCAGGTGGAGCCGCAGGTAACAGCTAGTATTGAATAATACAGACAAGTTGTGATGAATTTGTTACGAGTTTACTAGTTACAAGTATTTGTATTTGTATTTATTTATTTATAACACATAAGAACTACAAAAGTTTAAGTGCTTTGGTGAAACTCAATGCCGCTTCCAGTAGGAACTGACTACAAGGTAAGTCGTAAATAATTTACAGCCGTTTGTTTCTCATATGAAAATAATGTGTTTCACTTATCTTGATAGTGTAACTTTATGCTCTGTTACCAACTGAACTTATTGAGGAGCCCGATGGCCTAGTGGGCGTGAGCATTATTAGTGCTTTCGTATGTTAAGCAACCCCGGGCGCAGTCCACACTTGGATGGGTGACCGCAAGTGGCAAAAAAATATCTCGAGCTCCTCCGTTTCTTCCTTCGGAAGGCACGTTAAGCCGTTGGTCCCGGCTGTCATCATTGATGGCAGTCGTTAAGTTAAGTCAGATGCCTTAAGGCAGCTTGAAAAATCTGACACCAGGGTTGGCCACTTACACACACGAAAAACAAACAAACTGAACTTATTTGATCGAGTGTGTGAGGATGGGTTACTTTTAAAATAGAATTAAATAACATGAGTGTAAGTAATGTATTGTACTCTATTAAACGTCTGTGATTGATCCAGAAAATATAAAATTATTACTAAAAAGGTCTATTCTTCGACTACTATTTTGCTATGAATATAAATAAATAAATATATACGGACAAATCACACAGATTGAGCTAGCCCCAAAGTAAGTTCTTAAGCAAGACTTGTGTTAGGGGATACTAACTCAACGATACTATATTTTATAACAAATACATATATAGATAAACATCCAAGACCCAGGTCAATCTGAAAAAGATCATTTTCCATCTTGACCTGACCGGGTATCAAACCCAGGACCATCCGTGTCGCAAGCAGGCGTGTTGACCGCTCCGCCACGGAGCTATTATATCATGACAATATTTCTACGGCGTAACTAGAACAGGCGCATGAAATTTAATCGAGTTTTGACATCTAGATACAATAAGATTGTCATTTGTCGTTGAATATTTCTTCGACGACAAACAACGACAATAAATAATACAAACGTTCGTTCATAACGTTCCACCAAACGCCCTTCCATCAGTTATTATTATTCATTAATGCACAAGTTGATCAACATACATACCGAGTGTTCGAAATTTTCACAAGCCTTTTGATATACCAATATTTAATATCATAATAATGACGTGGACGTAAATAACGATTCAATTTCAATTTTAATTCTTTATTCGCACAATGTGGTCAACAATTCAAAGTGTCAATTTATTAATAGATACAAATGCATATCCTTATTCGAAATAAACAGACAATAAAGTCATGTGTTACATTAAAATAAAATTAGTCATATACAATTTAATTTTTGTTGCTGATTAAAAACAAATATTTAGTAGCTACAGCAATAATAGGCTTCCATGATAACAATGTTGGATGCCTCTGTAGCAATTTAATTTCAGTAAATATTTTCAACACATCGCGCAGCAATTGTTCGGATAAAAAATAAAGTATATATCATAAATTCAGTTTTAGATAAGAATCTGTGCCAAAGTTTAGATTAGTTAAGCTTTATTTAAAATACTTGTTAAAATGAGGATGGGTATATTCAAAATATTGCGATAGAAGACAATTGAGGTAATATTGGATGCGTTCTCTAGTTTTAGGTTAAAAATCTTTACAAGAGTGTTAAAATTTATACCTGATTAGTAAACGTTGTTTAAAATACTTGTTAAAGAAGAATATATTTAAAGAAGTAAAAAGTAAAAAAAAAGTAAAAAATCATTTATTTTCTCCAACAATCGTCCAGATGAAATACAAAAAAGGGTACGTAGGTAAAATTTATGTTGCCAACACTGATTGAAGGAGACTGGAGACCGATGAAGGCTAGGCCTGTATTACAGTTCTCTAGTGCTCCCGCCTAAGGCAGATGATATAAGTGTTAATGAACAAATATGTATAAATAATATATTAGAAGACATTTTAGGTAATATTAATGCGTTCTCAAGGCCATCCTAAGGCCCGTAACCAGATCGGCATTCACCCCAGTACGCAAGCGTAGCTCCGGCTACCTTCAGTCTGAAAATAATAGAGTAATCATTATTATTTTTTTCTTTTTCACGCAGATTATGCTAGTCCCAAAGAAAGATCGAGACTTGTGTTATGGAATACTAACTCGTAATTTAGTATTGTTGAGTGAGTATCCCATAGCACAAGTCTCGAACTTACTTTAGGGCTAGCTCGATCTGTGTGATTTGCCCGTACATATTTACTATGGATGTATGGATGTATAGATGTATGGATGTATGTATGTATGTATGTATGTATGTATGTATGTATGTATGTATGTATGTATGTATGTATGTATGTATGTATGTATGTATGTATGTATGTATGTATGTATGTATGTATGTATGTATGTATGTATGTATGTATGTATATATATATGTATGTATGTACGTTTCTGTGATAATGTTAATAAAAGATCTTACAGGCACAAATTTCCGTAAGTCTTTCCGTTGGTAGCGCACACTGGATCATACTGGCGGGTGCACGCCGTTTGAGCTGTTCCCAAAGCTAGGAGTCCGAGGAACACGATGGCAAAAACTAGAACAATAAAAGGATTAAACAAAACCAAATTAAAAAGACGGCCAAGTGCGAGTCGGACTCGCGCTTAAAGGGTTCCATACCATTATCTAAACAACATAAGACTATCGAGCTGAAACGGCACAAACAACATGTTTGTTGTATGGTCGCTCCCCTTTATTTATTTTTATTTCAATTTATTTGTTTTTTTTTGGGCACGGAACCCTAAAAACAAGACATTTTCAAATATTTATCATCAGTTTACATGAATGGTAGGAAGCATCAAAATCGGCAACCTCTGATTCAATCATCATCAGGTTTTTTAAGTCTCCATTGAAGAAGCACGACCGCCTCTGAACTACCAGAGTCATTAGTCAGAGCAATTCCGACTACTCTGACTAATAATAGTCTGGCAGATACTAAATGATCTGGGATTTGGCCTACACTCTTCATGCTGGTAAGAGGGGTTAGAGAGGTTTCTTTGATGTATGTAAGCTTTGTTTAGCTAGTGTTTCCTAAGTCGCCTTCAACGATATCCACGGGAAAACTTGGGTGGTCCCATTCTCTTCTACCGGGAAACATACAACAGAATTAATTTAATTTTACTATAATACATTATATAGAAAGTGCTTACCGTAGACGAATTTCATCTTAAATCCTTCTTTATTCAGTGAGAACAAATTAAATAGAAGAAGATCTGACTGTGTGATGTAGAATACAAAAATTATACCGTTTTTATACCGAGACCTTATCTCAAAAACAAAGCGTTTCGCGCAAGTGAGAAAATATTGCAAAAAGAGTGCAGCGTTTGTGTTTAAATATTAATAAACTCTATTTTTAACACTGTAATTGCAAGATTTTTATTTCTTTACTCAATAAATATTACCTAATTTATCAACCCGTCTGGCCAGCGTGGAGAGTGTAGGCCAAATCCTCTGACTGCTCAAGCTAATGGCTCTGGTGGAACAGAGAGGGTCGTGCTCCTGTAGTGGAGACTAAAAAAGATCTGATGAAGAAGAAGAAGAATTTATAACTGACTTTACAAGAATGAAGGTTCCTGAAGTCGTTGTTAGGGTTAGAGATTTATAGGGTCACTCGTGCGTCTGTCTGTCAGTCCGTCCGTTTCTCACAGCTAATTAATTCAGATTCTTCTGGACCAAATCAGGTGAAAACACAGATGTGCAAAGTACTTTTTTTAAATAAAGGAATGTTTCAGGCTTCAAAACGAAACGAAACAGTTTTGCAAACCTTTCTGTGTCTTCTTCTTCATCTTTTCCAGCCTTGCTCAGCCACATAATTGGTGTAGGTCTCCTCCAATTCTCACCACTTGTCTCTATTTTGAGCAGTTGAAATTCAATTGCTGCCCACTATCTTTTTGATGTTATCTTTCCATTTCATTAGCGGTCTCCCTGCTGGACGTTTTTTGTCCCATGGTCTCCACTCTAGCAATCGTTTGCAAGGGTTGAGACCGTTTTTGTGGCTATATGAACAGCCTGCTCCCACTTGAGTCTTGCCATTTTTCGGCCAATATCAGTAACTTCCTTTGTTTCCTAAGCCACTTGTTGTTCTTTTTGTCTCTTAGACTGACTGCTACAATTTTTTTCCATCGCATAGTTTTGATTTTATTCATGAAAGAAGACAAAAATTACCAGTCTATCTTCGTTACTCCGCACTTCTACTTCAGCATTCTATCATTTTAGATACATGCCTTATATATCAGGCCTATACAAAATATAATGATTGTGTAGATTTATATGCCTTCGATTATTATTTTTTTGACGATTGGCGAGGGGGGCAAACTACGAAGAAAATGCAATCACTAGTATCAGACGAACGACTGCCTTATTTTTTCAAATATTGGAGTAAGTGTAAAATGATCAAAATAATACAAGGGCTACAAATTTAAACTCAATAAACGCCTGTTCTATGCCGTCATATCAGTAAAGGCATTTTTAGCACTGTATAGGAGTAAAAGTGATATAAAAGGCCACATCTAGTCATTTAACGTCACCTATATTAATCAGTGGCAATGTATTGCGGTGTCCTACTCACACTAAGGTCAACTTATTTGCCGGGCACTGTACATAGGTATTAATCACAGCTCGGCTCTCTCAAGTTTGATCGCTATATTTCATATCACGTTAGCAGCGGTCTATCTTATGTGCTTCGATAAAGTTCAGAATACAATGCTTTTTTCGTGTGTTCGAACAAAATATCAAGACTACAAAAACTGCAAAGTAGACATAAAACGCCGGCAAACGTGATAACGACCGGAGGCACTAAAACCAAAGTACGTAGGTATAAAATATCATAGCTGTGCTGGCAGTGATCTATCTTATGCGCTCCCATAGAGCTTTCCCGTGTTGAAATGGTACCTTTAAATTATGAAGAAAAGAAGATTTTTTACCCGACTGATCCATTATTAAATTAAATTAAATATATAGGGACATATCACACAAATTGAGCTAGCCCCACAGTAAGTTATGAACTTGTGTCGTGGGATACTAACTCAACGATACTATATTTTATAATTATTTAATATTAATATATACTTATATAGATAAACATCCAAGACCCAGGCCAATCTGAAAAAGTTCGTTTTCCATCTTGACCTGGCCGGGGATCGAACCCGGGACCTCCGTGTCGCAGGCTGGCGTGCTGACCACTGCGCCACGGAGCTCGATGCTTTTTGCGCGTATGTTTGTTTATATCTATGTATGTATGTACTTATGTCTGTTTCAATGTTGCCTCTAGAAGCCTAAACGGCTTGACCGAGTATGAAGTGTGATGTCATAGATTTGATTCTTCCCGGAGTGCCATAGGCTATGTGACGTAAGCTGAAAATATAATATGCCCTAAGCTGTGTAGTTTGGTTTTTGAAATATACCGCTTGTAATATTATTGCATTTGACTTTTTTGCGTAGGTACTTTCGGGCATGAGCAGTAAGGTGCCATGAAAACATGCCACGAAGGTAGTCGAAAATATACCTATAAGTATATGTTATGCGTAAATAACATATAGCTTTTAATGGCGTAAAAATAATATAAAGATATTTCATATTCAATATGACGTACCTATAAGAATCATATTCACACATCATATTTTGCCTGAAATTGATTGATTTTAATAACAATGGCTGTCGCCCGTCAACTTATCGTCTCACGCTGCGACATGCAACACCGCGCCGATGAAGCCGAAACGCTTCCGGCCTTGTAATCGAGAGTTCTTCTGTTTTGTTGTATGTTGTGATAAATAACACATAGATACTATCATGTCTTTTCCCCTTGCGGGGTAGACAGAGCCCAGGTTTATAATACTTAATGGCCATGGCAAATGGTTTAGCATATTGGTGGGTTTGTTGGTGGAGAACGGAATAAAAATAGTCAAGGGTTGCTAGTCGCATCGCCTAATGATATGAATCCTCACGCACATTCCCTCGATCAGTTTTACGATCTGCGCGGAAAGAGAAGCAGCTGGTACATTCTACGATTTTTCTTTTCTCCCAGACCAGCGTGGAAGAATATATGACGTATATAAATCATGTTCACACGTCTCATTTCGCCAATTCATCATCATCATTTCGTGTAGGAGACACGGTCAGTCGACCATGCACACCCTGGTGTCAGAGTTCTTCGGAACCGCCTCTCAGCCTCTGACGTGGTTCCTTTAACGACTACCAGATGGCAGCCGGGACCACCGGCTTAACGTGCCTTCCGAAGCACGGAATCATCTATCTTATCAAACAATCAGGTGATTCATGCCTGCAATGTCCTAACCAAACTGGAAACAAATTAACAAAGTATGCTTCCCGTGGGAATCGAACCCACGACCCCCGGGTCAACAAGGCAAACGCCTTAACCACTGGACCACTGATTGATGACGATATTAATAGCTATCACCCGTCATCTTGACGTCTGACGTTGCGACATGCGACACCCCGCCAATGAAGCTGCAACGCGAAAAAGTGTGAAAAGCAATCGAATATATTAGTTAGGAGTGCTTGGGTGAAACTTAATGCAACGTCCAGTACGAACAGACTACAAGGTAAGTCGTAAATAATTTACAGCCGTTTGTTTCTTACATGAAATATCATCATCATCATCATCATCAGGTCTTTCTAGTCTCCACTGCAGGAGCACGACCCTCTCTGTACTACCAGAACCTTATACTAGCCTGAGTAGTCAGAGGATTTGGCCTACACTCTCCACGCTGGCCAGACGGGTTAGGGAGGTCTCTTTGATGTTAATAAGCTTTGTTTAGCTTGTGTTTCCTTAGTCGCCTTTTATAACATCCACAGGATGACTTGGAGTGGTCCTATTCTACTCTCCCGGGAACCACACGGCGATGAAACATGAAATATATAGCTGGCCTTTTATTTTTCCCTTCAAGAGGGAAGAGTGAGAATATTGGTACTTTCCTGGACGAGCCAGCCCACTCATGCTACTAGCAAAAATGAATTTCACCAATGGCGTGGCTCTACATCATTCAGATGTACTCATTGATGATTCAAGATTCAAATTTTATTGCAAGCCACAGGTTATAAAAGATGTTACACACAATTAAAAAAACGTACAAGTGACGCCCTGCAAGGGCACAGCAAACATGGGGCAACTAGATGCCACTTTACTTAAATACATTATAGCTATCTTGATTCAGGATTACTTTTAAAATATAATAAGTTAATATGAATGTAAGTAATGTATTGCACTATATCGCATAAATCAAACTCAATTTTTGTGATTAATCCAGGAAATATAAAATTTGCACTAAAAAGACCTATTTGTCGATTTTTATCATGACAATATGTCTATCAGCTCTGACACGCGCATCTAGATTTTTGACATCTTGATAATTCATCGAATATTTCTTCAACGACCAACAACGAGAATAATTTATACCCGAATTTGTTCCCACAAACGCCATTCCACCATTTATTATCATTCATTAATGCACAAATTGATCTGCATCCGAGCGTTCGGAATTTTTGCAAGCCTTTTAGAAATACCAATATTTAATATCATAATTATGTAGGCGTAAATAACAATTCAATTTAAATTTAAATTCTTTATTTAGACAATGTAGTCGACGATCTAAGGTGTTCATTTCCAAACTGATAAACATCTTAACATTGCTTTATTTCAGGAATGCAAAATTAATAGACTATAAAGTAATTGTAATGATAATTCTTTATTCACATAAAGTTGTAAAACAAGCTTAGTTTTTGAGCAGGTTACGGAAGATACAAGTATATTATGTAACCCTGTATTGTGGAGTTCAGTGTTCGATCGAAATAAAGAGAAACTATTGAGCAAGAAAAGCAACATTACATTTTTGGCACTTAAGTAAGGGCACTAAATAGAGAAAGAAATAAATACGATTAAGTCATGTGTAACATTGAAATAAAACTAATAACTTAAAATTACAATTTTTGTAACTGGATAAAAATTATACAATAGCCACAGTATAAGCTTCCGTTAAAATTATTTCATTCTTAAGTAAAGCGTTATGTACTTTTTCACAATCGCGTAACAATGTTCAAATAAAGAGACTATGGCAAAAATGAAGAAACGTTTATTTAAAGATATGAAATGTTTACATCTGTGCTAAGTTATATATAACAACGGGTCGCTCACGTGCTATTTTGTCGTACAATAATATTAATCTGTAATGAAATTTTAATTTGGCAGGATTTTTTTAATATACTTGTGAAGAAATATGTTCAAAATAGTGATAGAAGTAATTTTCAATAATATTGAATGCGTTCTCTAATTTTAGGTCAGAATTTTTTACAATGGTGTAAAGATTTACATTTGTCTGATTAGTAATCTGTATTAAAAATACTTTTTAAAGAAGGGTATATTATTCATAATAATGTGACAGAAGACATTTTAGGTAATATTGGATGCATTTTCGAATCCAATCTAAGGCTTGTATCCAGATCGGCATTCACCCCAGTACGCAAACTTAGCTCCGGCTACCTTCAGTCTGAAAGTAATAAAGAATTCATAATTATAACCTAAGTTTCTAAGATGACATGTATTGGAGTTTATTACTTTATTATTATTAAAACAGATAATTACTACTTAATAAACTAATTATATAAAAATCCATGAAGGCGCTAATGAAGGGCGAACTGCCATTGTGTCTAAAGCGCAAACTCCTCGACATGTGTATCCTGCCCATTCTCACCTATGGTGCACAGACGTGGTCTTTGACTAAGGGCCAAAAGTCCAAACTCAAGGTCTGCCAGCGGGCAATGGAACGCAGTATACTTGGCATTCGTAGAATAGACAGGGTGAGGAATACCGAAATACGCTCCAAAACTTGGGTTGTCGATGTAGGCGTCAAGTCGGCCAGACTCAAATGGAACTGGGCTGGCATGTTTGCCGCATGCACACAGATAGATGGGCCCGAAAAGTGACCATGTGGGTTCCTGATGGACCTAGGCGTAGGGGTAGACCGAAGACAGATGGCGAGATGAAATCGTATTTCGTCGTCCGTATTTATTTATTTATTATTATTATGTTTAAGTAAATTTAAATTACGTTATGACGTAAACAGTGCCTGAAAAGGCCTATTATCTGAATAAAATGTTTGAATCTTACACACATACGTAATGTCACGACCTGATCCCTTGCGGGGTAGACAGAGCCCAAGGACATATAACTCAAAGGTCACATTCAGCGTGTTAGTGACCGTTAAGGTAAGTGGAATCAAAATAGTAATGGGTTGCTAGTTGCCTATTACACGATTCCTTAGATGTTCGCCTTATCCCTTCCTTGACCGGCTTTTACGGTCTGCGCGGGAAGAAAAGCAGCTGGTATATTCTATGTTTTTTCCTTTTCTCCCAAACCATGGAAGCAGCATGAAAGAAGTAGTGATAATGCTAAGGTGTGGAATGAACTGTCTGCGTCTATATTCCCAGACAAGTACAATCCCGGGACATTCAAAAGTAGAATAAATGGGTATCTCTTGGATAGGCATGTAACATCCTCGCCTTCATCGTCACTTACCATCAGGTGAGATGGGAGACAAATGCCTAATTCTATAATTAATAAAAAAAAAATAGTAAAAGGAACCTACAGGCATGAATTCCCATAAGTCTTTCCATTGGTAGCGCACACTGGATCATACTGGAGGGTGCACACCGTTTGAGCTGTTCCCAAAGCTAGGAGTCCGAGTAACACGATGGCAAAAACTAGAAGAACAAAAGAATTAAACAAAACCAAATTTAAAAACAAGCCATTTTCAAATACATATAATCATTTCACATAGTAGAAACCAGAAAAGTCATCAAAATCGCCTACCACTGATTCAATCATCATCAGGTCTTTTAAGTCTCCACTGCAAGAGCACGACCCTCCCCGTACTACCATACCTAGCCATAATTAACTAATATTATGGCGCCGTGTGGTTCCCGGCAGAGTAGAATAGGACCACTCCAAGTCATCCCGTGGATGTCGTAAAAGGCGACTAAGGAAACACAAGCTAAACAAAGCTTATTAATATCAAAGAGACCTCTCCAACCCGTCTGGCCAGCGTGGAGAGTGTAGGCCAAATCCTCTGACTACTCAGGCTAGTATATGGCTCTGGTAGTACAGAGAGGGTCGTGCTCCTGCAGTGGAGACTAGAAAGACCTGATGATGATGATGATGATGGCTCTGGCAAATGATTTGGTCTACACTCTCCATGGTCAGACGGGTTGAACAGGTCCCTCTAATGTTGTATAAGCTTTGTTTAGCTTGTGTTTCCTAAGTCACCTTCTACGATATCCACGGGAAGACTTGGAGTGGTCCCATTCTACTCTACCGCAAAGCATTCGGTACTGATTACTATGACAGAATTAAAATCAGGTGGGCCGTATGCCTGTTTGCCAACTTAGTTGTATAGAAAAAATATACTTTTATATAAAAATATTAGAAAGTGCTTACCGTAGATGAATTTCATCTTGAATCCTTCTTTATTCAGTGAGAACAAATTAAGTGAAGAAGATCTGACTGTGTGATGTAGAATACAAAATTTTTCCGTTTTTATACCGAGACCTTATCTCAAAAACAAAGCGTTTGGCGCAAGTGAGAAAATATTGCAATAAAAGTGCAGTGTTTGTGTTTAAATATTAATAAAGTCTATTTTTAACACCGTGGTTGCAAGATTTTTATTTTTCTTTATTCAATAAATATTACTTAATTTATAACTGACTTTATAAGAAAGAAGGTTCTGAAGTCGTTTGTTAGGGTATGGAACTTGGTCATTCTTGCGTTTGTCTGTCTGTCCGTTTATCTGTCACAGCCAATTTGCTCCAAATATACTGGACCAAGTAAGATGAAATTTGGTAAAATGGTGTAACCCCATTATCCAAACACAGACGAGCTAAGTAATTTTTTTAAAATACATTTTCGGAGGTCATATAAGATAATTTAAAAAAAGTTTTTCCTACCTTACTGTGTTATATAATAAATGAAAGGGCTTTTAAATTTAAACCGAACAGAGTTCGTTTACAATTTCTTTTTGTTTTTGTTGATTTTTTCAATAAGCGTCAGATACATTTCGATTAATTTTTTTAGAAAACACCTTTGAAACAAAAAAAAAAATATTAAAATCGATTCAGAGCTGACGGAATATCGCGTAACATAATAATTAAACGCGTAAATAAAAATTGAGAAAAATACAGACGAATAGAAAAAAAAAATTTTTAGGCATCTGGAGTTTGAACAACATTTGACAAATGAATACTAAGATTCTTTACGACTGAGTTGTTTCCTAGGCAATAAAATATACCATAGTCAAATAATGGAGTGAGGGTAAAGACGATGAAATGTAACACAATTAAGTTTGAATTCCTATTGGAGGCTACAGATTTTAACTCAATTGACGCGTGTTTTATGCTCTAATATCCATACAGTCATTTTTTATACATGGGATGTATTTTGCATTCACAATGTTATTTAACCTTATTTATTAAATAAAGAAAATAAGAAATGGACGCAAGCCTAGATGCGTGTAAGAGAAATGGGATATGGTGGAGAAATTCGGCGCCGGGGCTTGAAGCGCGGTGGCGTAATTGGCAATGCATAGATCGTACTGAGATCTAGACGCAGGTTCAAGTCCTGCCCGCGTGGAATTTTTTCACCGTTTCTTATTTTCTTTATTTAATCCATACAGTCAGTTTTTCGGCACTGTATTTGAGTAAAATTTATTTAAAAGGCCACATCTAGTCATATAACGTCACGTCATCCCTTGTTTCCGTGACGGGAACATCCGTCTCTGTCTTCGAGGATTTAATAGTCGTTTTTTATGAGAGCCGATAAAACTGTATCGAGCGATTCGGTAATATTCGGGCCCCCTCGGGAATTAGGCGTCTCTCGCACAGCCGTGTAATTAAGAGCGTATACTAGCAGTATTTTTTCAATATGGTTTCCATACAAATGTATTTCTCTATTTTCTCGCTGAAAACTGATTCTAGAGCCACAATTCTTTTTTCATAAAATCTAGTACCAAAATAGGAATGCCCCTATTTTTTATTTTTTCCAAATAAGCTGTTTTTGTACAATATTTTTTTTTTTCTTTTAAACAGGTTTTGAGAAAAAAGTAAAATATAGGGACATACCTATTTTAGTAATAGATTGTATGTAAAAAGAATTGTGCCTCTAGAAGCAGTTTTTAACGAGAAAATAGAGAAATACATTTGTATGGAAAACGCACTGCTAGTATACCCTCTTAACGTGTGATAATGACGCCAATGTTAAGTAAATGCCAGTATTTAGTGTAAAAGGCTCTTTGGTATTGAGTTAGATAACTTATACTATCTATAGGACAAAGTTTTTATTGTTATCTGACAAATATCTGATGTTGTCCAACACTTGCTTGAATTATTAGTTTGTCGCAAATTTCGACCTCGTGAACATGTATTTAAATATCTCGTTAACTACCGAACCGATTTAAATGTCCTTTAAACTTAAAAGTTATACTAGTAATATCTAAAATGTTTTAAACTTCACCGTATTTTGGATTCGTATCTTGTTATTTCGAGCACTAGTTCAAGAGTTGTCGAACAAACATGTAGATATGTTTGTTCGAATACATTCATACAGACATACTAAAAGTGTGTTTTCACTCCAACAAGACTTAAAGACCTTGCCTTTGCTCGTTCGTCATAACGAGTTCCGTAGCGCAGTCGCCAATCTGCCACGCGAGGAGTCCCGGGTTGGATCCGAAGCCAGGTCATAATGGAAAACGACTTAGAAAAACCGGCCAAGTGCGTGTCGGGCCACGCGCAGTGTAGGGTTCCGTAGTTGCGAATGACAACTTTGAGTTCACACTATTCACACTCGCACCTTACAGTTTAACGACCAAAAACATCTAACAATGACAATAGTATGAAATTTTACAGTTTATAAGTTGGTTGCCTATAACTTTTTAGTTTGCACTTAGTACCCAGCTCTGATAGTTTTCCTTTCAACTTCAGTATATATACTACTGCTGTAATTTTTTTCACGTATCCATATATAACCGTTTAGCAGATAGAGGGGGGGGGGACACGTACCTCTAACAAAAATTTTCACTTTAAAACCAAATATTTCGGAAACGGATTCCTAAATCGAAAAATGGTGTTCTCAACCTCACAATATTTTTCAAAAACCTTTTTAACGATACCCCACACGATGGGTAAGTAGAGAAAAAAAAATTACTCCCCTTCTTTACTTGTATCGGAGCTACCCAAAAAAAAATTTTTTTTCAAGATTTTTTTCTACGACTTTTTTGCCATGATTAATATACATACTCATACAAAATTTCAGCTTTCTAGTACTTATAGTCTCTGAGTAAAACCGCGGACGGACAGACAGACAGACAGACAGACAGACAGACATGGCGAAACTATAAGGGTTCCTAGTTTACTACGGAACCCTAAAAACGCATGTCTTAAGCGTCAAAAGGCAACGAATTTGACGCATCAATATTATGTGGCTTTATGGAACTTTCCGGGGTGATTTTTTTATCTGTGGATTATCGGATTGTAGCGTCATCTTGCTAAATGTTACCATTGTTTCACTTAATGCGATCTTGATGGGTGAGGCCATAGATGTACAAAAGATTTCGTTTAGACTTGTCTCGCCGTGAATTATTTTATATTTATCCCGACAAAGGAATTATTTATAAATATTTTTTTTATTCATTTTTTTTATTTCATGATACACCACTGCGCAAAACAGGATTAATTTTTTTAGTTTTCAAATAGCATGGGTTAATGATTCCCGGTAACTATACTCTGACCTTCCGAAGATATATTTAAATATCTCGTTGAACTTGAAAATTGTACTAGAAGTAGCACACTAGATACTTTTAAATTTCATCGCATTTGTAGTACCGGATCGGGCGTTATCGCGGAATAAACATATCTACATACATATTATTACTTCTTTTTCCCTTGCGGGGTAGATAGAGCCCAGGTCCATAAAACCTTCAGGCCACGTTTAGCATGTATGCTTATAGGTGGAGAACGGAATCAAAATTGTGATGGTTTGCTAGCCGCATCGCCAATTGACATGATTCCTCCAATATTCGCCCATTCCCTTGAATCGGTTTTTATTATCTGCGCGGAAAGAGAATTAGCTAGTACATTCTACGTTTTTTCGTTTACCGACCAGCGTGGAATAGACGAGAGAGAGAGAGAAAAGTATCTATATTCTTACAAAACATGTGTTTTCAATCCAATAGGCTTCTTTTGGGCAAGTTCACTTCATCTAAAGCCATGTCAAAGTGAACACAAAACATATAAAAAATATACAAGAAACTTCTGTAACCGTCAAAAGTTACATAAAAAACTAAATTCCATAACTTTTGATGGATAAGGAAGTTTTTCCAAGTGTTAATATCGAGGTTATTTTTTATGATTTTGGTTTGTCTGCAAATTTTGAAGTCTATGGAACCGAAAAGAAATTGAGATTTATTTTTATTATTATATCAGTGATTAATGACACGACTTACAAAACTTGGGCAATGTCCTAATAGAAAATGATTGTGCAAATATTTAAGATGTTTTACTTAACTTTACTTAACTTTACCTACTAAAACGTCTACTTTTCGATATTCCACTAGTTATAAAGCTTCCACTCAGTGCATATCTCCACCGGGCAGTCATGTCGCTAAACAGACTCCGAGCTAGTGTTGGGATGTCGAGAAAACAGGGTAAGGTGGGGGGGCTTCTATCAACAACTTGTGTGACTGCGGTGCCAATCAGTCTATACCTCCCCTTCAGTCGTGCCGTAACTACCCCAGTTCTTGTACAGTAAAAGACCTCCAGAGCAGTCCTCTGACTGCTCTGGAGGTCTAGGAGGCTCTAATATATGGCTCTGGTAGTACATAGAGAGTCATGCTTCTGCAGTGGAGACTAGAAAACACCTGATGATGATGATAGGACCTCCATGAGACCATCGATAAGGCAATCAGCCTAGCCAAATTCTGGTCAAAATATATTTAACAAGCTGTTATCTGCCCGCGTGATTCATAGCCTATGTCCTTTTCATTATCCTAAACTATGTGTATGCAAAATTTCATGATGATCAGTTCAGTACATAAAGCGGCGTAACTAACAAACAAACACAATTTCGTAATAATAATATTACTAGCTGTTACCCGCGGCTTTGCCTGCCTGATATATAGCCTATGTCCCTCTCAGTATCCTAACTACAAACGTAACAAACAAACAATTTAACAAACAAACTCACTTTCGCATTTATAATATTAAGAGAAGTTAAGATTCGGATAGTGAGGAATAGGATTAGGATTAAATGTAAACATTTAGACTCGACAAGACGAGTCTATGACAATTAGACTCAAAGCCTACGTTTTACCGTAGATTCATTAGGTTGTGATATTGTTTGTGAACTGGACATGGACCCCAGACCTCAAGAACCCATTACTTCCAGTACTCTTGGTGTTCAGAGTGGTATCTGCGTTTTCCACACCATAAACTTGGATTTCGCATCACAAAATGTAAAGGAGGTTACACAATGGCAAGTAACACTTTTAAAATCATTCCTGCGAATCAAGCAGTGTCGCAGGCAGGCGTGTTGACCGCTGCGCCATGGAGTTCGTCAAAAAATGGTTGTAGTCCACAGATTTTGAGCAATAAGATTTCTTTGACAAGGTATAAAGAAAGGTTTGGGTTTGCGAAGGCTATACGCGACATTGAAATTTATAACACTTAGACTATTTGGGGAGTCGATCGATGAATGTAAGATTTTATGCAGCAAAGTTAAGTCTAATACCTGTCTACGAGATTGCAGTGAAATTCGCCCAAAACATTTTAACCTATCTTCATAAGATGTCAGTGTTTCTTTGAGCCCTAGTCTTCGAGATAGTGTCTTAAGACACCTAGATTGTATAGCCTCTATGCGATTTGAATGTACGTTAGATGTTTTTGGTCGTTAAACTGTGATGTGCGAGTGTAAACAGTGTGAACTCATATGTGTTATTTGCAACTACGGAACCCTACACTGCGCGTGGCCCGACACGCACTTGGCCGGTTTATACTGTTTTTTTATGATAGGCTAGTTTAGCTAGCCATATATTAGCCAGAGCAGTCAAAGGCTTTGGTCTACCAGTAGTATTTCTCTCCCCTCCAAACAAACAAACTCTCCAACATGTCTGGCCAGCGTGGCTACCCAGCTGGCTTGGAGAGTTCTTTTCGATGTTTATAGGCTTTGTTTTGCTTGTGTTTCCTAAGTCGCCTTCTACGACATCCACGGAAAGACTTGGAGTGGTCCTATTCCACTCTGTCGGGAACTCCTCTCTGAGTATAGCACACTAAATCCCAACTAATATTATAAATGGGATAGTGAGTTTGTTTGTTTGTAACGCTTTCACATCGTATCTACTGAGGAGCCCGATGGTCCAGTGGGTGTGAGCTCTGTGAGCGCTTACGTATGTTAAGCAACCCCTGGTGCAGTCCCTACTTGGATGGGTGACCGCAAGTGGCATAAAAATATCTCGAGCTCCTCCGTGCTTCGGAAGGCACGTTAAGCCGTTGGTCCCGGCTGTCATCGTTGATGGCAGTCGTTAAGCTATGTCAGATGCCTTAAGGCAGCTTGAAAAATCTGACACCAGTGTTGGCCACTTACACATACGAAAAACAACAAACATCGTATCTACTGAACCGATCATCATGAAATTTTGCATACATATAGGTTAGGGTACCGAGAAGGACATAGGAAATTACGCGGGCGAAGCCGCGGGTAACAGCTAGTAGATCTATAATAAACTAAAATGCAGTATACTCCGTCCTGTATGTCTTCCTCTTTATTTTGTGTGCTAGATATCAGCCCTGTATATTTTGTGATCCAATAATTCTCAGACGCGTATAGAAAATGTTATTTATGTACTTTTATACGCTTCGTAAATAATATTCAATGAGTATTTTCCTCATATTAAGGTTCATGTGTTTTATTCAGTCCAGTAGTCCAAGAAATATTATTTACTATCTTTGGCCCGCGGTTCCGCTCGCATTAATATCAATCCCTCGGGAAAAGTACTTTTCACAGGGATGAAAGGTAGCTTGTAACCCTTCTCCGTAGTTTAAACAACGCGTATGCGAAATTTCATGATCATCGGTTCAGTAAAGACAGTGTAAAAGCATAAAAACAAACACACTCAGTTTCGCATTTATAATATTAGATAAGATAGTGGAGATTAGTTGAGATAGGATTGGGATTCTAAGATCTGTCCACGACATAAGCATACATATATAATTATACAATTAAGCATTGTACAATTAAAGTGAGCTTTAAGCCACCATACAATTTGTTGGCTGCGCGCTGTATTCGTTCCCTCGCGGAAAATAATGAGCTCCCGTGGGAAATGAAAATGTAAATCGCGCTCCGCAGTGTTCGTAAAAATATCGCTGGTATACTGATAAATAATACGAAAATATGGTCAAATACTTTAATGTTTATAAGTTTTGTTTAGCTGGTGTTTCCTAAGTCACCTTCAACAACATCTACGTGAAGTGGTCCTATTCTACTCTGCCGGGACCCACACAAGAGTAACTATCTAATGAGCTCCAGTGGGGAAAAAAAATGCAAATCGCGCTCCACAGTGTTATCCAGTGTTGTCCGCATAAATAGAACGAAAATATGGTCAAGTGATAAGAATTTTTACAAGGTTTTTTGTTTTTAAGGTAACTTAGGAAACACAAGCTAAACAAAGCTTATAGTCATCAAAGAGACCTCTCAAAACCGTTTGGCTAGCGTAGAGTGTAGGCCAAATCGTCTGACTGCCCTGGCTAATATATGACTGTGGTAGTACAGAGAAGGTTGTGCTCCTGCATGATGATCATCATCATCATTTCGCGTAGGTGACACGGTCAGTCGACCATGCACACCCAGGTGTCAGAGTTCTTCGAAACCGCCTCTCGGCCTCTGACGCGGTTCCTTTAACGACTACCAGATGGCAGCCGGTGCATTATATGATGAAATGATATATCATGAACTGATCAATTTCAAGATCTGACCAATACATACACAATTAAATATATTTATACTATATGATTTTAAGCTTTCGCGGTCACAATCACTATTATGTTCACTACGGGTAGCAGTTAGTCTGTGAAAATGGCAGCTGCAAGGTTGTCGAAATATAAGACAGAACGCAAAAATAATCGCGGTAAGTCCCGTAGTGGACATAATATTTATACTACACAATTAAATTATTTTTATCTTATAATGAGTTTTAATCCATACAATCTGTTGACTGCGTGTTGTATTCGTTCCCCCGCGGAAAATAATGAGCTCTCTCGTCTCATTTACAGTAAAAAGGTTAATTAAGAAACATAGAATATTCCAGCAGCTTTTCGTTCCGCGCAGACCGTAAAAGCCGGCTAAGGGATTGGGCGTAAATCAAAGGAATCACATTGATAGGCGATGCGGCTAGCAACCCATCACTATTTGATTCCGCTTTCCACCTTTACGCCCACTGCGATGCTAAACGTGGCCTGTAGGTTTTATGACCTTGGGCTCTATCTACCCCGCAAGGGATAAAGACGTCATAGTATGTATGAATGTAAGAAAATTCTGATGTAACCTATATCGTCGATTGTCGAGCTCCGTGGCGCAGTGGTCAACACGCCAGCCTGCGACACGGAGGTCCCGGGTTCGATCCCCGGCCAGGTCAAGATGGAAAACGATCTTTTTCAAGTTGGCCTGGGTCTTGGATGTTTATCTATATAAGTATATGTTATAAAATATAATATCGTTGAGTTAGTATCCCACGACACAAGTTCACAACTTACTGTGGGGCTAGCTCAATTTGTGTGATATGTCCCTATATATTTTTATTTATTTATTTATTTATATCGCAAGTGAGTAGAAAATAGCAGATTTTAGCATTTCTTCACACCCAAAACCTTAACTACTATCTCTCCCCGTCTGGTTCCCGGTCGCCGTGTGGTTCCCGGCAGAGTAGAATAGGAGCAATCCAAGTCATTCCGTGGATGTCGTAAAAGGCGACTAAGAAAACACAAGCTAAACAAAGCTTATAACATCAAAGAGACTTCTCCAACCCGTCTGGCCAGCGTGGAGAGTGTAGGCCAAATCCTCTGACTACTCAGGCTAGTAGTCAGAGGCCAGTATATGGCTCTGGTAGTACAGAGAGGGTCGTGCTCCTGCAGTGGAGACTAGAAAGACCTGATGATGATGACACCCAAAACCGCCAAAAATGGGATGGGCGGCAGCGTCGGAACAGAGATACGCCAAATAGCTGAGCTCACCAATCCGCCTGCCAAGCGTGGTGAGTATGGAATAACCCCCCGGGATCAGTATCATGACGGAATCGGATCGGAATCATGATGGAAAACCTTAAAAAGACTTTCGTCCAGTCGTCTTCTTGCGGATGAAATAATGTATATTTCAATGAAATGATAAAAGTATGTCTTTTTGTAGCCATTTATGTCCCACTGCTGGGCAAAAGCCACCCCTTTCTGTTTCCAATTTGGCCTGTTTATTGCTATCGATTTTCTAGTTTATCAAAACGAAATCATTCTGACATCTGGTTTATCAAAGTCGGCTCAATTTCAACAAAAGTGTTTAAAAATTAATTTTGAAATACATACAACTAGTATGTTTGTTTACAAACAAAGTTCGTTCATTCAACTTGACTCGTATAATATTGGAGCTAGAAATAAAAACCCGATATAAATATGTCGGTATCACCTCAATTTTCAGCCCTAGGGACCTTAATTCACACGTATCTTTGAAAGGCTACGTCTCCAGATTATATCCCCCAGGGAGGCGAGTTTGGGCCACAAATGGACAACTTTCGGATAAATAAAGCTACGTATAATACCGAATACCACAAATATCTATATCTTTGTTATAAAAAGGTCAGAAAGCTGATTTGTAAGCATGAATTACAAAAAGCTCCGATTTCATATTCTAGAATTATTAACTAATTATTTATATTAAACCATTTATTTTAAGTATAGTTTATCGCAAAAAAATTATGTTTATGGATGTTAAACAAGTAGTATTTTAATAATAATAATAAAAAAATTGGTAAACTGAATTTAATTTTTCTTAGTGACTGATCTCTCTAACTTGCACTTTTGTTGGATAATACCGAGTTAAACAAAAAAATATTTTAACAATCCGACTTATATTTTCCGAGATATAAATAAACATACATACAGTCACTTATAAAATGAAATTTGCCACGATAATTTCTACGATGTTGCGTGCATACGGTTTGAATAAACAACCTCCTTTTTTGGAGTCGGTTGAATAATATCTAATTATATTATTAATAAACCTCATCATATGAGTGCCGTGTGGTTCCCGGCAGAGTAGAATAGGACCACTCCAAGTCTTCCCGTGGATGTCGTAGAAGGCGAGTTAGGAAACACATGCTAAACAAAGCTTATCAAAGAGACCTCTCAAACCCATCTGGCCAGCGTGGAGAGTGTAGGTCAAATTCTCTGACTGCTCTAGCTCATATGGCTCTAGTAGTATAGAGAGGTTTGTGCTCCTCTAGTGGAGACTAAAAAAGAACTAATGATGATGATGATTATTAAGAAATAGTATCTCTTTAAACATTAATAATAGTACTTTATGCAACGGTTTTATAATAGGGGTTCTAAAAGGCGAGTGGCGCGGGTAGCGATATGAGCGAGCGAAGCGAGCGAATATCGCTAATAGAGGCTCCACTCGCCTTTTAAGATCTAATTATAAACCGTTGCATACAATATTTTTTCTACGACTTTCAAAATAATGCAAAACTAATAAAACATAAATTTTGAGTTTGACAGCTAACTCGCGGGAAATGTAAATATGACAAAATTTTGTGTCTATGGTTACCAACTATTTTTAATAGTTGTGACTCTTAAAAAAAAAAAACAAAAAACTTCTTTTGCAAGCTCGAAATCAAAGTTTTGTAGTCTGTGGTTGCTAGGCGTATCGTAATAGCGACATTATAGTACGGCTGTGCCGTACTGTTATGGAGAATAGAGAATAGACTTATTATGGATGTTCTTATGTTTTTGTTCTTGATCATATAAATGACAGATAAAAGTACAGGAGTAGAAAATAATATTTTATATGGGGTCTTAAAATGTGAGTGGCGCGGGTAGCGATATGAGCGAGCGAAGCGAAAGAATATCGCTAATAGAGGCGCCATTAAGATCTAATTGTAAACCGTTGCATAAAATATTTTTCTACGACTTTCAAAAAATGTAAAACATAATTTTTAAGTTTAATAACTAACTCGCGGATAGTCTAAACATGACAAAGTGTTGTGTCTATGGTTACCTTTTCTTTTTAAATTAATGTTCGCTAGACTCATTTAAAAAAAATGAAATAAGTTTTTCTCAAATTAGCAGCAATGCATTTAGTTCAATAAAACTTCTTTTGCAATCACGAAATCTAGGTTTAATAGTCTGTGGTTGCTAACCGTATCGTTATAGCTACATTATAGTACGGCTGTGCCGTACTGTTATGAAGAATAGAGTATAGACTTATTATGGACGTTCTTGTTTGTGTTCTTGACCATTACATATTACAGTACAGGAGTAGAAAAAAATCTTAACTCTCGCGTTTCTAGTATCCGTGATCTAAACGCTGATACTAGAACTAGAAAAATAAAATACACACAACGAAAGAAGCGGATAAAAAATCTCGTAAACATGGCAAACGATTTAGTCGGGATGGGATCGCGTAAACTACGGTAGGATTAGGTGGGGATTCGATATGCCCACAGAGCACGAAATATCACTTGCTAGAGACGAAAGCAATAATTATACCGCGTGTCGCTCACGCCCAGCTAGTAGGCGAATGTCACATACTCAGCCTGTCAGTTCGTTTATAAAATTACGTATAAATATAATAATAAACTTTATTTTCTCTTTACAATGGTTAGTACCTACAGAGTAATTTCTTAGTTACTAGCTTAGCTTAATTATTTTAGAAGACTGACCTTTAACAGTTAACTTGCATCGTTGAGTTAGTATCCTGCGACACAAGTTCACAACTTACTGTGGGGCTAGCTCAATTTGTGTGATATGTCCCTATATATTTATTTATTATTTATTTATACTTTGTGAAGAGACTAGTTTTTGAAATAGGTCTCCTAAGAGACCTGTCCTATCGATGACTAGGCCCCTCCCTTGGAGTAAATGCCCCAATATGCTGTCATATACATACATACATATTATCACGCGTTTTTCCCATAGGGGTATGCAGAGACTATGGATCATATGCTGTCATACAGAATCATAATTACATTAAAAAAAGATTTAAAAAAAAATAATGCAATCAATATCACAAGTCAGTAGATAATTGCAGATTTTTCGAAAATTACGTTGAAACCCGACACCTCAATAATTGGTACCACTCACTGACACGCTAGTTTCATGTGAAATGTGTTGAAAAGGTGCCTCTAGTAGCGCGCGAGCGACAGTTACATTCCCTGCTCTGTAAATACGGCCTACACGGTGTTGGAAGAAATAGCGAATGGAAATCCAACCAACAATTTTTATAGACAAAGGACAATAGAAATCCAACCAACAAATTTAAAATGTGACATATTAAAAATTGACTTTGAATTATATAGAATACAAATATTGTACGTCTTTTAAGACAGGTCACAGTGAAACATTATGTAAATTAACATCCTTGTAACCTGTGCTCCACAATAAATTGATTTGATTTGATTTGATAGACAGAAGGTGCTATTTTTAAACAGGTGACTTCGGTTATCTACACTGGTCTGGAAGAAAATAAAAGACGTTTAATGTGCCAGCTGCTTATTTTCCCGCGCAAATCGTCAAAGCCGATTGAGAGAATGGGCGTGATGAATGCCAATAGGCAATGCGGCTGGCAACCCATCACTATTTTGATACCGTTCTCATCTACGCTCTAATAGTTCTGTGCACCTACGTGATCGTATGTATGTGTGAATGAATGTATGTAGCTTGCGCTCGGCTAGAAGGCGAAAATTACATACTCGGCCTGTCAGTTCGTGCTTAAAAGATTATGCCCCAATGTGCTACCATATGATTATAACATTAAAAATATGAATAAATAAAATTCTGATATGAGCAATATCACAAGCGAGTGGATAATTCGGTATTTGCCTAATGTTAAGATTATATAAAATTTGTTTCCAATGATACTAATTTCTATCTAAAAACACTATGAAGAACACTTTTAATTCGATATCGATTCGTTAAGTGTTCTTAAAGCTTCTTTAAAGTTGGGTGAATAGGACTATTTTTAAAAGTATGAAAATCTTAAATTACAATTATACTGTATTGTAGTCCGCTAATTTTAAAGCAACTTTTATTATGAAACCATTATCACAAACGTTATATTTCGTATAGCTACCAAACAAAGTTCTCACGCCGCCCATACAAAATACAAAGTTGTGACGTCACAAATATGTAGGCAAATCTGCAGTGCGTTTTCACGTCTAAAAATTAACGTCTAAAAATATGTGACTTTAAAACTTCTATATCTAAAAGAGTTTTTTGTTTAGAAATGTATTTCGGTCACTATTGTGTTTATTTTTGGCAGGCCTTTACGTAGCGACACGAAAATTTTTGTAGTCAAGCAGCCAATCGCAGATTTTTCGAAAATTACGTTGAAACCCGACACTTCAATAAATGGTACCACACACTGACACGCTAGTTTCATGTGAAATGTGTTGAAAAGGTGCCTCTAGTAGCGGGCGAGCGACAGTCATATTCACTGCTCTGTGAATACGGCCTACACGGTGTTGGAAGAAATAGCGAAGTTTTTTTTAAATCCTAACTAATATTATAAATGCGAAAGTGAGTTTGTTTGTTTGTTTATTTCTTTGTTTGTTTGTAACGCTTTCACGCTGTATCTAATGAAGGTTAGGGTACTGAGAAGGACATAGGCTAAATATCACGCGGGCGAAGCCGCGGGTAACAGCTAGTAATATATATATATATATATATACGGACAAATCACACAGATTGAGCTAGCCCCAAAGTAAGTACGAGACTTGTGTTATGGGATACTACCTCAACGATACTATATTATATAATAGATACTTATATAGATAAACATCCAAGACCCAGGTCAATCTGAAAAAGATCATTTTCCATCTTGACTTGACCGGGGATCGAACCCAGGACCGTCCGTGTCACAGGCAGGCGTGTTGACCGCTGCGCCACGGAGCTCGTATATATATACTCGAATGGAAATCCAACCAACTATTTTTATAGATAGAAGGTGCTATTTTTGAACAGGTGACTTCGGTAAGTCACTGATTTTATCAACTGACGAAAAACTGAAGGAGGCTGTCAAGTTGATGCGTATATTTTTCTTATGTATGACCGCCACGGAGAAAATTAAATTAAACTGTACTACGTAATGACCACGTTTAACTTTTTAAATCCAATTTAGATAATTCTTTTTTTTATTGGAAAAAGATTATCTCGAAGTTTGTTCCACATAAATTTGAAAAAAAAAATTACCCTAAGGGTAGAAAAACAATTTTGCTTCAGAATGAAGTTTGATCGCCACAGGCAAGAAAAGAAAAAAAAGAAGAAGAAAAACAATGTTTGATTTTTTTCTTCTCCGTGGTTTATTCTTGCGTTAAATAGGTTTCAAAATTTCACCCGTTCTTACAGACCCTGATGTAAGTCAAGCATCAAATAAGGCACTAGTTGGAAAAAAATATCTATTATTGTAACACTTAGGTATTTGAACAGCTGGTGCTTGGGCAATATTTATTTATGTTAGAAGTTAAAAATCTCTTGTTTGATCATAATTAAAAATTTATAAGTAGTTCTTCTGTTTATTTATCACTAGCAGCCCTACCCGGCTGCGCCCGGGCATGTATATACCTTAAAACCTTCCTCGTGAATCACTCTATCTATTGGTGAAAACCGTATGAAAATCCGTGGAGTAGTTTTTGAGTTTATTGCGAACAGACAGACAGACAGACGCGGCGGAGGACTTTGTTTTTTAATATGTAGTGATAGTGATAGGTGAATAAATATTGTAACAGCTGTAAGTGTAATTCAGGCAAATTCAGTGTAAACAACTGTTCAAATATTAGAATTATTAAAACAGACGGTGTCAAGGTCTGCAAACAAATTAATACTTAATAGATTTTTTCAATAATAAGAGTAATGAATAAGAATTTTGTTTATTTTATCTCTTATTTCTCACCTGGCTCTTATTATTTTGATTAGTTTTTTAGATAAAAATGAAATAAAATTACGGATTTTAAGTAGTCAATAGTCAAAAATTTTATTCATCTTAAGATATTTTAAATATAATTTGGTGAACGTCACTTTACATTTACAATTGGTTTACAATGTTATGTTATTGTTGACGTCAAAAAGTTACTTAAAGCTTAGTTTACACCGCTTCCAAGGCGGAGTGCAGAAGAAGCGGCGACAAACTGCACAACGCATTTTCTCCAAATGACGTCAACTTACAAGTTACTTAAGTATAAGTACCTATATATGTACATAAGTTGAGGAAAAAATGAAACTTCGTCCTAAAGGTTTTGAACATCAAACAAAAGCAGTGCGATAGTGGACCGCACATAATATAATTCTACTTTTTTCACTTATTATGAAGTCAGTGTGAGAAATGTAGAAAAAAAAATTATGTACCTTAGTCTTTTATTATCCCAACTATCCCAAATCCCAACTAATACTATAAATGCGAAAGTGGGTTTGTGTATTGTTACCTCTTCATGCTTTATTTTCAGAACCAATCTCTCCAATTTGGTATACATAAGTTAAGGTACATTTCATCCCGGAAAAATGCTGGTCCCGTAGGATTTGCGATAAACGGCAGCAAAATTATACGCGAGTAAAGCTGCAGATATAAGCTAGTTATTTATATTCGTTATAAAATTTCTTGATTTTCATTATTGAATATATATTATGACGCTTGTGAAGTACTTATAAAAGTAACGAGTGTGTTGTATTGGGGTATCAATCAAATCAAATCAAAACGTTTATTCAGAAAATAGGCCTTTGCAGGAACTTTTTCACGTCATATCATATTTAAAATTATCTTATTAGATAATATGTATTTATTAATTGTTCAAAAGCTACAGACTACTAGCGTTTCGGAACCGACCACTGCAGAGAAGAAACGCCGAAAGAAACTCTTATCAACAGTTTTGGTCGCCTACTCGCCTGAAGGGCTTTATATGATTCATGTCATCATCTTTAACATTTTTTGAGTCAGGTTTTTTTAGTCTCCACTGCAGAAGCACGACCCTCTTTGTAATACCAGAGCCTTTATATTAGCCAGAGCACTCAGAGAATTTGGCCTACACTCTCTACGCTGGCCTACTACGGGTTGGAGAGATCTCTTTAATGTTTGTAAACTTTGTTTAGTTTTCTGTTTATGAATACGACTATGTTTCCTAAGTCGCCTTCCACGATATCCACGAGAAGACTTGGACTGGACTTATAACTCTGCCGGGAACCACACGGCTAAATATTTTAATGGTTCATATTTATAGCATTACTGTGGAGGAAGAGCACGATGGCACAGTGGGCGTAAGCATTATTAGCACAACCACATATTAAGCAACCCCGGTGGGCAGTCCCCAATTGGATGGATGACCGCAGTGGCATAAAACATCTCGAACTCAATCTTTAAATGCAGTCTTTAAGAGTCGCCTGGAAGCGCATGTTTCCATACAAACGGAGAAAGGGATTGTGACAATATTTGATAATTTTGGAGTAAAATTAAGCATTTAATCAATTAATCTCATTATAATCTACGTACGTTCCTATACAGCTTGGTTAAAATACCAATGGTTTGAGAAGTACAAGCCTTTTCAAATTTGTATGAAAATCTTGAGAGCCGTATAATTCTCAAACATTTGATAATTTAACCAAACTGTATAGGAACGTATGTAGATTATAATGAGATTAATTGATTGGATGCTTAATTTTGCCCTAAAATTATCAAATATTGCCACAATTCCCTTTTTCCGTTTGTATGGAGACATGCGCGTCCAGGCGACTCTTAAGTCATGTCAGATGTCTTTAGGCAGTTTGAAAAATCTGACACCAGTGTTGACCACTTACACACACGAAAAACAAACAAACAATAACCGTGATAACAATAAAGTAGGCACGTGGTAACGACCAGGTACGTATAAGATAACTACAACCGATATCGCAATGTTATGATCTGTTATTTGCATGCAAAACATCTCAGATTCATACACTGATAAAAGATACGAAGAGATATTTGTTTCGCAATTAGAATTATCCTAAAAAAATATTCATCATCATCATCAGGTCTTTGTAAGTCTCCACTGCAGGAGCACGACCCTCTCTGTACTACCCAAGCTATATATTAGCCAGAGCTGTCAGAGGATTTGGCCTACACTCTCCACGCTGGCCAGACGGGTTGGAGAGGTAAACAAAAACAATATTTATGTCATTGCAAAAAAATATTGCAATGACATAAATATTGTTTTTGTTTATAAATAAACGAAGACAAATATTGACCCCTTGATCTCCTCAATACCACCTAAATAAAGTTCGAGCACTGGTGACATTGAGCCGGGGCGTGCGCGTAGGGTTGACAACGCGTAGGTACTCACTCACTACTCACTTCGTGCGGTGCGAGACTTCTTTATACCTTGCGGAGTAGACAGAGTCTAAGGTCATAAAACCCAAAGGCCACGTTTCGCATATCAGTGGGCGCTAAGGTGGAAAGCGGAATCAAAATAGTGACGGGTTGCTAGCCGCATCGCCTATTAACGTGATTCCTTAGATTTTTGCCCAAACCCTTGACCTTTACGGTCTGTGCGGAAATAATAGCATTTAGCTCCCAAACCAGCATGGAAGTGTCCCATAACCGCTTTCAGCCAAATGAGCGCGTATTGGAAATCCACGGGGGAGGCCTATGGACAGCAGTGACCTTCTTGTGGCTGACATTATAATTATATTAAAACTTAGATAAATTCAGTATGAAAATGCCTTTATCATCATCATTTCAGCCGCAAGAAGTCCACTGCTGGACATAGGCCTCCCCCGTGAATTTCCATTCCAGATTTTCAATACGACCGGTTGGAAGCGGTCTGCATCTATCGCCTTCCTGCGACCCTTATCAGGTCGTCCGACCACTTGGTCGGTGGGTGTCCATCTCTGCGCTTGTCGGTACGTGGTCGCCATTCAAGAACCCGGCTTCACGTTTTATAACGTGGGACCCGACGACTAGTTTCAGTTTGTTACTGTTATTTACCATCATCGGGGCGAGTAATAGTCTTCAAAACAGACCGGGTTTTCATAATGACTGAGACGATGTTGAGTTTAGTAGAAACTGTAGACTATGCTTGCACCATATGTCCCTTTTTCTGTAGTCTTAGGCGAATGCTATTAAGGAGAGAGTCGAAATAGCGTCGATAAAGCCATAAATGTTATCCGTGGGTTCACCCTTTAATAGTCTGAATATTATTATTGTACTACGAATAGGAATTGGTGTTTAAGAGTTTTTGGGAATAGGGTGTAAGAATGAGAGTAATGTATAGTTAGGCTCATCATTCTAGCTCTTCTAGATAAAATGTATTTTCAGCAATTTTTCCGAGACTGTTTCCGCGTATATTATAGCCTATGTCATCTGGAGATAAATTATCTTTCTATAGGCAAAAGAACTTTGAAAATTATTTCTGTAGTTACTATTCTTTGTCTTCTATTCAGAAGATTGAAAATTGATTTTAGTGAACTATTATAATATGATATTGATGTAGTTTGGCGTTATAAATGATCGTGTTACTTGTTAAAACTTAACCGTACAACACTAATGATTCGTATCTAATTAAACTGGACGTTGGCAGAATTACTGAAACCTCTGTGGAAGCCTTACTATAAAAAAGAAGAGGAAGAATTGTTTATTCTGAATGAAAATGATGATGAAGATGTTGTATTCCTAACAGATTTTCAAGAAACATAGCTAAAAACACTCGGGATAAAATTATCTATGTAACAAAAAATAACTTTTAACGACAATAGGTTCGGGAGCTACTCGTTGGAGCCACAATACCAGACAAATACATAGACAGACGCGTTAAACTTATAACACCCTTCTCTTTTTGCGTCGGGAGTTGAAAATGTAATTCAGGTGCAAATTGACATTCCACCGAAGCTCGCTAACGACTTACATTCTTGAAGATGTCATAACGATTCCTGCTCATTTTATCGCGGTGATATTAGGGAGTCAAATGAGTATGGCGAACGTTTGTGAAGGTAAAGGGTGTGTATTGCAAGTCATGACGCTAAGAGTGTAGTTTGTTATGTTTTTGTTTATTTTTATTTCGCCATAATTTGTAAGTGCCTGAACTCTTTCATTTAGTATCTATTATAAAATATAGTATCGTAAAATTAGTATCCTACGACACAAGTTCACAACTGTGGAGTTAGCTCAATGTGTGTGATTAAATATAAATAAATATAAACATAAATATATACGGATAAATCACACAGATTGAGCTAGCCCCAAAGTAAGTTCTTATGTAAGACTTGTGTTATGGGATACTAACTCAACGATACTATATTTTATAACAAATACATGTATAGATAAACATCCAAGACCCAGGTCAATCTGAAAAGATCATTTTTCATCTTGACCTGACCGGGGATCGAACCCGGGACCATCCGTGTCACAGACCGGCGTGTTGACCGCTGCGCCACGGAGCTCGTCACTTTCCGTCATTTGTCCTTTCAATGTGATTATTTCGTTGAGTAATAATGTAATTCAGCTGCAAATTGACATTCCACCGAAGCTCGATAGCGATTTACATTCTTGAGACGATGTCATTCTATAGGTACATGACGATTCCTGCTCATGTTATCGCGGTGATATTAGGAAGTATGGCGAACGGTTGTGAAGGTAAAGGGTGTGGGAATTGCTAGTCATGACTGTAAGAGTGTGGTTTTTGTTTTTGTTTATTTACCACACACACCACCACAAATTCTAAATGCTTAAACTGATTTCGATGCATTGAATATCGTTAGAATATTTACATTATCATGATAGGGGTGATTTTATTTAGATCGTCAATATGAACAACTGATGAGAGTAGGCCAAATCCTCTGACTGCCCTGGCTAATACATGGCTCTGGTAGTACAGAGAGGGTCGTGCTCCTGCAGTGGAGGCTAACAAAGACCTGTTGATGAAGATGATGATGAACAACTTTATCTATGGTACCAAATACGGGAACTCAGAATAAAAATTAATATTCCCATACGAATTGCCCGGGCGGCTGAACACTTTTGTTTGATCTAAGAATTAATTACTTAAGTAATAAATTTTATCAACCATATTTAGAAGTAGAAGACACTTCCAATTTGTTAGTAAAAAATCTTAAACTTATTCGCTCTATTCTGCAGAATACCTTATTACTTCGCTGATCCCCCCGATCCTTTTCCTGTGCAGAGCCGAACATTTATACGCGCCATATTGGATCGTGCGACATTCGTCCGTAGGAAGAAATGGGTGTCATTACTCTAGCTTCCGTGACGATGAGGTCCTGAAGAATGATAAAGAGCATCTACCAATACCGACGTTATTTACTTTAAGAGGCTTCCATCACCGAAACAAGCGACACCCGTTATTTAATTCTTGTTCTCCGAAATAAAAACAATTTGGAAAAATCTACGTAAGTACTTCCCTAGTAAATTACTTGTAAGTAGAACTATTAATCGACATCAGCATTTCAGATTGAGAGAACTACTCATTACCGCCTAAAGTGGCCGATTTTGGCGGTAATGCATTGTTCTTTTGATTAACCAATTACAAAATAATGAAAAGCAATACAAAAAATACTAGAAGTCATTTACTAGTGAAGTACTTACGTCGATTTTGTCAATTTGATCTGCATCATCATCATCATCATCAGGTCTTTCTAGTCTCCACTGCAGGAGCACAACCCTCTCTGTACTATTTGATTTTGGTTGCCGGTGACGGTTTGGTGACGTGTGGTACCCGGCAGAGTAGAATAGGACCACTCCAAGTCATCCCGTGGATGTCGTAAAAGGCGACTAAGGAAACAAAGCTTATTAATATCAAAGCGACCTCTCCAACCCGTCTGGCCAGCGTGGAGAGTGTAGGCCAAATCCTCTGACTACTCAGGCTAGTATATGGCTCTGGTAGTACAGAGAGGGTCGTGCTTCTGCAGTGGAGACTATAATGACCTGATGATGATATATGCACACAACAATTTTGTACCAAAATGGTCTCCACTCAGCATATGCCGTGGTGTGAGCCACGACGCTGGTCTTCCGATTTGATTGATTTGATTCGATTATTATATTTAATTTTGTCGTAAAAGGCGACTAAGGAAACACAAGCTAAACAAAGCTTATTAGCATCAAAGATACCTCTCCAACCCGTCTGGCCAGCGTGGAGAGTGTAGGCCAAATCCTCTGACTACTCAGGCTAGTATATGGCTCTGGTAGTACAGAGAGGGTCGTGCTCCTGCAGTGGAGTCTAAAAAGTCCTGATGATGATGATGATAATGATGATGACTATATTTAATTTGATCTTATTTAGTAGTAAAAGAAATAAAACCAAGGGTGGCGCTAGTTGGCTGGTATAAGCGACTTAAGATATTTAATTAGTGGAAGCCTTAATTTTTCGGGTTCCGGTGCCCATTGGAAATGAATCAGTAGGAAGAACAGGAGACCTTTCTATCTATTTTACGAACTACTGTAAGTACAGTTTAAAGTAAGGACGTGAAGGATTTCTTAGCGTGTTTGACAAAAACAGCTTTTGCCAAAACCCGAAGATAAAATAAAATAGTTTAAGGGGGTTATTAAGGAGAACAAAATTTTAAATTATATATCCGGTCCCAGTCTAGAATTTATTTCAGATGGTGGCTGCACTGGTCCCTCCTAAAATTTAGTACCGCATTGTTTATTGTTCCAGCACTATTATTATGCACTGACTTTTGTAAGAATTAGGTTATGACGTTATGACTGAATTCTTCCATAACGCAAAGAAAATGTGATATTGAAATATGCACGTTAATTTTCATTATAATCATTTATGGCACTTTGTCGGTAGAGCTTCCTCCGTCTTTCTTTGTGTGACTAAATATGATGAGCATTTGTGTGATATTCAAGCACTAGAAGAGTCTGCAATCTTTAGAGACTTAAAGAATAAGACATAAAGAATTTTATCTTTGAGTAGCAATAGTTAATAGAGGAATAAGGGATCCGATAATTTTTTTTCTCAAACATGCTTGGCAATGCTCACATTATTACAACCTTGTTTGAGATAAATCGATATTGCTGTACTGGTCAATACACGCCAGCAAATTACTTTTAAAAATCCATATCTGTCGTGTTTAACGGCCGGCAAAGTTACTATGAAAATAACCCGGGAACTTCCGTGTCACAGGCAGGCGTGTTGACCGCTGCGCCACGAAGCTCGTCAATATGTCAATAAATATTCATAAAATGTTCATTAACAACAATATGTAGAAAATATCGCACCAAAATCTTGTATTTTTTAATTTCTTTTTTCCTTACTAGCCAGGTCAAATTTGAAATTCGAATTTGTAACCTCCGTAGTTGAATTATTTCGCGCCAAATTTGTCTTTCCATTTTTAAATAACACGACAGATATGAATAATTCATATCTGTTACCTATTCCTTATTTTATATGTTTTATATAAACTGTGTCGCGGGATAACTATTCCAAAGCCATGGCGCTGTGTCGCATAGGAATTGCTGTTTTGGCCTCCGAAGTTTTGGCGGCAATTTTGTAAAATCACGTGGTTTTTTGGCGATGAGATTATGATGTAACGTTAAGGGGTCTTGCATATTATTAGTTAATATTTATTGTTATCCCGTGACACAGTTTATATAAAACTAGCTGACCCGGCGAACTTCGTACCGCCTAACAGTCAATGATTGAGTATGCATTACACATATCGAGTTTTTATTGTTTTTAAGATGTATTCTGCTATTCGGGGCGGAGACAAATCCAACGAATCAGTAACTATGAAAATTGGTTCAGCAGATCTCGAGTTATAAGTGTTGTTACAAACCCGTCTTTGTTTTATATATATAGAAGATAAACTGTGTCGCGGTAACCACTCCGTTGTTATCTTGCGAGACAAAGCGTAAAGCTTATCTCGAAGTCATGGCTGCTGCGTAGCATGGGAATTGCTGTTTTGACCTCCGAAATTCTGGCGGCATTTTGTAAAATCACGTGGTTCTTAGGAAAGCCGAATATGATGAAACATTTGGGGTTGAGCGGTGAATGTTTGTTATTATTCCTTGTTTTAGAAATACTGCAACACGCGATTATCGCTAGAATGTTACTCATCATCATCATCATCATCATTTCGTATAGGTGACATGGTCAGTCGACCATGCACACCCTGGTGTCAGAGTTCTTCGGAACCGCCTCTCGGCCTCTGACGTGGTTCCTTTAACGACTACCAGATGGCAGCCGGGACCAACGGCTTAACGTGCCTTCCGAAGCACGGAATCATCTTTCTTATCAGACAATCAGGTTATTCATGCCTACAATGTCCTAACCAAACTGGAAACAACTTAACAAAGTATGCTTCCCGTGGGAATCGAACCCACGACCCCCGGGTCAACAAGGCAAATGCCTTAACCACTGGACCACGGAGGTTGTTACTTATGAGACAAAACGTAAAGCTTATCCCGAAGCCTCTTCTGCAAATAGCCGTATTAGCCTCCAAAGTTTTTGTGGCAATTTTGTAAAATCACGTAGTTTTTTGGCGTCCAGAATATTATGTCACGTTTGGGGTTAAGTCTTACATATAAGTTAATACTTATATAGATAAATGATTTGTTTCTAATCTATATTTGTAATAAATAATTTAATTTTGTTTTATAAAAACTGAAAAACTGAACTCCGAAGTTTTAGCTGCAATTTCATAAAATCACCAGGTTTTTTGGCGACCATACTATGATAAAATGTTGTGGGTTTGGCCAAGTAAAAGTCATTTTTTTACGAAGATGCAGGTTATGCATTGCTGTGGGGGGCTTCACTTTGAAACCCTTTTATAGTGCTTTCGATTAAATCGAAAAATTGTGAAGTGTATTTTTAGCTTATCCTATCCCCTACAAAAATCAACTAGTAATACAATACTTTTATTGCTTTCAAGTCTAATTACACTAAATAAACCCCTATTAAGGAGCAATTTTTTTTGGATGATTTTTACTGCTGAAGATTTTTAAAAGTTTTTGAGAATACTTTAAAGTCTCTGCCACCTCTTTTTTATTTTATTTTCAAGAACTAAACATTTTCACCTTATTAATTAGAACAGTAATTTTTAACTTTAGATGAAATGGGAAAGTTCCGTAATACCTAGGCATATATAGTTAAACAAATAAAAATATAAATACTTATGATTAAAAAGAAAGAATAATAAAAACATAAATCTAAACTAAATAAAAAACGGAGCCCAGATCGCTGTCATCACAGGGTAATGTACCCAAGAGACTGGCCGCATTTCCACGTTGAATCGCTAGGCTCAGCCGTTGTCCAAAATGAGCGCCAGCCCTTGGGTCCCTGAAGACGTCGATCAGACGTGCCGAGATCTCTCTGTACAATTGACGAGCCTCCGCACCCCATGGTCCCAAAGTCATGGCATGTTTTATTCCTTTTGGGCAATAGTTGTCATTGTGACAATGAATTATCACTAATAAAAAATATAGAAAATAAAAAATGAAAACAAACTTAAGGAAATTGTTTTAATATAAGAACTAAAAAAATCTATCTCCTAAACTACAAAAAATCGCGGAACATGTGTGATTCGCCTAGCCCTTAGGGTAAGGCATCTAGATCTTTCCTTTGGACGTCTATCAACGGGCCAACCTGTATATACTTTTTAAAATGTATGTTATTTTATAATTTAAACGTACCCACAATCTTTCCCTACCTTTAAGGCCACACACTAGGCACAGTAGCGATGCCAATAATTTTATTCCTAATACTTTACAAATAGAAAGAAATTCAAGAATGTAAATCATTATAAGCACTAGTAAATAACCTGAAGTATTTTTGGAATCATGTTTAATATTATCAGAATCAGTGAGAATTATGAGAATTCTTTTTATTTGTAAATTATAAGAATAAAATTATTGGTGTCGCTAGTGTGCCCCCTTAAAATAATTCCCGGTTGGTAAAAATCATAATTTTCTCCAAAAATATATCAGTTCTTTATACATAGGGCGTCGCTGTTTTTGATGTTATCTCAAGAAACAAAGCGTAAAGCTTATCTTAAGCTTTGACTAGCGCGTGGCAATTGCTGTTTTGGCTTACGACGCGACGGTTTGGTGGCAATGTGGCAATTTTATAAAATAACGAGGTTTATTGGATAAGATAATGTGATGAAGCGTCTCCAGCTTCCTTAATCTAGTATATCTGTACAGACATGAATAAGAACACTGACTCTGATTACATTAGATCATTTAAATCATATAAGTTCATTTTAATTGCTACCAGTCTATCAATAACAAAGTTTTGAGAAAATTATTACTGCTTTGTATGACGTCATTAAACTCACAAACTTTATCTACCTTTAATGATTCCCTGTCTCTAAAAATGATAATTTTCTTCAAATATTATCTTTATTCTTCATTGTATAAAAAATGCGTGGCTGTTTAACGGTTTCAATCAAGAAACAAAGCGTTAGCTTATAGTAAGCTTTGAGTGCCACGTAGGAATTGCTGTTTTGGCTTCAGATGCAACGGTTTGGTTGCAATTTTGCAAAATAATGAGCTTTATTGGATAAAATAATGTGATGAAGCGTCTCTGGCTTCCGTAATCTAGTAAGTCTGTTACTTACAGGAATAAGAAATGACTAATTACGTAAGATAATTAAAATGGTATAAAAACATTTTTTTTTTGGTTCTCTGCCTTTAAAAAGTAATAATTATCCGTTATACTCTTCTCATACCTACTTTATATTATACATGGCAAAGTTTTTATTGTTTTTTACCCTTAAAATAACTTTTCCTACGGGATCAATGCTAGAAACTAAAAAAGACATGTCATTTCCATATAAAAATATTCAGCCGCCCGATCAAATTGTATGGTACCTATGTCCTTTTTTTCTCCAAATTTTGCAATGTATAAACTGTTCTGGAAAAATCAACGCGACGTTATCTCAGAAAGCAAAGCTTAAGGCTTATCTCCAAACCTCCCGCGGTGCATGAGAATGACTGTTTTAGCAAAAACTGTTCACAAAGTTTATTCAAAATAATAATACACACATATACATAATATATAAACAATAACACATAAACGTTGCTATAATATATACATATTTATAGGCGGATATATTTATCATCATCATCAACATAGTGCCCACTACTAGACAACGGCCTCCCCCAAGAACTTCCGTCATGGGGGGATTTTGCCATACTCACCAGGCTTTGCAAACGGGTTGGTGAGCGCAGCTTGTTTGGCTTATCTTGCTTCCGGTGCTACTGCACATTAAAACCGTTTTGAGGGGTCCGTAGTAAACAAGGAACCCTTATAGTTTCGCCATGTCTGTCTGTCTGTCTGTCCGTCCGCGGTTCTACTCAGAGACTATAAGTATTAGAAAGCTGTAATTTGGTATGGGTATGTATATTAATCATGGCAAAAAAGTTGTAGAAAAAAAATTCTCTGAAAAAGAGGTCTCTTTGATGTTTTTAAGCTTTGTTTAGCTATTGTGTTTACTAAGTCGCCTCCTACGACATCCACGGGAAGATTTGGAGTGGTCCTATTCTCTGCCGGGAACCACACAACTGAGAATAAGTATGCACCTTAACTTAATTTTTTTTTCAAATCTGTGTCCTTAGCGAGAGACGATTATTTTTTTTTAAATATATGTCCTTAGCTATGTGGAAATTATGATAAGTGGACGTTTTTATACAGTAGACAGTTTCATTCGTGTTATTAATTAACAAAAGGTTGAAAGTTTTATTAAAGCTTCACGCAATAAAACTATTTTTACACTCACAAAGTGAGCGTTGAGCACAAAGAAACTACGAATAAACTCTACAAGTTGGAGCAAAGTTAGGAATTTGTTACTTGAGGAAACTTACTGGAAAGATCAAAGAACTAATATTCTGTTATAGAAGAACTTGTTATTTCCTGCGTCTGCGTTTACGTAACTTGTAGCTAATGTGCTTTTGAGTACGCTATCGTAAATTGTAATATTATTTACCGTGTGATTCCCAGCAGTGGTCCTATTCTACTCTGCCGGGAACCACACAGTGGATACAGAGATTTTACCTGCTTGACCTCTATCTACGCCGTAAGGGATAAGGACGTGACGATATATGAAGATTTTTGGTACGGGTCAATACAGATTGTTGACAGACAGACAGTTTTTACTTTTCTTACCTTGTGGTGGTCATCGAAAATTTGGTAACGCAATTTGATCTATGTACTGCTGTTATATCTATACACATAAAAAATAGTATTAAAATTTAATTATATTGTAATATATCTCCTCCAGTGGCACGAACTCTAGCAAACGCTCTGGCAAGCTTAGTTGTGCACTAAGTCCGTTTAAAAGTCCGCTGCTAGTTGACTAACTTGCAGCGGGCTTTTAATAATAATTATTATTATTTTAGCCCGCAGGGCAGCGTGTGGCGAGCTGCCCTGCGGGTAGCTTGTGGCGAGCTGTTGGTGAGTAACGACACCACGGACTCGAGTGCTCCAGAGAGTCGGTTAGAGCCCTCGCCCCCGACGTGTCTTCATCGGTCGGGGTGGAAACCCAAGAGGGCTCGCAGGACTCTCGGCTCTGGCTTGCCTTAATTGGCCGTCCAGAGAGGAGTCGTTAGAGCTGTTGCTCCAGGGGTGGAAGTGTTAAAGGCCTAACGACGCGAGTAACTTCGGAGAAAGCGCAGCACACCCATCGACACCCTGAGTCGCCCACACCGGTGTTGCACCTTTCGTCGGCAGTTATCGTCGGCTAGTTTGAGGAGCCCATCTAGTGGGCGGCAAGCCACCACCTGCCAATTGTAGTCAGTTATCATGATTATAATAATAATTATACGTTTATTTCAGATTAAAATCCATATCAGTATCATCAAATATTTAAATTAAGTAAAATAAAATAAAATCAATAAAATATTACACTGGATTCGCTTACAAATAAGTGTGTAGACATTATGGCAGGTGTCCGACCCTATGCAATAACCCAGCATAAAGTCAATCCATATTTCAGCCCCATAACCCATTTATTTTCCTTTTCAAATGCAATAGTCCCACCTCTGGCCAAGACCTGTTCAAGGACATATCATACATTGGTATTTCCAGGAATGAGTTCTGGCTGAAGACCTACATTACATCAACTTCTACAAAGGGCCTTTACGTGTTGGATCTATACCCCATGCAAGCCTAGCCTTCCAAAGGACCGGGGTAATACCCGTGAGTCTCAGAGAGATACAAATAATAATAATTTTACCTTATTTTCAGACATTTGTCCATAGTGTTAGTATACAAATTATCTTACGTATAAGGTTAGTAATTAGGGAGAGTATTATACTGACAAAATAAAAAATAAAAAAATTATATAGTGGAGCAGCCCATTTAACGGCAATGCAAACTATTCCAGTGCTTCAGCAATGGACTGTTCCATCTATCCGCAATCATCTTGAGGATGCTGTTGGAGCTGTCACGCAGCCGTCTGAGCATAGAGGCACACCGCTTGCGAATGACAGCGTGAAAGCCGTCTGTATGCGCCTCCGCGAACATGCCCGATGCTCTACAGCGCCACGACAGCCCCATCAGCGCCTTGAAGCAATTATTATATTTAACTCTCTGGGCGTCGTATGCCCGCGCGTATAGTTGACCCACAGACTACATGTATAGAGGGATTGGCAGTACCCTTTGAAGAGCGTAATCTTAACTTCCCTCGAACATTTAGAAAATCTGCGAGTCAACATATTAGAGCGCACAGAAATTTGAATGGACTTAGTATAGTTACACTAATTTGAATATGTTACAGTGTTATAATTGATAGAACACATTTATTTAAAAAAAATAACAATACACATTGAAACATTGATCATTTTAGATTGATATGATTATAATGAAAATGTCGAGTAAGCTTTTTATCGTAAGTTGGAGAATTATTATCCCTTAAATGTAGTACTTAGCGCCCTCTCTGTATAGAAGCAGCGCAACTCTAGTTGGTAAGAAACATCGTGGAAACGTCAAAGATGATACAACCAAGTCTTAACTAACTAAACGAAGAGAAACAATATTTTATTAGCTCTCGATCTGTGAACTTCTTTGCGAGCTTCGCAAGTTAGCAACTAGTTAAGTTTCTGTTAACTTGCGGAGCTTACGGTAGTTTCTTTCACGTTGAACGTTCACTTTGAACTTTTATGAAGCATCTGTTATTTTGTAGCTTAGCATTTTACCACAATATATTGTGGTAAACTGATGTATTATATAAATAATAATAATAAATAAATATATACGGACAAATCACACAGATTGAGCTAGCCCCGAAGTAAGTTTGAGATTTGTGTTATGGGATACTAACTCAAGGATAGGTACTATATTTTATTACAAATACATATTTAAATAAACATCTAAGACCCAGGTCAATCTGAAAAAGATCATTTTTCATCTTGACCTGACCGGGGATCGAACCCGGGACCATCCGTGTCGCAGGCCGGCGTGTATTTAAATAATGTATGTATTTAAATAATGTCTTTATCTCACGTTACTTTTAATCAAAAAATAAGGTTTTGTTGTCGTTCTATCTGATAGCATAATAAGACCCCAACAACCTTTAATTACCGACACTAAATAACAACGTCCGAGTAATTATTACATTCAACAAGATAACGGTTTTTGTTCACACTAGACGAGTTCGTTGTACTACACAGTATACTATATCTTCGACATGTATATTACAAAAAAGAAGTCGAACTAGAGTATTAACACACATACATGGTAGTTAAATAATAGATCCATCCATACATCCATCAGGTCTTTTTTAGTCTCCACTGCAGGAGCACGACCCTCTCTGTACAACCACAGCAATATATTAGCCAGAGTAGTCAGAGGATTTGGCCTACACTCTCCACGCTGGCCAGACGGATTGGAGAGGTTTTTTTGATGTTTTTAAGCTTTGTTTAGCTTGTGTTTCCTAAGTCGCCTTTTACGACATCCACGGGAAGACTTGGAGTGGTCCTATTCTACTCTGCCGGGAACCACACGGCTTAAATAATAGATACAACGAAATATTGATACACTTTTTTACAGTATCTCATTATAGAGATCCCAATCATAATGAGATACTGTAAAAAAGTGACAAACAAAGATATTATTATTATTATATTATTACTGCAGGGAATCGAGTGAATGGGGCGCTACATTCCTTTATGAACAGCAGAAAGGTGTCTGCGAAGGCGCGTCTGGCTGTCCATAATGGTGTGTTGTTGCCAAGTCTGATGTATGGAAGTGAAAGTTGGGTATGGCAGAAATAGGATGAAAGCAGAATAAATGCTGTTGAAATGCGAGCGCTAAGAAGTATATGTGGTGTAAGTTTGACAGATTCTTTTAGAAATGATGTTTTATGGGAACCATGTGGAGTGAAAGACAGTATAGTGACAAAAATTGAGAAAGGAATGTTGAGATGGTTTGGACATGTAGAGAGGATGGATGGAAGGAGACTTACGAAAGGTACAGCAGATGTGGTTAGGACAGTTGGTCAGGCCCGGCCTCGTCGAACGTATCGTGACCAAATTACGAACATTCTTGCAAAAGGAGAAGTAAGGAGTACCCAAAACCGGCGAGCATGCATGAAAAGAGTAATGAATGTAGATGAAGCGAAAGAGATTTGTAAGGATCGTAGCAAGTGGAGATCCATAGTCTCTGCCTATCCCTATGGGAGAGAGGCGTGATAATATGTATGTATATTGTTACTAGCAATTTTCCCGCTACTTTGACCGCGTAAAATTTTACCTCGTATTTATTATTTATAGTATTTATTATTACCGCGTAAAAAATTGTTTTTTATTGCTCACATACATCATGAAAATCTCCCATACATTATTTTTAATTGTTTTTTTTTTCTAGTCTCAACCTATTTTATTTTATTTTGTTTACATCAGAAAGGAACCCCTGTACCGAATGTCAGGTTTGCTTTTTGTATAAAGAATATTAAATTGTGATTCGCAAATTTATTTCTGGTAATAAGTCAAACCAAATCTACTTGTCAAGTATTTCAAAATTTAAAATCGTAAATCTTGACAAAACTTTATAAAAACTTTGCTTAACTTTAGCTTACCACCGCATTTTATGCGAAACAAAAACAGAATATTATGTTAAGTTGCTCAAGTTAACACGAGTTGGCAACCATCTAATCTTTTGTGAAACTTACAGAGCTTATGTCGTTTTATTTTTCTTATATAGCGTTTAGTGCTCTCTTTTATTATGCTTTTGATAAAAAACATAGGCTTTATGCACGGGGAGAGTGATGAGTTTAGATGAAGCTAGAGGGATTTGTCAGGATCGTAGCAAGTGGAGATCCATAGTCTCTGCCTACCCCTATAGGAAAAAGGCGTGATAATATGTATGTATGCATGTACTTTTGTTTCCTATTGAGATGATTCTTTTGAATTTTTTTATTTTCTCTATCGGTTTTTACGATCTGCAAGACGGAAAAGAAGCGGCTGGTACATACTGCTTTATTTTCTTTACTCCCAACCCAGTATGGAAGAATCGTCGTCTATAAATATACATATAGCACACTTAGCAACTGCTAAACGAAATGTAAACATATCAACTCGACAAGTTCATGATTTGTATGAAATTCCCTACAGCAACGCACACTAATAAAATAAAAATAAATAAATATATACGGACAAATCACACAGATTGAGCTAGCCCCAAAGTAAGTTCGAGACTTGTGTTATGGGATACTAACTCAACGATACTATATTTTATAATAGATTACTTATATAATAAACATCCAAGACCCAGGTCAATCTGAAAAAGATCATTTTCCATCTTGACCTGACTGGGGATCGAACCCGGGACCTTTCGTGTCGCAGGCAGGCATGTTGATCGCTACGCCACGGAGCTCATCGAATTGCTATAGATCCAAAGCGGGTAGATCTACCGTCTTTTTTCACCAAACTGTGGAATCAACTTCCTACGGCGGTGTTCGCGTATCAACACTACATACCTTCGAAAAACGAATCTATGGTTTCTTAAAAAGCCAGCAACGCTCTTGTCACATTCCTGGTGTTGCAGTTTTCTTAGGGCATCGGTGATCACTTACCATGAGGTGAATCGCTTGCTCGTTTGCGGACCTTTTGACTCCCTTGATAATCGGGGTCCATCACTGCTTTTATTAGTACCTAAATTACTTCAGGCGAATAGGCGACCAATGCTGTAGACAAGAGTTTCTTTCAGCGTTTCTTCCCTACAGTGGTCGGTTCCGAAACGCTAGAAGTCTGCAGCTTTTGATCACTAGTTAATATATAAACATAAAGTCTACGTAAATTAGATTTTTTTAAGTTATGAAATGACGTGAAAAAGTGCATTAAGAGGCGTATTTTCTGAATCATCATCATCATCATTTCAGCTGCAAGAAGTCCACTGCTGGACATAGGCTTCCCCCAAGGATTTCCAATATGACCGGTTGGAAGCCGCCTGCAGCCAGTGCCTGAATGATAAATCAGGAAAAAAAATTATAAATCATCCATTTTCTGAATAAAATCTTTAAATCTTTGAACTAAACAGTCGCCATTTCAAAATCTTTGTCATTACAGCCATCAGTCACTAGCAGAAGCACCGATGGCCAAATAAATCCAATGATAAACTCAATTTAATAGCCTCTCGACCAATCTGAACCATATTTTATTACGAAGAATAACTGCCTATTCATTAGTACAATAACCACGTACTCATCTCCTGCCTCCCTCTCCCCCGTTTTCAATTAGTACTCGAGTGAGCGAGACGGATATACGAGATGAGTTAGCTACTTCGGGAGATAATAAAGAAACAGGAGCAAACAGGGAAATAACTAAAGTTATTATAATCTTACCTTTTACGGAGCTGTGCCAGAGTAATTAACACTTTAGGTGAGGATTATAAGGTTCAATTTGCAATAGGTCTAGGTTGTCCAGGTGTCAGTACTTAGTAAAAGTTATTGCTTTAATTTTTTTACATATTTTAATGGAATGGCAAATGTCTCTAAAATAAAATATTTTTATTATATTTGAAAAGAGCAATAAATGAAGTTTTAAAATATGCAATGCAAATTAGATGTCTATTTATTCTTTCTTTTCTAAGACTACCTATTTTAAGGGAATGGCATATGTCTCTAAGATAAAATATTTTTATTATAATATTTGAAAAGAACAATAAATGAAGTTTTAAAATATGCAATGCAAATTAGATGTCCATTTATTCTTTCTTTTCTAAGACTACCTTTCATCTGTTACTTTGTCTACAACAACAAGTATCTCTTAATGGGAAACTTACATAAAATCACGTCTTTTTCCCTTGCGGGGTAGACAGCCCGGGTCTATAAAAACATAAAAGCCACGTTGAGCATGTTGGTGGGTTGCTAGCCGCATCACCTATTGACATGATATATTAGATTTATTTTTAAATTTTTGTACGTATTTCAAATAAGACTCTTCAAATTGATTTGAATCAAACGTAATGTAGGTACCAATACTTTCATGTTGATTACCGTAATGGTGCTCCCACATATTTTTATTTATTAATCTATGTCACAAAAGGAAAAATTTGACTGTTTGCATTGAATAGGCTCCGTAACTACTAGATTAATTTGGAAAATTCTTTTACCTATATAAAGCTATTTATGTGCGGGTGACATAAGCTATAAAGTATACGCGGAAAAATTGAATCTTTTGACCCGTATCTACGCGTATTATATACGGCGTATTCTTCTCAGCAGTGGTCTTTCCGAAACGTAATAGTTTTTCGATTTTGCAAAAATAAAAAAATAATAATTACAAGAAAGATAAATGACGTTCAAAAAGTGATATATGAGATCCAAAATTTAAATAAAAACTATTCATTTCATTTCATTTCATTGCTAGTATCAAATAAGTTTAATATCAAAACACCAAACAAGGTTTTATTTTCATTGCGTGAGATTCATTCCCCCGTTTTCTCCTCAAAATACACACCCTTGAGAAATTATTGAATAACAGCGCTCAAGCTGAGTCAGTGAGTGAATTTTACGATGTTTTCTTGACCTAGAAAAGCGTTAGATTGTAAAACTTACCCAAAATGAGACCGTTTGCTAGATTTTTATTCAATTCGATCAAGGAAATGGGTCAAAAGTGTCGTCCATGTTTGACATACTTCAATTGGGGTAGATGCTTAATGGGAAAATTACATACATACAGGCTGTCACGTCTTTCTCCTTTGCGGGGTAGACATAGCCCAGGTCTATAAAAACATAAAGGCCACGTTTAGCATGTTGGTGGCTTGCTTATCGCATCGCCTATTGACATGATATTATTTGTTTTTTAAATTTTCATACTGTTAGTCTTGTTTCAAACTAGCTCTTACCCGCTGCTTCGCCCGCGTGATATATAGCCTATGTCCTTCTCGGTACGCTAACCTATGTGTATGCAAAATTTCATGATGATTGGATCAGTAGATACGGCGTGAAAGCTTACCAAACAAACAAATAAACAAACTCACTTTCGCATTTATAATATTAGTTGGGATTGGGATAAGACTCTTCAAATTGATTTAAATTAAACTTAATGTACTAATATCTGATTAAAAGTATTCATATCAGCACAGAATATATTAGTACAAGTAATATCAGTATTTTTCAGCTAAACACTTATATAATCAGAAACTTTTTCAAATCTTCTCTTTACGCAAGTGCTCCATTCATCCTAATATTTTATGTTTAGTTTTTCTGTATTTTTACTTCGACTTATGAACTTGGGCTCTGTCTACCCCGCAAGGGATAAAGACGTGATAGTATATATGTATGTTTCTTCGACTGAATTGTTTTTTTTTTTTCATTTCTAACGACTTCAAAAAATAGAGGCAAGTGTGTTTATACGCGATTATATTGTTTGTTTGTTTGTTTTTCGTATGTGTAAGTGGCCAACACTGGTGTCAGATTTTTCAAGCTGCCTTAAGGCATCTGACATAGCTAAACGACTGCCATCAACGATTACAGCCGGGACCAACGGCTTAACGTGCCTTCCGAAGCACGGAGGAGCTTGAGATAGATAGATAAGATAGATAAAACATTTATTGACACCATAACACACGTACATTATAACAATTAACCTAAAATATTAAACTTAAAAACAGTTCAGGAATGTGTGTGCTACAGTATTTCAAAAGGCTGTAGCTCAGTGTGGGACATTGCTCAGCGAGCAAAACACTGATTTTCAGCTACCACCAGAGTCAGGGTGTGCGTGCGCTGACGAAGTTAAATATAGAAAAAATAATAAGTATCATAATAATTTTAAGCCACGGGATATCGGATATAGTAAGAAATTGAAATGTATTAAGATATGTGTATAGTAATGAGCAAACAGATTTCGTTGATAGGGTGAAAGTTTAGTAAATTATTAAATAAATTATTCTGAGTTATACGATTATTTCTATTATAATTGTGAATGCTCGATTTTTTTTTTATTTCTATTTATAGTAGTGGGAAGTCAGAGAGCCACGTCACCTAAGCGACAAAAAGTGGGGTGGAATAGGAACGTTTTGACTTTGTAGTAAATGAGTTTTGTTAAGTCGTTTAAATGTAAAAAGCGTATTTGAACGTCTTACAGGTGGCGGTAAATTGTTCCAACATTTTGTGGCCTGGTGACGAAAGCTCCCCGTAAATGCCACGGTTTTGTGTATATGGTAGGATAATAAAGACCGGGTACTTCTGGTACTATAGAGACTGTGACGGCGTGAAAATTTTATTTTATCGTAAAGATAATCGGGCGCTCTATGCTGTAAGACATTAAACAATAAACATGCTAGATGCAGTTTCCTTCGCGAGTCCATATTAAGAATTGATGCGTTATTAAGATACGGCGATATATGCGTACGAGGTGGTATGTTAAAACAGTACCTGCAACAAGCGTTTTGCACTCTCTGAATCAGTCGGCGTGTTCTTGCAAATAATCTAGGACCAAAAACAGTATCGCCGTAATTAAGCCGAGATAAAATCAATGACTCGCACAACTTAATACGTACCTTTGTATCAAGTAGATTTCGAATTTTATATAAAACTTTAAGTCGATAAAAACAAGTACGTACAACGTTCAAAATATGGTTTTCGAAACGCAGTTGGCTGTCAAAGATTATACCAAGGTTTCTTGCCTCTTTCACACGGTCAATTTGTTTCGAAAAAATGTGAATAGAAGTACTCTGATTTAAAATATTATTAGTTTGATTGTTTGAGCCCAATATCATGTATTTTGACTTACATGGGTTGATTAATAAGGAATTTCTTTCTGACCACAGGGCTATCCTACCTAGGGTCTGCATTTAATTTATCAACTGCATCCAAGATATTCACTGGTTTTGCCGAAATGTACAATTGTACATCGTCAGCATAGCAGTGGAACTTACAATGTAATATTTCATTACCAAGATCAGCGGTGTATATTATAAACAACAGCGGCCCGAGGATTGATCCCTGCGGGACACCACGTGAAACGGAACGTGCGTCTGAGATCAAATAAGTGCCGTTATTTTGCAACAATTTCACTTTTTGCGATCGATCACTGAGGTATAGAGATATTTTTATGCTACTTGCGGTCACCCATCCAAGCAGGGACTGCACCAGGGGTTGCTTAACATACGTAAGCGCTCACAGAGCTCACACCCACTGGACCATCGGGCTCCTCAAGCGATTATATTGAAATGAATTGAATTGGAAAAGTATACTTTCCTGTCTCCAATTTAAAAAGCGATTATACATAGCAAAGATTTTATCGTTTTGGAGCCTAGAAAAAAATTACATTTTGTTACAAATATTATACTTATAAGTATATTCAACTGCTAGGTCAATTTGTATCGGAATGTCAGTTTTTTGGTTGACCAGTTTGATCCCATATGAAAAGTTGTTCATAGGTTGACGGGCTGAATTTAGGGTCCAAAAGGATCAAAATTTTGCCATGTATAACTTATAGGGGGCCGTGTGGTTCCCGGCAGAGTAGAATAGGACCACTCCAAGTCTTCCCGTGGATGTCGTAAAAGGTGACTTAGGAAACACAAGCTAAACGAAGCTCATAAACATCAAAATGACCTCTCCAACCCGTCTGGCCAGCGTGGAGAGTGTAGGCTAAATCCTCTGACTGCTCTGGCATATATATGGCCCTTGTAGCACAGTGAGGGTCGTGCTCCTGCAGTGGAGACTAAAATGACCTGATGATGATGATGATGATGACAAATATATTCAGCCGCTAGGTCAATGTGTATAGGAATGTCAGTTTTTTTGGTTGACCAGTTTGGTCCCATATAACTTATAGCGAAGTCAAACGACTCATTTGGATAATGAAATATTACATATAGTTCTATAGACTATACTTCTCAATTTGATCTCTTGCATGTCAATAATCTCTTTTTTCCAAAAGTGGAACATGATCCTAATTGCATTTCTTGTTATGTTTTAACGTGTTTAAGAAAAGAGGTCGTTATTAAGTATGGTTTTTAGGGTTCCGTAGTAAACAAGGAACCCTTATAGTTTCGCCATGTCTGTCTGTCTGTCTGTCTGTCTGTCTGTCTGTCCGTCCGCGGTTTTACGCAGAGACTATAAGTACTAGAAAGCTGTAATTTGGTATGGGTATGTATATTAATCATGGCAAAAAAGTGGTAGAATAAAATCTTGAAAAAAAATTTTTTTTAGGGTAGCTCCCATACAAGTAAAGTGAGGGAGTAATTTTTTTTTCTCTATTTACCTATTGTGTGGGGTATCGTTAAATAGGTCTTTCAAAAATATTGTGAGGTTGAGAACACCATTTTTTGATTAAGGGCTCCGTTTCCGAAATATTTGGTTTTAAAGTGCGAATTTTTGTTAGAGGTAAGTGTCCCCCCCCTCTATCTGCTAAACGGTTATATATAGATACGTGAAAAAAATTACAGCAGTAGCATATATACTGAAGTTGAAAGGAAAACTATAGAGCTGAGTAGTAAGTACAAACTAAAAAGTTATAGGCAACCAACTTATAAACTGTAAAATTTCATACTATTTTCATTGTTAGATGTTTTTGGTTGTTAAACTGTAAGGTGCGAGTGTGAATAGTGTGAACTCAAAGTTGTCATTCGCAACTACGGAACCCTACACTGCGCGTGGCCCGACACGCACTTGGCCGGTTTTTTTGGGAGAATATTTTCAGTCAATGTCTCTTTTAAAGGGAATTTTCAACTCCAAACATATTAACTTACTCTGTCAAACAAATCCTTATTAATTAATATTAATACTCTACTTTCCTTTGTTTCAGATGGTGACATTTGAAGAACATTAAACATAATTTTAATTGAAAAACTAATTAAAAAACTTGATATATATATATGAGGACAAACTTGAAAATGTACAAGTATTATTAATGTTGCTACAAATGACGGTTAAGAAAATAACGTTTTAAATGACACCATAACTCATACAATGACGGTGTAAGTGATGTAAATGATGGCATAAGTAGTGTAAATGAGTTTACAGTAGTGCAAATAATATAATAGAAGTGTAAATTATTTTATAGCAGTATAAATGACTTAACAGTTGTGTAAATGACAGCGTAGGTGTAAAATGATGTAAAGGAGTGTAAATGAAAGTGTAGTGGTGTACACGCGTGCAGTGTAAGTGTAAAATGCAAACGAACGTGCAGATAGACGCGAAGGCACTGCGGCATTCGCCGGAGCATGGCAAGGGGAAAGGCAACTACAGACCCACGGCTGAGGTAAGTTATTTGCATCTTAATTAACCTTTTTACCTATGGGTAAATTACGAGACGAATCGGCTGATACCTATCCATCCATCTTATTTGAATTGGTTGTGTAAGAGGCGTACACCATCGAAACTAGCGACACCCGTTATTTAATTCTCGTTCTCCGAAATAGTTAGTAAATTACTTGTAGTATTTTTAGTAGAACTTTTCATCGACATCAGCATTTCAGATTAAGACAACTATTAATTACTGCCAAAAGTGGCCGCTTTTGGCGGTAATACGTTGTTCTCTTGAATTACCAAATGCAAAATAATGAAAAGCAATACAAAAAATACTACAAGTCATTTACTAGTGAAGTACCTACGTCGATTTTTCCAATTTAATCTTATTTAGTAATAAAATAAATAAAAGCAAGGGTGGCGCTAGGTGGCTGGTGTAAGCGCCTTGGCTAAATTTTAACTAGTATTATTTTTGGATACAAAATTACGTTCCTATTAAAGACGGAGTAGACAGAACAAAAAATCATTAAGCGTGATGGTGGCACTAAGATGAATAACGGAGTCATAATAACATGTAAATGAAAGTGAAGTAGTGTAAATGCGTGCAGTGTAAGTGTAAAATGCAGACGAACGTGTAAATAGACGCAAAGGCGCTGCGGCATTCGCCGGAGCATGGCAAGGGGAAAGGCAGCTACAGACCTAAGGCTGAGGTAATTAATTTACAGTCTAATGAGTCTTTTTAACCTATAGGTAGAATATAGAAGCTATAACCTACTGGCAACTTTTCCTATGGAACCAATGCTGAGTACTTGAAAAAAAAAACGACATTTTCATGCAAAAGTATTCGGCCTGCCCGGCAATTACTATGAAATGTCCTATAGTCGGTTCCGAAACGCTAGTAGTCTGTAGCTTTTGAACAATTAATAAATACATATTATCTAATAAGATAATTTTAAATATGATATGACGTGAAATATTTTATCGTTTATTCAGAAAATAGGCCTGCAAAGGCCTATTTTCTGAATAAACGTTTTGATTTTGATTTTTTTGATTTTTTAATGGAAAAAGTTGTTTATTCTAAAGGGCTGATTTGATGGTTTGAGGGACAACGGTGTTTATAACCATAATAGCCTGTATACATATATGCTAAGGTGGAACAATAGGTCAAATCGGATAAGGAAGAAACTGACTTTGTCAAAAACAAAAACAACTTTTACTTGTAATTAATTTCAGAATTATAGCTTTTGCTCCAACCGCGTCGGGCTGACGCCAAAATTTTACGAGATTTTATTTCCGCGGCATTTTATGAGTTTTATTTCAGCGGCATTTTTTAGGATGTTTTTTCTGCAAAAGCCGTAAAACCACCGTAAAATCATAAAGCGTGATGGACCTGTCGTTAACACGTCCGGGGCTTGAGACTTTCATCATAACGTTATAATTATTTAGCGAAACAATAAAATGGGACCCAAAACGTGACTACTGAATACATTAAGTATATGTAAGTATTATTCGAGTATTTTTGTACGTAAAATTTTTCCCCATTTCAAGTGTAGGAACCATTTTTATTTCTTTTTACTTTTTATATGCTTTACCAAACTGATGAGATAGGGAAAAAAAACCGGTCCATTTTTTTTGTACTACCTTTGCCATGATTAATATACATACCCATACCAAATTACAGCTTTCTTGTACTTGTAGTCTCTGAGTAAAACCGCGGACGGACAGACAGACATACTTGGCGAAACTATAAGGGTTCCTAGTTTACTACGGAACCCTAAAAATGGAACTTAAATTTTAATCACGTTTCTAGTGTAATGTGATTTTTTAAAATCTATTTACATAATTTAAATAAAAAAAAAAAAACTAAACAAATGAAATATTAATTAATTCTAATTTAAAAAAACACTGACCTTCGTAAGAGTGCCGAGAAGGCTAGCAGCATTGCCGCGTTGTATCACAAGGCTTTTTATTTGTGCAAAGGAATAGCAAACCCTCTTCTCATTGCACACATCTACCAGCCTTTGGCTCAAAAACTTGCAATATTTTGTGATCTGGGGCCCACGACTACATTATATTCTATGTTTAACATATACAGGGTAAGGTGGAAGACTATATCAAATCAGGTGAGCAACCTACATGTAAAAATAACAAATATTCGCCTTAATTATAATTTCACAATTGAAGCTTTTGCGCCAACCAAGTCGGGCTGACGCCATAATTTTACGAGTCCGTATTTCCGCGTTTAGGACGTTTTTTCCGCGAAAGCCATTAAAACCACCGTAAACTCAGAAAGCGTGACGTACCTGCCGTTAACACGTCTGGGACTGTTAATAACATTTATTATTTTTAGGGTTCCGATACCTAAAGAGTAAAAACGATCTATTTCATAAAAAAATGTTTAGCTACCCGGGCAAAATGTATGGGAGAGCCAAAAAAATTAAAGTTTCCAGTTTCCATACCATAGGAAACGTTGTTTATATCAACGGTCTGAGTCACCCCTATAATGGAATGTCGAGAGTAAATGAGCAGGGTGTAAATGAGAGTATTCAGAATTGATTTTTCCTCCAGGTCGAGCTCCGTGGCGCAGCGGTCAACACGCTAGCCTGCGACACGAGGGTCCCGGGTTCGATCCCCGGTCAGGTCAAGATGAAAAAAGATCTTTTTCATATTGACCTGGGTCTTGGATGTTTATCTATATAAGTATATATTATAAAATATAGTATCGTTGAGTTAGTATCCTGCGACACAAGTTCACAACTTACTGTGGGGCTAGCTCAATTTGTGTGATATGTCCCTATATATTTATTTATTTATTTATTATTTATAGGTGGCGGCACTGTGTCGAGAGGTCGCGATGTCAAAATCCAACAATCATAAAATTGATGATTGGTAGATACAGAGAGTTTTAGGTAGAAAGTCAAGAGGTACAGTTGTCGTTTGCCTTAAACGATTTTGCAAATTGATTTAAGTGGACTTTATAATGTGAAATTGGTGTAGTTTGGTGTTATAAATGCTCGTGCTTGAGAACAATTTGTGAAATAGTTAAAGTAGACTGTTAAATGGACACGTATAAATTTAGAAGCTCCCACGAGGCTACCAAAGAACTTACGCCATCTTTGATGCCATATACCGTACAACACCGATACTTAGTATCTCATTATACTGGACATTGGCAAAATCACTGAAATCTCGGTGGAAGCCATAATTTAAAAGAAGAAAGAAAGAAGAAGATTATAACAACAGCTGACAAAAATACCTCTTGACACAGTGTCGCCACTTGGGGGAAAAATCTATTCTGAAAACCCAACCCTCATTTACACGCTGTATAAAGGGTTTCTTATACATCTGTGTCATCATCATCATCATCATCAGTCCTTTTTTTTAGTCTCCACTGCCAAAGCCATAATTAGCCAGGGCAGTCAGAGGATATGGCCTACACTCTCCACGCTGGCCAGACGGGTTGGAGAGGTATACATCATACATCAGTGTAAATAACCTCTTTTCTAGGAAGTGCTCCAATATCCTTTTACTTAACGTTCATTAGCAGCCGTAGGCAAATACCCGCCCTAATCATTGGTCTCTGGTTGCCTTAACATTAAAATTGAGGGAGCTTAATAAGCGCCGAAATAAATTGCGGATTTTCTTGAGATAATTATCATCTGAAGTTCTTAGAGATTCTTATATATAAGATTCTTAAAGAATAAAGAAGAGAACCTCACTAATATTATAAATGCGGAAGTGAGTTTGTTTGATATGCTTTCACGCTCTATATACTTAACTGATCATCAAGAAATTTTGCATATTATACAATGTCAGGGTGACTGCAAAGGACATATGCTATATATCACGCGGGCGAAGCCTTTTTTTAACTACTGGACCGATATTGATAAACTTGCTAAATTTCTTGTTCTGGACGTAGTTATAATTTTTTTTCAATCCAACTTACAGTTTTTGAGATATGGGCGGACAAACAAACAAACAAACATCTTAATGTTCATACATAAACATACGAAATTCGGCACACATGTTAAAGAAGCTGATATACCTATAGACTCACATATTGGCTCGAATTGATATCCTTCTTTATTGAAGTCGGTCAAAAATAGTTCTTATTTAGATCTGTTAAAAAAAAGACAAATTTGTTTTATCTTTTCCCAATAAGACGAAAAGGAAGCATTTAAAAAACATTTAGTTATTTTATTTTCTTTGAACAGACCCAAATAAATAAGACGTTACTTATCCTACTTTATTGGCTCCCTGCGTCGTAAACACCAATTAAAGTAATTTGTTGAGCGCTGGGAAATAAAAACGATCTCTTATAGTTTTCCTTAAGGCCCCACACAAGGCACACTAACGAAGCCAATAATATTCCTAATACTTTACAAATAGAAAGAAATTGAAGAATGTAAATCATATAAGCCTTAGTAAAATAACCTGACGTATTTTTGGAATCATGATTTACATTCTTGAATTTCTTTCTATTTGTAAAGTATTAGGAATAAAATTATTGGCGTCGCTAGTGTGTCTAGTGTGGGGCCTTAAGAGATTCACAGCTCTATAGCCAAAACTAATTTTGTTTTCTTGGATACATCATCATCAGATCTTTGTTAGTCTCCACTGCAGGAGCACGACCCTCTCTGTGCTACCAGAGTCATATACTTATTAGCCAGAGCAGTCCGAGGATTAAGCCTGCACTCTCCACGCTGTCGAGATGGGTTTGAGAGATCTCTTTGATGTTTATAAGCTTTGTTTAGCTCGTGTTTCCTAAGTCGCCTTTGACTACGAAATGTACACGCTGTATATATGTCGCAGTCATCTGGTGAAATCTGCTATTTAATTGAATGACTAGCGCGAAACAAAATAGTATGGCATCATGGATTTACCTATTATTACGCCGCCGCCGGCTACTAAGTTAAAAACTAAGAAAAATTTCCAAAAATATGAGATTGCATAAAGCTTTGGAAAGCATGCTACTACCAAATATTACAAAGTCGGCTAAGATTCAACGACTTCGCTAAATGACGTTCATTCAGTCAAGACGTTGAACGTTAAATTCCACGACTAGTTGCCCTTCAGTCATTCAATTAAACGTGGTCATTATTTGAACGCGCTAGTCATTTAATCAAATAGCAGATTCAACCAGATGACTGCGACAGATACACCACTCAGCCAGACCTGTCTGGTTTTCTACCATAATTACGTAGTTTCATTTAATATACATTTTCTGTCCCGAGGACAATTCGGAAATCTGTCGGTTACGAGCCCTCAGGGAGACATCCCATTTGCAAACGGCAGATTAGTGGGGTTTCGGTCACAGATTGGAAAGTTTTTATGAATTTAAGAGCTCTATGCAATAAACCCAAAAAAAGGCTTTGTGTCTCGTCATTCATAGTCATTTCAGCAGCAAAAAGCCCACAGCTGGCCATAAACATTTCATAGAAATTTTCAAAAAGACCGGTTGGAAGCTGCTTAAATCCAGCGTTTCCCTGAGACCTTGGTCAGGTCGTCCAACCATTTGGTCGGTGGGCGTCCAATGCTTCGCTAACCAGTTGGTACGTGGTCGCCATTCAAGAACTTTTCTGCCCCATCGACCGTCGTGTGACCGACCACTCGTCTCCAAACGATTTTTGTACGTCAAAACCATTCGTTCGCGAACAGCGGAATTTCAAAAATCTTACCGCTGAGCTATGTTGATGGATGTAAAGGGGAATGCCAGCCTACGGCCCAGGCGTGCACAGAAAATCCATTTATAGAGAAAAGGCTAAAATATTCGGCTTTTTTTGGGAGTAGTTATCAAACTGTAGAACTCGATATTATTTTCTTCATTTTAAAAAGTAATTGAACATATAACAATGTGTATTGTATTTTTTTAACAAACAGAGTTGCCATAGTAAATAACTTAACTTGTAATGATTTTATCTTAAACGATTAAAAATCGATTTTTTAAATCGAAGTTTAATCTCATAATCCTTATAGACGAAAATAATTGTATTTTTTCTTAATCTGGATCCTCCAGACACATTCTTTTGTTCGCACCGCACCGCCGCCGTGTTGTATTAACGTCGCGTCCCAATAACTCGAGTCTGAACGCATATGATACGCCGCCCGTACCGTATCGCCTTGGAACAGAACGAAAAAACCGACTGGCCATGGATCGAAGTGTACCTGTGTACGTCAAAGTTTATAAGACCTTTGTAAACCTGTGATTACGAATTAAAGATTAAGATAAAATTTTGAAAACAAAAACTGCCATTTTTTAACAGTTTACGTTTGCCGGATAAATACGAATCTAATGACATCTCATACTTCAAAATCGGTCAAGTCGTTTAGGCTATACGAGGCAACATAGACATCCATATAAACATACGCTTGAAAAACATTACCCTTCTTCTGGTGGCTCAGTTGGGTAATAAAAGTTTGTAATAAATCTACAGACCCGAGACTTCTTAATTCATCATCATCATCATCATCATCATTTCGTGTAGGTGACACGGTCAGTCGACCATGCACACCCTGGTGTCAGAGTTCTTTGGAACCGCCTCTCGGCCTCTGACGTGGTTCTTTTAACGACTACCACACGGCAGCTGGGACCACCGGCTTAACGTGCCTTCCGGAGCACGGAATCATCTTTATTATCAGACAATCAGGTGATTCATGCCTGCACTGTCCTGACCAAACTGGTAACAACTTAACAAAGTATGCTTCCCGTGGGAATTGAACCCGCGACCCACGGGTCAACAAGGCAAATGCCTTAACCACTGGACCATGGAGGCTGTTATGTTATAGTTCTTAATTAATATACTTAAACATTCCAACGAAGTTATAAGCGAAATCTAGTAATTTTATAATATTCACACATGACAAGCGACATTCATATTCGACCCAAATAATGTAAAATCTAAAGTGCCATTATAGTTACAAGTTCCTCTGAAACTATCATTAACTAGGAGCTATCAAATTTTACGACATTTTGATCCCTTGATCGGACAGCTTTACTAAAGTTTTGGAGATAAAACCCTACTTAGAACAGAATGAAGCGTTGTTCTAAGTATACGCTTCATTATGTTCTTTTTTTGGACATAATATATAAGGTCCATTTAAATCAAGCTCAAATATTTTAAACCCTTACTACTAAGAGGACGAAAAACCAAATCGTTGTTTTAGAAATTTGGCCATTAAAACAACTGAAACATTGCTTCATCTCGTAAACCATTTAAGTTGTAAATTACTTTAAAATTTACTCTAAACGTGAACAATACTGTTGTTTCTTTGTTTACAATAAACAAACCTCTGATTGGATTTTAAATGCTTGACGTTTATTTCTTTCCAAAATGTGAAAATCGCCTTCTAAGATATCTACGGGAAGACTTAGAGTGGTCGTTTATTGTTTGTTGCATAAACAAGGTTTGTTGAAAAGAATTATAGAATCCCAGAAAATAAAGCCGACTAAAGGGGAAAGGTACTCACGCCGCTTCTGGATCTTTTGGTCTTCTGTCCCCGGGGCACTGTTCTGGATTGCTGCAGTCGAAGATATTGACACACGGACACACGCACTAACTTGATACTCAATAGTTTTTGAGAGGAAACAGGGGATTTTATTCAATTTGATTTTTTGACTGTTGCGCGCGCGGTCACGAACGAAGCTTCGACTCGAATCTTCTGCGTTGTCCGCTAGGTGGCGAACTTGACGCGTTTAGTTTGACGCAGAGCCACGAGATGACGTGGATTAGGATAAGGGATATTTAGTCGGTTCCCTAACATTGTTTATTATTTATTGTTTATTGTCAAATCTTTACATGAGTGAGTAAACACTATTATTACAGGATTACCTAATGCAATAGCGTACAGTCCATTATGATTATATCCGTATATGTACTTTTCTCGCGTCTAATTATAACACAAGACATACAGTGTGGCTCTTGTGAATTCAGTCAAGGAGCAACAATACATATCAATGCAATTGGCGACCTGGTTCAGGGTATGTAGTGTTGTTGTTAGTGGCGCCTTTTGTAATAGGTTTGTGCGCCCCTGTGGTATCGCAAACATCTGGGGTTGGCGTCGTCGCCAAATGTACCGATCCGGCACGCACAGCGCCATCCATTGCTACAAGTCTGGAAGAGTCGTCCCCTCCATATCGTATCGTATCGTATTCTACTCTGTCAAGAACAAGCTTAAACCATAGTTATCAAAAATAAGCCTAATTCTAAAAACTGAAATCAACAATGTTGCAGCGTATTATTTATTCTGCAAGCTCAAGATGAGTTAAAAATAAAACATGCCTCTAATGGCCACTTAGCTATTTCCGCTGAGAAAACTCTTTCGTTTACTTAGCTGGATTTATTTAAAGATATGACCTTTATGTTTTTCTTTCTAATGCTAGTGATGCATTTCTTTTCCTTTGTACCTAACTACTTTTAAGAACTTTCATGTGGGTTTGGGAGAAAAGGAAAAACATAGAATACACCAGCTGTTGTTCTTCCCGCGCATACCGTAAAAGCCGGTCAATTGTCATTGCTGAAATCTACGTTGCCAAAAAAGTCAAGGTAACATGTGGTCTCAACGCCTTAATCGTACGATTTGTTCTCAGAGACTCGCATAGACGGCGCCACTCGAAATTACAAAACATTGTATCAACCGTATTATGTGAATATAAAATTATGATTCACAAAATATATCTTATTAAAAATCAAAACAATATTTTAGGCATAATATTTTAAAATGTCACCGTATATTTAGTAAGTTAAAGGCTAACGCAGATTACCGCCATCTAGTATCGAGTAGCAAGCAACTCTCCTGCGCCATACATTCGCCTGCTTTTCGCAACCTTAATTTGGTCCAATATTTTTGTATGAGGTGGGCAGTATATTATGTTAGTATTATAATGTCTTTGTCAGTAATATGAGCTAATCACACTCTACGCACTCTATCCAGTGAAGAATGTGACTCTGCAAACACTCTGCTGCTGTGTTTAGTTCCAAGCCGATATCGTGACTGACAGATTGAAGCTCGTTCGTAGTTGCGTAGCTGTTTCTGCAAACAGTATTATGTCATCTGCAAATCTTAGGTTGTTGAGGAATTTACCATTTATGTATCTGCCTTTCTTTTCCCATTTTAGATTTTTCTTAATGCTTTGAAGAACATTAATGACTGAATGTTTTACCGCTTATGGGCTGAAAACTAGGTTGCCAAAAGGGGGACCGCTGGGCGGTCACCAGTAATATGAGCTAATCATACTCTACGCACTCTATCCCAGTTGAGAGTGTGACTCTGTAAAATTGTCGATATGAAATTTGACATGGTAATGTATCAGATTTTCTAATTACTCGATTTTTTTAACCTCGACAAAAAATTCTAATCAGGCTGAACAACTTTTGCTACAGCATCATTTTTATATTTCCTATAGTTTACCTGGACCATTATGGTTCTGCGTCAGGTGTTCCAAATCTTCAAATTAAATACTTTAAACAAAAAATGCTTATCAGGTTGAATAACTTTTGCTAAGGCGTCATTTATATATTTCTTTTAGTTTACCTGGACCATTATGGTTTTGCATGAGGTGTTCCAAATCTCAGATATTTTATACCTCAACAAAATGCTCATGCAACTTTTGCTAAGGGTCCACTTTTATATTTCTTATAGTTCAGCTGGACCATTATGATGCTGCATCACGTGTTCCATTTTCCAAAATTATTTCTACCCTATATGTTGCTCCGGTTTAATAGCTATATAGCAAAAAGTTTCATTTGAATCCGTCCAATATTTCCGGAGATAAACGTGATCATACAAATAGACAGACAGACAGACAAGAATTTAAAAAAAAAATTGCTTTCATTTATTCTTTTTAAGTGTCCCTCTATCCATTTTAGTCAAAAATACTAAATATACAGACAAAATATTTTTACTGTTTTATTATTTGTAAGTATATAGACAAATAAAAGAAAAAGTAAAATAGGTATCGAGTTTTTGGTGGGCAGTCAAGGGAACAGTTGGGGTTTGCCCACGGTTTGCCTTAGATAGTTTTGCAATAGATTTAAGTGGACTTTATAATATGAAATTGGTATAGGGTAGTGTTATAAATGCTCCTGCTCATGAACAATTTATTCAATTGTTAAAGTACACTGTTATATGGATTTGTAAAGATTTGTCACCAGAAGCTCCCATGAGGAATTCAAAGGACCTATGCCATCTTTGATTGCTACTTGTTAAAACTGTTCCGTTCAACGCCGATAGTTTGCTCATCAACCTGGATATTGGCAGAATAACTGAAATCTCGGTGAAAAACATTATGTAGCGGGAATGAAATGGTATGCTCGACCGCCACAAAGGGAAGATCTTCCCGATGGGCAAGGTGTGCGTCCAGGGAACTGTACGGCTCCGACTGAATTCTGTCGGAGGTGGTATTTATGTCGCAAATCGAAGAAACTTTGTTTGCGCGTTTCAGGATTGTGCAGCGCCATCTTGTGTGAAGTGTAGAGGTCGCCACACATATTGTTAAGAAGAAAATTGGTGTAATATCAAGATGTCAAAAGGCTAACGAAAAACGGAGAAAGTACAATTAAAATAAAGAATTAAGATATTGTAAAAATAACCACGTGGGCAGGATTCGCACGGCAGTCTTTACTCTTTGTACGAGTAACGCCTTACGAATTAGGCCACCGTGCTTTACATCCTACACGTCAAATTTCTCCACCATATTCCATTCTCGTTTTAGGCATTTTTGCTTGCGTCACCTATCTTATCTTATCTTCATTGGGGCCGATTGTAAATCGGGAGCACGTATAACCTTTGGGTTATTTTGTACTTACCCCATGCCTTACTCACTCACTCGGTGATTCCCGAAGGACTGCATAAGCTTCAGGATATCACCTGGTACGTAGTGCCTATAGTCCTCTAAATCCGACCAGTCAAAGAGTCGCAGTAGCACAAGATGTGTCTCATTGTCTCCTCTGATTCCTCACATGCCTTACATAGAGGGCTTTCGACAATTTTCAATTTGATGAGATGACTGTTGATGATGATGAAGTGTATGGTCAGGGCTCCCATTAGACCTTTGCGACCCCTAATATAACTACCTCACTTTTACAAGTGTGGTATCTGATTTAACTCATTTTACAATGAAATTGAAGATCAGTTAATATTTCAACATATTAACTGATTTTCAACTGCCATAAATTTTATGTTTAATTTTATGTTATATACGTCATAATATTTTTGGCCGCGCATTGGTACCTTAAAAATAAAATATAGACATTACGACTCGAGAAGAACTGCCATACATTCAATTTTCATATCTTATTTCTTTATTTTAATATGAGTATAATCGAAATAGCATTGTGAATGCATAAATACACTCAATAAATAATACAGACGATAAAACGTCGCTCTTAAATTTTGATGGGGTCGTTAGTCGTTTCGCACCACTAGTGATTCTGACCGCGGTGCGAATCGCCCAAGAGCTCTTTTTGAATGGGTTCTTTCGCACTGCACTCGTTGGAGCGGTACGAATGGCCCAATGTATCTTTTGGAATGGGACGATTCGGACTACGGGGCGAAACAATCCAATACTCTTTGCATGGGTCCGATGTATTCGAATTATTTATTTATACAGATAAGAATAAATAAATAAATAAATATATAGGGACATAATAAATATATAAGAAGAAAATGGACAGTGAAATAGTACATTGTGTAGCAAGGGCGGGATAGAAGACATTATGTCAAACGAGCGACTACTAACAAGCACGAGGCGAAGCCGAGTGCTTTTAGTAGTCCGAGTTTGTAATGTCTAATACCGGCCGTGATACACACAATGTTTTTCATCTCACCGAGTAAATAGTAGAGTAAAAAAAAATATTTTTCATATTGTATTGGTTGAAATTGTATAGTATGAATATTCTATATAGTTTACCTTGAAAATTAATATGTATGCGTCTGCAAGCTGGCTGATTATATTATCTATATCAACATTATTGACCATGTATTCATTTATCATAGGGAATGTATTTCATGCAAATTAATGAAAATTACGATTACTTACTTGTAAATATTATGCCTTAAAATAAATAGCGGCAAACAGTGAACAGAAAATGCATCCGAGGATTACACAGATAACGAAAATGTTTTATCCAAAAAGTGGAAGTCAAAGATCGATGAATACAAACAGCCAGCCACGCACGGCCATTAACAATTCCAAATTTGGATTAAGGACAAAAATCTCGCAGAATAGTTCAAATGTTTTTTTAGAATGTTTGACGCTTCTGCATGGTATAGTGCCCTATTAAATTTAAAAAACTACTTTATGCGCTCTCGGGCTTAATGGAATTTGTATGAAATCTTATAGCCCGCGGTCGTAATAGCGACCATCCAGCCCACTTTGCTTGCATTTAATGACACTGTTTAAGGGTAGGTGAGATGAAAAAAAACTTGCGAGGTAGTATGATATGATTATATTTCAAAAAGTATTAAATTTAAACATGGCATAATCACAGATTGAATCACTATTGACTTGAGTCATTAATATAAATATTTGGGCTATTCAAATGCCTGCCGCGGTGTGAAATAACCCATTTAAAAAGAGCTCTTGGGCGATTCGCACCGCAGTGCGAAAGAACCCATGGTGCGAAACAACTAACGACCCATTTTGATGATGATGACCAACTAACTTACATACGTTACCACAAATCCATATTATTATGTTTATCTTTATGCATGCCATTCTCATGGATATCTATCGAAACAAACTTAGCTTCTTCCCGTGCCTCTTCTATCGCTTTTCTAAATTCGATCTCTGACCGTTCCAACTCCAAGTTTCGAGACACAGGAAAGCCTTTTCCCACAAATTTGAGAGCGTTAGCTGCCTTCTCCTTCTGTGAATCTGTGTTTGGAGCATCCTCAAGAGCTGCCATTATAGTGGCATAGTGCATATCACAGTACATCATCGCTACGTATTGTTCGACGAACTTAAAGCGTATCTCGAACACTGGATATTTTAGGAGTTTATTGCCTATAAAATAATGTAATACAGTCAATGCGTAGTACCTACACAGTATATAGGTTCAGCAGGCGCGGGGGGGCGGGTTAATATCAAAGTATCTGCCGTAAAGTTTGGTTCGGACTATACTTGATTGTGTTACTATCGGCGTATTCTTCACAACAGTGGTCGTTCCGAAACGCTAATAGTTTTAACGATTTTGCATAATGTATAAAAAAATAACAAAGTAAAATATGACGTTCAAAAAGATTATTTTGAACAAATTTTTTGACTTTTGTTTCTCTTTATATGTCGTGTAATTTCTCTTTAAATCTTGTGTAATTTCTCTTTATATATTTATTATATATATGTTAAAATTGTAAGGGATTCATTAGACCCGTTTGAATGTCATACTTGTTTGGTTTTTTCATAATGCGGTATATCTGGTCGGTAAAAATATAAACAAACTACCTGTTACCGCGTGATATATAGCCTATGTCCTTCTCAGTACCCTAACTTAAGTGTGTGCAAATTTTCATGATGATCGATTCAGTAGATAAGGCTTGAAAGCGTAACAAACAAACAAATAAACAAACAAGCAAACAAACTTACTTTCACATTTATAATACTAGCTTTTACCCACGGCTTCGCCCGCGTGATATATAGCCTATGTCTTTCTCAGTACCCTTACCTATGTGTATTCAAAATTTTATGGCGACTGGTTCAGTAGATACGGCGTGAAAGCTTAACAAACAAATAAACAAACTCACTTTCACATTTATAATATTACTTAGGATTAGGATAGTTAGGATAGTTAGGATTAGGATAATTACAAAGCTTAGTTAAGCTTGCGTTTTCTAAGTCGCCATCTACGATATCTATGGGAAGAATTAGAGTGGTCCTCTTCTACTCTGTCGGGAACCAATCAGCTATGTTTAATTGTACATACTTTTAAAATACTCCGGAAGTTCCGTATCCTTAATGCCATAGAACAGCCCTGAGTGGTCCGCTGCAATTAGTAGAGTTTTATCTACATTCTCCATCAGAAGTTTGTATTGGTTCCAGTCCACGTTATGTGTTAAACGAGAGCCCAATTCTTGTTTCATTCTAACTACCATCTGAAAAAAATATTGATTTTGACTGACGCTACACAGAGCTCAAGGTCTGGTTGGGTCATCATTTTCAGTCTTTTTTAGTCTCCACTGCAGGAGCTTGACCCTCTCTGAACTACCAGAGCCATAATTAGCCAGGGCCGTCAGAGGATATGGCCTACACTGTCCACGCTGGCCAGACGGAATGGAGAGGTCTCTTTGATGTTAATAGGCTTTGTTTAGCTTGTATTTCCAAAGTCGTCTTCTACGACATCCACGGGAAGACTTGGTGTGGTCCTGTTCTACTCTGCCGGGAACCACACGGCATAATCTTGTTGGGTGATAAGGTGGAAAGCGGAATCAAAATATTGATGGGTTGTTCCTGTTACATGTTAACGTCTCTCTGTGTGTGTGTGTGTGTGTCAACAAGTGACGCTTTAATACGATTACGATACTATATTTTATATTAGATACTTATGTTTATAAACATCCAAGACTCAGGTCAATCTGACAAAGATCATTTTCCATCTTGACCTGACCGAGGATCGAACCCGGGACCATTCGTGTCGCAGGCAGGCGTGTTGACCGCTTGCGCAACGGAACTTGTCAACAAAAAACACAAAGGTTCAACCCCTGATCAGGCCATAATGGAAAATTATCTTTTTAAGATTGACCTGCGTATTGGATGTTATCTACTGTAATCTATTTAGTTGTGGTAGAGCCTCGCTACCGGCCAAAATCATTTTTGCTAGTACTTAGCATAAATGGGCCGGCTCGTTCAGGGAAGTACCACATTCTCACAGAAAATCGACGTTTGAGTAGTAGCTTTACCGCTGCTATGCTTCGTTCGGTGAGTGAGAGAGCCGGAGGCCCATCTCCACCTCCCAAAAATAAAAGGCCAGCAACGCTTCTGTGACACCCCTGGTGTTGCAGTTGTCCATGGGCAGTGATGATCACTTCCTGGCAGGTGACCCGCTTGCTCGTTTGCCGTCCTATGACATAAAAAACCGGCCAAGTGCGTGTCGGGCCACGCGCAGTGTAGGGTTCCGTAGTTGCGAATGACAACTTTGATTTCACACTGTTTACACTCGCACCACACAGTTTAACGATCAAAAACATCTAACAATGAAAATTGTACGAAATTTAACATTTTCGAGTACATTTTATAAGTTGGTTACCTATAACTTTTTAGTTTGTACTTAATACTCAGCTCTGATAGTTTTTCTTTCAACTTCAGTATATATACTACTGCTGTATTTTTTTTTCACGTATCTATATATAACCGTTTAGCAGATAGAGGGGGGGAAACTTACCTCTAACAAAAAATCGCACTTTAAAACCAAATATTTCGGAAACGGATCCGTAAATCGAAAAATAGTGTTGTCAACCTCACAATATTTTTGAAAGACCTATTTAACGACACCCTACACGATGGGTAAATAGAGAAAAAAAAATACTCCCCCACTTTACTTGTATGGGAGCTACCCTAAAAAAAATTTTTTTTCATGATTTTATTCTACCACTTTTTTGCCATGATTAATATACATACCCATACCAAATTACAGCTTTCTTGTACTTATAGTCTCTGCGTAAAACCACGGACGGACAAACAGACAGACCGACAGACAGACAGACATGGCGAAACTATAAGGGTTCCTTGTTTACTACGGAACCCTAAAAAGGGAAGAAAAAAAATTGTATGGTTGAGTTCGTATCCAACATCACAACTTACTGTGGGGTTAGCTCAATTTGTGTAATTTCCCTTTATATATTTATTATATTATCACTACATATTATAAAACAAAGTCCTCTGCTGCATCTATCTGTCTGTATGTTCGCGATGAACTCAAAAACCACGGTACGGATTTTCATGTGGTTTTCCCCAATAAGTATAATAAAATTGTATGGTTGACTTAGTATCCAACAACACAACTAACTATGGGGCTAGCTCAGTTTGTGTAATTACTATTTATACGTTTATTATATTATCACTACATATTATAAAACAAAGTCCTTTGCCGCGTCTGTCTGTCTGTTCGCGATAAACTCACTATGGCACAGATCTTCATGTGGTTTTCACCAATAGATAGAGTGATTTTTGAGGAAGGTTTACAGGTATAATACATACCCGGGCGCAGCCGAGGAGGTCTATAGTAAAAATTGTATGGTTGAGTTATTATCCAACAACACAAGTTGACAACTTACTGTGGGGCTAGCTCAATTTATGTAATTTCTGTTATGTTTATTATATTATCACTACATTAAACAAAGTTCTCTGCCGCGTCTATCTGTGTGTCTGTTCACGATAAAGTCAATAACCACGGTACGGATTTTCACGTGGTTTTCCCCAATAAATAGAATACATGAGGAAGTAATACCCGGCTGTAGTCCGAGATGGCTGCCAGTTAAAGATATATTTCTTTTATATTATATTTAACACTTTCACGGACAAAAAACCCGCTCCGACATTTTGTTTTTATTTAGCCTGCTTTTGTGTCCCACTGCTGGGCAAAGGCCTCCCCTTCTTTTCCCCACTGATCCCTATCCAATGCAGCTTGCTGCCAACCTCCCAAGTACCTATCGATTTCATCTCGCCATCTTGTCTTCGGTCTACCCCTACGCCTAGGTCCATCAGGAACCCACATGGTCACTTTTCGGGCCCATCTATCTGTGTGCATGCGGCAAACATGCCAGCCCAGTTCCATTTGAGTCTGGCCGACTTGACGCCTACATCGACAACCCAAGTTTTGGAGCGTATTTCGGTATTCCTCACCCTGTCTATTTTATTTTATTTATTCATGGCAACAAACAGTCATGTACAGTTTACATATAGTAGGAAGAAACAACTTAAAATTATAGACCTAAACAGTGCCAGTAAAATTAAATTTTAACAATAATAGAATACATAATGATCCCTGTCGTAGCAAGTGTTCATTATTAGGTAAACAAATTTTAAAAGGAAATATTGAATGGTTTCAATTAGTATCAAACTAACATTAAACAGACGACCTAAAAAAAAATACAAAACAAGATTTCAATAACATTAATAGCCTTACAAGATGTGTTTAAACTAAGAAACCATTTGATCAGTTGAAATGACGTTTTCTTTTTTTTCGAAAATTAGTAGGTATATTAATATTGTGGTATCTCGAGTACACTAAAAGTTTTTATAAAGAAAAGAAAAATTATAGTAAAACTATCTACGAGCTAAATTTAGCTTTTAAATTATTTTTTAGCGTATTTAGTGACATGTTAAAAATATCCAAATCAGTGAAGTGTTTGTTGTAATTGTTGGTGGAACGATGAATAAATGTATTTGCAGTATAAATTTTACGTAATTGTGGTGGGACAAAAAGTGGAAGTGTGTGTGAACGTAAGGAGCGCACTGGAAGTCGAACACGTGATTTAAATGTAATATTACCCAAAAGTGCAGGTGAGTCTATTAAATTATTCACAATTTTATATAGAAACACTATGTCGACCATTTTACGCCTATCGCAGAGCGACAACAGTCCATACCTACGCAATGACTCATCATATGATTCTGGTGAGCAGTTGTTTTTATAATTAAGATTTTTTACAAACTTCTTTTGGACTCTTTCGATTCTGTCAACGTCTATCTGAAAACAAGGGTTCCAAACCATACTACAATAATCTAAGATTGACCGAACGAATGAGAAATATAGAATTTTAAGCGTAGTGGTTTTTTTAAATTCTTTACTAATTCGAAGTATGAACCCGAGCCGTCGAAATGAAGTATTTAAAATGTGATCATAGTGAAGTTTAAAAGTCAACTGCGAGTCCATGATTATACCCAAGTCCCTAATTTTTGTTACTCTTGAAAGATTTCTATTACTTAAGCTGTAGTCATAATGTATAACCTTTTTTTTACGTGTGTAAGTCATAATAAAGCATTTTTCGCTATTTAAAAATAATTGATTATTAGAGCAATATTCAGATAAGGCAAGCAAGTCTTCTTGTAATTTCTTGCAGTCATCGTTACCTTTTACAATTCTAAAAATCTTTGTGTCATCAGCATATTGTAGATGATGACTATGTTTCAGTGCCCGCCCTATATCGTTGATGTACAGGGAGAAAAGTAAGGGACCGATATGGGAACCTTGTGGGACCCCAGAAGGCACCGGTAAAAATTGAGATACGTAGCCTTTAACGCAGACGGCTTGACTCCGGTTGGTAATATAAGACCGGACCCACCTGAGAAGGCTGCTATGCACGCCGGCCGCCTCCAGCTTCTGGATAAGCAGATTATGACTAATTTTATCAAAAGCTTTGGAGAAGTCAGCGTACACGACATCCACCTGCAGGAATCGTCTATTCTACGAACGCCAAGTATACTGCGTTCCATCGCCCGCTGGCAGACCATGAGTCCGGACTTTTGGCCCTCAGTCAAAGACCACGTCTGTGCACCATAGGTGAGAATGGGCAGGATACATATGTCGAGGAGTTTGCGCTGTAGACACAATGGAAGTTCGCCCTTCATTAGCGCCTTCATGGACCAGAAGCTCCTCCAGGCATTTTCAATGCGGCGATCGATTTCCTTGTCTTGTCTGTTGCCGAAGGATGCTATCTGGCCCAAGTAAATGTATTCCTCGACATACTGTAATGCCTACCCATCGATCTCGATCTTGTGTTTTGTGCTGTTGGTCATTAATTTGGTCTTTGACTGGTTCATCTCAAGTCCGAACTCAAGGCTCAAGACATTTTTAATAAGACCCTTAAATATTCCGTATTTTTGTGACACCGTCGCAGGGCGTTTTGCCATTACTATAGTTTTTTTTGAAGTTGTTGCGACAATATCGGCCACAGACGTTAGAATCACTATCGCTCACGCCCACAGGCGGGACGTCGTAAGCAACGTGATTACGGCTGAACACGCATTTGACAAAAACGTCACTTAAAACTTACGAAATGACACAAGTCCTATAAAGAATAAGCGCGTTGTGACACGTGATCAAGGGACTTCTAATATTGCAATAGGAATCGAGGCGGCTACAGACGGGAAGGTAAATTTAGACGAATAAAATTTGATCGGCAACAGGCGTGTTGTCATATTCCTTAGAACTAAAATTGCGGCTGTGGCCGGTATGTCCTAGAATGTGTTAAACTCTTGATTCTTAAAAATAATACACTTATTTTGTAGAAGTCGTGTAAATATAAGAAAAATATTACCGTCTTTGGGGCACTGCTAAATTTATGAACCACTGCGACTTTAATTATCTCATCAGTCCACGCATAAAATGGCAACCAACGAACGTCCAGTAGATTTTTAGGATGAAATTTCGATATTTTCTTAAACTCTTTACACGTAGTCCAATTATATTTGCGATTTTCCTTTTTCTTAATATTGCTTGGATTTACTTGAGTCTTCTGATTAATCGATTTCTGATGTTCCACTTTTTCCCTTTCCCTCAATCCTCTTGACCTGATTTTCTGATAGTCATAAAGTGGTTCCCTAACGTTCGAGTTACGATTCAAATTCTTACTTTGTAACGCTGCAAAGTCAAACCACATCCGCTCTGGCACTTCTTTAGTTTCGTTTTGCATGTTCGCTAAGAGTTTGTCTCTGGGATTGTAGAACAAAGGCGGAGGACTTGGACTCTCAATAAACTGAATTACTTTTAGAGGTTTGCTCTTCAGAAGCTTTCGTTTTGCTTCCTCTGTTTTCGGACAAATCATTATCATATCAAGTAAGTCCACGGGTGATTTAAGCCCTGTCACTGGATCACTCAGACCGTCGCTCAAAAAGGGGCTTAGGTATACTGGAAGGGGCTTGGGTGGCGGACCAATGTTTCTGTATAAATTTTGGTCGGGAGCAAACTTTGCCCAACTTGATTCATCGCCATTTGCAAGGGTGAATGACAAGAGTAGTAAGAGTAGAACTGCCTTCATTGTAGTGGCAATAGCTATCAAATGTTTCGCTTAAATAAGCGTGCAGTGTTTCAGATCAGGGCTTGAAAACCTTTTTTACAAGGTTTTCTTTAGTTTTGTTTGCAATAATCAACGCGGGAGGATTCAAAGCCTTCACGTAAAGTAGAGGTCGTATATAAATAAATCACTTTAACTTTGCTTCCATGCTGGTTTTGGAGAAAAGAAAAAACATAGAATATACCGGCTGCTTTTCTTCCCGCGCTGACCGTAAAAGCCGGTCAAGGGTTTGGGCAAAAATCTAAGGAATCACATTGATAGGCGATGCGGCTAGCAACCCATCACTATTTTGATTCCGCTTTCCACCTTTAAGCCCACTACGTCCTAAACGTGGCCTGTAGGTTTTTATGACCTTGGGCTCTGTCTACCCCGCAAGGGATAACGACGTGATAGTATGTATGTATGAACTATCACTTTACTATTACTGTTACTTAGACCAGATCCTTTTTGGAGGTGATAGGGGAGTCTATTAGGACCTAATTTAACCCCATATTGCATTATGGCAAAATGGTTCACTTTTGAACCATTTTAGAACATTTTCATATTTGTTATTTTTCTGACAAAAATTAATTTAAGAAGAATAATGGATCTATTCAAATTTTAGTGACAGGTGTCGATAGCCTATTAGCAGATGAGCCAGGCAGAGCTGAGCCCGCAACTTCGTCCGCGTGGGAACTCGTATTTTTAATTTAAAAGTAGCCTTTTTCATTTCTCAGGCTTCAGACTATCAGTGAACCAAATTTTATTTAAGAGTCCCACGTAAAGCCGCAATCCCATACAAACGTAGTTTCGTTTTAGTTTTACAACAGATAAGCCAATCTCAACCAAATTTCGTACATACGACCGGATAAGGCATATTGATGTTTATAATTAGATTTCAATTTTAAAAACAATACCTATACAAAATTACATCGAGTACAAGTTTTCCATACGAAACTTCAACTCGCTGTAATTTTTTTTATGCCACTTTGCGGTCACCCATCCAAGTAGGGACTGCACCAGGGGTTGCTTAACATATGTAAGCGCTCATAGAGCTCACACCCACTGGACCATCGGGCTCCTCAACAACAAGGACCTGATGACTATGATGATGATAAAAACAGTAAAGGTTGGTGACATCTGAATGAAGTTACGTTGGTTACAACTCAATAACAGCAACAAATTGGTTGTTAGGCTGTTATGTTATTTGACTCTTCCTTTTTACAGATTTAGTCGGTTTTGTTTTGAAAATCAAGTGATAAACACACACTGCGTGAGAGAGCTATTAAGAAATGTGTTTTTTCGGGTTCCGTACCCAAAGTGTAAAAACGGGACCCTATTCCCGAGACTTTGATGTCCGTCAGTTTGTATGTCACCAAGCTGTATCTCTTAAACCGGGATATCTAGACAGAATTTCCTACCAGCTGCTTCTCTTCCCTCGCAGATCGTAAAAGACGATCGAGGGAATGGGCGTCAGGAATCATGTTAATAGGCGATGTGGCTAGCGACCCATCACTATTTTGATTCCGTTCACCGACAAGCTAACCGTCGCCTTAAGGTTTTACAGACCTGGGCTCTGTCAACCCCGTAAGGGAAAAGACGTGATAGTATCACTACCGCCACCCAGCAATTAATTCTATAAGTCCTAAATCATATCAAATTTAAAAAATCTAAAAGCTGAATGCCCTAGTAGATTACTTGTAGTATTATTGGTACAAGTTTTCACTATTTTCCATTGTATGTAACTGTAGTAGTGCCATTATATTTCCATTGGACAAACGATATTACAAGATTTATTATCGTGCAATTCATGCCTTATAACGCCAGCGTTTTAAGTTCTACATTAAACGTAACATCTCGAAGTCAAGCCATTTTCAGAACTAAAATTGTCTTTATTTGAATATTTTTCTCATCTTATTTGGTTGACCTCATTTTTAGGGTTACCTGCCTCAAAAGAAAAAAAATCTCTATAATATAATCATCATCATCATCTTCATCACGCCTTTTTAATCTCCACTGCAGGAGCATGACCCTCTCTATACTACCAGAGCCATAATAAGCCAGGGCAGTCAGAGAATTTAGCCTACACTCTCCACGCTAGCCAGACGGATTGGAGAAGTGTCTTTGATTTTTATAAGCTTTGTTAAACTTATGTTTCCTAAGTCGCCTTCTACGACATCCACAAGAAGACTTGGAGTTGTCCAATTCTGCTTCTTCGGGAACCACACGGCTCTCTTTATAATTATTTCGCAATTTTTATGTATTACAACGGATTACTCACGTGCTATTATGTCGGTATTGCCGACTATAGCTTCGGACTCATCAGGAGCCCATTTTCAAGGCGAGTGAGGGTCGCGCGGGCGACGTGCCCCGAGCAGTAGTTTGGGAACGTCCGCCGCGCTCATTCGCAATTTTTCGTTTTAAAATTGTAGAGAATCCCTTCGATTTTAAAAGGCAAGTGAGTCGTTCTAAGATTCGTTAACATTTTAGGTTCCTCTAAAATTTTAGAACGAAAATATGTAGGGAACCCACATTGAGTGAGTACGACTTGCATTTTACGGGTCTTTAAAATACTATCTGCTATTCTTGAATCACTGATTGTACAATTTGTAATCATCGTTAGGCGCTACGCTACAAAATGGAAATTATGAGATTTCTTTTGAATACAAATAAGTCTACAATAAAATATGTTTATTTATGTTCTTAGTGATTTCGCCCATTTTAACCCCTGACGCAAAAACGGGGTGATTATCTCTGTTAGAAGCACCGTTGCTTTAAAGATGAACCAATTTGCATGCGTTTTTTTTTTAAAGCAAGTTTTTTGGCAATGGTTCTTGATTGAACCCGGGACTTCCGGATCATTAAGCAAACGCCTCGACCACTAGGCTACAGAGGCAATCAAGATTCTAAAAGATTTATTTATCAAAAATAACAGAATCATAAATTCTTCATTCAATTTATATATAAAAAAAAATTATATATAAATATGTACGGACAAATCATGATACTAACTCAACGTACATACTATCACGTCTTTTGTCCCTTGCAGGGTAGACAGAGCCCAAGGGCATAAAACCTACAGGCCACGTTTAGCATCGTAATGGGCATAAAGGTGGAAAGCTTACTCAGCGATACTATATTTTATAATAGATACTGATATAGATTAAACATCCAAGACCCAGTTCAATCTGGAAAAAAATATTTTTCATCTTGATTTGACCGGGAATTGAACCCGGAACCATCCGTGTCGCAGACAGGCGTGTTGTCCGCTGCACCACGGAACTCGTCAATTATTTAAATTTATTAGTCAATTGATTCCGTGACCCCTATCTTGCCTGATGCAAAAGCAAAGGTGAGGTCTAGGGTGGTACACGCAAACTCAAATAATGCATAGGCATGTGGTCTCAACGCCTTAATCGTACGATTTGTTCTCAGAGACTGGCATAGATGGCGTCACTCGAAACTACACAACATTGTATCTACCGTATTATGAGAATATAAAAAGATGATTCACAAAATATATCTTATTAAAATCAAAACAATATTTTAGGCATAATATTTTAAAATGACACCGTATATTTAGTAAGTTGAAGGCTAACGCAGATTACCGCCATCTAGTATCGAGTAGCAAGCAATTCTCCTGCGCAATACATTCGCCTGCTTTTCGCAACCTTCATTTGGATATTTTTGTATAAAGTCGGCAGTCTATTACGTTAGTATTATATTGTCTTTGGCATAGGTATTATTTGAGTATTAGTTGAGCTTGTCTTGAAAATCCCTAAATTGCATAAGTCGGAAAAAGTCACTTGGGGAGGGAATTTCATTCCTTAGTGGTTTGCTTATTGAAGAAAGAGGCGAATCTTGAGATGCGCTTAGCAAGAATATCGACCACATATAAATAAATATATACGGACAAATCACACAGATTGAGCTAGCCTCAAAGTAAGTTCGAGACTTTTTTTTATGGGATACTAACACAACGATACTATATTTTATATTAGATACTTATATAGATAAGATTAACATCCAAGACCCAGGTCAATCTGAAAGAGATCATTTCCCGTCCTAACCTGACCAGGGATCGAACCCGGGGCCGTCCGTGTCGCGGTTGACCGCTGCGCCACGGAGCTCGTCATATTGACCACCCCGCGTCGTACCATGAAAATTCTGTTCTATTTTATTTTATTCAAATTGGTTTCTATTCTAAATTTATTCCAATACACAAACAGCTTTTTACGAATAAATCGATACCTTGTATTTACGTCGCATTCCTCATTTAAATTGCAAATACCCCGTTTACATTCAAAACAACTTGTGTAAACAAGTTGTTTTGAAAACCTCTCTTGTTCCATTTTTCCTCCAATTCTCAAGAGCACTTGAAAAACAACCTGTTGGTTCGTGGCCACACCCCTAAACCCGTTTCCATAGCAACCTGAAGAATCCGATAACAGATATCATCGAACGACCCTTCAAGGTCAGAAGTTCCGCTACTCGACGCCACGACGCGTGGCGCTACTGAGCAAGATTTCGATACGAACCTCTGAAAGATGGTTTGAGTTGCGGGTTTCAGAATTTCAGAACCCCTGAAGCTGTGCTTTTAATAGTGATTATGTTTACATGTAGATGGCGTTACTTGGTGTATTTGAAAATTTACATTGACAATACGTCTTTATAATTTACGGGGAACATAGAATCAAGGGCCATAAGACTAAAAGGCCCCGTTTAGCATAAGAATTGATACATCCAAATAAGGACGGAATGCTAGCTAGCTATATTGCTTATTGAGATAATTTTATTATATTTAAATATGTCTTCTCTCTCGATCAGACGAGATAATAATTCTCTCGTATGGAATTGAGAGAGGCCTATACCCAGCAGTGGGATGCAGAAGGCTGTTGATGATGATGATGATGATGATGGAATTGTTCAAGATTTGGATGTTATAATAATTATGTACTGATTAGGGAGATTTTATACAGTGATATAAATGAATCAAACAGACATTTTGATTAATTTTGCCATAGCCTTTGCACGCGATATCGCTATCCTATAATCATGTCCCCTTTACAACTCTAGTTTATATAGTATGGAAGTACCTATAAATATAAGTTTGGCTGGAAGAGAAAGCCATGTGTACACATTTTTAGGGTTCCGTAGTAAACTAGAAACCCTTATAGTTTCGCCATGTCGGTCTGTCTGTCTATCTGTCTGTCCGTCCGCGGTTTTGCTCAGAGACTATAAGTACTAGAAAGCTGAAATTTGGTATGGGTATGTTTAATCATCATGTCAAAAAAGTGGTAGAAGAAAATCTTGAAAAACAATTTTTTTAGAGTAGCTCCCATACAACTAAAGATGGAGTAATATTTTTTTTTTCTATACAAACCCATCGTGTTGGGTATAATATCGTGAGGTTGAAAACACTATTTTTCGATTTAGGAATCCGTTTCCGAAATATTTGGTTTTAAGGTGCAAATTTTTGTTAGAGGTAAGTGTCCTCCCCCCCCCTCTATCTTCTAAACGGTTATTTATGGATACGTGAAAAAAATTACAGCAGTAGTTTATATACTGAAATTGAAAGGAAAACTATCAAAGCTGAGTACTAAGTACAAACTAAAAAGTTATAGGCAACCAACTTATAAAATGTACTCGAAAATGTAAAATTTCATACATTTTCATTGTTACATGTTTTTGGTCGGTTAACTGTGAGGTGCGAGTGTGAACAGTGTGAACTCAAAGTTGTCATTCGCAACTACGGAACCACAGAGATGTAAATATTCTGATATCTATGTACGGAACCCTAAACTGCGCGTGGCCCGACACGCACTTGGCCGGTTTTTTTTAATTAAGCAATAAAGTTTTAATAAATAAAGAAATAATAATATTATTATTTTTATCACAGACGTCATTATTACTTGAGGGATATACAAACCCTAGAGACGTAGGATAAAAAAAAATCTAACTGAAAATATTGATAAAAATAAACTGTTTTATTTCGTGCGATTCAGTTATAACCTTACGTTTTTCGGGTTAACGTACCATCGACCAACGTTACCTATTACGGACGTATCCTATTACTAAGGCTCTGCAGTTCATCGATCCGTCAGTAATAGGGCTGTATCTTTTGAACCGTAATATTTGTATGAAGAGATTAAATTTCACACTACGAGTAAGTATATTCATAGTAAGGAATTTAGTCTCTTCATACGAGAACAAGAAATCTTTTGCCACTTTAACAGCAAATAAGCAGTGTTCTCACGCGTGGCTTTGGGCTTGTTTCCTAAATAATATCTTCTTAAAATAATCAGTCCGTTTAATAAATTATTAAAAAAATACTATCCTGAACTTTGATGCGATTTATCTTTATGATCTTTTTTTTAGATTCATATTGAGTTATATTTTGTGGAAATATTATTTTTTTTTACGACGGTGCTGTAAAGTGAAAATTCTAACTATTGTGTTTGCTGAATTTAATTTCGTTCGAAATAATCCCCTTTCTTCTTTATTAGTTTTTGAAAGGCCAACATAAACCGTAAATCCTTCTAAAGTGAAACTTTATAGCTTCACTATCTTTTTACTGCGACATTTACTGGTTTAAGATGAGGTTTGTGGTCCAGTGGTCAAGGCGTTTGCCTAATAACTCGGAGGTCGTGGGATGAAAATCCCTCTGAGAAGCATACTTTGGAAAAGTTTAATAAAACCCTAGACTTAAAAGGGTTGACTGAGCCCGTCAATATATATAAAAACAAAATTTTAATCATCATCATTTCGTGTAGGTGACACGGTCAGTCGACCATGCACACCCTGGTGTCAGAGTTCTGCGGAACCGCCTCTCGGCCTCTGACGTTAAATTTTAATAAAAATTATCCATTTAATTTCATCAGACCACCTTATTTTTTGGCTACCTCTAGTTTATATCCATCGGATGAGACCCAGTCAGTGACGAGCTCCGTGGCGCAGCGGTCAACATGCCGGCCTGTGACACGGATGGTCCCGGGTTCGATCCCCGGTCAGGTCAAGATGGAAAATGATCTTTTTCAGATTGACCTGGTTCTTGGATGTTTATCTATATATGTATTTGTTATAAAATATAGTATCGTTGAGTTAGTATCCCATAATACAAGTCTTACTTAAGAACTTACTTTGGGGCTAGCTCAATCTGTGTGATTTGTCCGTATATATTTATTTATTTATTTATTAGAATGTCAGTCCACCTTTCCGGGTTCATGCGCCAGACTTGACCCGCCCAATCCCACTTTAATTAAGCCTTTTTGCCTACATCCATAACTTAAGTGATGGAGTGTGGTGTTTCTTACTCGGTAAACCATTTAACGCCTAAAATACTACGCTCTTTTGCTCTCTGGTAAACCTTCAATTGGAACCATTGACCTTTTGTCAGTGACCGACCAAGCTTGGGCACCACAAGATAGGATGGGCAAGATACGCATATACAGGATGGAATCGAATTCGTTAGCATACGAAAAAAAATTACACGTAAAAACATTTTTTGCGTCAACATCAATCCACTGGTTGTGTATCGGTCTAAAGTCACTTGTTTTTCGTAAATTTCACCGACCGATTGATTTAATACTGTTTAAATGAAAAAAAATTTCGGTGTTTTTGGAAATTCAGTTCTGTTTTAATTTTTGGTTTTTATCTAAAGTAATAGCCTCTGTCAAAGCGTTTAATGTAGTTATCGAGTTTTTCTTAACTTTAAAAAATGTGTAATTTTAATCATTTGTCGAGCTCCGTGGCGCAGTGGTCAACACGCCAGCCTGCGACACGGAGGTCCCGGGTTCGATCCCCGGCCAGGTCAAGATGGAAAACGATCTTTTTCAAATTGGCCTGGGTCTTGGATGTTTATCTATATATAAGTATATGTTATAAAATATAGTATCGTTGAGTTAGTATCCCACGACACAAGTTCACAACTTACTGTGGGGCTAGCTCAATTTGTGTGATATGTCCCTATATATTTATTTATTTATTTAATTACCTCGAAAGTATTCTTACATTACTTTTCAATCATGGGTATAGTCTATATTTAAAATGAATGCTAATAAATTAAAAAATACAGGATACACGTTTTTCCTTGAGGCACATTGTTATATTATTCCCTTTAATTAGTTCCATCATCAATCAAAAAAAAATTCCAAGCACTTTAAATGTTGCGATAAAAAAACTGTTAGAATTAAAAAAATCGTAACATTTTTATAATTATCAGGCATCATCACGATTGAAGATGATAAATATTCATTTAAAAGCTAATAATATATAATATATAATATGACGCTGATCCCTTGGGAACGTGGTAGGGCTCTGGTGTGGGACGCTACATGCATCGACACACTAGCGCCTTCTCATCTCAGGGGATCATTCATGAGAGCCGGTTCAGCTGCTGAAGGCGCTGAGATTGCCAAACGGCGCAAGTATGCAACCTTAGCTGAGGATAATATATTTGTGCCGTTTGGCGTAGAAACGTTGGGACCATGAAGCCCTAGCGCGAGGGGCTTTTTTAAAGAGATTACTCCACGGTTTATATCAGCTTCCGGTGATAAGAGGGCTGGCTACATTTTCGCCCAACGGATTAGCATAGCTATCCAACGGCGGAACGCAGCCAGTGTTCTTGCCACCATGCCAAACGGGCAGGAATTATTCTAAATTTGTTGTGTTTTCGGCTCCTTTTTTTATGTAAATAGTGTAATAATTTTAATTGCCTGTATTAATAATAATAAAGTAACAGATTTATCCTTTAAAAGCAAATTTTATGAAAAATATAGTATTGGATAATTCTTTTTTATCATAGATTAAAGAAAATATCGTCTCTCTGAATCATACTTCTATGTTTTTTATGGTACTTAATACGTGCTTACGAAAATTTGTTAAAACTACACCCAATAAGAGCTGTAAAGCCAGGACTGTAAAAAAAATGTGAGAATATCTCAAAAATCCTGATTCGTTGCTGTTACAACCAACAAATATGTTGGTTCTATTCTCCATTTAATAAATAAATAAATATATACGGACAAATCACACAGATTGAGCTAGCCCCAAAGTAAGTTCTTATGAAAGACTTGTGTTATGGGATACTAACTCAACGATAGAATATTTTATAACAAATATACACATATAGATAAACATCCAAGACCCAGGTCAATCTGAAAAAGATCGTTTTCCATCTTGACCTGACCGGGGATCGAACCCGGGACCATCCGTGTCGCAGGCAGGCGTGATGACCGCTGCGCCACGGAGCTCGACAATTTAATTATTAATTTAGTCTGATAATAATTTCTCCCCAATTAGTTGTGTACGTACACCTTGTATATCTTGTCTTAATTAACGAACCCATATAAATCAGAGATACGCCGCTACACAGAAACATTACATATACTCGAGATTAGGATCTTTTATGTATCATATATAATTCATATACTAAGATAATTAGTATATTAATCATTTCTACCTGTGGGTTTATCCGCGTATGAAAAATTTTATTTCCTTTACTCAAGTCTTCATCATTATCATCAGGTCTATTTTAGTCTCCACTACCGGAGCATTAACCTCTATGTACCACCGCAGCCATATATTAGCCAGAACAGTCACAGGATTTGGCCCACACTCTCCATGCTGACCAGACGGGTTGGAGAGGCCTCTTTGTTGTTTATTAGCTTTGTTTAGCTTGAGTTTCCTTAGTCGCCTTTTACGACATCCACGGGAAGACTAGAAATGGTCCTATTCTACTCTGCCGGGAAACACACGGCATCTTGCATTTTATTGATATAAGTAATTCAAAATTTTATTGCTTAATTTTTTTTTTATGTAATCCAATGGTGTGAAAAAAATGTGCGAATATCTTGTGGGCTACTCCCACTTTATTATTTAAAATATGTATATTAAAATCACTCACACACTTATATACCTATATTTATATTTATTCATATTTATATATCTACACACTTACATAATTAATCACATTCATACGTCAAACATACTTACACTAACATAACTATTTATTTAATAAAACCTTACCATAATATACTTATTTACGTGCATTGTGAATTCTATCGGACGAGGCAAATGCAACCGCGCACTCGGAACTTGTTTACGTAACGCGGCAGCGCGGGCGCATCGTCGCCCCTCATGACCAGTCGAGACAAGTACTTACGCCGGCTCGCATGTTGATCGCGCTTTCGATGTAAACGATTCTCGTTCGCTAAAACTTACTATGCTAATTATCAAACTATCTTATTGTGCTTTAATCATCTTTCATCCTGTGCCTTCTAAGCTTATCTATCTTCTTTCTCCTTCATACTATGTGCTGTATTGTGTGAGTGAATAAACTGTGATTTAAAGTGTTCAAGCTGCTTACTTCATTTCTACCACTTCCTTGGCTGTATCTGGTAACGTACCTATCACTCATTTCATCACTCATACACGCTTCCCGCTTCATTGGAATCGTTTACATCGAAAGCGCGATCAACATGCGAGCCGGCGTAAGTACTTGTCTCGACTGGTCATGAGGGGCGACGATGCGCCCGCGCTGCCGCGTTACGTAAACAAGTTCCGAGTGCGCGGTTGCATTTGCCTCGTCCGATAGAATTCACAATGCACGTAAATAAGTATATTATGGTAAGGTTTTATTAAATAAATAGTTATGTTAGTGTAAGTATGTTTGACGTATGAATGTGATTAATTATGTAAGTGTGTAGATATATAAATATGAATAAATATAAATATAGGTATATAAGTGTGTGAGTGATTTTAATATACATATTTTAAATAATAAAGTGGGAGTAGCCCACATCCTCAGTTTACGGGAAAAGAACCCTAATGGCTGCCATACGTCGTCTGTAAGTTGTTGCAAAACGGCACCTATCGCCAAATCCGATGCATCTGTAACTAACGCAAGCTTCGCCTGGCAGTCCGGATGGGCGAGAAGAGCTGCGTTGGATAAGCTTTCCTTGGTGTTTTGAAAAGCTTTCAGAGCATCACCAGTAAGGCTGATGGGCGTTGAACTTTTGACTGCACCTGCGAGTAGAGCGTTGAGAGGCGCTTGGATTTGGGCGGCTTGGGGTATGAACCTCCTATAAAAATTGGCCATTCCCAGAAACCTCCTCAACGATTTGACATCCTTGGGTGCAGGGAAGTCACGTATGGCTTGGACTTTTGTGTCTAGTGGCTTGGTACCGCTCTCCGAAATCCGGTAACCCAAGAAAGTTACCTCGGGAGCCCCGAAGACGCACTTGGACACGTTGATAACCATGCCGTAGTCCCGTAGACGTGCAAACACCTGGCGAAGATGGTCTTCATGTTCTTCTTCGCTCCTGGAGAAGACGAGGAAGTCGTCAAGGTAGCAGTAGACGAAATCTTTACTCGATGTGGTTATAAACAAACGAATATGTTGATTCTATTCTCCATTTAGTCTGATAATAATCTCTCCCCAATTAGTTGTGTACGTACACCTTGTATATCTTGTCTTAATTAACGAACCCATATAAATCAGAGATACGCCGCTACACAGAAACATTACATATACTCGAGATTAGGATCTTTTATGTATCATATATAATTCATATACTAAGATAATTAGTATATTACTCATTTCTACCTGTGGGTTTATCCGCGTATGGAAACTTTTATTTCCTTTACTCAAGTCTTCATCATTATCATCAGGTCTATTTTAGTCTCCACTACCGGAGCATGAACCTCTATGTACCAACGCAGCCATATATTAGCCAGAACAGTCACAGGATTTGGCCCACACTCTCCATGCTGGCCAGACGGGTTGGAGAGGCCTCTTTGTTGTTTATTAGCTTTGTTTAGCTTGAGTTTCCTTAGTCGCCTTTTACGACATCCACGGGAAGACTAGAAATGGTCCTATTCTACTCTGCCGGGAAACACACGGCATCTTTACATTTTATTGATATAAGTAATTCAAAATTTTACTGCTTATTTTTTTTATGTAAGCCAACGGTGTGAAAATAATGTGCGAATATCTCAAAAATCTTTACTCGATGTGGTTATAAACAAACGAATATGTTGATTCTATTCTCCATTTAGTCTGATAATAATCTCTCCCCAATTAGTTGTGTACGTACACCTTGTATATCTTGTCTTAATTAACGAACCCATATAAATCAGAGATACGCCGCTACACAGAAACATTATACTCGAGATTAGGATCTTATATGTATCATATATAATATATAATTCATACACTGAGATAATTAGTGTTGTACTGATGTTTACGTGTAATTTTATCGGTACACGGTAAGTTTAGCTTTTTCATTTGAGTATTTTTTTTTTATTCCTTTATAGTATGTCTTTTCTATACTGACGAGCTCCGTGGCGCAGCGGTCAACACGCCGGCCTGTGACACGGATGGTCCCGGGTTCGATCCCCGGTCAGGTCAAGATGAAAAATGATCTTTTTCAGATTGACCTGGGTCTTGGATATTTATCTATATATGTATTTTTTATAAAATATAGTATCGTTGAGTTAGTATCCCATAACACAAGTCTTATATCTGTGAGATTTGTCCGTATATATTTATTTTATTTATTTCTTATCTTTTTCAGATTGGCCTGGGTCTTGGATGTTTATCTATATATGTATTTGTTATAAAATATAGTATCGTTGAGTTAGTATCCCATAACACAAGTCTTATTTAAGAACTTACTTTGGGGCTAGCTCAATCTGTGTGATTTGTCCGTATATATTTATTTATTTATTTCTATAAACTGCGTTTAGAAGCGATTATAATAACTCAATGGTATTATATGTTGTTCTCTCTCTTCTAACTGCTCTAGGTAATGTATGGCTCCCGTAGTACAGAGAAGGCCGTGCGCCTGCAGTAGAGACTAAAAATGACCTGATAAATAAATAAATATATACGGACAAATCACACAGATTGAGCTAGCCCCAAACTAAGTTCTTAAATAAGACTTGTGTTATGGGATACTTACTCAACGATACTATATTTTATAACAAATACATATATAGATAAACATCCAAGACCCAGGTCAATCTGAAAAAGATCATTTTTCATCTTGACCTGACCGGGGATCGAACCCAGGACCATCCGTGTCACAGGCCGGCGTGTTGACCGCTGCGCCACGGAGCTCTTCAATGATGATGATATTGTTCCTTTACATCCTTTTCAGATTTACTTGGGTCTTGGATGTTTATCTATATAAGTATCTATTATAAAATATAGTATCGTTGAGTAAGTATCCCATAACGCAAGTCTCGAACTTACTTTGGGGCTAGCTCAATCCGTGCAAAAAAAAAATTAAGTCAACACTTCTTGGGTTTTCACTTTTCGCCCAGGGGAGGTAGCACAGTCAGAAAATTATTCCCTTCGTTATTTTCCGGTTTTCGCAAAACGTAGCTATACAGCATGGTAAAGTCTCAACACGCATAGAGCTCTTCTCATTTTTATTTGCTAGCTGTTATTCGCTGCTTCGCCCGCGTGATATCTCTCTATGTGTATGCAAAATCTAATAATGATCGGTTTAGTAAATAGAGCGTGAAAGCGTTACAAACAAACTCACTTTCGCATTTGTAGTATTATTAGTTGGGATAGTTAGGATAACTTGCCTTCTTTGCTATAGAAAAATAGCAAAGAGATATCTAGTATGAAGTATTTATCCTGCAATAAACCAAATTTAAGAATGCGTAGAGGCACCCAACAGCTATCGCCTAATACAAAATACAAGTTCGTAGCACGTCGAAGCGATGTGCTACGAATTCCAGAGCTCTACAAAATGTACGTTAATGTTTGTAAAATATTTTAGTTGGGCAGAAAAGTGTTAAAATCAACTCCATATACCTCGAAAATTAGTATTAAATACACGCGCAGTACGACGCCTATCGTTTATACAAGACTTAAGGTGGCCCTTCCCCGACTGACTATCGTCAACGCGAGCATGGTCGAAAAGCTTGTTCCGTCCAGCGCAATGTCAGATAAAGAGGCAAAACGAAAAGAGCTCCTTGCCCTCGTCTCCCGCACACCTCTTACTGCCACATGGAAACAAGCTAGTGAGTACGCGAAGACATTGAACGAAAAATTCTGTGCGAAAATTTCATTAAACTTGTTTCAAGAAATACGTGTTTATTGGTAAGCCTTACAAGTTTTTGAAAAAAAACTTGTACATCTAGAATCTCCATTACATTTGCAAGGTTTCTAAATGAATATTTTCTTTACTGTTACAATTAATGAGTACATTATAAACGCCCAAAGTTCACATAAAATTTGTGCAAAAAAGCGGATATTTGGAGGCTTATATTGAAGTTGTTTCTCCAAATTTTGATTTTTCATTTTGATAGAAACCTAGATATAGTGCATAAGATACCTATTAGTAGAAAATCTTCAAAGAAAGATTTGTTACACCGCCATAATCGCGTACGAGCGTTTGTATGAAAAGATAGACGGGTTGGCCGCCCTTAAGCTCACTCAATAAATCTTTCCTTCCTTTAATAAATACCTGTAAACAGCTACATCGTAGCACGTCGGAGCGATGTGCTACGAATTCCAGAGCTCTACAGAATGTACGTAAAATGTTTGTAAAATATTTTGGTTGCGCAGAAAAGCGTTAAAATATCTACATAAGTCGAATATTAATATTCAATACACGTTAAGCACTCACCGCCTAACGTTTATACAAAATATAAGTTCACTCAGTTAATCTTTTTTCGTTTTACTAAATACCTGGGAACAGCTACGGCGTAGCACGGCGTAGTGATGTGCTACGAATTCCTCAGCTCCTACATGTCATATAAGTAAAATGTTTGGAGTATTTTGTTAAGGCAGGAAACCGTTAAAATCAACACCATCTAACATGAATTTATTAACTAGCTGTTACCCGTGACATAGTCCGCGTGGTAGCATATGTCCTTTTTTAGTACCCTGTCCTATGTGTATGCAAAATTTCATGATGGTCGGTTCAGTAAATAAGGCGTGAAAGCGTAACAAACAAACTCACTATTGCATTTACACGTGAAGCAATATACGGCTTACGTATAAGCTTATAAGCTCACTTTTATAAATCTATCTTCTGTTAAGGCTCCCCCTGCCACTGCACTGACTTTTTGGATGAGAGCACGGTGACGGTAGGACATTAGTTGGAATTTTTGGAGGAATAAAATAGTATTAAATACATACTAAAAAAAAATAAGAAAACCATATTATTTTACATAGATTTATATCATCATCATCAGGTCTTTTTTTAGTCTCCACTGCAGGAGCACGACCCTTTTTGTATTACGAGAGCCATATATTAGCCAAAGCAGACAGAATATTTGGCCTATACTCTCCATGCTGACAAGCCAGGTTGGAGACGTCTCTATGATGTTTTTAAGCTTTGTTTAGCTTGTGTTTCCTAAGTCCAATTTCTACTCTGTCCCATTTATATACAGAAAAATATTATAACTTGATGTTAGTATTCAGTAGATGCTCAGCACTCAAAGGCTTACGCTTACACAAAATATAAGCTCACTGACAATATTTCATCCGATTTAAGAAATATCTTTTGAAGTTATTTCTGCCGTAGTGCGTCGTAGCGATGTGTGACGAATTCCAAAGCTCCTTTGTACAAATTACGTAACTTTATTGACACGTATTTCAGAAAATAAGCATTGTGTACAAAATGTAAGCTTACTTACACAAATACAATGCCTCAGCACACATTAAGAGTGACTATAGTAGTTAAACTAAAGTGCCGCCGTGTGGTTTCCGGTGGAATAAAATAGGACCACTCCAAGTCCTACACACACAGGAAACACCAGCTAAACAAAGCTTGTAAACATCAAAGAGGCCTCTGATCGTCTGGCCAGCGTGGAGAGTGTAGGCCAAATCCTTTGACTGCTCTCACTAATATATGGCTCTGGTAGTACAGAGAGAGTCGTGCTATTGCACTGGAGAATAAATAGACCCGATGATGAAATACCGTTGTAGATTTGAACGTCGGGAGTATCGTTAGAATTACTACATCGTAGCAACTTGCATTTAACGAAAAATATTCTACGTAATTTATTTTTATGTGTGATAAAAGCTCACTATCTTCCATGCTGGTTTGGGAGAAAAGCAAAAATAATATACCAACTGCTTTTCTTCCCGTGTAGAACGCAAAATCCGGTCAAGGAATTAGGTAAAATTAGAGGAATCAAGGCAATAGCCGATGCAGCTGGCAACATATCACTATCTTGATTCAGCCTTACGCCCACTTATACGCTAAAAGTAACCTTTGGGTTTTGTCACATTAGACTCTGTCTACCCCGCTAGGGATAAAGATAATAATATGATAATATGAATGTGATAAAGCTCACATTATATAAATCATATAATAACTGCAAACAGCTACGCTGTAGCACATGGTAGCGATGTGCTACGAATTCCGTAGCTCCTCTACACAAAATATTTTGTAAAATCCCTTTTAACCGCGCCATGAATTTTTAAACATAAAAGAAGCGGGTATTATTTGAAAAGGTTTTTAAATTAGATTTAGATTAAAAATTTTGATTTGAACGCGAGATGAAACTTTGCGTGAAGGGTTATTTTCAAGTTAATTAAAATATTTCAATATTTTTAAAAGAAAAGTTGTTATTTATTCTTCTGCAATGGAATGTAATTTTTTAAATTTTTCATGTTTATTTTGGTCAGTGATTTACGAATTTCATTGCTTTTTAACACGCTTTTATTAGCTTCACTTGTGTGTAAGAAAATCTTGAAATCTTAATTAGACCCACTTCCCGGTCTTCGATAAGGATGAAATTTTGCACACGCTCTGAGTTCTGATGACAATACACGACTAGCGTGCAAAAAGCGTGTTTTTTTGTTTTTAAACTAATTAGTAAGCTTAAGCTTACCATCTAAATCGCTTATTACTTAAGTCTACGATATGTCTTTAAAAGCGTGGAATAACAATCATAGTATACATGACATATAGATGGCTAATACCCGGGCATATTGAGCTATTTTGAAAAAGTTTTCGGTGGGTCCATACATGGTTGACTCGGCATGCACAAGAACGCAATTAGTGCGGATCTATGGGGGAGGCCTATGTCCAGCAGTGGACGTCCCTGGCTGGTAGATAGATGGATATGTACATACAAGTAAAGATTCAAGATAAAATCGTTTATTTAAACACTTATTAACTGTCATATCTGTGTTTACAATTTTTACAAGAAAAAAAATTTGTTGACGTCAATAATTACTTATGGCTAAGTTTAGGCCGCTTCCAAAGCAGAGTGCAAAAGAATTAAATTAAATTATTCAGTAATGGGGTCCAAGAGACCATAAAACTACTGTCATATTTGTGTTTACAATTTTTACAAGAAAAAAATTTTTTTGACCTCAATAATTACTTATGGCTAAGTTTAAGCCGCTTCCAAAGCGGAGTGCAAAAGAATTAAATTAAATTATTCAGTAATGGGGTCCAAGAGACCATAAAACTACTTTTGATCATGTGAATGACCCACCCTGATGGAGGATAATGCTTTTCGTGCAAATGTATATGTTTGTTAGTATGTCTGTTCCCTTGTTACTTCCCGTAATGGATAACGGATAAACAATATGGCGGAAGAATTTAGTAAGAAATTTTTATTCCTTCAATAATGTTACTAGTTGACACATGAAACATGATAATATAAACGTTTTTTGTAAAAGGTTTATTTACAAAAAAAAACGAAAGATTATCATTTTTAGGGTTCCGTAGTAAACTAGGAACCCTTATAGTTTCGCCATGTCTGTCTGTCTGTCCGTCTGTCTGTCCGTCTGTCTGTCCGTCTGTCTGTCCGTCTGTCTGTCCGTCTGTCTGTCCGTCTGTCTGTCCGTCTGTCTGTCCGTCTGTCTGTCTGTCTGTGTGTCTGTCCGTCCGCGGTTTTACTCAGAGACTATAAGTACTAGAAAGCTGTAATTTAGTATGGGTTTGTATATTAATCATGGCAAAAAAGTGATAGAAAAAATCTTGAAAAAAAAAATTTTTTTACAAGTAAAATGGGGAAGTAATTTTTTTTCTCTACTTACCCATCGTGTGGGGTATCGTTAAAAAGGTCTTTGAAAAATATTGTGAGGTTGAGAACACCACTTTTTGATTTATTATATATACTGAAATTGAAAGGAAAACTATCAAAGCTGAGTACTAAGTGCAAACTAAAAAGTTATAGGCAACCAACAATAAAACGTACTGGAAAATGTAAAATTTCATACAATTTTCATTGTTAGATGTTTTTGCTCGTTAAATTGTGTGGTGCGAGTGCAAACAGTGTTAACTCAAAGTTGTCATTCGCAACTACGGAACCCTACACTGCGCGTGGCCTGACACGCACATGGCCGGTTTTTTATTTATGTTATGCATTAAATTATACATACATACTATCACGTCTTTTAACCTTGCGGGGTAGACAGATACCAGGTCTGTAATACCTTAAGGCCATGTTTAGCATGTCGGTGGACTTGTAGGTGAGAACGGAAACAAAATAGTGATGGGTTGCTAGCCGCATCGCCTATTAAAATGATTCCTGACGCCCATTCCCTCGATCGGTTTATACGATCTGCGCGGGAAGAGAATCAGCTGGTACATTCTTCGTTTTTTCTTTTCTCCCAGTCCAGCATGGAAGGTATATAATTATAATATTGTTTAATATCAATGATTTGTCTAAAATGGATTGCCAAATCAATTCTAGAGTTGCGTTTCCGGTCCGACCTCGGAATTACGGCTGATTTCCGGCAGTTACGTGCCGTGGCAATCGTAAAATGGAAACTACGTAAACTCCGGATACTGTTCTTATTTACTATCAATCTTAAAGTAAAGTAAGTAAAAGCATTCTAAAACAAGTAATTTAATTAAAAAATTTAAACAACCCGCCTGACCATTAGCAATACCTATTTACGTCTGGGAATTTTACGGAGAAACATTTTGAAATACTGGACAGGAGATTCGGCTCTCTGTTTGGGTTCACAAGATGGTAAATTTTGCTGATATAAACGGGGTTCAAAATTTTCTGTAACAAACCAAGATATTTTGCCAAACTAATATTTGCGTTTTTTCTATGCTGGTCTCTGAGAAAAAAATAAACTTAGAATGTACCAGCTGCTTGCTTCTCTTCCCGCGCAGATCGTAAAAACTGATCGCCGAAATGGGCGTCACAAATCATGTCAAATTAGCGATGCGCCTAGCAAGTCATCACTATTTTGATTTCGTTCCCATCTAGAAGCCCATCAACGTGCTAAACGTGGTCTTAAGGTTTTACAGATCTGGACTCTATCTACAGTAAATCATCACTGGTAACACCATATTAGCCGAAGATTTTTGCATCAGTGCCCAAAGTCAAAAGTCCTCGGCGCCAATATGTATTTTGGACGAGAAGACACTGTGAAGCGTCCAGAAAGCTGCCCAGCAAAGTCGGATTCACTGAAAAACCTTGTCCTTGGACTGGAGCTTCCTACCTATATCAATTGACCCTGTTAGCAGCAGACTGTAGTTGGAGTAGAAAAACGATACCTCGAGCTTGCTGAATACGTGTTTATTTACGTTTAAGTAAATGTACTGCTCTACAGGTTCAAGGGTTTAGTTTCCAACAATCACTGGAGAAGGCGCAACATGAATATTCGACATAATTTTTGTCTTATCCATGATCTTTCTTCTTGGGAAACTTCATTGAGGTCATTGAGCATGGTCCTGAAATGACTCCGCCGGTTTCAGAGAAATGATGTCTCCCTTCGATATAGCGATGATCAATACGGCATCACTGGAGAGACCGAAGTACGAGTAAAGTCTATGTTTCAATTGAATCGAAGGCTTTCTCATAGTCCACAGACGCTAAGTATTGTTGGTCTACTGTATCACCTGCCGCTGCGTAGTGATGTAATCTATGGGGCTAATAGCATTTTAAACCGATCCATCTCAAATATCTGAAAAATTAAGAATATTTCTTTCTTTCGGAATCAACTTGTTATCCGTTTTGTCACGCTTAGAACATTGTTGTTTATATGTCTTCACTTTGCATGTTTATTGCGCCTATGATGTATTCTGTGGTTGCAGCGCTGTGGTATGCAACACTAGCGCCACCCAGCAATTATTCTTTTAATCCTAAGTCATATTAAATTTAAAGAAATCTATCATGTACATTACTAGTGAATTACTGGTAGTATTTTGGTTCATTATATTCATTTGATAAATTGAGAGGAACACCGGCTAACGCCAAATATTACAACTATTAGAGTTCTTTTTTTTAAACACGGTGTAGCTAGCTCCAAGTGAGCTTTTGCCACTTCACCGGACATTTGCGGTGAGAACACAGTGCCCTCAACCTGTAAGGCGAACATCACCGAAGGGCTCCACGAGGGACGGACCTCGGTTTTGGGCGTTGCATGTGCACGAAAAGCTTAGAGAGAAGTTAACTTTTTTACGCCTGATAGGCCGCGATTTGCATGATCGTAAAATGGGATTCCTCTGGCTATTTAGAGCCGGAGAGCTTTCAGTAACGAAGTAGTTCCGTCATTCGTAAGTACTTGTGGCTACCGGTGGCGCGGTGAATGAAACGATTATACAAATGGGATATTACGTCGTAGGTCATGATCGGGCGGACGCAAAGCTTATAGAGAGTCAACTTATTCCTAAGTGACATCCTAGCATTGCCTAATTGAAAGCGGCATGGTTTCAGACTTTGTAGATTTGGGGACCGAAAGTCATGAGACTATCGAGTACAACACCAAGGTATTTAGCCTTTTAAGCCCAGGGAATGGACTGGTCATACAGCTAGAGTAATCCTAGTGGGGGTTCAAATTAATCTGGATGCGCTACCTCGTAAACTACAAGCCTAGTGAGTCGAAGGCAGATTGGAGACGTTTCACAATGACTGATTTCATTTGGTGAGACGTATTAGAGAGCTGTATCTTCAGCGAATAGAGCCAACTCTACGTTAGGGGTCTTAGGGATCATCATCAGGTCTTTCTAGTCTCCACTGCAGGAGCACGACCCTCTCTGTACTACCAGAGCCATATACTAGCCTGAGCAGTCAGAGGATTTGGCCTACACTCTCCACGCTGGCCAGACGGGTTGGAGAGGTATCTTTGATGTTAATAAGCTTTGTTTAGCTTGTGTTTCCTTAGTCGCATTTTACGACATCCACGGGATGACTTCGCCACTCCAAGTCCACTCCTATTCTACTCTGCCGGGAACTACACGGCTAGTCGTAGTGTCGGCTGTCTTAGGGATATCGTATGTGTAAAGCAAACTCAGGCGGGGCGAAAGAACAGCGTCTTAAAGAACGCGGGGTCAAATGGGACGGGGTCTTGGAGACATCATTCAACTCTGTAGTAGAAGGTCCTATCCGACAAGAAGTCTCGAATGATAAACGCGAGACTGTTGGGAAGGCCCAAGTTGCCAGCTTGGAAATTAAGCTAAAATGTCAGAATTTGTCAAAAAAATTCGCTATACTGAAGAAGGGGGCTCCCGTGAGACAATTCCTGGTTCGGAATCTGAAGATATGCTCCGTAAGGCGGTGTTTTGATAGATATGCTCCGTAATTGATGGTGACACGCATGTTTGGCTTGGAATCCAAACTGTTCATCGGAGATGAGACTTTTGGACTTTACATAGTCCTTAAATAAATAATAATAAATATAAATTTATACAAATATACAAACAACTAGCTATTTCTATGTGTGAAGTTTGATTCAAAGTGTCTCTAAGTAGTAATGTACTGTGCTGTAATAGCTAGCTGCCTGTACAGAAAATTATTTATAGAGGGATAACTGTTACTTACAAACAACCCTAACACCTAACACCCTAACCACCTAACACCCTAGCCCTAACCATAAGTTAAAAATATATATGTATATAGATAAATCAAGGAAGTCTAATACCGTGAGAACTAAGATATTAGACGGATAGGCGGAAGGATCAAGGGTGTGGCGTACGAGGTGCAATGTTCGCTAGACAGTAGATTTTCCTACTACCAGTCAAGCAGACTCACAAGACTGATCAGTAAACTGACGGCTAAGGGTGTCTTGGCCGTAGTAGGAGGTTGGTGGTGGATCGGTCGATCCCAGACCACAATACTAGTCGATTGTCCAAACCAAAGAGAATTTATTAAAGTAAACATTATTTATTTATACAAAAAATAGTTACAAGTGTGTGTATTGATCACATTTAAAACAATATTTGTCTGCGTCAAAATTAGTTTGCGTTGCGTTTTTCGTGCTTGCATATTTTTGGGTGAATGTCCTGGAGGTCACATGTTCACGTGAACACACAGATTGAGCTGGCCCCAAAGTAAGTTCAAGATTTGTGCTATGAGATACTAACTCAACAACAGTATATTTAATAGTAGATACTTATATAGATAAACATCCAAGACCCAGGTCAATCAGAAAAAGATAATTTTTCATCTTGACCTCTCCATAGATCGAACCCAGGACCAGCGACACGGGTGGTCCCGGGTTCGATATCGGCCGATCAGTCAGCGTGTTGACCGCTCTGCCACGGAGCTCGTTCTTGAGTCTTTTGAGGTGGATCCGCTCATAGATTTTCCCCAAGGAACTCTATAAGCTAATACGATGTGGGATTTTTATGTCTTTGCCTGGCTTGGGGATGCCGATCACAAGTGTGCTTCCTTCCAGCCGCCTGGAAAGGTGCAATTTACAAAACACGCATAGAAAATGCTCAAAAGTAGAAGGGGGAGGGTCTGTGGAAGGCATTTGAGCGTTTCGTTTGAGACTCCCGTCAGAGCCGGGTGTATTTCGGGGTGTGAAATTGCGAAATCTGGCAAGTTTTTCCCTACGCTTGTAATCAAAAGCAAAAAAAAAACAACAATAGCGCGTTTTAAAATTGCTCCAGCGCCATCTAGTTCTCGTTACAGGAACTTAGTATTTACTCCTGCAAAATTGTTGATTTAAAGCCGAAAATATATATTTTAACTGACGTTACATGGTTCACACCTCTCCTGGGAAGACCACAAATCTAAAGAGACCTCGTATTTCAAAATTGGTCAAGGCATTATGGCTACAGGAAGGGTCAACTTTTTGCCAGTTTTTGCCAGTTAACGTCCGCTGTATATTTGTTTTTTTGACGTCACATAGCCTATGACACTCCGGGGAAGAATCCGAATCTACTGACACCTCACACCACAAAATCCGTCCAGCCGTTTAGGCTGCAGGATGCAACAATGGAACAGACATATTTACATACATACATACATACATAGATATATACATACATACATACATAGGCTCGAAAAACATTACCCTCCTTCTGGGTGGGTCAGTCGGGTAATAAATTGTGCTCAAATCCATTCAGTAGTTGGTGATTTCTAAGTAAAAATGCCTTTGTGTTCTATATATATTTGAGTTTTCACACACACACACACACACACACACACACACACGCGCACACACGCACACACACACACACACACACACACACACACACACACGAACACACACACTCAAACACACACACACAGTAAAGATTATTATATTTAATTTTGTTATCTTATAAAATATTTCATAACAATAAATATCCATGATTTGTGGCGAAATGGATTGGCTGATCAATTTTAGAGTCTTTTTATGGGACAGACATAAATTTGCTCAAGTTGCCCTCAGGTAAAAAGAGTAAGTCAGCAAGATAAGTGCGTTTCCGGTCCGGACTCAGAGTTACGGCTGATTTCCGGCAATCACGTGCCACGGCATTCGTAAAATGCGAGGTACGTGAACTCCTGATATTGTTATAATTTTTTACAATCTTAAAGTAGCTCAGTAGTTAAAACATTCTTGACATGACTCTCTCTGTACTACCAGAGCCATAATTAGCCAGGGTAGTCAGAGGATTTGGCCTTCTCTCTCCACACTGGCCTTACGGGTTAGATAGGTCTCTTTGATATTTATAAGCTTTATTTAGCTTGTGTTTTCTAAGTCGCCTTCTACGACATCCATGGGAAGACTTGGAGTGGTCCTATTCTACTCTGCCGGAAACCACACGGCTTTAATATATACGTAAATGTAATTGAACAATTCTCATAACTAATCTTATTATTCGGATAATTACTTTCTGGCGTAATAATGACCTAATAAATATGAAATTTGGGTCCGAAATTGTAATTATTCTGCGATTCCATTCATAAAATGAAACGGGACGGTTTGAACATTTATAATTACTTAGATAATTTTGTGTTGTGTGTGAATTTGATATTTTTATTAAATTATTATTAATTTATATAAATTATTATAATAAAGTTTGTGTTTATAATTATAGATATTGAGTTATGAATGGTAAAAGAGTAGCTACAAATGGTTCGTAAAATATTCTTTAAGGGTGCTGCCCGCCTTAAATAAATATAAAATGTGAACACATTCAACTAATCCCACAGTAAGTTGTAAACCTATATCGTGGGATACTAACTCAACGATACGACATATTTATAATAGATACTTATGTAGGCAAATACTCAGGACCCAAGGCAATATGAAAAAATATCATTCTACATAGTGATCTGACCGGGGATTGAACCCGAGACCCAAGGGGTCTCGGGTTCGATCCCCGTTTTTCTGTTATATATAAATATATATTAACAAACCTATTTTTTACAAAGTCCAGTATTTAAACAGACATGTAAAAAAAAAATAAGTTACGTCCGTACATACATGTTTTGAGCTTAAATCATTGTAATTAAATCCGTGCCACCCCGCGGGGCACGAGTCGAGCTTGCAAAGGGATGAGCTTTTACGAATTTCTACAAAACTTTTACATTTATTTTCAGCCATGCTAGTGAAAATCCAATGTCAGTGTAAGCTTGCCTTGCACATTGCACGACCTAGATCATGTAATATAAATAACTTTATTAACTAACAACTAATTGAGGAGCCCGATGGCCTAATGTGTCTGAGCATTATTAGCGCTTTCGTATGTTAAGCAACCCCAGGCGCAGTCCCCACTTGGATGGGTGACCGCAAGTAGCATAAATATATCTCGAGCTCCACCGTGCTTCGGAAGACACGTTTAGCCGTTGGTCCCGGTTGACATCTTTGATGGCAGTCGTTAAGCTACATAGTTAGATACCTTTAGGCAGCGTGAAAAATCTGACACTAGTGTTGTCCACTTACACACACGAAAAATACACAATTGGGATACTATTGACTAGCAGCCGTGATACTAATGATCGCCGATCTTGGATACCGCCATCGAGAAAGAATCCGTCACACCCAGCCATCATCATGTAACTTCCGCTAGCAACATTTTATTTCCGTGACGTGAGCTTGTATCTCCACACCACCACCACCCTTTACAAGGCAGTAGGTATATTCAAAATTCATAGTTTTTGGACCTTATCTCCGGAGCATAAGGTTCAATTTTTGGTGGATGTATATTTGCCACTAAATATAAATAACATTTATATCTAATTGAGAAACAAAATAACTAAACTCAACAGAATTTTACTTTCTTTACCCTAAAATATTTATTTATTTACCTTATACTGATAATTAAAATTATTACACTATTTAACTATTTACATATTTACACAAGAAAAAAAGAAACCGAAAACACAATAAATTTAGAATAATTCCTGCCCGTTTGGCATGGTGGCAAGAACACTGGCTGCGTTCCCCCGTTGGATAGCTATGCTAATCCGTTGGGCGAAAAATCAGCCAGCCCTCTTATCACCGGAAGCTGATATAATAAATAAAATAAATATATAGGGACATATCACACAAATTGAGCTAGCCCCACAGTAAGTTGTGACCTTGTGTCGCAGGATACTAACTCAACCACAGAGAAAATATTCTGATATCTATGAACTCAACGATACTATATTTTATAACATATACTTATTTAGATAAACATCCAAGACCCAGGTCATTATAAAAAAGATCGTTTTCTATCATGACCTGACCGGGGATCGAACCCGGGACCCCCGTGTCGCAGGCTGGCGTGTTGACCGCTGCGCCACGGAGCTCGTCACCACCTTGCCACTGCCTTGAAAAGGTTTAATCCCAGCAAGCAACAACATCTCTTCATGTATGGTGTTGGGCTTAATACCAAGACCGGCACAATAAAGTCAGTTTTTGGTTGAAACGTAGTACATACATTTCCATGGTATGATTTGCGAAATAGGATTAGTCAAAAATGTCATTTTCAAGACATCTCACACTTCAAAATTAGTCAAGCCCTTTAGGCTACAAGAGGTAACAAAGGAACAGACATATTTACGCATACATTCGCGTGAACAATATTACCCTCTTTGTGGGTAAGATAGTCGGGTAAAATAACCATACGATGTATAATGTATGACATAAAGACTACATCCATTAATCATAAAGAAATTTCGAATCTAAAGTTAGACAAAAAAATTGAAGATATATTTTCTTGAGTACATTTGTTCTGCGCAATTCATTTTATCTTTAGAAACAAGTACTTTTAGTAACAAATCGTTTTCAATATAGTTCAGTGGAACCCATTTGGTAAATCTGTCTAGAGGGACATTCATCGTTTGTTTAGATTTATATAATGGTGGTACTAAGCACAGTTTTGTAAATTGTTCAAGACTTAGCCTGTTGTATATTGCTAATGTTTAAAATATTTATTTTACTAAAATGCAATACCTCAATCATAGAAATGGTTTTATGATGGTTTGCCCTCACTGGTGATCGACGCGGTGCTTAACACACATACATACTATAACGACTTTTTCCCTTGCGGGTAGACAGAGCCCAGGTCTGTACAACCTAAAGGCCACGTTTAGCATATTGGTGGGCTTGTAGGTGGAGAACGGAATCAAAATAGTGATGGGTTGCTAGCCACATCGCCAATTGACATAATTCCTCATGCTTATCCCGCCGATCGGTTTTTACGATCTGCGCGGGATGAGGAGCAGCTGGCATATACGTTTTTCCTTTTCTTCCAAACCAGCATTTATTTTACTAAAATGCATTTAAAAAAAAACATTTCATAGACATACTAGTTTTTTTAATTGTTTGCCCTCACCGGTGAATAACGTGGCGTATAATAAAAATAAAATACTTTTTATGTTTAAAATATTGCTCAAATTTATTGAATAAGATCTTTTTATTATATTAATCACAATTGCTCAAATTATTTCACGGTAATCGCAAATGTATTGAAAAACGTCGTAAGATGCTCGTACTAAGTAAGCTATCTGTTTACTTAATTAGTTTATTAAAATTGATATACAAAAATAAAATTTATTTTAGGACTAAAATCATATAGAGATTGATTTTGATCCCTTTTGGGATTTAAGAATCATGATCACCAATAAAATACAAAATCTAAATACCTACAAAAGATTATAAGGCTTAACAGATCCCACTAATAACTTTCCATCCTATAAAGCCTACTCTCAGTCCTGTGGTTAATTAGTACCCCTATAAATCCCCCGTTGGACTGCATTTACGGGGCCCTAAATAAATGGCGCGATAAAAGACCCAATCTCACGCGCATTTGTAGAAAAATCGCGGTTGTGTAATGGCGTCGTATCTTAGCTTCAAGCGAACCATTTTTAAATCTTGGAGAATATATTTCGAGATAATGTTATAAAGATTTAGGTGTGATCTTGAAACCTTTTTTAATTTGGCTCACTTTTTAAGGAATCTTTATTGACGTTCTTAGATTATTTTTTATACGAGATTGCTTAATTTCCTAATAAAACAAAGTTTCAACTAATATTATAAATGCGAAAGTGAGTTTGTTTGTTACGCTTTCACGTTCTACCCACTGAACCGGTCATCATGAAATTTGGCATATACATAGGTTAGGGTACTAAAAAGGCCATAGGCTATAAATCACGCGGGCGAAGCCGCGGGTTACAGCTAGTAACAAAATAAAGAGTAGTTTCGGAGCCTTATTCAAACAAACAAACAATCAAATCTTTCCTCTTAACAATACTTATATCGGTAGCATTTACTATTCTTGGTATAATATTTAAATTAAAAAAATGTATGATTACATTTTGCCACAGGTAGATTTTGAACCCACAACCTTTAACATCTCACCTAACCTATGTATTCAACTTACTTCATAACAGATGTCAAAGGTTGTGGGTGCAAATCCCACCAGTGGTGATATATTATGGGTGCAAATCCTATATATTGTGGGTGATATATTTTCTTCATCATCATCATCAACAGACTATACTCGTCCACTACTGTGCACACTTCACACTTTTAATTTTAATAATAAGATAATTGCTTCAAAAGCTAACTTTACTTTGGACCTGGATGGTGTTGTAGGCACTTTAAAACAAAAAGAGTGACCCATCATGTTTTGACTTATTTGATTTTTCTTAGAAATTAACCTCAATTAAAATACTTATTTACTACTGGTCACCATAGTCGATAAATCAAGCTGATTTTAAGCTAACTAGCAGTCTACCGCCGTGCTTGCCGCGTGGTAGAGTAGAGGCGGCAGAGTAGAATAGGTCCACTCCAAGTCTTCCCGTGGATGTCGTAGAAGGCGACTTAAGAAGCACAAGCTAAACAAAGCTTAAAACATCAAAGAGCCTGCAACCGTCAGGCCGGCGTGGAGAGTTAGGCCAAATCCTCTGACTACTCTGGCTAATATATGGCTCTGGTAGTAAGTACAGAGAGGGTTATGCTCCTGCAGTGGAGACTAACAAGCACCTGATGATGATGATAGCAGTGTACCCCGACTTTGGCCCTAGTACATATATATATAACCTATGGTACTCAGTTATATATCAAGCAGGGATAATGTACCTATTCAAATTTGAAAGAAATTTTGAAATTGGTCCAGTTGTTGCTGAGATTGGCGCGTTCAACTAAATAAACTGTTCAGCTTTATAATATTAAAGTAAAGATATAGAAAAAAAATATGGTCTTTCAGATGCACTGGTTCATATAACGTTTAGAAATGTTCAAACAAATTTAAAAAGTTAAAAACCAAGCTTTTAAAAAAGGAAAAAGCTGAATAGTGAAGTGTTTTAAAATTTCGTTTTTCACAAAACGGCGCTTCGGAGGCACAATGTCGCTCATAAAATGCTTTGTTGTACTGTACTTTGTCCACTATGCCCAAATATTTTACACAGAGCTGCGTTTTAAAATACTGTGTTTTATGTCTTTTAATATACCGAAGAGCATGCATGGGGAGAGTGATGAGTTTAGATGAAGCTAGAGGGATTTGTCAGGATCGTAGCAAGTGGAGATCCATAGTCTCTGCCTACCCCTATGGGAAAAAGGCGTGATAATATGTATGTATGTATGTAATATACCTAAAAAATCTCTCTCGTCATATGGTTCGAAAACTAATCGAAATATTTTCCAATGTTATCCCAAGAACTTTCCAATATCATCCTCAATACTTCCAAATGCTATCCTCTCCAATACTTTCCAGAAACATCACCAATGCTTACAAAACTATATCTAATAATATCTCGAAACCCATCATGAATACACAGACAGAGAGACACAAAATAATTCTTCGTCTAATAATTCATCATCATCATCATCATTTCGAGTAGGTGACACGGTCAGTCGACCATGCACACCCTGGTGTCAGAGTTCTTCGGAACCGCCTCTCAGCCTCTGACGTGGTTCTTTTAACGACTACCATCCGGCACTGATGGCATCCGGGACCACCGGCTTAACGTGCCTTCCAAAGCACGGAATCATCTTTCTTATCAGACAATCAGGTGATTCATGCCTGCAATTTCTTAACCAAATTGGAAACTACTTAACAAAGTATGATTCCCGTGGGAATCGAACCCACGACCCACGGGTCAATAAAGCAAACGCCTTAACCACTCGACCATAGAAGCTGTTACCTTATAGAGAAATAATACAAGGTAAAGAATTGATCGTTTTGATGATTCACGTACATACAAACTTTCACATGGATTACATTAGTGAGACTTTATTTTATCCAAGCTTAAATTATAATAACATTCACATAAGTGATCTTGCACCAAAGTAAGTTCGGGACTTGTATTTTGTATGGGATAAAAAGTAATTCAATTATACTATATATTATGAACATTATTTATTTCATTCATCATCATCATCATTATCAGGTCTTTATTAGTCTCCACTGCAGGAGCACGACCCTCTCATATATATATTTATATTTATATGTTTATATTTTATTACTTATGGATAAACATTTAAAACACAGGTCAGTTTTTAAAAGATCATTTTCCATCTTATCTTAACCGGGGATCGAACCCGTGACCACAGTGTCATGATGACCACTAGTCTAAAGAGGCATGTCCAGGTACAAGGTCTATCACAAAAATAAACTTGGTCCCCTTCACCTAAATATTTCGGATAGGCTTGACAATGACCTATATTTAAGAGGGGTGATGGGGCACTCGCGCGTAAAAAAGATGAGTTTGCAGCTCACGTTGCCTGATTTAATTCTCTGCTTCCGAATACTCAAAATGATTTTAACTAATGTTATTCTTAAATTTCAAACTGTCTTGGTCTGATCTAGACAATGACAAAACGAGTTTTGAGAACGTTTTAGTTAGATCCTTTCGCGCGTGATTTTAGTATCTCACCTCACATATTACTCATAAATTTAAATAACACTTTTTAATCTTGAAAAAGAGTAAAACACGCACAAGTATAAAAACTTGTCACGTCTTAATCTTTTTTGGGTAGGACAGAGTCTAAAGCCACGCTAAAAAAAATGAGGTCGCATCTCACGTGGCCAAATTTGTATCTCTGAGTGTTTACATCTTACTCTAAATGGTATATATAGACAACTTTTTACTCCTATAAATTACTCATTAAATAACATAGGCTAAGGTTTTCTTCAATTGTAAAATGATTGGCGGAGACTTTTTGTTTGCATTTTTATTATTTAAGTATGATTTCATGTTATATATTGCTGTAAGACTCCGTAACATAAAATAAATAATTAAAAAAATTCCACGGGATCAAAAGATCTGTAGCCGTATACGCTCTTTCTAAACCGTAAAGAAAATTCCAAAATTCCACAAGGCACGGAATTCCTGGCCCGTGCAGATAAGCGTTGATATAGGTGCAGGTGTAGGCTAGGCGATTTAGGTTAAGTAGGGTTCGGTACTACGATCATTTTATTTTTTCCAACCCGTCTGGCCGGCTGGAGAGTGTAGGCAATCCTGTGACTGCTCATGCTAATATGTGGCTTTGGTAGTACGGAGGGGGACTTGCTCCTGCAGTGGAGACTAACAAAGATTTAATGATGATGATACTGATATAAAATTGTACCTTCCTATCCTTATTTTTTTCTTCTATTAAAGCCTTTACAGCTCTAAGAAATATCTTATCAGAACACATTGGCAACACAGAACAAAAACATAATTTATCCAGTTCATTCCAATATTAGCGTTATCATCATCATCATCATCATCATCATCATAGGTCCCTTTTACTCTGCACCGCAGGAACACGACCCTCTCCACACCGCTAGAACCATGTAATAGCCAGAGCAGTCAGAGGATTTGGCCTACTCTCTCAACGCTGGCCAGACGGCTTGAACAGGTCTCTTTGATGTTTATAAGCTTTGTTTAGCTTGTGTTTCCTAAGTCGCCTTCTGCGACGTCCACGGGAAGACTTGGAGTAGTCCTATTCTACTCTGCCGGAAACCATACGGCACTATAAAAGAAAGAAAGACCTGATTCTTATCTTAATTGTTCTAGGCTTATAGGGCATAAAAGTCTTCTCTAAATCCTATCCAGGGCAAGAAGATAATCAAATGGTACCAACGACCTAATACCCGTTGAAATAATGATTATTTTGGACCTTTTTTGGATAATCCTGCCCGTCAATTTGAACAACTTTTCTTTTGGGAACATGCAATTTTTTTACATTTTTAAGCATTCGTCTTCAGCCGTACAGGCAATTTGTATGGGGTAAGTAATATAACATAGAATCACAAAATATATATGTTTTAAGATACATATCAACGAAATATATAATTTTGGTTTGTATAACTATCAATTGAGATACAATTTGGAAGAAATAATTGTCTAAAATAGTAAATCTTTTGTTATAAAAATTATTCAACATATCAAACCTTTCATATACCCGTTTTATCATTATAAAATTTAACAAATCAATTTGTTGTTACGCATAATAAATGTTATATATACTGATTATTTAGGATAATAATCATTGGTCATACGAATACGTAGAAGATTCTCAATACATTCATAATAAATTATTTTATGACTTTTTTAAGTACCTAATCTACCTTCTGTGACCAAGTCGCGTATCCAAAACAGTCACTTTCGCACCCAGTCGTCGCTCGCTCGCTTCGCTCGCTTGTTCATATAATGATCTACGTGTAACCGGAATAAACTAACCTTCTTCTGTTATCAAGTCGCATATCCAGACAAGTCGCTTTCGCACCCAGATTTTCGCTCGCTCGCTTTTATAACAGATGATATTTGGTGTACATAAACGTTATAATAAATGGGAAAATTTTATGGATGTTATAGCAGTAATGATTATATCAAGTTAACATTATATCTTTTGAACTTTGTTGAAATGAAAATATATAAATTGTCATTATATCAAACATTACGCACCCATTTGTATGGGAATGACCATTTATTTTTTGAGTTCCTGCATTAGTCTCATAGCAAGAGTCGTTTAAATTGACGGGGTGAGTTACCCCTTTAAGAGTATGTCGAGAGTCAATTTACACGTTGTGTACTGTGTGTCAGTATAGTTGCGAGCGAGACACCAACCTAAGAATTTTAGCCTCTCGGTTTACAATTTTTTGACGGACACAAAAGCCATCTCCCTCTCCTCCGTCAGTCATATAATATTTAGTGATAGTGATAGGTATCACTAACACTAAATATTATAGAACAAAGTCCTCCACCGCGTCTGTCTATCCGTCGGTCTGTTCCGAATAAACTTAAAAAATACGCGTTCACGTCTTATCTACTGAACCGATCATCCTGAAATTTTGCATACACATAGGATAGGGTACTGAAAAGGACAAAGGCTATATATCACGCGGACAATGCCGCGGGTAACAGCTAGCAGAACATAAAAGCCTTCTAATTTCCTATCCAGGTTGTCTAAATTGTCCTAGTTATATAGGACACTAAAGATATCCCATATTCCCTATCAAGGTTATCTAAATTATCCTTGGTATATAGGAGTCAAAAGCCATCCCTAATTTCTTCTGAATGTCCAGCTTCCTGCACTTAAATAGACCTTAACGAGGCAAATGACCGGGCAGTTGCAAGCTACTGGTCAAGGCAAATATAAAACGAGCCTTCTACGACTTGAAAGAAGAAGAAGAATTTCTTATCTAGATTCTACTCTTAATTTTATCCTAGGTATATAGGATACAAAAGCCATCCCTGATTCCTCCAGGTGAACCAACGGGAACGCGGTCCGTCCGTCAGTCAAGTCGCGCGAGCCGCCGCGCGCACACCTATCGGATGAGTGTATTTTTATACCATTGTTTTTTATAGTCGTTATACAACCCCGTAGGCTAGCAACTAGTGTCTTAATGTGGGATTGTTTGCTTTACCCGTAAGTATGGAGAAGTGGTGAGAAATAGTGCCAGTATTGATAGATGTAGAAATATATAAACAACAACAACTGTATTTGATAGAGACTAAAATGTAGAAGGAATTGAAAGTGCTCTGAAAATTCTGAAAAAGTTATGTTTTATATAATGTTTTGCCAGTATTTATAGATAGATATATAAACATATTAAACAACAACAAATGTACGATTTGATAGTCTAGAATGTAGAAGGTATTGCAAGTAAAAAAGCTTTTAAAATTATAAAGGTATAAGTGTTTATAACACTTGCAGAATGGTTGTCGAAAATTGGAGCTACCTAGCTCAGCGTATAAGCATTACCATTCAATTTGACAATGCTGCCAGTCTTTTGGGCATGATGCCCAGGGATGAGCAGCTGGAGGAACTATATGATTTGTATTTTTAGGCTTTAAATTTTATTTTTAATTAGTTTTGTGTTATGTTTTTTAGGGACAGGGACAAACGGAAGGAAATGGGAGAAACCTTTGCCCAGCAGTGGGACATAATAGGTTAATAAAAAAAGTTTTATGTAATATCTTCAGTTTTCATTATTTTGTAATATTCAAATTACAAAATAATGAAAACTGAGGATATGTATAGCAGTTGTGCCTGATGGACTGAGTTTCTTTCTTTCATATTCTTCTCAACAGCAGCCTTTCCGAAACGCTAGTAGTTTGTATATTACGCAAATATTATAAAAAATAATAATAAGAAATAAAAGATAACTGATGATGAATTGAATTTATTTATAAAAAACTGGAAATAACTACTTTTAATAAATACATACATACATACATATATAGGGACAAATCACACAGATTGAGCTAGCCCCAAAGTAAGTTCGAGACTTGTGTTATGGGATACTAACTCAACGATACTATATTTTATAATAGATACTTATATAGATAAACATCCAAGACCCAGGTCAATCTGAAAAAGATCATTTTCCATCTTGACCTGACCGGGAATCGAACCCGGGACCATCCGTGTCGCAGGCAGGCGTGTTGACCGCTGCTCCACGGAGCTCGGAGCAGCATAACGGCTGTTAAAATGTACATAAATTTAACTATTTATGGAGTTGAGTTTTCAATGAAACTATTAATATTTTGACGCAGTATTGTATACATACATCCATATAAATGACAATAAAGAGTTTTTGAAAATACACCATATAAATTCAAATCTTTTCAGACGTAAAAGAGTTCTAAGAGTTCTCTCCCTGGTTTGGGAGAAAAAAAAAAAACATAGAATATACTAGCTGTTTTTCTTCCCGTGCCTACGGTAAATGCTGGTCAAGGGATTGGGTAAAAATCTAAGGACTCATATTAGGCAATGCGGCTAGCAACCCATCACTATTTCGATTTCGCTTTTACAACTTTCGCTTACTAACATGCTTTGGCCTTTGGGTTTCATGTCTTCGAGTTCTTTCTTCCCCGTGAGGGATAAAGGCGTAATAATATGTATCTTCTTCTTCTTCTTCCTTTACCTTATCCCACTTTTTTATGTGGGGTCGGCACAGTACGTCAGCTCTCTCCACCTTGATCTATCATCTACCATAGCCTTTGTCACTCCACTCCTGTTCATACTCTCTTTGACACCATCGATCCATCGTTTCTTAGGTCTTCGTCTGTTCCGCGTACCATCTACTTTCAAATCTAATGCCTTTCTTGTGATATGAGTTTCTTCTCTCCTCATCACATGTCCATACCAACTCAGTCTATGACTATGGAGCTTTTCTGTTACTGGCGCGACTTTCATACTTCCTCTTATATACTCATTCCGTATTTTATCCATAATAATAATAATAATAAGGCGTAATAATATGTATAAATCTAATAAATAATAAGTATATACGGACAAATCACACAGATTGAGCTAACCCCAAAGTAAGTTCAAGACTTGTGTTATGGGATACTAACTCAACGATACTACCTATATTTTATAATTTTTATAATTTTGAAAAAAAATATTTGAATGAGTTCACAAAGGCAATTATGTTTGAGCTATGTTACAATAATAGGATTAGTTAAAGTGTTATATAATTAATTACTCTATTGAATTGGGAATGCTGTAATAATAGAGTAAGATATTGATTAATAAATAAATAAGTAATAAATACTTATAGAGATAAACATCCAAGACCCAGGCCAATTTGAAAAAGATCATTTTCCATCTTGACCTGACCGGGAATCGAACCCAGGACCATCCGTGTCGCAGTCTGGCGTGTTGACCGCTGCGCCATGGACCTCGTCACAATTTCTTTCAAATTCGATCTATTATGTGTGTTTCTTACATAAATAATGAAATACTTATTCACATGAACTCTAAAAACATTACAGGCACTAGATGCAGGCCGCTTCTAACTGGTCATATTGGAAATCCTTGGAAGAGGCATATGTCCAGCAGTGGACTTCTTGTGGCTGAGATGATCATGAGATGATTACTCTCATCATCATTTCGTGTAGGTGACACGGTCAGTCGACCATGCACACCCTGGTGTCAGAGTTCTTCGGAACCGCCTCTCGGCCTCTGACGTGGATCCTTTAACGACTACCAGATGGCAGCCGGGACCTCCGGCTTAACGTGCCTTCCGAAGCACGGAATCATCTTTCTTATCAGACAATCAGGTGATTCATGCCTGCAATGTCCTAACCAAACTGGAAGCAAACTTAACAAAGTATGCTTCCCGTGGGAATCGAACCCACGACCCCCAGGTCAACAAGGCAAACGCCTTTACCACTGGACCACGGAGGCAGCTGATTTATGATTACTCTAAAAACATTATACTCCTTTTTTCAATAATCGTGTAAGAAGTGAAACTTATTCATCGCATAGAACACTTTTTATACGGAACCCGTTGAGCACAAATCCAAGATGTACTAAGCTGACACAAATTCTTGGGATTAGAAAAAAAAAGCTTATATCGTCGTTTGACGAGCTCCGTGGCGCAGCGGTCAACACGCCGGCCTGTGACACGGATGGTCCCGGGTTCGATCCCCGGTCAGGGCAAGATGAAAAACGATCTTTTTCAGATTGACCTGGGTCTTGGATGTTTATCTATATATGTATTTGTTATAAAATATAGTATCGTTGAGTTAGTATCCCATAACACAAGTCTAATTAAGAACTTACTTTGGGGCTAGCTCAATCTGTGTGATATGTCCGTATATATTTATTTATTTATCGTAGCGATAATCGCCTTGTCTCTAAATAAAAGTAATTTGGTCAGTGGGTGCTGACAAGCGCGGCCGTGGCGAAGTACCGATGTTTATGTTCGTGTCCCACTTCTAAATTGACGGCTGAATGTAGAAGTTTTTTGTTTTCTTTTGGGATATAGCGACTTTTTTGAAAAATATTAAGTCTTTGCTGACTGACAGACCACCAGTAACTGCATAAAGATACCGTTGTATGCCTCGCATAACATTATCATCACCAGATCCTTTCTAATCTCCACTGCAGGAGCACAACACTCTCTGTACTACCAGAGCCATATATATACCAGAGCAGTAACAGATTTAACCTACACTCTTCACGCTACTCAGACGGGTTAGAGAGGTCTCTTTCATGTTGATAACCTTTATTTAGCTTGTGTTTTCTAAGTAGCTTTTTAGGACATCCACGGCATATTTGAAATAAATGTGTTGTCTCTAAATAAAAATTATTTGGTCAGTGGGTGCTGACAAGAGCGGACGTGGCGAAGAGCCGATTTTTATGTTCGTGTCCCACTTCTAATTGACGGCTGAAATGTAAAAGTTCCTAGTTATCTTTTAGGATAGATCTTTTTTTAAATAGAAGTATTAAGCATTTGCTCAAAAGCATCCTTTTTTTATCTTATTTCATATTTGGGATAGTATTTTGTCAACGAAGCTCCGAACCGAAACGTCGATCAAAAAAAAAATGTTAAAACTTGCGCTATAAGATTTTGGTTCCTGCCGAATTCATGATAAGTCATCTGTACAGATTTTAAATGCCCTGAAAAATTTTCTGCATTTTTAAATCTCTTAAGTATACGCAATCAAAAGAGCTGTGGTAATTTACAGCTCAAAAAAGCTTCACACTTAAGCGTTTAATATTTATTTTAACATGGATGTTCCCGATAATGAAGCTTGGTGACAGATGGACAGTTAGTCAGACGAGTAGATTCAACAATATGATACACAAGTATGATTCTGTAAAGATACAGTTTCGCCCCACGGTTATATTATATAAACTTTAATGAATAATAATGAATAAATATATACGGACACAACACACAGATTGAGCTAGCCCCAAAGTAAGTTCAAGACCTGTATTGTAGGATACTAACTCAACAATACTACATTTTATTACAAATACATATATAGATAAACATCCAAGACCCAGTTCAATTTGAAAATGATAATTTTTCATCTTGACCTGACCGGGGATTGAACCTGGGACCATCCGTGTCGCGTGTTGACCACTGCGTCACGATGCCCAAATACCAAGTAATTTAGCTTGTTCAGTTTTAAACTACTGCGCTTTGAACAGATAAATACTTATATAAACATGACTTAGTATGAACCTTATATTTATTTGTTTCCGCTCACGTTTCAATGGGGGTGACTAATGAAATTATTACAATTGTTAGTGAAACTGCGTCTACCACCACAATAACACCGACAGTACTCCAGCCTCGCTGTGACCACGAGGGGTGTAACCCCATTGAAAAGTTAGCGAAAACAAATAACTATCTAAGGTTCGTGCTAAGTCCTGTTTATATAAATAATTATAATGTAGCTTGGTCATCTGAAAATGTTGTAATAATCGACTTGTTTCTTAATAAAAGTAATTTAAACAGCTGGTTCTGACAAGCGCGACCTTGCGAAGTATCGCAGTTTATGTTCGTGTCCCACTTTTTAAGTTGATTGCTGAAATGTAACAAGTTTAGTTTACAAGTTTATATTTTTCTTATAAAATGTTGCTTCTATTTTAGCAACATTAAATGTTTATTTCGAATTTGTTTTCCTTTTTTTTTTCTTATACTAGATTTCAACCGCGTTGCTCACATTTATATATTTACTAGCCGTGCTAGCTGCTACCCGTGGCTCCGCCCGCGTGATATATAGCCTATGTCTTTCTCAGTACCCTAACCTATGTGTATGCAAAATTTCATGATGATCGGTTCAGTAGATACCGCGTGAAAGCGTAACAAACAAACAAAGTAACTCACTTTCGCATTTATGATATTAGTTGGGATTGGGATTGTGTCCTCCTATTATGTCGTTCCCTTGGCTTGAGTAACTACTTATTCCGCGTAAGCTTTATCAGATACCATGAGACAGTTTTAAAATCTGACACCAGTGTTAGCCACAAAAAATATTCGTAAACTGCTTATGCAAAATTTCATGATGGTTAGTTATTTAAGCTTGAAAGTAATTTACGCTCGAATACCTTAAAATAAAAGGCATCGTAACTAAAAAAGATCTCAAGTTGCAATGCGTCATTGTCAAGATAATATAGGTTGACAAAAGAAAAGGATAAAGTTGTAACATTTCAACAGTCAGCTAAGAAATGGAACACGAACATCAACTGCGATACTTTGTAAAGGTCACAATTGTCAGCGCCAGTTGCCAAACTTTGTTTAGAATTTAAAGACAAGGCAATTATTACCATCTTTCGAAGTGAAACGCTAAATTACAACAAAATACAAGCAATATTTTAAGAATTTATAATCTTCCTACATTTCTTTTTTCTTTTTCTTACCTTTCAACCGTCAACATAAAAAGTGAGACACCAATATTATCAAATCCTTCATTTTAAAAGAAAATGATAAAGTTGTAACATTTCAACGGTCAGCTCAGAAGTGGGACACGAACATCAACTGCAATACTTTGTAAAGGTCGCAATTGTGAGAGACAGCCGGCCAAACTTTGTTTAGAGACAAGGCAATGCGGAACTTGCACACTATTTTTTTCATTGTCCTATGAAAAGAGCTCTCAAAAATAGAAAATACAGTGAAAAAATCGTCTTGATAACCCAAAAACTCTTTGAGATATAAGGGTTTGAAAATTCCAATTTTTCGTCTCGGCCTAAACGTCCCTAAGAAAAAACAACTGACGTCACTCCTTTAGCAATCTGTATGCGTGTGGTGAGGACTTTGTTTATCAGCTATGTTAAATATTGCGTTTAGGGAAATGGCTTCATAACAAAAATTGCTATAAATTTTAAGAGCTACTTCATAGTAATATAGGATTTTTGAAATTTTCATATTTTTGAAATGGACTTTTCTAACCAATGTAAACCAAAGTTAATGTATCGATATCGGACTGAAAGTGTCCTTAAAGGACTTTTCCAGCTAGATGCTTATGTAATTAGAAATAGTTTTCAAAATGTACTCCTCATGCAAGTTCCCCATTACTAGATATGACACGTTACCCTCAAAAATTCAAAATAATCGTACTAATGAAATTAATAAATCACAGACTATTTTTCTTCTTCTTCTTTTGTTTTGTAAAATGGCTTCCACCGAGATTTCAGTGATTCTGCCAATGTCCAGTAAATTGAGATTGTACGGTAAAGTTGTAACAAGTAGCATCAAAGATGGCGTATGTTCTTTGATGCCTCGCGGTCGGGAGGTTATGGTGACAAGTATATACGAGTCCATATAACAGTCCACTTTAACTATTTCACAAATTGTTCCATGAGCACGAGCATTTATAACACCAAACTACACCAATTTCATATTATAAGTCCACCAAAATAAATTTGCAAAATCGTCCAAGTTAGACCCCAACTGCACCCCTTGACTTCCCACCACAAATTCCCACAGATATTCTGTGGGAGTTACAACTTTATTCTTTTCTTTTTAAAATGAAGGTTTTATTTTTAACCTGCAACCAAGTTTTATAAGATCCAATTATATTTTAGGTATATATTTTTTAGATTAAAGCGTAAAATTTTATTTTCCTCTCGTCATCAATTTCTCTCCTCCAGTGTCGACCTTTACTACCTACCTCTCTGGCTTAGTATCACAATACAGGTAACGGATTTGATCCACGGTCAGGTCAAGATGGAAAATGATCTTTTTCTATTGACCTGGGTCTTGGATGTTTATCTATATATGTATTTGTTGAAATGAAATGAAATGAAATGAAATGAAATGTATTTATTCACATGAAACATGGTACAAACAGGTGTTAAAGATAGGTAATGTAACTTATACATGTTTCGCCAGAGGTATGGCATGTAAATATTATTTGGAATATTTTTAGTTATAAAATATAGTATCGTTGAGTTAGTATGCCATAACACAAGTCTTTCATAAGAACTTAATTTGGGGCTAGCTCAGTCTGTGTGATTTGTCCGTATATATTTATATTTATTATTTATTTATCTCGGTCTTAGAGGTTTTTCTTAATATGCATTTGTCAAAAAATAATAAATTATCATTGATTTAATATCTTATAACACTGTTTTTAAACTTCCTTTGGAGCTAGCTTAATCTGTGTTAGTTGTCCGTCAAAGTCAAAGTCAAAGATTTTTATTCAAAATTGGATAATTGTATCTCTTTTTGAACGTCATTTTTTTCATTCTTATTATATTTATTTTTAATATGCAAAATCGAAAAACTACTAGCGTTTCGTAATGACCACTGGTGAGAAGAATACGCCGAAAGAAACTCAATCCAGACTTGGTCCCTACGTGCCTGAAGGGCTTCGATTACAATGTATTACAATTTTTATATATTCTAATGTTAATTAAATTACTACCACGCATTTTTATCATTTAAATGATCATTAATACAATAATATGCCTTTTTTACTAACTGATTTTTAACAGCCGTTTTAAACTTATGGAAAGGTAGACCCGATATTTCTGCGGGAATTTTATTATAGAAGCGTACTCCGAGACCCATAAATGAACGCTTAGTTTTCTGCAATCGTAAAGCTGGTGTAGCTAATTTATTTTTATTTCTTGTGTTTCGGTCATGAATGTCACTATTTTTTTCATATAAATTTAAATTATGGCGTACAAACATAATATTCGCGAATAGAAGGACGGTAAGGTTAAAATATTTATATCTTTAAACAATTCTCTAAGAGATTCTCTAGCACCAAGTTTATATATAGATCTGATAGCTCGTTTCTGCAGGATAAATATTGTGTTAACTTCTGCAGCGTTACCCCATAGTAAAATTCCATAAGACATAACACTATGAAAGTAACTAAAATATACCAAACGCGCGGTTTGAGTGTAACTAAAACATACCAAACCGTGTATATTTATTTATTTTAATAGCTCATAAAATCATATAAGATTGTAGTTACATTATACAAGCGTGTTAACCACTACGCCATAAAGTCATTATACCTCATTTTACTGACCCTATACGAGTACAAACATCCAACAAACATTGTATCTTCGGAGCTGGAGCCTTATTATTGAACTAATAGAATGATATCTAAAAGATGTTATCATACTTACTTTACACGTGAAGATTTTAAGGTCGGTTTATTTGCGGATTTCCCATATAATAAAAAAATAAAAACAGTTATTCTTCAAAACTTTAACTTGTATTACTCACAAAAGATCTTTTGTCTCGACTAAAGAATGTTAAATTTTGAGCTTTGCTTTATTTACTCAAACGATTCCGTTTTCAATTTATTTTAATAATAAGCTAAATAAGCTGTTGCATTTTTAACGCAAAAATTCGCAAGTCAGAAAAAGTTGCTAAGAGTCCGGAGTAGTAGAAAATATAAGTCCTGTAATTTAAACTGGATATAGTACAAAACTTCTTTTGGCGGTAGATGCATGCACCGATGCACAGCGGAATGTGTTAAGATTGATTCATTCAAAACGTGATCCGCATGAGTAATTTTGATGAGTCGCATTCGTTGCAATTCGAGCGGTACAGAAATTGCACTCCTGTACACTTCAATATACGAAACCCGAGCGCGGGTAAACAGTAAACGGTGAAGGTTATCTAAATACTGAATAAGATGAATACAGTAACGCTCTGTGTTGTATAAAGTATTCATTCTGGGAATTGAAGACCATTGTTTCTGATAAATCTTGTTACAAATAAATACGTTTCGAATATATGTTGTCGCCACATATATTATCTGTGGCTGTTTCTCGTTCATTCACTAAGTTCATTCGTTTGCGTACGTCATTTGAGAGGGGATATATCCAAGATGGCGTGTTCGTTCGAGACTGGGACGTAACTCGTCATTTGTTCCTGAGCATTCGCCGTGATTGGTCGATTCTACTTTGATATATTTTGTATCATTTATGGTTATCATTATTTTGTCGTTTTGTATCATTAAATACAGATTTGATTAGAAGTCATTATAAGAGTAAAAAGTGCACCTCGTTTTAATTTAATGTAATGATTTAAACAGTTTAAAATAGATATATTGAATTAACTCATCTTCGAATTACATAAATAGTTTTAACGTGTTTTTTTTAGAAAGATTAAATAACTTATGTGAGATAGTTCTTAATTAAACAATTATAGTATATGTGGCTATTATTTGCTTACATTTGTGACTTTATCATATAATTTTTAAAATAATAGAAAGGAACTAGGTGTTTCGCCATACAAATTCTGTAGGGTGATGACTCCGTTGTTCGGTATCGTCTGTTTAAAGTTTTTAATTCTTTCGATTTGTTTTATCGTTATCTATGCTTTTATGGAATCATAATTGTAAAATTATAAGTACTTTAAAATTTATGAGTCTCAAAACATTCCGTTTCAACACGTAATTTCAACGCAACTTAGGGCACAATTAAATACCGGAAGGAGTATAAAATCTCTAAAACTAAATTCATACAAGCATTGTTTGGTTATCCAAAAATTTAAATAACTTTACTTTTGATTAAAACATTCAGCTGTTTTATCACAAGAACACTTCTACCAAACGCATACTCGCGAATTTTTAGACGACGACGATTCAGATTTTCAGCAATATTTGCGTTTGCACACACTACACTGTAGTTCCGATGTGCTTATAAATCGGTGTAAATAGTTCCGCACTGTTTATAACCGAGAGTATCCCTTTCTTAGCGAAATAGCACGCTAATTAGCCACGTGCGCCGACGAGTTCGAGTTCCGGACTAGCTCATCCTTAAGAAAGGGTCACTCACGTGCTATTTTATTGCAATTGCCGACTATACTTATGGACTCGTTAGAAGTCCATTTTTAAGGAGAGGTCGGGACGCTCGGCGCTAAAAAATTACAGATCCGTATTTGGTTTTACGTTAAGTTCAAACGTTAGTTCAAGAGAGTAACAAAGCCTCGAATGCCGAGAGTATTTAAATTAAAACTCTCTTTTACTGAAATTCAAGTCATTATCATCAGCTCTTTCTTAGTCTCCTCTGTAGAAACACGTCTTTCTCTGTACTGCCTGAGTCATTATGTCAGCCAGGAGCAGTCAGAGGATTTGGCTTACACTTTTTTTAGCTCGCTCTTTATTTAGCTTGTGCTTCCTACACTCGAGTACAAACATGAAACATAATAAAATAAATTATACTCCTATATCAGAAACCCGAGCGCTGGTAAACAGTAAACTGCGAAGGTTATCTAAATACTCAATGGGATAAATATGGAATGAGTGCAATAACTCTCAGTGTTATATTAAATATTCAATCTGAGAAATGGAGACGATTGTTTCAGTTTAGAGGTCGCCAGTTCTGGTCTTACTAATACAACACTTATTATAAATAATCTTTTTGACTTGTAAGGAAGAATAGTGAACAGGCAGACAGACGGATATGGTGAAACTTTACGGGCTATAGACTAACTAACAGCCTCCGTGGTCCAGTGGTTAAGACGTTTGCCTTGTTGCGACCTGGGGGTCGTGGTTCGATTCCCACGGGAAGCATTCTTTGTTAAGTTGTTTTCAGTTTGGTTAGGACATTGCAGTCATGAATCACCTGATTGTCTGATAAGAAAGATGATTCCGTGCTTCGGAAGGCACGTTAAGCCGTTGGTCCCGGCTGCCATCTGGCAGTCGTTAAAGGATCCACGTCAGAGGCCGAGAGGCGGTTCCGAAGAACTCTGACACCAGGGTGTGCATGGTCGACTGACCGTGTCACCTACACGAAATGATGATGATGGGTTACAGACAGATAGTCATAGCAAAATTACAAGAATTTTACTATGGAACTCCCAAAACTGGTCACTTACTTTTTATTTTGTCGAGATTGCAGACTATGGTTTCAGACTTATCAGGAGTCTATTTTCAAGTCTTATTAAGATTATGCAACGCCAAAAAAATCCAGGCTCACTTTTGATTGAGATTCATCAGAAGTTTTCTAAGCGAGTTCAGAATAGGTAACGCCTAAGGGTCAGTTCACACCGAAACGCGACGCGACGCGCACTTTTTACACTGTGATAAGATTTTAACCCTTATACACATAATCAAAACGACCAATTTCGCATCAAAAATTCGCCTCCTCCTCTGGTATCTTGCGGCCACTGTCTATCAAGTTTTTCTAGCAATTTTAGTCTTATTATTAAAGTGCGCGTCGCGTCGCGTTTCGGTGTGAACTGACCCTAAGAATTCCGGGCCCGTATTTAACGTTACGTTAAGAGTCCCACGTAAAGCCGAAATCCCATACAAACGTAGTTTGGTTTTAGTTTTACAACAGTTAAGCCAATCTCAACCAAATTTTCTACATACGACCGGATAAGGCATATTGATGTTTATAATGAGATTTAAATTCTAAAAACAATATACCTATACAAAATTACAGCGAGTAGAAGTTCAATATGCCTTATCCGGTCGTATGTACGAAATTTGGTTAAGATTGGCTTAACTGTTGTAAAACCAAACTACGTTTGTACGGGATTTCGGCTTTACGTGGGACTCTTAAGTTGAAAACGAACGTTGAAACGGTAAAATGCCTATTTTTCTGACAATTGAGCACAAATATTGAACAAACTTTTTACCTACAGTTGTATTGTAAAGTCTCTATAGGAAACCCGAGCGCGGGTAAACAGTAAACTGTGACGGTTATCTAAATACTGAATGGGATGAATACGGGATGACTGTAGTAACTCTCCATGTTATATTTAATATTCAACCTGGGAAATGCGGGGCATTGTTTACATAAATTTTGCATTAAAATTGTTCTTTGTAAATTGTTATGTTGAAATTGAAGTTTTCAAGCTAGTTGTAACAAGAATATAGGTATAATTATAATCATCATCATCAGGTCTTTCTAGTCTCCACTGCAGGAGCACGACCCTCTCCGCACTACCAGAGCCATATACTAGTTTGAGTAGTCTGAGGATTTGGCCTACACTCTCCACGCTGGCCAGATGGGTTGGAGAGGACTCTTTGATGTTAATAAGCTTTGTTTAGCTAGTGTTTCCTTAGTCGCCTTTTACGACATCCACGGGATGACTTGGAGTAGTCCTATTCTACTCTGCCGGAAACCACACGGCGGTTATATATATAATTATAATAATTGTTACAATATTTTTCATAATTGCTAAAAAAGTTTACAGAACGGTTCTTAAATCTGTCTTAATTAATAAACTGACAAAGAAAAAAAATGTTTTTTTTTTAAGTTTTTAAGAAAATATTTTAAATTTGACTTGCTATAAAGTTGCTCTCAAAGCGAGACTGTTAAAATTTTTATATGGCCAGTATAAAAATTTGGGCCAAAAGGTTATTTTTCTAAATGTTTTGGTGGCCAAAAGATTTTTCTTTTAAAAATGTTGTAGTATGCCTGATTAATACTGAAAAGAAAAAGTGGAGTACATTATTCTTACCTGAAAAAGGATTGAGGGGTTCTGTGTATTATGTCAAATATTCTCTTAAAACGTTAAGAGAAATTCCGCATCGAATAAAGGTCACGGGATGAATCGGGGTCAGTACTCCAAGACAAAAGATTCACCCATTCGTCGACTGGTAGACAAAGAAGATTTATATAACTATAGACCCACATAATGCCTAAAGGGACAGATGGTGGTGCTATTGGCCATTGAAGTACGAATTTTGTGGCTCAGTTGTACAACTGTTGCAAGTGACTTTGAATTGCAGGGCCCGGGTTCGATTCCCAGCTAGGTCAATAAAGGGGCATTGAAGTACGAATTTTGTGGCTCAGTTGTCCAACTGTTGCAAGTGACTTTGAATTGCAGGGCCCGGGTTCGATCCCCAGCTAGGTCAATAAAGGGGCATTGAAGTACGAATTTTGTGGCTCAGTTGTACAACTGTTGCAAGTGACTTTGAATTGGAGGGCCCGGTACTATTATTAGTTCTGTGGCCCGGGTTCGATCCCCAGCTAGGTCAATAAAGAAAAAGATTAATTTTTAGATCGACCTGTGTCTATGGATGTTTATCTACATAAGTATCCTAATCTTAACTAATATTTTAAATGCGAAAGTAAGTTTGTTTGTTAAGTTCCTTTGTTTGTTACGCTTTCATGCCGTATCTACGAAACCGATCATCATTAAATTTTGCATAAATATAGGTTAGGGTTCTGAGAAGGACATAGGGTATATATTACGTGGGCAAAGCCGCGGGTAACAGACAGTTTATTATAAAATTAAGTATCGTAGAGTTACTATAAAATTTCACAATTTTACTGTGCGACTAACGCGATCTGTATCATTGGTCCCTACATATTAACTACCTATTACCTATTTACATCAATTTATTAATGATGCCTTGACAAGCTCCGTGGCGTAGTATTTAACACGCCAGCCTGCGATACGGGGGTCCCGGGTTCGATCCCCGGTCAGGTCATGATGGAAAACGATATTGTTCAGATTGACCTGGGTCTTGCATGTTTATCTATCTTATTATTATTAATGTAATAAACAGATAGCCTTACTTAGTACTTGTCATTTTCTTTTCAGAGGAAATAAAGTATGTTCTAGGTAGTCATGTTAGTTGAATGAGGGCGTGGAGTGGTTATAGATAAACAGATTTATTACTATTCAATATAAAAAGGTTATTCAAAATAAATCTTAACATGTAATAAAAAAAACCGGCCAAGTGCGTGTCGGGCCACGCGCAGTGTAGGGTTCCGTAGTTGGGAATGACAACTTTGAGTTCACACTATTCACACTCGCACCTTACAGTTTAACGACCAAAAACATCTAACAATGAAAATAGTATGAAATTTTACAGTTTATAAGTTGGTTGCCTATAACTTTTTAGTTTGTACTTAGTATTCAGCTCTGATAGTTTTCCTTTCAATTTCAGTATATATACTACTGCTGTAATTTTTTTCACGTGTCTATATATAACCGTTTAGCAGACAGAGAGGGGGGACACTTACCTCTAACAAAAATTTTCACTTTAAAACCAAATATTTCGAAAACGGATCCCTAAATCGAAAAATGGTGTTCTCAGATCACAATATTTTTGAAAGACCTATTTAACGATACCCCACACGATGGGTAAATAGAGAAAAAAAAAATACTCCCCCACTTTACTTATATGGGAGCTACCCTAAAAAAAATTTTTTTTCAAGATTTTATTCTACCACTTTTTTGCCATGATTAATATACATACCCATACTAACTTACAGTTTTCTAGTTCATATAGTCTCTGCGTAAAACCGCGGACGGACAGACAGACAGACAGACAGACAGACAGACAGACATGGCGAAACTATAAGGGTTCCTTGTTTACTACGGAACCCTAAAAACCTTAAAAATCCAGTAAGTTTAATATGAAATAGAATAAAATAAAATGACCACTTTTAAATGTGAAATTTCTACTTAATTTTATTTCAGGGGTCATCTGGAAGCGCGATATTTGCGAAATCTCATTTATTTGATAATTTTATCCTGACCCCATTAACACAAAATAAAATGAGAAGAGAAGACATTCCAGTACATAATGTATGCTCCCAAAGAATGAATGAATGAATAAAGTTTTAAACAATTCTAATTAGGATGCAGGTATGTACGATATATATTTTACCTATAATCTACGTTACAAAACTAAAGAATAAAACTTTTTTGTAAGTTATGCTATTTACGCACATGATACTCGAATCGAGAGTGACATGGCTTCAAAACAGTCATTGACAGAAGATGTACTTAAAGAAGTAACGTTTGAGATTTTTACAAATCTCAATTTAACATTGTAATATGTAGAGATTATGCTGCAAATTAATAATATTACAAACTTTTTCTGACTAACTAAACGACTTGATAGCGACAAAATGGTCGACGTATATAAATATTATTTAAAATCCCTCATTATTTAAAAAAAAATATCACTGTAATTAAAATAAACCTGATTTTAGTCACTAAAACTAAATGTTAAAAATATATTTACAAAAATGTAAAAACGTCTTTACGCGCCGGCCGTCCATTAATCACGTGATATTTTTTTAGCATTTTTTGACCCCTCTTCCCACTTGGTGATACGTGGTGAGGTTTAAGATTAACCCCCCCTCCCCCATCCAATATCACGTGTATTTTTAGTACCTATAAAGATCCATTTTTTTTTCAGAAAATTATGCTTGAAAATTAAGGGCCATGATAAAAATGTCTGGCAGAATTGCAACGGCATGTTAAGGTCACACTACACGCGGTTTTGGGGTTTCGAAATCGGGCGTATGACGAAAAAAATAAATACACGTGATATCTTATTACATCCCCCTCTCCCCCCTGGTGATATTTCGTGATTTTTTCCGAACCCCACTCCCCCCCCCTTTCAAGCCTCACGTGATTAATAGACGGCCCCTAATGTTGGTAAAGTAAATACCTACCTAGCATACCTCTCTATACTTTCGTTATTTATTACCATTAGTTTATTCAAATTATGCCGACTGAATTTTTTACATCGCCCAAATTAAAGCGGTTTTATACAAACTAACTAAGGTAAACAGAGTTTTCTTTAATGCTCATGCTCGAGAACAATTTGTGAAATAGTTAAAGTACACTGTTAAATGGACTCGTATAGATTTGTCGCCAAAATCTCCCACGAGGCAGCCAAAGAACATACCTACGCCATCTTTGATGCCACATACCGTACAACACCGATACTTAGTAACTCATTATACTGGACATTGGCAGAATCACTGAAATATCGGTGGAAGCCATAATTAAAAAGAAAAAAGAAAGAAAAGAGTTTTCTGGAAAATTCAGCAAAAATATCATTATATAGCTAACCAAAATATACTTTTAGGCAAAGTTTTTCTGGGATCTGTAGAAACCTTGGCATTTTCAGGTTTTTTAAGAATGACTGTCTTCCATGGTGGTTTGGGAAAAAAGAAAAAACATAAAAAATACCATCTGCTTTTCTTCCCGCGCAGACCGTAAAAGCCGGTCAAGGGATTTGGGCTAAAATCTAAGGAATCACATTGATAGGCGATGCGGCTAGCAACCCATCACTATTTTGATTCCACTTTCCACCTTTACGCCCACTAAAATGCTACACGTGGCTTGTAGGTTTTACGACTTAGGGCTCTGTCTACCCCGCAAGGGGTAAGACGTGATAGTATATGTATGTGTGTATGTTAAGAATGAAAGTATTAACGTCTGGATTGGGAGAACCGAGAAGTCATCACGAAACAGATTTCATAACTATTCTTGTATTTGTGTGTGTAAGTGGGCAACACTGGTGTCTGTTTTTTTTTTCAAGCCGCCTAATCGCAATTTATATAATTATAATCGTTTAACGACTGCCAACAATGATGACAGCTGGAACCAACGGCTTAACGTTCCTTCCGAAGTACGGAGGAGCTCATTATATTTTTATGCCATCTGCGGTCACCCATCGAAGTGACGGCACCCGAGTTGGTTAAGGCCCCACACTAGGCACACTAGCGACGCCAATAATTTTATACCTAATACTTAAATAGAAAGAAATTCAAGAATGTAAATCATATAAGCCTTAGTAAATAACCTATAGTATTTTTGTGGAGAGTGTAGGCCAAATCCTCTGACTACTCAGGCTAGTATATGGCTCTGGTAGTATAGAGAGGGTCGTGCTACTGCAGTGGAGACTACAAAGACCTGATGATGATGATGATGATGATTTTTGGGATCAGGTTTTAATATTATGAGAATCAGTCATTAAGAGAAATAGTGATTAACGCCAAAAACGGCCGTTTTTGGCGGTAATCGGATTTTCATAGTTCTCACTGATTCTTATAATATTAAACATGATTCCAAAAATACTTCAGGTTATTTACTAAGGCTTATATGATTTACATTCTTGAATTTCTTTCTATTTGTAAAGTATTAGGAATAAAACTATTGGCGTCGCTAGTATGCTTAGTGTGGGGCCTTAACATGCGGAAGCTATAATAATGCACATACCCACTGGGCCAGCGAGCTCCTTAAACTGCAGTACTGCAGTAGGGAGGTTTAGCTAGGATACTTAAAACGCTTTTGATGCGTACTAAAGCTTTTAAACATTTTAACTCATCTTCAAAATTATATCAAACAATACTTAAGAGCGTTATTAATCACTTACTATCGGGGTTAACACCCCCTTTTATGAGAGAACTTTATCGCGTAATGTTATAAACAGTATTACTTTCGCATTATAATTAAACTTAGTTTTAAGTGCGGGTCATTCATCATCATTATTATAACGATAAGTTTGTCTTCAAATCTTCATAAATATTTTAAATGGAACAGATTTAATAAAATCATTTTGTTTGTTATTTACAACTTTAAATACTTCAAAGTAAATCAATTTAAAAACTAGCGGTTCAGTAAGGTGTCATTTAACTATTCCACCATTTTTCAAAAATGTCATGATAATAATCATCAGATCTTTGTTAGTCTTCACGCACTCTCCACGCTGGCCAGATGGGTTGGAGAGGTATCTTTGACGATTGAAGCATGTTCCGCTTGTGTTTCCTAAAAGACCTTTTTTTTTAAATAAATATAAATATATACGGACAAATCACACAGATTGAGCTAGCCCCAAAGTAAGTTCGAGACTTGTGTTATGGGATACTAATTCAACGATACTATATTTTATAATAGATTACTTATATAGATAAACATCCAAGACCCAGGTCAATCTGAAAAAGATCATTTTCCATCTTGACCTGTCCGGGGATCGAACCCGGGACCTCCGTGTCGCAGGCAGGCGTGTTGACCGCTGCGCCACGGAGCACCTTCTACGACATCCACGGTAAGACTTACGTGGTCCTATTCTAATCTGCCGGGAACCTTACGGCATTAAAAAAAATCATATTATTTTATTTAAAAAATGCTTAGCTTTTGTAGGCAATTTTATTTCATAAGTAAGATATGTTTGTTTTAATTTATATTTAATTTCCAGTTTATTTTAAAAAATGAAAAGAATAGAATGTTTACTCAAAATAAATACATAAAAAATATTCAAATATAAAATGCATACCTTCATCCATTTTACTTTTCTATTAAACGATATTCAGTCCTATTCTTCGATAATTTTTAATCTCAGCTTCGCTAGTGCCCGTATTATATTTTGACAAGCTTTTATTTAAAAACAAAATTTCTCAGAATCAAAAAATATGTTGACTCAAAATAATTACATTACAATTAATTTTAATATATAATACAGTTGTTGGCCGAGGCTTTTTCCGCGTGTAGGCTATGTCCTTCTACATAGCATTATCAACGTGTAATAAATAATTTCAAAAAGATTGGTTCAGTAGATAAGTGTGAAAAGGTAATAAACAAACTCACTTTTGCATTTAAAATATTAGTTGGGATATATTTACTTCCATTGTACTTTTCTATTAAACGATATTCAGTCCTATTCTTCGATAATTTTTAATCTCAGCTTCGCTATCTGCCGCTGCCCTCAATCCGTCCTCAATGCAATCTGGGCTTTTGTGTCCCTGCATCGTAAATGTTATCGAGAGTTCTTCAATGCAGCCAGCTCTTTCTCTAGTGCCCGTATTATATTTTGACAAGCTTTTATTTAAAAACAAAATTTCTCAGAATAAAAAAATATGTTGACTCAAAATAATTACATTAAAATTAATTTTAATATTAAAAACTAAATTAAAATTCAACATAATTGATTAAAACTAAATTAACCTAAAAAAAATTATTCCTATCTAAAACAAAACTTACCTATAAAAACAAAAACCTACTTATAAATAAAAAATGTCCCGCAGGTCATTGCCCTGCGGTAATGTGCCCAGAAGACTGGCAGCATTGCCACGCTGAATAGCAATGCTTATTCTTTGTGCGAAATAGCTACCAGCCCTCTGGTCATTGGACACCTCGACCAGCCTAATAATAATAATGCAGCCAGCTCTTTCTCTAGTGACCTGTATTATATTTTTACTAGTGCCCACTACATCGTTTCCCCGGAGGACTGAGTGAACTTCACTCTTTGACGCCGAAAGCTGTAGAATGGCTGAAGAATTTAAAACTAGACGTATAGGATTCTTGCAGTAGGTAACCTGCCATACGAAATGATGACTAGTCTTATTAGAATCCTATTGGATTGTTTGGAAAAAAGAGATGGGAAGACGATTTTAATCAGTTTGAAAAGGATTGGAAGGTAGTATCAAAGGAAAGGGATGTGTGGAAATAACGAGGAAAGGCCTTTGCCCAGCAGTGGGACACAAACGGCTTATTTATATTATTATTATGAAATTTGGGACTTGTGTTTAGAAGCTGGTATTAAATCTCCTCCTTACTACAGCGGCGACACTCTCTGTATGTAAGAGTTCGGGCAGCGGTGCCCTTAGGCCGGGCCGTGTTAGCAATAGGGTTGATTCTAACTCTGATTCTGACAACGCTTAGCTAGACACTCACTATTTATTAAATAAAGAAAATAAGAAATGGTGAAAAAATTCCACGCGGGCAGGACTTTTTTCACCATTTCTTATTTTCTTTATTTAATAAATAAGGTAAAATAGCATGTGAATGTAAAATAAAATTCCATATAAAGTATAGACACTCACTACTCACTTTGTGCCTGCGGTGCGAGACGTGCGAGAGACGCAAACTCAAACAGACAGCCCTCGACCAAGCCGGCTTCTTCTTCTTTTTCTTCTTCTTCTTTCATATTATGGCTTCCACCGAGATTTCAGTGATTCTGCCAATGTCCAGTATAATGAGATACTAAGTATCGGTGTTGTACGGTAAAGTTTTTTCAAGTAGCTCTTTGATGCCTCGTGGGAGCTTCTGATGGCAAATCTATAGGAGTCCATTTATCAGTCCAGTTTAACTATTTCACAAATTGTTCATGAGCACGAGCATTTATAACACCAAACTACACCAATTTCATATTATAAAGTCCACTAAATTCAATTTGCAAAATTGTCTAAGGCAAACTTCAACTGTACCCCTTGACTTCCCACCACAAACACCCGGCTTCTTAGCGTGTCGACACGGGCGAATTATATTCGTGTCGACCAGAACTTTCTCACTGAAAAAGCGTTGTCAGTAGCATTGTTAAGGAGCTCGCGTGTGCAGGCAGAGCAAGACAGAAGATGTGTTAGTCGAGCTCCGTGGCGCAGCGGTCAACACGCCTGCCTGCGACACGGAGGTCCCGGGTTCGATCCCCGGACAGGTCAAGATGGAAAATGATCTTTTTCAGATTGACCTGGGTCTTGGATGTTTATCTATATAAGTAATCTATTATAAAATATAGTATCGTTGAGTTAGTATCCCATAACACAAGTCTTACCTATGAACTTACTTTGGGGCTAGCTCAATCTGTGTGATTTGTCCGTATATATTTATTTATTTATGCCTTGCGGGGTACACAGAGCCCTAGGCAATAAAACCCAAATACCACGTTTAGCGTGTTAGTGGGCGATAAGGTGGAAAGCGGAATCAAAAAAGTGATAGGTTGCTAGCCGCATCGCCTATAGCTTGATTCCTTAAATGTTCGTCCCTTGAACGGCTTTTACGGTCTGCGCGGGAAGAAAAGCAGCTGATATATTCAATGTTTTTCCTTTTCTCCCAGACCAGTACCTATTGAAGTTGAAGGTGTGCATAAACTCTGAAAACATAAAACTACTATTTGTGTAGTAAAATAATAAATCATCATCATCATCAGGTCTTTCTAGTCTCCACTCCAGGAGTCTCTGTACTACCAGAGCAATATACTAGCCTGAGTAGTCAGAGGATTTGGCCTACACTCTCCACGCTGGCCAGACGGGTTGGAGAGGTCTCTTTGATGTTAATAAGCTTTGTTTAGCTTGTGTTTCCTTAGTCGCCTTTTACGACATCCGCGGGATGACTTGGAGTGGTCCTATTCTACTCTGCCGGGAACCACACGGCGGAAATAATTTCTTTCTTTCTTTTTTTTAATTATGGCTTCCACCGAGATTTCAGTGATTCTGCCAATGTCTAGTATAATGAGATACTAAATATCGGTGTGTCGATATACGGTATGTGGCATCAAAGATGGCGTATGTTCTTTGGCTGCCTCGTGGGAGATTTTGGCGACAAATCTATACGAGTCCATATAACAGTCTACTTTAACTATTTCACAAATTGTTCTCGAGCACGAGCATTTATAACACCAAACTACACCAATTTCATATTATAAAGTCCACTTAAATCAATTTGCAAAATTGTATAAGGCAAACGACAACTGAACCCTTGACTTCCCACCAAAAACTCCGAATTACTATTTGTGTAGTAAAATAATAAATATTGAAGGACGAAAACTATCGATACTACCCTTCAATCGCTCATGACTAAAGCCATCGATTAAGAATTGACGCTGATAACATCTGACGTATCAAGGGCTTGATTCCGGTTACTGTCAGACACCCACATCTTACTCGGATTTCTTGATGAGCCTTTAACCTTTAACCTACGTGTTTATGTATACTATTCTATAATATAAGCTAAAGTTAAGTTTTTACTAAAATAAGACTTGTGCTGTTTTCATGAGGTAATAACAAACATTCATAAATCCCTTACAGTCTTTTACATTTAATATTCAATGATAATATATAAATAAATAGATATAAGCAGATCAGACAGATTTGTACTAGCCCCACATGTAAATTTGTTTCGTAGGATATTAACTCTACGATATTATATTATATAATAGAGAAAGGATACTTAATAGAATAGATAGGCTACGCCGTGTGATTCCCGGCAGAGAAGAATATAGGACAACTCCAAATCTTCTTGTGGATGTCGTAAAAGGTGACTTAGGGAAGCTAAACAAAGCTTTTAAACATCAAAGAGACCTCTCCAACCCGTCTGGCCAGCGTGGAGAGTGTTGGCCAAATCTTCTGACTGCTCTTGCTAATATATGGCTCTGGTGTTCAAAGAGGGTCGTGCTCCTGCACTTAAAAAGACCTGATGAATAGGATACTTTAATTAATAGATAAACATATCGTAAAAACCCCATCCAATCTGAAAAAATCTTTTTACATCATAAACTGACCAAGCATCGAACCTGAGACCCTACAATTCGACGGCGCTTGCAGTACCACTAATCCAAGGTCATAAATACATAGTGCCTTTGTGAAAAAGTCTTACCTAGGAATACCTAAATAAAAAAGGAAAACAAAATTTTCGATATTTGTGTTAACATCGACAATGACACGTCACAAGCCATCGACAACTCAATCACGACACCTGACGCGACTTTCTAACACTACTCGGAATACGACACTCCACAAATAGGCTTTATGTGCTAGCTTTCATCACCATATCGCCCTGAAAGCACGGCTTTACTCACGTTTTATTACGTCGGATCTGCCGACTAGTTTCTACTACTAGTCCGCAGATCCGACGTAATAAAACGTGAGTAAAGCCGTGTTTTCATAATGAATTTATCTCGCGTAAGTTTTAATATTATTACCATATCGCCCTCTTATATAATAGTCTGTTTTCTATTATAATGAAAATAGTATTTTTTTTTTAAATACGTCTGTTTTTTTGGAAATTAACTTCGATTCATCTATATCCACACGTACCCACAAACTTACAATATCGTCACATTACTGCAAAAACCGCTAATGTGACATTTTATCGAAATTGCTTTTCTTACAGTTTAAGCATCAGTTTTTAATGCTCTACAAACTATTAAAACCCATTTTTACCAAGGAGCATTCGTTACAAAGATAGTTTTTGTATAAGGTTACTTAGTGCTAATTTTTTGGTTCGATATACAAGTAAAATCTAAAATATGTATGATAATTTTTATGTTTCATGTTTTTTCTCCAAGTAAAACCAGTTATCTGTACATTGCGTTTTTTTGCAATGTCACTTAAGTTAATAATTGCAAATTTTGCACTGGAAATAAGTTCCAATGTCCAATATCTGATATTTGCAAAAGGTCATAGTTACTACATCATTTGTTATATAGCCCGAAAAAAAATGAAAAACATCTTTAAAACTTTTTTCCAGACAATATTCGTTTCAATAAAACTGCAAATTATACATCCAATAAAGCATGCAGTAACTTTATTGGTTTTACCTGTTACCTTATTTCTATTGAAGAGAAACTTTATACAGCAGAACTGACTAAGTGTGCGTTCGAGCTTCACTCTGATCACTAATACCTAACTTCATTCAGTCGCGACACACGCGCCTCAATTTGCGGTTGATGCGCACATGATTTTTTGATAAATTACTATTTATTATTAATTTCCAAAGTACAACAACTGCCTGCCCGGTAGATGCAGTTATCAGGTCGCTATTTTCTCATCCCCAAACTATCCAAGCAAGGGGTCGATCCCACTATTTCCATTATGCATTTCCATTGATAGAAATACTGGAACAGAGTCTCCCACTATTTCCATTGCAGGCAGCAGCGGCAAAAAAACGCTATATCACCTGACGTGCACATAGAAACTATTTATTTAGTTTTAGGAAGGTTTTGCTCTCGTTTATTTTCAAGTAATTTTATTAATCAGTAATTTATCAGGCTGTCAATAAATGTTAAGTTGGAAACAGAGTCTCAAATAATACAGCTGCGCGTTTTTTTTGTCGCAATAGAAATAATGGTATATAATTTTTATAAAACGTTAGTCCCACTATTTCCATTTTGTATTTCCATGGAAATAGTGGGATCCACCCCAGGCAAGTAGCTTCCCAAATACCTTCATCCCGTCCCTTCAGTCCAACAAACTCCTACTCTTCCCTCGCTTAAGATTTTGATGGGTAGCAGCGTTGAAACCGGTAGTTGCCTAAAACACTGCGCTCACCAATCCAAGTTAGGCATTAGCATTCAGCTTAGATAAGGTGAAAACGTTCGATAAGGTTTAGAACCGGAGTCGTCTATTGAAGTCAACTTCTTAAGGGCTTTTTGATAGATTTTGCAATTGGATTTATTGCTTTTTGTCCCAAAGAAGTATTAGAACATTAGTCACAACAGTGATGATGATGATGATGTTATGAGGATAATAGTACAAGTAACAGGTCTAGCACGGGTTATTGTGCGTTCCCCACCAAAGAAACCCCCTATTTTCCAAGGCACGTTCCTTAATTTCTAGCAAAATTGGGATTCCAAGAGTCGATACTTCAGTTTAGTTCTTCAGTCATTTGGAGGATATGGCTAAGTCACAAGTCTATTCACACATGAAGTACTGAGCAGGCACATCCAAATATCATGATACTATTTCCACTTAAATCGGTCCAAAGGATCTGGGAAGTTTCAGTTTCAAGGATAAGGTCTTACGACGAATCTGACTCGGCTAGGCAGCGTTCAGGAATCTCCGCAGTGTCTTCTCGTCCGAAATACCTCAGTGATTAAAGTGTCTATAATCAATGTGTGTTACCAGTTATCACATACGGGTCCGAAACGTGATCCCTTACTATGGGTCTCATAAGAAAAATCAAGATCACTCAAAGAACTATGGAGAGCGCTATGCTCGGATTTTCTCTGCGAGACAAATCAGATACGAGGAAATCCGTAGAAGCTTTAATGTCACCGACATAGCCCAGCGGATCAGCTCTTTGAAGTGGCAGAGGGCAGGGCATATAGCACGCAGAACCGATAGCCGATAGGGCAGAAATGTCCTTGAATGAAAACCACGTACCGGCAAGCGCAACGTTGGACACCCATCAACAGTTGGTCAGACAACCTGATAAAGGTCGCAGGAAGGCACTGGATGCAAGCTGCTTTGATAAGAGGGACAAGATAATAGACAATCATAAGTCAATAACATCTTGACGAGTTGTAAAATGGCGCAGATAAAAAGTTAGGTTAATTAAGTTTTCCTTTCTTTATTAATAAAAACTGTGTGACAAACTAATGTCAACTTCTACAGCAAAAAGGAAGTATTTGATCATCACCTTTGGAAATCTTGGAACAATATCACGGATGCTTTCACTCTTTTTAGAGCAGAACAGGGCGTAATTGGGTTTCATATGACAGCATCTTAATCGGAACCTAGTGATGAAGAAGAGTACTCAGAAAAAAATATTACAATGTTTTTTTTTTGTTTAGTAACCTGCTCTTGCTGGAAAAAAAAATGTTTTTTATAACAAACATACCGGTTTTAAATAATTTAAATTAGTTTCTATTTAAGAAAACAGTTTAAAAAGTTAGTCTTATGTACTTACTTTAACAAAATTAGTACTGTCACTAATTACAAAAGATGTTAAGCTACATTTATCAGGGTTTTTTTCATTTTTCGTACAGATAAAACCGGATATGTTACTGACAAAGGCATCAAATCTCGAAAACTAACGATATTTTTTTATTATTTTTGGAGACTTAGTTAATTTGCATATAAAATAAAGCTTAATTAGGAAAAAATGCAGGAGTAGATGCTTTACTTAGTGAAATATTTGAAAATGTAGTTATACAGCCAAAACCAGTTAAGTGACATAAATTACGAGACATCACATTTTGAATTGCGTTTTTATTGTCCATTAAAATAGAATTGAGTATGTTTCATGAAATAATTTTAAACAATGATAAATAAAGCTTCAAATGACATTAAATAACTATATAAATGTCCAAGCTTTCATACAAAAAATTATTCTCAAACCTTTAAATTAAGTTTTCTCAAAATGTGATTTTTGCACATTAGCGGTTTTTGCAGTAATGTGACGATATAAGAAGGATAGAAATTTCAATGTTATCTGGCAATAAGAAAGTAAAATACTCAAATGAATCGTAAAATAGCAACGGTTTAGATATTTGCGGTGATTAACTAGTTCTAGTCAATTGCATTGCGGTGAATGTGTGTCAAGCTACGGACCATCGATAACTTGATTACGACACCCGATGACTTCCTAACATCACTCCACATCCATCACAGATCCTTGGGCAACTCAGCCCGTTAATATGAACAACTAGGAACTTATGCTGGAGAAAAAACATACAAATTGTCCGGCCGATTGATCACTTTCGAAAGGGAATATCAATTTATTTTTATCATATTTCCACCATTATTCCCATAGGAAAAGTTATTCATATGACGAGGTCAGTCACCCCTTTAAGGATCAAACAGGGTTTTATTGAAATAATACATAGACGGATTGTAGTTCAGTACAAATTTAAGCATATACATCTTTGATATATAGCCTCATTTATAAGCTGTCCGAGCCCAGTTCGTATCAGGTATGCAAACTAATACGATTATCGATTTTCCCTCGAGCGAGTATCGATATCGATAAGTGCGTTATCGCCGACTCGTTACCTCTGGAATCGAATTTAGTTGTCACTTTGAATGTTAAGCACTTTTAAATCTTATGTAGGTACTAGTATCTTGCCGTGAACTTAAACCTCTTGAACTTTTAAATCCTATCCTAAGTTCGTTTTAAACTTTGACCCCGCGAACATGAATAAATAAAGATATGCAAACTAATACGATTATCGATTTTCCCTTGAGCGAGTATCGATATCGATAAGTGCGTTATCGCCGACTCGTTAACTCTGGAATCGAATTTAGCTGTCACTTTGAATGTTTATCACTTCTGAATCTTCTGTACTAGTATTTTGCAGTGAACTTAAACCTTTCGAACTTTTAAATCCTATTCTAACTTCGCCGTAATCTTTGACCCCGCGAACATGAATAAATGCAAACTAATACGATTATCAATTTTCCCTCGAGCGAGTATCGATATCGATAAGTGCGTTATCGCCGACTCGTTACCTCTGGAATCGAATTTAACTGTCATTTTAAATGTTTATCACTTCTGAAGAGAGATTTTTTTTTAAATCTATACTTCTGATCTTCTATAGGTACTAAGATTTTGTCGTTAATAGAATTTTATCTATCCTAACTTCGTTGTAAATAAAATATAAATAAATAAAAGAATATTGACAAATGACACAGATTGAGCTAGCCCCAAAGTAAGTTCAAGACTTTTTTGTTTGATTTTCGTGCGTAAAGCACGGAGGAGCTCGAGGTATTTTTATGCCACTTGCGGCCACCGGAGTTGCTTAACATGCGGAATCACTTACCTACTTGGCCATCGGGCTCCGCATGGGATACTAACTCAACGATACTATATTTTATAATATAGAACTACCTTACTTTATTTTGATGCCGATTGAACTTAACTTGAAAATTGTACTAGTAGTACCTACATACGTTTAAAATTTCATCGTATTTCAAACATCGATTCGAGATTAATCTTGAAACGCTCATATCAATATACATACAAAAAATGGTTTTCACCCAAACTCGACTTGAAGACAGCTGGCTTCGTTAGCAATGAACCTTTTACTGTAATTATTACACCATATCACAGCACATTGGGGCTTTTTTACGTTTCTTTACTTACATTATATAGGGTGTTTGTTATATATGTCACTGGAAAATAACAAGAACCGAAGAAAAAAGGAAAATCAGGGGCTATAAGCACGTGAACAATTCAACCAATCAGCGTATACATTACCTTCGTCGAATCATTTAAGTGCAAGTGGCCGTAAATTAATCAATTTACTAAAATACATACGTTAAATAATACATTTTAAATGCCGTTTATGATTTTTCGAAAGTTGATTAATTAACTCGCAAATTGATCAATTTACGATTCTTGTTCTTTTTCGCTGACATATATGTATTAAATCTACATGTAACGTGCCGTATACAGGGGCTCGTGTTTCGATAACTCGATACTCTCGTTAGCTCCGGATTTGGGAGTTGCCTCGTGGGAACACACAGCTGTATCGTGGAGATGTACTGGCTTTTGTTACAGAGTTTGACTCACTTAAGCAAATATACTTTTACGTTGAAACTATTTTTATATCTCAGCAATGATTATGTATAATATAACTGTGTGATAAATAAATAAAAATTGCGAGGTCTGTATCTTATAGAGCTATATTTTCACTATCGTTAACTCAGGATGAATAAATGGGATCAGCAAGTTGCATCCTGTATGAAACAGCTGCTTTTATTACAGTATTTTTATAGTTTATGTAAAATAGGTACCTAAATTAGTATTTAACGTCATCAAATCATCGATATAATAATGTAAATAAATCATTCTATCAATACTCGCACTATACACTGTGAAGTTGTTCTATACGTAGTTAAAGCCGCGTGGTTCCCGGCAGAGTAGAATAGGACCACTCCAAGTCTTCCCGTGGATGTCGTAGAAGGCGACTTAGGAAACACAAGCTAAACAAAGCTTACAAACATCAAAAAGACCTCTCCAACCCGTCTGGCCAGCGTGGAGAGTGTAGGCCAAATCCTCTGACTACTCTCGCTAGTGTATTGCTGTGGTAGTACAAAGAGGGTCGTGCTCCTGCAGTGGAGACTGGAAAGGACCTGATGGATGGATATACGTAGTTCTATGTAAAGCAAACAATCTCACAATTACTTAATTATGTTTTTCAAGTGAATAAAGAAATATCATCGGTAACAACGGTCCAAAAACGAATTATTATTTAAATCCCTGAACCAAGAAAGGAGTCAAGACTGAAAAGGGATCAAAGGAAAAGCAAGGAAACAGCAACGAAGGCAGTCCCAAACCATACGCTTTAGAAGCAATAGATCGACGTACAAGTATTTAGATCGAAATAGAAAACCTTTTAGAAGAAAATATTTTTTTTAAATGATCCCTTTAGTAGATATTAGAACTGAAACTACCTGAAGAATCTGTGTGACAATATAAAGATCTAAATCCATATCATTTTGAATTTTGTCAATTGAATCAGTTCATTATTAATGCAACAATGGACTCAGATGTGCAGAGTTGATTTCATTTATACAATTGCGTGAACTGAGGTGTGAATTTTGAGGAACAGGTGCAAAGATTGTGATCAATGAATATTTTATTTTAATTTTATACAAATGATACATTCCTATAAAGTGATAAGTGATGATTACGTGTATGAATCAGTTTAATAAGAAACTCTATTGTTAAACGTAGACAAAATAGAAGAATTTGTAGAACATTGTGCGTAGAAACATATATCCAGCAAAATAGGTGAATATATTGGTCGCAAAATATAGTAACTTACAATAGATGCAAGATGAATCCCAAAAATAATAAAAAACTTTAGTCTGTGGTAATTAAAATTCGTCACTGAAGTCAAGTTACTAAAAACTAAATAAAGACAAAAAATCTGCAATCGGCGAACTCCAAAGAAAAGTGCTTGAGAAAAAACTTTAGGATTTTGTGATAAAGTTATAAAAATAGTGAAATTGAAGTAACTTCTATTGTGACTCATTGTTAATCTGAGAATAGTGTGGAAGATTCATAAAGTGATAATATTAAGGTCCGATAAAACTGTGGAGTTTAAGTGACTAGTGAAAAAAAAACTTAACGTCGAATAAACAAAACTTGGTATCATAAAAGATGTATTCAGTGTAGACGAAGCACCAGGATTTCATAATAATAGTGAAGTTGAAATGATCAACATGAAAGTGCCAATGAATCGTGAACTACACTTAACAGTCTAATCTTATGTTATTAAAGAGATGTTACTAGGATTTCAAAATCATAGTGGAGTTGTAGTGACAAGTGAGGTGAACCAACATGAACGTGCCAATGAAGGGGGGCCCAGCCCCGACGGTGGCGGTGGTGCCAGTGCCGGAGAGCGAAATGGACGCGTTGCTGCTCGGAAGGACAGCGGTGAGGACCTTTGATCAGTACATGAGAAATGTATGTATGTCTTTTTACTAATTACACTAACGCTTTGCAGTGAAATTGTTCAAGAGCTTTAATTCCTTTCTTTTTTCTTATTTGGGATTTTGCAAGGCAACTCAAGGTTACGGTAGTGCATTTTCAGCTTGATCAATAATTTTTTGCACGATGCTTCTAGATTTAGAGTAGATACTAGTAATATTTGACGAATTATTTATTACTTCCGCTTTGATTTTTATTAGAATCAACTCTGTATCGGTCTATCTTATAAAGATAAGATAAAGAGATAAGTCATCTCTTTATCTTATCTTTATAAGATAGACCGAATCAATAACTTATTAGGTATCCCATAGCAAGTAAATTAATTCAGTAAGTACTTTAGACATTTTGAGTTTGCACATAGTTATTGCCATTGTCGAACTTATCCTGTGCATTATGCAAATCATCAAAAAAAAAGAACACGGAAGACAAGCTCTGTAAATATATTTTTTAAACATCTAATCCTTAGCTTAGATTAGCGCCACCAGTTACTGTATAATTTTACTACCAAATCAATTTGAAAAAAATCTACTTCAATATTCCGGTAGTGAAAACCAAAAGTCATTTTAGGTATTTATGGTTTTACTTTTTAGTTATTATGCATTATTCAAATAAAAGAACTTCTTTATTTGAAATTGTGATAATGGAGAATAGTATTTGGACAAATCACACAGATTGAGCTAGCCCGAAAGTAAGTTCGAAACTTGTGTTATGGGATACTAACTCAACGATACTATATTTTATAATAGATACTTATAGATAAACATCCAAGATCCAGGTCAATTTGGAAAAGATTATTTTCCATCTTGACCTGACCGGGGATCGAACCCAGGACCATCCGTGTCGCAGGCAGGCGTGTTGACCGCTGCGCCACGGAGCTCGTCAACTACTGAATTTGATTTATCAATTGAACTAATTTCGTAGTAAAATAAATAAAATGATGATTTGAGCTAGCTGACTGATCTAAGTCTTCTAATTTTCAAAACTTGTAAAGCCGTTGTCATCTCTGAATCACGTTCACATATTTTCACCAGTTTAAAAATAGCCCTGTATCGAGCGATCCTAAACTCCTTCTCGGCTTCTAGCCTTAGAGAGTAAGGATTTTTGGACAATCTCGCATTTCAATCTCTTGGGATTTTATGCGTTGAGATTTGAACTGCTTTTTGTGGTCATTGTATTTTGTATAGTTTAGCGTTTGATTTTTTATTAACGACTATTTGTGACGTTTCTTTTTATTTGTAAGCAGATATGCCATAAAAGGTTTTTGGCATGCCGAAAACCGAAAACTCTGTCCCAAATGTCAAACTTGTAAACCATGTCAAATCCGATTCAAGGTATTATCACTATTCATAGGTATTTCAAATAGAAACCCACTAATACAATACTTATAGACTAAATATTAATTATTATTATTTACAAATAGCAACAATAAAAATCATTGAATTTTTTCAATGGCATAAATAGACTTTTTTCAGTTTCTCTGAAAAATACCTAGGCCTATATATTTTTTTTTTTCATAAATTTTTATTCTTATATTTCAAAATACAGCAGCAAAACCAAATTTTATGGACTCTGAGTTTCGCATAGCGCAATTGAAAGTTAAGTGCTGTATAGCATTTCTGCACACGATAGAAAGTTAAGTAATGACTCAAGTTGATTTGAGCTTTCCCGACTTCATTGAGTCTGTTGTCGAACTTGCCTGACTTAAAGTTGTCTTGTTGAATCTGTTGTAACTTTATGCCAGTGTTACGACAATATCCTGAGGGTCAAATGCTTTTAAAAATAAGACTAAATTTGTATTAAACGTATATAATGCTATTGTCAAAATATAATTATGTTAAACATCAGTCAGAAACTCCTGTAAAACCGAGTTCCACTCATAAAGCAGCGTATTAATCACAGGCGCTTTATAGCCAAAATATCTGTCAGGTGTGTAGAAAAACGTTGTATGATTTCTCGTGAGCTATTTTAATCGTAACAACACTCGTTTTTTTTCTCAAAATGCAAATTGAATCATTATATACTACCGACCACCGAGTTTCGTACTTAATCATTATTAAAAGTTAAGTGCCGTATAGCATTTAGTAACTCGATGGAAAGTTAGGTAATGGTGCAACTTTAGCTGAACTTCGCCGACCTAATAAAGTGGGCTTATTCAATTGAGTCTGTTCGCTCTTAGTAATTGTTATGACAGAGTCTTTTCATGACAAAGGAAATAAAATAAAAAACAAAATATATGAATAAAACTTTTAAAGATAACTTAATGGTATTTTTGCGGTGGTGGGTTAGGCTACTGGTTTGGGTATTAGTTTGAATAATCTTTTAGGGATTTTTTACCTTTACATTTGCATTTTTGTGCTAAAAATTTTTATTCTTCACTTTTTTTTTCTTTTCTTCCACGCTGGTCTGGAAGAAAAGAAAATAGGTAGAATGTACCAGCTGCTACTCTTCCCGCACAGATTGTAAAAGCCGATCCAGGGAATGGTCGTCAGGAATCATGTCAATAGGCGATGCGGCTAGCAACCCGTCACTATTTTAACTCCATTCGCATCTACAAGTCTACCAACGTGCTAAACGTGGCGTGTTTGACAGACCTGCAAGCCTCTTTGCTAACTTTTGACAACTACGGTGTACATCATTTTCATGGCAACTTTAATATTCATTACGGCTTCAGTATGAATGACTATTTTTATTTAAGATATGAAAACCGTAATGGATGCTAAAGTGACAATCAAATCGTTGTACACCGAGTTAGCAATCCTGCTGGGCTCTGTCTACCCGGCAAGGGAGGAAGTATATCTGTATGTATGTCAAAGTTATTTTCTGCAAGTACATTCAATGATCTTTATTCATACAATGCGCTACAATGTTTGACGTCATATTTTATATCGGTCCAATCACAAAGAATGTTCACTAAGATATACTCGTACATCTATTTTTATTGATAGACGCGTCATATTTATAGACTTGTACAGTTAGTACAAATTCAAAAGTTTTTACGATGAGTTTCAGTTTTAAATAAATTTCATTTATTTACTTATTTCAGTGGCAAAAGGTTTGTTTGTTTGTAAACACTATATTGCACATACACATATAAACAATATAAAATATAAAAGAGGACATAAAACTGAAAAAAATGTGCACAATGGAGGACTTATACCTGGAGGGGATTTCTTCCAGTCAACCAAGCATCTGAAAGAAGACATAAGTTGGGTTAAGTGAGGCAGAGGTATAAGATTAAAAAAAAGAGACAATTATGAAACACTATAAATATTAAACACACTAGGTATTTTCTTTTACGAAATAATTATGTCAACTTGCATTGTAAGTAATTACCAAAAAATGCATCATGTCAAGTCTTCTAGTGTACCCGTAGATGTCGTAGAAGGCGACTTAGGAAACATAAGCTAAACAATGCTTATAACCATCAAAGAAACCTCTCCAAACCGTCTGGCCAGCGTGAAGAGTGAAGGCCAAATCCTCTGACTTCTTGAGCTAATATATGGCTCTGGTATACAAAAAGGATCGTGCTTCTGTAGTGGAGACTTAATAAGACTTGATGATTATGATGATGATGCATCATGTCACAGTTGTATATTCATAAGAGAAAAACCTTATCCGTCTTATTATATAACGAGGACTAACTTGGTACCTTGTTAAACCAATATCCAACCAAAATAAATAGATGATGTCAAATTACTAAATGTTGACTTATTTTGGCCGGATAATGGTTTAAACCAGGTACTAAAGTTAGTCCTTGTTTTATAATAAGACAGTTTATGTTTAATATTTTTGGTCAATCAAAAACATAAAGAAAGGTCCTAAAGTTATAAAAAGAAGCTCAATCTTAACTGTGCCACCGACGGTCAAGAAAATGGAAATAAAACGTAGAACTCACGTGGAGCGGGTTCCGTAAATGCCGAATTCAAATGTTGTAGGTAGTATAAATAAATATATATGGACAAATCACACTGATTGAGCTAGATTGAGTATGATTGAGTACGTTTTACAATAGGCACTCTTCTCAAAGTAAGACGCAAGTTTACTACTATACTAGCGTCATGTAGTGGAGTTTTAGTGAACTATTTTCCGTAAGTGAACGTATTATAGAATTCTTATTAGTTTTTCTGTATTCCACAAACATGAACTATATTTGTTTTTTCATAATTATAGGCTCAGTAGTTTTGGAGATCAGATTCACTGATAAAATTAAAATTGTTTATTTAATGATTAGTGTAAACTAGCTAAGAAAGCAACCGGGAACATTCTTGAAATCAAGAAGAAAAAAGTCTCAAGAATTCCTAACCTTTTTCAGAATTCCTTTCTCGGATTAAGAAATAAAAGAAAATCCTACTATTTTAATATTGATATACCCTTTGTCTTACCCTCGAGCCTCGAGGGCTCTCGCTCAAGTACTGTTGGTAAATTACTCAGAGTACGTATTTAATGAAATGGTACATAATGTGCTAAGAATAAAGAAAATAAGATTTTCAATTTTACTCTCTTTGTCTCTCACACGCTTTCTGTCTCTTTCTATCATTTAAGTGTATTCCCCGTTTCATCTTTAGCTCGAGTGTTTTAGAACCCGGGGTCCGCTTTTGGCTGTTTTTCTCCACTTTTTTCGGCATCCTTGGTTGTAAGACATTAGCACACATTTCCATTTCCATCAGGCAAGATGGGGTCCACCAGGGGTCAAATGCATGCAATCCCAACTTCCTAATTAATATTATAAATGCAAAAATGAGTTTGTTTGTTTGTTACGCTTTCACGCCATGAAATTTTGCATATACATAGGTAGGGTACTGAAAAAGACATAGGATACAAATATCTTGCGAGCAAAGACGCGGGCAACAGCCAGTTGATTCATAAAAAAAAAACGTTCATCGCACATAGAAGTTTTTTCTTCAAAGATTAAACAGTATACAACCAACAAAAACAGCATCTGACAAACCTTAACAAATTAATAATCCCTAATTAAGACAAAGTAAACAATTAACCTTTTTCATAAAGCAAGTTAACAAAAGTCTAATAAAATTGTCTTTATTTTTCTACATAAGCGGTAGTCCGGAACAAAAACATTTTTATCATAATACTATCTAAAGACGATGCCAATGTATTATAAAATTTGATTCAAATTGGAAGAGTGGTTTGTACAAGTCGAACGGCAAGTGAAAATCGATATTTCAAATAAATTATTGTGATATTAAAATTATACATATACCTGTAACGCTAATATAAGGGTCTGGCTGCACAGAGAAGTTTGTGCTCCTGCAGTGGAGACTGATGATGTAGACAGTAAAATTGGCATTTTTTATATCAACAAATTACACAAATTGAGCTAGCTTCACAGTAAGTTGTAAACTTGTGTCGTGAGATATTTTATTTTTGTTCCCAGAATTGATTTCATACGAAAAATTGTTAATATTGACGGACTGGGTTGCCGCTTAAAGGGAATGTCAAGGGTTAAGCCAAAATCATATCCCTCCTTTTGACTCCACCGTAGTCCGATGAATATGTAGATGAATTTTTCTTACATTTTAATTTATTGTCGCTTTCTTTGTGTTAACTCGACCACTATAAACTTGTAGCTTCCTTTGTCTTTGGTTTCAACAAAATACAACAGAAATAGTTTGTGATCCTGCAGTGGATACTAAAAAGTACCTGATGATGATGCTGAATACTTTAAATGAATTTTCATACTTTCCATTTTATCGTAAGTTTCTTTGTGTTCACTCGACCAGTGTAAACTTGTAGCTTCTTTTGTCTCTGGTATCTAAAGTCCCGAGGGTCCTCGGGGGACGGCGGATATCTAAACGCCTCACACTTTAGATACAGACAATTTGAATGATAACTTTTCTGACAAATTCTCCAGTAGAAGAACCAGATTGATGTAATTTTATTATACTTGACTTTTTTAACTACGTTATTTTTAGTTTATATAACTTTTTTAACTACGTAAATTCCATTCTAGACGACGCCATATTGAATTTTGTGTAATTTCACATAGACTCCCATGCTGGTTTGGGAGGAAAAAAAAAACACAAAATATACCATCTGTTTTTCTTCCCGCGCAGACCGTAAAAGCTGGTCAAGGGATTGGGCGAAAATCTTAGGAATCACCACATTGGGCGATGCGGTTCGCAACTCAACACTATTTTGATTTCGCTTTCCATCTCAACGCCCACTAATACTTTCAAAGAGGCTGTACACAAATGGTTTTTAGAAAAGTCTTTTTCCTCTTCTTAGCTTTCCCGTTGATAAGTAATCATCCCCTATATGTATATATTTATATATATTTATGTTTTTATAGATATGTATCTAATTATATGTTATATTTTTATTATATTTATGTTGGTATATTTTTAGTTATTTATATTATATTATTTTTTAGCGTATTTATATTATGACACTGTTTTTTTTTATATTCTGGCACTTTATCGCACCACCCACCACCCATTTTTAATTTTCTTTTTGGTCCAAAGGTTTGGCTGGGAGAGAATGCCATATGGCATTAAGTCCACCTTTTGTACACATTTTTTTTAAATTGTGCAATAAAGTTTAAATAAATAAATAAATAAATAATACGCTAAAAGTGGCCTTTGGGTTTTATGACCTTGGGCTCTGTCTACCCCGCAGGGATAAAGACGTGATATATGTATGTATGATTTTACCAGACTGCCCTGACAGGAGAGTTGTGTTTTTGAGCATTGGCAAACTCTGTAATCGAAAATGCATGATGGATTTTAGCTATAATTATAAGATTTCCTTTAATTTTCAGAGTCACGCTATTTTTGGCATCAGATAACAGATAACTACTGATACAATTCTGTAGGGTTTGTAAATTAATAAACAAAAGACATTACAACTCAAGAAGAAGAAGTAACGCTCGAAAAAAAATTTTTATTATAAAATTACTTCTAAGTTTTGAAATAAAACACAAAACTGCAACGGTTTGCAATACCTAAATTGAATAGTGATTCCCCAAAAGCTTCAAATTATTAATATGACGTTGAAGCGACGGGTTGCCAGGTTTCAGTCTCGTAGCTAGATTTCAGTTTTAACATTCACAGCAAAATCACTCTTCATTCACATTCGTGTTTAAAAACTTCTAGATTACTGGCAACGATAAATAATTGCTAGTAGGTTTGACGTTTAATGGTCTTGATTTTTTTTTAAATCGGGCTATATTTTATCATTAACAAGCATCCGAAAACTTCATCAGGGTAAATTATAGCTTATGTTATCCGCAGAAAAAATTGCTTAATATAGGATTATAATAATCGGTTTTGTAATTTTGGGGCCAATTTAATTTTATTTAAAACAAACAAACAATCAAATATAGCCTCTTTAAAATATAAATATAGGTAACACTTTTAATATTTATTACAGCAAAATCACTCTTTGAAATTCACATTTGTATTTTAAAACTTCTAGCTCACTGGCAACGATAATTAATTGCTCGTAGGTCTAAACCTAAGTTGTGAATAAATGTATAGTCTATTAAAACCTAAGTTTTAATAGACTACACATTTTAAAACAGGCCTTAATTAAATATGTAATAGCTGGACCCCATGGTGTTATTAATGGGTAATTAGATATTCGTTTAGTATGTTAAAGGAATCTTACATTTTTCGGTATTAACTAAAATGACTAAAAACTAAATTTCATTAAAATCAAACCTTTATTTTTTGCACGATACGCTTACAGATAGACGAGACGATGACAGAAAGATAAAAAATACCAAAAAAGGTTATTTGCATCTGATATCAATAGTAATGTCCGAACCAGTAACAATGCGGAACTTGCACACAATTTTTTTCAATGTCCTATGAAAAGAGCTCTCAAAAATAGAAATAACAGTGATAAAATCATCTTGATAACCCAAAAACTCTTTGAGATATAAGGGTTTGAAAATTCCAATTTTTCGTCTCGACTTAACGTCCCTAAGAAAAAACAACTGACTAGTGACGTCACTCTTCTAGCAATTGTATGCGTGTTGTGAGGACTTTGTTTGTCAGCTTTGTTACATATTGCGTTTAGGGAAATGGCTTCATAACAAAAATTGCTATAAATTTAAAGAGCTATTTCATAGTAATATAAGATTTTTGAAATTTTCATATTTTTGAAACGGACTTTTCTAACCAATCTTAACTAAAGTTAATGTATCGATATGGGACTGAAAGTGTCCTTAACAGATTTTTCTAGCTAGATGCTAATATAATCAGAAATAGTTTTCAAAATGTACTCTTCATGCAAGTTCCCCATTTCTAAATTTTAAATTCTGCTGGCATCTTCTTCATCCAACGAATTAGCATTACTATCCAACGGGGGAACATAGCCAGTGTTGTTGCTTTCATACCTCACGGGCATAAGTTATTCTAAATTTTGTTTTTATGTCATGAATGTAAAATTTCTCTTTTTTATGTAAATAGTTACTAGTTTAATTCAATACTTTTTAATTTAAAACGTAATATTTGTACTAATAATACTTTAACTTCCTACATTAAGGTAAATTTTAAAGTCTATTTAAACTCCAATTGATCGTAAAGGAAATAAAACGCAAATCAAATGGTCTTCAATTAAAGCTACAGCTGTCTTCAATAGTCCTTATTTCAATACCAAGATTTATGTATCAAAGGGGAGGCTACACCCCTCTTTCCTCCCCCAGAAGTGCCGAGTTGATTTGTAACGTTCTGTTCAATTGACTAAATTTATTGCGAACTCAATTTGGTTATAAAACATTATATTTAATTTCGTCTTTTTTACAACCTTTTCTTTAATTGAGAATGTAACTTCTTTGGCTATATCTCTATAGTCTCTATCATGCCTTTATTTCGACGATTAAGAAATGTCCAATTGTTCAATGATTGGGTGTGAGACGGCTTTGTGGTAGCAGCTAACATGTCTTGTCAGCTTTTGTCATCAAATAGGTAGCTATATGTTTGCTTAATGGGGATGGCAACTGTCACGTTACAGTTTAGTAGGGTTGTTCCGATACAACTGTCAAATGTATGGACTTTTACACTAATCAATATTTTTCTTCATAATCAGACCAAATCTCGTAAAATAAACTATTAAATTGTTTATACTAGCTAGTTTCCCACAAATTGGCATATATATTTTATTGTTACTATAACAAAAAATATTATTGTAGGTTATGTTTGCAAAATATAAAAAAATCTTTTGATAAGGGAACATATAAGCGTTTTATAAATTTTTTTACGAAAGGTTTAATGTTTTGTCACTATTCTTATGCACTAATTAATTGCATCAAAATCTAAAAATAAAGATATTTATATTTTTGTTAAGGATGAACGTACGTAGCGACATCTACAATTAGCTTTGCGCTGCCACCCCTATTATTTTTTTGAGTTGGACACCATTTGTGGTTTTAGGCTAATGGAGTCTATCTATATCTCTATTTATTTATAGTTTACAATGCTTTTTTGATAATTGCATTACTAGTACGAAGACTAAAGTAAATAAATATAAATAAATAAATAAATATATACGGACAAATCACACATATTGAGCTAGCCCCAAAGTAAGTTCTAATGAAAGACTTGTGTTATGGGATACTAACTCAACGATACTATATTTTATAACAAATACATATATAGATAAACATCCAAGACCCAGGTCAATCTGAAAAAGATCATTTTCCATCTTGACCTGACCGGGGATCGAACCCGGGACCATCCGTGTCGCAGGCAGGCGTGATGACCGCTGCGCCACGGAGCTCGTGACTGCTGATTCGAACCCTGACCGCGTGGAATTATATTTTTATTTATTTATTTATTTACTTTAACACACAAAACAGATAACAATCAAATGAATTATCAATATTTAAGCTTAAGTATTGATCTAAATTATAATCCAAAGGATGTGTGCCTAATAGCTTCATTACATCAAGACATATTCCATATCTTATGTTTTAATTTATAAAAGAGTATCTTAATCTCCTTTTAAAAGATAATGCGCTGTTGGAATTTGCATTTGGCTCAATTCTGTGTATAAAAGATATAGGAAATACCTAAAATAGCGATTGCATGACGTAACACTGACAATACAAATACACACACAGAAAATATAAACACACATTTGTTTGGCTGCGGCCATTCGCGAATCTGACAATTCCAGTTTATTGAGTGCGTAAAGGCTTGGGCAGACTGATTGTGATTTTTATTATACAATAGCTGTTAATCAAAAATTTTACATTTTCGAGTACATTTTATAAGTTTGTTGCCTATAACTTTTTAGTTGGTACTTAGTACTCAGCTCTGATAGTTTTCCTTACAACTTCAGTATATATACTACTGCTGTAATTTTTTTCACGTATCTATATATAACCGTTTAGCAGATAGTGGGGGGAGACACTTACCTCTAACAAAAATTCGCACTTATAAACCAAATATTTCGGAAACTTAATTTGTATGGGAGAGAGGCGAAAATTGTTTTCAAGATTTTTTTCTACCACTTTTTTGGCATGATTAATATACATACCCATACCAAATTACAGCTTTCTAGTACTTAAAGTCTGTGCGTAAAACCGCGGACGGACAGACAGACAGACAGACTTGGCGAAGCTATAAGGGTTCCTTGTTTACTACGGAACCATAAAAACGAAAAAAAATTGACAAAATATTTTTTGTCCATTTTTTCGTTCCGCAATTTAGTTCCCAAAAGTTGTTTAAACCGACGGGCTTACTACATCCCTTTAAGGTAAAAAAGAAGGTATATTTACGCCTCAGAATAGTAAAAATATCCATAATGAGTCTTCTGTCATTTTTTTAAGCATCGAACTGTGTCCAAAGACGCGGCATAATCCCCCGCGCCCGCGCGTTTCACACCCGCTTAGTGTTGCTAGATTATAAGTTTTTAACATACACTTGGGGAAAATTATAAATATTTGTGTAATTGTCTGGATTAGGTTAATGTGATATTTTTGAACCAAGAATATAATATATAACTTCTAAATCCTATAATTAATTAATATTTAGTTATTTAAAAAAAAAATCTTCCATGCTGGTTTGGGAGAAAAGAAAAACATAGAATATACCAGCTGTTTTTCCCGAGCAGACCGTAAAGCCGGTCAAGGGATTGGGCAAAAATCTAAGGAATCACATCAATAGGCGATGCGGCTAGCAACTCATCACTATTTTGATTCCGCTTTCCACCTTTACGCCCAATATGATGCTAAAAGTGGCCAAGTCTTATGACTTTCGGCTCTGTCTACCTGACAACATTTCCTGGGAACCACATTAACAACACCTGAGTTAATTTGTTAGTTTTGATATGCCCAATTGTCTGTGTTATTGTGCCAAGTAATATCTAATTAGTGCCTCCCTTATATAATATGTTACTGGGCACACCCGATTATAAGACATACTAACTATTTTGTCATAAATCTTTAGGGCCAACTAGTTTGGCCTAAGATTGACTGATTTCTGAATATTTTTTCGAATTGTTTAGTTGCTATTGGTTGGTAAAGATGACTAAAAAGACCTCATTTTTGAAATCAAGATGGCGCACCCAATTTTTTATGCAAAATCGACATATGTGTAGTTGTGTAGGTTTTTCGAGGTGTAGAATTCGAAGAAGCGACTTCACATGAAAAATCGACATAGGTGTCATTTTATAGGTTTTTTTCGGGGTGTAGATTTCAAAAATGGCTTTATTTTATGGAATCCAAGATGGTGGACGCGACATTTCGTGAAAAAAACATGGATGTCGTTGTATTGTTTTTTTTTTGGTGTAGATTTCGAAAATTACCACAGTTTTGGGAGAGTTCCAAACTGGCGCGAAAAGTCACTTTCGTCATCTTGGATTCTTAAACTGACTTCATTTTCAAAACCTTCCACCCGAAAAACCCATATAACGATACTCATGTAAATTTTGTATGAAAGGTCGCGTTCGCCATCTTAAATGCTAAAATTGACGTGATTTTCGAAATCTACACCAAGAAAAACCAACACAACGACACCCATGTCGATTTTCACGAAATGTCGCATCCGCCATCTTGAATTCCAAAACTAACGTCATTTTTGAATTCTACACCACAAAAACCTATAAAACGCCATCCAAGTCGATATTTTTATGAAAAGTCTCCTCCTTCAATATGTATTCCAAAAATTACGTTACTATGGTGCTCGATGCCCCCTTAAAGCTACTAAAAAGATTTTAATCATATTCAAATTCAGTTCTTCCTAGGTCAAACTAGTTTATCCTAAAGATATCAGGACAAACCTAGTTTATCTTGAAATCGGGTTTGGCCGGTAACATAAATATATAATGAAAACCTTAACTTCAATACTTACCTACTTAAAGTTTTCTTTATTAAATAGCTAAATTGACTAAATGCATGATGCCTTAAAACGTAATAATTAGTTAGGTATATTATAGTATACTACTTCCAAAAATTTAATCATAAAATCCAGTTTTTCTCACATACTGGGTAAAAATATTTTATAGAACAGCAACACTTTACAATGAACGTCATATGGATTGGACATTGTCTTTGGCAAAATATTATTTGTAAAATTAAATCTGTAAATGATTTATATAGCTTGTAAATGTTCTAATTATACGTGAAATGTGATCCCGTAATTTTTGTTGTTACGTCTAGTTGCATTTCTGCATGTGGGAACCGCACACGACGGCATAATTAAATTAAAATTGAAGAGCGCCGACACGTTAGCCGGCCGCCATGACAAATGTCAATTGACGATCCATGAGCGTATCTCAGGTCATTTGAGCGTATCTTTTTCTTCCTCAGTTTTATACGCCAATGCGGATTCTGGATATTTTACTACTAGATTTACGCACTGTATACGAGGTATCTCGATGGTACGGTATGTGCATTCATATGCATTTTATATTATTGTGTTCTTGTTTTAAATTGTTTTTCGGCCGATATAAAGAGTCGAAGTTTATTAACTAACATTTTTGTTTTATACGCAATATTTGCTGTCTGCCAATTATGATATCTTATGATTAAATACATAGGAATACCAACATCGATTAACCCACATTACTGCTCAGGTAGCTGTAACGCGTCAGCGCACATATAGATAAAATCTTATTGCTCGTCAATAGATAATGTGAGACTATATGTGCTCAGATAAACGTTAACACGCGATACATACACTTACCTAAGCAGTTTCTTATCAATTAAAATTGTAAGTTGACGTCGCTTGAAGAAAATGCGCTGTGCAGTTTGTTGCCTCTTCAACTGCTCTTCGCTTTGGAAGCGGCCTAAACTTAGCAATAAGTTAATTATTGTCGTCAACATTTTTTTTTGTTGTGAATTTTGTGAATTCATATAGCAATTAATAAGTGTTAAAAGAAACCTATCCTAATCTTAACTTCCCTACTAATATTATAAATGCAAAAGCGTGTTTATTTGTTACGCTTTCACGTTCTACCTACTGAACCGATCATCGTGAAATTTTGCAAACACATAGGTTGGGTACTTAGTAGGACATAGGCTATATATTATGTGGGCAAAGCCGCGAGTAACAGCTAATATTATATAAACATTTCAAATCTTGAAATCCTCAAATATTAATGTCAGTGCAGTCAACTGATACATTTATATTTGGTTCTGCAGTATATTAGGTTTGTTTTTTTATCTATGTGTAAGAACCTAGTGTTAGATTTTTCAAGCTGCCTAAAGGCATCTAACACTGCTTAACGTGCTTTTCGAAGCACGGAAGAGCTCAAACATTGTTACGCCACTAGCAGTGCTTAACATGCAGAATTGCAAATAATATTCACACCCGCTGAGCAATCATACATACATATTATCGCTCGGTCAATAACGCCTCATCGACAGAGATAACGTTATATCTGTACTCAGCCTAACGCCGCGCCGTCGCGCAACATCAATGGCAGTGCACTCAACTGGTTTATATTTGAATCCGCTGTGTTTTGGTGAGTGGGGAATATAATTTGAATTCAGAGATTTGGGTATAAATGTACTGTGAAATTCCCAAGTTTCAACACAGGAAAGAACCCGACTGTAAAAAGCCTGTTTGTATTACTGCATGAATAATAACACTCTACATTTCGTCAGGAATTGATAGAGTACCCACGTTCCGAAGTACTGTACAAAATGTACCTGCTCTAAAGAGGAGTGTATATTCTGAAAACATTTTATTTTTATTTTACACTAGCTAATACCCGCGGCTCCGCCCGCGTGATATATAGCCTATGTCCTTCTCAGTACCCTAACCTATGTGTATGCAAAATTTCATGATGATCGGTCAATAGAAACGGCGTGAAAGCGTAACAAACAAACTCACTTTCGCATTTATAATATTAATTAGGGTACTCCTAACAAACGAGACGCTTTGAAGCGCTTTTCACTCACCCGGTCAATACCGCTTCATCGACAAATAACGCTCGATGTGTACTCAGCCTAACGCCGCCGCGCAATATCAATGGCAGTGCACTCAACTGGTTTATATTTGAATCCAGTGTGTTTTGGTGAGTGGGGAATAAAATTTGAATTCAGAGATTTGGGTATGAATTTACCCTGAAATTCCCAAGTTTCTACACAGGAACCCAACTGTAAAAAGCCTGTATATAGTTACTGCATGATTAAAAAAAACTGACATTCCGTCATAATAGCGGTTACCGGGCTTCGAAGCACTGTTTGTAGGTGGGGATACAAAAAGAACTTGCTCCAAAGCGTATATTCTCCAAACACAACCTTTATTTAAATTTTAGCTCCGTACATAGGCGTATCACAAACGAAGTTTTGCCGCATTAGACGTTTTGTTAGCGCTTTTCGCTCGCTCGGTCAATAACGCCACATCGACACTCTGTCTGTACTCAGCCTAACGCCGCCGAGCAATATCAATGGCAGTGCACTCAACTGGTTTATATTAGAATCCGCTGTGTATTGGTGAGTGGAGAATATAATTTGAATTTGCAATTGGGTATAATATATTTATAGCCGGTGAAAGTCCATACAAAAAATTTCAGTCTCCCGGTCATTTTCTATAGGAAGTCCCCAACAAAGGGCTAAGGGCAAAACCACAACTTTTTTTACTTGTAAAAAATTAAGTACTATTTTGTATGAACATTTTATTTACTTCTCCGTGCTTTGTAAATAATTTAGTCGAGAAGTGCAAAGCGATATCTATTAGATCCAATCCAATTCTCCGAAATACCAACATCTAAGCTTTTCTAAAGCTTATCCATCATTTACATTCTATGTCCTAATTATGTTATATACATAACAAATATTTTGGCTTGTTAACAAAAGTTTAAACCTGTTTTCTTGTTAAGTATGCCAGTAAGTAAATAGAACATTACCAGTTCAGAACACAACGCTTTTTTGATGTGTTAACAGTCTGTCTGGCTCGTAACTTTTTGCTTGATGTTGATAACCTTCTAATGAGTGAACAGCCGAACTCACATTACCGTAAAACGGGGTGAATAGGGTCTAGGGCGGACTAGAGAAAAATTTAGGATTTTCTTTGTGGCCTTGTTTGATGGGCTAATGACGGCACAGCCAGGCTAACATTATTTAAGCATTAACTCATCGCTTTACAAGCCCAATAGAAAATATTATTATAGAATAGAAAATATTACTCTGGCCATGAAAAATTATATATTACATGCCCTCCTGAGGTTTAATTACAACTTTTTAAACTTGTCAACAAAAGTTTGAACCTATTTTCTTGTTAAGTACGCCAGTAAGTAAATAGAACATTACCAGTTCAGCTCACAACGCGTTTTTGATATGTTGACAGTCTGTCTGGCTCGTAACTTGTTGTTTAATGTTGATGACCTACTGATGACGGACGAGTTTAGATGACAAGATTATCTATTAGCCTATAAAGCAATAGTTTATCACTTACATTCAACATTGGTACGCTAGTAAATAATTACAACCAGCCATCACATGTGTCCGTTAGAACCGCAGGTCAACAGTCGTATATAACTGTGAAATTATGCCTAAAAATAAAAAGAAATCAAACATTAAAGATTGACGGTCCATTCTGATGTCAGAATACTGTCTGACGTGTAACATCTCTGGTGTGGACGCTATTTAATGTCTGCTAATGCAATTGGTAAAAAATTGATATAATTCCACAGTCATTAATAAATTCGGTGAAATTCCGCGCTAATCGTCGACGTCTTACCGTCTGAGGTGTGACGTCTCAGGTGTGGGCGCTATCTGATCTAGACGTTAGTGCAATATGTTTTAACATTTTATTTGGTTAGATTCGAAATAGAGTTGCAATTTGTATTTTACGCAGAATCGTAAATGTAATCACTTTTTACTTTGGGTGGCATGATCTCTACTTTTAAATTTAATTTACATAACAGCACAAAATAAGTAATCATGGTTGACGGCAGCACAGACGGGTGACTTAGCGTCTGACAAATGACGTCTGGCGAGTGACGTCTCAGGTGTGGTCGCTATCTGATGTAGACGTTCGTTAGTGCAATATGTTTTTTCATTTGATTTGATTCGATGCGAAATGGAATTGCGATTGTGTTTTACGTACCTATCAACAATTTTTATTTGGCGTGGGATGATCCCAACTAGTCAGTAACAAAATATGTGCGATCTAGTCACGATATCAACATTTTTTTCAAATAGGAGACCTGGATGTATACGTACGAGTACATACTTCTATAGGTCTTACTAATCCAAGTGTAGCTTATGATAGTAATTGCTTGACATGCATGCCCGCATAAAAATGCCAATCATGGTCGTCGTCAAAGACAGGTGATTTACCGTCTGACAAATGACGTCTGGCGTGTGACGTCTCAGGTGTGGGCGTTACCTGATGTAGATGTCCGATAATGCAATGTTTTTAAAATTTATTTGACGTGATGAGAAATGGAATAGAATTGTTTTTACGCACAATCATACATATAATAACTGTTTACTTGATGTGACATGATCACCACTTTTAAGTCAATTATTATACTTACTATTATTTGCGAATGGTTTTTAATGCAGCAAGACTCATAAAGTGAAAATAAGGCTGTCAATCCGTTCCAAAAACTTTTTCATCAGCCTCATGAATCTTTCGAATGCCACCCTCGATAGAGAAGAGCACGCAGTGGTCAGTGAGATGAATCATGCTCTGGACTTCCCCGCAAGAACAAGAAGGGTCAGTTGCGAAATTCCACTTGCACATAAGCTCAGCACATCTTTCTTGCGAAGTTCGACACCTGTTTATCTGGGTCCCATACTTGCGTGGAAGGTCAAGACTCGGCACAGGCAAATTTGGGTCGGATATAAGGAATTTGTTGACCACTTCAGAGTTGACCCATCCCTCAGACCACCTTTCCGCTGGAGTCTTGTCGTCCTTTAAGGCTCTAGATGCCATGAAGGCAAATGGTCTGCGTGATTTCAAGCGAAGTTCAGATCTTGTGAATTCTAGGTCTTCGTGAATTAGAAGCTGAGACTGACATAATATTCTGTCATACTGCCTTCTTGTTGCCATCTCTCTTCTAAGACTGGTGGTAGAAGATGACAGATAACTGGAAGCCAGATAGTAGGTGTTGAAGAGTACCAGATATTATTCTTATGGTTGAGTTGAATTCAGTCTCCACTAAATTTGCCATGCCAACCCACACCGGTGCATAGTATTCAGCTGTGCTAATTACCAACGCCAATGCTGATGTCCGCAAGATGCTGGCTTTGCAGCTCCAAGAAGTTGCTGGTATATTATTATATCAACTGCAGTCACGACATCCAGAATGTTATAAAATAGAATACTTGAAAACGTACAATATACTTCGTTTGGTCTGACTTAACTTGTAATTGCTTGACATGCGTGAGCATTAACTTAACACTGGGCTACCAAATTCAAAGGGATACGTAAGACGTATTAAAAAGTGCCAATCATGGTCGTCGTCAAAGACAAGTGATTTACCAAATCAACAAATTACGTCTGGCGTGTTACGTCTCAGGTGTGGGCGCTATCTGATGTAGACATCCGCAACGCAATATTTTCTAACATTTAAATTGTTATGATGACAATTTGAGTAACAATTGTATTTCACGTACACTCTTACAACTTTTTACTTGGTGTGGATGATCCCTACTTTTTAGTCAAAATTTCTATAACAGCTGCTATTTAGTCACGACACCCACAGTGTTTTCAAAAGGGATACCTGGATATAAACATACATATTACTTCTTTTGGGCTTTATTCCACGCTGGTAAGTGCTTGGCATGCGTGAGTGGTACATTTACACCGAGCTAAAGGCTCGCATAAAAAATCAAATGCCAATCATGGTCGTGGTCAGAGACAGGTGATTTACTGTCTGACAAATGACGTCTGACATGTAACGTCTCGGGTGTGCGCTATCTAATTTAGGCGTTGAATTAAATATGTTTTAATATTATATTTGATTAAATAATAATCGAGTTGCAATTCTTTTACTTGGTGTAGCATGATTCCCACTTTAAGTAAAAAATAAAATTATAGTTGAAAGATGATTTTTTAAATCTATGTTACAGCTGCTATTTACTGTTAGCCGCAAAGAATCCTAACTTAGTCCCTATTTCACCCTATTCACCCCGTTTTACGGTAATGTGAGTCTGGCTATTCACTCATTAGTGGGGCATCAACATCAAACAACAAGTTACGAGCCAGACAGACTGTCAACACATCAAAAACGCGTTGTGTGCTGAACTGTTGTTCTATTTACTTACTGGCGTCCCTAAGAAGAATATAGGTTTTATCTTTTTGTTAACAAGCCAAAAAAGTGGTAATTAAGTAAGGCATGCAATTGTATAATTTTAAGAATGAAGTTATTATATCCTGATGAATGGTAGGAGATCTTTCAAATGCATGCAACAGTTGTATATTCAGTTGTACACGCACGTAGTGGTATAATTACCTGTTTGTAGTAAAGACCGTGATTAGTGCTTTTGAAGGTTTTGTATGCGAATGGCATCAAGAGCGTATACTAGCAGTATTTTTTCAATACGGTTTCCATACAAATGTATTTCTCTATTTTCTCGCTGAAAACTGATTCTAGAGCCACAATGCTTTTTTCATAAAATCTAGTACTAAAATAGGAATGCCCCTATTTTTATTTTTTCCAAAAAAACAGTTTTTGGACATTTTTTTTTCTTTTAAACTGGTTTTTAGAAAAAAAAAACTTAAGGACATAGGTACCTTTTTAGTAATAGATTTTATGTAAAAAGAATTGTGCCTTTAGAAGCAGTTTTCAGCGAGAAAATAGAGAAATACATTTGTATGGAAAACGCACTGCTAGTATACCCTCTTAAACGAAACCCTTATATATGTATCATATCCATCTGTCTGTCTGTCCGTATGTTAAAGCCATTTTATTATGAAGCTATTGAGACTACACAGTTAAAACTTGGTAGAAAGATGTATTCTGTGAACGTTTTTCATACAGAAACTAGATGTTGATCGTGGCTTCGCCCGCGTCATATATAGCTTATGTCCTTTTTCGTTGCATTATCAACGTGTTTGATAAATTTTGAAGAAGATTGGTTCAATAGATAAAGCGTGAAGAGGTAACAAACAAACAAACAAATATACCTAGTCACGCAAATATAATATTAGTTAGGATTAGAATTATCGAATTGAATAACGTATCTTATACTTTGCATGTTAGTATATTATAAATATATATATATATATGTGTTTTCTAATTGCCATATACGACATCACGAAATTACAATCTACTTTTTTTGCAGTTGCGAAGCTTAACATCCACAGGATGTAAGAAAATCGAAAACATTATTTTAAAACGAACATATTTTACGCTAGAAAACATACATCAACGGGTTAGCCGTTTGCTTCAACAAAAGTCGGGAACTAATGTCTGCCGATAAAGCCCGCATACATTCGTCACTGTAATAAAAATGCGTTGTCTGGCTGACATAGACTCAATTTATTTCTTTTAATTTTAATACAGTTCAACACACCTACCTATTAAAATAATCCAAATTTTGTATAACAAATAAAAAAAAATGAACTACTTTAATACAGTATTGTAAACACCCAGCTTAGAAACAAAACTATGATGCTTAACCGAGTTTACACCCTTCGTTAAAATATCGGCAGGCATCTCTGATGTGGGCAAATACTTTATTTTGACATTTATTTTCGACAGTTTCCCTGACGAAATGGTGTCTCACATCTATGTGCTTTGTTCTCTTATGAAATAACGGATTCTCCGTTAACTTCTGAGCTCCCTGATTATCATTATATAAAACAATAGTATAGTCACAGCTACTAATTTCATACAACAAATTCTTTAAATATATAGCTTCCTTACAGGCTTCACTTATTGCCATATATTCCGCTTCAGTGCTTGATAAAGCTATGGTAGGCTGTTTTTTACATTCATAGGCTACAACACATCCTGATAATAAGAAACAGTATCCAGTATAGGATCTCCTATCTAATATATCTGAAGCCTAATCTGCATCCACATAGCCTTCTAAATTACGTTCATCCTTTTTAAATATCAAACCATACGTCTTTGTTTTCAGCAAGTATCTCAAAACTCTCTTAGCATGCTTCCAATGCACTGATGTAAAACAATTGTTGAATTGACTCAAGTAACTAACACTATAACTAATATCAGGGCGAGTCAATACTGACAGGTACATAAGACTGCCAATTAATTCTTGGTATGGATATTGCTCCTTACAAATTTCACCTTTTTCTAACTTTAAATTAAATTCTATAGGAGTATCCGCACCTTTACAATTTGACATATTAAATCTTTTTAAAATCTTCTCTATAAACTTTGTCTGATCAAGTGAAATACTACCATCATCATAAACATTTACATTCATACCCAAGCACTGTTTTATCTGTCCTAAATCTTTTATCTTAAAGTCTGACATTAATTCACGTTTCAGATCACTAGACATAGTTTCACTACTAGAAAATATAAAAAAATCGTCAACAAAAATAGCAACAAAAATCTGTTCTTTTCCTTTATTCTTAAAATACAAACATGGTTCTAACTTTGACATGACATAACCTAATAAAAATGCGTTGTCTGGCTGACATAGACTTAATTTATTTCTTTTAATTTTAATACAGTTCAACACACTGTGTCTTAAATCACCTATCTACTGCGGAATATGTTTTTGGAAATATTTAAAAAGAAATATTTTTCCCTCTAAAGATTACCTGTTTAATATCTATATTGGTTTGTCTATTATATTTTAGACAATATTTAGTCATCTCGTCTTTCTTCTTAATGTGGGAAACAGAGTCTGAGGCCATAAGACCTAGAGATTACTTTTAGCGTATTGGTGGCGTATAGATTGAAAATGGAATTCAATAGGTTCCAAATCCAGCTTAGACCTATGAGTCTATGCTGGGTATTAATGAAAAAAAAAACCTTTCATTGCAAAAAACAAATTCTTTCACTGCCACTATTTCAGCTAAAAGCATAACATTATTTTTTGTAATAAAATGATAATTGTATGAACTACCTTTAAAGGTGTTTCTGCCAAGAAGGATCACTAAAACAAAACTTAGTAAGTTGAAAGCTAGCCAGGATCTTTTGAAAAAACTATTAACTGCTATTCTTTTAAGAAAAAAGGGTATTCTCCACGCAATTTTCACCGAATCATTGCCGAGAAAAGGAGCCATAATATCGCTCTTTAACCTTTACCCAATAAGCCCGCAAATAAATTGCTGGCTGACCATCCACCGGAACATAACCCCAAATTCCATCTAACACACTTCAATTACTCGTAATCTAGTAGTTCTAGCGGCTATTATACAGCTAGAGATGCGGTAAAACAGACTTTATCCCAATTAATATTATAAATGAGATAGTGAGTTTGTATACTTGTTTCTTTGTTACCTCTTCACGCTTTATCTTCTAAACCAATCTTCTTAAAATTTGTTATATATATATAATATGTTAGGGTACTGAAAAAGAAATACATAGAAAGTACTTTTCGTCCCAGAAAAAATACTCCGTGGAATTTGCGATAAACGACGACAAATTTTTACGGCAAAATTATACACGAGCAAAGAACCGGATAAAAACTAGAAAATAAGTTTCTTTTTAAAGCCAGAACAGGTATTTATTCTTTCAATTTTCACCAAATCATTGCATACAAAAGGAGCCATAATATTGTTCTTTAACGTTTACTTAATTCGTCTACAAATCAATCGCTAACTGATCATCCAATGGCATATTACCCCCAATTCTACCTTCGCTAATACACTTCAATTACTAGTTATCGAGTAGGTCAGCGAGTGGCATATAAAGCTATTAAACAGCTCCAGAGATGCGGTAAAACAGACAAAATTTTATATTTGATAAACATTAAATTAGTTTATTTCTTAAGAATAGGTATTTCTTCCCTCAATTTTTGCTGAGTAAAAAAATCATATTATCGCTCTTTTACCTTTACAAAATAATCCCGCAAATAAATTTTATAGCCGGATAACCATCCGCCAGCACATATTACCCAATTCCACCTTCGCTAACACACTTCAATTACTAGTAAACGAGTAAGTTAGCGAGCGGCCTCATATAAAGCTATTATCCAACTTGAAATGTAGCATATATTCAAACCGACGAAATATTTTATACATTTAATAGCAAAATCATTACGTAGAAAAGGAGTTATAATATCGCATTTTAACCTTTATACAATAAACCCGTAAATAAATTGCTGGCTGACCAGGGACCGGCACATTACCCGAAATTTCACCTTCGCTAACACACTTCAATCACTTGTAATCGATTAGGGCTGAGAGCGGCTTCATAAAAAGCTATAATACAGCTAATAATGCAGTAAAATAATTTAGTAGTATAACAGCTTTAAATAAATGCAGTATAATAGCTTTTATCTGACAAAGACTTAACGATTTCTTCTCAAAGCTAGAATGTTTTAAAGCCCATACACATGACCAGTACAATTTTTAGTGAGTTTGTTCTATATTTATAATCGTTATTTTCAGTTTTTTAGCAGTCAATTATCTACTAACCATCCTTTCTTATATTAGCCCCAACGCACCCTTGCTAATACACTTCAATTACTGGTAATCGACTAGGGCTGCGGTCTCACGTTATAGCTATGTAACAGCTTTTTATCGACGAGTAAGGTGTGGCAAGAAACGAGCCTTTCAGTCGTGAATGAACGGACCGATGTTACGTGGAACATACTTTCAAAGGCTTTTCCTAGCTTTAACAGAAAATATACAAGGTCTTTGTATATTTAAAAATCGACGATAGTCAAAAGTAACTACAAGTTTTAAGTTACCGACTCATTTGGACGGTAATAGGCAGATGCAAGTGTCTTGTTCAAAAAGTTCCAAAACTCATTTTTCTGCGGTGGAAGTAGAAGTTTTGGGTATCCCTAGCTTTCACACTTACGTTTTAATAATTATAAAGCGTCATGAGACAATTGGCTAGTTTCTTAGAACAAAATGATAATACTAAAATTAGTCAGTCAGTTAGATATTTTAAAAAATATTCAACATAAAGTATGTTGAATATTTTTTAAAATATCTTTCTTTCGTTAGTTAAACAATAAATGATAAAGCGCTTCAAAATTCGTGATAATGAACAGTACGCTAAAAAGTGTACTAGACAGTGCCATCACACGGCGGACTTGATCATTGTCAATTCTTTTATTAGATTGACATAAGAAACATTACTATGTCAAATGTTTTTTTGATAATCTAACTAACCGTTACTTATTTTTTAAACTATCCTAATGTTTAACACCATCATCATGATAATATCTCAACTTATCTTCCACTCATTACACAACATAGGCCTTTCTTCACTTCTGCCATCCGTCTCGGTCACAGAGCAGGGAAACACATAATAATAAAGCGATACACATAAGCAAGCGTGGGCGGTACCGTTTATTGAGATTTAGGATTTCGTGTTTCAAAGAATTTGTAGAAATGCAAAAATTTGCTATTTGCAACTTATCTGTGATATAGGATACATCGGAATTTTGTTGATTAACGTTTTGGCACACACACTCACAGCAGTTTTACGTTAGTTTGAGCACAAACTGACAGGTATACGAATTTCTTATACGTTTGAGTTGTAGCTTTACCGCTGCTATGCTTCGTTCGGTGAGTGAGAGAGCAGGAGGCCCATCTCCCTCTCCCCTCTGGGCAACGCTACTGTGACACCCCTGGTATTGCAGTTGTCCATGGGCAGCGGTGATCACTTACCATCAGGTGACCCGCTTGCTGGTTCGCCGTCCTATGACATAAAAAAAATCACAACGGTATTATAATTACTTTCGTCTCTAGTAGGGCACGGGCGACATTCCGTGCTTTGTGGTGTCATTTCTGTTCTATTATGTTCACTACGGGACTTAGCGCGATTATTTTTGAGTTCTGTCTGATATTTCGACAACAATGTAGCTGCCATTTTCACAGTCTGTGTAAATGGCAGCTGCAATGAGTGCCTTTTTCAATCAAACAGAACTCAAAAATAATCGCGGTAAGTCTGGTAGTGAACATAATATTGATTGTGACCTCGAAAGCTTAAAATAATTTCTGTTCTGCTTTCATCTCTCTTGACAATATCTACCTATTTCACACGGGAACGTCCAACGCTTCTTACTTGTTTATCGACATATCCAAAATTAACCAAGAGTTGTGACACCTACAGCCAGATAAATTCGAAGTATTATTTATTTGATTATCCGACTATAATATATAGTCTATGATCCTTTTGTCTGGTGCTTTCGCGAGCTTTTCTATTTTTAAGTTTTTAGTGTCCATAGATTAAACACCTTTGTTTTTTTTACTGAATACACTTTATTGCAAAAAGGAAAAAAAATAATAGAAAGAAAGATGTACAAAAGGCGACCGTATCGCACAGCAATCTCATCCTGGCTGCCTTTGGGTACTTGAAAAATGAGAGAGAATATAATTATTAGGTATTGCCGTCCTATGACATAAAAAAAGAGTAAACAGCGACTTCGACAATATAAATCTATCTCGCAGAAGTTCGATCAATTCTTGTTGTTTATCAACATTTCTAGAATAGACCAAGAGTCGTGACACCTACCACCAGATAAATTCGAAGTATTATTTATTTGACTATCCGACGAAGATCGCTGTTTGAACGGCTGCCAATCCGTAAATACTGAATCTATGTTTTAGGTTTGGTTAGTGTTATTGGCTTGATTTGATTAAATTGTTTCTATTATTACACGTTTTTACCTGACTGAAATATCCAGAAGGAGCGTAAAGTTTTTTGCGCATATACACACAAATAGTGTGTATATCTACGAATGTATGGAAGTCTGTCTGTTCCCTAGATGCATCCTGTAGTCTTAACGGCCTAAATCATTTCGAAGTGCGAGGTATCATTCGATTCTTTTCAGAAGTGTCATACATAACTCATGGTTATGTGTGGCAAAGGCTATGTGAAAATCTAATATGGCGGACGTAAACTGTCCAACCGCAGTCGGGTTTTTTTATTTTTTGAAATACCTTAACCTGTTGCTATCAATACCTACAAGGTAATAATGTAAATTCTAAGAAAATTATATGAAACAGTTTGGGTACATTTTCAAGGGCATACATCAATATGCCTTATCCGGTCGTATGTACGAAATTTGGTTGAGATTGGCTTAACTGTTGTAAAACTAAAACCAAACTACGTTTGTATGGGATTTCGGCTTAACGTGGGACTCTTAAGGATCCGTTTCCGAAATATTTGGTTTTAAAATGCAAATTTTTGTTAGAGGTAAGTGTCTCCTCCTCTCTATCTGCTAAACGGTTATACCTATATATGGATACGTGAAAAAAATTACAGCAGTAGTATATATACTGAAGTTGAAAGGAAAACTGCCAGAGCTGAGTACTAAGTACAAACTAAAAAGTTAGGCAACCAACTTATAAAATGTACTCGAAAATGTAAAATTTCTTACAATTTTCATTATTAGATGTTTTTGGTTGTAAAACTGTGAGGTGCGAGTGAGAACAGTGTGAACTCAAAGTTGTCACTCGCAACTACGGAACCCTACACTGCACGTGGCCAGACACGCACTTGGCCGGTTTTTTTCTGTTTCGTAATAAAAATATTTTTATTCGTAAAAGTCATACGACTCATGATTTTGTGGCCTATCGGCATGATGTAATCTAGTAAGTGAGCTTTTCCTTCGTTAACATGACAGGCTATCCATTAGGGACCGAAAGCTGTCAGTATGGCAAATATCGTAACGTCTTCTGTGAGAAATATTATGTGTATAAGATTTGTAATAGCATCAACAAGGAAAAATACTTCTACGCCATCGTCTCAACGCAATTTTCTGATGTATATGATAGTGTTTAACAGCCTTCGTGGTACAGTAGTTAATACTACAGCCTGTGACATGAGAGTGGTATGACCTAAAAAGATGTTTTTTCACTCCAACCTCATCTATAAATAAGTATCTGTTATAAAATAAAGTATGGTTTAGGTTAGTATCTTACAAAAAAAGTTTAAAACTTACTTTGGGGCTAGCTTGAAAAAAGTTTAAAACTTACTGTGGGGCTAGCTTGACTAATGTTTTGATTTTTACGTATATATTTATTTATTTAATTTATTTAAATACTTCCGATTTATAAAAAAAAATTAAACAGACAAATAAAAAAGGAAAATAAAGAATAAAAAAAATCGCAATGCCATAATTACTACCTATACGTTTCTTGTTCGGATGATAGTGATGCGTCATGTTAACTTATTCCATCAAATCGGTAGTTATGTATTTGAATTATAGACTACGAGTTCAACACATTTTTATTTTTAAGTTTTAGGATAATAGAGCCTATCTAGATAGATGTCGTACAAGGCGACTTAGAATACACAAAGCTTACAAACATCAAAAAGAGCTCTCCAATTTGTCTGGCCAGCGTAGGCCAAGTCCTCTGACTGCTTTGGCTAATCATCATCAGTTCGTGTAGGCGACACGGTCAGTCGACCATGCACACCCTGGTGTCAGAATTCTTCGGAACCGCCTCTCGGCCTCTGACGTGGTTCCTTTAACGACTACCAGATGGCAGCCGGGACCAACGGCTTAACGTGCCTTCCGAAGCACGGAATCATCTTTTTTATCAGACAATCAGGTGATTCATGCCTGCAATGTCCTAACCAAACTGTAAACAACTTAACAAAGTATGCTTCCCGTGGGAATCGAACCCACGACCCCCGGGTCAACAATTAAGGCGAAAGCCTTAACCACTGGACCACGGAGGCAGTTGGCTAATATAATAAGGCTTTGGTATAAGTACAGAGTAATAAATACAGAGAGGGTCATGTTCCTGCAGTGGAGACTAAAAAGACCTGATAAAGAAAGAAATATATCTAGACTTTATGTAATCTAAAGTACCGACCAACAAACTGAACTGGACTGAGTTTCTTTCGGCGTATTCTTCTCAGCAGTGGTCTTTCCGAAACGCTAGTAGTTTTTCGATCTTGCAAATTTAAAAAAAAAATATGACGTTCAAAAACCGATACATGATATCCAAATTTGAATAAAATTTCATTTCATTTCAAAGAGATTAAACAGTATCAAAATAAATAGGTAAACACAGTTTAATACCGGTTTATCTCTTCGTCATCTGAAAATGAATAATAAGCCAGTTAAGCTTCATTGAAATCTCAAAGGATTGCAGCTAAATATAGCCAAAAAGAGCAGTCATGTTTGAGTAGGATTGGATTATGGCAGTGTTTCTCAATCTACGGTATTTTTTAATTACTCTCGTATTCTCGTATTTGAAAGGTTCGAGGGGTGGGGGGCACATTTTATCTCTTTGAAAGTATCTATCTTTTAAAAGATTTACTTTGGGAACAAATTGTTTAAGGAACCTCAATGTCATTTTTTGTTTCAGTTCTATGTTTTTTTTTTTAATTTTGTATTAAGTCATTTAGCTGTTTACAGAATAAATACACAAAGTTTCATTTGTCTAGTCTTAATTAGCTGTGATATAAGGACAGACAGACATGGACGAAGCTATAGGGGATCCGTTTTTTGTCATTTGGCTACGGAACCTTGTAAATAATAATGAAAAAAATATTTATTTATTCAGATTTCAAAGATCCACAATATGTTAGTAATACAATAGACTTGTAACTATGTAAGTAAGTATTGTTTTAAAAATAATAAATTATTCCTATATCATGTACCTGCCAGAGAAGTCAGGCGGCCGACCAAACATTGAACGACTATTTGATCTTCAGTCATGTTCATCACTCGCCTGGGACCTCTTAGTACAGGCGCATGCGGATCATCTGCTACTACTTTCAGAATGCTGTTTTCACTGTCCCGCACCCTTCTCATATTGTTGCAACTTTTTTGCCATGGATCTAAGAATAATCAGGATATGCCCTTGGAAGATGTAACAGTGACGCACATAAAAATCCCTACACTCGTGTCGCGACACTAGCGCACGCACACATCGGCACAAAAATCCCTACACTATTCCACGGTCGAACGAAATGTCAAATTTCCCAAATGTCAAATACATGCTGCACACATGTGACTTGATGTGACGTAAGTTATGCTTCACTTTTGATGTGTCTAATGCCGGGTCCATAATATTCCTAGGTCCATAATTTTGCGTTTGATAGCGCAATAAGCCACAAGAATTTTGAAAGTGATACATGTTAGATGCGTTGAGTTTCCCTCCTACTTTGCCACCTAGCAAAAAATAACGAATTGCTCCAACTTCGGGACCTAATCCAGGCCACCGTTTGAGCAACACTGGATTATGGAAAGCCGGAAGCAAATTGACTGCTCAATTCCGTCGTTTATTTTCTCGATTTCATATTTGAAATGTCTTATTTTTATGCTTTCACCTGTAAATTGTCCTGTAAACACGCAACTTCTGTACAAAATAACTAATGCAATGTAGCAACCCCAATGTTAGTTATTTGAAACTTCTGCCATACAATTTAAAAACCGGCCAAGTGCGTGTCAGTATAGGGTTCCGTAGTTGCGAATGACAACTTTGAGTTCACACTGTTTACACTCGCACCTCACAGTTTAACGACCAAAAACATCTAACAATAAAGATTGTATGAAATTTTACATTTTCCAGTACATTTTATAAGTTGGTTGCCTATAACTTTTTAGTTTGCACTTATTACCCAGCTCTGATAGTTTTCCTTTCAACTTCAGTATATATACTACTGCTGTAATTTTTTTCGCGTATCCACATATAAACAATTTAGCAGATAGAGGGGGGGACACGTACCTCTAACAAAAATTTGCACTTTAAAACCAAATATTTCGGAAACGGATCCCTAAATTGAAAGATGGTGTTCTCAACCTCACAATATTTTTTAAAGACCTTTTTAACGATACCCCACACGATGGGTAAGTAGAGAAAAAAAAATTACTCCCCCACTTTACTTGTATGGGAGCTACCAAAAAAAAAATTTTTTTTCAAGCTTTTTTCCTACGACTTTTTGCCATGATTAATATACATACTCATACCAAATTACAGCTTTCTAGTACTCATAGTCTCTGAGTAAAACCGCGGACGGACAGACAGACAGACAGACATGGCGAAACTATAAGGGTTCCTTGTTTACTACGGAATCCTAAAAAAGGAACTTGTTAATAAGCGTATATAAATAATATTATACCTATATATTAAGACATATACATACAGATATATTAAGACACGATCAATCCAATTTTTTTTATTAAAAGTTACGTGAGATACCAACATTATTTATATGTAAAATACGGGTCACTCACGTATGAAGTCAGCTTCAGGCCGCCATGTGACATGACTCGGACGACTTCGTGCGCACGTCTCGGTTCACATTCGCCCTGAGGAAGACCTCCGAATGAGGTCAAAACATATCGGCCGGTAGCTGACTTCATACGTGAGTGATCCGTATTTTACATATTAAAAACCCAATTTTTGGTACAAGATTAGAAATTTTTATTACACCTGATGTTTTATACACTTCCTTTGTAAGAAATTTGATATTTTTATGTTCACTAATGAAGTGCGCGTCCGTGTATATAGTCTTCAAACACTATTTTATAATTCAGAAATTCGCGTTGGAATGACGGTCTACACGGGCAATTTTATTTTGAAAAATATGTCGTGGTTTCGTATTTCTTTGACAAAACTTGTTTTAATGAAAACCCTTGTTATTTTCATTTGTAACAGAAAATAAAATTCTTAATAAAGAGTCGCCAAAACATACTAGATGTTTTGGCGACTCTTCATTTGTTCTTGCGACTTTCATTCGTAATAATGTTGACACTGCAGTAATTTTCCGTGGCCTCAGGCCGCGGCACAGAGCAGGGGATGTAACTGTTGCTCGCGCGCTACTAGAAATGCTTTTTCAACACATTTCATACGAAACAAGCTTGTCAGCGCCTGGTATCGTTTATTGAAGTTTTGGGTTTCAAGGTGATTGTAGAAATAGAAGAATCTTCAATTTTTTACTAACTTGTGATATAGGTTACATAATGATTTTATTTATTAACCTTTTCATAGTGTAATGATATAATATCACAGCACATTGGGGCATTTTTACGTTTGTATGAGTACAAACTGACCTGTCAGTCCCAATATGACCGGCAGTATTATTATAAGTTTCATCTCTAGTAGGGTACGAGCGATATTGCGTGCTCTGTGGGACGCGGGCAACAAAGCTACAGACTCAGTGGCGTAGCTATAGGAGGGTATGACTAAGCGGTGCCGTGCACCAGGGCCAATGAACTTGGGGGCTCACTTGACTCACAGCCTGACCAATAAACCTCAAGTTTAACAAGCAAATAGATTGTAAATAAATAATGCAACATGATTTTATGATTGCAACGCAACTGTTTCAAATTTATGGAGAACTAGCTTTGACCAGTTAGGGTCGATCTCTCAGGAACAGTTATTTTCTCCGGGATAAGAGGTATATAATAAGTCCTTCTCCTTTCTCCAGAAAACGTGTATGCAAATTTTTATGATGACCAGTTAAGCAGATAGTCTCTCGCTCTCTTTCATAATGTTTTCGCAATCGTTGCACATTTGAATACCACTAGCCTGGAATCCAGTCATTAATTTAATAAAATCTCAAGCTAAGCAAAAGACTGCAAGACCTTCAGACACCGTGACTGCGTACATCCGGAACGTTATCATTAAATTTTTCTTTCTGTTGTTTAAGCATTTTTTTAAAGTATGATTCGCAAGCAGACAGTTCACCTGATGGCAAGTGACCACCGCTGCCCATAGACAACTGCAACACCAAGAGTGTGACAAGAGCATTGCCGCCCGAAAGTTACTGTCACATTAAGCGTTAAGATTGTTGTCAAAAATATCTTGAATTAAGAAAAACAACTTCGCTGACAAATATTTATTTTGTATCTGATTTATAAAATTACATCATTATTTGATGTTTATGATGTACGTTGATAACATATGGGGTATTTTTGGCATTCCCATATTACCACGCACACTGGCTATATTTTTTGGCCATAATAGTTGCTTTTTGTTTTAGCTTTTTTGAAAACCTAGGTGATAAAAATCAACAGTTGAGTAAGGGCACAGTTTTTATTTGCACCCACTGTTTTTATTCAGCTAGCTACGCCACTGTACAGACACATTTAATTTGAACTTGCAGACTCAACTTTTTCAAGATCATTGTTTAAACTGACCTAGGATAACAGAATAAGACAGATATGTAGTGATTTCCGATGCCTGGTTCATCGGGCCACAAAGCTACCTAAGATAGTTAGAACAAGCAGAGCAAACTATTTACACAATCACATATTATGTAAATTTCGATAAGAATGCAAATCCATCGTAACTGTTAATTAATTTTAAAAAATTAAAGTAAAGTGTAAAATATCCAAATGTCAAATGATTGCTCATTTGGTGAGGACGTTTTTTGTCATGGATTCTTATACTTAATCGAAGATAATGATAAATTATGTTTAATTTGAGAAAACTATGATCAAAATTTCAACATATTGTCTATTAAATATAACGAATATAAATTAATTGAATATTTTACCTACACTTACGTTGAATCACCACTACATATCGTATAAGTAAGTCCTCCGCCGCGTATATCGCGATTTTTTTTTCAAAAAGTACTAGGTACATGGATTTGATGATAATTTATCAATAGATAGAGTAATTCATGTGAAAACTTTATAAGCATATCCGGGCGCAGCCAGGGAGTGTTGCTACTTTAGATTAAAAATAAAAGAAGAACCTCCTTTTACTTTTTGGTACAGTCATGTGGTCTCAACGCCATTTGTTCTCAGAGACTCGCATAGATAGCGCCACTCGAAACTACACAACATTGTATCTACCGTATTATGAGAATATAAAATCATTATTCACAAAATATATCTTATTAAAAATCAAAACAATATTTTAGGCATAATATTTTAAAACGACACCGTATAACGCAGATTACCGCCATCTACCTAGTATCGAGTAGCAAGCAACTCACCTGCGCCATATATTCGCCTGCTTTTCGCAACCTAAATTGGGTCCAATATTTTTGTATGAGGTGGGCATTCTAATACGTTAGTATTATATTGTCTTTGGTACAGTGTAAGGTTTGGCTTATAACGGTCAAATAAGACCTTAGACTCTGTTTAGCCCGAAAGAGATAAAGACGTGATAATATGATGATACTGATGGCATAGCAGTAGTACAAAACAACAAGATACGCATTTTTAAGTAAAGTAACTATATTTTTATCAAAAACATGTTAAGTTCTTTCTGTTATCTACACATCCGTCCGTTACAGTCTAAAACAAACCTAACGCTAATGGAATTAGGTTCTTTTTACATAAGCAAAACGAAATTGAAGTAACGCGCTTTTTATCTTATCAAGACATTTATTAATTAAATTAAGTGAATTTAGGCAGAACATTTTGAAATTATATTTTAATTTAATTAGGATAGACTACTTTACGGCTCAAAGGATATAATAAACAATAAATAAATAAATATATACGGACAAATCACACAGATTGAGCTAGCCCCAAAGTAAGTTCTTAAGAAAGACTTGTGTTATGGGATACTAACTCAACGATACTATATTTTATAACAAATACATATATAGATAAACATCCAAGACCCAGGTCAATCTGAAAAAGATCGTTTTCCATCATGACCTGACCGGGGATCGAGCCCGGGACCCCCGTGTCGCAGGCTGGCGTGGTAACCGCTGCGCCACGGAGCTCGTCAATCTTATATAATTATGTGTTATAATCAAATCAATCTAATACACTTTATATTATAGTAGTTATGAACCGTCGCTCAAACAATATTCAGGTAATACTATACAGATGGTCCCATAAAATTTTTATCGAAATGTGTAGTGTTTTTTGAAAAATTACACAAAAACAAAAAAAAAGGTATACAAGAATGCCGTTCAGTTTACACTTATTTTCATTTTATTTTTATTCAAACAAATTGATAGGGTTGAAGTCCGTTTTTGTTTTTGGGTTTAAAGATCTTAAATTATATTTTTACGAATGGATATATGAACAGACATACATATGCAGGTCAAACGCATTACCCTAATATTGGGCTACGTCACAGTCAGGTAAAACATAGTATTTAACAGTCCACTTTTGACAGTTCGGAATATACGATACGGAATCCTAAAAACAAGATCAAAACAAAAATTAGAAGGGCGTACACAAACAATTAATTTGTTTTGGCACATTTTGTAGTAAGTATTATATAATTAAAACTAACATGAGATAAAGACATTATTAAAATACGTAACAACGGGTTACCCACGTAAATAGTCAGCTACTGGCCGTGCGGATTGGGACGACACCGTGCGCGCGTCTCAATTCACATTCGCCCTGAGGAAGACCTCCGGATGAGGTTGAAACATGTCGGCCAGTAGCTGAGTATTTACGTGAGTAACCCGTTGTTACGAATTTTAATAAAGTATTATATGGTGGTGTGGAATCCTATGTGCAAATTCTTCCAGACGAATATTTAACATTAACATAGAAGTTTTAACATAACTGTGTCTTATTTCATCTTTTGGCAGCCTCCGTAGTGGTTAACATGCCAGCCTGCGACAGAAATGTTCCCAGGTTCAATGCTAGGTCATGACAGAAAACCATATTTTTTTAGCTTAGCCTGGGTCTTGAATGTTTTACCTATATAAGCATTTAGTATAAGATAAAGTTAGTATCCCTCGACACCAGTTCACAGCTAACTCCAAAATTAATATTATAAAATGCGAAAGTGAGTCACTTTCACGCTATATCTACTGAACTGACTGTCATGAAATTTTCATAGACGTAGTCTGGAATACGTAGAAGGATTTAAGTTTAATTTCATTCCGGAGAAATGAACTATTCCTGAGGGATCAAAACTAACGCGACTGAAGCCGCGGACTAAAACTAGTTAACTTGTATAATTTACTTACATTTATCTTCAATTGGCTTGTCTTCTTCTTATTTAAGAGCTTTATAGCTCTTGTCGATGGAGTATGCGCCAAACTTCTCTATCTTCCGCTTTAGACTTTAGTTCTTGATACGACATGACATCAGCCTTCTTCTTTAGTTGGTCAACAAAACTTTTCCTTGGTCTCCCTGGACCTTTCTTTCCTTTTACCTTACCCTCCAGTATGTTTTTAAAGAAGGCATCATGTCGTATCAAGTGACCAATCATCCTACCTCTCCTATTCTCTATTTCGTTTATCAGTCTTCTTTTCTCTTCTACAATTTCTAGCACCTCTTCATTACTTTTTCGTTCTGTCCAACTGATTTTTTCCATCCTTCTCCAGCACCACATTTCAAAGGCAGCAAGCCTTTCACTATCCTTCTGTGTGAGCGTCCACGTTTCACATCCGTATAAAGCTATGCTCCAGATATAGGTTTTTATTAGACGTTTTCTTAATTTTCTAGATATCTTTGATGTAAATAGTTGCTTTTTATTATTGTAAGCCTTTTTTGCTATTGCAATTCTAGTTTTAATCTCAGTTGAATTTCTGGAGTCTGCTGTAAGTGTACTTCCTAAATATTTAAACTTATCTACCTGCTCAATAGGTGTTCCATTAAGGTATACGGGATCTCTGACTTCTAATGTTTTGTATGTAATCATAGTTTTTGTTTTAGATTTATTGATTTTTAGGCCAAATTCTTGAAATGTTTTGTCCATAAGTTGCAGTAATTGTTCTATATCTTGCTTTGTATTACCCAGAGCTGCAATATCGTCTGCAAAACGAATAAAAAATATTTTTTCTCCGTTGACTTTAATTCCTCCTATATCGGACTCCTGTATTTTCCTTATTACTTTTTCTATGTATATATTAAATATTAATGGTGATAGTGGGCATCCTTGTCTTACGCCTTGTTTAATTATTGCATGCTGTGTTTCGTCTCCTACCTCTATCACGGTTTCTTCAATTGGCTACTTGACTAAAAAACTTTTCGCGTCGCTATGTAAAGACCTGCCAAAAATAAACACAATAGTGACCGAAATACATTTCTAAACAAAAAACTCTTTCAGATATAGAAGTTTTAAAGACACATATTTTTGGACGTTAATTTTTAGACGTGAAAACGCGCTGCTTAAATGCCTACATATTTGTGACGTCATAACTTTGTATTTTGTATGGGCGGCGTGAGAACTTTGTTTGGTAGCTATACGAAATATTACGTTTGTGGTAATGGTTTCATAATAAAAGTTGCTATAAATTTTGCGAACTACAATACAGTATAAGTGTAATTTAAGATTTTCATACCTTTAAAAATGGTCCTATTCACCCAACTTTAAAGAAGCTTTAAGAACACTTAACGAATCGATATCAAATTAAAAGTGTTTTTATAGTGTTTTTAGATAGAAATGAGTATCATTGGAAACAAATTTTATATAATCTTAACATTAGGCAAATACCGAATTCTATCTACTCCGTAAGGGATAAACATAATGTGGAGATAGGTAAGTAGGCGCTCAAAGAGGCAACTTAACGATGCATAGCCATGACCCTCAACACTTCGCTGACGAGGCTATTTCGCGCATCATAAATATTCATAACTGCCTAATTTCGGCCACCCAGCCTGTTTCACGGTCAACTGAATTATGAAACGAAGAGATAAGGCTACCTGCACACACATACTTTTATTTCTCCTCCCTTCTGGGGAGGGAAAATGTAGTATGTATAAGGTATGTAGTTATAAAGCTTAGATTATATAAAGCCTAGATAGACTTTATCAGCCTACAAACGTAGAAAAACCTTCTTCTTCTTCTGTTTTATATTATGGCTTCCACCGAAATTTCAGTGATTCTGCCAATGTCCAGTATAATGAGATACTAAGTATCGGTTTTGTACGGTAAAGTTTTTCCAAGTAGCATCAAAGATGGCGTATGTTCTTTGACGCCTCGTGGCAGCTTGGGGCGGCAAATGTATACGAGTCCATTTATCAGTCCACTTTAACTATTTCACAAATTGTTCATGAGCACGAGCATTTATAACACCAAACTACACCAATTTCAAATCCACTAAAATCAATTTGCAAAATTGTCTAAGGCAAACTTTAACTGTACCCCTTGACTTCCCACCACAAACTCCGTAGAAAAACCTAGTGTCCAACCCATTGTCAGTTGCGCACACACACAGCTATCAATTTGACGGATTTTGAGGGCATAAATTGATAGGATGCGTGTGATAGATAGCACAAAACTGTCACTAACACAAGCATTGAAAAATTGGCTAGTTTTTTGATCATTGCAATATTAAAAACTGGCCCATTTTTCAATGTTTGACGAGCTCCGTGGCGCAGCGGACAACACGCCAGCCTGCAACACGGATGGTCTCGGGTTCGATCCCCGGTCAGACCAAGATGAAAAATTATATTTTTCAAATGGACCTGGGTCTTGGATGATTATCCATATATGTATTTGTATTTTTCCGTAACACAAAAGGTAAAAAACAACCTTTATAGGATCACTCGTTTGTTCTCCTGTCTGTTAAGAATTTTTTCTCAGGAACGTACCGACATATCAAGACGAAATTACTATCACGCACAAAAGTTGCAATATTAAAGAACTGAATCGTCTTTTTAAAAAATCGTATAGGATTTTGTTAGTACATATAGCACTTTATATATAGCAGATTAATTTAGCAGTTAAAAGTAGGTACATAAACACTGACAATTTAGCCTGGAAGAGATTGCTGTGCGATAAGGCCGCCTTTTGTACATTTTTCTTCCTATAGTGATATTTTTTGTAATCTTTTTTGTAAATGTGCAATAAAGTGTAATAAATAAATAAAAAAAAAAATAATTTTCAAATCTCTATCTCTCCCCTTTTATGAAAAATGTACAGCAAACATTGAAGCGTTGAAATATAGTTGTATTTGCATCCATGACAATGGAGCTTAGCGTTCGTTTCCTATTGTTCTAAGCAGATGGGAGGAAATGTTAATATTGCGGAGATAATAAAACCTCGGGATGTCCTGCTCATCTTGTCTGTTGTCACAGATTTAGCGGATGTAATAAAAATGTTTGCATTGATCATTATAATATAAATCATGCTATATCTAGGCTAGCAAACTCGTCTCGAATTAAATGGTATAAGTTTATTGTTCCATAATGTGCTGTTATTGCATAATCAGAAATAGAAATACAGTCTGTGACAATTTTTACTGTCTGTCTCTTACAGTTTCTAAGATTAAGTAAACTACTACTAAAAACTACTAACTAAAAAAATCAACATTAAAGTAATAATTTTTTTAAATATATAGTGATGTAGCCAATAAACTTGAAAATAGTAGTTGTGGATAAATAAATAAATAAAATAAATATATACGGACAAATCACACAGATTGAGCTAGCCCCAAAGTAAGTTCTTAAGTAAGACTTGTGTTATGGGATACTAACTCAACGATACAATATTTTATAACAAATACATATATAGATAAACATCCAAGACCCAGGTCAATCTGAAAAAGATTATTTTTCATCTTGACCTGACCGGGGATCGAACCCGGGACGCGCCACAGGCCGGCGTGTTGACCGCTGCGCCACGGAGCTCGTCAATGGATGAATCAGCGATTGATATAACCGTCCCGCATGATGAGAACCTCGTGAAAGCCGAGAACGATAAGCAAATCAAATGTCTTGACTTGGCTCGCGAGGTTGTCGACTTGTAGGATGTAGACTCAGCGATCATTGTGCTGATAGTAGTAACAGCCCATGGCCTGATTGCCAAGAGCCTCGTTCAACACCTAAAGAGGCTCTCGTTAGACAGCTGGATCAAGGGCTTGCTTCAGAAGGTGGTACTCTTGGACACGGCCTATATTGTTAGGAGGTTCCTTTCCCTGGAGCCCTGACCGCCGGTAACTGTTCCCGAAACCTGTGGGATACTATTTTTATATTTTTAAATATTTATTTTTATATATTTAAATATTCAAAAATGTAATTAATATGTATATTATGGAAATAAATAAAGGAAATAATAATATATAGTGACAATCACACAAATTGAGTTAGCGCCACAGTAAGTTGTGAATTTGTGTTGTAGAATACCAACTCAACGATACTATATTTTATAACAGATGCTTAGATGACATCCAAGACGTAAAGTGTTGAAATATAGTTATATTTGCATCTGTGAATTCTGTTTATTCTGTGACAATGGAGCGAAGAGTTCATTTCCTATTGTTCTGAGCAGATGGAAGGAAATGTGAAAGATTATAGAGATGACAAAACGTCACGCTGCCATTCCCATCCTGTCTGTTATAAATTAACTAGCTGGTTTTTGATGGGAAGTCAAGGGGTTCAGTTGTCGTTTGCCTTATACAATTTTGCAAATTGATTTAAGTGGACTTTATAATATGAAATTGGTGTAGTTTGGTGTTATAAATGCTAGTGCTCGAGAACAATTTGTGATATAGTTAAAGTAGACTGTTATATGGACTCGTATAGATTTGTCGCCAAAATCTCCCACGAGGCTGCCAAAGAACATACGCCATCTTTGATGCCACATACCGTACAACACCGATACTTAGTATCTCATTATACTGGACATTAGCAGAATCACTGAAATCTCGGTGGAAGCCATAATTAAAAAGAAGAAGAAGAATTAACTAGCTTCGCCAGCGGCTTCACCCGCGTGGATGTCGGTTACCACGTCCAAAACCTATTTCCATACTAATGGTTTTACAAATAATACAATGGATGGATTTGAGAGAGCCGGAATATATGTATTTGATTATTTGTACTTAGGAGCTATATTATACATAACCAATTTCTTGGAACTTGCAGCAAATTTAAAATATTTTCCAGTCAAACTTTCAACCCCTATTTTATACCCTTTCATAAAATTTAACAAATCATAAAACATGTTAAAAATGAAAATATGTGATGAAAAAGAATTCGCCACAGGTAGGATTCGAACCCACGAGTCTTAGGTCTGCGCCTTAAGTGTGTTACCAACTACACCACCGTGACTTCGAATCACCACGTCGAATTCTCTCATCACAGATTACCCCGTAGGGTATAACGCATTCAAAGCATGCGTATTTCTTCAATATTACCCACTATTTAGTAGTGTGGTATTCTACTTCATTCATATCAGATGAATAGAAAGTTGATTAAATTGAAGAAAGCTAGTATACCGAGCATTGTAATGCTATTTACAAACCATTTACATGAAACATGTATTCAATGAAATGTTTTTATGAGCTCGAATTTCAATTTTTATCAAAATCAACGCATATTTTTTTTCTATAAGAAATTTAAACCCCTATTTCACCCCCTTAGGGTATTGTTTTTAATCCCTTCTTAGTGTGCATCCGCATTTTGAATTTTGAATTTAAATAACTGTTAAAATCATCATCATCATTTCGTGTAGCTGACACGGTCAGTCGACCATGCACACCCTGGTGTCAGAGTTCTTCGAAACCGCCTCTCGGCCTCTGACGTGGTTTCTTTAACGACAGATGGCAGCCGGGACCACCGGCTTAACGTGCCTTCCGAAGCACGGAATCACCTTTCGTCAACTGTTTAAATGTCACGTTTCTATCATTTGCGCTTACAGCTGTGCGTCTTTATATGTCAGACAGAAAAAACTTCTCCTTTTATATATAAAGGTAGATATTGGTATTTAAATACCGATTTGAACTATAAAGATTGTTTAATAAAACATTTAAATTTTAGACACCAGTCTCTCACAACCTCAATAATTATTGCTCTGTCATATTGTCTTTTGGAAAGTTTACTAGTGGGAAGGAAAAATAAAGGTTAAAAATTTAAAAGTTCCCATGTCTTTTTATCTGCTTCACTATGACTATTTTAACCGATTTCCAAACAGGAGGAGATTATTAATCAGTCGTATGTTTTCTTTAAATTATTGTTACCTCATAAATAAATAAAAAAAACCATAATGAATCCATGATAAAATTTTCGTTTCGATATGTTATGAATGTGCCGCCGTGTGGTTCCCGGCAGAGTTTCTACTGTGCCGGGAACCACTCCAATCCATAATACCACTCCAAGTCTCCCCGTGGATGTCGTAGAAGTCGACTAAGGAAACAAAAGCTAAACAAAGCTATAAACATCAAAGAGATCTCTCCAACCCGTCTGGCCAGCGTGGAGAGTGTAGGCCAAATCCTCTGACTACCCTGGCTAATACATGGCTCTGGTAGTACAGAGAGGGTTGTGCTCAAGCAGTGCAGACTAACAAAGACCTGATGATGATGATGATGTTATGAATAAACTTCTAACACTAGTCTCGTCCAAAGAAAGATACTCAAATCTGTATTTGAGTTACCAGGGAGGCAGCGCAAACAGGAGTCAAAATTAACTTCGTTACGATCGAGTGTTTGACGAGACTCGCTACTGTAGCTCCAACAAGATTTATTTTTTTCGTTCATGTCATTGTTATTGGAAATAATCGTGTATCAATGTTCAAAATGTTTAATTATCTGTGCAATAAAAATTGTACTGGGCTCAGAGTTCAAATGTAATTATTATATAGTATTTGCGTTTATGTTCCTTTTTTGGAGTTCTTTTGTCCATAGAAAGATATTTTCCCTGTGTTTTCGTTTCGTTTTTATAGGAGTTACCAGGGATCCAACAAAATACAGCAGTAACTTTGTTACAATCGAGTGTTTGTCGAGAGTCACTACTGTAGCTCCAATTTAATCGTTTGTCATATTGTTGAAAAGGTTTCATTGTCTGAGCAATTAAAAATTATACTGGACTCATACGTTACAATCTTTTATACATTAATTCATGATTAAATTAACGTTTCGATTTGTGATACATAAATGTTTAAGACTAGTCTGGTTCAAAGAAAGATACTTAAATCTGTATTTGAGTTACCAGGGAGGCAGCGCAAACAAGATTTGGAATTAACTTCGTTACGATCGAGTGTTTGTCGAGACTCGCTACTGTAGCTCCAATTCGAGATTTATCTTTTTCGTTCGTGTGGAATTATTGTTAAAACGTCTTTCTATCGGAGCAATTATAAATTACATTAGATTAATAAACTTTAACTTTGAATAATGTGTTTTTGTTCAAATGGAATTATAATCTTAAATTAGTGTTTACATTTCTTAAAAATAAATAAAACCGGCCAAGTGTAAATCAAACTCGCGCAATGAGGGTTCCGTACAATATGCTTCGTGAACACACTCACAATGTGCAAAAATGTTTTATTCAATTGACTAGCGCTATCTAGTGGTGTTTTAGTGAACTATTTCCCTAGGTGAACTTATTAAAGTTTACCACTTTATTTTCAACTAATAGAATTCTTATTATTTTTCCTGTAATTTTCAAGGAATAAACTATATATTGTAATTTTTTCGAAATTTTAGGCCCAGTAGTTTAGGAGATCAGGGAATGGTCAAATTTTGCCTTCTTTCGTGAATAAAATCAAAAGTATTGATTTTTCCCGAACAAAAAAAATATTTTTCAGATCCTCATAACAAGCCCTTTCATTTGATATATAACACGGTAAGGTTTGCAAAACTTTTTTTAACATTTTCTATTTGGGCCCCCTAAACTGACCCTTATTTAAAAAAATATACATTTACTTTGCACATCCGTGTTTGGGTCATAGGTTTACACCATCTTACCAAATTTCACTTAATTTGGTTCAGTAGATTCGGAGAAAATCGACTGTGACAGACGGACGGACAGACAGACGCTCGAGTGATCCTATAAGGGTTCCGTTTTTCATTTTTTGTACGGAACCCTAATTATTTAGTACATAGAAAGATATTTTGTCTGCGTTTCATTTCGTTTTGGTTTGTTTCATTTGGGTTACCGGGAATGCAGACCAATACCGCAGTCAATTTTAAACTCTTTACGATCGAGTGTTTGTCGAGACTCGCTATTGTAGCTCAAATTCAAAATTTATCTTTGTCGTTCAATACATACTATTTATATTTCTTAGACTCTTTTTGTTCTGAAAAAGATATTTTCCCTGTATTTCGTTCGTTACATTTCATGACTTACATACCAGAGATGCAGCAAAATACAAGAGTAACTTCATTACAATCAAGCGTTTGTCGAGACTCGCTACTGTAGCTCCAATTCAAGAAATATTAATTTTTTGTTTTTTTCAACATCAATACATGATTATTTCCAATAACAAGATACGCTTGTTATTGGAAATAATCGTGTATTGATATTGAAAATGTTTCATTATCTGAGCAATTAAAATTGTACGGGACTCATAGTTCAAATGTAATTATTTCATAATATGTGCGTTTCTGTTCCTATTTTGCACTGTTTTTGTTCATAAAAAGATCCGTGGCGCAGCGGTCAACACTGGGTCAAGCCTGGGTCCCGGGTTCGATCCCCGGTCAGGTCAAGATGGAAAATGATCTTTTTCAGATTGTCCTGGGTCTTGGATGTTTATCTATATATGTATTTGTTATAAAATATAGTATCGTTGAGTTAGTATCCTATAACACAAGTCTTTCTTAAGAACTTACTTTGGGGCTAGCTCAATCTGTGTGATTTGTCCGTATATATTTATATTATACTAGCAGCCCTACCCGGCTGCGCTCGGGCATGTATTATACCTTAAGACCTTCCTCGTGAATCACTCTATCTATTGGTGAAAACCGTATGAAAATCCGTGGAGTAGTTTTTGAGTTTATTGCGAACAGACAGACAGACAGACAGACAGACGCGGCAGAGGACTTTGTTTTATAATATGTAGTGATTTATTTAATCTGTCTTTCATTTCGTTTCGTATTTCATATGAGTTACCAGGGATCCAGCAAAATATTGGAGTAATTTTGTTACAATTGAGTGTTTGTCGAGACTCGCTACTGTAGCTCCAATAAAAGATTTATCTTTTTCGTTCGGGTCTTGTTATTGAAAATAATAGTGTATTGATGTTGAGAATGTCTGGGCAATTGAAATTAGTACTGGACGTTAGTTTCCGATTTAATACATACAATTTTTATTTGCTACACTTTCTTAACCGACTTCATTTGTTCATAGAAAGTATTATATTTTCCGTTTCACTCGTGAGGAGACGAAATCATTTTTCATGTGTACCTATTGTATTTTATTGTGTTGTCACGAATAAATAATTGTAAAATATTTCTTAATAAATGTGCAAAAGGTACCTTACTAAAATACATATTATAAGGTGACGAGCTCCGTGGCGCAGCGGTCAGCACGCCAGCCTGCGACACGGGGGTCCCGGGTTCGATCCCCGGTCAGGTCATGATGGAAAACGATCTTTTTCAGAATGACCTGGGTCTTGGATGTTTATCTATAAAAGTTTATGTTATAAAATATAGTATCGTTGAGTTAGTATCCTGCGACACTAGTTCACAACTTACTGTGGGGCTAGCTCAATTTGTGTGATATGTCCCTATATATATTTATATTTAAGTACCTGAGTTTCTAACAATAATTTCTTTTAAAACTTAACGATAACATTTTTAAGATTTTATTAAAATAAAAAAATAAAAATAAAATAAATATATACGGACAAATCACACAGATTGAGCTAGCCCCAAAGTAAGTTCTAATGAAAGACTTGTGTTATGGGATACTAACTCAACGATACTATATTTTATAACAAATACATATATAGATAAACATCCAAGACCCAGGTCAATCTGAAAAAGATCGTTTTCCATCTTGACCTGACCGGGGATCGAACCCGGGACCATCCGTGTCGCAGGCAGGCGTGATGACCGCTGCGCCACGGAGCTCGTCAACGTATTACATTCTTTTCATAGAACAGAGTAGCTGAATACATTGTTTCGATTTGTGGTCCCCAACGACTCGTTACTATACCCAGGGTTGCTTAACATACGCAATGCCAACGCTTTGACAGTGATATTGGGCAATCGAGCTCTTATTTTTGATAATTGTTTACAGTAAAATGAAGTTCTATTTTGATATCATGATTCTTTGAAGGATAAGTCCGCTATTGTATCTTTATTTTTTCGTATATAATATGCTACATGTTCTGTTTTTTTTTTTGATCAAAAAAAGATAAATCAAACTAACAAGCAAGACATTTAAAGAACATTGAAAAGCCTTTCAGCAAATCTTAGTGTTTTTCCTTACTTTTGTTAGCGAATTTGTATTTTAGTTACCAGGGAGGCAGCACAAATAAGAGTCGAAATTAACTTCGTTGCGATCAAGTGTTTGTCGACACTTCGCTTCTGGAGTCATAATTCAAGATGTGTATTTTTCCATCGTAACTTTTCTGAAGTTATGAATATTTATCGAAGTATATAGGTATATATAAAAGGCAAACCTAACCGACTCCCTGATTTGAAATTTGGAACAGTTTCATCATGTACCATATTTAAAAATAAATTTAAAATGTTCACTTAATATAGGTTCCTTAGAATGCTTATTAGTTGTTATTATAACATATCATTTACAAATGAAAACTTGTTGACGTCAGTAATTTACTAATGGCTAAGTTCAACACCGCTTCCAAGCGGAGGGCTTAAGAAGCGGCAACAAACTGCACAGCGCATTTTCTCCAAACGACGACACCTCACTATTATAGAAAACCTATAAACTAGATATGTGGATTGAGTATAATAAGTAAGTGATTACTAAGAAAAGATTTTTAGTAATTCAAATCCTAAGGGGGTGAAATAGGGGGCTGAAGTTTTACGCGGTGGCAATTGCGGGTGAATTGCTACTGCTAAATAAAAAATCCATTATTTTATTAATGTATTTAACATTTAAATTATTCCGCTTATGCCTACAATTAAATATATTTCTAAGATTAGTCTCGCTCAAAGTTAGATACATAAAATTGTGTTTGAGTTACCAGGGTGGCAGAATAAACAGAAGTCAGAATTAACTTCGTTACGATGTCGTTATGTCGAGTCTTGGCAATGGCCTCATTTAATATGTATCTTTTAACATTATTATTGATGAGAAAAATACAGTTTATATTTTACTAGCTGTTACCCGCGGCTTCGCCCGCGTAATATATAGCCTATGCCCTTCTCGGTGCCTTGACCTATATGTATGAAAAAATTCATGATGATCGGTTCAGTAGATACGGCGTAAAAGCGTAACAAACAAACAAACTCACTTTCGCATTTATAATAATAGTTGGGATGGTACTGGCAAACCTGACTGACTTCTAAATCAATGCACAGCCGAAACTTTTCTTCATTACGTGAGCACGAAGAAAGAACTTTTAGATTTTCAACCTCTACGAGGATGAAATAGGGGGGTGAATTTATACGCGGACAAAGTTGCGGGAAAATTGCTATTGTTTAATAATAAATCCATAATTTTAGATGTATTTTAGTTATTCAACGTTGTAATATATTTCTAAGACTTGTCTCGTTCAAAGTAAGATACATAAAATCGTGTTTGAGTAACCAGGGAGGCAAAATAAACAGAAGTCAGAATTAACTTCGTTACGATCTCGTTTTGTCGAGTCTTGGCAATGGCCTCATTCAAGATGTATCTTTTAACATTATTGAGTCGTTGGTAAGGTAATCACTACATAGTATAAAATAAAATCGATTCCCGCTATAATTATCAATACGGGACTTACTGCGATTGTTTGTAAGATTTGTCTGAAATTTCGACAAATTGTAGCTGCCATCTTCACAGACCAACTGAAGAGCTGCGGTAGATGTTGGAACTATCAAGGGAAACCGTATTGGTCTACCCTCTTTCTAAGTATTTTATTGCATAACTTTTTACACAACACTGGCGGGAACTGTCCGTTCGGGAACTGTTCTCTGGTTGATATAAGTAGTTTATAAGGTCTAACTAGAATTGTGAGTTGACGTCGCTTGGAGAAAATGCGCTATGCAGTTTGTTGCCGCTTCTTCTGCACTCCGCTTTGGAAGCGGCCTAAACTTAGCCATAAGTAATTATTGACGTCAACAAAAATTTTTTGTTGTTAAAATTGTAAACACAAATATGACAATTAATAAGTGTTCAAAGAAACCTATATTAAATAAACGATTGAATCTTGAATCTGGAACGCGTATACACCTTTAACACATCTCAATCACTGGATTCCATGTACATGATAACTTGAAGACGACGACGAGCGAGACCCCTCGTGTCGCAGCCTGGCGTGTTTACCACTGCACCACGGAACCTTGCAAAAGATAAATATTTTGGTGATGCTTTTGGGACTTCGTACGCGTAAATTATAGCCAATGTCACCTGAAACTAAATAAGCTTACTATAGGTAACAGAACTTTTAAAATCGGTATAGTCTCGTTGCCACTTCAATGTAACCAACAATCGAAGTATTCCTATTTATAATATACTAGCAGCCCTACCCGGCTGCGCCCGGGCATGTTTTATACCTTAAAACCTTCCTCGTGAATCACTCTATCTATTGGTGAAAACCGTATGAAAATCAGTGGAGTAGTTTTTGAGTTTATCGCGAACAGACAGACAGACAGACAGACGCGGCGGAGGACTTTGTTTTATAATATGTAGTGATAGAAAGTATTGACCCGTGTGGTTCCCGGCAGACTAGAATAGGACCACTGCAAGTCTTTCCGTGGATGTCGTAGAAGGCGACTTAGGAAAAACATGCAAAACAAAGCTTATAACCATCAAAGAGACCTCTCCAACCCGTCTGACCAGCGTGGAGAGGGTAGGCTATATCCTTTGACAAATACATATACATATAGCTCTTGTAGTACAAAGAGGGTCGTGCTCCTGCAGTGGGGAATAACGAAGACCCAATGATGATGATGATGAATTAAAAGTCCTCTGTAAACTATATTCGTTGCATGATTTAGAAAATCTCGACTCCATTAAGTAAACCTCCTAAATTGAGTCATTATCAACGAGTTACTCCAAAAATAAACACAGTTTGTCACGCAAATTGAAACAGATTATTCAGATTAATGCTGAAAAAAGTGAAAAACTGGATAACTTATTGAGAGCTATTTTAAAAAAATTAAGTAATGAATCTTTTAATAAATGAACACGGGGGAATAAATTATTATCTGATTGATAATCCTAACTAATATTATAAATGCGAAAGTGAGTTTGTTTGTTTATTTGTTTGTTTTTTACGCTTTCACGCTCAATCTACTGAACCGATCATCATGAAATTTGGCATACACATAGGTTAGGGTACTGAGAAGGACATAGGCTATATATCACGTGGGCGGAGCCGCGGGTAACAGCTAGTGATTTAATATAGGGCTTGGTGAGTAATTTCAACTAGGGTTTGGGTGTAGATGAATTTTTTTAGTGGTTTAAAAGACCTTTGTTTTTAATTTTCCATAATTATAAATTATTAATACTCATCTGGTACAAAAAAAAACAACGTAAAATCAATAACGTGACTGTCTTGAACCAGTTTTAAGCTTACCTAAACATAACAAAAATACTAAAATAAGATTAATTAATATTTAAGGTAGCTTTTGTACAACAAACGTGATATTTTTGCAGTTTTTCACACAATTTTAATAATGGCAACAGGTAAACTTGAAATATTCACAGGGTATTTAGCTGTAAATTCACCTTACAATAAATAATTCCTCTTCATAATATAAATATAGATGTAATTTTCTCTCAAGAAAGTACTCATTAAACTATATTCGTAGCATGATAAGTAAAATCTCGACCCGATTAAGTAAATCTCCTAAATTGAGTCATTATCAACGAGTTACTCCAAAAATAAGCTCAGTTTGTCACGCAAATTGAAACTAATTACTCAGATTAATGCTGAAAAAGGTCAAAAACTGGATAACTTATGGAGGGCTTTTTTCAGCGATTAAATGATAAATCTCTTACTAAATGAACACAAGAGAATAATCATTATCTTATTGATAATGATTTAATGGGTCGGCGAGCATTTTCAACTGGGGCTTGGATGTAGTTTAAAAATTATAATGCGGTTCTTAAAAACTTGATTACTTTTTTATTTTGCCTTCGTATTAAGTTATTGCCTACATATAAAGCCGTGTGGTTCCCGGCAGAGTAAAATAGGATCACTCCGTCTTCTGCCATCAATGATAACAGCCAACCAACTTGCCTTCCGAAGCATAGGGTAGCTCGAGATATTTTTATTCCACTAACGGTCACCCATCCAAGTGGGGACTGCGCCCGTGGTTGCTTAACATGCGGAAGTGCTAATAATGCTCACGCCCACTAGGCCATCAGGCTTTATGAATCTAATCCTCATGTAGTGCATGTAAAGGAGCCACCCCGTGATCCGTGACCGTGATTGATCCCCTATGCGTCCGGCGCACCCTGGACAACAATCTGCGAGGACAGTCTAGTCGGTAACGCAGATTCGCTGATCCTTTCACCATGTAATGTCTTCAAAAAAAACAACGGTCCTTTTTAGGGCCTTCCAACCAAAAACGGCACTTTTCAGCGCCAAATATAATGCATTTAGTAGATCGATGACTTAGAGTAGAGATTAAATCATTAACTGAGTGTAATGATTTAATCTCTAAGTCATCGATCTACTTTAACAGATACATCACTTTATGATAACCCTCCCTAATGGTAACTGAGTCTCACTAAATGATCCACATTTTTCAGCATAAATCTGCGAGCGCGCGATTTGTTTCAATTTGCGAGACCGACTGAGGTTATTTTCAGGATAACCCGTTGATAATGGCGACATTTAGGAGATTTATTCACATGCACGCAGTTTTTTTTACGGTTCTATAAATGAGAAGACTATAGAATCTTAAATATAAGTAAGCTCTAGAGTCTGTCAATATTTTTATGAATCCCTTAAAGAATAAAAAACATTAATAGGAGATTTTTTTTTTAAATATTGGGCCTACGTTTAGTTGGGAAAATTTCTATACTTACTTCGCTGGCTCAGCGACCCGAAGGGATCTTGGCCTCCGACATTAAAGTGCGCCATTCTTCCCTATTCTGTGCCAAATCTGACCAGTCGGACACTTCCACCTCTTTCAGGTCTTTGGCGACTTCATTTTTCCAGTAAATTCTATGGAAAAGCCAAATATTTTTCATTTTATTATTTTACCTTTTTTGCATATGTATACTCCTAAAACTCTAAATCGTCATTCTATGTTAAACAGTAAATCCATCACATTATGATACCCTTCCTAGTGGTAACTGAGTCTCACTAAATTATCCGCATTTTTCAGCATAAATCTGCGAACGGGCGATTTGTTTCAATTTGCGAGACCAACTGAGGTTATTTTCAGAATAACCCGTTGATAATGTCGACATTTAGGAGATTTATACACAGATATGCGTATTTTTTTTTTATTTTAGGGTTTTCTACGTAGGTTACAGTGTCTTACTAAATTATCCACATTTTTCAGCATAAATCTGCGAGCGGGCAATTTGTTCCAATTTGCGAGACCAACTGAGGTTATTTTCAGAATAACCCGTTGATAATGACGACATTTAGGAGATTTATTCACAGACACGCAATGTTTATTCGGATTTGGGGTTTAATATAAGGAGATCATCAGAATTTTGAATCTTACATATACTGTCACGTTTTTTCCCTTGCGGGGTAGACAGGGCCTATAAGACCTGAACCTTATGGCTAGCATTTCGCCATATGGCTAGCAATCCATCACTATTTTGAGTTGGGCGTATCATGGGCGTATGATTCCTTAGAGTTTTGCCCATTCCCTCGATCGCCTTTCACGATCTGCGCGGGAAGAGAAGCAGCTGGTACATTCCATGTGTTTTTTTCCTCTCAGACCGGCGTGGAAGTGAATCTTGTATCTTGTAGAACCGCTTTCCGCTCTTACTAATTGATTTTAATGAATCGTCAGGGGTAGGTATCATCTTCAACTGCCTTTCCAGTGGTTGTAAGTATGGCATCGGGTACTCACACCCACCCCCCGAGCTGATATTTTCTTATCCCCAATCCATCATTGATGAGCTCCGTGGCGTAGTGGTCAACACACCGATCTGCACTCCGCTTTGGAAGCGGCCTAAACTTAGCTATAGGTAATTATTGATGTCAACAAAATTTTTTTGTTGTAAAAATTGTAATCACAAATATGACAATTAATAAGTGTTCAAAGAAACCTATATTAAATAAACGATTTAATCTTGAATCTTGATCTGCGACACGGATGGTCCCGGGTTCGAATCCCGGTCATATCAAGATGAAAAATGATCTTTTTCAGATTGACCTGGGTCTTGGATGTTTATCTATATAATATGTATTTGTAATTTGGGGCTATTTCAATCTATTTCATTATTTCTTATTATATATTTACTATCTATCTATTATATGAATATGGCAAAAGCAAATGATGTAAATCCGTGGGGCGGCATTTGTCCAGCAGTGGACTTTTTGCTGATAAGATAATGATGGATGCATAATTTAATGGGTATTTTATACATAAAAACCGGCCAAGTGTGTGTCGGGCCACGCGCAGTGTAAGGTTCCGTAGTTACGAATGACAACTTTGAGTTCACACTGTTCACACTCGCAACCAAAAACATCTAACAATTAAAATTGTATATAATTTTACATTTTCCAGTACATTTTATAAGTTGGTTGCCGATAACTTTTTAGTTTGTAGTAAGTACTCAGCTCTGACAGTTTTCCTTTCAACTTCAGTATATATACTACTGCTGTAATTTTAAGATTTTTTTTACCACTTTTTTGCCATGATTAATATACATACCCATGCCAAATTACAGCTTTCTAGTACTTATAGTCTCTGAGTAAAACTGCGGACGGACAGACAGACAGACATGGCAAAACTATAAGGGTTCCTTGTTTACTACGGAACCCTAAGAATGGGTGTAACAAGTTTAACTACTATGTGTGAATGGAATCTGAATCTGTTTGTCTGTGGCATCGTGCCTCGTAAACGGGTGAACCAATTCGGTAGCATGTTTTTTAACACTGGTTATCTAGTGATGATTCTTAGAACTGTTTATCAAAGTCAGTTTAGCCGTTTACAAGATAGATGAGAAATTCGCGGTAAAAGTTTTGGAAACAAAGAAAGCTCTTTTAGTTTTTGGACACTTCTTTTTCCATACATAAGAACATTTAAAAAAAAAGGGAATATAAAAGAGTGGAAGTTACATATCGTAAAACTGAACATGAAGAAAGGTCACTCGTAAATATATCAAAATTATGCAGATCAGCCCGATCCCAACAGTGAACCGAGACACACGTGACTTGACTACAACCTGTCGCCACAAAATATAGAGTTAACAGAATGAGAGTTTTAGGATTCGATTATTTCCCGGCGGGCTGTCAGATTAATTATATAGGTATATGTATGTCAAATTACCTACACCTAATTAACCATGTCAGATAACCAAAGTAAGATTACCTATGTCAGGTTTCCTTTACCAGATAACCTATGTCAGATAATCTTGTGTGCATAACTACAGATTGGAATGAATTGTCTGCGCCTGTATTTTCGAACGCATAGAATAGACTTTTTCTGGGTAAGCTTACTGCAGGTTAGATGAAGGTACTACCCGTTATAAAAAAATAATGTATTCTTGTAATTAGCATAAAAAAATTACTGTCCATGAGAATAGCAATAGGCACATAAGTAAGACTGTACTATCTATCTCTAGATCTCCGTTTTTTTTTGGTTCAATCACAGTCATGTGTTGAATTCTACTTGTGAATTTCTTTTCAAAGTTGTAGCTTCAACTCCGGCTGCGAGAAATATAATTTAAACGAAAGTAAAGTGATCCATCTACATTTTTTTAATTTTTTCTATAAGATGAAGACAAATTATGTGTCTTTACGTCGTAGAAATGTAAGGAAAAGGAATATAAGCCCATGTCTTACGTGAATAGTATTGTGACGGAAATTAGACGCAAGAAAATAAATAGTATCTTTTGTATCAGAAGTAGGTTAAAATACAGAATTATATACTTAAGGGGAAAATGAAAGTCGCGCCAGTTACAGAAAAGCTCCATAGTTGTAGATGGTATTACTCTACGAGAACAAATCATAACTGTCCACAGTTATGATTTGGTCTCGACCTCTGATTTTCAAGTCTGACGTAGTCAATAGTCAAAAAAATTATTCATATTAAGATATTTTAAATATCATTTCTGAACGTCAATTTACATTTATGATTGGTTTACAATATGTTATATTATTGTTGACGAAAATAATTTACTTAAAGCTAAGTTTACACCGCTTCCAAAGCGGAGTGCAGAGGAAGCGGGAACAAACGGCACAGCGCATTTTCTCCAAATGACGTCTTCTTACAATCTATGACATACGAGTACCTACGTAGCTCAGTGGATTAGCTCTTTGCAGTGGCGGGGTACATAGCGCTCAGAGCAGATGGCCAATGGGGCAGAAAGGTTCTCGAATGGCGACCACGTACCAGTAAGCGCAACGTTGGACATCCACCGACCAGGTGGTCGGACGACCTGCCCAAGGACGCTGGGTCCCCTAATAAAAGTAACTCAACACTTTAAGGGGATACTTGAATTTTTCTGGGTCAGTGTGACCCTCGTTTAAAACATTTGAAAGAAAACGTAGAGATCAATTAAAATTGTGTTTTGTGTAGCCCTAATTAACCCTTCAAACTATTTGATGTACCACTGTTTACAGTTTAAAGTATAAATAAATAAATATATACGTACAAATCACACAGATTGAGCTAGCCCCAAAGTAAGTCCGAGACTTGTGCTATGGGATACTAATATAAAAGTAGGCTAAAGGGTTCATGTTATGTTAAGATTTTGTAGATAGGTAGGTTTTATTTACAGGCAATTTTATTTTCTACGAAGGTTTAATTGTTAGTCTTTAGTTATATAAGTTAGTCTATTATATAAGTTAGTTTTAATATGGTTACAATAATTGTTTACACTTCTAAACTTCGTTACCTCTTGTTGCATGATTAATAATGAGAAATAAAGATTTTGTATTATAGTACTTGTTTGCATAAACGTAATTTCATAATAGCACATATAAACACACACATTGTATCATTGTGTAGAGTATTAATTGTTTTTACTAAGTTGGTGTAAACATAGCCACGGCTAGAGCTTTTGATGTTTCTTTTATATTATACTCTTAAATTAAACAGATATTAAAATTGTAGAAATAAACCAAATTTGTTTTTTTTTTCAGGTAAGTAAGTCGACTATAGTATCGATACGCTATGGGTATGTATTTTTTGTAACAAGGCTAAACATCTGGAAGGAGAGATATCCAACAGCGTCCATCATCCCGCTATCAGAGCATCTCCCTCCTGGCCATGATTTACCTCGGCTGACATGGAAGTCCTTAAACAGACCCCGGACCCAAGTCGGCCGAAGTAAGGAGAATATGAACAGGTGGGGCTACAGCTCGGAAATCTCCTGTCCATGTGGTGCTACTCCTCAGACCATGGCACACCTTTTGTCTTGCCCTGCGTGTCCTACAACCTGCACACGCGAGGACCTTTACAATGCTACTGATAACGCTGTGTCAGTGGCAAAGTTCTGGTCAACACAAATATAATTCGCCCGAGTCGACACGCTAAGAAGAAGAAGTAACAAGGCTATATAATTAATTTCCCCTTTAAATTAAATTTTAAGGGTGAAATCTTACAAATAATATTGAAACAATAATCCTTAACCTATTGAGCTGAAATTTTGTATACCTCTACAAGTCAAATACAATGTTTTTTTAATTGTGCCATAAACCTGAATTAATGATGGAGTTAAAAAGTGACTATCGTCATCATCGTCAGGTCCTTTTTTAGTCTCCACAGTCTACCACTCCAGGAGTATGACCCTCTATGTGCTACCAGAGCAGTCAGAGGATTTGGCATACACTCTCCACGCTAGCCAGACGAGTTGGAGAGGTCTCTTTGATATTTATAAGCTTTGTTTAGCTTATATTTCCTACGTCTTTAACGACATCCACGGAAAGACTTCGAGTGGTCTTATTCTACCCTGCCGGAAACTCATAATTAAAAAGACCTCTCCAACCCGTCTGGACAGCGTGGAAAGTTTAGGCAAAATCCGTTGACTGCTCTGGCTTATATATGGCTCTGATAGTACAGAGAGGGTCATGCTCTTGCAGTGGAGATCAAAGAAGACTTGATAATGATGGCAATGCTGGGAAATCAAAGAAATTTCGACTCTTTCATACAAAGCGTTTAGCCAACTGGGCAATTAGTATGGCAAAGCGAAAAATTTTTCGTGTTCCCATCATTGATACCATAGAAAAGGTGTTTCAAATTAATGACCTGAGTCACCCCTTTAAGAGATCGTTGAGGGCATAGATTTAAAAAAAAATGTTTCGTCTCTCTGAATAGATGTCGCATAAAGCCATTTTTGTATGAAAACCTAGTATGTCAAGCCGGGGGGGTGTGAAAAAGAGGAAAGGGGGACGGGTTTATAGGGCTGCTATTTTTGAACGGGTGATATCATGAAGACGTACAAAAATTTACATAGAAATCGTTCGTTTGATTTTTCAAACAACCGAAATTCAAACCAGCGTACTTAGTCGCCAGTTTGAAAATAGCACTCATGACTTTTGACACTGCTGTCACAAGTAATGTATCAACACCGCGTAATATCGATATCGAAAACACAAAACAAACCATTTTGTTGCAATCACAGATTTAATGTAGGTATACAGATCTGCGGTTGCAATTTAGAAAACAAAGGTTTTTGAATGTGAATTTATGTTTTCTATTATCATTGCGTAGCTACCTAAGAGTGCAAATACCATCAAATTCGACATGGTTGACCGAATTTTCATGGAAAGTGGTGTCCACCATCTTGGTTCCAAAGGTTTTCATCATATCTGCGATGTATACCATGCCTCTAAAACTACACCCCTATCGAATTTTCATAGGCGGTGTCCGCAATCTTGGATCCCAAAATTGAAGTTATGTATTTGTAAATCACACCCATCCAAACATTAGAAACAAACTTTTTTATCTTGGCACTTTAAGGACAAACAAGTTTGACTGGTAACATGTTGTATAGATATATCATCATAATCTGAGCGTATTAAGGCATTCATGCCAATATATAATTTAGCAAATATATGAAGAAGAAGTACTGTCTATAAAGAAGTTTACTAAAAGGCCGGTTAGGATTTTAAAAATAAAATTACTTTTACTTTGATTATTTGACATTGTCAAAAAAAGGAGAAATACGAAAAATTAAATATATGTTTCTAAGAAAAAAGAATAATGAAAACTAGCAAAAATTAAAGGCATTGCATTAGAAATATTTTGAAATCAAGGATTGACAGAATATAGAGGTAAGACATGGTCTGTTATATGAGTTAGTAGAATCGGGTCACAATTATACTTCTGGTACGCTCCTTTGTACTCATGTCGTATTCATGAACATTGTTTATCGATATATTGTAAGAGTAAGTAGGGGCATCACTATTCGTACTATCTTCTCTTACTTACTAAGGATTTTGACATTTAAAATGGCGTATAAATACATTTAATTTTTTTAAATAAAACATACATTGCCTTACTTACATGTGAAAAGTAACAGGTCGGGATAACATTTTAATATTTCTGTCAGTATTTTTGCAGGATTTCACTGCACAACTAGGTATGTTTACGGCTATAAACAATTAATTTCGTTCTGATATTTGCACTTCGACAGACGTCAGATGACTGGGGTCGCGAGAAAGCCGCGTGTATGTTTTACGAGTATAAGTCGTAGGACAGATCAAGCAATATTCACATTCTAGAGAGTATTCATACTTCTATGGTTGAGGGTCAATACTCGCCGTATAAATTGGCTATTTCCTTGTATAGGCTAGGACTCAGTTCGGCCTTTCAGGCTATGCATGCCAATCGCGGCCCATCAGGCATATGAGAGTTTGCTGTCTATACAAGCCTTGCAACACAGAGAATGCCAAAGCCGAGGCCTGTCCCTCCTGTCATTCCGGGCACTCTGCTCTCACCTCAAAAGTCCGGTGAAGTAGCAAAAGCTCACATTGAGCTAGCTACGTAGTCCATTAAAAAAAATGGAGGCTAGGAAAATAAAGTGGACCTATTCTCGCAAGCTACCTCGCTTACCCGCACAATTTTGGAACACAATCATAAACGGCGATGTGGATTCAAGTTTTACAAAAGAACCCTTCAGCAAGCTCACGATAAAATCAATCTGGCAATCTGCTGACTATCTATTGTGTCGTCATTTGAGATATTTCGCTATTCAGGGTATTGTCACCTTCGGATTTGCTGTATGGCCACTAAAATAGCGGTACCAACCAGCTGATTTACAATAAAACAATTTAGCAATCTGCGGACGATCGTGACACCATCACATATATTCAGCTATTTAGGCCTTGATCACTTTCATAAAGTTACTGTACCAAATCAAATTATGATGCAAAGTGACTCTTCCTTGTAATAATTAATTTTGTACTATGCTATGAGAATTCCGACTTGACAAAAAGCTGGCAAGTTCCATTGTGTAATCAAATTTCAGATTTTTCTTGTAATGTAATGTTTTATGCTTTGTCCTTTACGACACATTTCATTTTAGTTAACTTTGTGACTAATATTTTTGACATTATATTTTGCAAGCTGTCAAAAGATTACTTTTTGCGGATTTTTTATAAATTATATCTGTCATTGAAAGCAAGTAGAGAAAAGAGAGAATCGATTAAAATGATCGGTCTTGAGTTAGATTTAATTTCGAATTCAGAGGTTCAGGTCAAGCTAAGGAGCATTCCCTAAATCTTAACTTGAAGGATTTTGATTGAACAGCCGTACAAAACGACCTTTCAAATCTTCTCTTATCACCCTTTACAAATGTGACATATGTGATGTCACATGAAACGCCGGCGGGTGAGTTAATGTATTTGCCCAAAAAATCTGATTTTGCAACGTTTGTATCTCAGAACAGTTTTTGGACTAATAACATACTTATTTACTCATGTATTTCCATCGATAACAAAAAAACTGTATGCAAGTTTTCCAATATGCGAATGAAACGGTTCTGAACGCTCATTTCATGGCCCAACAAAGTACCCGGAGCTTCATTGTCCAGTCCATTATATTAACACGTAACAATTTTATGTGCAATCGTGATTTTATCACACTTTTTATGTTAAGCCATTACGTTTAATGCATATTACCTTCTATGGATAAAACCCCCTTTTATAACTATACTATAAATCAAAAAGTGCTTTCTCATAAATTGTCTTCCAAATCATTTGCAAGAATAAAGAATAAGCTAGTTTTTACGTGACTGACCCACCCAAAATCAGTATTGTTTTTGCGCTTATGTATGTAAGTGTGTCTATTCTATTATTGCTTCCAAGCACCTTTTATAGTTCTGAACCTCAATAAATTAATGGTAGCCTTAATAAGTAGACGGGCACTTGAAATTTTCACAGAATGTGCATATCAGTTGCCGCTATATCAACAAATAATAAAAATTAATTTTGTAAGCAAAATAATCGCTTTACTATTGGCCAAACGATCCAATATAGAGTCATAACGCTCTTTATTGTTCCCAAAATTGCCACCTCGCCCCCGGCTGGCTTACCACCATTTATGACACAATCACCTGGCAGAAAGATAACTGCTTTAGTTTTATGAGACTATTGTCGACTATCGTTGATGATTTAATAAGGTATTGTGAAGAAAAAAGTGTATTAAATAACTAGTGAGAATGTACAAAAACTGATTAAAATTAAAATTTAAAATAAACTTCAGTACTCAAAAAAGTGCATCGAAGATGAATTAATTTATTTATATTTTTATTTATTATATGCTAAGCTTGCATATTTGAATTAAATTATAATTCGAAATTAGAGGCACACCTAGTGGGCGGCAAGCCACCACCAGCTTCCAAATTCAGTCTCTTTGCAAAAACCCACACATCATCCACCTCAATTTAATCCCATAACCCTCTATCTCTCTTTTAAAATGCAGTAGCCCCTCTTCCGGCTAAGGCTGGAGAAATTTTGATAACTTATAACAGTCTATTAATTTACCGAGTGCTTCACTAGACAAAATATAAAAGCACTTCATCGTATCCAATTTACAGCTTTTTCTAATCGTAACTCAATTAATCAGAAGCTCGGATAAAAGCTCGTGAAATTCCGATAAGTCGACAAGAAGTTAATTTTTCGATGAGAAGTGGGTTTTTAACTCGGTTATTCCGTAATGGACGAATTCGGAATAATATTAACTAGAGGAATTACATTAACTTTGAAAAAGTTCGAATGTAAGCCAGAACTTTTACAGCACGAATTGAATTTGATATCTAATAATACTAAGTCGTTTTATACAATACTAGCTATTACCCGCGGTTTCGCCTACGTTATAGCCTATGTCCTTTTTAGTATCCTTACCTCCTCCTCCTCGCGTCGTATTCCTCATTGCTGAGGGTCGTGACTCCCCCGTAGAATCACCTTCTCTCTAATTAATTCCCTCCACCTGTTACGGTCTTTTGCCACGTGGAGGGCCTTAATGTAGGTTCGTGTTTAGAGATGATCATACTTGGTCGAACCATCTCGTAGGGCTGCGGCCTCTAGTTCGTTTTCCGTCAACCTTGCCTGTCACCATCAGTCGCTCTATATTGTGACCGTCTTTCCTTGCAATGTGGCCGAAAAACTCCAATATTCTGCGTAGACAAGTGGTGGATAGTCTCGTATTTATTTGGAGCTCACGCAGAATAGATACATTGTTGTGGAAGGCAGTCCCAGGAATCTTTCTTTTCTTTTCTTTTCTTTTCTTTTCTTTTCTTTTCTTTTCTTTTCTTTTCTTTTCTTTTCTTTTCTTTTCTTTTCTTTTCTTTTCTTTTCTTTTCTTTTCTTTTCTTTTCTTTTCTTTTCTTTTCTTTTCTTTTCTTTTCTTTTCTTTTCTTTTCTTTTCTTTTCTTTTCTTTTCTTTTCTTTTCTTTTCTTTTTATAGGGACATATCACACAAATTGAGTTAGCCCCACAGTAAGTTGTGAACTTGTGTCGCATGATACTAACTCAACGATACTATATTTTATAATATATACTTATTATAGATAAACATCCAAGACCCAGGTCAATCTGAAAAAGATCGTTTTCCATCATGACCTAACCGGGGATCGAACCCGGGACCCCCGTGTCGCAGGCTGGCGTGGTTACCGCTGCGCCACGGAGCTCGTCAAGCGTGTAGCATCTTCCTCCAGCACCACATTTCGAAGGCATCTATGCGGTCTCCATCAGCTTTTTTCAGAACCCATGTCTCGGAGCCATAGCTGAATATGGAGAAAACTAATGTTTGGACAAGTTTCTTTTTTTGTCTGCCGAGAGATATTTCGGTCCTTCCATATCTTTTGCAGCTGAGACATGGTGTTTTTGGCCATACCTATTCGCCTCCGTATTTCCATCTCGCAGGATCCCTTATCATTGATGTTGGCCCCCAGGTAGATAAAGTCATTAACTATATCTAGGTTGAGAGCACCCGTCATCTCAAGTTTTCCGGCACGATCTATTATCAGTAGCTTGCTTTTGGCGTGGTTAATTTTGAGACCTAACTGCAAACTGGGCAAGGAAGTTCACCATTTCGCTTTCGCTTACCGCTATTAATGTGTGTCTGCGTATCGGAGGTTTGTCAGTCTGGTGCCACCAAACGTGACTCCGCCGTCCCAATTCTCGCATCCTTACCTATGTGGATGCAAAATTTTATGATCATCGGTTCACTAGATAGGGCGTGAAAGCGTAACAAACAAACACACTTTCGCATTTATAATATTAGTTAGGGTAAGGATATTTATAAAATCCTGTCATCGAACAGAATTTTATTAATATCCTTGCCCCTTTAGGGATCGCTCTAAAGGGGCATCTCACCCCGTTAACACGAACAACTTTTCATTTGGGACTGAAACTGAAAATTCGAAAAATTATGTTTCACGCCTTTACTGCAACTTTCCATTGATGAAAAAATTAAAAATTCGTGTAGTATGTTTAAGATATTTTAAATTAAAACGTTATACAGGAAACAAGAAAAGTAGCCTTTACTGATAATATTGAGATTTGAAAAAAGAAATTAATAATAACTGTAGAAGTCTCAAAGTAAAGTGACTTGAAAAAGCTACACATTCACAAAGGAAATCTGAGAAAAATGTAAATGTGGAAAATATACATAATGGCCAAATAAAATCAGTAAGATCTTCAAGTGCTCTTATTCTATATTTAGGTCTTTGAAAGAATTCATTAATATTTAAATTAATTGTACCTCATACTTTTTCTTTGTTAAGGTTGTCTAGCATTTATCTCATCTAGCTGTAGTGTGTGTATGTATGTATGTATGTATAAGCTTTTAAAAAGACAAGAAAAGAAAAAGAAAAAGTAATTTTATTTCCTCATCTACAAGTTGATTTGTATAAACTAGTTGACGAAGCCTCCTTTTAAGCATTTAGATGCCTGTGCCAGGAGACTCCGCTCTTTCTTAGCTCTAACATCCATGAATGCGCACATGCCTCATGTTTGCAAATGCATACACATACATGCAACCTTATTATTATATATTAAATATTAAAACTTTATATTAAAAATACACAAACATAAATACTTTTTCCCATACATATACGTAATATGTATATTAATTCCAAATATTTAACTATCTTTTAATTTATTGTAATGTAATCTAACAAATCTAAGTCGTATTTTGTATTAAATTTTCTATTTTATCATAAGTCAAATCTTGTATCCACTTTGATATTATACATTTACATTCGTACAGCGTTTTATTGCTTATGTTGATCTGCATATTTGTTTTGTTATATAAGTATGCTGAGCGTTTAATAAACTGAACATTTGCAAATTTTGTTTTGACAAAAGGGACTCGTGCCACATTAAATTTTCTCCTTTTACTATCAATATTTTGTTCACACGTTAAGGTTTTGTGTTTTTTCAAGATCAAGTGAGTAATGTATAGTTTTCGGACAGATAGTACTTTGCTCTCTGAATATAACTCAAGTTTCAGCTTTAATCCTTGGAAACATTAAAATTATTGTTAGTATGATGATAGTTGATTCTTCTAAGCAACAATGTAATGCTACTACCATTATAATCTTCATTATCAGGTCTTTGTTAGTCTTTACTGCAGGAGATAATTCTCTCCATACTACCAGAGCTATAAATTAGCCAAAACATTCAAAGGATTTGCTTTTCATTCTCCATGCTGGTCAGGCAGGTTGAAGAGGTGTCTTTTATTTGTAACCTAGTTGCTTTCTATGATTTTACGGGTAGACTTGGAGTGTTCCAATTTAATTTCACAGCAAAGCGTCATTAGAATTTGTTTTTTGCAGTTTTAACTTTAAGTAACCCACAACAGTTTCAAGTAAAATCTTTCTGTTTTAAGTAACAATTCCCACCGTTTGATATTTAGGTTTCGTTTCGTTTTTCGTATGTGTAAGTGGCCAACACTGGTGTCAGATTTTTCAAGCTGCCTTAAGGCATCTGACATAGCTTAACGACTGCCATCAACGATGACAGCCGGGACCAACGGCTTAACGTGCCTTCCGAAGCACGGAGGAGCTCGTGATATTTTTATGCCACTTTGCGGTCACCCATCCAAGTAGGGACTGCACCAGGGGTTGCTTAACATATGTAAGCGCTCAGAGAGCTCACACCCACTGGACCATCGGGCTCCTCATTAGGTAATTTAAAAGAGAAAATGAATAATAATTACAATTTTATGAGGGAAACACAAAAGCCGCAGTACAAAGTGGTAGCAAAGACGAAGCTAATTATAAAGAAATTTGAGGGAATCAGAGAGAGAACGCTTTATGAATGTTTTATGAGAGAAAATGTAAATTTTGGGCTGTTGTTATATTTTTTTCACGTTTGTCAAAATAGGTTATATTAATTCCGTTTTTGCCATTCGGCTACGGAACACCTGTAAATGCCATGTAAGCCCAAAATTTATTTATGTAGATATAAAAGTTCACACTATCTCTTTCGTCTCAACACGTCCCAGCAAACTGTTGAAAAACAATCAGAATAGAGGTATTCCAAAGAAATGATTTATGGAGTGTTTTAAAAAAAAAAACTCAGTCCACATATCTTAGTAGTTTCTAAGGTTAGTTTAGATTAAAACCCTTTATTGCACAAGATTAAAACATAATTTACGTCACTTATACTAAAGATGCGCAAAAGGCGGCCTTATCGCACAGCAATTTCGTCAAGGTTAAAAAGTTTGCAAAAAAAAAGGTGAGCTAACGTCTCGCTTGGAGAAAATGCGCTGTGCAGTTGGTTGCCGCTTCTTCTGCGCTCCGCTTTGGAAGCAGCCTAAACGTAGCCATATTAAGTAAATTATTGATGTCAAATTTTTTTTTTGTTGTATAGGTTGTAAACTTAAGGATGACAATTACTAAGTCGAAAACCGATTGAATCTTGAATCTTGAATCTTGATATGGAGAAGACAATCCTCTTTTAATAATGTGTAGATCATAAGCCAAAACAGAAGGCACAGATATCTTCGGTCTAAGTTTGAGACAATTTCGTAATCTACTCTTAAAAGCCAAACAGAATTAGTACATCAATTTTATTTTCAACATACAATACCTCATACCATATTTCAGCAACTGTTTCGTGAGAACTTAGTCACAATCATTATTTTATTGTTTTCAATTACCTAATCGTTAGTGAAGGAGTAACCAGAAGAATTTTTATTGTTCTGTTAATGGCTTATTTATATTGAACATTCTGTTTACACTAATTTTTTTATTGCTGTCTTAATATAACTGATTCTTCAGTAGCTCAACTTCCAATCTAAAGTTACTTGTTTTTACAGCATTTTTTCTCATAAAACATATTTTCATGTAAGTTGTGTAGCAAACATATCCTATTCAGAGTCATAAAATCAAACAAAGTCATATGTTCGAATAAAATACGTCAAAAAGAATATACCCAGCGCAGAGCGGCCAAAGTTTTTCTTCCGAACAATTTCACGTTTCGAGTTTTTATTACACTTCTTTACAACTTTAGAGAGATGCAATTTGATCTTTTTGATGTTTGAGATAAGTTAAGTTTTTGATTGGTTTCGGCTGTGGCTGAAGTGAACTTGTTTTGTTTTTATACTTTTTAATAATACTTCAGATGTTTCTCCGTTGGTTTTTGGTTTGTATATGTTTGTTTTTATAACTTAGTATTTTTATTATCAACCACAGTTCTTTTTATTTGGGTTGGTTTACTTTATTTTTCACAGACCAATCAAATAAATTAAACTAGCCCAGAAGTAAGTTGGGGACTTGGGTTATTGGAGTCTTCACTATATTTTATAGCAAATACAAAAGTATTTATTACACCTTTTTGCTTTTAAAAGAGACTATTTTACAAGATTTTTATTTTTAACTCTGTTATACAAAAAAATTCAATCACTTTGCTAAGTTATATTATTTTACTTGTAATCAACTGTCTCCGTGGTCCAGTGGTTTAGGCGTTTGCCTTGTTGACCCGGGGGTCGTGAGTCGTGGGTTCGATTCCCACGGGAAGCATACTTTGTTGTTTCTAGTTTGGTTAGGACATTGCAGGCATGAATCACCTGATTGTCTGATAAGAAAGATGATTCCGTGCTTCAGAAGGCACATTAAGCCGGTGGTCCCGGCTGCCATCTGGTAGTCGTTAAAGGACCCACGTCAGAAGCCGAGAGGCGGTTCCAAAGAACTCTGACACCTGGGTCGGCATGGTCAACTGACCGTGTCACCTTCACGAAATGATGATGATGACGACTTGTAATCATTGTAATGCATGTAAACTTATATGTGTCTTTATTGTTCGAGTAATGTCTTTTACTTATTCAAAAATGAGGTTGAATAATATTAATTGATTTATCATTTCTATATCTAGATAAAAGAAATACATCTTTTATTTAGAGTTCTATCCTCCAGGCATATCACAACACAAGGTTCATAAAATAAGTATTATCATAGAGAAACATATCCATCATTTGGAACCACGCTTTCACACCATAGTGCGTCCCATCACCCATAACAGTCGTATGTGAGACATGGCAGTTTGTCATTTTGACATGAAGAGGGCGGTTTATTTATGTGCTTTTTGTATGCACTTGTATTTTTCTTTTGTGTACCCAACAAAAATATTTTTGAGTACATTTACAGATTTGACAAGTAAGTTGATTTCCTATCTGTACATACATACATTACATACATACTATCACGTTTTTTTCCCATGCGAGGTAGACAAAACCCAGGTCTGTAAAACCTTGAGGCCACGTTTAGCATGTTGGTGGGTTTGTAGGTGAGAAACAAGTGATAATAAGGACAGAATAAGTAAATAAATATATACGGACAGATCACACAGATTGAGCTAGCCCCAAAGTAAGAGCTTAAGACTTATGTTATGGGATACTAACTCAACGATACTATATTTTATAACAAATACATGTATAGATAAACAATCCAAGACCCAGGTCAATCTGAAAAAGATCATTTTTCATCTCGACCTGACCGAGATCGAACCCGGGACCATCCGTGTCACAGGCCAGCTTGTCGATCGCTTCGCCACGGAGCTCGTCGAGAAGCATTAGAAAGTGCTATTCTGTTCTGTCAAATCTAATGCAACCCTTACACAGATCAAGCCACATGTCTGTTTTGAATGTAATATGCAAGCAGTAATGTAATTTGGCCGTGCGCCAGGTGGAAGTCAGGTAGCTGGAGGCGAACAATATTGGGATTGCTTCATTAGACCATTTCATAGTCTGTAGTCGTATTTAGTAGGTTTACTCTACGTGCTCTAGGGTGCTGAACGTTTTGCCTAGGTATTAGTACGTGAAACGGGTGCGTCTTTATGTGGCATAGTAACTGACAAACAGGTGGATTGATTATATATATTTTTTTTATTTGAAACATGCTATTTTCCCAACAATTTGTGCAATTAAATTATAAACTTTGTCATCTGCAGATGAAGCAGCTTTCTACAAGTAAAAGAATTTTAAAAATCGTTTCAGTAAATTTAGAATATGTTCAATGCAAACAAACAATATTCCTTCTTTGTAATATAAATATACAAGGCGACTTGTAAAAGCTATATAAAGCCGTGACAAGGCCATACCCCGAGGGTTATGAAAATCATATGGCGGTGAAAAGAAACGAAAATCTTGTTAAGATATTTTCCATACAAAAGTAGAAAAACATATTTTTTTTGTTTTGGTCACACCCCTAATTATGCATAATATTAGAAAGAAAAGAAAGACTCATTGATAAATTTCGTTACTTGCGGCAAAGCCCTTGTATGTCATATGTTCCTAGTACTTTTGTAGACACATCCTAATAATAGCAATTTATTTCTAAACACAAACACAGCTGAGATCATTTCGAACTCTTGCTATGTTCTGCCAGCCTAGTACAATTCAGACACCTACCTCTTTGTTGACACCGCGCCGGCCGCCGCGCCGCTCTTTCAAAGAAGCCGCCTTTCCTTTGCGGCATACGCTTTGCGGAACTTAGCAACAACATTGTTTCACAAATTTGACACTTATGTACTTCTATCGAAGGTTGTAAATCTGTTGCGTTCAAAAAAAAAACACTGATCTCGAGTTTTAAACTGGATTAAATGAAAACTTAAGAATCATACACGAGCACGACATGTATCACCACTTAGATTTAGGTACACAATTCAGGTAATTTCCGGCTCAAAGTGTCCTCCACCACGATCTCTGCACAATTGCGCCCTCTTTTGGATTGAGCTTACGACGTTCAAAAGCATATCCGCCGGGACAGATTGAAACGCCGCAAGTATCAGCCCACGCATTTCTTCCGGGCTCTCACATTCCACGGCATACACTTTTGTTTTTATGTAACCCCACAAGAAGAAATCGAGTGGGGTTAAATCAGGTGATCGTGGCGGCCACGCCACGGGACCGCTCCGACCTATCCACACGTCGAACCGCCGGTCCAGGTACGCTCGGCACTCGCGGGCGAAGTGAGCGGGAGCGCCGTCATGTTGGAAAATCATTCTCCTGTAGGCTGCTACTGGAAGATCTTCCAACATCTCTTCCAGCTCAGTTCTTAAAAATAATAAATAATTTTCGGCATTAAGGGATTCCGGCAAAAAAATTGGACCAATGAGCCTGTCTCCAATAATGCCTGCCCACACATTAATCCGCCACCTATGCTGGAAACTTGCCACGCGGGAAGCCTTCGGGTTCTCGTGCGCCCAGACGTGCTCGTTGTGGCAGTTAAAGAGGCCCCTTCTTGTGAAAGACGCCTCGTCTGTCCACAGAATGTTCATGGCCACCGTCGGGTCCCTCGTGACTTCGTGATCGTACCACGTGCAGAACTGAACACGCGAGGCAAAATCCCGAGTCAGGAGCTCCTGGGTCTTCCGGTAGTGGTAAGGGTGTTGCCCATCAGTGTTCAGTGTCTTCCACACTTTCCACTGTGACACTCCTAATACTGCTCCACAGCGACGTGTGCTGGTCGTGGGGTCCGCCGAAAAATGGTCCAGGATCTGGTCTTCCAAGTCACTTCGCCCGCGCGGTGGGCCCTCGCCAGGGCTCGGTTGTAGCCTGCCGGTGGTGTGCAGCCGGTTCACGAGGTTCCTGAAGCACGCGTAGGAAGGAAGCTGACGGGCGTCGGGCCTACCCAACACGTAGCGATCCTCATACAAACGACGAGCAGCCGCCAGGTTGCCGTCGCATGACCCCACACACATAACCATATCATAATACTCCGAATTTGAGTAGTTCATGTTCGAAAAAGTCGATAGTAATGATGACACGAACGCGTGAGATAATCACTCTTTTCGCTAAGAATGTTACCGATCGACTGACTTCCTTCCGAGTTCCGATACAAGCGCAAGCGGCGACATCAAAGTGACCTCTTTCATCTATCCTGTATGCCTAGTACCTTCTTAATTATGGTTCCGCAATGCAATAAGGAAAAACCTTTTTTAAAGTATTTTTTCTTCATTTCGTGTAGGTAAGTTAGGTAAGGTCTTACGACCCCACATACCCTGGTGTCAGAGTTTCTAAACCGCCACAAGTGCGTTTGACGTGGATAAAGTAATTTATTTAATTAGACAAAAGACTTCCAGTCTAACTGACCGTCGTGTTTAACGAAGTTTTTGGACAGCAGCTGCGATATCAAAAATCTTTTGAAGATGTGAAAAATCTTACAACTTCTTTACGCATTTTTTTGTATCTGAGGTATCTGTTGTTATTTATGAATCGGTATTCTCTTTAGTGCAAAACAAATCCTATTAAAAAAAATGTTTTTATGTGAAGAGCGAAAAACTAAAAATAATAATTCGTGATAACTGCTTTTTCTGGTCAGTGGGATTCCAACATTGCGCTTGGCGGTACGTGGTCGTTATGAGAGAACTTTATTACCCAAATGGCTGTCAGTCTTGCGCGTTAGTGCCTCGCCCACTGCCACTTCAAGGATTTTAATTAATTCAATTCATGTACGAATAATGTTTTACAAAGCTAAGTTAACATTTAGTTCATCGTTCCAGTAACAGTTAAAGAAAACTTATTTATCTGATAGCAAAAAACGGTATTTAAAAAATTTTATACGGAACCAAGCCTAAAATATCATAAAATAAAGCGAATAATGAGAGAGCGAGACAGAAAATTACGTGCATGAAGATGAATAATATTCGCAGAAGAGATAATGCATTGCATCTCGGTAAATTGTTTCTACTTTCGAAATTACATGAATGTTTTTTTGTCTTTTGAAATTTAATTTTAAGTCGATAGAATTTAATTGTTTATTGTTAATTCAAGCATTAATTTATGTCAAGAGTTTACATACCTATGATTTGATATCAGCTGTTTTTACTTTTAATGATGGGCTTCTACTCTGTAAGAAGATTTAACTTTACCCGTAATACCAGTGACATTATGAGGATTTTTTTATTATTATTGTTATTGATATGTAATAAAAATCAAAACCAACTAGCAAGTTTGTCAGAAATCCACGCATAATTAAATCCATTTGTTTGATTCGCCGTTAAATTATTTTTAAAAATTACGATGCTGTTTGCTGATTATGGTTTACGTAAGTAAATTATTTCATTTAGTGATAATCACTAATTGACAGATTTTAAATTTTAGTGATTGAACTACCACTTAAATTAAAAATCTGTCTCTCAGAGACACAAGGATCTTAGGCAATGATTATTCGTTATGGTCGTTGTTTAGTCTTTGTAATTGTAATTTCTTAGCTCCTGGTATTCTAGGTCATTGGTCAAATGATAGTAAAAATTGTAGATTTTCGTAATGATGAATGACAACAGCTGATGTAGGGTTGGTACCTTAAGATTTTTGTCTAATTATGAAATGTTAATTAACTCGGTATTGTGACGCTTTTCTTACAAGATGTTATTTTATCTAGCATGTCCATATGATACCTTACATACCACTTTTCGCTTTATATAGCTCTTACCAGTCACCTTGTAGATATCAAGCTACGCGAAGGTTTTAAATGTAATAATGCATATGGTAGTCAGTCTAAAGTAAATAATTTGGCCGTGCGCCAGGTGGAAGTCAGGTAACTAGAGGCGAGCAATATTGGGATTGCTTCATTAGAGTATTTTATAGTCCGTGCTCTTATTTAGTAGGTTTAACCTCTTAGAAAACGAGAAGTTTTTAACGTTTAGCCTAGGTATTAGTCTGTGAAATGGGTGCATCTTTATTTGGCATTGTAACTGACAAACAGGTGGAATTATTCGATTTTTTTTTTAATTTGAAACATTCTATTTACCCAAAACTTTGTGCGCGTAAATTAAAGCCTATGGCATCCATGGATAAAGTAAATTTCTTAAGGTTAAAGAGTTTAGAATCGAACCTGGCAACAAAAAAAAAGAACTGTCAGTTGTCAGTCACGTAAAAAGTGAGGTTATGACCGCGTTACGTTGTCGTCGACTCGGGTCGGACAATGCTTTTCGATTAAATCCTAAAAACCCACAGTAATCTCGGGGCTGTGTGTATTGTGTTTTTCTGGATATGGCTGCCGTCCGCGGCGACGTAGATTGTATCAGTCAATTGTAGTTGAAATCGTGTCGTTTGTGTGTCGCGTGTCTGATACTTCGCGATCGACACATGTGCCTTTTGGCCGGTTGAATTCGGTGTGCCATGTGGACGGGCGTTCAAGGAAGAACTCGCAACAGGAGGTACCTCCCGGATCGGATCTCGCGCGCATCAACCACCGGCACCAGCAAGCGTTTCTACACGGAACTTAAGTCATAACTGTAAGTCTAGGTGTATCGGCGTACTGTTGGCTGAAACCTTCTTCGACATTCCTGTTCCGTTCCTAAATCTGATGGGCCCGTTTAGGCGAGGCGTTGCTTGATGGATCTCGAGGAGGGAGAAAGCGAACATAAAGAATTTTAAATCGGTCCAGCAAATTAAGAGCCTATTCAAGAAAGAAGATTTTATTTGTTTGTTACAAATAAAATCTGATTTTAGCTTTCGCGGTCACAACTCACAATCACTTTTATGTTCACTACGGGACTTACCTGGATCGAGCTACACCAGCCAAAAGTACTTGCAACTGAACACCACTTTATAGCCCGGCTAGTTAGGGAAGCGATTGAAATTAAGAAGCATCCCAATTTCAATCGGGAAGACGGCTTCAAGCTTTCGGGTACATGGAACCCTGTGATTGAGTTGTGTAAAAAGTGTACGCGCGCATCAGTGAACAATTCCCGAATAGACACCGTCAGTGTTGTGTGCAAAAACCTGTGTAATAAAAGACAAAGAAGGAGGGTAGACCGATACGGTTTCATTTGACAGCTCAACATACACCACCGCAGTCTCTTCAGTTATGTATTTTGAATGTAATATGCATGTGGCAGTCAGTATGTAGTTATACAATTTATATAATTTGGCTATAACCTGGAGGCGAGCAATATTGAGATTGCTTCATTAGAACATTTCATAGTCCGTGCTCCTATTTAGTATGTTTAACCCCTTAGAACAACGAGGGATGTTCAAAGTTTACCCAGATATAAGTCTGTTAACGGGTGCGTTTTAATCTGGTATCTATTGATAAACGGATAGATATATTTGAATGTTTTCTTTATTTGGTTTCTAATATGGTGGAACTGGAATCACTCTTAGCAGCCAAAATTAAAGATTATTGTAGAACATTTTTCATCTAATCTCTTTCTTTCATCATTATTGCAATGGAATCCTTGTCTGTGTAATTTTTTTTTTGTGTCGGTAAGACCGCTATTATAACACCATTCATGCTGAAAATATATGATTTGGCAAAAGTTTTTACAGCTGGCTACCTGCACGACGCTTCGTATCGTTAGGTAGCACCAGAACCGCATTCAAATACGTACAAGTATACCACCATGAATAGAACCCGGCGACCCGAGTCGCAGGCTAGCATGTTAACTTCTACGCCACGAAAACCTTAATTTACTATCCTAATCCTAACTATCTTGATCCTAACTATCCTAATCCTTACTATCCTAATCTTAGCTATCCTAATCCTAACTAATATTATAAATGCGAAAGTGAGTTTGTTTATTTGTTTGTTACGCTTTCACGCCGTATCTACTGAACCGATCATCGTGCAATTTTGCATACACATAGGTTAGGGTACTGAGAAGGACATAGGCTATAAATCACGCGGGCGGAGCCACGGGTACCAGCTAGTTAGCTATAATTTTCTATCGATATCAATATCCAATCCACATCTTCCACAGATTTTCAATGTCGCGAAAATTGAATTGATCATAAACACAGAGATGTATAGAGTGGGCTCGGGGGCGTGGCAGGTGGGAACGCAATATGAGCAACATGGGCATATTTCTCGAACACGCTGTCAGTCGGAAGTTTATGTGCACTCGCGTAGTACGTCACGATTTTTACGAAAATGCCGTCTTGTGCAGTGATAATGTGCAAAAATAGAAGTTCCAATAAGAGCCTGAAACATCTCGGAGTCACCTACCATAAGAAAGCAACAAAATATTCGTGTTTTTAATGCATTTTAGAGCAAAAACTTAAAATCAATAAATAATATGTCATCGGGAATGTCATGCCGGTTACATTGCTATAAAAATGAAATCAAATGAATGGATGTATTACATTGCGCGTAAAGTCTTTCATTAGCAGTAATAAGACTGTTTTGACCGCGTAATGTATGTGACGTCAAGCAAACGTGTCGTACCTTACCTATGGAGGGTTGACGGTCGCGGGGTTGTTATAAGTGAAACTCACTAGTTGCAGGTTCGAAGATAAACTATTGACTGCTCCTTTATTATTGAATTAACATAGCTTTTTATACAGATCTTAAGTAGGACATAATTCGTCATTATCTTGGCTATCAAGGTTACACGTGTACACATGTGCTGAATACTTGTGCTAAATAATTGTTTCTAATAATTCTATTTAACAAGGTTCAAGGGTAAATTCTTAGATAGTTATCTTGCACGTGGAATAATATTGAGATCGTGTGTCGTCACACCACACCTCCTTCCCTTTTTTGGAGACAAAAATTAACAATCATTTTTGGCTAATAAAATGTTTACAATTAATTTAAATATTACAGTTACGCCTATCTTCTTTTTTTTTTAAAGAAAACATTTTCAAAAAGCTATACAACATTAAGTAGATATACAAAAAATAGTTAAGGTTATTCAAATACATAGTTGTTTAAGAAGAACCATTTCATTTTCTTTCTAGGTTACATAATTAAGCGTTAGCACAAGTATAAGCATACAAAAGTCATGTCGTACCTCTGTATAATTTTTATATTAATAAGTAATGAAAATATCTTAAAAATATAAGTAGCTAGTACCTTATATAGTAAAATGGATTACAATGTTTTAGTTACTTCTAAATGTAGTGATTTTTTAGAAATATATTATCTTCTTCAATATTAATATTATCAGCTAGTATTAAGATACTACAAATAGCCATCAGATGGATGTTGAGTATAATGACAAAAAACTATACGTCAGGTCTTCCTATTTCAACTTGCCGCAATAAGTAATATGATAGTACATATATCTCCATGGAAGATCTCCTGTATTAATATTGGTATTAGTATTAGCATGACGTGTGAATGCATCACTGTGTTATCTAGATCATTAAGTTCAGTGGAAAAAGTAAATAATAACAACAATTTCGTTTTAATGCTGCTTAGTAATAATTGATCATAAATTCGTCAGTTAGATCTTATGTGAATTAGTGACTTAGTGACATGTGAAAGTTCATAGGTAAAGTGTAAATAATATACTTAGATCATCATATTATAACATTAACAAGGTACATATCACACACAGGATACAAGGTAATTATTATGAATACACATTATTCATTTATTAGGACATATTTTGTGTCTCTAAAAGGCTCCTTATCTGGGCCTAGCCGAAAACGGCATTTTTGCTCGTTTGGCATTTTATTCATTATTCATTTCTTAGAACATTTGTGTTTCTAAAAGGCTCCTTTACTGGGCCAAGCCGAAAACGGCATTTTCGCTCGTTTGGCATTTTTACAGGCAAATTTCTAAATATCAACCTCACGAATGGTAGCTCGACCTAGACATGATCGGATTAGATAAAATAGATTCTAGCCTGCTCTTGTATCCTTATGACCTTGACATTTTTATGATCCCTTTCAGCAGTGCAGCTCGTGCAACCTACTGATCATGTTTTACAAAACTCATTACACATTTATATATTTGTAGATATACCTAATTATCTTTGCTACGTTATTTCATTTTTCTGTCGTTGAATAATACGATGCACAAAATCGTCACAATCAATATGAAACATGAGATAGACAGCATACGCTGCATTCCAATCTTAGTCGCTAACATCAACACGTCATACACGAAGCGTAAGATACGTAACTTCGTAACTTTTCATCGTTCTATTTTGAACAAAAATATCCACTAATCATAAAATACCATTGAATAAATGTTTTATCCCGTTAACAAGATTAAGTAATTATAATTAAAAAGAATGAATATATTTTTGCAATTTACATCTTGGTGAAAAACTTACTTCTTATTTTCGCGTATTCAATATTTTATAATTTTTCAATTACTCTTATAGTAATCGTATTTGGTACAAGAAATGTTCTTTATAAATTTCATTTGAATAACTTACACAATCTATAGTCCATTATTAGTTGACAGACCTACAATGATTCACATCTCGCTGGTAATTAGATATGTGCTGACGGTTCCTATTTATTATCGACCGATAAGTACTGCACGTGATTTTTATTCGAGGTTATGGTCATGTCTCGTTCTGAAAGTTTAAAATTCCAATTGAAATCTTCCTTATCTAAAGCAAATCTAATGGAATGTTTATAGAAAAATATAACAAATACTTGTAAAAGGATATGTTTCCTTGTCTTGTCCGGGGTGAAATACTGATGTCGTTGCTGGCTGCCGCTGCGATGTGCTGCTGGCTGCTGATGCGTTCCGCTGCTGTAAGCCGCTGCGGGCTGGATACGCTGGGTGGGCCGGGCTATACCCTGGACACCGTGGGCCGGGATAACCCTGGACACCGCTCGAACAACAAAATCTTCTTTTTTCAAAATCTCAGTAATCTCAGTAATAAATTCTTGATAAATTATTTTCTTTCTTCATAGACATACTCTTCATAGTTATTACGCCACTATGTAATATTTTATTCTTCATTTATTTTCCTTCTTCATAATTCATATTTTCGTAAACATTTTATATTTTCATGTTTATTTATCTTTAATCTTCTTATTTCCGTCCGTTTCTCCGTAGTTTATTTTTTTTGTACGCCCAATTTTTTTTCTTCTTGTAGGGAAGCACTTATTTATTCAATTTGCGCGGTAAACGCGAACTGACATCCGTGCCCCCAGCACCGACGAGGCACGGCACTGGCAGGGTCGCCATATGGAGGGTTGACGGACGGGGTGTTGATATAAGTGAAACTCACTAGTTGCAGGTTCGAAGATAAACTATTGACTGCTCCTTTATTATTGAATTAACATAGCTTTTTATACAGATCTTAAGTAGGACATAATTCGTCATTATCTTGGCTATCAAGGTTACACGTGTACACATGTGCTGAATACTTGTGCTAAATAATTGTTTCTAATAATTCTATTTAACAAGGTTCAAGGGTAAATTCTTAGATAGTTATCTTGCACGTGGAATAATATTGAGATCGTGTGTCGTCACACCACATACCAATATCGAAGTACGGGAGCTGGTTGACGTTGCGACTAAGGATGTCCCAGTATCTTTTTATCGATAATTTTCACTGAACTAATATACCTCAATGCGAACTAATGTCGATGCATAAGGAAAGTATGTTTACCAGTTACAAGTTAATAAATATCAACGTCTTTTGCAAAAAATAAATACTTTAATACTATTTTGGAACTATCCTTTGGGTTAGTTTGTTTTGGCGCCTGATTTCAACGAGGATGGTTTTCATCAGGTTTTTTTTTCCAGTCCTTTCTGAAGCATCTTAGAAAAACAGCTTCCTCTCTTTGTACAAAACAGTTTGCACTACCAAACCAAATATTTCCCTTTGTTCCTCTATGGATTTGACCTGCTGTCATGCTGCTCAACCATCTAAAGGGCTCCAAAGGGCCTTCGGGAGAGACGGATGTCGGCTTTGAGTGTTGCCTGTGTGTGCAAGGCTTAGAGAACCAGTAAACTCTTATGTTATGCTGCCGTATGGGCTAAAAGCTATTGCTAAAAGGGCATATCCTGGTTGCGAGTGACCCGGGACCGCTGGGCGATCACCAGTAATATGAGCTAATCGTACTCTACGCACTCTATCCCAGTGGAGAGTGTGACTCTATAAACTTGTCGATATAAAATTTGACATGGTTCTGTATATCAAATGTTCTAAATCTTCAATTTTTATACCTCAACAAAACTACTAATCAGGCTGAACAACTTTTGCTACAGCGTCATTTTTATATCTCCCATAGTTTTCCTGGACCATTATGGTTCTGCATCAGTTGTTCCATATCTTCAATTTAAATACCTCAACAAAAACTGCTCAACAGGTTGAATAAAATTTGCTAAGGCGTCATTTATATATCCCGATCCTAACTAATATTATAAATGCGAAAGTGAGTTTGTTTGTTTGTTTGTTACGCTTTCACGCCGTATCTACTGAACCGATCATCATGAAATTTTGCATACATATAGTTAAGGGTACCGAGAAGGACATAGGCTATATATATTACGCGGGCAAAGCCGCGGGTAACAGCTAGTTTCTTATAGTTTTTACTGGACCATAATGGTTCTGCATGAGGTGTTCCAAATCGTAGATTTTTTATACCTCAACAAAAATGCTCATCAGGCTTAACAACTTTTGCTCAGGCTCCACTTTTATATTTCTTATAGTTCAGCTGGACCATTATGATGCTGCATCAGGTGTTCCATTTTCCGAAATCATTTCTTCCCTATATGTTACCTAGGCTTAATAGCTATATAGCAAAAAAGTTTCATTCAAATCCGTCCAATATTTCCTGAGATAAACGTATTCATACATACATACAGACAGACAGACAGACAACAAATTCCAAAAAAAAATTTTTCTTACTATTATGATTTTTAAATGTCCCTCTATCCATTTCAGTCAAAAATACTAAATGTACAGACAAAATATTTTTACTGTTTTATTATTATATGTATAGAATAGATAATACATCTTGTTTTTGTACGCTACTTCCTGTTATGAAAAAAGGTGCCACTTCCCATATAGTTGAATCGGCACTGTCCATAGATATCAAAAATAAGGCACTGTCCTTTCCCGCTTGCGATGAATCAACCCCCGTAATAAATGAATTAATCTATTAATTTATTCAACTATTTTTATTTATTTAACGACGCTGCATATAAATAATTAAATATTAAAACAAATCACGAACCATATACGTGTACTACGCGCAAGAAACATCGATAATAGTTTATCGATTGTCAATCACTAGCGTAGGTGTGAACTTGTTGAATGTGTGAGCTCGTATTTACGCGTCAAATACGAATGTGTGCCTGTCACTCCCGTTGGCCGTTTGATTTGTTTGCATAAAATATTTTGTCATTGTGTGCGTGAAACTAGTGTTCCAATGTTTATGTGCAAGATACGTTACTGACCGCAGGGAATTTGTTTTTAAAAACTACAATAATTGAGTAACATAGGTTTATTGAGATTACATTAATTAAGAAAATACATAAGAATTAATTAAGGTGATATGTGCGATCGCTTCCGCGATTGAAGCAATACAGCCCTCGGTGTTCGGGCCCGTCTTCTCACGAAGGATGCGTCACGACGCACCTGCAGTTTCGCCGTGTCAGCCGTTCGGTTTCGGGGAAGTGATTCAGTGTTTATGATTTCGTAAGGCCGGTCATGGGATTCTATACGTAACATCTCCCCTCCAAGATGAGCAACTATTTGCCCATGTCTAATGCAAATGTTGCGGCTCTATGCTTCTCCAAAGATTTGATGCTGCTTTCAGATCTCGCTTTAGGTAGTTCATTATCAGTTTGAGTTGATTTCGATGGCCCTTGTTGGCGGCAGTAGATCAGGAACAAAAGCAGGATTGCACCGGATATCACAATGATATAGGTAGGTATCGTGGTGTGGTAGATGCTTGCGAAATCCGTCGCTTCAATCTTTGTTGGAGGTTCCATGAGAACTTGGTGTTGTATGTTGTGCAATGTATTCAAGTCAATGGTGGTAAGGTTGAAATGAGTCATCGGTTTCTGAGTATTTGGTGTGGAGAGTGTCATGATTTCAACAGCGTGTCCGAGAATTTTGTCATCGATGTTAATTACTGCGAACTCAGGTGTCCTTATGCTGCAGTTTCTTGGAATAGTTGCCAGGAAGCTGCCATTCAGGATACGATATTCTTCATGACCACAGGATATCTTGACTCTGGTCTCCATCGGGAATGATATGACGTAATGCTGGCTATCTAATTCCAAAAGAGCCCCTTTGGTAAGTGTGACCGGAACAGGGTGGCAGGACGGTGTTATTTCTTGCTCGTGTATAAGGTGAGAAATACAGTCACGTTGAGTTCTGGACTGATGCATAGTCTTCTGATGGCAGATGTACCACGTTTCAAACTTCGGGCATTCTGCCTCCATGTACACGAATTCCTTTGAACTGGTTGCTATGTATGGGAATGGTGGAATAATAGTTTGGGTATGCTTATTGGGTACAGGACAAAGTCTGTAAAGGATATAAGTGGTGGAATACAGGATAGGAAAGTAAAAAACAATAACTATTCTATCATCTATGAAATACGAACCTATTCTAATTATATCGTAATAATGCCTTACGTCTAAATTCAGGATCGAATCAGTGCCGTAAAGCTCTTTTAATTTGCTTAGAATATTAGTTATATCATTAATTGATAATATAGAGTGGTGCATAGTATTCGTGCGACTAAAAGCTACTATATTTTCTAACCTAGATATCTCAAGGAATAGATCTTGAGTGTTTTCGCTAAGAAAGTCAAATATCTGCGATATTTGAGCGTATCGGTTAATTCCGTCTTTATTGGAATCGGAAACGTTAATAAAATGCGTAACTATTTGTTCCAATCTCTTTTGGTTAAGCGTCAAATTGGTAAGGATTTGAGTTTGCTGATAAGTTAAATTTTTGTAAATGCTAATATGTCTATTGAAACTAGTGGAGAATTCTTGATCATTTTTCTGTAAAATTTTAATAGCATTTTCAAATTTAAGGGCATCATCATGATCTAAATTTCCTGTTACGCTTTTGATGAACGTACCTAGAAGGTTTATAAGGCCACGCCTTACACGTCTAGGTTTGAAAGAATCTATTTGCTGAGTAATTTTACTGAGCTTGTTCAACAAGTAAACTATTTTACTTTTGAAGAGAGAAAAACTGTAATTTGTAATTTTATTAGAAGTATCTGTCAATTGAATCCGTATAGAGTCTACTAGTTTTTGAATTTTGTCAAGGTCTATGTCTTGTAGGAAAGTGTGGTCGTGAGATATAATTTTGGTGAATCCTAGTTTAAAAGGAAGGATACCAGGTCCGTCGGATAGACTGTCAAGTTTTATGTTGTTCGCTGGTTGAGGGTTGGCTTGTGAGTTGCAGTTGGTCGCCACGAGTATTATCGTCCTGTAACAATGCGGAGGATTTAGTTTTCTTCTTCCGCTTCAGCCTATTTTTTGCAACAGGGCCACGTTTCTTTGAAGTATAGATGTGGACGGGTAAGTTATTTATAACCTTGTCATGAGTATATCGAGCTGCCAATTTTTGTCTAGATGCAAGAGGGTTTTTGATAAATACCTCTTCATTTTCGTCATAGTTAACCTCTGGTTCTCTGTCACGATTGCGCCTATTCATTATATTTAAACGATTAGAATAAGATTCATCGTGAACTATTTTATACACGACTTCCATTTTATCTCTATGGTCTTGTAGGTACTGTTGGAGTAGTCTTTCGGTAAGGTCAAGGTCTGTCGGATCCCTAGGGTCAAAGTGACCTGTTATCAGATCGAATGGTCTGCACTTCGTCAAACTGTGTATGGAGCTATTGTAGGCGATTAGCGCGTATGGAATCAGGTTAAAAGCAGGCTCATTTCTATGCTGTAATTTTAATAGTCTTAGGTGTTCTAGTAAAGTGGCATGAAATTTTTCTATCATGCCATTTTCATTTGGCGTGTGAGCGGCTGTCGTATGGTGATGAATTTTATGTAGTTTCAGGAATTCTTTAACTACCTGATTAGCGAATTCTGTTCCCTGGTCCGTGGTAATGGCTATAGGGAATCCATGATGAGTGCAATAGGTAATCAGTGACTTAACTATATTCGGGGCAGTGCAATCAGGTAAGCGATACGCTTGTGCGTATTTAGAGAATGAGTCTATGATCGTGAAGTATTTATCTTGTTCGATAGTAAGTACATCGGCGTGCATTTGTTCGAAGGGTCTAGAAGGTGGTGGAACAATTTGGAACTCAGGTCTTACGGGATCACGGTCGTATTTTGCGCGGTTACATATGGTGCATTCGTTTATAAAATAGGTTATAGAGTCTTTTAGTTTAGGCCAAAAATACCGTTGAGAAAGGCAAAGATACGTTTCGTTAATGCCTCTATGATTCGTTTTGCCATCATGATACTTTGCAATTATATCTTGCTGGTTCAGATAGTCACTTATATCTTGTACTTCACGTTTTACTAATACAAGTTTCATTGAAGCATTTTTAAAATGATTCTGAAGAATGGGTACTATGTTATACATTTTGTTAACTGGGTTAACCATTATAGCAGTGCGGAATTTCGGGTCAATGTACCTTTTTATGACAGAAATTAAATCTTGTTCCAAATTGTTTTCAGATACGTGAACAATAATTTTCTTGAATGTATCGAATGGTTTTAGTATTGAAGGTTTAATAGGGGTCGATTTGTCACTGATTTTAATTACTAGTTGCCGTCTGAATTTGTTAAGAGGATCATCAGTTACCGGTATTTCAAGAACAGGATGTTCGGCACTAGTATGTACTGTATTCAAAGGTAAGTTGCCTTGTTGGTCGATGTCAGGTATCTCATCTGGGTCGTCAAGTTGGTCAAGAGATGCAATGCTACTTAGGGGCCTTTGGCTAGGTGCTGTATCCGTAGACGACTGACTAATTATGGGTCTATCATCAGGGGCAGTAATGGTAGAGATGGACGAGCGCCGTGAAGAAGATTCTGAACTAATGTTAACAACAACAGAATCCAGTTCTTCATTGTGAATTTCTACGCGTGAAAGGGCATCGGCGTTCGTATTAGCTTTTCCCTTTTTATAGACTATAGTGAAATCAAATTCAGACAATTTAAGTCTCCAACGAGTAAGACGTGAGCTAGATTCTTTTAAATTAAGGAGCCATTGTAAAGGCTTATGATCTGTCACAATTTTGAATTTTCTCCCATAAAGGTAGGGTCTGAAATATTTTGTAGACCAAACTATGGCGAGCAATTCTTTCTCTATTGTAGAATAATTGATTTCACTATCGTTCAATGTCCTTGATGCGTAGGCTATTGGTCTATCGGATCCTATTGTACCTTGTGAGAGTACCGCACCCAAGGCTACGTTAGATGCGTCGGTAGTTAAGATGAAATCTTTTGAGAAGTCCGGATATTGAAGGATAGGGTCATTTGTTAAAAGAGTCTTACAGTAGTTAAAACATTTAATATAGTCGGGTGTTAGTTGAATTTTCGCTCCTTTTTTGAGGCAAACGGTTAAGGGTTTAGTAAGTCGGGCAAAGTCGGGTATAAAGCGTCGGTAATATCCTAGGAGTCCTAAAAATCCCTTGATTTGTTTAGTTGTTTCTGGGATGGGGTATTTAAGGATTGCAGCTATTTTATCTGGATTTGGTTTTACACCCTCGGGCGTTATAATATGGCCTAAATATGGAGTCTCATGCTTCAGAAACTCGGACTTGTCTAATTGAATTTTGAAGTTACTTTCCCTGAGCCTGTCAAAGATCTTCCTGAGGTTAATCATGTGTTCCTGAAGGGAAGTTGAGAAAACTAAAATGTCATCTAGGTACACGGTGCAAATAACGTTCTGCAAGCCTCGCAGAACATTATCCATGACCCTCTGGAAGGTCGCTGGACTATTTTTCAGACCCATCGGCATTCTTAGATATTCAAAATGCCCGTTACCATCTGCTACGCTGAATGCGGTCTTGTGGATGTCGTCTGGGTGCATTTCCACCTGATAAAATCCGCTTGCAAGGTCAATTGAGCTGAAATATTGACATTTGCCTAGCTTGTCCAAGATGTCTGCTATGTTAGGGATAGGATATTTGTCATCCACCGTCTTTTCGTTGAGTTTCCTAAAATCGACAACTAACCTCCACTTGACTTTACCGGACGCATCAGATTTCTTAGGTACGATCCAGATAGGTGCATTCCAAGCTGAGGTAGATGGCCTAATAATACCCTGATCTAACATTTTCTCGATTTGACTCTGTACCTCTTGCCTATGGATATATGGGTACCTATATGTTTTGCTGTGGACAGGCATTTCGTCAGTAGTGTGGATTCTGTGTTTTATTTTACTAGTAAAAGTCAAAGCTTCGTTTTCTAAATAAAATATATCGGAATATTGTTTGCATAGTTCAATTAAATTGGCTTTTTCCTCTTCATTCATATGTGACGTACGCAACCGAGATAAAACCTCGTGAGTCCTTTCGTCATCAGAACTTAAGGTGGTGAGAGGTGTTGTGTGTTCATTAAATAAATAAGCATGTATAGGTTCAGAAATAGAAAAAGTTACATCTTTTGAATTTGGATTAAAAATTTCAACATGAGCATAGCCATCCTCTGCAGGTCACCTGTGGTAATATCTGTTGGCACCTTAACAATCCGGCTAGACCCGGCAGGTATAACTGTTTCAAGTAAGTTGAAACTTTGCGACTCATGCATAAGAATAGGGTTGCGAGCAAACCGCGTTTTTAAGACTTGTGAGCTGAGGTCGATTTTCGACTGCCACTGCTTTAGTAAATCTAGTCCGATTAAACCATCGAAGTATTTATGAAAACGATAAATGAACAACTTAATAGGATCCTGATCTCTAAACTCGGGGAAACACGGAATAGTTATGGAATAATCATTTTTTGTAGTTGCATGTATGTTTGATACGATAAAAGGGTCGTAGTTAATTGGAAAATTAGGGAAAAACATCTGGACAGCTTCTGGGCTTAGAAAAGATTTATTTGCGCCTGTATCAAGGAGAAGTTTTAAAGGTGGGTTAGTAATTCGAATATAGGGAAGTTGCCTTTTATTCTGTATGTGTATTTCTATTCTGGGGATGTCATTTGAGGCTTCGTATAAAAATTTGTCGGCTTAGTTTCTTTATCACCATCGGATTTTTCCTTTTCATCAGAATTGGAAACATCAGCTACTGTAGTCGGTGTTGAATACAAGTACTGTTCACAGTCCGCGTATTGGTCATAGTCTACGTACTGGTCGTAGTCGATGTATTGGTCGTAGTTATAGTCTAGGGGATAGTCATCTTCGTAATAAGAGTTAAAGATTTCATTCATATTAACTTGTGGATGTTGAGGCGTTAAAGGTAAATTACGAGCAACGGGGTGACTTATACCACTCATAGGGGTAGGTACATTTTGAATTGGCCGTTGAAAGAACGGTCGGGGAGGAATTCTAAAACCAGTGGACATGTTAGACCTAGGCAAGGCTCGCATCATCTGTTGCGTCCTTGTGAGTCTTGGACCTTGAAAACCGAAATTTTGATATTGATTAGGGTTTAAAAATCTGTTATTGTTATTTTGAGGGACAAAATTTCGGAACTGGAATGGGCTGGAATTAAATTTATTGGGAAAATTATTGGTACTTTGTATTTTATTACCAGGTTGTGAGGGTCCAGAGTGAGGTCTATTCTGATAACTAGGCGAAGGTGAGGGGTAACTGAATTGTTTTGGAATTAATTGATTAGATGGGGTCATTTGTGGCATGTTAAAAGACGATAAATTAGAATTGAATCCTGTGTTAAATTGAGGTAATCTCTTGGACATGGGACCGCTACCATTTTTCTGCTGCAAATAGAGAACATTTAGTTCTTCTTGGGCAAATTCTAATGCTTTTTCTAAAGTTTCGGGCCGCATGCACCGAATTCTTGAGCCGAGAGGCTCATGCAGGCCTTTAAGATAAGATTGTAAAGCTAGTTTCTTATAGAGAGTACGTTTAGCCTCGACTGTAGTGGAAACCGATTCATGTAGCTCGACATACGTCATTATAGTACTAAGCAAAGTCTGAACACGTTCGTAGAAAACATGTGGCGTATCATTGCTCTGAGATAACGACGACAAATCAGTGTAAAGTGCTGATTCGTCTCTATGATCTGAAAAAGAATTTATTAGAGCATTTCTTATGCCATTCCAGTCTCTAGGTGTGCCATTGGCGGCCAAAGTGGTCGCAGCGCGCCCTGTAACCTTATTTAAAATTCCGTTTAATACGGCTGCATTGTTTAACTCATTCCCTGGAGCTGAATTGACATAACTGATAACGATTTGGTCGCAAATGTTAAGAAATCTGATCAAGACATGCGAATTACCATCAAACTCGGGAACTAATCTCAAAGCCTTCCAAATTTGATCCGTCATATTATTAAAAACCCTTGGAGCTTGCTCACCTAAATTATTTTCCTGAGACATTTCTTCTTCTTCCTCTATTCCTTCTAAACTTATCAATAAATCTCTATGAAATCTGTTTTCCCTATAACTATCGCGAGTATTACGCGGAGTGTTGGGCTTAACACCCCTATAACTACTTGGATGAAAAATCTTGAATTAATTATTTTAACTTTTATAAATGAATAATAAATTCATATATTTTATTTCTATTTAATTCAACTAAAGATATTCTGTATTTAAAACATTAATTATATATATATATTTTTTTTTATAACACCTAAAGTAAATATAAAGCTTCCTACCTATATGAACCAAAGAGATCTTGGATTAATAGGATATAGGAAAACAACCAATACAGGAATAGTGCAAGTTACTCACAGGATCGTGGCCATCTGCATTCTTACTTGTTGACCCATCGATGTCTGGATGATGTCGTTTCAGGAACTCCCGCGGCCGGTCGTAGGTTCGAAGATAGTCGACGCGCCGACGATTCGACTATTAGGCGTACTCGATGCTAGTAACACGCACTAACGCGACTATCCGCTCCGACTGCGCCAGATACGTTACTGACCGCAGGGAATTTGTTTTTAAAAACTACAATAATTGAGTAACATAGGTTTATTGAGATTACATTAATTAAGAAAATACATAAGAATTAATTAAGGTGATATGTGCGATCGCTTCCGCGATTGAAGCAATACAGCCCTCGGTGTTCGGGCCCGTCTTCTCACGAAGGATGCGTCACGACGCACCTGCAGTTTCGCCGTGTCAGCCGTTCGGTTTCGGGGAAGTGATTCAGTGTTTATGATTTCGTAAGGCCGGTCATGGGATTCTATACGTAACATGCATGTAGGTGTAAATTTTTCTGGAGACATCGGAACTCAAACAAATTTCGCTCGCGCACCGATCTAACCTTGTAAATATTCTGATATCTATGATCATAAACATAATACCAAGCGAACAATATGGAAACTTCAAACTATCGGAAATTTGCAACAGCTGCAATCTACAGACGTCCTACTCTCAAGACAGCTCAGTCTACATTGCATTGATTAAAATTTAATATTTACCATGACCAACATTCACACTATAAAACCGGCCAAGTGCGTGTCGGGCCACGCGCAGTGTAGGGTTCCGTAGTTGCGAATGACAACTTTGAGTTCACACTATTCACACTCGCACCTTATAGTTTAGCGACCAAAAACATCTAACAATGAAAATAATATGAAATTTTACAGTTTATAAGTTGATTGCCTATAACTTTTTAGTTTGTACTTAGTACTAAGCTCTGATAGTTTTCCTTTAAACTTCAGTATATATACTACTGCTGTAATTTTTTTCACGTATCTATATATAACCGTTTAGCAGATAGAGGGGGGGGACACTTACCTCTAACAAAAATTCGCACTTTTAAACCAAATATTTCGAAAACGGATCCCTAAATCGAAAAATGGTGTTCTCAACCTCACAATATTTTTGAAAGACCTATTAAACGACACCCCACATGGTGGGTAAATAGAGAAAAAAAAAATACTCCCCCACTTTACTTGTATGGGAGCTACCCTAAAAAAATTTTTTTTCAAGTTTTTATTCTACCACTTTTTTGCCATGATTAATATACATACCCATACCAAATTACAGCTTTCTAGTACTTATAGTCTCTGCGTAAAACCGCGGACGGACAGACAGACAGACAGACAGACATGGCGAAACTATAAGGGTTCCTTGTTTACTACGGAACCCTAAAAAGGAATTTTGTTGTGTTAGAACCACGCTGATATAGCAATTTGTGGCGATCTATGGGGGAGGCCTATGTATTGCTGTTGACGTCCCTTGCTGGTAGAGCCACGCTGCCGGCGAAAATCACTTTTGCTAGAGGCACAATTGGGCCGGCTCGTCCTGGGGAGTACCACTCTCTCACAGAAAATCGACGTTTAAGTAGTAGCTTAAGAGTCGCCTGTAAGCGAATGTCTCCATACAAACAGAAAAAGGGAATTGTGGCAATATTTGATAATTTTAGGGCAAAATTAAGCATCCAATCAATTAATCTCATTATAATCTACGTACGTTCCTATACAGTTTGGTTAAATTATCAAATGTTTGAGAATTATACGCCTCTCAAGATTTCCATACAAATTTGAAAAGGCTTGTAATTCTCAAACCATTGGTATTTTAACCAAGCTGTATAGGAACGTAGTAGATTATAATGAGATTAATTGATTTAATGATTAATTTTACTCCAAAATTATCAAATATTGCCACAATTCCCTTTTTCCGTTTGTATGGAGACATGCGCTTCCAGGCGACCCTTAACATCTTCTAAGCTTCGTTATGTATGAAGCCCGACTTGTCCCCTCTAGAGAGGGAAAAATAAAAGGCCGGCAACGCTCTTGTCACACCCCTATCGTTGCATTAGTCCATGGGCAGCGGTGATCACTTACCATCAGATGACTCGCTTGCTCGTTTGCCGTCCTATGCCATAAAAAGGAAATTGTGATAAAAACAAACATTTTATCACAAATATACATAATAAAAACAAATGATAGATTCCTGAACAAATGAAGATCAATCATAATTTGAAACAAACATTATTGAAACTCGCAACTATCGGAGATCTGCAACAGCTGCTATCTACAGGCGTCCTACTTTCAAGTCAACTCAGTCTATATCGCCTAGAGACTTATTGTGCAGCGTCGTATTGAAGTAGATATATTTATTTTTGTCATACAACGTATATGAATTAAAGACATTTTTCCTACAGGACTACCAACTTTTTTGGCTGCCCTGAATTGGTCTCATGAGGAAGGTTATTACGACGTAGTAAACCTCACCTCTTGAAGGAGTAAATTTACATGCTATATTTCTATCTCATCATTTCTGTATCTCTCTTATCTATCGTCGAGCTCCGTGGCGCAGCGGTCAACACGCCAGCCTGCGACACGGGGGTCCCGGGTTCGATCCCCGGTCAGGTCAAGATGGAAAAAGATCTTTTTCATATTGACCTGGGTCTTGGATGTTTATCTATATAAGTATATATTATAAAATATAGTATCGTTGAGTTAGTATCCTGCGACACAAATTCACAACTTACTGTGGGGCTACCTCAATTTGTGTGATATGTCCCTATATATTTATTTTATTTATTTTATTTTATTTTATGCGTGTTTCGTATTGAATTTTTAGTTTGAATGCTTCGGAACCCAGAGTCCGCTTTCAGGCTTTTCTTCTTCACTTCGAAGTTGCACTCTGTAAATGAAATCGTTAAATAGCACTTGTGTAGTGAACACAAAACAGCTTTACATTAAAAATTGAGATTACACTTAGAGTATCAATATAACTATAATTTAGTTAATATTGATACTCTAAGAGATTACACGACAGAAAATAATATTTTAGGGTCATCGCGAAATGAAATGAAATTTTATTCAAATTTGGATATGATGTACCGCTTTTTGAACGTCATATTTTTTTAAAAATTTGCATTATCGAAAAACTACTAGCGGTTCGGAAAGAAACGTATCGTAATAAAAAACCGGCCAAGTGTGAGTCAACTACTGAGATCGGGGGGGATGGTCAAATTTTGCCTTCTTTCGTAAATAAAATCAAAAGTATTGATTTTTCCCGAACAAAAAAAAAATATTTTTGAGATGCTCATAACAAGCCCTTTCATTTGATATATAACACGGTAAGGTTTGCAAAACTTTTTTTTAACATTTTCTATTTGGACCCCCTAAACTGACCCTTATTTAAAAAAATATATATTTACTTTGCACATCCGTGTTTGGGTCATAAGTTTACACCATCTTACCAAATTTCATTTAATTTGGTTTAGTAGATTCGGAGAAAATCGACTGTGATAGACAGACGGACGGACTATAAGGGTTCCGTTTTTCATTTTTGTACGGAACCCTAAAAAGACGTAAAAACTAATGATAGATCGCTAAAACAAATGAATATCAATCATAATTTGAAACAAACAATATTGAAACTCACAACTATCGGAGATCTGCAACAGCTGCGATCTACAGACGTCCTACTTTCAAGACAGCTGAGTCTCCATCGCCTGGAGACTTTATGTTCAGCGCCGTATTTAGGAGGATGGAATTTTCTTTTAAATATTGACCGCGAAAGACTATTTGGTGACTGGCGATTTATTTTAAATAAATCAATTAGAGTGCACCCTTTCTACCTAGTGGAAAGCAACGATGCGGTCTAGGGTAGTACGCAAAACTTCAGTTATGCACTAGACATGTAATGCATGCAATATTTTTTTTTAACAATATCAGTTTCAGTCCTTTTTTTGCATTACTACATTTTTACCAATATGCTGTGTAGCGCAGTATTACTTATTTATGTTACGAGCCAACAAAACTATGTATTCGTAACTATCAATGCTGAACTTTGATGCTTAAAAAAGCCATTTACACCTACTTTTACATGCTAACCAAGATAAGGAGAAAAATCAAGTAGTAATCTTAAATACAAGTTAAATTATATTTATTTCTAAACAATTTCTCAACTGAATGAGGCCCTGGCAGCTTAAATTCCAGGGAATGGATTCAGTGCAGTTTATTGGAAGTTATTCGTTCCAATCTAATGGAATAAGTGAACGATTGGGCACCCGGCCTGCTGTAAAGAAATTCCTATTTTATCGGGGCAGCACGGGGAAAATTGAAATAAAAACCGGCCAAGAGCGTGTCGGGCCACGCGCAGTGTAGGCTTCCGTAGTTGCAAATGACAACTTTGAGTTCACACTGTTCACACTCGCGCCTCACAGTTTAACGACCAAACACATCTAACAATGAAAATTGTATGAAATTTTACATTTTCGAGTACATTTTATAAGTTGATTGCGTAATAACTTTTTAGTTTGTACTTATTACTCAGCTTTGATAGTTTTCCTTTCAATTTCAGTATATATACTACTGCTGTAATTTTTTTCACGTATCTATATATAACCGTTTAGCAGATAGAGGGGGGGGGGGGGGGGGACACACGTACACGTAAATATTTCGAAAACGGATCCCTAAATCGAAAAATAGTGTTATAAACCTTACAATATTTTTTAAAGACCTATGTAACGATACCCAACACGATGGGTTTGTATAGAAAAAAAATATTACTCCCACTTTACTTGTAAGGGAGTTACCCTAAAAAAATTTTTTTTAAAGATTTTTTTCTACCACTTTTTTTTACACACCATAATTAATATACATACCCATATCAAATAACAGCTTTCTAGTACTTATAGTCTCTGAGTAAAACCGCGGACGGACAGACAGACAGACAGACATAGCAAAACTATAAGGGTTTCTTGTTTACTACGGAACCCTAAAAATGGGACTGAGAATATTTATATAAAGGTTGTACGAGCATTGCACTGTAAAATACAATCGCATCAAAAATTGTAAATGCAAAAATGAGTTTGTTTGAAATATTTTTATTTTATTCTTGAGTTTGTTTGTTCACTTTCACGCCCCATTTCCTGAACCGCATCACGAAATTTTGCATACACATTTTCTGGAGCACGGAGAAGGAGATAGGCTACCTTTTATCCCGGAGTAAAGTACTTTTCCGGAGAGATCGACCCTAACGCGAGTGGAGCCACGAGTGAAAGCTGGTTCATAATTATTCCCAAACAATAATATTCTCAACTGAATGCGGCCCTGGCAGCTTAAATTCCAGGGAATGGATTCAGTGCAGTTTATTGGAAGTTGTTTGTTCCAACCTAATGGAATAAGTGAACGATTGGGCGCCCGACCAACCGCAGAGAAATTCCAATTTTATATACCGCAAAGAAATGAATATTTTTTCGGGGCAGAACGGGGAAAATTGAAATAAAAATGGGGATGAGAATATTTATTTAATGGTTGTATGAGCATTGCGTCGTAAAATACAATGGTTAATAATTAATTCCAAACAATAATATTCTCAACTGAATGCGACCCTGGCAGCTTAAATTCCAGGGAATGGATTCAGTGCAGTTTATTGGAAGTTGTTTATTCCAACCTAATGGAATAAGTGAACGATTGGCCGCCCGACCTACCGCAAATAAAATCATATTTTTTAAGGCAGCATGGCGAAATTGAAATAAAAATGGGGACTGAGAATATTTATATACTATTTGTACAGACATTGCACCGTAAAATGCAATGGTTAATAGTTATTCCTAAACAATAATATCCTCAACTTAATGTGGCAACACGGGGTAAATTGAAATAAATATAGGATTTGAGAATATTTATATAATGTACGGTCCAATGCTCATGCAAGCATTGAACCGTACATTTTCATTAGACGGTGCATTATTGCACCTGATTACAAGAACATTGACAGTTCGCTACCTACCGCTAACAACGTGACACAGGCAGGTGTTAACCATTGCCCCACAGATGTCAATCTTGCTGTAATAATATAATAATAATAATAAATAATAAATAATAAATAATTTTATTTTCAAGTAACTAAGACTCATTTTGTTAGTAGTGCTTATAAACTATGTTAGTACAGGTAATTGAAATAATTTAAGTATGTTAAAGCGGCCATTCCCGCACCACTCCCCCCGAAATGGCACAGGAATGGTTGACATATAGGCAATCCAGTCTACTAGCGATCATATTCAGGATGCTGTTACCGCTTGCCCGTACCCTGCGCACCAGGGATGCACACCGTTTACGCATTGTTGCGTAAAAGCAGTCTACGCCTGCTTCGGCGAACATCCCCGATGCACTACAAAAGCGAGGTAGCCGCAGCAGCACCCTGAATGCGTTATTATACTGGACACGGAGAGCGTCGTAGGCTTTTTGGGTATACCTAGCCCACAGGCTGCACGTGTAGAAAGATGTGCAGAAGGCTCTAAACAATGTGATCTTAACCTCCCGCGAGCAACGTGCAAACCTGCGAGCTAGCATGTTTTTTATTTTTATTTATTTATTAAACTTATTGGGCCCATAGAGCTACAGTAGGTGGACTTAATGCTAAGAGCATTTTCTCCCAGTCAACCTTGAGAAGAAAAACAGATAAGAAGTAGGTGGTAAAGTAAGAACTAAATTTAAAATATATTTACAGAACCAATTTAGGAGGGAAGGAAAATTATATACATATATATCCATACATAAATATATACTACCAGCAATCAATATACATAAGCGAACATAAATAATATTTCATATAAACAACAATAGATACATATATACATACTTATACGAATATACATACACAAACTAGTAAGAAATTATGAATTAATCTGCTAACTCATATCAAAGAGAAAAGAATGCAATTTTTTCTTAAAGATGAATCTGCTTGTGATCTGTCGAATGTCCTCGGGTAAGGCGTTCCAAAGTCGTATAGCTTGTAAGGTAAAAGAGTTAGACATAAATCCAGAATGAAAGAGAGGAGTGAAAAGCATAAGGGAATTACTAGAGCGAAGTTGACGATCGTGAGTGTCCGAAAGGTATTGAAACTTACATTTCAGGTACCCAGGAGTATCGGGATTTTTAAGTATCGAGAAAAGGGAGCATAGGAGTCTTTGCTGCCTGCGCAAACGAATAGGAAGCCAGGACAATTTAGATCGAAAGTGAGAAATGTGATCGTATTTACGCAGACAGAAAATGAAGCGAATACAATTATTAAGAAGACGATCGAGTTTATTGAGAAGATCTTCATTTAGATCATGTTCGCTCTCACTGACAACGCTCTCCGTTCCCTCTCAATATCTTCAACGTCTTTGAGGTCGGGAGTCAACACATGACCCAGATATTTAAACTTAAACACTCTTTGTAGTATGTTATTGTTTATCTTTACAGGTGGTATTTTTTCGTATCTTTTACCCCCGGCCCCAAAGACCATTACTTGGCTCTTATTGACATTATATGTCAAACCGTGTGATGTGGCATACTCCTCACAAATTGACACCAGTCTACGCAGACCACAGATAGATGCACTCAGCAGCACCATGTCGTCCGCGTAACTAATGTTGTTGACGCAGACGTCATCTATATGACAGCCGACACTGGTGCTGCTCAGTTCATCAATCAAATTGTTCACGTACAGGTTAAAAAGCGTGGGTGAACTTATCCCCCCCTGCCTCACCCCGCACTCCAACCTGTACGATTTAGACAGTGCCCCATCCCATCGCACGCTATTGACCTGGTTTCCATACCAGTACTTGAGTATATTAACGAGTTCTACTGGTAGGTGAGCTTTTTGCAACTTATCCCACAAGATGTCATAGGAAACCAGGTCAAAAGCCTGCGACAGGTCTAAGAAGCACGAGAAGACAGGCGTTTTTCGCTCCACATAGTAGGAGATAGTGTGCTTAACACACAGTACAGCGCTTTCAGTTGACAATTTAGGTCTGAAACCGAACTGGTTGTCATGTAACTGCACGTGATTATTCAAATGTATGTTGAGCACACTGTCAAACACCTTTGAAATACCGTTGCTAATGATATGGGCCTATAGTTATTCTTATCTGCGAGATCTCCCGTTTTGTTTTTAACTATAGGCACTACTAAGGTGCGTATCATATCATCCGGCATGTAACTATGTGCCAAACAGTAATTAAATAACAAAAACAGTACGGCCGCGGGCAACAGTACGGCAGCAGGTGCGGGCCGGCAAACTTGAGATGCTCAATACTGAGTAATGTTGGTTACGTGAATCTATTAAGTTTCATTAAAATATTTTTTTTTTGACAAAAAAGTAAAACCGACTTCAACCCAATACGTAATTGTACAAACTGGAACGAAAATTAAAAAAAAATATATGGGACCTCTTCTGGAGCATTACCTATCGAACAAAAAAAAGAATCACTAAAATCGGTACATAACTGACTGAGTAATCGCGTAAAAACTTAAAAAAATACAGACGAATTAAGGACATCCTTATTTTATGTAGTCGGTTAAAAATCGCACTTCAATCATCAGACTAAATTAGTTCACTGCCTCAAAAATCCAGAATCAAAGTTTCTGGGCAAAACCACTCTATGTTCGTTCAACGGACGTTCAACTACTAAAATGAGTAAGCAAAATTATGCCCAGGCTTTCGTGTATACAACTAATTCCCGTCCCTTTGATATGCATCGCGTAGGCTATATTCTAGTTTTCCAGCTCGGTGACCTAGCAAAGAAAATAAAAAGCTTCAAAGGTCTTGAATTAATTACAATCCCCAATCCTACTGAAACCCACGAAAGAAAAGTCTCACAAAAAATCTTTATATACCTTATATAATGATTTTTTGTGAGACTTTTCTTTCGTGGGTTTCAGTTCGTGGGAGCCCGATGGTCCAGTGGGTGTGCGCTCTATGAGCGCTTACGTATGTTAAGCAACCCCTGGTGCAGTCCCTACTTGGATGGGTGACCGCAAGTGGCATACAAATATCTCGAGCTCCTCCGTGCTTCGGAAGGCACGTTAAGCCGTTGGTCCTGGCTGTCATCATTGATGTCAGTCGTTAAGCTATATCTGATGCCTTAAGGCAGCTTGAAAAATCTGACACCAGTGTTGGCCACTTACACATACGAAAAACAACAAAGTTCGTGGGTTTCAGTTCAATCTCGTTATTTTTATATGAAACTAGGTTTTGCCCGTGGCGCCGCTCGCATTACTATCTATCCCTCGGGAACAGTACTTTTCTCCGGGATGAAATGTAGCTTTAATATATCCTCCGTACTCTAGACAACGTGTATGCAATATTTCATGATGATCGATTCTGCAGATAGGGCGTGAAAGCGTAATCACCAACAAACTCACTTTCGCATTATAATTATATGGGTAATTATATGGGTGAGCTCTAGACGAGCTCCGTGGCGCAGCGGTCAACACGCCTGTCTGCGACACGGATGGTCTCGGGTTCGATCCCCGGTCAGGTCAAGATGGAAAACGATCTTTTTCAGATTGACCTGGGTCTTGGATGTTTATCTATATAAGTATCTATTATAAAATATAGTATCGTTGAGTTATTATCCCATAACACAACTTACTTTGGGGCTAGCTCAATCTGTGTGATTTGTCCTTATATATTTATTTATTTATAAGTTTGGATAGGTGGGATTAGAACTGTCAAATTCTAGTACTTATCTGAATCCTATACCTAACAAATTAAGCGAATTTGTACGATTTGGTACGGTATTAGCCGATACACCGTACATGAAGTGATTTTGCCAGTTCGTCCACCAGGATCCGCTGTTAGGTTGATGATGTTGGTGTGGAGATACAAGACCACGTCAAGTAGTAAACTGGTTTATTGATTCTTGATAATATGTTACATCTTGATGGTTGGGTGTGACAGGTCCTTTCTGGTTAGCTGTCCGATAGTATCTCGAAATTGATAAGATTTTGATGCCAATTATATTGTTAAAGCAGCTGACACGCAACCTACATGAATGTGGCCGTGTGCCACTCAAATGTGCGAGGTAAGCTCGTACAGAGTTTTTGCTGGGAAGTCAAGGGGTGCACTTTGAATTGATTTTAGTGGACTTTATAATATTAGTGTAGTTTGGTGTCATAAATGCTCTTGCTCGTGAACAGTTTGAGCAATAGTTAATGTTGAATTAAAAAAGAATAAAAAGACTGTTACGTGTAGATTTGTCGCCTGAACCTCTCATCAGGCAATTAAATAATCTATACCATCTTTGATTGCTGATTGTTAAAACGGTAACAGCCTCCGTGGTCCAGTATGGTTAAGGGGGAACAGTAGGCACAGTAGCGACGCCAATCATTTTATTCCTAATACTTTACAAATAGAAAGAAATTCAAGAATATAAACAATACAAGTCTTAGTAAATAACCTGAAGTATTTTTAGAATCATGTTTTGATATTATGAGAATCAGTAATTGAGAGAAAAAGTGATAACCGCCAAAAACGGCCGTTTTAGGCGGTAATCAGATTCTCATAATTCTCACTGATTCCGATAGTAATAAACATGATTCAAAAAATACTTCAGGTTATTTACTAAGGCTTGTATTGTATATATTCTTGAATTCCTTTCTATTTGTAAAGTATTACGAATAAAATGATTGGCGTCGCTACTGTGCCTACTGTTCCCCCTTAAGGCGTATGCCTTGTTGACCCGGGGGTCGTGGGTTCGATTTCCACGGGAAGCATACTTTGTTAGGTTGTTTCCAGTTTGATTAGGACATTGCAGGCATGAATCACCTGATTTTCTGATAAAAAAGATGAATCCGTGCTTCGGAAGGCACGTAAAACCGTTGGTCCTGGTTGCCATCTGGTAGTCATTAAAAGAACCATGTCAGAGGCCGAGAGGCGGTTCCAAAGAAATCTGACACCAGGTTGTGCATGGTCGACTGACCGTGTCACCTACACGAAATGATAATGAAAACGGTTTACTGTACAACATCGATTCTTTGTATCTCATTAAACTAAATAACAAAGCGTACTCGCAGGGTTTCGTATATTCCCGTTCCTTTGATATGCATCACGTAAGCAATATCTTTTGTTTTGCAACCCAGCGCGCAAAGAAAATAGAACCCATCAAAGGTCTTGAATTGATTACAATGTGGTTTGTTTACCCTTTTATTGATAGAAAGGTTTTTCGGGAGACTTTTCTTACGAAAATATTTCGCAAATGCAACATTTTGGGATTCAATATTACGGTAATTCAACATTTTGTTTATTCAACTTTTCGAAGATGAAGGATTCTTTTTTTATTTTGTTATTTTGAATTTCGAATAATTTATTTTTAACCGTCTTCAAAGAAGTAGTAGGTTCTAGATTTGACTTTTTTTGTTTGTTGTACAATTACTTAGTTTTGAATTGATCTACAAAATTATTTTTTGTCCGATAGGTGTTTATACTTTTTTTAAGGCGAAGTGAATTCACACACTAGCGCCACCCGGCAATTAATTCATTTACTACACAAACAAATCAAATTAAAAAAATCCTAAATCAAATAAAATTACGAAATATATCTAAATACATATCATGTGTTCTCTTCTTTCTACGTGAGCTCTCTCTCCACTGAGCACTTACCTACCTACTCTAACAAGAACTGGGTAAGTAGAAACTGACAAACAATTTTTTTAAATAAAATAAGCTTGTTTCAAAAAGAATTTTACACTTTACACTTCGTGAACATGTAAACAGTTATTTGTATTGATACAATTTTTTACACTAACACCATCAACAAGATATTGATGTTGATAAAAAAAAATAAGTACTTAAAATAACTTCGAAAGTACTTCACATGGCTATAAAGTTCCTTACATCCTAAAAGTTAGGGCCTAAGTTGATGATAAATGGAACTTTCGCCATGCTTCAAAAGTTCTGAAACTACAAGAATCCGTGAACATATTTCAGGAACATGTTTTGAGAAGTATTTGAAAACTAGTTCTTGCCCGTGGCACCGCTCGCGTTATTGTCGATCCCTCGGGAGCAGTACTTTTCTCCGGGATGAAATTTGGCCTATGTTCTTCTCTATACATCAGAAAAGGTGTATGCAAAATTTCATGATGATCGGTTCTGTAATTAGAGCGTAAAAGTATAACAAACAAACTTTCGCCCACAACTTTGCTCGCGTTAGATTCGATCCTACAGGAGCAGTACTTAAATTAGATATCTATTGGTGAATTGGTCCAGTCATTGTGGAGCCTGTTTTATGCAAACAGACAATAAATTATTTTCTCTTTATAATTTTAGTAAAGATAAATAATACATTATGAAAACCCGGCTTTTCTCTCGTTTTATTACGTCGGATCCGCCGACTAGTTTCGGTCTGTTACGAAGACCATCGGAGCGAGTGATAGGGGTGGCGATATGACGGTTTTCACAATGAATTCATCTCGCGTAAGTTCTAATATTATCCTAATCCTATCCTAACTAATATTATAAAAGCAAACGTGAGTTTGTTTGTTTGTAACGCTTTTACGGCTTATCTACTGCAAAGGCAGTTAAGTTAAAGTTAAGCAGCTATCACGCGGGCGAAGTCGCGGGTAACAGCTAGTTATTGATAAATAAATACTTTTGTATAATACCGTAATAATATATAACTAGTGGCCCTCCCCATCTGTGCCCGGGCATGTATTATACCTTAAAACCTTCTTCATGAATCACTCTATCTATTGGTAGAAACCGCATGAAAATCTGTGCAGTAGTTTTTGTGTTTATCGCGAACAGACAGACAGATGCGACGTTGGACTTTGTTTTATAATATGTAGTGATGTATAGTTATAATTATATATAATAAAGAAAGAAAACATGTATTGTGGCTTGGTTTGAATCCGGGACCCTGCAATTCAAAGGCACTTGTGCTCACAATTAACAAAGAAAATAAAAATATACCAAAACAACTTATACTGAGGCTACGCAACAAAACCAAATACAAACCTTAATTAAAAGGTTCCTTTAGCTACTCCTCAAAATAAGTATCCTGTTCAAATAGTTCGCGTTTCCTATTACCGATTGATTGCTACCTGTTAGTGACGCCTTTTCAAAGGGGGATAAATAACTAATCAATGTAAGTTGAGCTTAATGAGGGTTGATTAGAGGAACTTTCGTTACTTAAAGCGTTTTTCCTCTGTGGTTGAAGAGATGAGGAAAATCGTGATTGGTTTTCGTCAAAGATAACAAAAAGTTGAAACTTACAAGAAAATATAGATTCAATCAAGATTCAATCGTTTATTTAATAAAGGTTTCTTTGAACACTTATTAATTGTCATATTTGTGTTTACAATTTTTACAACAAAAAATTTTTGTTGACGTCAATAATTACTTATGGCTAAATTTAGGTTATTGAAGTCTTGTCAAATATTATAACTACTACATTTGTCAACAAACTTGTACAGGCGTCTGCAGAGAAATCTGACTCCCTACGCACAGATTTTAAATTTTTTAAATTGTAAGGGGATCAGATTTCTCTGCAGGCGACTGTACGTACATCCACCCCTTACAGGTCTTTTTTAGTCTCCACTGCAAGAGCACGACCCTCTCTGTACCTACTATCAAAGGCAGAGAATTTGGCCTACACTCTCCACGCTGGCAAGACGGGGCCAATCCCGTCTTGCCAGCGTGCCCCGCTCTTTATGTTTATAAGCTTTGCTTAGCTTGTGATTCCTAAGTCGCCTTGTACAACATCCACGGGAAGACTTGGAGTGGTTCTATTCTACTCTGCCGGGAACCACACGGCAGGCAAACCAGTATGCCTCATTGAAATAATCAACCAGTAGTGTCTAACGACATATTAACTGATAAAAGGTATATAAACGACTAAAAAGACATTGTCAATAGCATTTGAACATCATCACTCATCACTTTAATTCTGTACTATACACGCTGCAAATAGCCTTTGGCTTTATGGCCGTGAGTTTTGTCTACCCCGTAAGCAATAAAGACGTGGTTATATGTATGTAAGATACCAAGTCGTGTGATAAAGTCAAAGAAATAAGCAGAAATGAATGCAGACTCGGCGCGATGCCGATAGCACGCTCTAAGGGCCACTTGAACTGGATCGACAGTGTGCAGTAGGGCTGACAAAGACACTACAAATACAATATTCATGAATAAATAGATAAATAAGTAAATAGGTACGTTGATGTCCGGTTCTGTCCGGTCGTTAAACTTTAACAACTTTTCCCATTCTAGTAATGCTTTTACAAAACAAAGTGCCCGTCTGAACGCGTTTACTTTAATTTTTTTTATTTATTTTTTTATTTTGCTTGTATAGAAATATTTATTTTTATCTTATTTTCCTGTTTGGACAGGTTTTATTAACATAGATATTGCTATTATAATTTTATCCGGTGAATAAATATCTTATCTTTTTATGAGGTTTTGTCTTTGCTCTGACAAGCTCAGTCGTGTAGTGATCACCTCTGGCTGGGAAGAACGGTATATTCCGTTGATTGCCGATTTCGTACTTATAAAATACTTCTTATATATTCCTTTAAAAAATAGTTTTCCCATGGATGTCGGACAAGGCGACTTCGAAAAAAAGAAGCTAAACAAAGCTAAGACACATCAAAGAAACCTCTCCAACCACTCTGGCCAGCATGGAGAGTTTAAGCTTAATCTTCTGACTTCTCTACCTAATATTAGATCCATGCCTAATATATGGCTCTGGTAGTACAGAGAGGGTCGCGCTCCTGCAGTGGAGACTGAAAAGGCCTGATGATAATATATCTTTATCAAGTTGACAACCCTGCCGAAGTAATATGTCGCTCCGTTAAGTGCAGACTGCAGAATCGAGGTTACTTTTATTGAGAACGAAATATTGAAAACACGTCGCTACCATGAAACTTCAGAAATACATACATATTATCACGTCTTTATTCTTTGTGGGGTAGACAGAGCCCAAGATCATGAAACCTTATGGCCACGTTTAGCGTGTTAGATGATGGTGGGAAGCGGAATCAAAATTAGTGATGGGTTGCTAACCGCATCGCCTATTGACGAGATTCCTCAGCCCAATCCCCAACTTGAGAAGAATGTGTTGCAATGCAATTAAAACTACTGTATGTGTCAGTTTTCATTTTCTGCTAGACCAGCGTTGCGTTTACGACATATATCGAAGAAAGCTTACGTTTTGAAAAAACGATGTACGACAAATACGATGTCGAAAAATACGATGTACGACAACATATACACCATAAATGTATAATTCTTTACCAATATTATATAGAGAAAAGCCTTTGTGTTGTGATTCCCGGCAAAGTAGAATATGACCCCTCCAAGTCTTCCTGTAGATGTCGTAGAGTAGAAGGCGACTTAGGAAACACAAGCTAAACAAAGCTTTTAAACATCAAAGAACCCGTCTGGCCATCGTAGAGAGTGTAGGCTAAATCCTCTGACTGCTCTGGCTAATACATGGCTCTGGTAGTACAGAGAGGGTCGTGCTCCTGCAGTGGAGACTGAAAAGGCCTGATGATGATGATGATGATATTTCTTTAACAAGTTGACAACCCTACCGAAGTTATATGTCGCTCCGTTAAGTGCAGACTGCAGAATCGAGGTTACTTTTATTGAGAACGAAATATTGAAAACACGTCGCCACAATGAAACTTGAGAAATATGTGCTGCAATGCAATTGAAAACTAGTGTATGTGTCAGTTTTCATTTTCTGCTAGACCAGCGTCGCTTTTACGACATATTTCGAAGAAAGCTTTCGTTTTGTGATAAAAAATACGATGTACGACAACACATGCATACATCGTCTTCATCTGTAATTCTTTACCAATATCACAAAGAGGAAAACCTTTGCCTAATGGTTCCCAGCAGAGTGGAATGAGTTACAAGAGCGTTACCGGTCATATTTTTACCTCACCAGAGATGAAGGGGGAATGGGCCTCTGGCTTTTGCACTCACCAAACAAAGCATAGAAGCGGTAAAGCTCAAACGTTGATTTTTGTGAGAGTGTGAGACTTTCATTCATGCTACTAGCAAAAGTGATTTTTTCCGGTAGCTACTACAAATTTTAATCAAATCATATCATTATCAAATAATATTGAAGAAAGTAAATTTTTTGAAGTTAATTAAAAAAAAAGTTCTAATAAAATATATGCCTAAAATGAATTTTAGTGTTTATAGACATGCTGCAGTTCCATTTAGAAAAGCACGAAATTGGTTAAGTATTTTTTGATTGAAAATTTAATGTTATAGTTACAGATCTTTTGTATGGACGGATAAAATGACTGACTGATCTATCAACACACAGCTCAAACTACTTAACGGATTACAGTAAATGCAAATAATGTTAACGCTAAAGTATTTTGTCATTTGATATACTGAAATTCCAGTTATGAAAAATCTGTTGTCCCAAACAGCTTTTATGGTTTAAGGTTAAAACTATTTAAAGCTGCATGCGCGATAAAACAGCTAATAGGGAGTATGCACGTTATTTTTTTATTTGCTTAGTACAATCCTTAAGAGTCGCCTGGACGCGCATGTCTCCATACAAACGGAAAAAGGGAATTGTGGCAATATTTGATAATTTTGAAGTAAAATTAAGCATCCAATCAATTAATCTCATTATAATCTACGTACGTTCCTATACAGTTTGGTTAAATTATCAATAGTTTGAGAATTATACGCCTCTCAAGATTTCCATACAAATTTGAAAAGGCTTGTACTTCTCAAACCATTGGTATTTTAACCAAGCTGTATAGGAACGTACGTAGATTGTTATTAGATAAATTGATTAAATGCTTAATTTTACGCCAAAATTATCAAATATTTCCACAATTCCCTTTTTCCGTTTGTATGGAGACATGCGCGTCCAGGCGGCTCTTAATAACCACAGTAAAAAAATATGAAAGAACTTTTAAAATATCTTAATTAACGACGAAGATGTGAAACTTTAAAGTTTAAATAAGAAAAAGAAGTCCGATATGGACTAGTGACGTCATAGTCTATGTCATGCATACATTTGATATATAAAATAGTGTTTTCGCGAGGGAGATAGACATATTTTCGTAAAATAATTTTTTCTCGTTCGTTTTTCAACCAAATTTTATTCTGTTTTCACTTTCAGTACTTTACTATTGAATATTTTTGAATAAACTGGTAAGATAACAGATATTTTTTTCATGCATATTCCCTATTGGGTAGCATTAATACAGCTTGAATCCAAAGAATTATTGTTCTCCCGCTGAGAATAATACTTACTTCTGTAAATTTGTCTGAAAATATAACTGTGAATGTGTATTCTTTTATTTTACACTGGTCTGAAACGGAAAATCGTTTAAGCGCGATTTGAACACGCGCACTGAAAATGTAAAAGCGAATACGCTTTAATCTATTGAAACAAGTCATTATGTGTTATTACTATTTCGAATCCGTTATCCAAATAATATGGCCGTATGGTTCCGAGCAGAGTAGGGTAGGACCACTCCAAATCTTTCCATGGATGTCGCATGAGGCGATTTAGGAAACACAAGCTAAACAAAGCTTATAAACATCAAAGAGACCTCTCGTACCCGTCTGGCTAACGTGAAGAATGTAGGACGAATTCTATGGCTAATATATGGCTCTGGTAGTATAGAAAGGGTCTAGCTCCTGCAGTGGAGACTGAAAAACACCTGATTATGATGATGATGAATGGAACACTTAAAACACTCCACTCTTTGTTCAAAGCTTAATGAAATAATCTAGATGTTTTGAAGCTCTAGTGCCAGTCCAAAACACATTCATTTTTTATGTGTTTCTGGCAATGATATAATTTGGCTCTGCGCCAGCCACAGCTACGTGGAGGCAACTGGTAGCCAGTTATATTGAATTGATTCAGGATATTTCATTAGTTTCTTTATTAAAATCTTTTTTTGTTTATTATAAACTTTTATTAGATAAGTCGTGTTATTATGTTCTCATGCGTTTAAAAAGGAAGATAATGATACTTACTGTGTTGCTATCTTTGAATATTTATCTTTTTTCGGGTAAAAATATGTATTCAAAACCGTTTTTAACCCGTTCGCGAATGAAAATGAATGTGTGATGAAATGAAATCCAAAAATGACTTGCAATAGTAAAGCAATTGAAATAGACAACATAATTATGGTCTGTAAGACTGTGAACCAGTCAGTACAAAAAATAAGCTCTAGTTTTGTTTGTTTTTTCGTATGTGTAAGTGGCCAACACTGGTGTCAGATTTTTCAAGCTGCCTTAAGGCATCTGACATAGCTTAACGACTGCCATCAACGATGACAGCCGGGACCAACGGCTTAACGTGCCTTCCGAAGCACGGAGGAGCTCGAGATATTTTTATACCACTTGCGGTCACCCATCAAAGTAGGGACTGCACCAGGGGTTCCTTAACATACGTAAGCGCTCATAGAGCTCACACCCACTGGACCATCGGGCTCCTCCCGACCGAAGTATAAGTTAAACTATCTTAGAAAACCTCAAACGGCGCAAATATGAATGTATTGGTAACAATTATATATTTGAACCGTTTGGGGTTGAAACTCTAGGGCCGTGGGGACCCTCGGCACATAATTATTCAATGCCATCGCCAAATAATTAATAAATGTGTCTCGTGACCAGAGGGCTGGCTTATATTTTGGCCAAAAGCATTATATTAGCATTGCCATACAGCGTGGCAATGCTGCCAGCCTTCTGGGCACGCTACCACGGGGCAACGAGCTGCCAGGCCTGTTTTATTTGTAAATATGTAGTAGTTGTAGTTAACACTTTATTTTTTACATTCTAAACTTGTTATTCTTAAATAATTATGTATGTAGTAGTTGACAGTTTTAGAACTAAATTTCCTTTTTAACTTAAAGTCTGCTATGGGGCAGTGCTATGACTTTGATGTTATTACACTATTCTAAGACCTTTTCCTTGCACATGTAAACAAAATTGTAAAAAACTCTCTTGAATGCTACTGCTCACACGCGCCTGTTTACAATTGTAAAGCTCCTATAGAAATCTTCACACTATCCTGAGAAAATTAGTATTAACTAACATACAAATAGCGGAGTCATCGTTTAAGAGTACTTTTTTTAATTTTTAGGGTTCCGTACAAAAAATGAAAAAAGGAACCCTTATAGGATCACTCGAGCGTCTGTCTGTCCGTCCGTCCGTCTGTCACAGTCGATTTTCTTCGAATCTACAGAACCAAATTAAATGAAATTTGGTAAGATGGTGTAAACCTATGACCCAAACACGGATGTGCAAAGTAAATATATATTTTTTTTAAATAAGGGTCACTTTAGGGGTCCAAATAGAAAATGTTAAAAAAAAGGTTTGCAAACCTTACCGTGTTATATATCAAATGAAAGGGCTTGCTATGAGGATCTCAAAAATATTTTTTTTTTGTTCGGGAAAAATCAATACTTTTGATTTTATTCACGAAAGAAGGCAAAATTTGACCATTTCCCCCCCCTGATCTCCGAAACTACTGGGCCTAAAATTTCGAAAAAATTACAATATATAGTTTATTGCTTGAAGATTACAGAAAAAATAATAAGAATTGTATCAGTTGAAAATAAAGTGGTAAACTCACTATAATAAGTTCACCTTGGGAAATAGTTCACTAAAACACCACTAGATAGCGCTAGTCAAATGAATAAAACATTTTTGCACATTGTGTGTGTGTTCACGAAGCATATTGTACGGAACCCTCATTGCGCGAGTTTGACTCACACTTGGCCGGTTTTTTTTTGGGGTACGTTACCACAAGTAAAATCATTTCTACATCAAAAGTACCTAGTAGGTGTATTGACCGATGTACCATCCCCTCGAGTGGCAACTGAACGGGTCCCATCTGGTGTCATATTTCGCCCACGTGGCACCCAAACGGGTCCCGTCTGTGGCAAGCAAGTGACTCTCGTGCGATTTTAATCAGTTTCTCTTAGTTTGTTATCCCTTTCTAACGATTACATTAGCTAATAGGATAGAAAAAGATAGTCAATATATTGCGTAAATAGGAACGTTACGAACAAAATCTTGACGAAATTGTTGATAAGTGAATGCCCCAAATATTTTCACGTAGATGCCCACGGGAGCGTTCAGCTGAATTTCCAACCCTCTTGTTAATGTTCTAATGTGCCTATTTACAATTCTAAAACCTATTGAAAAAGGGCAGGTCCTCATATACATCGCATGTATTTGGCTAAGGATCCTCCAATAATAATACCGATCAAGTATGAGTTGCACTATCTTCGAAGCTTAAGCTACGTCAGATGCCTCTAGGCAGCTTGAAAAATCTGACACCAGTGTTGGCCACTAACACGCACGAAAAACAAACAATAACGGTTTTTGGTATCTCTTGCATAAATGGCAATGATCACGCGTGTGTTAGAATAAAAAAAAAGATGTTTATTTTAATTTTTCAAATAATTGTTTGTGTAAATACTTAAAAATAACTAAATGTAAAAATAACATAGCGGATAAACAACAACACCTGTTGTTTACCGGTTAGAAATGTAAGTGGGGAGATGCCTTATAAGGGCGGCCCGGCCTATCAGAGTTTCACTTCTCGTTCGAGACGTGGACGGTGCGGACCTCTCTTCATAAAGCTAAGTAATTATCGATATTTAAAAGAAATAAAAATATTTTGATTGTGTGTTACTATAATAGAACTATTTCAGTAATTAAACTTAAATAATTATATATTTTTTAGAAGAAATGATAATAATTTGTTGTGTATTGGTAAAATAGACATATTTTAATAATTATTGGTGTCAATATATATTATATAATATAATTATATACTTGACTCGTGTACTATTTTGGTTCTTTCACTTCTTCTGATAACGTAAATATACTTATATTACGAAAGTTTTTGCTTTTCTTTCATAAATTCCTACCTAAATATTTTATCAATATTTAAATTTTTCGTAGACTTTTGTAGATAAACAAATAATATATAGTTAATCTAACACGTGCCTATTATAATACATTCAAGATTCAAAGATTAAAAACGTTTTTTTTTTTTTTTTATTTTTTTTTTTTTTTATTAACTATAGAATTAGGCATTTGTCTCCCATCTCACCTGATGGTAAGTGATAGTTTATTCAGAAAATAGGCCCTTGCAGGCACTTTTTCACGTCAAATCACATTTAAAATTATCTTATTAAGTATTATGCATTTACTAATTATTGTGCAAAAGCTACAGACTACTAGCATTTCGGAACCGACCACTGCAGAGAAGAAATGCCGAAAGAAACTCTTGTCAGTAAAACTTGTCGGTAAAGGAGATATCCCTGATACCGACATGCGTTTTCGAGAAAATGAGTATTGACTGACATACTCGTAGATCGATTATGAGTTTCTTTTGATAGTCTGAGATATGAAACTACTTGCTCACCTTCAATACTAAGTATATTGACTGACATAACCCAACTTGATATGTGAATGCCCCGAATATCTCCACGTAGATACCCACGGGAGCGTTCAGCCGAATTTCCAACTCTCTTGTATGTATGCTAATGCCCACGCGCGCCTATTTACAATTGTAAAACTTATTGAAAAAGGAAAGGTCCTCATCTACATCCCATGTATAAGGAACCTCCGATAAAAATACCGATCAAGTTTGAGTTAAATTATTCGACGGTTTTCGGTCTATAATTTTTGTTAAGTTAGGTATTAGCTAAACGTTTTCGTTTTCTTTTTAACTTTTAACTAACGTACTTACTTTCAGACCGTTTTATGACCTTGACATTATTAGGGATTTTTAGCCACTTTTCCCACGTAAATTTATAGCCTGTATCACCTGCAGATAAATTATCTTTTTATAAGCGAAAAGATTTTGAATATTCTGTCCAGTAGTTCAGAGGGTATTCAATGCGAACAAACAATCTTACCTCTTAATAATATTAGTAATTATATAGATAAAGAGTAGATAGTCATATTTTTTAGGGTTCCGTAGTAAACTAGGAACCCTTATAGTTTCGCCATGTCTGTCTGTCTGTCTGTCTGTTTGTCTGTCCGTCCGCGGTTTTACTCAGAGACTATAAGTACTAGAAAACTGCAATTTGGTATGGGTATGTATATTAATCATGTTAAAAAAGCGGTAGAAGAAAATCTTGAAAAAAATTTTTTTTTAGGGTAGCTCCCATACAAGTAAAGAGGGAGTAATATTTTTTTTTCTATACAAACCCATCGTGTTGGGTATTGTTAGATAGGTCTTCTAAAAATATTATGAGGTTAAGAATACCATCTTTCGATTTAGGGTTCCGTTTCCGAAATATTTGGATTTAAAGATCCGAAATATTTGCAAATTTTTGTTAGAGGTAAGTGTCCCCCCCCTCTATCTACTAAACGGTTATACATGGATACGTGAAAAAAATACAGTAGTAGTATATATACTGAAGTTGAAAGGAAAACTATCAGAGCTGAGTACTAAGTACAAACAAAAAAGTTATAGGCCACCAACTTATAAAATGTACTCGAAAATATAAAATTTCATACATTTAAATTGTTACATGTTTTTGGTCGTCAAACTGTGATGTGCGAGTGTGAACAGTGTGAACTCAAAGTTGTCATTCGCAACTACGGAACCCTACACTGCGCGTGGCCCGACACGCACTTGGCCGGTTTTTGATTGCGTTGATACGATACAGACAAATCAAAAGTTTTTAAAAGGTCTCGTTGACTGAGCAACAAAGAAATCCTTTACAGTGCCCAAATATCTTCATGTACCCACGGGAACGTTCAACCAAATTTAACTCAAACTGCATGTTACTTTGACTTTCGCAAAGTGACGCCAGTTTCAACTAAAAATATTGTGACGATTTTGATTTTTTATTTTATTTTGAAATAAATTTCTGAAATAAATACCGTAACGAGAAGTAGACAAATGCAAGCTACAAAGCAATCAGAAAGATTACAATCCAATCCGTTCAGATGCAATCCATAGTGATTGGAACCACAACGTGTCCCTTTCACCCGCCAAATGTGATAGGGTTGGTACTCGTCCGTATCACAAGATTTATTATATACATGGCGAAATTTTGATCGCTCCGGACCATTAAAGGGGTGATTCAGCCTGTCAATATAAACAACTTTTCCTATGGAACAAATGCTGTAAACTCGAAAAAAAATTCGACATTCCTATACAAATTGCCCGGGCGGCTGAACACTTTTGTATGAAAATGTCGAAATAAAATTTGAGTTTCCAGCATTGGTCCCATAGGAAAAATGGTTCATATCGATGGGCTAAATCACCCCTTTAAGGGTCCAGAACGATCAAAATTTCGCCATGTATAATAATAAGTTTCATTATTTTGTTGGCAATCTTTTACGTTTCAACCCTATAGGGACACAGTATCTCATACAGTAGGTTCCAATCAGTGTTTTGAGTTTTATCGTGGGTTTGTCGTTTCGTGCATAGAATGACAATGAAGGTGTTGTTTGATACAATGTTATGAGTTTGATGGCATTCTCGTCATGGAAAAGATAAGATGGGAAGATGATGTAAGGAAAGAAGAAAGAAATGGCAACTAATTATAAATAAATAAATAAATATATACGGACAAATCACACAGATTGAGCTAGCCCCAAAGTAAGTTCGAGACTTGTGTTATGGGATACTAACTCAACGATACTATATTTTATAATAGATACATATATAGATAAACATTCAAGACCCAGGTCAATCTGAAAAAGATCATTTTCCATCTTGACCTGACCGGGGATCGAACCCGGGACCTCCGTGTCGCAGGCAGGCGTGTTGACCGCTGCGCCACGGAGCTCGACAAATTTAATTAAAATAAATTTCCATGCTGGTTTGGGAGAAAATGAGAAACAGAATATACCAGCTGCTTTTTTACCGCGCAGACCGTAAAAGCCAGCCAAGGGATTGGGAAAAATCAAAATAATCACGATTATAGGCTATGCGGCTAGCAACCCATCCCTATTTTGATTCCTCTTTACACCTTAACGCCCACTAACACGCTAAACGTGGTATTTGGGTTTTATGACCATAGGCTCTGTCTACCCCACAAGGGATAAACACGTGATATATATATTTTTAATTTTGCTAGCCTGTTAAATCCCACTGCTGGGCAAAGGCCTCCTTCTCTGCTTTCCATTCTTCTCTGCTTTGGGCTTTGTTTGGCCAGTCTTTGGAGTACAAATCCGTCACATGTCGAGCTCCGTGGCGCAGTGGTCAACACGCCAGCCTGCGATACGGAGGTCCCGGGTTCGATCCCCGGTCAGGTCAAGATGGAAAATGATCTTTTTCAGATTGACCTGGGTCTTGGATGTTTATCTATATAAGTATATATTATAAAATATAGTATCGTTGAGTTAGTATCCCACGACACAAGTTCACAACTTACTGTGGGACTAGCTCAATTTGTGTGATATGTCCCTATATATTTATATTATATATTTATATATTTATTTATGTATTAAACGCTCATCCGCCGCCATCCTAAGTTGATACCCTGTACTGGCACCAACTGCCCAATCGAACCTCGACTAAGAGCTCCGATTAGCGTTTCGATAGTTTAACGTCTTATCGAGGTGGTATATATGTATGTCCTAAAATAAAGACATAAGAAATGGGAAAAATCCAAGCAGGCTGGATTTGAACTGGAAGTCTTTATACACCTAAAGCCTTACCGATTAGAACTTCCTCATCATCACCATCATCATCATCATCATCTTCAGGGCTTTGTTAGTCTCCACTGCAGGAGCACGACCCTCTCTGTACTGCCAGAGCAGTCAGAGGATTTGGCCTACACTCTCCACGCTGGCCAAACGGGTTGGAGAGGGTTGAAATTTAGAATCGTGCGCCCGTGTGCTTTTCTGCCCTCAGTCGTTCCGGGTGTCATAAAAAAAATAACCTGAACCTAACTTCTTTTCTGCCCTAAGTCGTTCCGGGTGGTCATAAAAAAAAATAACCTGAACCTAACATCTTTTCTGCCCTCAATCGCAATCGGGGCGCACGATTCTAAATCCAAACCTTGGAGAGGTCTCTTTGATGTTTATAAGCTTTGTTTAGCTTGAGTTTCCTAAGTCGCCTTTTACGACATCCACGGGAAGATTTGGAGTGGTCCTATTCTTCTCTGCCGGGAACCACACGGCTAGGGAACCACACGGCTAAAGAACTTCCTACCTACTTTCTATCCTACACGTCGAATTACGTACAAACACATCGTATTGCCATCAGAATTCACATAAGTGAACGGATTGACGGGCTCCGTGGCGCAGCGGTCAACACGCCTGCCTGCGACACGGATGGTCCCGGGTTCGATTCCCGGTCAGGTCAAGATGGAAAATGATCTTTTTCAGATTGACCTGGGTCTTGGATGTTTATCTATATAAGTATCTATTATAAAATATAGTATCGTTGAGTTAGTATCCCATAACACAAGTCTCGAACTTACGTTGGGGCTAGCTCAATCTGTGTGATTTGTCCGTATATATTTATATTTATTTATTTATTTATAAGTATGTACATTTTAGCTGCGCAATATTCTCTGGAAAGGCTCAGCTTCCAAGATTTGAGACATATACACATATTTTTTTTATGAAACAAGCCTAACTGACGAAGGCTAATAAATGAACTGTCCCGAGACATCGACATATTTAGCTGCTCATTGCTGGATTTCGAAAGGGTACCTCTTAAATTTCTATGTTGTGAAAATAGGGTGTATTTTCACAACATAGAAATTTAAGAGTTGCCAACATAGAATTTTAAATTCAATGCACCAGCTTTAAGAGGTGACTCAGGCCATCAACATGAACAACTTTTGTTATGTTTAATTTAGTTTAATAATTATTAAATAAATACTTAACTAATGTGTAATTAATTAATCACGTTTATTTGTAATTTGTATATTTTGTGCCACATGTTATGCATATATACTATAAAATAACCCAATAATTTTCAATACATAAAGATATTAGAACAACAAAAATAAGTTTATGAAAATATATCCTTAGCATTTTATATTCTCATTTACTATACCTGCTAATGGTGATTAATTAATAAATATATGCAATACATATTAGTATACATATATTATTAGGAGTCCCACGTAAAGCCGAAATCCCACACAAACGTAGTTTGGTTTTAGTTTTACAACAGTTAAGCCAATCTCAACTAAATTTCGTACATACGACCGGATAAGGCTTATTGATGTTTATAATCAGGTTTCAATTTAAAAAACAATACCTATACAAAATTACAGCGAGTAGAAGTTTTTCTTCCGCGTAAATTATACCTATGACACTTGCAGATAAATTAACTTTATTTAAGAGTTCTTGGCGGGAATTTTAGCGGACTACACGGTGTCTGTTTTGGATTGTTTTGCAAATTGATTCTATTGGACCTTATAATGTGAAATTGGTGTTATTTTGTGTTATAAATGCCCATATTTAAGAACAATGTGTAGAATAACTAAAATAGACTGTCATTGTGCGGCTGTAGTGAGATTTACATAGCGGGCTGGTGGTTGTCCGCCTTGCTGCGTCGTGAATGATGAAACCAGTGGATTCGCGAAGAGTTGTCGCCAGGGGCTCCGTGAAAACAACGAAATGAATTACACCATCATTTCGTTGACAACAATCAAGAATAACTCGCCAACTGGCGAAATAAATGAAGAAAGGCTCAAAAGGACATGTATCCAGGGCCGTAAAACTATTAAAAATTTTTTTTTTATTTAGGTAAAAGAATTTTTAAATCGGTCTAGTAGTTTCGGAGCCTATTTAATGCAAACAACAAACAACCCAATTTCGTACATACGACCGGATAAGGCATATTGATGTTTATAATCAGAAAACAATACCTATATACAAAATTACAGCCAGTAGAAGTTTCGTATCGAAAATTTCTACTCGCTGTAATTTTAAGTAATGCAACTTGTTTATACAAGTATGTTAATAAACTTGTAAGGCACTGTTTTTCTCTAACATATGTGAAGCTTACAATAAACTTTGAACTCTAAGATTTTTTTTACTAATATTGTAAACGAATAATAATACAGAGTACGCCATGAAAGTAATGTAAGTAAACTTGTAGAGTACTGTGTTATTTAAGACTTGTATGTAAGATTTTTTATTTTATCTTTACGAGAAAGTACAAGTAAAAAAACTGAACTAGCTTACCCTATGTAGTTAATTTTAATAAACTTGTAGAGCACTGTAAATCTCTAACAAATGTTAAGCTTACAGTAAACTTTGTTCCCCCAAAGCCCTCATTGCGATGCGACGACGGACCCCACTTTGGATAATTCATGGAATCCTAACTAATTATGTACCTAGTTTTCCATCCTAGGATCTTATCTACACTATTAGTCCACAATTTAGAGTTTAACCATTTTCTATGGCTAATATTAAAGTCTGCCCTGCTTTTTCTCAGACATTTTTTTTATATAATAATAATAAGCCTCTTTATTCTGAACTTCAGTTGAGTGTAAATATCAGATATGTTCTTTCGGTTATAATATATCCTAAAATATATAAACTCAGTTTGCTTTTTTGCATAGGCCTCTTCTTACATTTTCCATTGAGATCTATGTCATCTTCCTATCTTGTTTGCTGACGTCCAGTTACATTTTTTTAATAGATATTAAATAAAGACTAGTCATCCTGTGGGTGTCGTAAAAGGCGACTAAGGAAACACAAGCTAAACAAAGCTTATTAACATCAAAGAGACCTCTCCAACCCGTCTGGCCAGCGTGGAGAGTGTAGGCCAAATCCTCTGATTACTCAGGCTTGTATATGGCTCTGGTAGTACAGAGAGGGTCGTGCTCCTGCTGTGGAGACTAGAAAGACCTGATGATGATGATGAAAGACTTTTAAAATATTGTAATGAAGGACTTCTATTTAAGAAAACTCTTTTACTACTAAGTATATTACTTATACTGTAAACTTGCTTTTTCAGTGGGTTTTTTATTAAAGTTATGTTTGTAAACTTGTAGAGCACTTTTTATCTCTAACTTATGTTTGGCTTGCCGGTAAACTTTGTTCCTAACGCCCTCATTGCGATGCGACGAGGGAACCTATTTTGCATAAGTCCTGGAATCCTAACTAATTACCTTGTTTCCATCCTAGGATCGTATCTACACTTTAGTTCATAGTTTTTACATACATACATGACTTATATCAAAATCTGTTTTAATGGTTATTTTAATTAAACTTTTTTAAATGTATTATATTTGGGTCTTCTATTTAAGAAAATTCTCAATTTACTAATTCGCCGAGACTAAAAAAATCCTAATGGCTCCCCTAGGGGACCCATCAGGGGAGACACGAGATCGGAATCTACTTTATTCATATTGTTTTTCTTGTGAGAACGTGATAATAGTTATGTCAATAAACTTGTATGTACTTGCACTGTTTTTCTCTAACTCTGCAAAACTTTGTTCCTCCAAAGCCCTCATTGCGATGCGACGAGGGAACCCATTTTGCATAAGTCCTGGAATCCTAACTAATTACCTTGTTTCCATCCTAGGATCGTATCTACACTTTAGTTCATAGTTTTTACATACATACATGACTTATATCAAAATCTGTTTTAATGGTTATTTTAATTAACTGTTTTAAGTGTATTATATTTGGGTCTTCTATTTAAGAAAATTCTCATTTTACTAATTCGCCGAGACTAAAAAAATCCTAATGGCTCCCCTAGGGGACCCATCAGGGGAGACACGAGACCGGAATCTACTTTATTCATATTGTTTTTCTTGTGAGAACGTGATAATAGTTATGTCAATAAACTTGTATGTACTTGCACTGTTTTTCTCTAACTCTGCAAAACTTTGTTCCTCCAAAGCCCTCGTTGCGATGCGACGAGGGAACCCATTTTGCATAAGTCCTGGAATCCTAACTAATTACCTTGTTTCCATCCTAGGATCGTATCTACACTTTAGTTCATAGTTTTTACATACATACATGACTTATATCAAAATCTGTTTTAATGGTTATTTTAATTAAACTGCCTTAAAGTAGTTATTTGGGACTTCGATGAAAATTCTCATTTTACTAATTATTTTATTCATATTGTTTTTCTTGTGAGAACATGATAATAGTTATGTCAATAAACTTGTACTTGCACTGTTTTTCTCTAACAAATGTTAAGCTTACTGCAAAACTTTGTTCCTCCAAAGCCCTCATTGCGATGCGACGAGGGAACCCACTTTGCGTTATTCCTAGAAACTTGACTAATTACCTAGTGTTATTCTGTAAGAACTTATCTAGAGTTATGACTACATGTAGGTATAAATAAATATACGGACAAAGCACACAAATTGAGTTAGCCTCAAAGGATACTAAAGGATACTAACTTAACCATACTATATTTTATAATAAATACTTATATAGATAAACATCCAAGACCCAGGTCAATCTGAAAAAGATCATTTTCCATCTTGACCTGACCGGGGATCAAACCATCCATGTTGCAGGCAGGCGTGTTGACCGCTGCGCCACGGAGCTTGTATAAGTATCTGCACTTGCTTTCATAACTATCCTTTAGTTGTTTATTTTTATTATTCACAAAGATTTCGACTTGAAATCCCACGAAGAGTAACACTAATATAAATGACGTCACAATCCGATATGTCGACCCCCGTACACGAAGTCCCAGATCAAACTTGGCACGAATATTCTACAAAGCCCTAATTGTGATTCCGCGAAGGCAGGCGATTAACGTATTCTTAACTAATTACTACGGGTTTGAGCTGCAAACTTATCTATTTAACGTTCTAGACATAGGTTCATACATTCGGACGTCCTCTGTACTGGTATGTGGTCCCAACCCCTTTTCGTGCGATTTGTTCTCACAGACTCGTATTGATGGCGCCACTCGTTGCTACACAACATTGTATCTTCCGTATTATAAGAATATATACATCTCACAAATTCACAAAAATATATGTTATTAATAATTAGAACAATATTTTTTGGGATAATATTTTAAAATTACACCCTAGTTTTAGTAAGTTTAGGCTAACGCAGATTACTGCCATCTAGTATCGAGTGGCAAGCAACTCTGCAGCGCCATACATTCGCCTACTTTTCGCCACCTTAATTTGGTCCAATATTTTTATATGAGGTCGGCAGTCTATACGTTAGTATTTTATTGTCTTTGGTAGTGGTTAATACGCCAGCTTGAAGTACCATTATTTGCTCGCTCTGGAAATCAAACTTAGTGCAGGATCGATTTTCAGCGTAAGCAAAAAATGTTACTTCATTTAAATAAATAAATAATAAATATATATATATACGGACAAATCACACAGATTGAACTAGCCCAAAGTAAGTTCTTGAGAAAGACTTGTGTTATGGAATACTAACCCAACGATACTATATTTTTTAACAAATATATATAGATAAACATCCAAGACCCAGGTCAATCTGAAAAAGATCGTTTTTTATCATGACCTGACCGGGGATCGAACCCGGGACCCCCGTGTCGCAGGCTGGCGTGGTAACCGCTGCGCCACGGAGCTCGTCAAAATTTTGCACAGGTATTTGTTCACGGTTCTGGAACTTTTGATACATTAATTTCAGAATCCCTATTAGTATATAGTCTAATATAAAATAAAACTAATTGTCCTCCCACACAAAGTTACCATTAATTTTCAAAGTAAGAAGTCTAATTTTTTTTTTTTTTTACTTTCTACCTTTTTTTGCGAATTATTGTCCTGATTCTATCATAAAAACGATCTGTAATTTCTGCCTGGTTATATATGACTCCCACATACTGATATAACTAGTTTTGATTATATTGCTTTTGTTCTAAGACCTTTGATTTTTACCTCATTCTACAAATAAACAATTTAAATTGAGTTTAACGTGCTTTCAAGCATGGGAGCCTACAAAAGGTATTTATCGGTATCATATCGGTATAAATTCCTTCTGTAAGGTTATTAAAAGGTGATTAATTCATTCTTTTATCCCAAATGGGGTAGTCTTTAACAGTGTTCTTAATACCTGTTAGATTATGCATTACCCTACTTCCATCCGTACCGTCTCTAGTTATAATTATTTTGTTTTTGTTTCTAGACCTTTGATTTTCACTAAACTGTGCAAATAAAGGAACGAAATTTAAATTGAGTTTACCGCGCTTAATGTGGTCCAAGCCTGGGAGGGCAGTAGGTATTTATTGGAATAAATTCTTACTTAAAGGTCATTAATAGGTGATTAATTCAGTCCTTTACCCTAAATTGGGTAGTCTTTAAAAATGTTCGTAATTTCTATCTGGTTATGCATAATCTCTACTTTATTAGTTTTCATTGTTTTGTTTTTAGATTCAAAGATTTCAAAGATTTTCTCTGGAAAATAGGCTTTTTCAGGCACTTTTTCACGACATTTCATAATTTGTATGTATAGTTTTATTTTTTCTTAGAAATATGTTTATATTATTGATTGGTGTTCAAAGCTACAGACTCCTAGCGTTTCGGAACCGACCACTGAAGAGAAGAAACTCTGAAACCTTTTATTGTTAACTACATTGTGCAATAAAGAATTTGAAATCGAAATTGAGTTTTTAACGTGCTTAATGTACATTTCAAACCTGGGATTCTTCAAGAGGTATTTATCGGAATAAATACCCATTGACGGATCATTAAGGGGTGATTAATTCAGTCTTTTTATCCCAAATTGGGTAGCCCTTAACAGCTTTGGTAATTTCTGTCGGGTTATTCACAGGCAGCTCATCAATATTCCGCATAGATTATTATGTAATGACGATTGATGAAATTTTATGACAAAGTAGCGTCTCAGCCAACTTTTTCACATACATAGTATCACGTCTTTTTCTCTTGCGGTGTAAACAGAGCCCAGTTTTCTAAAACCTTAGGCTATAAGCATGTTGGTGGGCTTATAGGTGATAACGGAATCAAAATAGTGATGGGTTGCTCGCCGCATTGCCTATTGACATCCTGACGCCTATTCCCTCGGTCAGCTTTTACGATCTGCGCGGGAAGAGACGCAGCTGGTTTATTCTACGTTTAATAATAATTAAATTCCAAATTTTCGGAATAAATACCTACTTAAAAATCATTAAGAGGTGATTAATCCAGTCTTTTATCCGAAATTGGAAGTCCTCAACACGTTCGTAATTCCTGTCGGGTTATTCACAAGCAGCTCATCAATATGCCGCATAGATTGCTGTGCTGATGTGCTGACAATTACTCGGAGATCGGAATAAATTTACGTTTCGTGACGAGGTAGTGTCTTAGTCGATTTTTATATGGTTTTAGAGTCCTTCCACGCTGGTCTGGGAGAAATACAAAAATGTAGAATGTACCAGCTGCTTCACTTCTCGCGCAGATCGCAAAAGCCGCTTAAGGGTACGCTAGTCAGGTGTTTCGCCATACAAATTCTGTAGGGTGATGACTCCGTTGTTCGGTATCGTCTGTTTAAAGTTTTTAATTCTATCGATTTGTCTTGTCGTTGTCTATGCTTGTATGGAATCATAATTGTAAAATTATAAGTACTTTAAAAGTTGTGAGTCTCAAAACATTCCGTTTTAACAGGTAATTTTAACGCATCTTTGGACGCAATTAAATACCAGAAGGAGTATAAAATCTGTAAAACAAAATTCATACAAGCATAGTTTGGTTATTAAAAAATTAAATAACTTTATTTTTAATTAAAACATTCAGCTGTTTTATCACAAGAACACTTCTCCCAAACGCATACTCGCGAATTTTTAGACGACGAAGATATAGATTTTTCAACAATATTTGTGTTTGCACACACTAGACTGTAGTTCCGATGTGCTTATAAATCGGTGTAAATAGTTCCGCACTGTTCATAACCGAGTCTATCCCTTTCTCAGCGAAATAGCACGCAAATTAGCCACGTGCGTTGACGAGATCGAGTTCCGGACTAGCGCATCCTTAAGGGAACTGGCGTGAGGAATTATGTCAATGTTGCAGCTAGCAACATCACTATTTTGCTAGACTACTACTAAGTCTACCTGCGACTACTGCAAAGTGTTCCAAACGTTAGGTGCATAAATAATGTAATAAACGCGATAAAAACCGTATAAAATAATTTTATTTTAATGTGTAACAATCGCGAAAACATAAGAAAACATTATCACTATTTAAATAAAATTATTTTAATTCGGTTTTTATCGCGTTTATTACATTATTTATACACCTAACGTTTCGAGCACTTTACAGTGTTCGTGGTCGCAGGTAGACTAAGTTGACATTTGTCTAGTATCACAATTTTGATTCCGTTCTCCACTCACAAGACCTTACCAACATGCTAAACGTGGCCTTTAGGTTTTATACACCCGGGCTCTGTTTACCCCGCAAGGGAAAAAGACGTAATGGTATGAATAAGTTTACTCGTCTGGCCATTAGCACAGCAATTACAGCGGGTCTAGGATTAAGTTCCTTGACACAGTTTCAGATGTAGCCAATTTACAGCGAGCTAACGTCTCGGGAGAATTACCCTGATAATTAGTACTCAGGACTTAAGTAGGATTTCTCTTTATTAATATGTAAAATACGGGTCACTCACGCCGTGTAGAATAGAAGGCAGAGTAGAATAGGACCACTCCAAGTCATTCCGTGGATGTCGTAAAAGGCGACTGAGGAAACACAAGCTAAACAAAGCTTATTAACATCAAAGAGTCCTCTCCAACCCGTCTGGCCAGCGTGGAGAGTGTAGGCCAAATCCTCTGACTACTCAAGCTAATACACGGCTCTAGTGGTGCAGAGAGGGTCGTGCTCCTGCAGTGGAGACTGGAAGGACCTGATGATGACTATTTTGATTCCGTTCTCACAAGCCCACCAACATGCTAAACGTGGCCTTTAGGTTTTATACACCTAGGCTCTGTTTACACCGCAAGGGAAAAAGACGTAATGGTATGAATAAGTTTACTCGTCTGGCCATTAGCACAGCAATTACAGCGGGTCTAGGATTAAGTTCCTTGACACAGTTTCAGATGTAGCCAATTTACAGCGAGCTAACGTCTCGGGAGAATTACCCTGATAATTAGTACTCAGGACTTAAGTAGGATTTCTCTTTATTAATATGTAAAATACGGGTCACTCACGCCGTGTGGTTCCCGGCAGAGTAGAATAGGACCACTCCAAGTCATTCCGTGGATGTCGTAAAAGGCGACTGAGGAAACACAAGCTAAACAAAGCTTATTAACATCAAAGAGACCTCTCCAACCCGTCTGGCCAGCGTGGAGAGTGTAGCCCAAATCCTCTGACTACTCAGGCTAGTATATGGCTCTGGTAGTACAGAGAGGGTCGTGCTCCTGCAGTGGAGACTAGAAAGACCTGATGATGATGATGATGGGTCACTCACGTATAAAGACTATACAGGTCAACATGTTTATTTATTTTCGAGTCATCATCTAATAAATCAGCCACAAGAAGTCCACTGCTGGACATAGGCCTCCCCTAAGGATTTCCAGCATGACCGGTTGGAAGCGGCCTGCGTGTATTTTCGAATATTTCTGAATAATTCAAGCGCTTGAAATATGAAAACAGAAATAGTTAAGAAAAAAATCCGGTTTATAATATAGGTATATTATAAAAATTTACGTGTTAGTGCGATTGCAAAAACACTTAACGTGCGGTTTATTTCCGTCCCACGCATTTTCCCACGTGCTATATTATCATGAAAGTTTATTTTTACTTGTTTGTTGTTTTTCGTGTGTGTAAGTGGCCAACACTGTTGTCAGATTTTTCAAGCTGCCTAGAGGCATCTGACATAGCTTAACGACTGCCACTAATAATGACAGCCAGGACCAAGTCCAAGTAGGGACTGCGCCCAGGGTTGCTTTACATGCGTAAGCGCTTACAGTGCATACACCCACTGGGCCATCGAGCTCCTAAATATATCTTTTCACTAAAACTTCATTACCCCATTACATTCTACATTACCCTAAATGTATTGCAGTGGGTGACAGTGTCCTGATCTGTCTGTGACACGTAGGTGGACTAATTTAAATACGGTCTTTTGAATCTTTTACTCATTAGATATTTATAAAAAGATATATTTGTCACCATACTACTATAAATTTACCTTCGACATTCCCGTAATATTTGTGATTTAACCCATAAGCGCACAAATATGAATAACATTGACGACTTGCGATAAAAGTCGCAGGAAGGCGCTAGATGCAGGCCGCTTCCAACCGGTCGTAATGGAAATCCTTGGGGGAGGCCTATGTTCAGCAATGGACTTCCTGTGGCTGAGATGATGATGATGATGATGAATAACATTTTCCATGAGATCAATGCTGAAACTTCAAAAAAATCGTCATTTTTATACAAAAGTGTTCGGCCGGCCCAAAACTTTGAAAGTTAATGTAAAAAAATAGAATTTTCAGCATTAGTCCCATTTATTTTGATAAGTTTAACATTGTTTTTTTTTTTTGCTAGATACTTAATTGTATCCCAAACTATATGTAGGTGTGATACTGCTCATTCAACCCAAAAGTTCACAAACAAAGGTAAGCAAAAGATAGGTACACGTCAGCGTTTTAGGTGAATTGTTTGGAGAGTTAGGAAACGAACCACGGGCCCTGAAGCGACATAGTTGAAGGTGCAACTGGAAAATCTCTCATATCTTGATGATAGGTACATAAAATAAAATAGCGTTCTAAATACGAGCCGTGTAATTCTGCTCGGTCAACCCAAAAGTTCACAAACAAAGGTGAGCAAAACCCTGCGTCAGCGTTTTAGGTGAATAAATTGTCTGTAGGGTCGCGAATGGCCATGCTATGGGACGATTGGGTCACAAACTTAACATTTTTAGCAAGTTTATTTGTGAAGGAACAGTTACGTTTATTAAAAATCACGTTTGAATTGCTACCTTGTTACATGAAGGCCGTGTAGTTCCAAACAGAGTAGTTACTACCCAGTAACATAATTAATCAGTGTGATTCCCGGCAGAGTAGAATAGGACCACTTCAAGTCTTCCCGTGGATGTCGTAGAAGGCGATTTAGGAACTACAAGCTAAACAAAGCTTATAAACATTAAAGAGAGATAGAACGATTGTCACAAACTAAATTTTTTTAAAGAATAACATTTATTTATTTAGTAACTATCTTCACCTCTTTTTTGTCCTCGCCATATCGTTACATGAGGTGGGCTTTTTTGATTTTGCGGCGCCATCTATTCCACTGTTAAGCTTTTTCAACTGACAGATCACATTTGTTGTGTATTTCTGAGCTTTGAACATCCACATCGTCTGCTAAATCCTTAGAATATATAAAACCTAGACTCTATTAGCCTAAAAGCGTAGCAAAAAATTTTGCTCAACTCGTTTAACTCATAGTGTATAATTGAAACACATAGCTACCAAATTGACGGATTTTGATGGCATTAATACGGTAGTTGCCTAATGTTAAGATTATATAAAATTTGTTTCTAATGAGACTAATTTCTATCTAAAAACACTATAAAGAACACTTTTAATTTGATATCGATTCGTTAAGTGATCTTAAAGCTTCTTTAAAGTTGGGTGAATAGGACCATTTTTTAAAGTATGAAAATCTTTAATTACAATTATACTGTATTTTAGTCTGCAAAATTTATAGCAACTTTTATTATGAAACCATTACCATAAACGAAATATTTCGTATAGCTACCAAACAAAGTTCTCACGCCACTCATACAAAATACAAGCTTGTGACATCACAAATATGTAGGCAATTCAGCGGCGCGTTTTCACGTTTAAAAATTTACGTCTAAAAACATGTGTCTTTAAAACTTTTATAACTGAAAGAGTTTTTTGTTTAGAAATGTATTTCTGTCACTATTGTGTTTATTTTCGGCAGGTCTTTACAAAGCAACATGAAAAAAAATTTAGTCAACATGCCCATTGACAGGACGCGTGTGCTAAAACCGCTAAAACAAAGCTGCCACGCACACCAGCATTAAAAACTTGGCCAGTTTTTTAATAATTGAAATGATGGTATGACGAAGTCTAGAGAGTATATAGTCAAAGGCTAAATCTATACTATATACTATGCCATCCCAATCCCAACCCAACTAATAAATGCGAAAGTGAGTTTGTAGTCATAGTCATAGTCATTTATTTCTTAAACAATTATACATTGTGTCGAAATTACAAACTTATACCTAACTTATCTTCTAATTGAAATACATATTAAAATTATACAATTAATTTTATTTACCTAATAATTGTCCATTAAATATCAATTCCACCATATGTCAATTAAATATCTTGGGTTGTGGTAGAGCCACGCTACCGGCAAAAATCACTTTAGCTGGTAGCATGAATGGGCCGGCTCGTCCGGGGAAGTACCACACTCTCACAGAAAATCGACGTTTGAGTAGTAGTTTTACAGCTTCTATGCTTCGTTCGGTGAGTGAGAGAGCCGGAGGCCCATCCCCCCTCCCCTCTGGGGAGGGAAAACAAAAGGCCGGCAACGCTCTTGTCATACCCCTGGTGTTACATTAGTCCATGGGCAGCGGTGATCACTTACCATCAGGTGACCCGCTTGCTCGTTTGCCGTCCTCTGACATAAAAAAAAAATCTGCTATTTAAGAAATCTTCTGTACTATAATTATTAATATATTTGTTTGTTACCTCTTCAATCTTTTTTCACTGAACCAATCTTCTAGAAATTTGGCTTATTCTTGATAATGCTACGGAGAAGAACATTGGCTATATCACGCGGGCGAAGCCGTGAGTAACAGCTAGTAATATTATAAAGCAAAAGTGTTTGTTTGATTGAACGCGCTAATCTCAGGAACGATTTCAAATATTCTTTCGCCGTTGAATTCCTATTATTCCTGAGTGACATAGGCTATGTTTGTACCACGGCCAAGCCGGGGCGAACTGCTAGTTACTTATAATACTTTTAGTACAAGTTTTCACCAATTTCAACATTTACTTAATGCAAAATTATGAAGGGTAATACCAAATACTAAAAGTATTTTACTACGGAAATACTTAACTGAAGTACCACATAAGCATTTAAGGTACACGCTTCCACAATTAAGTAAAGGGCCGTACGTTGAGAGCTAGGTAATCGTATTACCTACCAGAGCAAGTGCTAAGTTGATGGAGCTTTTTATACAATTAACATCTCATTCCTGTATGGGGTAGACAGAGTTTGGAATCTTAACTAGTGGAAAATAATGTCATCACACAAAAGTTGATGTTTATTGTAATGACCATCAAAACGTTGAACACTGTACTTGTCAAAGGATAGCAAGTAGGCCTTTTTTATACAATTAAGTTGGCAAACAGACATACGGCCCACCTGATGCATTGTAGGAAACAACTCTAACCCCTACAACTAATATTAATGATAATAAATTGTATAAAAAATAATAATATGTAAAGCTCTTACTGCTAATAGCATTCCTGTATCAAATTGCAGGATAAATATCTGTAAGTGTATAAATTTATAGGAATTAGTGTTAAGATCGAACTACCTGTAACATTTGAAATGTAGAAAATCTCTTTATGTGCAATACACTATCCTGGAGGGTGGCGTAACCTTCTGGGAGCAACAAAAAAAAAAAGTGGTTACCGTAGCCTATGGACGTCTGCAACACCAGGAGTGTCACTCGCGCGTTGCCGACCCTGAAGAAATCTCTTCACGCCCTTTTTAAAGAATCCCATATTGTAGTCTCTCGGAAAAACCATAGCAGGGAGTTCATTCCATAACTTTAGCGTACGTGGAAGAAAGTTCCTTTCAAAACGTACTGTACGTGACCATTTAGGATTTAAGGTATGAGGATGAATCCCGTGTCGATGGCGTGAGGTGCGATGATGGAATGTAGGTATTTTAGTTTCCACACTATATATCTTTTTCCCTGGAAGCAAAATAGTCCGTGAAAATGACAATATACACAGAATGATACGCATTGTTCAAACTTAGAGCTGAGTAGAGAGTAGGTCACGCCACATTTGAACCTGGAAATTGTCCCTAAAACCACCGCCTCAAAAAGCAAGCATTTCTCTAGTATTTGGTAGTAAAATTACGTAATGGGCATGTTGACTAAAACTGCGCTGCTGAAATGCCTACATATTTGTGACGTCACAAGCTTGTATTTTGTTTGGGTGGCGTGAGAACTTTGTTTGGTAGCTATACGAAATATTTCGTTTATGGTAATGGTTTCATAATAAAAGTTGCTATAAATTTAGCGGACTACAATACATCATCATCAGGTCTTTTTAGTCTCCACTGCAGGAGCACGACCCTCTCTAACTATCATAACCATCTATTACCCAGATCAGTCAGAGGATTTGGCCTACACTCTCCACGCTGGCCAGACGGGTTGGAGAGGTCTCTTTGATGTTAAAAAAAAGCTTTGTTTAGCTTGTGTTCCCTGAGTCGCCTTTTACGACATCCACGGGAAGGCTTGGAGTGGTCCTATTCTACTCTACCGGGAACCACACGGCAATACAGTATAAATAATTAATACTACAATACAGTATAATTGTACCTAATTAAAGATTTTCATACTTTAAAGAATGGTCCTATTCACCCAACTTTAAAGAAGCTTTAGGATCACTTAACGAATCGATATCAAATTTAAAGTGTTCTTTATAGTGTTTTTAGATAGAAATTAGTAACATTAGGCAACTACCGTATTGTGTAGAAAATACTCTATAGAAATTAAAATACGTAACAACGAGTTACTCACGTAAATAGTGAGGTACTGGCTGATATGTTTCGACCTCTTCCGGAGGTCTTCCTCAGGGCGAAAGTGAAGAGAGACGCGCGCACGATGTCTTCCCAATCCAATCATCTCAATTTACATTCGACGAGGAAGACCTCCGGATGAGGTTGAAACATGTCGGCTGGTAGCTCACTATTTACGTGATTAACCCATTGTTACGTATTCTGATAGTCCGGAACCTTTCGCTAAAACTACCGCCTCACAAAGCAAGTATTTCTCTAGTATTTGATAGTAAAATTTTTTAGTGTTAGTTACAGAAATTCCCGCATTTCCAGGTGAGTAAACTTCGTAAAACACACATCGCGTGTGAAGCACATTCGTGACAAACAAACTTCTGTAAACTTTCTGTGGACTTTTAGTCTGTTTGCATAGGTAAATGTTTGGGGGAAGTCTTGTCTTCTTATTGCATATTGTTTAATAATTAACACTGTTTGAATGACTGATCATCATCATCAGGTCTTTTTTAGTCTCCACTGCAAGAGCAAGACCCTATCCGTACTTCCACAGTCATTATGGATAATTTCTGGATAATTTATATTTTATTTTAATTTCTGACTGCTCTGGAGAGCAGTCAGAAGATTTGGCCTAAGGCCACGCTGGCCAGACGGGTAGGTGAGGTGTCTTTGATATTTTATAAGCTGTGTTCAGCTTGTATTTCCTAAGTTTGTTTTCTACGACATCCATGGGAAGACTTGGAATGGTCCTATTCTTCTTTGCGGGGAACCTAAAGTTTTCATTGTCTCTCTATTCGTGGCATCGGTTGCGCACGTTAGTCACAACTTTATTTTTTATACGTCTAAGTTGGCAAAGAGGCATACAGCCCATCAATACGATACGATTGATTGTACGCAGCTGCGATTGGCCGCGATGCACGAACGAGTACCTCCGCTTCGCTTCAGACGGTAAAAGGTACTAAGTAAGAGAAATATGACCGCATTTCCAGGTAAACTCCGTAACACAAATATCGGGAGCACATCTGTGACAAACAAACTTACTCTGAAAGGTAACTGTATACTTAAGGTAGGCGCACATCATGACGGGCCGCAGCGCAAACATACGCGGAGCTAAAATCCGCTTAAATCGCTCGCGTGTATTTTCATTTGCGTCCCTTCATAATATGCGCGTACCGATCACAGAGCAATGTGAATGTCGTTCGCGCACTCAAGCGACATTTTGTGCTCTATGACTTAGAGTCTCTATGGGTGAATTTAAATGGAGGATCTACGGCATTGTAAATTTTTACCTGATTCACGAATAGGTATATACTTGAGATTTTCACTATTATGTAATTATATGCCTATACGTACGGTCACCTGCAAAAGTCCATACATAGCCAAGGTGAAAATCAATTGCACTGATGAGGAAGACATAAATATTTAGCAATATCATGAACCTATGCATGCATAACACATACTTAAGGTTTAAATTGCTACTATTTTTTATATAATCTCCGAAGCTACAAGCGAATTTTTAAGAAAATCTATATGGACTTTTGCACAAAGTTTAACATGACCCTCGACATACCGATAAAAAAGGTGACTCAGACCGTCCATATGAACAACTTTTCCTGTTGTGCTGGGGCTCGAAAATTAGTGGGTTCGTGAAGGATTGTCGCCAATGAATATGAGGGCTTCATACAATCAACGAAATGAATTTACACCATCATTTCAATGATAACAAGAAAACTCGAAAAAACGCGGGAATCTTCTTACTTGATACTGGCTAAATACGTAATGAGTGAAAGACATAACAAAAACAAAAAAAATACTTTTCCACTTCCGCCCTCGGGGCAAAACAATTTTGTATGACAATGTCGAAAAATTTTTTGTGTTCCCATCATTAATCTTATATCAAAAGTTGTTCATATTGATGGGCTGAGTCACCCCTTTAAGGGTATGTCGAAGGTTATGTTAGACTCTATATGGTATCGCTACAATAACTAATACTAAAATTAAAAAAACCTGTAGAAGATTCGAGATTCAATTGTTTATTTAATAAATATTTCTGTGAACACTTAATTGCTATACTAGTGTTTACAATTATTACAACAAAGAAATTTTGTTGACGTCGTTTCACAATAAATACTTTTCATTTCATTTCACGTTAATAATTTACTTATGGTTTAGTTTAGGTCAAGTTTAGTCAAAGGTGATCCTTATTTATTGAGACGTCAAACCATAGATAATTAACTACAATACTGTCCGTGCATGAAAGCGTTTGCTTAGCCTCACAAGAAAGGGTCGTATGCGTGCTTATACATAAGGGTCTCTCGACAATAAACGTGGCTTTCTTGTGGCTGTTCTGCAATTAAATTATTGTACAGTGGCACAGAATTATTCAAAGTGCTGATATCATCATCTTTATCATCACAATCAGTTCTTATTAGTACTGCAGGACCATGACCCTTTCTAGTACCAGAGCCATAATTATTACCTAGAGCAGTCAAATAAGTGGCCTACACTCTCCAGTCTCCACGCTAGCCAGACGGTTTAAAAAGGTCTCTTTGATTTATAAGCTTTATTTAGCCTATGTTCCCTACGTTGCCTTCAACGATATCCACAGAAAGACTTGGAGTGGTCCTGTTCTGCTCTGCCTGGAACCACACGGCACACCCTTGGTATGTGCGAATCTATGTCTCAGTATCGATCTGTTGTCTCGTAAAATTATTTATATCTTAGCAAAAATTTATTTGTACTTATAAACACAATATCTCGGGAGGCTCAGTTGTAATTTAGTCAAGGTAGCAGTTACCTGGTAACCGGATAATTACAGAGTTCGCTGACGCAGACAACCGGTGACCCGGGCGTACCCGGCCGTAGCCTGTAATATTGTGACGGCGACGGCGGCGTTGTGTGTCGGGTCGTTGAGTTCCCTCTAATATGGTTGAGCTCAGCGATGACTGATCCACACGTCAACTCGTGATCGGGTGCTGTCAGGGGGAACTGGTCTGCTCGGCCTCTTTGAGACTACTATCATATATCGTTTATTATCTTTACACACTCGATCGTTAATATAAACATGTTCCAAAAATAATAAATCTATGTATATTGAAATTATAACGTGAAAACAGAAAAAAGAAAAGAAAGAAAAAGACAATAAGGAATAAATATTCGTAATCATATAAAGCCCTTCAGGCGAGTAGGCGACCAAAACTGTTGATAAGAGTTTCTTTCGGCGTTTCTTCTCTGCAGTGGTCGGTTCCGAAACGCTTGTAGTCTGTAGCTTTTCAACAATTAATAAATACATATTATCTAATAAGATAATTTTAAATATGATATGACGAAAAAGTGCCTGCAAAGACCTTTTTTCTGAATAAACGTTTTGATTTTGATTTGATTTGTGACGTATAGACTTACTCACAATACATACAAGCCTTTTTTGATCATTAATCACTTTGAAGAAGTAAGCTAACGATCCTGGTTTTTCATGTTTTCTTAAAGCATCTGCCATAGCTAAACAATCTACATATTTATTATTCATACTTTAACATTCACAGTTAGGTACATATTGCTGTGTGGTTCCCGATAGAATAAAATAGAATAGGACCACTCTAAGTCTTCCTGTGAATGCCGTAGAAGGCGACTTAGGAAACATAAGCTAACAAAGCTTATAACATCAAAGAGATATCTCCAACCTGTCTGGCCAGAGTGGAGAGTGTTGTGTAGGCCAAATCCTCTGACTGTCTGGTTAATATTTATATCTTAGCAAAATTTTCTTCGTATTTATTATCACAATATTTCAGCAGGCTCAGTTATTTATTGACGGTCGCAGTTACCCGGTTAACCGGATCATTACAGAGTTCGCTGACGCAGACAACCGGTGACCCGGGCGTACCCGGCCGAAGCCTGTAATATTGTGACGTACAGACATACTCTAGTCTTGTATAATGAATTTAACAATATACTTACATAGTATCACGTCTTTATCCCGCGCGGGGTAGACAGAGCTCATGGTCATAAAATCTAGAAGCCACGTTTAAGGTGTTAATGGGCGTTACCGTGGAAAGTGGAATCAAAATAGTGATGGGTTGCTAGCCGCATTGATTGTAATGTGATTCCTTAGATTTTCGCCCAATCTCTTGGCCGACTTTTACGGCCTGCATGAGATGAAAAGTAGCTGGTATATTCGGAAGAGAAAGAATTATTTATAACAAAAAATAATTTATAACCACAATTTCTCGAGAGGCTCAGTTGTAATTTATTCACGGTAGCAATAATCCGGTTAACCGGATAATTACAGAGTCCACTGAGGCAGACCACCAGTGACCCGGGCGTACCAGGCCGTATCCTATAATATAGCGACGTATAGACATACTCACAGTACATACATTTATCACTTTGAAGAAGCTAATGATTCTCAAGTGTGTAAGTGGCCAACACTGGTGTCGGACTTTTCATGCAAAGCATCAGACATAGCTCAACGACGTACATAATTATATACATACATTCATACTTATATATCGTTGGTTCCCGGCAGAGTAGAATAGGACCACTCCAAGTCTTTCCGTGGATGTCGTTGAAGGCGACAACATCAAAGAGACCTCTCCAACCCGTCTTGCTGGTGTGGAAAGTGTATACCAAATTCTCTGACTGCGATGGCTAATATTATGGCACTTTTAATACAGAGAGGTTCATGCTCCTGCAGTGGAGATCAAATAAATGTTGATGATTACACTTACATGAAGTCAAAAAACAATACACTCTTTTGTAATTTGTTTTAAAGTACAATTTTAGTCGGCTACGATACCAAAAAACATAAACATTTACAAAGTAATAGGTAAAACTTATGATACCTCTTCTTTTTGGTCAAGGTTCAAAAATTTTAACTTTTAAAATAACATCGCAGTAATATGAATAAATATATTTAAATTACATTTTTGTCATGTGACTGACACGAAGAAATTAATTCGGAGCCGACAACGCTCAGCTGTAGCCGTGTGGTTTCCGGCAGAGTAGAATAGGACCACTCCAAGTCTTCCCGTGGATGTCGTAAAAGGCGACTTAGGAAACACAAGCTAAACACAGCTTGAAAACATCAAAAAGACCTCTCCAACCCGTCTGGCCAGCGTGGAGAGTGTAGGCCAAACCCTCTAACTACTCTAGCTAATATATTGCTGTGGTAGTACAGAGAGGGTCGTGCTCCTGCAGTGGAGACTAAAACAGACCTGATGGATGGATGGATGGATGGAACGCTCAGCTTGTTGAAATTTTTCAATGAAATAAATCTTTTTATGTTTTCAACGCTACGGACTATTAACATTGAAAGAAGTGGTCAAGTGCGAGTCAGACTAGCCCAGGAAGGGTTCCGTAGTAGTAAGCCATATTCATCACCAACACAATCATATTTAGCCAGCAAAAATTACTTTTTTTTTCATAGTGTTCGTATGAATGACTAACTTATATTTGCAGCTAATGATAATGTGCCATATCTCTTTCTTCTTTCTTTCTTCTTTTTAATTATGGCTTCCACCGAGATTTCAGTGATTCTGCCAATGTCCAGTATAATGAGATACTAAGTATCGGTGTTGTACGGTATGTGGCATCAAAGATGGCGTATGTTCTTTGGCTGCCTCGTGGGAGATTTTGGCGAAAAATCTATACGAGTCCAATTAAACTTTAACTATTTCACAAATTGTTCTAGAGCACGAGCATTTATAACACCAAACTACACCAATTTCATATTATAAAGTCCACTTAAATCAATTTGAAAAATTGTATAAGGCAAACGACAACTGAACCCCTTGACTTCCCACCAAAAACTCGTGCCATATCTCAAAAGTTCCTAACTATATCTCCTTCAAGTTTTTATTATGATCTACAACATATATTTTTATTTTTCACTCTGTTATTTTAGAAGTTTTGGAAGTGCTCCGTGGCGCAGCGGTCAACACGCCAGCCTGCGACACGGGGGTCCCGGGTTCGATCCCCGGTCGGGTCATGATGGAAAACGATCTTTTTCAGAATGACCTGGGTCTTGGATGTTTATTTATATAAGTATATGTTATAAAATATGGTATCTTTGAGTTAGTATCCTGCGACACAAATTCACAACTTACTGTGGGGCTAGCTCAATTTGTTTGATATGTCCCTATATATATTTATTTAAGTGGCGTATCTTTGAAACGATTGACTTTGAGAAAAATGGTTTTAGAAACATCAATGTAATTTTTACCGTACGTATAGGTTTGATGATATTTTTTTACTTTTAAAATCATGAATATTTTAATCTCTATTTTTGTAAAAAAATCATAAATCGTTCTTCAGATTACATCCTACCCAGCAAGTTTCAATTGTGTACTTTCAATAGTTTAGGAACATTTTATCCATCATCATTTCATGTAGGTGACACGGTCAGTCGACCATGCACACCCTGGTGTCAGAGTTCTTCGGAACCGCCTCAGGGCCTCTGACGTGGTTCCTTTAACGATTATCAGATTGCAGCCGGGACCAACAGCTTAACGTGCCTTCCGAAGCACGGAATCATCTTTCTTATCAGACAATCAGGTGATTCATGCCTGCAATGTCCTAACCAAACTCGAAACAACTTAACAAAGTATGCTTCACGTGGGAATCGAACCCACGACCCGGGGGTCAACAAGGCAAACGCCTTAACCACTGGACCACGGAGGCAGTTACACATCCACAGGAACATTTTAGTCTGTGACATACAGACAGACATGACGAATCTAAAAGAGTACCCTTTTTTTGCGATTCAACTACGGAATCTTAAAAATATATTTTTGAAAGAGAATATTTAAAGAGATATAAAACACGATAATTTTGCCGCTTCGCCTATTGACATGATTCGTTAGATTTTTGCCCATTCCCTCGGCCGGTTTCTTGAATCTGCGTGGGAAGAGAAACAGCTGGTACATTTTTTTCATTTCTCTTACAGCCCTTGCAAACGGCCCGGTGTTTCTATTTTTTTATATGTTGACTAGAATGGCTGGTGAGTATTTAAAAATGCAAAATGCATAATTGCTCCCCTCTGGATCCCCCGCCATATTGAAAACACTGAAAAAATTAAAAAAAATCCAGATTTTTGCTTATATCTTCGTTTCAGTGCATTTTAGTTCAAAAAAAGCGGCCAAGTGCGTGTCGGGCCACGAGCAGTGTAGGGTTCCGTAGTTGCGAATGACAACTTTGAGTTCACACTATTCAGACTCGCACCTTACAGTTTAACGACCAAAAACATCTAACAATGCAAATAGTATGAAATTTTTCAGTTTATAAGTTAGTTGCCTATAACTTTTTAGTTTGTACTCAGTACTCAGCTCTGATAGTTTTCCTTTCAACTTCAGTATATATACTACTGCTGTAATTTTTTTCACGTATCTACATATAACCGTTTAGCAGATAGAGGGGGGGGGGACACTTACCTCTAACAAAAATTCGCACTTTAAAACCAAATATTTCGGAAACGAATCCCTAAATCGAAAAATTGTATTCTCAACCTCACAATATTTTTAAAAGACCTATTAACGATACCCCACACGATGGGTAAATAGAAAAAAAAAATTACTCCCCCACTTTACTTAAATGGGAGCTACATTAAAAAAAATTTTTTTTCAAGATTTTATTCTACCACTTTTTTGCCATGATTAATATACATACCCATACCAAATTACAGCTATCTAGTACTTATAGTCTCTGCGTAAAACCGCGGACGGACAGACAGACAGACAGACAGACAGACAGACATGGCGAAACTATAAGGGTTCCTTGTTTACTACGGAACCCTAAAAAGGTTTACAATGTTATAGAAAATTAAATTATTTATAATCAACGTTAAAATTTTTGTGTCTAGAACCAATAGTTACAGAAATAGGTACTTAAAAAAAAGACATTAAAGAGACGAATATCCCGGAAAACTGTTTTTATTTTCTTCTTAATTTTTTGTTTTTTGCTTAGAAAAACAAATATGATATTAAAGTTTAGGAAATTGTAAAATTATGCACACTTTTTGGCTAGCAACCTTATAGATACTTTCTTTCGCTCTAATTTTAATTTTCTAATTGCAAGTGAATCAAATTTTCTCTACAACATTTTGAAGAACTCTTTTTTTGTAAGCATTGATAGAGCCTGGTCACTAATGTTCTAGCTAAAATGTCACTTAACAAAGATATATCTGAAATAATTTCTATTTAATATTTAGCTTTTTCAATATGGCGGTGGGTGAAGGTTGAAAGGAATATTGCATTTTATACACTTACAAACCATCTCTAGAAACATGTTAAGAAAATTGTACCAACCGTTTGTAAGGTAGTCAGTATTTTAGTCTCTATTCAGTAAACTATAAAGTAAAACTCCGAAAACTTTCGTTTGTCATGTCTAGAAGTTCATGAAACTAGCACAAGCACTCGTCATCAAACTTGCCTATTAACTAAACTTTTCCCATTCCAGGTAAGTAGCTCGACCTACACAGCATTTGCGTGGAAATTTCAACTCTATCTACATAAAGGTACGGTGTACTTTGCATTGTTTAGAAATTTATATATAATGCATTGTTTTCTAATTAGGTAAGTAGATGAAGGAAGTTTATTATTACCTCCCAGGTGAAATGTACTGCGTGGAATAGTCAGCATATTTGTACAGTAAAGAACTCTACAATACATACAAAAGCTACTTTAGTACTAAAACCCTCTTAAAATCTATTTTATAGACGTTTGATATCCAACTTGAACTTTTGCATAAGACAATGAAATATTTTATCTTCGATAATGACTTTTTATACGTTGAATCGTTGGGGCCGTGCTCACAAACTCTTTAAGTTTGTGAGCCAAAGGCTGGTAGAGGTGTCCAATGACAAGAGGGCTGGCAATTTCTTTGCACAAAGAATAAACATTGCCTCACAACATGGCAATGCTGCCAGCCTTCTGGGCATACTACCGCAGGGCACTGATTTGCGGGACATATTTTATTTATAGCAGGTTTTTTTTTTAATATATGTAGATATTGTTATTTTTTAATAGCTTTTATTATTATTCTTTTAATTTTAGTTAGGTTTTGCTTAATATATTATAATGATTGTGTTTGGTGTTTTTTAAATAATCTTAAAAAAACATATTAGGTATATTTGACTTTAAAAAAATCGTCTTTATTTCAATTTTTACAACAATAATTACTAATCTCCATACATCCATCAGGTTTTTTTTTTAGGCTTCACTGCAGAAGCACGACCCTCTCTGTACTACCACATCAATATATTAGCCACAGTAGCCACATAACACAACCTAAACAAAGCTTACAAACATCAAAAAGACCTCTCCAACCCGTCTGGCGAGCGTGGAGAGTGTAGGCCAAATCCTTTGGCTACTGTGGCTAATTACTAATCTAACTTCTTGGAATTCTCTATTAATTGCTTCTCATTACTACTAGCAATTTTTCTGTAACTCCACTCGCATAATTTATAGCTTTATATCACAAGCAAATATTTTTTATAGATCAAAGGATTTGTGGCGATTGATGGGGGACACCTATGTCCAGCAGTGGACGTCCCTGGTTGATAGCTAGATAGGTGAAAGAATTTTGAAAATTGATCCAGTAGTTTTGAGCCTATTTAATACAAGCAAACAGAGAATCAAATGCTTCATCTATATAATAAATGTATTATAAATAATAAATTATCATCATCATCATCATCAGGTCTTTTTAGTCTCCACTGCAGGAGCAAGACCCTCTCTGTACTACCAGAGCCATATACTAGCCTGAGTAGTTCAGAGTAGTATAATAATAAATAATAAACTTTATTTCTTCGAAATTTCACTTATACTAAGTTAACATGGGGATATATTATATATGGATATATTATGGGGATATATTCAGAGTAGTATAATAATAAATAATAGCTAATGTTTGTTATCAAATTCAATTTAACCCCAATAATTGTTAGCAAAACATTTTGCGATACTTATTGAAATGCTTGTTATGTGTAAATAGCTAGAAATAATATTATTACCTTTACATTATGATGAATGAAGTGAACAAGTTATAATAGTGTAAGCTGGAGTTATAATCAAGGAAAAGCCGAGTACTTATAATAAACCGATGACTATAATAACCAGTTTACTGAGCACGAGCATCATACTACGTTGTTAATTTCATTTGCAAATACCTTAATAGTACATTATAATGCAAGTACGGTAAGCTGGATGTTACAGTCGAGGCGTTTGCAGGCACGAGGCAAAACCGAAAGCTTTTAATAAAACGGTAACCTATTATATAGGCAGCATACTGAATACGAGCATCATATGACGTTTTTAATACATTAGCGAATATCCTAACTTCCTAACTAATATTAGAGTTTGTTTGTTACGCTTTCACGCATCTACTGAACCGATCATCATGATATTTTGCATACACATAGGTTAGGGTACCGAGAAGGGCAAAGCGCTCCAAATCAGAAGGTCTATATAGGAAAATGTCATATTTATTTTAAGCTTTCGCGGTCACAATCACTATTATGTTATATTATATTGACAGAACTCAAAAATAATCGCGGTAAGTCCCGTAGTGAACATAATAGTAATTGTGATGGTAACAAGAAAAGAGCCTAGTCCGTAAATACTTCTCGAAAAAAGTTTCGATGTCTTAAGGGTTCCGTTTTTCATTTTTTGTACGGAACCCTAAAAAAGACCTGATGATGCTGATAATGCGTCAGTTTTCGGAGACATTTTTCCTTTTTCTTTCTCTAAATTTCATGAAACTATTCTGCCATTACTACTCATTGAATGGTCCATTCATTCCGCCACATTACGAGCAGTGCCCTTGATGTTTCATTCACTCGCGAGACCGAAATTGAGCGAAAATATTGGACGGCTGAGCGCTGAATCTTTTATGAGCTTTGATTGGGTATACACAGGTTATTTTATATCCCTTCCAAGACAAGATTTTACAGAAAAATATTAATTTTATTCTGATAAACTTTTATCTTTGCTCGACAGCGGAGCACTAGCGTCGGTGATCACCGCACCTATGACGTTCTTTTAGGTAGTCAGGAATCATATGTCAAAAGGCGATGCCGCTAGCAATCCATCACTATTTTGATTCCGTTCTTACCTACAAGCCCACTAACATGCTAAACGTGGCCTGAAGGTTTTACGGACCTGGGCTCGGTTTACCCCGCAAGTGAAAAAGAGGTCATTGTATGTATGACGAAACGATTCTGCCATTCACTCACTACTTACTCATTGAGTGGTCCATTCATTCCGCCACATTACGAGCAGTGCCCTTGATGTTTCATTCACTCGCGACCGAAATTGAGCGAAAATATTGGACGGCTGAGCGCTGAATCTTTTATGAGCTTTGATTGGGTATACAGAGATTATTTTATATCTCAAACAAGGTGTAAAATTCTTTGCTAGACAACATTTGATAAAAAAATATTACTAATATTCTGTGAAATCATCCTTCTTTTCTTGACACGCCCGGGGTTGCTTAACACGCGTAAGCGCTAAATATGCACATGTATTTAAGGCGCTGTAATTCACGAACTGCCGTAACACGTCTATTTTTTCTTCGCGCAGTTAGCCTTACTTTTCATGGAATACTGGCATGAAAAAAATATGAAGTACAGTTCAAAGATCAAAATAAATGATTACATCAAAATATTTTGAAAAAAGATATTTAAAACCTAGGAAAATAAAGGCAAAAATGTATATCCAGAAAGGGTTTCGTCGCGAATTACTTGATATTTTCAGCGATAACTACCATTTTTTTACATCTATAAAAAGTTAAACTTACTGAGCAAAATGGATACCTAAAAATATTACACTATTTGGTTAGACCTAATTAAGAAATTATTAAATTAAAACCGACAAAAAGCGGCCGAAATGACAGATACGGGTTCGAACTGAGATCGCCTACCGGCATCGCCATTTTTAACCTTATTTCATTACCAGTACGTACTATTATCGCGCGATTACCATTACGTACTATTATTATTAGGTGTTACAGCGCCTTAAATGTCGAATAACAGTGGCCGCAGCTTTAGTTGCGTGCAGTCAGTGCTCAAGGTCCCACACTAGGCACACTAGCGACACCAATAATTTTATTCCTAATACTTTACAAATAGAAAGAAATTCAAGAACGTAAATCATATAAGCCTAAGTAAATAACCTGAGGTATTTTTGGAATCATGTTTTAATATCATTAGAATCAGTGATTTCCGCCAAAAATCGTTTTAGGCGGTAATTAGTAGTTCTCTTAATGACTGATTCACACAACATTAAAACATGATTCCAAAAATACATCAGTTTATTTACTTAGGCTTATATGATTTACATTCTTAAATTTCTTTCTATTTGTATAAAATTATTGGCGTCGCTAGTGTGCCTAGTGTGGGGCCTTAAGAGTTGATCCCCTTTTTCCTTACCATGTTAGTATTATCTATGACCTCTTTGCGAAGTTTCTTACAAACTAGAGTTGCGTTGCAACTATACAAAGAGGGCGTTATGTGTTACTTTTACCAAATATTCGTACTATAACAAAGATAAAAAATAATTTTCAATTATTATGTATTACATACTTAAGTGTAATGATTATTTTTACGCGTTAAAACAAATTAGTGCTTGCCTTTGCTATAGCCCGTACCGCCGGACGAGACTTCTAGTCTTGTATAATTTATAATATCTATGTCTTTACTAACTTCTGTTCACCATTTTATCCTCTAGAAAGATAAAATCCTCAATTAAAACTATTTACGTACTAAGTTTCACCTCTATTGGTTCAGCTATATCGAAGTAAAACCAATCTCAAGGTTATGAAAACAACCAAAAATATCATAAAACAATAATTTACTGAGGCTAAGCCCACCCTGACAACTTTTTTAGAAGCCCCTACGTATTTGAGCCGAAAACACGGATCTATAATTTCTAGATGTCTTTTCGTACAGATACATCCTATAAAATATTTTTTTTTTTTATATAAAAAACAATGTTATTAATATAAACACAGATTTCTTACGTATAAATTTAGCAACAGGTCGAAGCCTATAGCTGATTTTGTAAGTAAATAACCCGTAAACATATTAATAATGTAAGTATCTCGTGTGTTATAATAATAATATGTATTCTTTGTGACTATGCTTTTTAATGCTGAAATTTTTTATATGTTTAAATATTTGTTATTCTATGAAAAGACGATTTATGAATGTACCTGAGAATATAAAGGAACGAATAAATGGAATGCAACCGTTTGGGCAGGGCATTCGCTTTTTATCTTGGTTCATGTATATTTTTAGGAGCAATAAAAAATAATAAAACTAATTATCAGTACGAACAATGCGGTTATATTAATGAGTACCTGGATAAGTCTGACCACCAATCATTAAAAGATTTATGTACGTGTAATAATATTAATTTCTTGCCCGTATTTAAAAAAAAAACTTATCTCTTCTAGTACTGTATCTCATTGGCCTGTCCCGTATTTCACGGCTTATTGCGCGCAGCCATTAATATAGAGGACGGGCCTAAATTAATAAACTGACTGCCAGCCACTGCCCACTAAATAAGTAAGAGTTTTGTCTTATTAACATACATAGTAAACACGTCTTTTTCCTTCACTATGTAGACAGAGCCTAAAGACCCAAAAACACATTTAGCGTGTTGGTTGACGGATCGGAAACAAAAAAGTGATGGGTTGCTAGCCGCATCGCCTAAAGGTAGGTTACTTAGATTTTGGCCCATTCCTTCGGCATATGCGCACTGCGCTTCAAACAAAGTATGTTAGTACGTTTTGCGTATACATACACATAGATAAATGTAAAAACTGTTTGTAGGTTGGTTACCGAAAACATTATACTCGTATCTGTTATACTTTTAAACTATTCGGAGCAAAACAGGTTTAAAACACCCAAATAAGTGTCACAAGAATAATTCTGTAACAGATTAAATGTGTTACCCTTATGAGTGTGTATCCTAATAATGGTATTTTTAGAACAATGTAGGGATTCAAAAATACCATTATAAGAAGAAGAAATCAAGAAAAATATTGATAATTTCATACTTACTTACAATTTCATACTTACTTACAATGCATTATGACCAGAATTCTGTCTTGGGGGTCTTGTGCACCTTATTAATTCAAAAGTCTTGAAATACTAACTGTACCTTGTTTATATATCCTAATCCTTCTAAATAACTTTTATAAGGAAAGGCTCTATAAGTCTGAAGAGGAGATGATAGAAAGAACATACCTCCTCATCATCATCATCATTTCGAGTAGGTGACACAGTCAGTCGACCATGCACACCCTGGTGTCAGAGTTCTTCGGAACCGCCTCTCGGCCTCTGACGTGGATCCTTTAACGACTACCAGATGGCAGCCGGGACCACCGGCTTAACGTGCCTTCCGAAGCACGGAATCATCTTTCTTATCAGACAATCAGGTGATGCATGCCTGCAATGTCTTAGCCAAACTGGAAACAACCTAACAAAGTATGCTTCCCGTGGGAATCGAACCCACGACCCCTGGGTCAATAAGGAAAACGCCTTAACCACTTAACCACTGGAACACAAATGTATAAGTAGTACTTAAGAGAGTAATATTAGAGCTGTATCAAATCACCCTATTAGTATAAGATATATGTAAAAACTCAAAAAAAGGAAACATAGCATTGTATGATAAAATTGTATTAGACATAAGATGATAAATGTAAAATAATAATTAATAAGAAAGATGAGAAGGTTATGAAATAAAAGTACCCTGCATTACAATTATTACCCTGAGAAAGAATATAACAAAGAAAGATAGATATAAGAATATAGATATATAGAAGCAATAAATGGTTAGAAGGGCATCCCACCCTTAAAAGCATAATTGATAGATGTATGAAATGATAGAATGCGGTTTGAACGTACGAGAAGTAGCGAAAGATAGAACTGGAATGAAAAAGGCGCAAAGTTAGAATAGGCTCCAATCATGTTGGAGGTGTAAGTATTAAAACAAAAAAAAAAAAAAACCACTGGACCACGCAGGCAGTCAACATACCTCTTAATTTGAAAGTGATAAAGCAAGGTGTACGTTACCAAACAGTGGTTCTTTTTAACAAGTTGCCTATAGAGCTAAGGACTATACGCAGTCGTAAAACCTTTAATACAAAATTAAGGGCTCTGCTTGTGGAAAAAGGTTATTACACCTTGGATGAATTTTGATGTATTAGATTAAGTATTATGTATTAGTTTAAGTAGTTTTGTTTCTTTTTCGTATGTGTAAGTGGCCAACACTGGTGTCAGATTTTTCAAACTGCAAGGCATCTGATATAACGACTGCCATCAACGATGACAACCGGGACCAACCGCTTAACGTGCCTTCCGAAGCACGGAGGAGCTCGAGATATTTTTATGCCACTTGCGGTCATCCATCCAAGTAGGGACTGCACCAGGGGTTGCTTTACATACGTAAGCGCTCATAGGGCTCACACCCACTGGACCATCGGGCTCCTCAGTTTAAGTAGTAATAAGTACTTTTATAAAAGTCATTCGAACACAATAGTTTTTGTTAACGAATATATAAATACAAAAACAATACAAATTTATTATTATTATTATTTAGAGTCGGTGCCAGCCAAATTAAAAATAACCTTAAAGCGTTCTCATGCTGCCCAAAGGTTAACTATCTTTGTGTTATTGGCTGGCACCGACCTCAAGGAAAAAACTGATTAATTATACATAGTAAATAGGTACGCATTATGGAAACGAAAAGGGGAGGCATTTGCCCAGCAGTGGGACACCAAAATAGGCGAAGAAAGAAAATAGGTATTAAAGTATCAATATTTCTGTTTATTGCGCTTGGTTTCTAGCAATGAAATTGGTATGTCCTTCTTTATAGTTCCAGTTTGTACACTTATGTACAGAGTTGAAGTCGATTTTTGTTTTTTTGGTCAAAATACTTTTATTCTCCGACATAATATATTACGATGAACATGTTTTGGCCGCCTGCAATATATGACCTGCTCATATAAAATGCATTACTTGAAAGCAATAACGTTTACGATACAAACGTACCTACATACGTCCACAGTGCATATCAACGACTTTATGGGGATATCAAGTAGTCGCATAAAATGGTATTAAAACGAATTTATTTTTATCTTTATGCTTTAATATAATAGTAGGTGATAATAAGCCCTCATTAAATAGGCATATCAAAAAAAACAATAATTTTTATTTCAAATTGGATATATGAATCTACAACTATTTATTTGCCAAGTTATTATATTAAATTATATAAATTACTAACTCGCATTTTGATAAATCAAATATTTAAATTACTAAACACGTGAACATGGACATTTTTTCCACCTTTATGATCTGCACGGAAAGGGAAGCAGCTAATATTATAAATATTTTGTTATTTCTCCTAATCCAACATGGAAGACTGTAAATGTGACGCCCCAAAGAAAATGAAAGAGAGTTTTGAGAGAGAGGAACTTTACAATTTATTTTGGTTTGGTTGGACACGTCTCTGTACAATCGAGAATTTGGTAAGTAATTATTTGACAATTCAATCACAATGTTGCTAGTGCTACTTATTACAACAGTGTTCCCAGCTTACGCTGCACGCTAGCGCCACCCACCCCGAACTATTAATAATGTTACCATATCCTTTGTGATATTTCCTTTACTAGTTATTTTTTTATTTATATACACATCTTTTATAATATATTAACAGAAGGCTGAACAAGCCTAATTATAAATAAAAAAGAGATTCCAGCCCGTCGCCGCGAGGAAGGGTGCCCAGTAGGCTGGCGACATTACCCCTCTGCACAGCGATAGTACAATAACTAGTTCAATAAGATCGAGGTAGATGTCGCCTCGCGCTGACTCGATACAAAGATATAGGTATTTTGTTAAATTCTGTTTAACAAAGACATTAATTCACTATCATCCAAAGAATATAGTTTTTTTTTTCATTGAGGGGGAACACTAGGCACAGTAGCGACGCCAATCATTTTATTCCTAATACTTTACAAATAGAAAGAAATTTAAGAATATAAACAATACAAGCCTTAGTAAATAACCTGAAGTATTTTTGGAATCATGTTTTGATATTATGAGAATCAGTAATTGAGAGAAAAAGTGATAACCGCCAAAAATGGCCGTTTTTGGCGGTAATCAGATTCTCATAATTCTCACTGATTCCGATAGTAATAAACATGATTCAAACAATACTTCAGGTTATTTACTAAGGCTTGTATTGTTTATATTCTTGAATTCCTTTCTATTTGTAAAGTATTAGGAATAAAATGATTGGCGTCGCTACTGTGCCTATTGTTCCCCCTTAAAAGTAACGTGAGATATAGACATTATTAAAATAAATGTTGACCCAATCCAAACTCTTGAGTGACGATTGGGACAACATCGGGCGCGCGTCGCGATTTACATTCGCCTTGGGCCCTGAGTAAGACCTCCGGATGAGGTCGAAACATGTCGGCCAGTAGCTAAATATAAACGTGAGTAACCCGTTGTTATGTATTTTAATACGAGTATAGTTATTTAAATTACTATCTCTAAATGGCTTACAAAATAACCCTAAATTATGCTTTCCATTAACTTAACATTAAATTGCGGGCCGAGTATTGTCCCTTGTGGCACTCCCGATGTTCCGCAGTTAGAACTTAGTAACGTAAAGCACTTAAAAGCTCTTAAGCTAAGTAGCTTAAGAGCTTTTAACTACGCGGTAAAACTAGTTCTTTTTTTACTGGAGATAAGAATATTACTGTACTTGGATGTAGATCTCTGTACGAACAGTTTTAATGGAATATTGTCAGAAGCTTGTTAAGAATTAAGACAATTTGCAAAGGAAACTATAACTTATTTTATACTTTAACTGGAACAGCTAGCTATCAAAGATTCTTTACCAAAAATGAAATAACAAGCAATTTCGTTAATTATGAGAATGTTGTGAAATACACTGAGTTAACGAGACTTAATGAGAAGCCCGATGACTAAGTGAGTGAAAACATTTTAAGCGCTTCCGCATGTAAAATAACCCCGAGCGCAGTCGCCACTTGGATGGGTGACCGCAAGTCGCATATAAATACGCATTATACCGTTGGTCCCGGCTGTCATCGCTGATGGCAGCTATGGAAATATAATATGGTTAAGCTATGTCAGATGCCATTAGGCAGTTTGAAAAATCTGACACCAGTGTTGGCCACTTTCACACTCGAAAAACAAACAAAAACAAATGACTTCTTGTAACTAAACTTACTGGGCGTTGTGGCAAAGCTTTTTCCCACCAGTGGGACTTAAACAGCTAATAAAAAAATTGTTGGCAAAGCAACAAAGCAGCAGTTGCTAATAAATTCCCGACGCACTTCAGTTTACGAGCAGAACGTAAATCAAATTTATTGTGATACATAACCGGTTGTAACCGGACGAAACTGGAGTTTGGCAGTAAACTGCGCGCTGTGCAGGCTAGGTTTTCTAAAATTTAGCTCTTTAAAATGTAAACTGAAGCCTACAGTAAGTTTTGAACTTGAGTCGTAATCATCATCATCATCATCAGGTCACTTTTTTGTCTCCAATGCAGGAGCATGACCCTCTGTTAGAGAATTGTGTTTTACACTCTCCACGCTGGCCAGGTGGGTTAAAGAAGTCTCTTTTATGTTAGTAAGCTTTATTTAGCTTTGTACTGTGACGACACACGACCTCATTATTATTCCACTAACCTTTTTAAATAGAACAATTATCTAGCACAGGTATGCACGTGTAACCTAGATAAAGCCAAGATCAAGATAATGACTAATTATGTCCTACTTTAAGATCTGTATGAAAGCTCTGTTAATTAAATAATAAAGAAGCAGTTAATAGTTGATCTTCGAAGCTACAACTAGTGAGTTTTACTTATAACAGCCCCGGGCCACAACCTTCATAGCTTGTGTTTCCTATGTCGCCGTCGGGGCATCACGGGAAGACACAGCAAACGTATCGTTGTATACTAACTCAACAGTAGTATATTTAAAAAAATACTTATTTAGATAAACATCCAGACACAGGCCACTCTAAAAAAATTGGCATGTTTATCATTGCGCCACGGAGGCAGTCAAATAGGGTTTGTTTGGTAGTTCCGTATAGTTTGTCCACAATGTTTTACCGTTTGTTGCCCTCTGTATCCTACTGGTCATCCTGCAAGGAAGTCACACCATAGATCACAGTTTGATCCCTGGTGAGGTCAAGATGAAAAATTATTTTTTTCACTTAAGAAACCCGCCGTTACTTACGTTTTATATTAGTCAGAAATTTACGCTTTCGAATGCACTGCTTTGAGAGCACAATGAATTATCGCAATGATGACCAATCATCAGCAATTTGAGCAGAGGAGGTTTCACCGTATTCGTGTTAAAGAATAATGTAAATAGGTACAGTGGGTCATATACAAATGTATTCTACCAATGATACTCGTACCATACCAATGTATGCTTTTCTATGTGGCCCACTGTAGATACGCTATCTTACTTAGATGCTGTCTGGAAACCTAAACAAACATACTCGTACCTCATTCAATTCAAGTTCGATTTCATATAATCAAGTTGTAGAGGCATTAACTTAATTTCGTAGCGGACTGCTTCCGAGCACTTATCCGGTCCGGACAGACCCGGATATACCGGATACTCCATTTGACAATTCTCAAGTGAGAAGGGTTAACAATATTGAGTTGGGGATGTGAATGGAATAAGATTTTTCCAAAATTTCATATTTGTGACATGTTTTTATTATGAGCGATATACCTACAGTAAATTGACTCCCTACATTCACTTTAAGGGGTGACTCGGCCCGTCAATATGAACAACTTTTCCGATGGGATCAATACTGAGAACTCAAATAATTCGACATTTTCATACAAAAGTGTTCAGTCCGGACAAATAGTATGAGGAAAAAAAGTCGAGTTCCCAGATTGGCCCTATAGAAAAGTTGTTCAAATTGATGGTCTTAGTCACCCCTTTGAGGAAATGTCGAGGGTCAATTGACACGCTGTATAAGGTATCTCCAGAGCCGAGGACAAATACCTGTGAGAATAAAGTACAAGTATTTGAGTATACCGGGAATCAAACGGTAACTATGCCGCAGGCAGGCGTGTTAATCACTGCACTACGGAGGCCGAGAGTTCAAAAATATCTGTATTAGCGTGAAATGCCTTAATTGTTGAAATTTTTATTTCTGTATCATCTTTTGTACCATATTTTACGCGAATAAAAGACTATTCTATTCTATTCTGCACCAGAGTACATTTCTTATGAGCTCGGAATATTACATTGCATTGAGGAGAGTGCTCTGTCCGTTCGTTTATAATTGTAGAATAGTGAAAGATTGGCCAAGTGCGATTCAGGATCACCCATTAAGGGCAAGCTCAGATTAGCCGAAAACCTTTATAATTTTTCGCCAGCAAAAGTAATTTTGTTTTTCATAGTGTTTGTATTAATGACAAAGTTATTTTTGCGGTTAATGAAAAAGTGATATAACTTTTTAGTTTGTACTTAATACTCAGCTCTGATAGTTATCCTTTTAACTTCTTTGTATATACTACTCCTGTATTTTTTTTTGATTACGTATAGCAGATAGAGGGCCCTCCCCCTGTATCTTCTCGCTTACCTCTAACAAAAATTTGCACCAAATATTTCAAATGGTGTTCTCAACCCCACAAATTTTTTTAAAGAGCTATTCAACTATACCCCACACGATAGGTTTGTAGAGAAAAATAAAATATACCCCCACTTGAATAGGAGGTACACTAAAAAAAAAATTTTTTCCTGATTTTTTTGTTATGATACTCATGAAAGATAATGTGCTTCATGATTTCTCAGATTTGCGCCCAAAGAGTCTATCAGCTTCTACAAAACTCGCATAAAGTAGCAACTAGTAAATTTGACGTATATTAGTTTCTCCCAACACAGGGCAACATAAACATGGAAGATCAAAAGCTTATTACATTATTATTGTAATAACTTGAGATAACATTCGCCGTGTTGCTAACTGTATAGATTAACATTTAACCTTTGTTAATCTCCAGTTTAGGTGAGATAACAAGCTCCGTGGCGCAGCGGTCAACACGCCTGCCTGCGACACGGATGGTCCCGGGTTCGATTCCCGGTCAGGTCAAGATGTAAAATGATCTTTTTCAGATTGACCTGGGTCTTGGATGTTTATCTATATAAGTATCTATTATAAAAAATAGTATCGTTAAGTTAGTATCCCATAACACAAGTCTCGAACTTACTTTGGGGCTAGCTCAATCTGTGTGATTTGTCCGTATATATTTATATTTATTTATAATCTAAACAAGACTTAGTCAAGTTAAATACAATATTTACAAAAGCATATCATCATAATCAGGTCTTTTTTAGTCTTCACAGCCAGGAGAATGATCCTCTCTGTACTACTAGAGCCATGTATTAGCCAGAGCCGTCAGAGAATTTGGTCTACACTTCTTTTTTTTCTTTCTTCTTTTTATTTATGGCTTCCACCGAGATTTCAGTGATTCTGCCAATGTCCAGTATAATGAGATACTAAGTATCGGTGTTGTACGGTATGTGGCATCAAAGATGGCGTATGTTCTTTGGCAGCCTCGTGGGAGATTTTGGCGACAAATCTATACGAGTCCATTTAAAAGTCTACTTTAACTATTTTACAAATTGTTCTCGAGCACGAGCATTTACAACACCAAACTACACCAATTTCATATTATAAAGTCAACTTAAATCAATTTGCAAAATTGTACTTATAAGGCAAACGACAATGAACCCCCTTGATTTCCCACCAAAAAGTCCTTCTGGTCTACACTTTCCACGCTGGCCAGCAGGCCTATTTGCTAACTTTTGACAGCTACCGTGTACATCATTTTCATGGTAACTTCAATTTTCATTACGGCTTCGGTATGAATGACTATTTTTATTGAAGACATGAAAACCGTAATGGATGCTAAAGTGACAATCAAATCGTTGTACACCGAGTTAGCAAATCGGCCTGCAGATGGGTTGAAGAGGTCTCTTTGATGTTTATAAGCTTTGTTTAGCTTGTGATGCTAAGTTCGGTTGTGGTAGAGCCAGGCTACCGTCGATATTCAATTAAAAAAATATATTTTTACCTTTTACAATGCATTATATAATTTATAAGGGAAAATAGAGTAACGGTGCCTGACCTAGGATAAAAATCGAAATTTTGCTAGTAGCATGAATATGCCGGCTCCTCCGGGTAAGTACCACACTCTTTAAGAAAATCGATGTTTTAGTAGCTTTACCACTGCTATGCTTCGTTCGGAGAGTGAGAGAGCCGGAGGCCCATCCCTTCTCGTCTGGGAGGGAAAAATAAAAGGCCGGCAACGCTCTTGTCACACCCCTGTGTGTTAGTTGTCCCTCTGTGTGTTGTCCTGGTGTTGTAGTTGTCCATGGGCAGCGGTGATCACTTACCATCAGGTGACACACTTGCTCGTTTGTCGTCCTGTGACATAAAAACAAAATTGTCAGTTTGATTCGTCTCGTGGATTGTCTTCAACGATATCCAGAAGACTTGGAGTGATCGTATTCTACTCCGGAAATTACGTAATAAACCGTATTATAATATTACTATTTTAATTACTTTAGATAACATTTGCCCTGTTGCTTACTGATTATTATGTAGATTAAACTTTAACCTTCGTAAATCTCCGGCTTAGAATAGATAACAGCCTAACTAAACAAACGTCAAGCTTGATCATAATTGTAACTAATGTATTAAATGCGGAGGTAATATATATTAAATGCGAAGGTAAGTTTGTTTGTTAGTTTATTTTTAACTCTTTAACGTCTATCAAAAAAATCCGGCCAAGTGCGTGTCGGTCCACGCGCAGTGTAGGGTTCCGTAGTTGCGAATGACAACTTTCAGTTCACACTGTTCACACTTGCACTCGCAGTTTAAAGACCAAAAACATCTAATAATGAAAATTGTATGAAATTTTATATTTTTTAGTACATTTTATAAGTTGGTTGCCTATAACTTTTTAGTCTGCACTTAATACTCAGCTCTGATAGTTTTTCTTTCAACTTCGGTATATATATTACTGCTGAATTTTTTTTTTACGTATCCCTATATAATCGTGTAGCAGATAGAGGGGGGGGGGTACTTATCTCTAAAAAAAATTGTCACTTTTAAAAGCCAAATATTTCGGAAACGGATCCCTAAATCGAAAAATGGTGTTCTCAACCTCACAAAATTTATTGAGACCTATTTAACGATATATATTTTTTTTTTCGATTACGACGGGTAAGAAGAGAAAAAAAAATATAGAAAAAAAAATACTCCCCCACTTTACTTGTATGGCAGCAACCCTAAAAAAAAATTTTTTCTAGATTTTTTTCGACCACTTTTTTGGCATGCTTAATATACATATCCACACCAAATTACAGTTTTCTAGTACTTATAGTCTCTGAGTAAAACCGCGGACGGACAGACAGACATGGCAAAACTATAAGGGTTCCTTGTTTACTACGGAACCCTAAAAACGGAGAGTAGAATTAATTAAAACAGAATTTCAATGGAAAACAATTATATTTCATTTCACTCGTATTGTTTTGAGATAGCAGCGTCTTTACTAAAGTTTGTTCCTCTCAGCATCCAGCCGTAGCCAGGGTTTTGTGGTTGGTTTCCTGTAAATAATAATAAATAAATATATACGGACAAATCACACAGATTGAGCTAGCCTCAAAGTAAGTTCTTAAGAAAGACTTGAGTTATGGTATACTAACTCAACGATACTATATTTAATAACAAATACATATATAGATAAACATCCAAGACCCGGGTCAATCTGAAAAAGATCATTTTCCATCTTGACCTGACCGGGGATCGAACCCGGGACCATCCGTGTCACAGGCCGGCTTGTTGACCGCTGCGTCACGGAGCTCGAAAACGAGAAAAGCACGAAAAAAGGATTAGTCTTGTAATCTTTCTTGAAGTATACGTATAATAAAAATACAGGGAAATAATCACACAAATACGGGTGGCAGCGCAAAGAAATAACAAATATTTGAAATATTTGTTAGCTAAGTATTTCTTTACGCAGCCACGTCCAGAAATTAGCTATATGAGTACATACTCGTATATCTTCATAGGTAAACTCCCCGCCACGAGAAGCTATAAATGAAGTACATCAATAAACTTCTACTGAGTTAGAGTTACCTAGCGACAATATTATGAGTTAACTAAATACAATTGACTTAAATTACTATATGGGTAATACGAAACTAAAGACCATTTCTAATTAGTCGGGTTATATTTTAACGATACAAAACGCTGTCGCTCAATGTTTTTTGGTACAGGAACGAGCCCAACTCCGTGAATGTAAACATTTGGCGCATTTCTGAGATACAATAAAGTTTCTGTAGCAGTGTTTGCTATAAGTTGTTTTTTTTTTATTAGCTATTGAGTCTTATTGATTAATAAAAAAATTTCTGTAACAGTTTTTGCTACAAATTGTTTTTTTTTATTAGCTATTGAGTCTCAATGCAGGGCAAAAGATTTTTTACGTTGCCAAATAATCACTTCACCTGCAAACTCCCTCCATTCTTTATGGAAAAATATTTCTAACCATATCTTCTTTGGTTTATTTTTTTTTACAATATCAACAATATTATTTTTATTTCATTCAAATGTTGCGGACCCCTGAACATTTGTTTACATAATTTAAAGCTTCTTATGAAAGGGACTTTTAGTTTACAACGTGGAAGGGACATAGCCGTAAAAAATTGAACCACGGTCTGTACTATATCATTATAGTGTAATGAAATTGAAATAACAGTCAAAATACAAAAATAAATGTCTGCATTTCCATACCAAAGTGAGCAGCCTCCCGGGCTATTTGTATGGGAACTACTACTTCCATAGTACCTAAGTTATGAACTACAATAAAAGTACGTGAAGAAAATAGGCTCCCTTTCATCCCGGAGAAAAGTACTGTTCGTAACCGTGGGCAAAAACTAGAATTAATATAAATACCTATAGGTTTGTCGTCTGCTGATGCGAACTGGGCGAGTAGCATACGACGTGGTCGAGTGGAACAGTTTAGTGGGCTGCCGTGCACGAGGAGATAGGAGAAGATGACCACATCTCCTCGATCAGCGTTTACTGGTACGGCTTTCTCTAAGGGAAACCTTTTCTGCAAACAACAATATTGATTTTACAGTTTCTATTACTATCCACAATTTATTATTGTACTATTAATTAATCATCATCATCTTAGTCATCAAAAAGTCCACTGTTGAACATAGGCCTCCCACATCACATTACTATATTTATATGAATTTAATTATTACCTAGGCCGTGTGGTTACGGGCAGAGTAGAATAGGACCACTTCAAGTCTTCCCGTGGATGTCGTAGAAGGCAACTTAGGTAACACAAGCTAAACAAAGCATATAAACATAATAGAGACCTCTCCAACCCGTTTGGCCACCGTGGAGAGTGTATGTCAAGTTCTCTAACTGCCCTGGCTAATTATGGCTCTGGTTGTACAGAGGGTCATGCTTCTGCTTGGAGACTAAAAAGACCTGATGATGAGGATTTTTGAATTGTTACCTTATCAAGACAGTAGAAGTTGTTATTTCGAACTCCGACATCTTCATGCGGCCCAGTTTATGGAGCTTGAGCCCACAAACAAACCACTAGTCTCAAAGTTTGCGTGGTTCGAGGCGTGAAGTATGTACAGTAATTGTTACCTTATCAAGATAGTGAAAGTTGCCCTCCCTAGCTCCAACATCTTCAAGTGGACCTAGTTTGTGGGAGCCTGGGTATACGCACAGACCACCATTCTCGTAGTTTGATGCATCCAGGTGGATAAACGCGGCGACCATTGAGTCTTTTTCGTAGGGGAAGTAGTGGTAGTCCTGGAACAGAGTTTCGTAAATAATATTTTTTTGAGGTTCCGGTCCCAGTCGCGAGAAGAAAAAATTAAAAAGAATGGATCTGATGACTGCGTTACTATTTGATTTCGGTCCCAGTTGCCGGAAGCCTTCTAAAATATCGGAGATATTCATTTAATAATGTATGGATAGAAACACCTACCTGAAAAAAGAATTCTTGACAGCAACTGACCTGTATCTAGAGTCTCTAAAGGGCCTTGCAGGTCTGGTTTTGAAGCCAGTCACAAGTTTTTCATTCATCACAGCCGCAAGAAAACCACTGCTGAACCTAGGCCTCCTCCAAGGATTTCCGTCAATGGGTTGCCATTCTTTGGACAGAATAGCCCATGGTTTTTGTCAAATGGATTGGTAACTGCAGATTGTTTGGTTTTTACACTTCCGATGCTTCTGCCTATCGAAACAATTTTTTAAGCGAAGAAAGCGTAGAATTTTTTGGACGGGGGGAACTGAATAAAATTATTTGAGATGCTGCTTCCTTGGATTGATTGGGGATGAGAAAGCAGCAGCTCGGGTGTACGTGTCCGATAGCCAGTTGAAGATGATACCCCTGACCATAGTCACTGACTCAGGTAAAATTTTTACGAAGATGGCACAAATATGAATAGGTTGCCGTCCCATCTATGAGTTAGTGATTCAGTCAGTAAGAAGAGCTCCGTGGCGCAGCAGTCAACACGCCGGCCTGCGACACGGATGGTCCCAGGTTCGATCGCCGATCATGTCAAGATGAAAAATGATCTTTTTCTTTTATTTGTAATAAAAAATAGTATCGTTGAGTTAGTATCCCAAAATACGAGTACTAGTTTCGAACTTACTTTGGGGCTAGCTCGATCAGAGTGATTTGTCCGTATTTATTTATTTATTATGAAAACACGGCTTTACTCACGTTTTATTACGTCGGAATAACGGACTCACAAAACGATGAAGACACACCACAGGCAACATCATCTGGTTTTTTGGCATCCCCCCGCGTCGCCACCCCTTTCACTCGCCCCGATGATGGTCTTCGTAACAAACCGAAACTAGTCGGCGGATCCGACGTAATAAAACGTGAGTAAAGCCGTGTTTTCATAATGAATTTATCTCGCGTAAGTTTTAATATTATTATTTATTTTATTTAGTTACTTACCTGGTGCATGGGGTAAGCAGCTCCTTTTTCTGGTGGCTTGTAGTGAGCCTTGGTATGATGCAGCATGATGTTCTCCGTCTCCATGATGTCTTCTAGCGCATTTAGAAGGTTGTCATTATAGAGAACCTTCCCGAACACAGCGTGGTGCATTTGTAAGTTGTGGACCCCTTTTACCTATTACCAAAAAGAAAAATTTAACAAAAATATATGTCCTTGTCCTTGATACTCGTACTTTTGTCTTGAAACAGACCTGATATGTAATTTTTTCATCATCATCAGATCTTTTTAGTCTCCACTGCAGGAGCACGACCCTCTCTGTACTACCAGAGCCATAAATTAGTCAGGGTAAATAAAATAAAAATTGGCTGACACGCTTGGCTAGATGGGTTGAAGAGGTCTCTCTGATGTTTATAAGTGTTGTTTAACTTGTGTTTCCTAAGTCGCCTTCCACGACATCCACGGAAAGACTTGGAGTGCTCCTATTCTACTGTGCTGGAAACCATACGGAGAGCGATTTCTGAGCTTGAGATTAAATGAAATTAATGACTGTATTCCAAGTTGGAGGTAACTTCCAACCATCCTCTCTATTAAAATTACAATGTTTTGATTTAAACTATGGATATACATGCTACCTGGTAGCATGTTTTTGTACTTTGACTATATACTCTTTAGACTTCGTCATGCCTTTATTTCAATGATTAAAAAACTGAATAACTAAATTTGTCTGATAAGAAAGATGATTCCGTGCTTCGGAAGGCACGTTAAGCCGGTGGTCCCGGCTGCCATCTGGTAGTCGTTAAAGGAACCACGTCAGAGGCCGAGAGGCGGTTCCGAAGAACTCTGACACCAGGGAGTGCAAGGTCGATTGACCGTGTCACCTACACGAAATGATGATGATTAAAAAACTGGCCAATTTTTCAATGTTTATGTGCGTGCCAGCTTTGTGTTAGCCTACGCGTCCTTTCAATGAATGCCATCAAAATCTATCAAATTGTTAGCTATGCGTTTGCAGCCTAGATTATGGGTTGGGCTCAATTTTTTTCTATGCTTTTAGGATAGTAGAGTTTATCTTTATAATCCAAGTTTTCATGCTAGTTTTGAGCACGTACTCTTAGTGTCACAGATAAAAATAAGCATGCTTCCTAGTAGCATGCTAGCTGAGGCGGGGGAAGAGTTTTAGTGTGAGTGAATGTACCGCTGCGCTCCGCAAACAAGCATGCTTTTGCTTTGCTTTTTAAGCACGTGTGTGCAAGTCATGTGCTCATTAGTAGCATGCTTATAACTATGCTCAAAACTTGTCTGTGTATCCGTAGCTTTATATTTATTATTTTGTAAGATAATTGACAAATTTCAAACAGACTACCTGCGAACATAAACACTGTGAAGTGCTCGAAACGTTAGGTATATAAATAATGTAATATTTGTGATAAAATCGTTTAAAAAGTATTTTTATTTAAAAAGTCTTGTATTTTGATAAGATCTACATTCCTGTGTGAAGGAGGATATGGAGAAAAAGAAAGTAAGGAAGGAGATGGCACGTAATAGATCTAAATGGAATAAGATTACATGGTGTCCCAACCTCACATAATGTGGGGTAAGGCGAGGAAGAAGAAGAAATTTTGATTAGATCGACAGCTACTATAAAATATTTACTTTAGAATGTAGACCTTTAACCTAAATGGATCAGAGTGTTTTGTCAACAAATTTATTACGGTAAACAACTCTATTGATACTTAATTAAAGTAAACAACTCAAGTTATCTCAGGCGGTATTCAACTGTCTAGGACTAAGATAACACTCTAGAAACAGTATCTAAATTAAACGAATAGTTTTTGTGATCATCATCATCAGGTTTTCCTAAGTCTCCTCTGCCGGAACATGACTCTCTCTATACTACCAGAGCCATACATTAACCAGAGCAGTTAGATGATTTGGCGTATACTCTCCAGGCTGGCCAGACGGGATGCAGAGGTCTGTTTGATGTTTGTAAGCTTTAGTTTCCTAAGTCGCCTTTTACTACATCCACGAAAAGACTTGGATTGGTGCTATTCTACTCTGCCGGAAACCATAGGGCTAGTCTGGGACCCTGAGACTACTTTCTGAAACTTTTGTCTGTCTGTTTGTCCATTCTAAGTTTTTTTTCCGGTCAAAAAGGAATTCCGTTTTAGTCAGAAAAAAAACAGCCTATAATTTATTCTGACGAAAAAGGAATCTGACGAATGTGTCCTTTTTTGGAATTCCGTTTTAGTCTGATAAAAATCTGAAGAAAAAGGTATCTGGCGAATGTGTCCTTGCTTTGGAATTCCGTTTTAGTCAGAAAAAAAAACAGCCCATAATTAATTCTGACGAAAAAGGAATCTGGCGAATGTGTCGGAAATCGTCACCTGGCTGTATCTCATAAACTGTAACAGCAAGGCAGTTTAAATGTACATTGATGAAATATATTTGCTGTCGCTATAACAACTTATGCTAAAAATAGAACGATATAAATGTTTTTCGTATGTGTAAGTGGCCAACACTGGTATCAGATTTTTCAAGCTGCCTTAAGGCATCTGACATAGTTTAACGACTGTCATCAACGATGACAGCCGGGACCTACGGCTTAACGTGCCTTCCGAAGCATGGAGGAGCTCGAGATATTTTTATGCCACTTGCGGTCACCCATCCAAGTAGGGACTGCACCAGGGGTTGCTTAACATACGTAAGCGCTCATAGAGCTCACACCCACTGGACCATCGGGCTCCTCACATGATGTACAACAGTCGTAATTTTTTTCTATTTTTTTCTCGATATTTTAATGTTACAGATATTGGTACGGACGGAAGGAGGTTTTTTGAAGATCTGATTTAGAAGTACAAGAAGACGAGCTCCGTGGCGCAGCGGTCAACACGCCAGCCTGCGACACGAGGGTCCCGGGTTCGATCCCCGGTCAGGTCATGATGGAAAAACGATCTTTTTCATATTGACCTGGGTCTTGGATGTTTATCTATATAAGTATATGTTATAAAATATAGTATCGTTGAGTTAGTATCCTGCAACTCAAGTTCACAACTTACTGTGGGACTAGTTCAATTTGTGTGACATGTCCCTATATATTAAAAAAAAAAGAACATAACTGTTGGCGTTAGTTTTGCTGATCTAAGCCTCTTAAATAGCATACTCACGGTGTATGGACTGTTACTCTTCCGATTGGTCTCATTACTCCCAACCCAGGAGTTCTCCATAGTCTCCAGGTTTTTCCGCGCAAATAGCTTCTCATATTCGTCAATAATCTGGAATAAAGAAATCATCATTATCATCACGTCTCTTTTTAGTCTCCACTGCAGGAGCAGGACCCTCTCTGTACTACCATAGCCATATATTAGCCTGAGTAGACAGAGGATATGGCCTACACTCTCCACGCTGGCCAGACTGGTCTCAGAGATCTCTTTGATGTTTATAACTAGTTTAGCATGTTTCCGTGGTCTTAATTAATATTAAAATATATACGGACAAATCACACAGATTGAGCCAGCCCCAAAGTAAGTTCTTAAGTAAGACTTGTGTTATGGGATACTACCTCAACGATACTATATTTTATAATAGATACATATTATATAGATAAACATCCAAGACCCATGTCAATCTGAAAAAGATCATTTTCCGTCTTGACCTGACCGGGGATCGAACCCGGGACCTTCGTGTCGCAGGCAGGCGTGTTAACCGCTGCGCCACGGAGCTCGACATCCATGGGAAGACTTGGAGTGGTCCTATTCTACTCTGCCGGAAACGACACGATCATTTCCTTCCACTTATTCCTATCCTTTGCGGTCTCTGAACAGTTACGCTGGATTGCGTCAAGGTCATCCAACGCTTAGGCCTGCCCCTACGATGCTGATCACCTTCAGATGACCACTGGGTTACCCAGTTTGCCCATTCTTCGGGAGCCATTCTACTACCATGACCCGCCCAGTCCCATTTTAGTTTATCAGTCTTGTGCGCTACATCAATTCAGATTTGTGTACCAAGGGTTCCGTTCAAAAGCTTGTGCACTCTGGTTTAATTAAAATAACTACGGTAGAACGTGTGACTATATACTCTCTAGACATTGCCCTTATATTAATGATTAAAAACTTTATTAATATGTATAATACGGGTCACTCACGTATGAAGTCAGCTACAGGCCGACATGTTTCAACCTCATCCGGAGGTCTTCCTCACCACAGTCCCAGTCCGCACTGGACGACTTCGTACGCGCGTCTCGGTTCACATTCGCCCTGAGGAAGACCTCCGGATGAGGTTGAAACATGTCGGCCTGTAGCTGACTTCATACGTGAGTGACCCGTATTTTACATATTAATAATGTTAACATCTCACGTTAGTTTAAATTAAAAAAAAAAAGATTAAAAAACTGCTCTTCCATGCTGGTTTGGGAGAAAAGAAAAAACATAGAATATATCAACTGCTTTTCTTCTCGTGCAGACCGTAAAAACCGGTCAAGGGATTGGGCGAAAATCTAAGGAATCACATTGATAGGCGATGCGGCTAGCAACCCATCACTATTTAGATTCCGCTTTCTACCTTTACGCCCACCACGATGCTAAACGTGGCCTGTAGGTTTTACGACCTTGGGCTCTGTCTACCCTGCTAGAGATAAAGACGTGATAGTATGTATTAAAAACTGGCCAATTGTTCAATGCTTGTGTGCGTGACAGTTTGTGTTAGCAACGTGTTAACACACGCGTCCTGTCAAATAATGCCATCAAAATCCCTCAAATTGGTAGCTATGTGTTTACATCATAGACTATAGCTTGGACACATTTTTTTCTACGTTTTTAGGCTAATAGGATCTATCTAGGTGCCGGGAACCACACGGCACCTAGATAGATCCTATTAGCCTAATTGGTGCCGTGTGGTTCCCGGCAGAGTAGAATAGGACCACTCCAAGTCATCCCGTGGATGTCGTAAAAGGCGACTAAGGAAACACAAGCTAAACAAAGCTTATTAACATCAAAGAGACCTCTCCAACCCGTCTGGCCAGCGTGGAGAGTGTAGGCCAAATCCTCTGACTACTCAGGCTAGTATATGGCTCTGGTAGTACAGAGAGGGTCGTGCTTCTGCAGTGGAGACTAGAAAGACCTGATGATGATGATGATGATGATCTATCTAGGCTTTATATAATCTAAGGGTAGAAATAAGTTACCCATATTTATCCAAATAATATTTTTTTTCCTTCCTTACCTTGTTCAATTCTTCCTCGGAGAAAACATTCTTAAGAAGAATATACCCATTGTCTTTGTAAAACTGTATATATTCTGGGGTGAGTCGTCCCATGTTTGCCACTTGAAGTCAAATTACCAACTATCCTTGATCAAGATACATTGATGCTTATATTCTGTATTTATAACTCAATATCAGTATGCGACTACGTGATACGAGGTTATTGTAAATAATGTTGTTTATGTTTTAAAACCATGGTCTATGCATAGAGTTATTATTCATACTAATTATATAAAGAGAAAAGATTTGACGGTTTGTTTGTTTGAATGGATTACACTCGTAAACTACTAGAATGATTTTTAAAAATGTTTCACTTATAAAAAGGAATTTTATCTGCGGGTGGCATATGCTATAATTTATGCCGTCTGAATTGCGATAAAATGATTAGGAGCTAAATAAAAGCGGCAAAGAGCGAGTTGGAATCGTACATAAAGGTCCACAATTCCAACTTGCTCTCCAACCACCATACAAAGTAAACTACAAAAATGCAAGATATTTATACACTTTAATGTAAAAATTTCAAGTTTCAACCTGTTATGGTTCAATAGCTACAGCCTTGTGACAGACGGACAGTGGAGGCTTAGCAAAATAATCCCATTTTAACAATTTGGGTACAGAACCCTAAAATAAAATTTAAAAAAAACATAATGACAGTTTTATTTGAAATCCCAAAAATTAACCAGACTCCGGTACTCTAAAGCGAGGCGAAAACAAAGCAATTTGACTAAGGTCGCACTGATAACATAACCTATGATTCCACTATAAGATTAAACAAGCAATTATCGTATATTATAATACTGCCGTCGTATGGTCCCCGGCAGAATACAATAGGACCACTCCAAGTCTTCCCGTGGATGTCGTACAAGCTAAACAAAGCTTCTAAACATCAAAGAGTCTAGCCAGTGAGAGTGTAGGCCAAATCTCTGACTGCTCTGGCTAATATAATAGGCTCTGGTAGTACAGATAGGGTCGTGCTCCTGCAGTAGAGACTAATCATCATTTCGTGTAGGTGACACGGTCAGTCGACCATGCACACCCTGGTGTCAGAGTTCTTCGGAATCACCTCTCGGCCTCTGATGTGGTTCTTTTAACGACTATCAGATGGCAGCCGGGACCACCGGCTTAACGTGCCTTCCGAAGCACGGAATCATCTTTCTTATCAGACAATCAGGTGATTCATGCCTGCAATGTCCTAACCAAACTGGAAACAACTTAACAAAGTATGCTTTCTGTGGGAATCGACCCCAGGTCAACAAGGCAAACGCCTTAACCACTGGACCACGGAGGCAGCTAAGTAGAGACTAATAAAAAGGCCTGATAATGATTATGATAGACTACTTTTGCCCGCAACTTTGCTTGCGTAAATTTACTTTTATCCCTCCCTCGTATGTATGTGGAAAACAAAATCAGAATTGAGATAGGTTGATATGCTCTAAGGTTGCTTGCCGCATTATCTACTAACATGATTCCTAAGATTTTAGCTATGAGAATATATTTTTTGTATTCTCCAAAAATAAAATATTTTATATCTAGACTATACATTCTAAACACAATTTAATCTTTACTCTGCGGCCTTAGCATTATTGTCGGCACTAATTAAAACAACATACACTGAGCTTGACTGAGCTTCCTTACAATGTTAATGAAAGCTTTTAGTATTGTGAGCTTTACGAGGCTTTTATTATTCTAAAATATTAGCATTTTCCTGTGACACCGACCTCTTATTTAAAACTTTTTTTTGTTTTTATTGTTAAAAGTGTCAACCCAAACTGCCTGTCCGTTGATATGGTAGAAATGGCTTTGAGTTCAAATCAAATACTACACTTGTCAAAGTGGGGTAGTTATGTTAGGTGACGTAAGCAATAATGCGTATAAGAGATAGGATATGGTGGAGAAATCTGAGATGTAGGATATACCATCTTCATCATCAGGTCTTTGATGGTCTCTACTGCAGGAGCACGACCTTCTTTGTACTACCAGAGCTTTAAATGAGCCAGAGCAGTCAGAAGCCTACACTCTCCACGCTGGCCAGCCGTTAGAGAGGTCTCTTTGATGCTTATAAGCTTTGTATAGCTTGTGTTTCTTATGCCGTGTGGTTCTCGGCAGAGTAGAATAGGACCACTCCAAGCCTTCCCATGGATGTCGTAAAAGGCGACTTAGGAGACACAAGCTAAACAAAGCTTACAAACATCAAAAAGACCTCTCCAACCCGTCTGGCCAGCGTGGAGAGTGTAGGCCAATTCCTCTGACTGCTCTGGCTCATTTAAAGCTTTGATAGTACAAAGAGGGTCGTGCTCCTGCTGTAGAGACCATCAAAGACCTGATGATGACGATGCTATATCCTACATCTCAGATTTCTCCACCAGATTGGAGAAGACAGACCAGTGGTCCTATTCTACTCTGCCGGGAACCAGACGGCTAGGATATAGCGTGGTGAACTAATTGTCAAGGCATTAGACGTACGAAGTATAAGTCTGCCGGTTCAAATCCTACCACGTGGAATTTTTCCAATATCTTATTTCTTTATTTTTATAGGAGTATAATCATTAATGCATAATAGGACATTCATCAGGCCCCTATCAGTCTCCACTGCAGGAGCACAACCGTCTCTGTACTGCCAAAGCAGTCAGAGGATTTGGCCTCCACTCTCCATGCTGGCCAGACGGGTTGGACAGGTCTTTTTGATGTTTATAAGCTTTGTTTAGCTTGAGATTCCTAAGTCGCCTTTTACGACATCCACGGGAAGATTTGGAGTAGTCCTATTCTTCTTTGCCGGGAACCACACGGCTTAATAGGACAATTATATTATAGTCGAGATGTTTATAGTCACGAGGCGAAGCCGAGTGCTTATAATAAACTGATGGCTATAATAGACAGCTTACCGTACGAGCATCATACGACGTTTTTCAATACATTTGCGAATACCATATAAACTTAAACAAGATTGCAGTTCAGCAAATAAGAAATTTATAAAAATTAAGAACTAAAGTAGTTTCTAAAAATGCATTTGTAATAATTAGGTTTATTTTTTACAAAAAAGTATTTGATTTGATGATTTACAATTGATAACCTTCTCGCTATCGAAGTCAGTTAAAAATCACATCGCACGAATAAGATAAACGTTTTCATAATGAACTTGAAACTCTTTACTCAGGTTCCATGAAAAAGTTTTGATTTTGCATCTGTGACATTTGGCTCTTGAGCGATTGTGATTAGTGTAAAGTAATAGGCCTAGTCCCGTAAATACAACATTATGACCCAAGTTTCCATGTCTTTAAAACCGTATCATTAGTAAATGCATTGAAAAAAACACTTATTAAATAAAAATTGTAAAATAAGGAATAAAACTTTATTCATGTTTATTATTTATTCAAGAACTCTATGTCTAGCAATTCCTTTTTCTTCTTCTTCAAGTTCTTCGAATTCTTCGAACTCTTCTTTTTATTCCTATTCTTCGTCAGTTTGAAAACCGGTGGTGGGATCCTCTGGTCTAGGCCGTCTTCTTCTTCTATATGGTTACCTAGAAACATAAGTTGAACCAGTTAAATTAAATAGACTTTATCTAGGGGCACGGCAGTACATACTCCTCCAAGTCGAGCTTAAAAGCGGCTCGGCCGTACCATCCTTTTCCAGCCCCCGTATTTACTAACTCGGATGACAGGTGTCGATGCCTATCAATCTAGAATTTACTGTTACAATGCGGGTTTTGCTTGCTCGAACTTTTTATTTGAAATACAAAAACCGCATTGTAACACTAAATTCTTGATTGATAGGCATCGACACCTGTCATCCGAGTTAGTAAATAGGCCTGCAGACCATTTCAGGACATTTTCGTCACCACACCAGCCTGCGACACGGAGGTCCCGGGTTCGATCTCCGGTCAGGTCATGATGGGAAACGATCTTTTTCAGATTGACCTGTGTCTTGGATGTTTATCTATATAAGTATATATTATAAAATATTATATCGTTGAGTTAGTATCCTGCGACACAAGTTCTCAACTTATTGTGGGGCTAGCTCAATTTGTGACATATGTCCCTAATGAAAAAAGAAGTCTGAATTTTCGGTTACCAAGCAGGCATTGTATAAACACGATATATTTCAAATTCTATTCAATTTCAACAAGTAGTTTAATATAAATATGACTAGTCAAAGCTCCTTAATTTTTTATAACTCTAAGTCACTTCTAACACAAAAATATTAAAGTTTTTATGAGGAAACTTAAAAAGGACCTTCTCGAAAAAAGTTTTTATAGTTTAGAAGAGTTTTTGGTATAGATTGAATAAAAATTTGGTAGAATCTATATAATTAATAATAATAATGTTGACTGCTTTTTTTTTTAATTATTAAATGTTACGCGAGACATAATTATTATTATTAAAAACGGTTGCTTTTTTTTGTGAATATGCATGAATAGTTTTATATTTTTTTTTATCTAATATTTTGACTAATTTTGCTTTATTTTCAAATATGGTTTGGACATTACTTTTTAATTATCTTTGTTTTAATTATTTTACAATTTACTTTTTAATTATTGTATTATTATTATTGTAGTGCCCTACCAGGGTTCCATGTAGCGCTTCTGTTAATTATTAACACCTGTTTATATATGTAACATGGAAACAATAAATAAATGAAATGAAATGAAATAAATTTAGAATACAATTAGCGTTTAGTGTATGCATCAAGGAAAAATATTTTGCATTTTCGGTTAAGTTTTCTAGATACACCAACTGCATAAATAACTTTGTAATCCTTCATAACTTGCAGTGTACTTTAAGAAAATTCGTTGTTGGTATGCAAAAAGAAGAAGGTACTGGCAAGGAAAGAAAGTAGGACTTTCTACAAAAAGAAATAAGATGCCTTTTAAATAAAATTATTTTAATACGGTTTTTATCGCGTTTATCACGCGATTTTATAAACGCGATAAAAACCGTATTAAAATAATTTTATTTAAATGTGTAACAATCGCGAAAACATAAGAAAACATTAAGTAAGATGCCGCCAAAAACAATTCTTTTTTAAAACACCAAGTCTCGCAACTCAGTTCTTCTATGTTACATGTGTTTTGAGATCCATTAAGGTTTTATGACCTTCGGTTCTTTATACTCCGCAAGAGATAAAGACGTGATCAGATGTATGTATGTATTTTAATTAAAAATGACGTGGGATATAAAATACGTAACAACGGCTTACTCAAGTAAATAGCTACTGCTACGTGCCAACTTGTTTCAACCACATTCGGAGGTCTTCCTCGGGGCGAATGCGAATTGAGACGCACGCACGATGTCCTCCCAGTCAGTACGGATTGGGGCCCGTTGAGTAACCCATTTTTACGGATTTTAATAATGTATGTATGTACTTTTGCCTTCAAAATCCCTAAATTGACCCAGTCGAGTGTATCACTCGACTAAGCGGAAGACACGTTGGTCGTTGGTCCCGGCTGCCATCTGGTAGTCGTTAAAGGAACCACGTCAGAGGCCGAGAGGCGGTTCCGAAGAACTCTGACACCAGGGTGAGCATGTTCGACTGACCGTGTCACTTACACGAAATCATGATAATGATTAAACTCTTACCTTCTCGAAGTAGATTCGGTGGCTTAGAAGTTACAATATCAGGCGCCGCTGTAGTAGACGTGTGAATATATAGCATTGTCTCCAAATAGCTGAAGACAATATTGCGAGTGGTGGTAGTGGTGTGCTTCTTTCCGCGGTAGTAGTTTGGCATCTGGAAAAATTGGGAAACATTAATAAACAATACTTTTGTTGTGTTTGTGTTAGTCTCGCTACCGGCGAAAATCACTTTTGCTAGTAGCATGAATGGGCCGGCTCGTCCGGGGAAGTACCACACTCTCACAGAAAATCGACGTTTGAGCTAGTTTTATTGCTGCTATACCATATATACCATAGTTAGGTTCTGCAAAGCACAGCGTCTGAGATGGGCGGGAAATCTGGAAAGAATGCCGGACAACAGGGCTGCGAAAATAATAACCAGATGGAAACCGCAACAAAAGCGACCGAGAGGCAGGCCAAGGAAGCGATGGATCGATTGTGTGGAGGAAGAACTCAGGAAAATGGGGAAGTACACAAAGTGGAGAAGGGAGGCGCTTAATCGTGTCAAGTGGAGAAAAACTGTGGAAGAGGCCAAGACCCACAAAGGGTTGTAGCGCCGCTGGAAAGTAGGAAGTAAGAAGTAAGCTTCGTTCGGTGAGTGTGAGAGCCGGAGGCCCATCTCCCTCTCCTCTCTGGGGAGGGAAAAAAAGGCAGGCAACGCTCCTGTGACACCCGTTGCAGTTGTCCATGGGCAGCGGTGATCACTTACCATCAGGTGAACCGGTTGCTTGTTTGCCGTCGTTAATTATAAAAAAGTAGTAGTGTCGTATATTGTAAAAGATACTTACGCTCCGGTTAACTTTTTCAATCCAGTCAGCATAGGCGCCCACCAAAGTGAAGACCGTCGGGGCGTTAGGGAACCCACACACGGTCGGTCCGAACGATATGACGCCAACTAGTTTCCCGCCTAAGATCGCAGGCCCCCCAGCGTCGTGCTAGAAGTATAAAATTATAATTCAACAGAAAAATTAGGCCAATTGGATCCCATATTTTAAAGCTAATCTATTTTTGGTGTCATATACAATGTACAATTGGATGTATCTCTTTAATATTCGAATGCAATGTGTGTATTGTTTTATGAATAAATGAATTGAATTGACATTATACATAATTTAATGATATAATGAATTGAATTGAATTGAATATGTAAGAAAAGGCACACAATATAGATGAAAGGTTTTTGAGATGAACGGAACGTTTGCCAAACGGTGGTGAAAGAGGTGATGTATTTAGGGCAAGAGAAAGAACGAGTCGCACGCACAGAACCATAACTTATTCTGAGGTCGCACGTGAGATCTAAATTTAGTATGCTGAAAAACAAACATAAGACGATTCAACTAGACGTAAAGCTGGAAGACGTTTTAAAAATTTGAAAAAAATATAGAAATATTGTTATTAAATGGTTTTTAAATAGCATTACAATGCTCGGTATATTATTAAAATTGACTTAGGTGACACACCTAGCGCGCAGAATTAAGAGCTGTGGGTCCGAATCCTACCTGTGGTGAATTCTTTTTCATCACATATTTTCAATTTTAATAAATATACCGAGCATTGTAATGCTATTTAAAAACCATTTAATTGAGTAAGAACTTTTCTTCAATTTAATCAACTTTCTATTCATCTGATTTGAATGAAGTAGAATACCACACTACTAAATAGTGGGTAGTATTGAAGATATACGCATGCTTTGAATGCGTTATAACCTACGGGGTAATATGTGATGAGAGAATTTGACAAGTCGATTCGAAGCCACGGTGGTGTAGTTGGGAGCACACTTAGGGTGCAGACCTAAGAGCTGTGGGTTCGAATCCTACCTGTGGCGAATTCTTTTTTCATCACATATTTTCAATTTTGATATAGTTATTCAAATCGAAATTTTCTTTTAAACCTGCTCCCACATATATCATAAAATATGTTAAAAAGCTATGACGCCTGGGGAGACTAGACGTCAATATGAGCAAATTTTGCTATACGACTAATGCATCGAAAAATATCAACATTTTCATACAAATTGCGCGGCTGGCTAAACATTTTTGTATGGGTTGGTGAGGTCTGACATAGGTTCAAGAACAAATCCAAAATACCACTGACACTACCAATTTATGATTTTACCAACTAAGCTACTGGGTTGAATCTTACACATCTTTGATACTTTACTATACTATCCGATACTTTATATAATTTCGCGTTTTGTATGTGTTGTTTGTATTAAGCATTTACATCACACGCGTACCGGCAAGCGTAGCGTCGGATACCCACCGAGCAGTTGGTCGGACAAACTGACCAAGGTCACAGGGAAATGCTGGATGCAGGCTGCTTTCAACTGGTCATTTTGGAAATCCTTGGGAGAGGCTTATGTCCAGCAGTGGACTTCTTGCAGCCAAAATGGTGATCTTCTTCTTAGCGTGTCGACTCGGGCGAATTATATTTGTGTTGACCAGAACTTTGCCACTGACACAGTGTTATCAGTAGCATTGTAAAGGTCCTCGCGTGTGCAGGTGGTAGGACACGCAGGACAAGACAAAAGGTGTGCCATGGTCTGAGGAGTAGCACCACATGGACAGGAGATTTCCGAGCTGTAGCTCCACCTGTTCATATTCTCCTTACTTCGGCCGACTTGGGTCCGGAGTCTGTTTAAGGACTTCCATGTCAGCCAAGGTAAATCATGGCCAGGAGGGAGATGCTCTGATAGCGGGATGATGGATGCTGTTGGATATCTCTCCTTCCAGATGTTTTAGATGAAATGGTGATGATGATGACTTACATCACAAGCCCCTTCTCCAGTTGTCATGGTACCAGCACAAAACATGGTTTGAGTTATAAACTTTCTGAAAATGACAAAAGCCATTATAATAATACAATATGTTAATAAATCCTGTCCAGAGGAGATTCAGCCCGTTTGTTGTTTTTCGTATGTGTAAGTGGCCAACACTGGTGTCAGATTTTTCAAGCTGCCTTAAGGCATCTGACATAGCTTAACGACTGCCATCAATGAAGACAGCCGGGACCAACGGCTTAACGTGCCTTCCGAAGCACGGAGGAGCTCGAGATATTTTTATGCCACTTGCGGTCACCTATCCAAGTAGGGACTGCACCAGGGGTTGCTTAACATACGTAAGCGCTCACAGAGCTCACACCCACTGGACCATCGGGCTCCTCCCGTCGGAATGAACAACTTTTCTGTGGGATATAGGCTTAAATTTGAAAATAGAAATTTGACATTCCCATAAAAAAATTTCAAACATTTGGTTTGGATGGCAGTTAACAACGGCTAAATGTGCCTTCGGAAGTACAGACCAATTCGATTTTTTTATGCCACTTGCAGTCACCCATCCAAGTGGGGACTATGCCTGGGGTTGTTTAACATGCGCAAGCGCTAATAATGCACACAGCCGCTGAGCTTCTCATTTTCCATTTGTGAAATAATAGCAGCACTGATGTAAAATTTGAAAGCTAATTAAAGTTGTTTTTGACTGCCTGAATAAGGATAATTTGTGTTGTTGATACCTATTTATGTAGAGCTCCGTGGTGCAGTGGTCAACACGCCAGCCTGCGACACGGAGGTCCTGGGTTAGATCCCCGGCCAGGTCAAGATGGAAAACGATCTTTTTCAGATTGGCCTGGGTCTTGGGTGTTTATCTATATAAGTATATGTTATAAAATATTGTATCGTTGAGTTAGTATCCCACGACACAAGTTCACAACTTACTGTGGGGCTAGCTCAATTTGTGTGATATGTCCCTATATATATTTGTACATACTTACATACATACTATCACGTCTTTTTTCCTTGCAGGGTAGACAGAGCCTAGGTCTGTAAAACCTTAAGGCCACGTTTAGCATGTTGGTGGGCTTGTGTGTGAGGACGGAATCAAAATAGTGATGGGTTGCTAGCCGCATCGCCTAAAGACATGATTCCTGACGCCCATTCCCTTGATCGGCTTTTACGATCTGCGCGGGAAGAGAAGCAGCTGGTACATTCTACGTTTTTTCTTTTCTCCCAGACGACCAGCGTATATATATATATTTATTTATTTATAAATTAGCACCTTTGATGGGTTAAACACATTGTGCAAGAAAAACAAAAGAAATTGAAAATGGAAATAGCAATTTAAATCAATGTAAAAAATACTTACTTTCCATAAACTTCTTTACAAAATGAATTTGGATACACCGGCAAGAACTTTTTCTGAAGATATATCGGCTCATATGACAGTTTTTGGGACATCTGTAATAAATAAATTAATAATAGTTTTTTTTTTATTTATGTCATAGGACGGCAAACGAGCAAGTGGGTCACCTGATGGGAAGTGATCACCGCTGCCCATGGACAACTGCAACACCAGAGGTGTCACAGGAGCGTTGCCGGCCTTTTATTTTTCTCTCCCCAGAGAGGAGAGGGAGATGGGCCTCCGGCTCTCTCACTCACCGAACGAAGCATAGTAGCGGTAAAGCTACTACTCAAACGTCGATTTTCTGTGAGAGTGTGGTACTTCCCCGGACGAGCCGGCCCATTCATGCTACTAGCAAAAGTGATTTTCGCCGGTAGCGAGGCTCTACCACAACTTATAGTATGATAGTTATTAAGAGTTCAGCTCATGTAGAAGTCATTCCGTGGAGAGAAATGCATACAATGTCTATCTATCATCATCATCATCAGGCCTTTGTTAGTCTCCACTGCAAGACCCTCTCTGTACTACCAGAGCCATATATTATTCAGGGCAGTCAAAAGATTTGGCGTACACTTTCCACACTGGCCAAACAGGTTGAAGAGGTCTCTTTCATGTTCTTTCAAGCTTTGTTGAGCATGTGCTTCCTAAGTCGACATCCACGGGGAGACTTGTAGTGGACCAATTCTACTCTGCCGGGGACCAAGGCTGACTATATTAGGCTGAATGGACATGTTGACGAAGTTTTTTTTCATGTTGCTATGTAAAGACCTGCCACAAAATAAACACAATAGTGACAGAAATACATTTCTAAACAAAAAACTCTTTTAATGTTTTGACATGTTTTTAGACGTAAATTTTTAGACGTGAAAACGCGCTGCTGAAATGCCTACATATTTGTGACGTCACAAGCTTGTATTTTGTATGGGTGGCGTGAGAACTTTGTTTGGTAGCTATACGAAATATTTCGTTTACCGTAATGGTTTCATAATAAAAGTTGCTATAAATTTTGCAGACTAAAATGCAGTATAATTGTAATGAAAGATTTTCATACTTTTAAAAATGGTCCTATTCACCCAACTTTAAAGAAGCTTTAAGATCACTTAACGAATCGATATCAAATTAAAAGTGTTCTTTATAGTGTTTTTAGATAGAAATTAGTCTCATTAGAAACTAATTTTATATAATCTTAACATTAGGCAACTACCGTATTGAATGGTTTGTATGCCCAGGGCTGTTATACTCAACTGCCTGTCTGGTGGTTGCAGGTATGACATTGGGTACACCCACCCACCACCACCTTGCCGAGTTGCTACTTTCTTATGCCTACACTATCGGAGCAAGTAGCACCTTGAATACAGTTGACGAGCTCCGTGGCGCAGCGGTCAACACGCCTGCCTGCGACATGGATGGTCCCGGGCTCGATCCCCGGTCAGGTCAAGATGGAAAATGATCTTTTTCAGATTGACCTGGGTCTTGGATGTTTATCTATATAAGTATCTATTATAAATATAGTATCGTTGAGTTAGTATCCCATAACACAAGTCTCGAACTTACTTTGGGGCTAACTCAATCTGTGTGATTTGTCCGTATATATTTAGTAATCCCGTTCCCCCAGTCAAACAAACTACTACCCTTCCCTCGCTTTAAATGAGAAGCAGCGTTGGAACTGAGATCATCATCATCATCATTAGGTCCTTGTAAGTCTGCACTGCAGGAACACAACCCTCTCTGCACTTCCCAAGCCATATATATTATATATCATAAATATGTCCAGAGCTGTCAGAGGATTTGGCCTACACTCTCCACGCTGACCAGACGGGTTGGTGAGGTCTCTTTGATGTTTATAAGCTTTGTTTAGCTTGTTTCCTAAGTCGCCTTCTACGACATCCACGGGAAGACTTGGAGTGGTTCTATTCTACTCTGCCGGGAACCACATGGCTAGATAATCCAAACGAATTGCATTCACTACCCTATTTGCCAAGCATGATGAGTATGGCAAATCCCCGCAATGTCTAAAAAAATTTTGGGGGAGGCCTAAGTCCAGCAGTGACCTTTTTACGGCAGTAATGATGATAAAAGGTGGCCATGACACTAAAGAATGCCAGAAAATCGTAACAAAAATTGTTGCATCGTGGTATTTTTTTACTACCAAGTATACCCATGCCTGTAATAACATGCAGAAGTTATGTATAAAATTCCTAACTAATTATACAGGATCGCTACCTCGCCTTAAAAGAACTTTACCTTTGTAACTCCCCAGCCCAAAAGCATGACCTCAGCAGTAGCTGCTATTCCATGAGGATATTTAGAGAGCTCCAGAATCTTCGGGACGCGATGGTAGCTGAAGTAGATTCGGCGACGGAGGCGAATTAGTGCTATGTTGTTTCTGAGAGTGCGAGGGTTGTAGGATGGGTGGAAGTATACCTGTAAGACAAATAGATATATTTTATTTTATTATACACCGACATCAAACCCTGTGATTTACCTTGAGTTTCGACTATTACAGAATGCTGTTTAGCATTAAGTCCACCTTTTCGTAATTGTAAAATTTTTGTGTGTGTATAATAAAGCGTAAATAAATAAATGAATAAAAGAGAACAGATATGTAGATTACTTTATTTCAATTATTATGCTTTGCAGCTTGATTTGGTCTCCCAATTCTTCTTCTTTTATCGTGCCTTAACAACAAGTTACAATATATAATAACAATTTTAACGCTAAAATTAAACAGTCAAAAATCAAAATTCAATCATCCTTTGTTTTTCTTCTCTAAGGGTTAGTTTTCTTGCAAATTTATAAAGACTAGCTGTTACCCGCGGATTTGCCCGCGTGATATATAGCCTATGTCCTTCTCAGTACCCTAACCTATGTGTATGAAAAATTTCATGATATCGGTTCAGTAGATACGGCGTGAAAGCGTAACAAACAAACTCACTTTTGCATTTATAATATTAGTTGGGACTTACTTCAAAGTGTGTTTGTTTATTTGTGACGTTCACGTTCTACCTACTGAACCGATCATCATGAAATTTGGCATACGCATAGGCTAGGTTATTGAGAAGGACATAGGCTATATATATAAGCCGCGGGTAACAGCTAGTTTCCAATAATAAGAATTATCATAATCGAATTACTCTGTAAAAAGTTACGCGTAGTCATACATATAAAATATATACGCATCGACTTGATAACGTCAGTTGAAAAAATAAAACTCGAATGCATTTTTTTTTTTTAGTTTCACATGTGCCACATTGATATTTTTCTGACAAAACATAGCCTATAAGCCGTGTGGTTCTCAGCAAAGAATAAGACCACTCTAACCTTCCCGCCGATGTCCTAGAAGGTGACTTAGGAAACACATGCTAAACAAAGCCCATGAACATCAACGAGACCAACCCATCTGGCCAGCCTGGATAGTGTAGGCTAAATCCTCTAACTGCTCTAGCTTATTTTTGGCTCTGTTAGTACAGATAAGGTCTTGGTACTATTCTACTCTGCCGGGAACCACACGGGTTTTAGGCTATCTGTTGGTTTCAATATTACAGACATACATACAAATACCTCTCTTTTAGGGAGGGGGTTAATAAGGCTCGTATTTACCTCAAGAGCTTCCATCACCTCTCCTCCGATCCGACTGTGGTTGCTACCAACCCTCACTTGGAGTACTCTTGGGTTCTCACGAAAGAAACGGTTGTTATGCATCCTGTGGGGAATAAGTTTTAATGTTTGTTGTTTCGTGTGTGTTAGTGAATGTTAAAGTAGTGACGTCACTAGTCTGTTATTCTTTGTTAGTGACTTTTATATGAGTGTAAAAATGTGACCTTTATAAATTAAAGAGTCTCCGGGTTAGCAAGGATAGGTCAGTGAAATTTCTACTTTTGAGAGCTCTTTTCATAACACTACGAATAAAAATGCGTGCACGTCCCCATTGTCTACTGATATGGTTCTTCAAATTTTAAGCATTTCCCTTATTTAACCTTTATGATCTCAATCTTTTTTACTAGACTTGTGACGAGGCATCTACATACACTTCGTTTGACATATGTCTTAAATTATGTAAGAAGATAAAAAAATACTTACAACTGCAAGCAAGAAGCTGAAGTAACCACAATATCATGCCAGTACAGCGCTCCGCCACACCAGAACCTGCCTACTACATGGATGGACACCATGAAAGGGTAGTATCTGATAGTAGTCCTTTCTCCTTTGAAGAGACGCCGACCGTCCACTTGGTGTTTATGATATTCTTGCAAGTCTTCCAGTTCTGACTGAGGATCTATTAGAATAGAATACCTAGTTACAAACGCCCTGTGGTTGCCGGCAGAGTAGAATAGGACCACTCCAAGTCTTCCCGTGGACGTCGTAGAAAGCGAGTTAGGAAACACAAGCTGAACAAAGCTTATAAACACCCCTGGACAGCGTGGACAGTGTAGGCCAAATTCTCTGACTGCTGTGGCTAATATATGGCTCTGGTAGTACAGAAAGGGTCGTGCTCCTGCAGTGGAGACTAACAAAGACCTGATGATGATGGATGATCTAATTAAGGTTACAGCCACAAAAAGTCCATTGTAAGACACAGGCCTTTCTTTCCAAAGAGTTTTATCAATGGGGGATTGCCATACTGACCACGCTTGGCAAACAGGGTGGTGAGCGAAGTTTGTTGGTCTTATAATTGGTTTCGACGCTGCTGCTCATTGAAACATTTTTTATGCAAGAGAAGGGACAACTTTTACACTTGCGATGAGGAAGACGTCTGGATGAAGTCAAACATGTTGGCCAGTTACTGACTATGTACGTGAATAACCTGTTGTAAAAAAAATTTATAATGTCTATATCTCACGTTAGTTTTAACAAGAAATTATTTGAAATGAACTTATGTAGCCCTGAAAAGTTTCACACAGCAACCACAAGGGCAATGGTCGATGCAGGATATTACTAGATTTCCATATTTGCAAATATTAAAAAATATATGAAGTTTAAAAAAGATATAATGTTATGCAAATTTTTAAAAGTTAAGTTGCACATTTAGTGAAATTTCAGAAAATGTGTTTTCATACTGGTATAAAAGACTTGTCTAAAAAAACCGTGCTTTTAGAAGCTTAACTTATAAGTAAATATAGCAAGTACTATATGATCATAAGAACCAGAAAACACAAAATAATAAATTATTATTATTATTATAAATGAATTATTATGAATTATAACAACTAAGCATACGAAACCTTTTTATAAAGCAATCTGATAGAAAGATGAAAAGTGAAGAAGAAAAAAGCGAACCAAGTGAAAAAATATCGATTACCCCAAAATATACTTTCGTTTTTCTTAAAATCAAATTTATGGTTATCATTCGCAGTTTCTCCCAAAATCTTATCAACCACGGCGTTTATGATATCTCTCTTCTTCTTGCTATTATATACTGCGTCTTCGTCCATCATTCTCCTTGCATATTTCACTATTCGCTTCTGATTCCCTCTGTTAGCTATAATTCTTAGAATATCATCTCTATTCAACTTCTCTTTTAATTGCAAGTACAAATTTTTCGGCTCGCTGTGATCTTTTCGAATCAGAAACTTCAAATAGTCCTCTTCTTGGAGAGCTTTATAAAAACTCGTTGAATTTAAATCAGTTATTGCAGCTTGATCTTTTAGATATTCACCAAATTGATCTTTGTTTATAACGTAGCTGTTTATTTTATCCAATTTCTCTCTAAGTTCACTGATTCTAGCATTTCTTTCTTCAATTCTAAGCAATGTTACTAAACCGTCAGCAATTTCATTGACACTTCTTCTTGCTTTGTTATTTTCAATCTCGTTTTCAGATACCAAAGCGTCTACGTCATCACAATCTTCTTCTATTACTGTGCTATTGACACTCTCTCCATCATTAACTCCAGATAAATGTTCTTCATTGTTACTAATCAAAGTTGTATTATCTATAATATCCTCACTTTGAACTGAAGCTATAGCAATAGCCAGTAAAATTGAGGGTAACATTTCAGAGAGATGTTCAGTCGAACATATTTTATCCAAACCACTTGGATCGTGGCATTTTACTGCCTCGCCAGTTTGATAGTTTTATTTTATTGCTGTTTTATTACGTGGTACTGTTTATTCGATTTATGTTTAGTTTCTTATTTATATTTATTGGTCGGTTTGATGTAATGTTTCCTACATTTCACAAAATGCCTTTAAATAAACGTTTTCCTTGCTGCCTTTATAAAATGTTATACAGAAAGTTGAATGCTTAACATGCTAGTATGGAAACGCATACAAATTCATAACATAATGTTGTACATCATACTATCAGAATTAACATTTTTTTAATTACATTATTTCACTGAACCACTTCTCTGTAACTCATGGAGTATACAGAGCCCTGGACTTCAAACATTTCACCGGCGAACTTCGTACCGCCTAACAGTCAATGATTAAGTATTTATTACACATATCGAGTTTTCATTGTTTTTAAGATGTATTCTGCTATTCGGGGCGGAGACAAATCCAACGAATCAATAACCATGAAAATTGGTTCAGCAGATCTCGAGTTATAAGTGTTGTAACAAACCCGTCTTTGTTTTATATATATAGATAATATATATAAAATATAATAAATATAATATATAGATATGTGTTTAAGAACCCTCTCTGGTTTTGGAGGAGCAAACAGTCATCGTAAAGATTTTATCATTATTATAACGGAAATATTATCAGGCTCTTATTTTATCAACTTTCTTCAAAAATTGAAGAAAATCTACGTTTCACTATTTGCTATTTGTTTTTTTTCTTAACTTCTGATTAATAAAAAAAATGTTTAAAAGAAAATATAAAGTATACAAATATATGTAAATTCTTTAAACGAATTCGAATTTGATCTCACATAACTCTTTAAAACTTAATTCATTAACCAAAATTCAAGTAACCTACTTTAACTCTACATTCTCTATTAAATTACAAGTCTAGCTTTTAGGTCAAAATAGCCAACTTGAGACACATTCCTAAAACCTGCCTAACTAACTTTTGTTGTTTGTGACATACTAGAATTTCAAGATTATAGAACAACAAACAAGGCTATAGAATGTACCAGCTGCTTCTCTTCACGCGCAGATCGTAAAAGCTAATTGAGGGATCGGGCGAAAATATCAGGAATGGCCATAGGCGATGCGGCTAGCAACCCATCACTATTTTGATGCCGTTTTCCATCTATATGTTCACCACCACGTTGAACGTGACTTTAGGTCTAAAAACCTATGCTCTGTCTACCCCGCAAAGAAGAAAGAAGTGATAGCATGTATGTGTATGTATTTGAACAAAGCTCACTAAGTATTCATATACAAAAAGAGTACATAACATGTTTAAAAATAAATAATAGGCTCATTATGGAGTAGGCTTTTAAAATAAAATATGAAAAACAGGCTGCTTTAACAAAAAAAAAACTAGCCTAGATACGCCCAAATCTGTTGAGATATTCTAAAGTTATTGACGCTGAAGCACCCCACCTCCCTTTTAAAACTCAAATAGAGTTAATACGTTTAAACAGTCAAAATAAATAGACATTAATATCTGTTTCTATTGTATCTGTCGGACAAGAACTATGGCGTTACGATACATCATAATATTCATATGGCATAGGTATTCTTCTATTCCCTTGATCGGCTTTAAAAATCTACGCTAGGATAGAAGAGATTTGTTTAGTAATCGCTTCTATTCTATTATTTTATTTTCCTCGTAAACTCTACCATGGAAGTCATCATCATCGTCATCATCAACAGGTCTTTCTAGTCTCCACTGCAGGAGCACGACCCTCTCTGTACTACCAGACCCATATACTAGTCTGAGTAGTCAGACGATTTGGCCTACACTCTCCACGCTGGCCAGACGGGTTGGAGCGGTCTCTTTGATGTTAATAACCATTGTTTAGCTTGTGTTTCCTTAGGTAGTCGCCTTTTACGACATCCACGGGATGATTATTTTGGAGTGGTCCTAGTCTTCTCTGCCGGGAACCACACGGCTAGGGAACCACACGGCTAAAGAACTTTCTACCTACTTTCCATCCTACACGTCGAATTACGTACGAGTTTTTGTGTTTTTGTTTTTGTGATTTGCTCACTCGATCGTAAACATAAACATGTTCCAAAAATAATGAATGTATAATAATATTGTTAAATGAAAACAGATGAAAAAAAAAAAAGAAAAGTAAAAAAAGAAAGAAATATAATATAATCATTAATCATACAAAGCCCTTCAGGCGAGTAGGCGACCTATACTGTTGAAAAGAGTTTCTTTCGGCATTTCTTCTCTGCAGTGGTCGGTTCCGAAATGCTAGTAGTCTGTAGCTTTTGAACAATAATGAGTAAATGCATAATATTTAATAAGATAATTTTAAATGTGATTTGACGTGAAAAAGTGCCTGCAAGGGCCTATTTTCTGAATAAACGTTTTGAATCTTTGAATCTTTGAATCTTTTGTACAAAAACATCGTATTGCCATCAGAATTCACATAAGTATGTACATTCCAAGATTTGAGACATATGCACATATTTTTTTATATATACGGCATGGAAGTATTTAAAAGGTAATATATAAGAAAATTATGTAAAAATGTAAACTTGCCATATCATCCAACGGTCCATACTCAAACACTTGTCCTCAGGGATATACTTATACATTGGTCAAAATATAAATAAAAATTGGGTTCTCCATATAATAATGAGATGTTCTGTTAATTCTTCTTCTTTTCGAGTCAAAATGGCTATAATTTACACTAGTCTTTACCAAAATTTGGCCACCTCAATGGCACGATCGTTTGCCTCAAACAGATCCTCCACAGTACAGGAAGTGGGGCAATTAGGGCGACTCATCAGATGGGCCATCGTTTGGACAGCGCCGCATCCGCACAAATTGTTCGAGAAACCCCACCTAACACGGCTATCTTGGCATCTTCCAACACCAGCCCGAAGTCTATTTAGCGACTTCCAGACTGCTCAGGGAAGTACACCACCCAGTGGAAGTTTTTCAGCAAGTGGAACAGTGTTCGTTTTTGGGGGTACAGGGTTTGCCAAAATCAAAACGTTTATCCAGAAAATAGGCCTTTGCAGGCACTTTTTCACGTCATATCATATTTAAAATTATTAGAAAATATGTATTTATTAATTGTTCAAAAGCTACAGACTACTAGCGTTTCGGAACCGACCACTGCAGAGAAGAAACGCCGAAAGAAACTCTTATCAACAGTTTTGGTCGCCTACTCGCCTGAAGGGCTTTATATGATTACGAATATTTATTCCTTATTGTCTTTTTGTTTCTTTTCTTATTTCTTTCTTTTTTTCTGTTTTTATGTTACAATTTCAATATACAGAGATTTATTATTTTTTCCATTTTACCAGTTTAGCTGTGACACCTCTTTTATATCTATATTAGATTGACGGAGGAAACTGTTAATAGCTGATCGATTTAGTATGCGATGTACATTTCTTTTTCATAAATCGAGGTATGTTCCTTGGGGAAAGTTTTTCAATACAATAATACATTCGAGCATATAGCAAGGTTACAAATTGACTACTTGTATAGAGACTGGCTTTCGCCCGCGGCTTCGCTCGCGTTAGTATCGATCCTTCGGGAACAGTACTTTTCTCCGGGATGAAAGGTAGCTTATGACCTTCTCCATACTCCAGACAACGTGTATGCAAAATTTCATGATGATCAGTTTAGTAGGAAGGGCGTGAAAGCGTAAAAAATAAACAAACTCACTTTCGCATTTATAATATTAGTTGGGATCATCATCATCATTTCGTGTAGGTGACACGGTCACGGTCAGTCGACCATGCACACCCTGGTGTCAGAGTTCTTCCGAACCGCCTCTCGGCCTCTGACGTGGTTCCTTTAACGACTACCAGACGGCAGCCGGGACCACCGGCTTAACGTGCCTTCCGAAGCACGGAATCATCTTTCTTATCAGACAATCAGGTGATTCATTCCTGCAATGTCCTAACCAAACTGGAAACAACATTAGAATTTATCGAAGAGTAGTTAAAACTGCTAAAAAATACGCTACTAGGTTAGAAATAGATAATAGTAAAAATTTGACGAAAGGAATCTGGAAAATTGTAAATAAACATCGACCTAAATTAAAAAAAAATACGAATGAGAATATTGTTCTTACAATTGCCAACAAAACAATAGATGACCAGCGGGAAGTTGCAAATTTATTATGCGATCACTTTACTGTACAATCCGCTAAGTCATGTAAAGCTATGAATCCTATAGATATATTGAAAACAAATGTTAAAGCAGTAAAAAATGATATGCAGTGGAGTCAGGTCCATCCAAAAGAAATTATAAAGTTGGTAAAATCAATGCATAATAAAAAATCATGCGGCTATGACGAAATTCCAATCAAGATGATTAAAGATAACATCGACATTTTGGCCTTGCCTTTGACTCATTTTTTCAACTTGTGTGTGGAAAAAAATACTTTTCCAGAGCAGATTAAAATAGCAAAAGTGATTCCTATACACAAGAAAGGCTCAAAAAGGGATCCAAAGAATTTCAGACCTGTCTCGGTTCTATCCATATTTTCTAAAATTTTTGGGATGATCATTAAAACTCGTTTGCTGGAACACTTAAATAACAATGATATTCTAAGTAATGATCAATATGGATACCGGAAAGATATAGGAACAAGAGACGCTATAGATGCACTAGTAGGTGAAATCATATGTAAGCTTAATAATAAACAAAAGGTTGCTAGTGTTTTTTTGGATATGAGTTCTGCGTTTGATTTGGTGGACCATGAGATCTTATTTAAAAAGCTAGAACACTATGGAATACGTGGTAATTTATTGATGTTATTTAAATCGTACTTTCAGAATAGAACGCAGTTTGTAGAACTTAGGACAGTTGAAGATAACAATGAGAACATGGTCAAGTCGAAACCATTAGCTTTAAAAAGAGGAGTGCCGCAAGGATCCATTTTAGGGCCCTTTCTCTTCTTAATTTTTACAAATGACCTTATAAAATATATTTTAACGCTACATCCTGACATAAAATTGATACTCTTTGCAGACGACACAAATGCTGTGGTACATGACACCAATCTTGTAAATCTTAATGACAAACTCAATGTGCTGTTACATGACTTTCACATATGGTTTAATGCGAATAATTAAAAACTAAATTCTGACAAAACTAAAGCTATACTATTTAAATCGACATTAAAAAATACGGAAACTCTTGACATTATCTTAAATAAAAATAAAGTAGTTAGTGTTAAAGACACAAAATTCTTAGGCATACATATTGATGAGCTTCTAAATTGGAAAACGGAGCTTAGATCATTAGAGGGCTCTATCTCATCGTCATGCTTTGTAATAAGGAACCTTCGAAATGAAATTACCATAGATCATCTAAAAAAAGTTTATTTTGCACTAGTAGAATCAAAATTACGATACAGTATTAAATTGTGGGGATATAGTTATAAATATAATCAAGACAAGGCCTTTAAATTACAAAAGAGAGTCATACGTACAATGTTGGGTATACCGCCCTGGGAATCATGTGAAGCTCATTTCGTTAACTTGGGTATTTTGACTGTTCCGAGCTTATACTTATTAGTTCTGGTTACAGATTTAAAAAAACGCTTGCTTAAAATGGAAACAAATACAGAGAGACAAGAACGTGAAAGTGTAACTTATGAAAAAAAAGAGTTTAAGTTTTAAGTTTAATTTAAGTTTTAAAGTGGTGGAGGGGTAAACTCCTAAGTTGGGAAAAGTCAAGAAAAATAGGTTTAAATGACAAGAGGTTTTATTTATTGTCGTACAATAACATCTTAGGTACTCTTAGTGAAGAGATATAACCGTAATCTTAAAGTTAAGATAACAACAATGAGAAAATAAAGAAATAAAGGGGAGGGTTGTTGGCTAGTTTGGCTGGTCCCTTGTGAACGCGTTTATATTAAGGTAAAGTAGCATACTATTTAAAGTAGAAGTTATAAGTAGTATACTAATTTATGTAGTACTTAAAGATAAGTAGAATAGTGGTATTGAAAGTAGTATTTATGTAAAGGTAAAACCTTCAACCAAGAAATTTATCCCCGTAATTAAAGAAAGAAGAGAATCCTCAAGTCAACAGACGAAGGATTCGATTTGCCAGCCGATGAACCCACTCTTCGGACCGACACCAGCCAGACAGCACTTTAGCCAAACACCTCGGCCAAACTCTCCAGATGAACACCTCAGCCAAACACCTCCTGTAGTAGTACACAATAATGTATTACAACTAGGTACAGCTAATTACAGACAGAAGATAAGGGGAAGTTAGACTTTTACATAAACGGTGACGTCGCACCCAGAACAGCATTTAACAGAATAACTAAACTTGTTTTATGAATAATTAATAGATCTAGCTATTACAATGAAAAGATAGTTTCAGATTATCATAATAAGAAATACAACGCACCAGAGGCATGATACCATTGATGGTGGACGCTTGTGGCGCTAGATGCACCGAGCGTCTTCATCGTAAAACAATCTCAGGCCATGCATCATGGTCCCTATTTGACAAAACTAATATTGTAAACAGTGACTAAAAGAGATAGCTCTAGTAGTACAAGATATTAGCGAGTAACAAACAATAAAACTATATTTAGGATAGCTTTTACACAGAATTTAGTTCTAACAGAAAGATTACATAATTCCTACTTATTTAAAAGCGTGGGGAGAGTGTTTCTGAAGATAGAAATGTAGAAGAGGTTATCGCATACCTGTAACGGAGGCAGAAAAACGCTTCTGGACTACGGCAACCGTTGAAACCAACAACAGCAAGGCGATCACGCCGACACCGAAGAGTACCAGAAACTGTAAGAGAATGAAAACGATTATACTCGAATCACCACCAAAACGCACGCATGGGTGTGCTCTCACACGTGTTCAACTCACCGGTTTAATCTCAGAACTTCAGGAACCAGGAATAACGCTCGCAGCAACGCCGCCTTCGGGTTCTTCCTCAAATCCCAGAATCAGCAGCTTACAGAACAGAACAACAGACAGCCCACAGCACAGAACTTCTCAGGGACCTGCACGCCAGCACGCGCAGCCCGAAAAAGACACTTCCTCCTACCACTGACTTCCGACGACGCGAAGCACGTTCGAATCATATGCTCAAAACTATGAACCACAACACAACCACTTAACACATTTTAAATAAATTAAGTAAGTTAGCGAACTTGACTTAAACAATTAATGGGTAGCCTATTAATTGCTATTTTATAGAAAGAAAGGCTAAATATAAAACAATTACTTAATTATAAGTAAAAATTCAATACGTCAAAACAATGTAACGCAACACTTCCGAACGCACCATTTCTGCGTTTCGTTATACACACAGCAGCAAACCGTTCATGACAAATCCGACGTAACATTTTTACTAATATTAAGAACGTATAGTCGTAGAATAAAAGAAAGTCCATTTACTATCTTCTATAATGATTTTAGAACTCAAAACACAAAATAGTTAACATCCCAAATAATTACAAAGAAATATCGCCACAGACAACAAACCTACCAGAAACTAAACGTCAACCTGTCACTTCTGTCAGATGTCAAACACAGCAAAACAAGACTATGTTTACCTTTTCCTTACAGACCAAAACATTCAATATTTCTAGATTCAAAGTGAAACTATTAGAAAACCGGGAATAGAAGGATTCGTGAAAATACGAAAAGTGGAATGAGATATAGTTCAGTGAACGTATACGGTCAAGGCAGCTTGAAATAATGTATTTTATAGGCTATCTCATGGTAAGCAACACTTGCATAAAATTAGGTGTTACAGTACCCCCTCACCCGCCAGAATTTTGCGAGGTAACGAGAAAATTCACGCTGGCCCCCAGCATCACGATCCAACTAAAATTCAACCTAAACCTTTAATGTCTTTCACATGACACTCACTCCTCCTGCCATTCTCGTCTTCCACCAAATACACTAATTTAGATAGCTTCTTCACTACACGACACTTTTCAAAACGTGGAGCTAATTTATAAGAAAAATGTTTCGCAGCATCACTACGCACATGCGTCCGGCGCCAAATGATATCATCTTCTACAAACTCAACATCCCTTCTACGCCTATTGTAATACTTAGCGTTCCTCCAGTGCGATTTTTTCAGTTCTTTATCCACTTTCAGAAATATTTCCTTCAACACGCCTATCTTATCGAGGTAGTCAGCACGACAACTAACAAGAATATCATCTATATCCTCACTATCTCCGTAGATAGAACCATCAACAACAGCTTCACGTCCATGAACAAGCAGAAAAGGGGTAAAAGTAGTAGTGTCATTCACAGCAGTGTTAATAGCAAATTGAATTTCACAAAGATGTGAATCCCAACTTCGTTGATCAGTACCAACAAGTGCAGCTATTGCCGTGACAATAGTACGATTATACCGTTCTACAGTATTTACTTGAGGACAATAAGTAGGAGTGAAATGAATTTGTGGTATTCTATACTTTTCAAACAACGCTCTCACATCGCGTCCTATAAATTGCGGTCCATTATCGACGATAACGGTTTGTGGAACCCCATGAACTAAGAAAACATGGTCTTCCAAGCGTTGAGCCACTACTTTACCAGTCGCACGTCTAAGAGGAAACATTAACACATATTTTGAAAAACAACAAACCACTACAAGCAGATATTCATTCTGTTGCCGAGACCTGGGCAGTGGGCCAACTAAATCAACGCTGATACACTGGAATGGTCTACGACACACCTTAGGATTTCCAAACAAACCAGGAGTAGTTTGATTAGGATGTTTATATGCTTTACATGTCTGACATTTCGACACGTACTCTTCAACATCCTTATACATATCAGGCCAATAAAAGCGAAGACGCAAACGTTTATACGTCTTTTCAGTCCCTAAATGAGCACCTAAAGGAGAATCGTGATTCTCAGTAATGAGACGTAGTCTTTCATTCGAAGGTACGACTTCCTTCCAATCAAAATCTCCAGTTAGCGAAGACTTACTCTTAGTATAACGGTAAAGTATACCATCGATTATTTGGTAGTTAGGACAGGTTTGGGGCCTGTTCTGACAACGAGAATACAGATTATGAAACCAAGGATCGGTTCCAGCAGCATTTATAACAGAAACCGGTACAGAACGGGATAAAGAATCAGGAACAATGTGTTCTTTACCGCGCCGATGCTCAATAATAAAATTGTAGGGAGAAAGTCTGCAACCCCAGCGTTCCAAACGCCCGGTAGGATTACGAAGGTTAAGGAACCACTTTAAACTAGCGTGATCCGTAATAATCTTGAAAGCTTTAGGACCTTCAAGGTAGGGCCTAAAATGTTCTACTACTTGTACCACAGCCAACGCCTCTCTTTCAGTAGCAGAATAGTTACGCTCTGCATGATTCAACGAACGACTATAATAAGCAATTGGATGTTCTTCACCGTCAAAAGACTGAGTCAGCATGCCTCCAATACCAACATCGGATGCATCAGCGTGCACAATAAAAGGAAGAGAAAAATCAGGACATGCCAAGACAGGAGCAGACGTCAAAGCACTTTTCAGCTGCAGAAACGCGTGTTCAGCTTCAGGAGACCAAACAAAAGGTGGCCGGTTTTTCCGAGTAGAAGTTAGAGCATTTAAAGGTGCAGCAATGGTACTAAACCCTCTAATAAATCTTCTATAGTATGAAGCGGTCCCTAAAAATCGTTTAACATCTTTGGGGCAAGTAGGTATGGGAAAATCCGTAATGGCTTTCACCTTCTCAGGGTCAGTTCTCAATCCTAAATCATCCACAACATACCCAAGGTATTTCAGCTGCTTCCGAAACAGACAACACTTCGACAAACTAACAGTCAGATTAGCAGAACGCAAACGCTCCAGCACCCTCTTTAGGAGATCAATATGCTCCTCGAAAGTTTTAGTAGCCACGACAATGTCATCCAAATAAATAAATACACGCCCTCCAAATTCAGGTCCAAACAGTTTATCCATCAGTCGTTGCTGCGTAGCTGGCGCAGAGGTCAGACCATAACACATAACTTTAAATTGGAAAAGTCCCCGCGACGGAATAGTAAACGAGGTCTTTTCTTTAGAAGAAGGAGTAAGAGGGATCTGCCAAAACGCAGATTTTAAATCAATAGAAGAAAGGAAACATGAGTCTCGAAGTTGATCTAAGATGTTAGAGATATAGGGAAGAGGATAGGCATCGTGTTTCGAAACCTCATTAAGTTTCCTGCTATCTAAGCAAAAACGCATCTCACCATTAGCTTTAGGAACCATGGTAATAGGGTTGTTCCAGGGACTACAGCTCGGCTCAACTACATCCTGTTCAATCATTTCGTCTAGTTGACGATTTAACTCACGAAGTTTATCAGGGGACATCACATAATAACGCTGTTTGATAGGAGTCGCGTCTCCCGTATCAATGTGATGAGATATCAGATGAGTTCTACCTAAACCCTTCTTTTCAGCTGAGATATCTTCAAACATTTTACAAACATCACCCGCCAATTTCTTCTGCTCTTCCGTTAAAGCATCGAAAGGGTGTATACGATTAATTTGCGACACAGCCGCTTCAGCAGGTTCTTGAAAAACTATTAGATCTTTCCGATCCATCAGGCTCAAGACATCAGGCGCAACCTGAAAAGCCTTCCAAAAGTTGATACCAAATAATAAAGACGAGGATACGCCTGGTATCACAAAAAACTTAATCACACGCAACACATCATTTACCACAACAGGCAAAAACATATATCCAGCGACTGGAGAGGTAGATCCATTCGCAGTCACAACAGAATCTATAGAATCATGCTGATGTAAGTCAGCCAGGTTAGTAAAATACTCCACAGCAGAACCACCAATAATAGAAATCTCAGATCCGGAATCTAACAACCCAGAAAAAGGAACACCACCAATTTCTACATTTAAATAAGGACGAGCGTCCCGACAAATATTTGAGCGGACCGTCGCTACGTTACGTTTATTATTTTGAAAAAACACCCGCACATAATCACACCATTCACGCCACTCCGCAGGCGTAGTTAAACGACGGCCCTTCTTTACGCGTTTTTTGTATCCGGTGCAGATTTACTTTTAGGCGCACACTTCAGACAGTTAGCAGCAGTTACACCTTTCTCACCACAACGGAAACAAATAATAGTACGAGGCTCCGTACATTCGAGCAACGTATGATCACGAACACGACAGCGTACGCAAAACTTATCACTAGGTTTAGAAACAACATCACATCTGGAACGATTCGACTTCCACTTATACGCAAGGTCAGGAGCAACAGCATTCTGAATATTTTTTGGAGGCTCAGTGAACAATTCAGCCCTCTGTTTAGCTGCTTCCAGCTGCCTACAATATTTTTTAAGTTCAGCCCACGACTGAATATTAACGTTCGCTAACGGGATGGAATATGAAGGTCTTATATTAAACTTCACTATACTCAACTTCTCTTCATCTCCAACAGGCATCCGCAAACGAGAGAAATAATTAAACATAATATTCATATAACACGAAATAGACTCATCAGGACCCTGACTCCTAGATCTAATTTCTTGCAGCAGGCGATGATCGTAATCATAAGGCAGAAATTCTTCCAATAATAAGTTTTTTAAAGACTCCCAGTCCCTCACATCACTGCTTACACTACGATACCACGAAAGAGCCTCATCAGAAAACAATTCAGCTGCAGAATTAAACAACTTCTCTTTAGAAATATTCCTAGATAAACACAACTCCTCTATCCTTTGAAGAAAAGCTTGTACACTGTCCTTCCCATTAAATTTAAGATTAAGAGAGTGAACGAAAGAGTAACGATCACAGGTTACCACAGGCTTCACAACAACTGATTCAGCTTCAGCCACACCAGTCTCCCCAGGAACTACATCTACAGCCGGCTTAAAATCAAAACTACTACTAAAAGAATGATACAGCTGATCAATTCGTTTCAACAACAGGACGAGACGATCATCTAATTGCTCCTTCAACGTTACATGCACTTCCTCAACAGGCTCTACACGACTCAACCTATGAAAGATATGGTTACCCAAAGCCTGGATGCGATATAACCTTTTTAATAAAAGAGTTTTCTGATTCAGGATCGCCTCTAATTCAGAAATTTTAGAAGTAATAGTTTTTAATTCCGCTTCTACATCACCTTCAAACACACTCACCTCATCGCTAGGTATCTCTTTAGCCAAGCGTCTAATTTGAATACGTAATAAATCAACAGATTTCTCTGGTACAGCATCACGTATAGCCACTTCGTAAAGGAGCTCATCTTTATTCAAAACGTTAAAACGAATAGGGCGTTCTTCCGTCATGTTGAGATACAAACTTAAATTATAACAGATAAGTTACCGCAATTAATTTACAATTGTAAAATAAATTACAATATTCGTATAGAAACAGTGTACACAGTAACCTCACACAATATTACTAAACCGCAACAGAAGTACAATTCAATTATTCAGACTTATCAGCAAAATAAGTATAAAGGACCAGCCAATCCGTCATTGAGCGAAAGACCAGTGACAGAGAGAAAGCACACTAGACCAACAAGGTCCCTGTTCGGGCGCCATGTAACTTATGAAAAAAAAGAGTTTAAGTTTTAAGTTTAATTTAAGTTTTAAAGTGGTGGAGGGGTAAACTCCTAAGTTGGGAAAAGTCAAGAAAAATAGGTTTAAATGACAAGAGGTTTTATTTATTGTCGTACAATAACATCTTAGGTACTCTTAGTGAAGAGATATAACCGTAATCTTAAAGTTAAGATAACAACAATGAGAAAATAAAGAAATAAAGGGGAGGGTTGTTGGCTAGTTTGGCTGGTCCCTTGTGAACGCGTTTATATTAAGGTAAAGTAGCATACTATTTAAAGTAGAAGTTATAAGTAGTATACTAATTTATGTAGTACTTAAAGATAAGTAGAATAGTGGTATTGAAAGTAGTATTTATGTAAAGGTAAAACCTTCAACCAAGAAATTTATCCCCGTAATTAAAGAAAGAAGAGAATCCTCAAGTCAACAGACGAAGGATTCGATTTGCCAGCCGATGAACCCACTCTTCGGACCGACACCAGCCAGACAGCACTTTAGCCAAACACCTCGGCCAAACTCTCCAGACGAACACCTCAGCCAAACACCTCCTGTAGTAGTACACAATAATGTATTACAACTAGGTACAGCTAATTACAGACAGAAGATAAGGGGAAGTTAGACTTTTACATAAACGGTGACGTCGCACCCAGAACAGCATTTAACAGAATAACTAAACTTGTTTTATGAATAATTAATAGATCTAGCTATTACAATGAAAAGATAGTTTCAGATTATCATAATAAGAAATACAACGCACCAGAGGCATGATACCATTGATGGTGGACGCTTGTGGCGCTAGATGCACCGAGCGTCTTCATCGTAAAACAATCTCAGGCCATGCATCATGGTCCCTATTTGACAAAACTAATATTGTAAACAGTGACTAAAAGAGATAGCTCTAGTAGTACAAGATATTAGCGAGTAACAAACAATAAAACTATATTTAGGATAGCTTTTACACAGAATTTAGTTCTAACAGAAAGATTACATAATTCCTACTTATTTAAAAGCGTGGGGAGAGTGTTTCTGAAGATAGAAATGTAGAAGAGGTTATCGCATACCTGTAACGGAGGCAGAAAAACGCTTCTGGACTACGGCAACCGTTGAAACCAACAACAGCAAGGCGATCACGCCGACACCGAAGAGTACCAGAAACTGTAAGAGAATGAAAACGATTATACTCGAATCACCACCAAAACGCACGCATGGGTGTGCTCTCACACGTGTTCAACTCACCGGTTTAATCTCAGAACTTCAGGAACCAGGAATAACGCTCGCAGCAACGCCGCCTTCGGGTTCTTCCTCAAATCCCAGAATCAGCAGCTTACAGAACAGAACAACAGACAGCCCACAGCACAGAACTTCTCAGGGACCTGCACGCCAGCACGCGCAGCCCGAAAAAGACACTTCCTCCTACCACTGACTTCCGACGACGCGAAGCACGTTCGAATCATATGCTCAAAACTATGAACCACAACACAACCACTTAACACATTTTAAATAAATTAAGTAAGTTAGCGAACTTGACTTAAACAATTAATGGGTAGCCTATTAATTGCTATTTTATAGAAAGAAAGGCTAAATATAAAACAATTACTTAATTATAAGTAAAAATTCAATACGTCAAAACAATGTAACGCAACACTTCCGAACGCACCATTTCTGCGTTTCGTTATACACACAGCAGCAAACCGTTCATGACAAATCCGACGTAACATTTTTACTAATATTAAGAACGTATAGTCGTAGAATAAAAGAAAGTCCATTTACTATCTTCTATAATGATTTTAGAACTCAAAACACAAAATAGTTTCTTTCTTTCTTTCTTTTTTATATTATGGCCTCCACCGAAGTTCCGGTGATTCTGCCAACGTCATGGTTTGAAGAGACACCAAGTTTCGATATTGGTCGGTATTTGTGAGCTAGCTGGAAGGGGAAGGAAAAAGACCAATGTTATTACACACAAAGGAAATACAAACACAACATATAGTTAGTATGGGGATGACAGTATTAGTATGAGTGGTTACAATTAGTAGTAGGATTATGGTGATTATTAACGATGAATGCACTAAAGTGGTGAACATATGTAAAATTTAAAGTTTAAGCGAATTTTTTGCCAAAAATTTTGCTAGAATGAAGTAATACCGAGTATGGACTAAGTTCAAAAGGAGAGGGATATTTAAGTTCTCAAAAGCTGGAGCTTGGGGTAAAACGTCACGAAGCTGGACCGTCAACCTCGGGCAATTAAATAAAATATGATGTATTGTTCCTTCGTCAAGGCCACATTCACAGAGGGAGTTGTCCTTGATGCGGAGCTTCGCGAGGTGAACGGGAGTGCAGGCATGACCCAAACGAAGACGAATTATGACAGAGGTGATCCATTTTTCAAGGTTGCGATGACGAGAGAACCATGGAATGTTTGGAATATTCGGTTGGATGTTGCCATACCAAACGCCTTTGTGTTGTCTTGATCTCTGCCACATGTTATTCCAACTACTGATCATTTTGGGATTCGCGGTAAGGCGGAGGTCTCTAGTAAAGTATTGTTTGTGGCAGTCAGAACCCATAGTTGCAGCTTGTTTGGCCCACAAATCTACTGTTTCGTTGCCCGTGATACCCGAGTGTCCTGGAATCCAGGCAATAACAACATTAATACCCTGAGAACTACATTTGAACAGAGTGTCTCTGATCTGTAAGGTAACGGGAAAGTTTTCCTTTGAATGGAGAGGTCGCTTGGATATATCCTGAAGGCAGCTCAAAGAGTCAGAGAGAATAAGACTTTTATCAAGCTTATGTGATGCAACAAACTGAGTGGCTTCTAGAATTGCTATGGATTCACCCGTAAAAATGGTCGATTGGGGTAAGCATTTGAAACTTAAAAGTAAATTAAATTTAGGAATCCAAACTGCTGCTCCAACGTTGGAACTGTCCGAAAATTTGGAGGCGTCTGTGAAGATTAAAGTCCAGTCAGACCATTTCTCGTTTATAATCTGGTTAAATATTCTGTCTGAGCCGGGAGAGTTTTTCGAAACACCTATATCTAGAAAAACTTTAGGCTGAAATATCAAGGCGTCATAATCTAATTCAAACATGGGGTTTTTAGAGAATTGGGCTATTGAATAGGGGAGATTTTGTAGATTATTAAAGCTTTTGACCAAAGGTGGTAGTTCTTTGTGAGACCAATAGGGAGAGATTGTGCAAGATTCAGATAGGGAATTAAGGGTATCGAGGAGAGGGTGAGAGAAAATTTGAGCAGATTTGTATAAAAATCTATCCGCTAGGAATTGTCTTCTTAATATCAAGGGGGGTTCTAAGCATTCCACCTGAAGAGCATTTATGGGCGACGACTTCATAGCACCTGTTATAATACGAAGACATTTGTATTGGATTTTGTCCAGTTTCGTCAAAGCTAATTTGTTACAGGGTTCCAACAAAAAGGCGCCATAATCAAAGTGGCTGCGGACCAAAGCATTGTATAAGAGTTTTTGATTGTATGGATGAGATCCCCATCGGACTCCCGACAAGGCTCTCATGACGTTGACACCCCTTTCTGCTTTTTCGATAACATTGTATAGGTGAGGGACACCAGTAAGCTTCGAATCCAAAGTGACGCCCAGAAATTTGGAATTAGGTTTAATCGGTATGGGATCATTATTTATGGATATGTCTAAAGGGGGGATACTTCTTTTTCTAGAAAACGCTACTGCAGTAGATTTGGATGCCGATAGTGTGAGGCCATGTTCATCCAGCCATATATTGAGGTAATATAGGGCAGAATTAAGTCTACTGGTGATGTCCTCGAAGGAGTCAGAGCGCGCAAACAGGGCAATGTCATCCGCGTATTGAAGAATGTTGCAGAAACAATTAACTGAATGGTCAAGGTCACATGTGTAGAGATTATATAAAATAGGGCTTAATACGGAGCCTTGAGGGAGACCTTTCCAGACTGAACGAGGAGGGAGAAAAGACCCTTGAGAACGAATGACTATAGACCTGTCCACAAGTAGGTTGCATATGAGGTTTGTTAACCTCATAGGAATGCTCAGCTTTTGCATCTTTTGCCTGAGGATCGGAAGTTGAACGTTGTCATATGCAGAAGTTATGTCCAGGAATACAGCCACTACATGCTCGTTGTTTGAGAAAGCCAGCCGGATTTGTGACACCAAAATGCTGAGACTGTCTAGGGTGCCCATGCCTCGCCTAAAACCAAACTGAGTAGTGGGGAGTAGGCCTTTGGATTCAAGGAACCATTCCAACCGGTTTTTTATCAAGTGTTCCATAATTTTGCATAGAATTGAGGAGAGTGCTATGGGTCTATAGCTTAAAGGGTCTGAGGGATTCTTTCCAGGTTTTAAAATAGGCACAATAATTTGGGTTTTCCAGGATGGAGGGACAGAGCCAGACAGAAAAATTTGATTTAAAATGGATAGGAAATAAGATTTAGTGTTAAGAGATGAATTTTTAATAAAGGAATAGGGGATGCCATCTATTCCAGGAGAGGAATCTTTGAGGCCGTCTAGAGCACATAATAATTCCTGGAGGGAGAAAGGTTCATCCAGGCGACATGGTGAAGGACTAGAAGGAGGGAAAGATGGGAGCTCTTCTAAAGATGGGGCAGAGAGGGGAGAAAGCCTATTGACAAAGTCTTCGAGCCAGGGGGTTGGGTCGTTGGATAAGGGGGAGAATGAGGAAGTAGATCTTCTGAAAGATTTAATTTTCTTCCATACGGCAGACACTGAGGATTTTGGCGAGAGCGACTCACAGAATGATTGCCATCCTAAGTGTTTTTTACGAGAAAGCATTCTTTTAGTCTGCGCTGAAGTTTTACAGACTTTCAGATAGTTGGACAGGGACGGATCATTATTAAATTCCCTCTCAGCCTTGTTCCTGGAGCGGACACTATTTGTGCAGTCTGAGTCCCACCAAGGAGGAGATGAAATTTTACTTAGGGCAGCATTTTTTAATGGAATTGAGTTATCAGCAGCAAAAATGATTGAATGGACAAACTCATCGTAGATTAAAGAGAAATTGGACTCTGAAGGATTAGGGAAAGAGGAAATGAGGGAGTCTAAAATCTTTGAGAATTCGGACCAGTCAGCTTTTTCAGTTTTATATTTAAGGAGAGGGGGAGGGGGAGGGATTTTGGAGACAGTTTGAGCAAGGGTTGTGATTATAGGGAAGTGGTCGCTACCATAGGTGTAAGGGAGAACTCTCCAAATTAAGGATGGGGCTAAAGAAGGGGAAGCCAGAGATAGGTCTACTGCACTAGGATTCTGGGAGGGGGGAGAGCGCCGTGTTGGAGTGCCATCATTTAAGATGCAAAGGTTTAAAGCATCAAGAAAGTCCAGAAAGATAGGGGACAATGAGTCATCATCATTTGAGCCCCACAGAGTGTTGTGGATGTTGAAGTCGCCTAAAATAATGAGAGGAGGGGGGATAGATAGAAGAATGGTTTGTAATTCTAGAATAATTTCAGCACGGGGGTGTGGAATATAAATGGAGACGAAAGAGATATCTAATGCTCTAATCGCAACAACATATAAAGAGGAGCTGTGGGTGGGAATTTGAATCTGTTTATAGATTATAGAACGAGAGACAAGGAGAGCACAGCCATCCCATCCAGCGTCTATTCTATCATCTCTAAAGCAAGAAAATTGAGGAACACGGAATTGAGACGTGGGTTTTAAGCACGTCTCAGAAATGGCGATAATTAAGGGTTTGAATTTATTTATTAGATATATTAGATCATGTTTCTTTTTGGTAATACTTCTAGCGTTCCACTGAAGGACCACTATATCCATTATTATTAGTAATTAATGAGGTTAGTAATTGTTGTAGTAGTAATATGACGTTGGGCGGTAGGGCATCACTGAATTTTGACACTATGTTAATAAGAGAGCATACGAGTAACTCAATTAAATTATCATTTGGAGTCAACAGTGGCGTTGACTCCTCCGGCGTATTATATGCACAGCCGTTGGGTTGAGAAGACTTGGGGGAAGAAATTATATTTTTGTGGGCCTGAATGTCGTAGGACTTTCCAAGATCTGGTCTTCTTTTGGGGGATGTAAACACTGTTTTCCTGTATGATTTTGTTGGGGAAGTTTGGGTTTGTTGGAGAGGTTGAGATTGATATGAGGATGGATGAGGGGGAGATTCAGGGGCGTAATATTGAATATACTCGGGGGGTTGACTAGCTGCAACTCGAGAATAACTTCTTTTTTCAAGTGGGACTTTTGAGGCTGCTTCGGAGTAGCTTACATTTGTGTTGGCCATAACCACTTTGATTTCTTTCTGCCTAATGTGTTCTGGACAAGTTGGATCCGTAGCCATGTGTGACTCTCCACAGAATATACAGCAAGGAGGGGAATTATTGTTACAGGAGTCTCCTGTATGCTCTTGGCCGCATTTGTAACAGCGAGCTCTAGACCTGCATTGGTTAGCAATGTGGCCAAACTTGCAACAATTTCGACATTGTATTGTAGGGAGGAGATATACGGACACAGGGAGGGAAGTATGGAAGCAATATACCCTATCTGGTAACACTTGTCCTCTAAAAGTAAGCACTACAGTGGTTGTGGGGTTCCAGGTATTGGTGCCATCAGGTTTTTTCTGTTTGTAATTTAGACGTCTAGCCATGACTACCTGACCACAGTCAGGTGGGGTGCTTATATGGTCCAATAACTCTTCCAGCTCCCAGTCTAGCGGTATATCTCGAACAACTCCCATTCGGCATATATGGAAACGAGGGATCATGGCATTGAATTTGTTGTCAGGAAGAGCAGGGTTATCGAGAAATTGATTTGCAAAATCGATATTGGAAAATTCAACAGATACCTTATTACGACCGACCATCTTTATTCCTCCAGATCTAATACCCTTAATGCTATTAACGTGAAGGAACTGCGCAAATTTAAGCAGCCTAATAGTAAGCCCTGCCGAGGGGTCCGGTTCAGCCCTCGTGACATAAACTAGGTATGGGCCTTCGTCTTCCTCAGTATATCTTAATTTAGCGTCAGGTTCAAAACCTGGTCTATGATAGACGGATTGAATAGATTCTGACGGGGGACATAATTTTTTCGGATCTTGCGATAGCGATGTTTCGGCGGGTCTTTTTTTCCGCGCAACATTTGTCCATCCACCCCCATCCGGGGGGTCATCATCCATGCCCGCTTCCATCGTAAAAGATGGAATCGGGCAGATAAAGTATTAAATGTTACTTACCGCAGATGTCTGTAAGATAAACACCACTAAATAAATAGGAATATAGGTAGAAAGGTAGGAAAATCCCTAAATTACCGAAATTATAATCGAAACACGTGTGTCAACCAACGCAATGACAGCAGAATCCACAAAATAGTTAACATCCCAAATAATTACAAAGAAATATCGCCACAGACAACAAACCTACCAGAAACTAAACGTCAACCTGTCACTTCTGTCAGATGTCAAACACAGCAAAACAAGACTATGTTTACCTTTTCCTTACAGACCAAAACATTCAATATTTCTAGATTCAAAGTGAAACTATTAGAAAACCGGGAATAGAAGGATTCGTGAAAATACGAAAAGTGGAATGAGATATAGTTCAGTGAACGTATACGGTCAAGGCAGCTTGAAATAATGTATTTTATAGGCTATCTCATGGTAAGCAACACTTGCATAAAATTAGGTGTTACAAAAGCACCCGTAGAAGGGCTCTAAAGCATAACATTACACCTAACCTTAAGGTAATGGAACATAGTGCTCAATACCAAGCAGTCAAAGCTTATAATAAATTGCCAAATGACATTAAAAATATAGAAAATTTAAAACTTTTTAAGGCAAAATTAAAGAACTATTTATTAAAAAAAAAAATATTATTGTGTAGACGATTATTTTAAATGAAATTATTTTGCATAAAAATGTGTATTTATGTAATTTTGACTTAATGTGTAAATGTATATTCAGACACAATGTAAAAATTGTTATTGAATTAAATAAATAAATAAATAAACTTAACAAAGTATGCTTCCCGTGGGAATCGAACCCACGACCCCCGGGTCAACAAGGCAAACGCCTTAACCACTGGACCACGGAGGCAGTTCAATTTCATGATGATCAGTTCAGTAGATAGGGCGTGGGGAGTAAAAAATAAACAAACTCACTTTCGCATTTATAATATTAGTTGGGATAGGAATAGTAGGGTTATGTTGCATCTGACCTCCGAATAACATTTCAGCTTTAAGTGCTTTTGTACCAAAAATTTATGAATAAAACATAAGTCTGCAGCGAACCCTAATTGTTTACTTAAGCTCTTTTGAATTAGTTTTGTAACTCTTAAGTAATAAATGATCAAGTTTAAACAATAGAGAGATACGTATAAAACTAAATACACAAAAAATAAAAGAAAATGGCTCCATGGCGCAGCGGTTAACACGCTAGCCTGCGACACGGGGGTCCCGGGTTCGATCCCAGGTCAGGTCAAGATGGGAAAAGATCTTTTTCATATTGGCCTGGGTCTTGGATGTTTATCTATATAAATATAGTATCGTTGAGTTAGTCTTCTGCGACACAAGTTCAAACTTACTGTGGGGCTAGCTCAATTTGTGTGATATGTCCCTATATATTTATTTAATATTTATATATAATTTTTTTTTCACTAGCTTATCAAAGATGACCTCCTACCTAACCCGTTTGGACAGCGTGGCGAGTGTAGGCCAAGTCACCTGACTGCTCTGGCTAAAATATGGCTCTAGTGGTCAAGAGAGGGTCGTTCTCCTGCAGTGGAGACTAAAAAAGATCTGATGATGATGGTGAAGATGATGATGATGATGATTGTATTAGGCATACAATCATCATCATCATCAATGCATATATAGGTTATAATTCATGGGAACGATGTCGCGGGAAAATTGCTTGTGGAGGAATAAAGGAATTCTCATACATTCGTCCCATTCACATATTAATGTAGAAATTTTAATGAACTCTACAACCAATACACTCTGTTTCGGGTAGTCGTGTTAAAATAGGTAAAACCATATGGTCCCAATGCTCACAGACTCACATAGACGGTGCCACTCGTTGCTACACATAACGTATGATGAGAATATAAAAGCATTATTTACAAAATATCACTTATTTAAAATGAGAATAATATAAATAAATAAATAAATAATAAATAAATAAATATATACGGACAAATCACACAGTAATATTTTAAAATTACACCCTAGTTTTAGTAAGTTTAGGCTACCGTAGATTACGGCCATCTAGTATCGAGTGGAAAGCAAGTTGATTTGGTCCAATATTTTTGTATGAGGTTGGTAGTCTATAACGTTAGTATTATATTGTCTTTGGTACAGCCTAACACCATTATGATGTTACAACTACAGGACGTCACAAAAAGTCTGTCCTCGGCGTCAAGTTTTCGTGATCAATCATAGCGAGGAGAAATAACCGATGGAATCGAATTCCGTAAAATCTAGCGGGGAACACCATATTTCCTTGCCATTTTTTTCTCCAGGGAAAGATGGATAAGGGCTGGTTGAGGTGTTGTTTGGTTTTTCTTGTGTAAGTGGTCAACACTGGTGTCAGTCTTTTCATGAAAAAATAGGTAAAGTCTAACAGAATTATAATGTGACAACCTTAGACTATATAAAATCTAGATAGACTTTATTAGCCTAAAAGCGTAGACAGAAATAGTGTCCAACCCAAAGCCTATCATTCACACTCATACCTAACAATTTGACGAATTTTGATGGCATTAATTGACAGAATGCGTGTCCTAACACAAAACTGTCACGCACACAAGCATTGAAAAAGTGGTCAGTTTTTAAATCATTGAAATAAAGGCATGGTGGTGTCTAGAAAGTATATAGTCAAAGTCACAATTAAATGACGTCACAAAAAATCTGTCCTCAGCGTCAAGTTTCTGTGATCAATCATAGCGAGGAGAAATAACCGACGGAATCAAATTTCGTAATATCTCGCAGGGAACACCATACTTCCTTGTCATTTTTTTCTCCAGGGAGAGATGGATATGGGTTGGATTGTAGTGTTGTTTGTTTTTAGCTTGTGTTTGTGGTCAAAACTGGTGTCACACTTTTCGTGAAAAAATAAGTAAAGCCTGTTGGCAATACCAACAGATTTTTTTATACTTTATTCTATCAACGCTTTTTTTCACTTCTCTCTAATTTGTGACTGCAATGCAGTGTACATTTTTGTTCTCATTAAAAGTAATTTTAAGTCACTTGTCATTTTTAACAACACGAAGAAGACAAATCGCCCAAGGTCCCTACAAAGCCTAACAGCATTATGATGTCACAACGACGTGACGTCTCAAAAAGTCTGTCCTCCGCGTCAAGTTTCTGTGATCAATCATCACGAGGAGAAATAACTTACGAAATCGTATTCTGTAAAATATCACAGGGCACCATATTTCCTTGTCATTTTTTTTCTCCAGGGAGAGATGGATAATGGTTGGATTGAGGTGTTGTTCGTTTTTAGCTTGTGTTAGTCACCAAAACTGGTGTCAGATTTTTTGCGAAAATTGGTAAAGCCTGTTGGCAATACCAACAGATTTTAATAATCTTTATTATAGCAATACTGTTTTTCACTTCTCTCTAATCTGTGACTGCAATCCAGTGTACATTTTTTGATCTCACTAAAAGTAATTTAAAGTCCTCTTGCCGTATTATTTACAACACGAAGAAGACAAATCGCCCAAGATCCCTATTCTATAAAACCTAACAGCATAATGATGTCACAACTACAGGATGGCACAAAAAGTCTGTCCTCAGCGTCAAGTTTCTGTGATCAATCATAGCGAGGAGAAATAACCGACGGAATCGAATCCCGTAAAATCTCGCAGGAACACCATATTTCCTTGGCATTTTGTTTCTCTTGGGCGAGATGGATATGGGTTGGATTTAGATATTGTTTGTTTTCACTTTGTGTAAGTACCCAACACTGGTGTAAGATTTTTCAGGCTGCCTAAATAAATCATTATCATCATCATCAACGGTGCGATGCCAGGTCATGACGACCAGACAATGTCACACCTCCTTTCGTGCCCTTCTTGTCCAACTAGCTGCACGAAGGAAGATCTTTTTACCGCCTCAGAAAGTGGAATTAGAGTTGCCACATACTGGAGGGACAAAATCTAATTGCCTTAAGCCATCGACACGAAAAGAAGAAGATCATCATCAACAGGTCTTTGTTAGTCTCCACTGCAGGAGCACGACCCTCTCTGGACTACTAAAGCTATAATAGCCAGAGCAGTCAGAGGATTTGGCCTACACTCTCCACGCTGGCCAGACGGGTTGGAGAGGATAATCGAAAATGTTTTTATATTTCGATGTTATATTAAAATATATAATATATAAGTACAGTTGGAGCACAACTCTGTTTGAGATTTTGTAGACACATCAAAGATATCTTGCCATAACCATGTGGTCTCAACGCCTTAATCGTATGATTTGTTCTCAGAGACTGGCATAGATGGCGCCACTCGAAACTACACAACATTGTATCTACCATATTATGAGAATGTAAAAACATGATTCACAAAATATATCTTATTAAAAATCAAAACAATATTTTAGGCATAATATTTTAAAATGACTCCGTATATTTAGTAAATTAAAGGCTAACGCAGATTACCGCCATCTAGTATCGAGTAGCAAGCAACTCTCCTGCGCCATACATTCGCCTGCTTTTCGCAACCTTAATTTGGTCCAATATTTTTGTATGAGGTGGGCAGTCTATTACGTTACGTTAGTATTATATTGTCTTTGCCATAACCTTCCTATTGGAACCCATATTTCATATCCAACCCAATTACATTGTCCCTCATTCAGATATGTATTTTAATTCGGTAAGTGGTGGCAATCCGGAAACTGTCCCTCCCGTTACTCCCACGGGAAATTCATCGCCACGCTTCGGGGCGGGAATTTTTCCCGTCGCGGTTCGAGGCCGAATAAATACTAATTCGAGTCCAAACTTTGCTCGTTACTAATTCTCTCGGAAATGAAATGTGTTTTTATATGAGACAAGATAATGGTAAACTTCTAGTATGGTGTGGTGAGGAATTTGAGTGGCTGGTGGATTTTATTTTTTATCTCATTTAAAAGTAGTAATATTTATTTATTTTTTACTTTTAAGTTAGTTTATTTATAATCCTAACTTCCTAACTACTAATATTATAAATGAGAAAATGAGTTTGTTTGTTACGCTTTCTAAATTTTATGATGATCGGTTCAGTAGACGGCATCTACTGAACCGATCATCATGAAATTTTGCATACACATAGGTTAAGGTACTGAGAAGGACATTTAGGCTATATATCACGCAGGCAAAGCCGCGGATAACTTCTAAATAAATAAAGAATACTAGAGACTTTGACGCCACTACGTGAATGATGGCTTTGGGATGACAAGTAATACACGCTGTGACAAAAAAAAATTAAATCATCAGTCAACATACAATTTTTCAATCAACTATTTTAAAAAATCAGTCTAAATTTTCGCGCAGGAATAACACACTTTCAAAATCACAGAACACAGAGGAACAATGCAAAATTATTTTTTTAATATTTGCTGTGATTTATACAATAACCCTAAAAGCGACATCTATCGTTGAGTAGCCAAAGCAAAAGAAGTTGGAGGCTAATGACGCTGATATTATAAAACATGATTTTTAACACATGTAAATCTTGTATTAAATAAATATAGACGTACCATTATCATAATTATAATTTAATGTCTGTAGCGGAAGAAAACCATAAATTTTTCAGTGCAGCGCCATCTCGTGTCGAATGGCTGAACTAACAAGTTACAGGGTAGTGTTATGTTCAGTCCTGAAAAATATGATATGGTTTGAAAAGATGGCGCAGTAAGCGCAAATTTTAAGCATACTTTCGTTCGTGCCTTTCGTATTCTGAATTAAAGTCTGAAAGCACCAAACTGTGTCTAATAATTTTAAAAATGACTTCGAATTTGGCAATATTGGGCATTGATAGATAATACATTTACATTTGAATAGTATTGATGAATCTATTTGGTTCAGGTGAAAAACACAAAGTAAAAAGTACAAATTTTCCGAGTGTATCATTAAATAAAAATTTGAGGAGCCCGATGGTCTAGTGGGTGTGAGCTCTATGAGCGCTTACGTATGTTAAGCAACCCCTGGTGTAGTCCCTACTTGGATGGGTGACCGCAAGTGGCATAAAAATATTTCGAGCTCCTCCGTGCTTCGCAAGGCACGTAAAGCCGTTGGTCCCGGCTGTCATCGTTGATGGCTGTCGTTAAGCTATGCCAGATGCCTTAAGGCAGCTTGAAAATCTGACACCAGTGTTGGCCACTTACACATACGAAAAACAAACAATAAAAATTTAACTTTATATTTTTTTATTTAGCCTGCTTTTGTGTCCCACTGCTGGGCAAAGGCCTCCCCTTCTTTAAATATGTTACTTTTAATAAGTAAATCGTAATAAAAAGGTACATTAAAAGTGTCAAAGACAATAATTTTAAAACTGATTTACATGACTTTTGTCCAGAATATTATTCTGCCAATAAATTATAGCCTACGTCACTCGGGGATTGGATTTAAGGATTTTATAACTACCACATCCAAAATCCAAAACAAGAAATTACCTAGCATCTACTATACTATATACTACCTACATTAATTCAATTATAAAATTAAGTAAATTATCTACTAAACTAATATTGATACACAATAAAATATTAATGTCTAACGCCTGTAGCATACAGCTGCGAATGCGGAACGGAAGCGTTCCGGAACGAAACTTTGGCGAAACCGCAAAACGCTGTTGTATGATTCCGTTTCGGTTTCGTTCCACTTGCGGTGTTAGACGCCCCAAATAAATTCATACTAGACAGCGTTCCGCTCTTTCACCAATGTCTCGTTCCGGAACGCTTCCGTTCTGCAATCGCAGCTGTGTGCTGCAGGCGTTAAGGTTTATAATCGAATCAGAAAAATACCTATATTCAATCACTGTGTAATTCATCGTCGTCATCAGGTCTTTGTTAGTCTCCACTGCAGGAGCACGACCCTCTCTGCGCTACCAGAGCCATATTATTGGCCAGAGCAGTCAGAGGATTTGGCCTACACTCTCCACGCTTGCCAGACGGGTTGGAAAGGTCTCTTTGATGGTTATAAGCTTTGTTTAGCGTGTGTTTCCTAAGTCACCTTCTACGACATCCGCGGGAAGACTTGGAGAGGTCTCCTTCTTTTCTGCCGGGAACCATACTCACAAGGCTAAGTTCTTGCAGCTGTAATGAAATTATGTTTTTATTTAATTTTCATTAATATACTCAAATATCTCCTAAATAACTTTTTCATAATTCATTCAAATATCCAATTACAAAAGTAAATTTAGCACAATGAAATATAAATTTGGAAAGTTTCCAATTGAATTTAGAAATTGGTTAGATCACTGTGAGAAATCCAATTAAATTGAAACTGTATAAAAGCAACGCTTTGCGGATTAACGCGGCCGAATTCAAGACAATGGTCACGAAAGGCTTTGTTTTATGGCGGAGGCAATTTAATTTGGTCGGGTAATTGGAGCTGCCACGGACAAAGAAGAGCTATGATGATTAAATAATAAGAATTTTCAACGATCGTTTTCTTATATAGTATATACAACATGTTATATAATTGACCCTTGATATTCCCTTTTTATCACTCGAAGTCTTCCCATGGATGTCGTAGAAGGCGACTTAGGAAACACAAGCTTAACGAAGCTTATAAACATCACAGAGACTTCACCAACCCGTCTGGCCTGCGTGGGGAGTGTAGGCCAAATCCTTTGACTGATCTGGTAGTACAGAGAGGGTCATGCCTCTGCAGTGGAGACTAAAAAAGACCAGATGATGATGATTCTCTTAAAGAGGTGACTCAGGCCTTTAAATATGAAGAACTTTTTCTATGGGACCAAAGCTATGGAACTCGATTTTGTTTTTGATTTTCCCTTACTAATTATAGCAGTAGCGAGCACTAGCACAATCTAGAGAATCTTGGAGGAGTGAAAGAGAGGCTTTTTCCCAACATTGGGACAGTCATGGCTATTAAAAAAAATTATGGCATCTGACCACCTTTGTGTGAAAATGTAGAATTTTTTTTTGTTCCCAGCATTGATCCCATTCATCATCATCACCATCATTTCGTGTAGGTGACGCGGTCAATCGACCATGCACACCCTGGTGTCATAGTTCTTCGGAACCGCTTCTCAGCCTCTCTGACGTGGTTCCTTTTACAACTACCAGATGGCAGCCGGGACCACCGGCTTAACGTGCCCATTACCCCATTGCGATCCCATTGGAAAAGTAGTGCATATGGACAGGCTGAGTTAACCCTATGTGGATATATGGAATCTTAACATTTTATCGTTGCCGAGCTCCGTAGCGTAGCGGTCAACACGCCGGCCTGCGACACGGATGGTCCCGGTTGCGATCTCCGGTCAGGTCGAGATGAAAAACGATCTTTTTCAGATTGGCCTGGGTCTTGGATGTTTATATATAATTATGTATTTGTTATAAAATAAAGTATCGTTGATTGAAGTGATTTGTCCGTATGTATTTATTATTTATTAATGCGATACGATTGATAGTACGCACCTGCGACTGGCCGCGATGCACGAACGAGTACCTTCGCTTTGGTTTAGACGGCAAGTAAGGGTACTGTATAGAGAAATATGATCGCATTTCCAGGGAAACTCCATAACACAAACATTACGAGCCGAGCACATCTGTGACAAACAAACTTACTATGAGAGGTTACTGTTTACTTAGAGACTTACTGCGATATTTTTTTTTTCAGAAAATAAGCCTTTGCAGGCACTTTTTTACGTCATATCATATTTAAAATTATCTTATTAGATAATATGTATTTATTAATTGTTCAAAAGCTACAGACTACTAGCGTTTTGGAACCGACTACTGCAGAGAAGAAACGCCGAAAGAAACTCTTATCAACAGTTTTGGTCGCCTACTCGCCTGAAGGGCTTTATATGATTACGAATATTTATTCTTTATTGTCTTTTATGAGGGAGATATAGCATAATCCCAACTATCCCAATCCCAACATTCCATCTTATATTAAAAATGTGATTGCGTATAGTATGCGTAAAAAAGTGGGTTTGTTTTGTTACCTCTTTACGCTTTACCTACGGGACCAATTTTATTGAAATTTTGGCATACACGTAGGTATAGGTACTGAAAAAGACATAGGGTACTTCCAATCCAAAAAGAAGGATCCTGAGGGATCCATACTAAAGCGGGCAAGCTATTACTCAATAATAAAGTTCAAATATTTTACCATCTAATGATTTATTATAGACATTCATTATGGCAACTAGATGTAAAATTGAACAATTAATTTTAATGAATACAGGCCACAATGAATTTAATCACTTTTTGAATAAAATATGTAAATGTAAGCTCCCTAATAATGCACAGATATATACAGAAATAGACAACACAAGGAAAAGCATTTTTAAAAGCTTTTGTTTTCTTTGTAATGTTTGTATGTTTCACTTAGACAAGATTAGATTTTAGAGTACTATCTGCTTGCTAAATTTCTTTGCATAATTACATTGAACACTTTGGGCGTGATTAGGTAACTAATATCGAAACATACAAACTCGCATTTACATATAATATTATAGGACGATTCACTTTTTCATTATTTGAGTATTTAAAGCCTTACACAGTACAGTAAAATCATCCATCCAGAAAAGAAAAAACGTAGAATGTACCAGCTGCTTCTCTTCCCGCGCAGATCGTAAAAGCCGATCAAGGGAATGGGCATCAGGAATCATGTCAATAGGCGATGCGGCTAGCAACCCATCACTATTTTAATTCCGTTCTCACCTGCAAGCCCACCAACATGCTAAATGTGGCCTTAAGGATTTACAGACCTGGACTCTGTCTACCCCGCAAGAGAAAAGATGTGATAGTATGTATGTATGTACAGTACTAATGTAACGAACATTGGAAGGTTAGTTGGTAGACAAACTTAAAATAGGTAAGTAGTGCTTTTACACAAATAGAGCAGCAAACTTTCCAAGCTCAAAAGGTTATTCTACCTGGAAATATATAATTTCACCGTTTATATATATTCTAAGGGGTATAGAATAGAATAGAACAGAATAGAATAGAATAGAATAGAATAAAAGTTTATTTGAAACAACTAAAACACACACAAACCATTACAGAACAACGAAACATACAACATACATAATCTACAAAAAAAATAGTATTTGGACGAGATAAGTAAATATTGTTTATTTACGTTTAGCGCCTAGAGACAACTGGTAAAACATATATATGCATCCATCAAAGCATAAATCATAAAAGGCAGTAAAAACATTATACTTTTATTTTCATAAATTACATGATGTCCATTAAAGTAGTAGTTCGGCGCTTAATAACGACTTGTTAACCAAAAATATTTAATTTAGCCGTTTAATAAAGCCACAAGGATGGGGCCACGAAATAGGGTGAGAAACACGTGAGAATACAAGCATTTAGTAGAGGTTAAATGTTATCTATTAAAACATTCGTAACTCCCTAGTTAAGAGTTTTAAATCGAAAATATTTAATTCGCCACTTAAATGAAGCCACAGAAGCGTGGCTACGAAACGGAGTGAGAATAATCCGGTTTTTAGGAAGATTAGGGTGGGATTTGAGGATTTATACCGCTCTTAGATTAAGGACATGTTATTTTGCAGGTCGTGCTCCTGCAGTGGAGACTAATAAAGACCTGATGATGATGATGATGATGATGATTTTGCAAAAATATATTGTTTTACTTTGTTATTTGTATAGGATGATAGCTACGGCTGTTTGGAGTAAAATAATACTTTGAATGTTTACAAATCAGTAAATAGATTTAAGTGGCTAAATACTATGACCTATCATCTGTTTTGTTGTTGTATAGGTACTCTTAGTTTTCAAACGTAAAAGCAAACTCCCTCCTGCATTTCCGTGGCCACTTCAATTACCCGACCAACTTAAATTGCCTCCATCATAAAACAAAGCATTGTTTTATTATGTTTTAATTTAATCGGATTTCTTACAGTGTTGTAACCAATTTGTTAATTCAATTAGAAACTTCTAAATATGGTTTTTCATTGGACGAAATTACTTAAGTAATAAGATATACTGCATGAATTACTAAATTATACAGTTTCTTTCTCATTTTAGTAACATTTTAATTTATTTACATAATTCAATTTATTAAAATGTAGTTTAGAGATTTTAATATTGGTCTTACAGGTTTTTTTTTATGTAGGGCAACGAAACGTCCCAAAATAATGAACACATGCTGTAAAAAAAAAAAACAGAATCCCCCACGCCTTAATGCCCCATACCGGTAACTCATGCGTGCTGTACGCATTGGATGTCGTATGTTTTAAGTTCGGTAAAACTATTCGATTTGGAAGAATAATGTGACAAACTTATCACTGTAAATTTTGTCCAAATGCGTAATTCATATTTGTGTACAGCGTTTGTAACATCTTAGATATACTTGAGATAAATAATAGATGCTGCTGGAAGTAAAATTTGATGTATTTAGAATAACACAAACGTAATGCACGGCGATGATGTGACAGTAAGTCATGAACGTAAACTGATTCATTTTACTTAGTTACACAAAATACGCAATACGCCAAACTGCTGAGAATGATATACGTGCGGTTAAACCGTACAGCGTACATACTCGTACATCGTGAGTGATGCCAGTAATTTTACATTTGCAGTTGATGTCACGCGTTTTGTTATTAAGTTCTTATTATAATGGCCACGCTAATTGTAGTTATTTATCATAATAGAGTCGTATTTGATCCGTATTTACACAGACCTAACAGTCCTACATACAGCGCGAATGATGCCAGTAATTTTTCATTCACAGCGGTATGTCACTCGTTCTGTAATTAGTCTCTTGTTATTGATGGGCACGCTAGTCGTGTGGTTACCGGCAGAGTAGAATAGGACCACTCCTAGTCTTCCCGTAGATATCGTAGAAGGTGACTTAGGAAACACAAGCTAAAGAAAGCTTTTACACTCGCGGCCGTATGTCACGCGTTCTATAATTAGTCTCTTGTTATTGATGGGCACTCTAGCCGTGTGGTTACCGGCAGAGTAGAATCGGACCACTTCAAGTCTTCCCGTGGATATCATACAAAGCGACTTAGGAAACACAAGCTAAAGAAAGCTTTTACACTCGCGGCCGTATGTCACGCGTTCTGTAATTAGTCTCTTGTTATTGATGGGCACGCTGGCCGTGTGGTTACCGGCAATGTAGAATAGGACCACTCCTAGTCTTCCCGTAGATATCGTAGAAGGTGACTTAGGAAACACAAGCTAAAGAAAGCTTTTACACTCGCGGCCGTATGTCACGCGTTCTATAATTAGTCTCTTGTTATTGATGGGCACTCTAGCCGTGTGGTTACCGGCAGAGTAGAATAGGACCACTTCAAGTCTTCCCGTGGATGTCGTAGAGGGCGACTTAGGAAACACAAGCTAAACAAAGCTTGTAACCATCAAACATGGTTATGTTTGATGGTATGTGTCTGGCTAGCGTGGAGAGTGTAGGTATCCTTTTTTTTTTTTTTTTTTAATAATAATAAAAATATTTATTGTCTTGTTTTACAATTTACACAATATAATAGCAAAGCAACAGTTCACAGCAATCCCGGCCTCAATCTGTGAAAGGTGCCATCATTCCGCAGCCCACCATCGAACTAGGATCCTCTGACTGCTCTCGCTAATACTTATATATTGCTCTGATAGTACAGGATAGCTAATATATGGCTCTGGTAGTGCAGAGAGGGTCGTGCTCCTGCAGTGGAGACTGGAAGGACCTGATGATGATGATGATGATAGTACAGGAAGGGTCGTACTTCTGAAGTGGAGACTAGAAAAGACCTGATGGAGATCAATAAATATACAGATAAATAAATATACAGACAAACCACACAGATTGAGTTAGTCCCAAAGTAAGTTCGAAACTTGTGTTATGGGATACTAACTCAACGATGCTATATTTTATTACAAATACATTATAGATAAACATCCAAGACCCAGATCAATCTGAAAAAGATCATTTTCCATCTTGACCTGACCGGGGATCGAACCCGGGACCATCCGTGTCGCAGGCCGGCGTGTTGACCGCTGCGCCACGTCAATGTGACGGAATACGCTGTGTGTACCATAATATAGTCGTATTTGGCTCCATATTTGCATTATTTACATATTTTTAAAGAAAATAGAGGCAGTTAGACGAACAAATGCGAAATTTGTATTTACGTACCGCGGACTCTCATGCCACGAGTGACACAAGTAAATTACATTCGTAGTTGTATACTAGGCGTTGTGTAATTTGTCACTGGTAATTAATGCGCATAGATAACGCACTGTGTGTGTTATCTACTATGACTCCATTGTTTTGAACTAATACATAGACAAATACCGACTTATTATTAAACAAGGACTAACTTCAGTACCTTAAACCGAATTAAACAAATTTAATAAAGAAAGAAAGCGCGCACTAGCACAATCTAGAGAATCTTGGAGGAGTGAAAGAGAGGCCTTTGCCCAACATTGGGACACTCATGGCTATTAAAAAAAAACTTCAGTACCTGGTTTAAACCACTATTAGACCTAAATAAGTCAACATTTATGACTGACAAACACAAGACAAAAAAGAATTAGTCCCAGTCTTCCAGACCGTTATAGCTTTAGATATAGACTCTTTATCAGCCATAGCATCTATGCATTCAAAATAAATAATTTATTAAGTTATCTTAAATGTGTCATAACACCCATGTTACGTATAGGCTTTATAAAAATACCTGGGATACGACAATTAAAATTATATGAGGGATATAAATTTTATCTTCCTTCATATTAACTCTTTTGAAATACTTCTGACAGCTTTTTTAATCATACCGAATATAAAAACCTCACCATAATAGTTTCAATATGTTTATCTTAAAATATGGACCAGTATACAAAATATTGTCTGTATGCAAAGGTTTACAAAGTGATCTTATAAAGGTTCTTTATTATATCTTTTAAGGTTATTCTTAAGGGGGCTCCTTGGCCATTTGGACTAAGTTTAACCTCTATAAAAATGGTCAAACAAAAAGTACAATACCCAAAAAAACATATATTGTAGAATGGTTTTTAATCTTTACTTGCTGCGGAGGACCTTTTTAGAAAGTTCATAGTTTTTTAGAAAAAAAAAAGTACCGCGTACATCGATTTTTATTGCAAATATTCATTAACTACGTAACTTTTTGTCTTAGTCACGCAATTTTTATGTTCAATACAATACCAATCAACCTACAAACTCTCCCGAGAAATTGCATTCGACCGCTGACTTTCTGACGGGGAACTAAGGTTCAAAACTCGGCCCATATCCTGAAGGTCATTAGCGCATGTACGAGCCTTAATATACATATATAACGAATAGAAAATCTAAACCATATCGATTCTGTCTCAAAATACATATAGGTATATTCCTATATACCTCGTGGTGTGACACTTTCGTAGTAATAATAAATAAGGTTTAAACTTTTTACAACTCAAAAGTAACATAGATGAAGGCTACTACATAACAAGGACGATAAAATTGAGTCTGACCCTACATCACCGTATCGTTGTAAAAGTTAAACTAGATTAAGAGGTTTATTTAGGTTGTAAACTGTACATTGTGACATCTCTAAACAGTCCCCCGTCCCCCCTTAATATTTAACACGGCTCAGTAACATGTGTATAGGATACTACCAAATAAGAAGAATGAAACTGAGAAAACGGTTGTACATATTAATACTAGAGTAAGGTTCATATATGTAACATAGATGGAGGATACCACCTAACAAGGGTAGTCGAATAGAGAGAACAGCTGTACAATATATTATTTTTCATCTCACCTACCCTTAAACAGTGTCATTAAATGCAAGTAAAGTGGGCTGGACGGTCGCTATTACGACCGCGGGCTATAAGATTTCATACAAATTTCATAAAGCCCGAGAGCGCATAAAGTATTTTTTTAAATTTAATAGGGCACTATACCATGCACAAACGTCAAATCTTCTACATCCAAAAAGTTTTCTAGTTGAATATTCAAATTTGGAATTGCCAGTGAACCCGATGAAAAAAACATTTGAACTATTCTGCGAGATTTTTGTCCTTAATTCAAATTTGGAATTGTTAATGGCCGTGCGTGGCTGGCTGTTTGTATTCATCGATCTTTGACTTCCACTTTCTGGATAAAACATTTTTGTTATCTGTGTAGTGTAATCCTCGGATGCATTTTCTGTTTACTGTTTGCCGCTATTTATTTTTAGGCATAATATTTATAAGTAATCGTAATTTTCATTAATTTGCATGAAATACATTCCCTATGATAAATGAATACAAGGTCAATAATGTTGATGTTGATATAGATAATATAATCAGCCAGCTTGCAGACGCATAAATATTAATTTTCAAGGTAAACTATATAGAATATTCATACTATACAATTTCAACCAATATAATATGAAAAATATTTTTTTTTATTCTACTATTTACTCGGTGAGATGAAAAATATTGTGTGTATCACGGCCGGTATTAGACATTACAAACTCGGACTACTAAAAGCACTCGGCTTCGCCTCGTGCTTGTTAGTAGTCGCTCGTTTGACGTAATGCCTTCTATCCCGCCCACATCCCGCCCTTGCTACACAATGTACTATTACAACACGCGGCGTGTAAGTTGAACTAAGTGTGAGCGAGACACACCTATATTAATCAGTGGCAATGTATTGCGGTGTCCTACTCACACTTAGGTCAACTTATTTGCCGGGCACTAGGTTTAAACTTTTTATAAGTCATGTGTGGGGCCCTAACAAAGATAATCGAATTGATGGAGGGCAGTACAGTATGTTGTATTAAAATGTAGGGTTTAAACTTTAAAATCCCTAAGTAAGGGTAATCTAATCGAAAAAGCGGCCTTACAGTATCGTATCTTTGTAAAAGTTTAACTAGATTAAGATGTTTATTTAGGTTGTAAACTGTACATTGTGACGTCCCTCGCTTGATATTCAACACGGCTCGGTTCACGCGATACTCAGAAGACAGAGGGAAATTAAAATGCTTATTTTTTGAGAACTCCCTTGTGTTTTTGTAATCCGGTCGTGTATGAAGCTTATTATAGGAGAAGCTGTGTATTTGTTTAATTTAACTGACTCTCAAAAATGGAGCAAGTTGATTTATTTGTTTACGTTATATTGTCAGTATTGTGCGGTTTCATAAGCAAGTCTATTAAGATATTAGGGAAAACACCGTTATCCTTAAAATCTTCATAATAGCAATATCAAAATATACAAATTTTTCTATAGGTTCCTTTCCTAGGGTTCAATTTCATTTGGGATATTCTAAAAAAGGTTCGATACATTCATCCTATCCTTTGATTGCTCTGGCTAATATATGGCTCTGGAAGTACAGAGAGGATCGTGTTCCTGCAGTGGAGACTAGAAAGACCCGATGATAATGATATTCATACCAATTGCCGGCCGATTTTGTTGATAGATCATTAAATATTTCTTTGATAAAACCAAAATATCCTAAAACTTTGCTGTTTGAAACTATGAACATAATAATATGTAGCTCATCATCATTTGTTTACGGAATCCTTTGTAGAGTCAACGCTGACAAGCAGCCGATTGTGACAGGCCGGAGAAATACGTGGGTTTAGTAAAGTTTGTTTACAAAGTTAATGAGCTAACATAGTTAATATTTCCTTGAAAACAAGGCCAAAATATTCTGAAACTTTGATGACTAAAACTACTAATTTAATTTGCAGCGCACTGTCATTTGAATACGGGTTTCTTGACAAAATGAACGCTGACATTTGTAGCGCACTATCATTTAAATGTTGAATCCTTTGCAAAGTCAACGCTGACAAATAGCCGTCAAAAACAGACGATTGTAGCACGCCGGAGAAATACGTGAGCGGTTTGCTAACACAGAAATTTGCATTTTGTTCACAAAATTAAGTAGCAAGCATAGTAAATATTTCCTTGAAAACAAGGCCAAAATATCCTGAAACTTTGATGACTAAAACAACGTACTTAATTAATGTACAGCTCACTGTCACTTCAATGTAGAATCCTTTGGCATCAAGAGCAATAAAAAACCTTCAACTGAAGTAGCAGTCTAGAAAAACACGTGAGCGGTTTCCTAACACTGAAATTTGCATTTTGTTCACAAAATTAAGTAGCTAACTCAGTAAATATTTCTTTAAAAACAAGAACAAAATATCCTGAAACTTTGATGTCTAAAACAACGTTCTTAATTTATGTACAGCTCACTGTCACTTCAATGTGGAATCCTTTGGCATCAAGAGCAATAAAAAAACCTTCAACTGAAGCAGCAGTCTGGAGAAACACGTGAGCGGTTTGCTAACACTGAAGTTTGCATTATATTTACTAGAATTATAAATCATCCCTTGAAAACAAAACCAAAATATCCTAAAACTCTTTTGACTAAGATTACGAACTAAGTTTGTAACGCACTGTTGAATTTGGGATCCTTTGCAAAATCAACGCTGACAAGAAACCGTCAACAGCCACTAATAGGCTATTTTCCTGGGTCAAAATAGTAATAATAAAATTACACCGTCAGTTAGACAATCAAAAAATATTGGACACATATTTTTTATTTCGTTAATCAAACAATAAATGTCAAAGATAAAGCGTGTCAAAGTTCATGAGTGGGGGCTTGTGACATCACAGGCCACTAAAAAGTGTACTGGCTAGTGACGTCACACACAATTTTAACGGGCTATATCTTTGTCGCTTTTTGTTTGATTGACAAAAGAAAAAACACGTGTCAAATGTTTTTTGATAATCTAACTAACTGACTAATCATATTTTTTTAGGAAAATAGCTCATTGTGTAAGGCCAGAGGTATACGTGAGAAGTTTACATTATATTGAAATTAGCAATTTGTTTACAAGATATTGTAGTAAGTTTAGTAAATATTTCCTTGAAAACAAGATCTAATATCATGAAAATGCTGACTAAAACTATGAGCTTAATTTGTAGCGTCATTTGAATGTGTCTTGATTGAATCGTCAATGATTGAATCATTCGCAAAGTAAAGACTGACAAATAGCCGTCAGAAGTAGTCAATTTTAGCCGACAGTAGAAATACATAGGTAAGCGATTTTCTGACACTGAAATTTCCATTTTATTCATTAATCTTGTGATTTTGTTGGTAGCTGAGTAAATATTACCATGAAAACAAGACCACTTATATCCTGAAACTTTTGACTCTGATACAGTAGTTTAATAAGTAGCTCATTATCATTTGTTTTAACAAAAAATCCTTTTGTAAGTCAATGCTGTCAAACAGCCGTCAAAAATAGACGTAGCTGACCGGAGAATTACGTAAGATATTTGCTAACCTCAGAATATTACTATTCTGAGTTGCTAACACTAAAATTTGCATTTTATTCACTAATTTTTTTAGATCGCTGAGTAAATATTATCACGAAAACAAGACCAATATATCCTATAACCTTAAACTCTGATACTTTATTCTAAATAAGTACCTCATTATTATTTCTTCAAAGAATCCTTAGTTAAGTCAACGTTGACAAGCCGTCAACAGCCGGCGATTGTAGCAGACCGGAGAAATACGTGAGCGGTTCGCTAACACTGAAATTTGCATTTTATTTACAAAGTAGACCTAGCTATTATCCGCGGCTTTGCCCGCTAGATATATAGTCTATGTCCTTTTCAGTACACTTACTTATGTGGTAAAAATTAACAAGGATTAATTAACAAGGATAGAAAGTCAAGGGGTGCAGTTGGGGTCTACCTTGGACGATTTTGCAAATAGATTTTGGTGGACTTCATAATATGAAATTGGTGTAGTTTGGTAATTTGTGAAATAGTTACAGTGTACGGTTATATGGACTCGTATAGACTTGTCACCATAACCTCCCGACCACGAGGCATCAAAGAACATACGCCTTCTTTCACATGCTTCTTGTTACAACTTTACCGTACAACACCGATACTTAGTATCTCAATTTACTGGACATTGGCAGAATCACTGAAGTCTCGGTGGAAGTCATTTTATAAAACAGAAGAAGGAATCATGCAGCAATGTTTCAGAAGGTTTGATTTCTCACCCCCTTGTTCATAAAAATTAACAAATGCTTATTAAACCTATATTAGTTATCTTTATCCCACTCTGTAATGTTTTGACATTGAAAGAGCGAGACAAAACATATTTTAACTCAAATTAACGTTTGTTAATTTTGTAATTTTTTTTAATTATTTGTCTGTACTTAGTTTTAATACCGACTACCAATACCACACCAATTGGTTATTGGCTTGCTATTTGGTTTTTTGGATAAACAAACATCATGTCTATGTTTCGAGCTGAAATTAGAGCACTTTCCTAATGGATTAGATGTAAACAGTCGGCCGAAGTTAGGAGAATATGAGCAGGTGCGGTAACTCAGAAATCTTGTGTCCATCCATCCATCCATCCATCAGTTCTTTTTAGTCTCCACTGCAGGAGCACGACCCTCTCTGTACTACCACAGTAATATATTAGCCAGAGTAGTCAGAGGATTTAGCCTACACTCTCCACGATGGCCAGACGGGTTGAAGAGGCCTTTTTCATGTTTGTAAGCTTTATTTAGCTTGTGTTTCCTAAGTCTTGGAGTGGTCCTATTCTCCTCTGCCGGGAACCACACGGCAGACATCTTGTGTCCGTTTGGTTCTACTCTTCAGACCTTGACACATCTTCCGTCTGCCCTGCGTGTCCCTACCACCTGCACACACAAGGACCAATACTACTGATGACGCTGTGTCAGTGGCAAAGGTCTGGTCAACACAAGTATAATCCGCCCGAGTCGACACGCTAAGAAGAAGCCAAGCTTGTAAGACGCTGGATTCTGCAGCAACTCGGCTGATGACTCAACCGACAATATGCTCAGATATGTAAATGCGATGTAACTCTGTCTGTATATCTGTATGTTGTCTCTTTTATCATCTTTATTATTACAACCGTAAGAAACCCACTGCTGGACATAGGCTTCCCTCAAGGTAATTAATACAGTTTTGCTATACTCACCACGCTTGGCAAACGTCTTGGTAAGCGCAGTCTGTTAAGCTCAGCTCGATTTCGACGCTGCAACCCCTCAAAACCGTTTTGGAAACGAGGGAGTGAGAATGAGGAAATGTGATAAAGGTATTTGGAATGCTACTTGCTCGGATGGATTGGGAATAAGAAAGTGGAAGATCGGCAGACCAGGTACCTGATACCATCTTGCAACCACCGGACATGCAGTTAAGGATGACACAACTGATTGTATATATGTTTGTTCCCTCTGTATGCCATTGTTATATTTTATTTTTTTCATATTTTTCCCGCAACATAAATTCTTGTAAAAAATGTAATATAAAAAATGACTAGGGTCGAACCATTAAGAAACTTCTCAAGGTAATAGTCGGGCGTATGTTGTGGAGCCAAAGTTTCTAAAGCTGAGCTTTTGAATATTTATAGTACTCGTACAGATAAAGTGTATGCCAGTTTTATTACAAAATAAAAATTGTACAGATGATACAGAAATTTTATTTATAAATAGAAAAATTCTTAAAAAATGGTTGCCCTTTTTATAAAGTATTTAACAATCAATGAGGCATAGACGATTTTGTTACATTTACGAGTTCCTATAGTCAACTTTAAAATTGTTATCACACCTGCATAACGAGCCTTGAACTTTGACATCGAGAAGTTATACTTATCTTGAATTATTTGAATACAAAGAAACATTCCTACAGACACTGGTACAAGATAAGTTTCTGAAATGTTGTAACATGCCTTTTATTTAAATAAATATAACCTCAATTGCCTTTGCAAATGAAATATAGCACTGACTCACGTTTAAGGATTCTAACGATACCCTATTATGACATTGAGGCAATAATAGGTTAAGAGAGAATGACGAATCTTGCATACAAACATACAATATTTGAATTCAAACTGAACTTTAAAAACAGCTCTTAGCAGTCCGGTAAAAATTCTGGATAAAAACACGATATGCGACAGAAAAAATACCTCCCTCCGCCTAATAGGTATGTTCAAATAGGTATGTCGTAGATTGTAAGTTGACGTCATTTGGAGAAAATACGCTGTGCAGTATGTTGCCGCTTATTCTGCACTCCGCCTTGGAAGTGGTGTAAACTTAGCCGTAACTATATTATTGAAGTCAACAGTAATATATTTTTGTAAACTAATTGTAATTATGAAAAAAATTGACGTTCACTAAATGATATTGAAATATCTTACGATGAATAAAATAGTCGACTTTGAATAAATAAAAAAAAAAATCTTGTAACTATTTTTTCTTCTATGTAATCGTTATTTTGTGACCGCCAGCTTTATGTTAGGAGATAACCGTAAAATATAGCAGAGTCAAAATTTAAATTGTTCCCTTTATGCTAGTGCGAAAATTAAAGGCATTTTTGCTAAGAATTCGGCATGAATTCTAAATTTTATATTATACTAGCTATGGCTCGCGACATCGCGCGCATGGATTATGATTTTATCACGCAGTTTAGGATAAAGTGCGATCGAAGTCACAGAAAAATTAAACTAATTCCTGTAGATTAGAGGTAAAGAAGCTTCATAAATAACGTAGGTAATAGTGTTTGCAACTAAAAATACTAAATAGAGAACCTCATTGTTTCATTTGCAAGATCTTATGATCAATCCTTCTACTCCGACCGGACCAACTATACATGGCGAAATTTTGATCGTTCTAGACCCTTAAAGGGGTGATTCAGCCCGTCGATATGAACCATTTTTCCTATGGGACCAATGCTGAAAACTCAAATTTTATTTTGACATTTTCATACAAAAGTGTTCAGCCGCCCGGGCAATTTGTATAGGAATGTCGAAATTTTTTTCGACTTTACAGCATTTGTACCACAGGAAAAGTTGTTTATATTGACGGGCTGAATCACTCCTTTAATGGTCCGGAACGACCAAAATTTCGCCATGTATAGTCAATTTGCGCTCTCCATGGCGCAGTTGTTAATACGCTATCCCGCTAGTCGAGAGACTCAAGGTTAAATTCCCAAGTAGGGAATACATACTTTTACTTTACATTCTTTGGTATTTGTCTACAGTTTGGGAGCTTCCTAAGGTGAGTTGACGGCAGACTGCGACACTTACCTCTGACAAAAAAGTCGAAAAATGGTGTTCTCAACCTCACAATATTTTGTAAAGACCTATTAACAATACCCAACACGATGGGTTTGTATAGAAAAAAAATATTACTCCCTCTTTACTTGTATGGAAGCTACGTCAAAAAAATTTTTTTTCAACATTTTTTCTTCCCCTTTTTTTCGCATGATTACTGTACACACCCACACCAAATCACATCGTTCTAGTACTTATAGTCTCCGAGTAAAACCACAGACAGACGGACAGATAGACATGGCGAAACTATAAGGGTCCTTAGTTTACTACGGAACCCTAAAAAAGAACCCTTTAAAAAGAAGCCGCAAAATATGAATGTTAAATATGTCGCTCGTTTAATTCACAGCTCTAGTATTTGCGTTGGCAAATCCTCGAATATTACGTTCAAGTCTGGCTGTGATCTAACATATCTTCTTATCTTACAATCTTTTTCAGTATAATATTTTACAGGTATGTATTTTATATAGTATTTACATTCACAATGCTATTCTGATATCAACGGGTCACATCTATCTGGCAGAATCTTAACGTTTCGATTTCTATATAGCATGGCCGACATGGTAGAAATTTGGAATTATGGCAAAACTATGGTTTTAATTTCAGATAAGATATATTTCGTGCGTTCGCCTTATTGACCCGGAGGTCGTGGGTTCGATTCCCACGGGAAGCATACTTTGTTAAGTTGTTTCCAGTTTGGTTAGGACATTGCAGGCATGAATCACCTGATTGTCTGATAAGAAAGATGATTCCGTGCTTCGGAAGGCACGTTAAGCCGGTGGTCCCGGCTGCCATCTGGTAGTCGTTAAAGGAACCACGTCAGAGGCCGAGAGGCGGTTCCGCAGAACTCTGACACTAGGGTGTGCATGGTCGACTGACCGTGTCACCTACACGAAATGATGATGATCATCATCATCAGGTCTTTCTAGTCTCCACTGCAGGAGCACGACCCTCTCTGTACTACCAGAGCAATATACTAGCCTGAGTAGTCAGAGGATTTGGCCTACACTCTCCACGCTGGTCAGACGGGTTGGAGAGTTCTCTTTGATGTTAATAAGCTTTGTTTAGCTTGTGTTTCCTTAGTCGCCTTTTACGACATCCACGGGATGACTTGGAGTGGTCCTATTCTACTCCGCCGGGAATCACACGGATATGATGGATACCAAGTTGTTATGCAATCATTAGTGCCATCTATATGCAACCATACATTCATACATATTATCACGTCTTTATCCTTTACGGAGTAGACAAAACCCAAGGTCATAAAAACCAAAGGTGACGTTTAGCATGTTACTGGGCGTAAAGGTTGAAGCTACTAAGTGCTAGCCGCATCGCATAAGGTGATTCCTTGGATTTCCGTCCAATACCTTGACCGGCTTTTACGGTCAGTGCGGGAAGAACCAGCAGCTGGCATATTCTATGATTTTCCTTTTCTCCTCTCCCAGCATTGAAGTTGAGGAGGCGAGGAGCCCGATGGTCCAGTGGGTGTGAGCTCTGTGAGCGCTTACGTATGTTAAGCAACCCCTGGTGCAGTCCCTACTTGGATGGGTGACCGCAAGTGGCATAAAAATATCTCGAGCTCCTCCGTGCTTCGGAAGGCACGTTAAGCCGTTGGTCCCGGCTGTCATCGTTGATGGCAGTCGTTAAGCTATGTCAGATGCCTTAAGGCAGCTTGAAAAATCTGACACCAGTGTTGGCCACTTACACATACGTAAAACAAACAAAAAGCATTGAAGTAGCCGTCGGAACAAATCGTACGAATTACAGATTGGGACCACATGACACTAGTTACTTAATCAAAACCCTATGAATATTAGTTGTAAACAGTTAGTTGGTATTGTCTGAGAAAGCTCGTTTCTAAACCAACGAGGTAGTTTAGTAACTTATGCTGGAGTAAACTTTGAGCGGCGACGCTTCACGACTCAATAATAGTTTCGAGAGTAATATATAAACTTTAAGTCATTTCTAACTGGGCAGATAAGGCCAGAGGACTTAAGACTAATTCCAAATTAGTTTGAATAACAGGAGGTGACGATGAACAGACGTACTAACATACCCACATACATACGTGTTCTAAACATTAGCCTCCTAGGTGGTTAAAAAAACGTAAATATACATAATATTTACGATTTTTTTTACTTAGGATTGCGTTAGAATTATAAATAAATGTATACAGATAAATTACACAGATCGAGTTAGCTCCAAAATAATCGATACCTTATTCACACATAGATAAACATCTAAGATCCAGGTCAATCTGTAAGACATCATTTTCGATTTTAAACGCTTGATCATACCGGGGATTGAACGCGGGACCTCCAGTGGCCCAACCTGGCATGATGAGCACTAGGCTACAGAAGTCGATAGTAAATTCCAAACGTATGATATTTGGTTGTTCCCAACTCAAAAATCTACATCTTGAAATCATAAGTATCTCATAATAGATTTACATCAGCGAAACTGCCAAATGGGGTTTCTCCAGCAATACTGAACGCGACTGCGGTGCTGTCCAGTCTATGGATCACCTTTAGGTGTGCCAAGAAAACCAAACTTCTTGCACTATGCAGGATCTCAATGAGGCAAACGAACGGGCAATCATACAGGCAAAGCGCTGGTTAAAACATATTTAATATGTACAAATATTGCCATTCTACGACTCGATAGAAGAAGAAGTGGTTCTCTTTCTCCGCGGACGGCGGGGGTGGGCGCGGGGGTTTCGGAGAAGAGCGCGCGCGAGACAGGCCGGGAGTTGGGGCGGGGCGACGCCGGCGTGGTTTCTACAGGGAGATCGAGGACTTGGGCCATGGAAGGATCTTACTCACCAGACCCAACAATTGGTTATATTCGAAATGTTCACTTGAACGCCTATATAAGTGTACTTAAGCTGGGTATTACGTTGATAACTACCTAGATGACAACCCAGCGAGAGTCTAGCCAACATATTGCAGTTGGCCCTAGTCTACTTAGTATACCAAGCTTGCTCAGAACAGTTACACATAGTAGCCACTTACATTGACGTTGTTGAACTTGGTCTTGTGGTTCTCTTTGCCCAGTCTCTCTGCCCAGTCTATGGATCACCTTTTGGTGTGCCCAGGAAACCAAACAATAACATACAAATATTGCCATTCTACGACTCGATAGAAGAAGAAGCGAAAGTGCCACCCGTGGTTTTATTCTTGAACTTTATTCTTGGGTTCAAGAATAAAATTAGGGGTGGCACTAGTTACATAGATTGAAAAAATCTACGTTAGTAATTAAAGATGTTAGTAAATTACTTGCAGTATTTTTAGTTGTACTTTATAACTATCATAATTTCAATTTAAATAATTTTGTTGCAAAAATTGTAAGCACAATTAAGACAATTAATAAGTGTTCAAAGAAACCTTTATTAATGGGGCACCCTAGGCACAGTAGCAACATGATTCCAAAAATACTTCAGGTTATTTACTAAAGCTTATATGATTTACATTCTTGAATTTCTATCTATTTGTAAAGTATTAGGACTAAAATGATTGGCGTCGCTACTGTGCCTAGGGTGCGGCCTTAAATAAACGATTGAATCTTGAATCTACTGACTACAGCTAAAAGTGTCTGTTTATGGCGGTAATGAGTTGTGGAACAAATCACACAGTTTGAGCCAGGGGTTGAAAACGGTAAAGGTATAAGGGTATGGTACCGATATAAAATTACGATACACCTAAGATTTAAAGGTAGAACCAAATCGGTTGACAATTACGGTTGTGATACAGCTAAATATAAATAATGGTATTTATACATTTGCGATATCGTTATGTATCGATACCTTTATAATTACTGGTACCTTAACTGAAATATTTTCAGTACCGAAAAAATGATGCGACGAAGAACATTGAGGCAAATCCTCGGCGGTAAAATTCAATGAAAACCTTTATTTCATAATACCAATATCGAAAAAAATAACGATACCGCAATATTACAGTACCAAAATCGTACAGGTACCGTTTCTTTATGGTATGGTTATTTGAAGGTACCATTATTCTAAGGTATCGAAATATAAAGGTAAGACGTCATACCGCTTACCGATTTAACCGTATGTTTTTCGGTTATTCAATCCCTGGTTTGAGCTAGCCCTGCAGTAACTTATGAAATTGTATCGCAGGATACTAACTCAACATACTATTGTTTAATAGATACTTATATAGAGGTACAAAGTACGTAGCTTTGCCTTTTATCTTGAAAATAATGAACTTTTCTCTAGAACCGGCTCGTGTATTGTTTCGAGATAATTGCGCGGCAAATAAGCTTTTCAAATAAAAAGTCTTTAGCGGAAAAGCTAGCGCGTTTTGCTTCCAAGTTAATAAAATATTTTTAATTATTGTGTCATACACAATCTTTAGCTTTGTTAGAATATATTATAATTTTCTAGTTTGTTATTATAGTCTTTATACAGTAATTGACACAGAAGCAGTGATTAAGCCCAGCAATATGAACAACTGTTTATAACTTTGGTATTTTGACTGTTCCTAACTTACACTTATTAGTTCTGCTAACAGATTAAAAAAAAAACGCTTGCCTATAATTGAAACAAATACAGAGAGACCAGAACGTGAAAGCACCCGTAGAAGGGCTCTAAAACATAACATTAGACCTAACCTTAAGGCTCGTATATGCGCTAGTGACCCTCAGGATATGGGCTGAGTTTTGAACCTTCCTTCCGCACAATACTTAGTTTTTTACTTCTGTTTTTTGAGTATAGTTAGCTTTAATATTTGTTTTCGCTGTATATGTGTCTATTTTTATATTTAAATACTTAATTATTGTTCTTCTTTTAACTTATTTACTACTTTGGGTAACAAATTTTCTATTTAGTAAGTCGCGCACACCCGTGACGGCAACATGGGTCCCAACGGAAGACCAGCGCTGGCCTTAAAGCCAGCACATGCTGAGTTGGGACCTATTTGAAAACGGACTGGGGTGCCATTTTTGTCGAGTGGAACCCCATATTCACTTTTTATAATATGTTTTTTTTCTATATGTGACTGTGTGTACTGTGTGTCCTTTTCAAATAAACATTATTCTATTCTATTCTATTAACCTTAATTCCCTTAGTCAGAAAGTGAGCGGTCGACTGCCGTCCATCGCTCGCGCGCATTCAAAATACTAAATAACATAAATTTAATAAAAAAGAAGAATAATCTGCAAAATAAAAATTCTTCAGGAGAGTTTGTGGGTTGATTGGTATTGTATTGAACATAAAAATTGCGTGACTCTAAGACAAAGAGTTACGTAGTTAATGAATATTTGCAATAAAAATCGATGTACGCGGTACTTTTCTTTTCTAAAAAACTATGAACTTTAGAATAAAGTTCTCCTCAGCAAGTAAAGATTAAAAACCATTCTACAATATATGTTTTTCTTGGATATTGTGTTTTATGTTTGACCATTTTTATAGAGGTTAAACATAGTCGAAATTGTAGTGCTCAATACCAAGCATTCAAAGCCAATAACAGATTGCCAAATGATATAAAAAAATATAGAAAATTTGAAACTTTTTAAGGCAAGATTAAAGACTTGTGTATTTATGTAATTTTGACTTAATGTGTAAATGTATATTCAGACACAATGTAAAAATTGTTATTGACTTAAATTAAATAAGTAAATAAATATGGGACCAACGCTCAGAATTCGAAATATGCGTTTTCATACAAAAGTGGTCAGGGGGGCCCACTAGTCATACCTATTTGTACAAAAATTTTGAAAGATAGAGAACCCCTCTATTGCACCGAAAATAAAATAAAATAAAAAACAACAAACAAACAATTTAAATATCTTAAAACTGGTAATTTTAATATTTAATTTTCTATAATTATTTTCAACTATTCTACAAACAATTTAAATACCTATCTTAAAACTGGTAATTTTAATTTTTCCATAATTATTTTGAACTATCCTGCATAAACATTTTTAAAGAGGGTCTGAGTGCGCACGTAGGCTTTTGCGCTTCTGCAAATAGGGATGAAACGTGGATATTTCACTTTTTGAAATCTGTTAAATGTTAGTAAAAAAAAAAAAAAAAGATTTTCAGAAGTTTTAAAGAGTAAGCATTAAAGTTTTCTCTACTTTTCCGTGATTTTTCCGACAAAACACGGTAATGATTTGTACCGTCACCCACTTAAGCATGAAATAAAAAGGTAACAGATGGAGAGTTTTATTCGTAGACTAGCAAATTTTTCCACGACTTTGTCTGCGCAAAACTTCACCCTCCTATTACACCTTTTAGGGTTTAAATGAATCTAAAAATCTTTTCTTAGTGCTCACTAACATCATGAAACGTACCAATTTTCAACGTTGTAGGCACAGTAGTTTCGTTTCTTTTATTTTTATAGATTTAACTAATATACAATAACTAGGATATGGTCAAAACACGTAGGTTAGTATTCGCTACGAGCTCCGTGGCGCAGCGGTCAACACGCCGGCCTGTTACACGGATGGTCCCTGGTTTGATCCCCGGTCAGGTCTAGATAAAAAATGATCTTTTTCAGATAGACCTGGGTCTTACGATAATAATAAAAGATAGTATCGTTGAGTTTATATCCCATAACATAAGTCTTACTTAAGAACTTACTTTGGGGCTAGCTCAATCTGTGTGATATGTCCGTATATATTTATTTATTTTATTTTTAACTTAACTTCTTACCTTGTCGTACAAGTATTATGTTATGAATAATATGCAGATAAATAAACCGTCTACTGTAGTATTAATTGTTAATGTTACGCGTAACTTTTGATAACATTATTACAACTTATTGGATCTATATCTCATAGAAACTTCTCTAAGGACCGAAGCGAAACTTGTGTACTCTACACTTGTAGAAATACATACTAAAAATGAGAACGTTTGTGAAGATGAGTATGAACTACTGGAATTACTACACGCTAAAATACTGGATGAATTTTGATGCAACTCTACCAGTTTAATTGCTTATAAATAGAACGAAGACTTACTAGTAACTACTTGACCAAACTCAAAAGAAGCAAAAAATATTAGGGTACTTAAATAAAAAAAAATACTGCTCACTACTACTGTCTGCTGCAGACTTATTTAAAGGTTCGATGAAGTTAATGACCCACAAATTAAAGTGAATGAATTATTTATTTTCAAGAAACTAAGTAATAGGGTGTCACATCTATAGCTTTCGTTTTTTGTACACTGGACAATAAATCTTGTAACTCATTTATCTTCGCCTCAAATGGCCACAAGTTATGCAGCAAAAAGACAAAGTCGTGTTTTTATGCACTCATTGTTAAATCTCTTCTTTTTCTGTTTTATATTATGGCTATTACTGAGATTTAAAAAAAAACTGAGATTTCAATGATTCTTTCTGTAGATGGTGACGAGCTTGAGGCAGCAAGAAAAGACACAAATACGACCACCAGCGAGTATTTCAGAAAAATTCGCGTATAATAGCATGGAGCCATGCGATGTGGCCCACGTATGGGATTAGACTGACAGCAGGGACCGGAAAACCTGTTTCGGGCCTAATATGATTAATAAAGAAACCCTATGATATGGTTAACCCCTTCATTGGGTTAACCCTATCATTGGGTCAATCCTATCATTGAGTTAACCCTATCATTGGGTTAACCATATCTTTGGGTTAACCTTATCATTGGGCTAACTCTATCATTAGGTTAACCCTTTCATGGGGTTAACCCTATTATTAGGTTTACCCTATCAGTGTATTAACCCCATCATTGGGTTAAGTTAGTTAGTTAACCGTATCAATCGGTTTAGAAAAGGTTTCTATCAACTGTGTTGCCTGTCTTTTTTGCGCATTTCAATGGTTTTATTCAAAGCTCCGGCATTTGTCATAAATGTTCGGAATTGAAAACACGCGGACGGCTTTGCTTAGGTATACTCTGTCGATTGTTGAAAATTTAACAGTTTTTCGTTTAAAAGTTTTAAGTTTATTGGAATTCGATTTGTGTTTCTAAATAATTAGTACTTATTACACACTAATTGAAGCCCGCGACTTCTTTCGCGTGGACTTTATGACTCCGGAGCATTAATATACCTCAATACGAACTAATGTCGATACATAAGAAAATACTTGCAGCAGTGTTGTATGTTTAATATAAAAAGTTAATAAATATCAACGTATTTCGCAAAAAAATTATCTTGGAAGTATCCTTTGGGTTAGTTTATTTTGGCGCCTGATTTCAGCAATGATGGTTTTCATTCCATTTCACTTCGCACCAACAAATCAAATTAAATATTTCCATTTGTTCCGCTGTATATCCTAGTTGCGAGTGACCTGGGACCGCTGGGCGGTCACCAGAAATATGAGCTAATCGTACTCTTCGCACTCTATCCCCGTGGAGAGCGTGATTCTGTAAAATTGTCCATATAAAATTTGACATGGTTCTGTATCGGATGTTCTAAATCTTCGATTTTTATACCTCTACAAAAATACTAATCAGGCTGAACAACTTTTGCTACAGTGTAATTTTTAGGGTTCCGTAGTAAACAAGGAACCCTTATAGTTTCGCCATGTCTGTCTGTCCATCCGCGATTTTCCTCAGAGACTATAAGTACTAGAAAGCTGTAATTTGGTATATGTATGTATTTTTATCATGGCAAAAGAGTGGTAGAAAAAAATCTAGAAATGTTTTTTAGGATGAGAGATAGTGACAGATGGAATTTGGAAGAGATCAGAAGGTGGGAATGAAAGTCTTTTTATGTCAACAGGCAATTCATTCTAGATTCCAGAGTCGTGAAGTTAGGGGGGTAAATAAATTTGACATAAAATTGGTCCAAAAAAGGGGTATGAGGGTATGAGAGCGTCTACTCTCCATAACCATTTTTTGGACAAGAACGCGGCTGCCAGTCATGTTTTTTTTATGTCATAGGGCGGCAAACGAGCAAGCGGGTCACCTGATGGTAAGTGATCACCGCTGCCCATGGACTAATGTAACACCAGGGGTATTACAAAACCGTTGCCGGCCTTTTATTTCCCCTCTCCAGAGGGGAGGGGGGATAGGCCTCCGGCGCTCTCACTCACCGAACGAAGCATAGAAGCTGTAAAGCTACTACTCAAACGTTGATTTTCTGTGAGAGTGTGGTACTTCCCCGGAGAGCCGGGCCATTCATGCTACCCGCAAAAGTGATTTTCGCCGGTAGCCTGGCTCTACCACAACTAAACATGTCAATCATGTGTCAGAGAGAAATTTAAATTTAGATTTTAAGAGGCCTATCACATTTTGACCGCGATTTTGGCATTCCAATTCTAAGAAACTGAAAGACTTTGACAACTTAAATCTATTTAACAATGGAGAATAGTTATTAGTAAAGTTCATAGCGGCTTCACTTTTTGAATTTTTATCTAATCAATTAAAATAAAGCCAAAATTCCGAAGCATGTTTTACACAAAAAGAGGGCGAGGCCCTTGTTCGTGCTCAAAACTGAACAACTGTACAGACGGAATTAAAACGAAAAAAATATAATAATATCTCTTTAATAGTGCTAAAGTTCATAGCGGAATCGGAATTTTAAAATATGTATGGAATATTTAGTAAAAAATATCCATTCAAAACCGTAAAACCACGAAATTTCTAAAACATCAACTGCAAATTTCTCCTTACTACAGTAATATTATTATATGAAATATGTACTAGAATAAACGTAAGTTCATAAGGAATTAAAATTTTGTACTTTAAAATAATAATAATTAAAGATATGACTATAAAAGCGTATAGTGCGACTAACTAAGCCAGATACATGCCACTGAGGCACATAGTATTCCAATTTATTTTTATTAAGTAAAATTGTAATTAATGATTATGACGACGAGCTCCGTGGCGCAGTGGTCAACACCACACGGCCTGTGACACGGATGGTCCCGGGTTCGCTCCGCGGTCACTCTGGTCAGGTCATGATGAAAAATTTTCTTTTTCAGATTGACCTAGGACTTGGATGTTTGTCTTTATACATATTATGTAATTATGTATGTGTTATAAAATCTAGCTCAATCTGTGTGATTTGTCCGTATATATTTATATTTAATTATTTGGGTCAGCCAAAAAACCAATTCCTGCTAGTCAAATAATAAATATCATGTTTGTAAAAATGTCTTATTTGTTTTATTGAATTAATTTGGTCAAATACTTTTCAACTTATTTGTTATATAAATCGTCAACAGACATATGTATAAGATTACGATATATTTTTTGTAAATATCTAATTTACCAATAAAGTACATTACTGCAACGGCCGGCAAAAGAGGTATTGATGGACGAACGTGTGAATGTGGGCCGAGGCGGAGCCGAGGCACACAAACATGAGTCCATCAATGCCTGATTGCGGCCAAGGCCTGTGTAGTACTTTTATCAAATATTGCACGGAAATTAAAAAAAAATAGTATATAGACAAACAAATATACATATATTATCACGTGTTTACCCTTACAGGTGAGACGGACCTCAAAAGCCATGTTTAGGGTTAAGTGGATTTTAATGTAGAAAATGCAATTAAAATAGTGATGGGTTGCTAGTCGCATCACCTATTGACATATTCTTCTGCATATTTTTTCGCCCTCTCCTTCGGCCTGCTTTTACAGACTGTACGGGAAGAGAAGCACCTGGTATATTCTATGATTTTTCTGTTATCCTAGACCATCATGAAATATTGATGTAAATATGTCAATTAATATTCATAAAATGTTCATAAACAACAATATGTAGAAAATATCGCGCCAAAATCTTAAGTTTTTTAATTTCTTTTTTCTTACTAGCCTGGTAAAATTTTAAATTCGAATTTGTAACCTCCATACTTGAATTATTTCGCAGCAAACGCGTCGTTCCATTTTTAAATAACATGACAGATATGAATTTTCATAGTTACTTTAAAACACGACAGATATGGATTTTCTTGGGATTTTCATACATACTTTGCTGCCGTGTATTGGCCAGTACAGCAATATTGATTTATCCCAAACAAGGTTGTCAAAATAATGTGAACATTTCCAAGCATGTTTGAGAAAAATATTATACACGTCATACTCTCTTGATCTCTCATCTTCGGGTTACAGACTTATATAAGTATCGAATTTCAACTTAATCAGTTCAGTAGTTTCGTAGCAAATGGTTTCGTTTTTACGTTTTTAGGTACTAAACCCTAAAAAAATATTCCAAAATTACACGCAGGTTGTAAATAAAATGTCGGCAAAAACTTAAAGAGCTTAAGGCGCTTAGACCAGTGAACTAGCGCTATCCCTCACTTTATTTCTTTTACTGCTGCCACCGTGGTCCAGTGGTTAAGGCGTTCGCCTTGTTGACCCGGGGGTCGTAGTTCGATTCCTACGGGAAGCACAATTTGTTAAGTTGTTTCCAGTTTGGTTAGGACATTGCAGGCATGAATCACCTGATTGTCTGATAAGAAAGATGATTCCGTACTTCGGAAGGCACGTTAAGCCGGTGATCCCGGCTGCCATCTGGTAGTCGTTAAAGAAACCACGTCAGAGGCCGAGAGGCGGTTCCGAAGAACTCTGACTCCAGGGTGTGCATGGTCGACTGACCGTGTCACCTACACGAAATGATGATATGACTGCTAAATAGGAGCAAATTGTAAAAATCTACGTAAGTACTTCGTCAGTAAATGACTTGTAGTATTTTTGGTATAACTTTTTATTATTTTTCATTCAGTAAATATAAGATAGTAAATGTAAATACTAGAACTACTAATTACCGCCAAAAGCGGCCACTTTTAGCGGTAATGAGTAGATCTCTCAATCTCAAATGATGATTTTGATGAAAATTTATACTAAAAATACTAAATGTACTTTACTAGTGAATACTAACATAGATTTTTTCAATGTGTTCTTATTTCAGACAAGAATTTAATAACGGGTATCGCTAGTTTCGCTGATATAAGTATCTTTAGCCAACAAAAATGAACGTATGTGGAAATTTCTTGTCATGATTAACAATATTACAAAATAAAAAAATCCAATATCAAAAAATTAAAGAATATGAAAAGTATCAAAATCGTGCAGTTGTAGCAACAGCATAGCGTCGTGAACTCGTGACCCCAACCGTGTGGTCGCCGTGCGTAAAAGCCTAATCTTTCAGAGCACGATTTTGTGATAAGCCTCTTAAGTAATCGGGAGAGTGAGTTCAGTTCAATTCAGAATAGAAAATAAAGTACAAAGAAGTCGTAGGTGCCTACGTTGACGAATTGGAAGCCATTTTAACTCAGAACGATATGCAGAAACGATAGTACTCACGAAGGCAGAAAATGAAACGGATATAATTGTTGACGAGAAGATCAAACTTATTGAGAAGATGTTCGTTAACATCCGGGCAACACACATCAGCATAATCCATAATAGGAAAAATTAAAGTTTTCACAAGTAAGATCTTCGTCTATAAAGGCATAAAGTTCCTGAGACGGTTGAGTTGTTGGAGAGTGGCTGTAACAGAACGATTGCTTTCTGTTATATGAGTGACCCAGCTAAGTGTGGAGTCAATGAGCAAGCCAAGGTTCTTCACGGATTTACAAAAGGGGATAGCGTTATTATCAAACTTTACCGGTGAGAGAGCATCAAAGTTAATTTTATTTACTTGTCTTATGCTTCCCACAATTTAGCCTGGCACTTTGAGGGGTTGACTTGTATGCCATAATAATTTCACCAAGATAATATCGATGAAAAGGCTGTAAACAATAAATATATTCGATTCCAAGTCCTCGACTGACGACTGTGCATAGATTTGAAGATCGTCTGCGTAGAAATGATAAGAACAACCAATTGAAGAAGACAAGAGATTAATAAAAAGACAGAAGAACAATGGTGGTAAGATTCCACCTTGAGGTACGCCAGTAGACAAATCTCCATGCCGACGGATCACGATCCACACGAACCACTTGCTGTCGGTCTCGGAGGTACGCTGAAAACCAATCCACCACTGAGGACGACAATTGCAGATGATGGAGAATGGCAAGGAGAATATCATAATCAACCATATTGAAGGTGTTAGAGAAATCGATTAGAACAAGAGTGGTTACCAAGGTATTCCAATAACCAAGCGGATGTCTTCAGAAATTTTGAGAAGTGCAGTACTGGTCATGCACGACTGCCTCGAGAATTTTGGAGAGGAAGGGAAGGATTGAAATAGGTCTGAAATTATTTAAAACTTGAGGAGAGAAAACTTTGGGCAGAGGTATTATGTAAGCCTTTCGCCATAAAGACGGCAAAGTCCCAGTGGCTAAAGAAAAATTAATAATGTGAGCTAAAATAGGTATAACTAAATGCAGTATGTTATTTATCATGTGCCGACTCACATCGTCACACCCAACTGCTTTGGATTTAATTGACATGACAATTTTACAAATCTCATCCTCAGTAGCTGGAGGAAAAGAGAAAAGTCCTATCGAAGGTTTGGCCATGGAAGAAATTTTAGAAATGATAGAAAATTTGATAATATGATCGAGGAAACTTGATGAAGAGAAGTGATTGTTGAAATCATTAGGAGAGAAATTAAAAGAGGAGCAAGAAGCATTTTTCTTAGCTAGACTCTGCGAACGTAGAAACTTCCAAATTTCGGTCGAAGAAGATTCAGTCAGACAGACTTTCACAAAAATGTTTTCGCTTGGCTGCTCTTACCATACTATTGAAACGATTACGCGCAACCTTGCATACAACCCAGTCCTCGTCCGTTCTGTCCCTCTTAAAAGTCCTAAACGCCCTATCCCTCCGTGACCTGGCTATACGAACGCCCCTGGTAATCCAACGAGAGGGTGGACGCTAGATTTTGATGGCTTTCAATGGAGCATGAACATCATAAAGACTAGTTATGGTGGAATAAAATTTTTCAACTTTATCATCTATGGTTGTTGTCTCGATAACTTCTGAAAAGTCCAACTTAGCTGCATCACTTAACTTTTCATGATCAATATTTGTCATGTTACGCATCTATGATTCGTATATGAGAACTAGCCAAGTCAGACCTTAGGCTACAATATATTATCCTAAGTTATAAGAAGAAATGATATTTTATGTTGTAAATAAATAAATTTCAGGACTGACCATTGAACTTGGCACCCATTTAGATCTCACTTCATTTGTCGTCGAAGTTAGCAACCAAGGCATAAGTATATCATAATATTGAACTATGTGGTGCTGGCGACGGCTTCTCAGAATAAGTTGGACTGCCCACCGCAGTAACATCTCCATATCGAAAGAATTACGAATAAAGAAAAGGCTCTCGTCGATTGTGCAGTTACGAATCCTTAACTTCTTCGGTCGTGTCACCCTCAAAGAAAACTCTATGGAGCGTTTAGTGTTTCAGGGTCGTAATGAGGGCAAACGTGCACGTGGTCGGTCTCCAACGAGGTGGCTAGATCTTGTCAAGCTGTAACAAAGTACCAGCAACGGAATGCACCAAGACGGCTGCAGATAGAGACATGTGAAGAAAAATCGCAAGAGCAGCGGCCATGGACCAACAACCCAATCCATATAGTCTGGCTAATGAAAGCTGAACCTCGTCATTTTTTGAGTTGCAACACTGATACAGATGACTTTGACATTACAGTTGTCAATGCCTGATTTTATTCATTCATTCACCCATGTGTTTTTGATTCACCCATGTGTTTTTGATACTCATAAACAAGGCTTTGAATAAAGAAGAAAAAAGTAAAGGAATCTAAAATAAATAAATTTACCGGCACTGGGCATTGTTCTTTTATATATTTTTGATCTTTCCGTAGAAAAATTGTACGTATCGATGAATTGGTAAATCACTTTTTTGATGTAACGTTTTAGCATGTCTTCAATTATGATTTATGAATTACTACTAAATGTTTATAGTATTTATTGCTTACTTTTAAACAAACAAACCTTGCTTAATTTCGGAATACAGTGAAGGTAGGTATTTAGCATTGGCTACGGCCGCAGTGGCATCATCACGAATATCCCAAATACCATATATTAAAAGTGTATGGTATTTATATAATTATATTGAATGGAGTCCTTAGAAGTTAGTATGAAACAAATTAACTTACATGTTTTGGGCAGTCATGTAATAAGTATCAAAAATATTTTTCCTACTATAGACTGTATGGCTCGCCCGTGAATTTTTAAACTTCCCGCTTTTTGTGAGGTTCAGCTTTTGTTGGTCAGACTTTAGTCACGCACGACCACTCTGTCTAGAGTGTACCTACGACTAAGAAGAAGAAGAATATTGAACTTGGCTCTCATTTCACATTTATGTTTTTGATTGGATATTGCCTACCTACGTAGTCATATTGTGACTGTATAATAAATCATATATTTTTTATCTTTACTAATGTTATAAAGAGAAAAACTTTGATAGTTTGTTTGCATTGAATAGGCTCCGAAACTACACGAATGATTTTCAATTGCAAGTGAGTGACATTGGCTTTAATATACGCGGACGACGTCGCGGTAAAATTGTAAAAAAATACAGTTTGGTACCAAAATAATATTTTAATTATTATACAAAGTGGAAGAGACACACCCGTAATAAACCGAACCACGGGATAAACTAGATCACTTTTTTCATTATATGAGCGGCGGTTGTTCTCGGTGGTGCCACTTATTACACAAATTAATTAACACTTAGTTAAGTTTGTTTAAAAGAAGCGCACTACACTCAAGGTTCGCATGCATAAAAACAACACATAAAGTGTTCAACACTCCGCACCCGAACCTTCCGCACGCGCCAGATGCCGAAACGATTTCGCGAATCTAAACAAAGTTTTTGTATTTTGTGCATAATACAAATCATTAAAAGGTCTATATTGTCTGAACTCATGCAGCGTGGGGCCCTACCTAATCCCCCCCCCCCCCCCTCCCCGCGCCGCGTGTGCTGTCTTGCTAGGTCTTGCAATAGGCTGAATGCCTTTGTCAATAAAGATCGAGATGGCTCGATAGTGTTCCAAAACCCCTTGATAGGGTTTCCTTTCATCAAGTTAACCCAATGAAATATTTACCGTATTAATGAGGTTATTGTTTTGATAGGGTTACAACATTGTTAATACTAACCCTGTGTGCTAACCGTATCGATGGGGTTTCTTTCATCAAGTTAACCCGATGATATGCTCACCGTATTGATAGGGTTACCGTATCGATAGGGTTACAATATTAATACGCTTACCATATCGATGGGGTTTTAGAAAACAATTCAATGAAAAACCCTATCAGAAACCGCGGTTAAGGTAAGCGGTTCCGGTCCCTGACTGACAGTGGTGGGGACGTTAGGCGTTCGTTTCGTTTTCATACTTCAAACATGACATTGACAATTAGTTTTAATATAACATTTTTTAAGGTAATTCTACTATTTTAATTAGAGCCGTCGCTAACACTTTTAATGTCCAGTGTAATAAGATACCAAATATCGGTGTAATGAAATGAAATGAAATGAAATGAAATGAAATGAAATGAAATGAAATGAAATGAAATGAAATTTTATTCAAATTTGGATATCATGTATCGCTTTTTGAACGTCATATTTTTTTTTTAATTTGCAAGATCGAATAAACTACTAGCGTTTCGGAAAGACCACTGCTGAGAAGAATACGCCGAAAGAAACTCAGTCCAGTTTTGGTCCCTACATGCCTGAAGGGCTATGCTTATACACAAGTATTTGTAACAATTTATAAAATTATATTAATTAATTATGTACATTTATTCATTAAAAATAATATTATTACTCCCATGTAGATTTATCTTTAAGGTAGTCGTTAATACAATAGTATGCCTTTTTAAGTAATTGATTTTTAATAGCAGTTTTAAACTTAACTAATGGCAGAGCTAATATTTCTGTAGGAATTTTATTATAGAAGCGTATACCGAGGCCCAAAAAAGAATTCATTGCTTTCTGTAATCGCAAAGCTGGCGTAGCTAATTTATTTTTATTTCTCATATTCCTGCTGTGGTTATCACTATTTTTCTTATATAAATGAAGATTGTGACAAACATAATATTTGCAAATATGTATTGCGATTGATTGATGTGTTTACGGTAAGTACTATCAAAAATGGCGCATGTTCTTTGATGGCTCGTGAGACCAGCCAATAATGTGAGGGGTGGCGCTAGGCCGACCCTCATATTATTTATTTTACTTCTAAATAAGATCAAATTGAAAAATTCTAGGACAGTACTTCGGTAAAAAAAAATGTAGTATTTAGGTATTACTTTTCATTATTTTGTATTTAATACATTAAGAGTATTTTGTATTTAATACTCATTACCGCCAAAAGCGGTCACTTTTGATTTTGGGTTTGGACTATTTCTCTATTTTAAACTAGTTTTATGACTTTGAATCGTGATTTATTTAAGTTGTATTGGTTTGAAATGATGATATTGATAAAAATGTATTCTAAAATTACTACAAGTAATTTACTACCGAAGTACTGTCATAGATTGAAATTATTGAAGACTTATTTACTAACAACATCTATTTAAATTATGCCTTAAGGGAGGGGATAACAATTTAATCCGTCAGCGTTATCATTACTATAATTCTTCTTCTGATTTTTTTATATAATGGTAACTAATATTATAAATGTAAAGTGGGTTTGTTTGTTTGTTACGCTTTCACGCTCTATCTACTGCACCGATCATCATGAAATTGTGCAAACACGTAGGTTAGGTTACTGAGATGGACATAGGCTATATATATTACGCGGGTAAAGCCGCGGGTAATAGCTAGTTCTTCTATAAATCTTCTAATTGTGCTTCACCAATGTTTTTTTAGGTTTCCGTACTAGTGTAAAAACGGTACCCTATTCATGAGACTTTACTGTCCATTAAGTCAAAAAATTAAATTATTGAAGACTTATTTACATAAATCTATTAAAATTACAACGTAGGAGAGGGGATAACGATTTGTTCCGGCAGCATTATCATTCCTATAAATCTTCTGAACCATTTATCTCTTTGAAGAGGACATAAGTCATGCTGCAAAAAACCGTGTTACACTGATTGCCCGCTTTTTTTTAATGCACAAAAAACTAGTTTTACTTATTTCTTTTAAAGAAAAAAAAATTTATTAACTGCAAAATAGAATACACAGTTACATCAAAGCATTTATAATACAATAAGTATTTATGTATTAATTAATTTATCTCACCTTTTGTCGTGCCCAAACTGTCCCACTATTTGCACCGTACGTCCTGTACGGTGCAAATAGTGGGACAGTTTGGGCCACTTAATGAGGCCAACGATAGGGCAATTAGCGTTGCCAAATACTGGTCAAAAGATATTTAATTAAATAGTATGCAACCATTTCGACTCGATAAGAAGGAGAAGTATTTATGTACACATAGAGCAGATTTTTTTTTATTACATAAACTTATTCAATGGTTTCACTAGGCATTAGGCAAGCCTGTATCGAGGAAGCCAAAAATAGCAATGAAAGGGGCACACTAGGCACAGTAGCGACGCCAATCATTTTATTACTAATACTTTACAAATAGAAATTCAAGAATATAAACAATATAAGCCTTAGTAAATAACCTAAAGTATTTTTGGAATCATGTTTTAATATTATGAGAATCAATAAAAAGCAAGCCACTCTCCTGCGCTATACATTCGCCTGCTTTTCGCAACCTTCATTTGGTCCAATATTTTTGTATGAGGTGGGCAGTCTATTACGTTAGTATTATTTTGTCTTTGTCTCTAGTAAGGCGCGAGCTAAATTGCATACTCTGTGGTCGTACTATTTCCCGCAGTAGGCGCGGGCGGAAATACGTCATTATGGCACAATAGAGCTGGAATCTGGGGAAATGGTTTTGTGGCGACTGTTTGCTTTTTTCGTATTAATTTTTAATTCGACTGCCCCATCCTGAAGGAAGCTAACGTTTTTAACGTGCCTATATGGTCGCTAGCTGCATTACGTATTGACGTCATTCCTTAGATTTTAGTTTGAAGGTGTAATATTTTTCACTTTTATATATAGTTGCTAGCCGCATTACCTATTGACGTACATACATACATACATATTATCACGCCTCTTTCCCATAGGGGTAGGCAGAAACTATGGACTTCCACTTGCTACGATCCTTACAAACCTCTTTCGCTTCATCTACATTCATTACTCTTTTCATACATGCTCGCCGGTTTCGGGTACTCCTTATATCTCTCTTAAATCCTATTGACGTGACTCCATAAATGTTAGTATTATCCTTTAACCTGCTTCTACGGTTTTCGCGGGAAAAAACAGGTAGAATATATGTACTTTGTTTTATTTTCTCTTCCAAATCAGCATGGAAGATAAAGTAAATATTATTTTTTGTCATAGCGGCAACATATACTGCGAAAATTTCGAGTCTCTACTAACAGTTCAAAAGATACCTGTGACAGACAACGGACATCGGAGGCTTAGTAATATAATTTTTACATTCTTTTATTTGAAATTATATTTATTAATTACTAAATTTCAATTTTATTCGATTTATTTCATAATCACTTTATTCAATACTGGCGACTCATTTAATGTAATTTATTCTGTGACATTGTAGGGATGTTTAATATTTGAAGTAAATGATTTTTATTTTATTTATAACTTATTAATAATAACACTTGGGAACCTCGTGAAAGCCGAGAAAGATAAGCAAATCAAATATCTTGACTTGGCTCGCGAGGTTGTCGACATGTGGGATGTAGACTCAGCGATCATTGTGCCGATAGTCGTGACAGCCCATGGCTTAATTGCCAAGAGCCTCGACCAGTACCTGAAGAGGCTCTCGTTAGGCGGCTGGATCAAGGGCTTGATTCAGAAAGCAGTTCTCCTGGACACGGCCCGTATTGTTAGGAGGTTCCTCTCCCTGGAGCCCTGACCGCCGGTAGCTTGGACCCTGTTCCCGATACCGGTGGGCTACTATTTTTTATATTTTTAAATGTTTATTTTTTGTATAAATATTTGAAAATGTATAAAATATGTGCATAAATAAATATAGGAAATAATAACACTTTATTCTTAGGATACCGCACCCTACACATACCAATAAGGTATAGATAATAATGGATAAAAGTTGAGAAATACGGTGGAACTTCGAAATAAGTTTTAAATGCACTTCAATTTGGATGACAAATTCTACTTGGACTTGGTATTGTGGAAGTTTGAGAGACGATTCATCATCAGTTAGAGAGAATAGAACGACCGATGGATTTTGACAAGTTGTTTGATTTAGCGTGTTTTTAATAATTCATTTGGAGTTTTTGTGTGACTGTGTGTTATATATGTTGACTAAATTTTTTTTCATGTTGCTATGTAAAGACCTGCCAAAAATAAACACAATAGTGACAGAAATACATTTCTAAACAAAAAACTCTTTCAGTTATAAAAGTTTTAAAGACACATGTTTTAGACGTAAATTTTTAGACGTGAAAACGCGCCGCTGAAATGCCTACATATATGTGACGTCACAAGCTTGTATTTTGTATGGGTGGCGTGAGAACTTTGTTTGGTAGCTATACGAAATATTTTGTTTATGGTAATGGTTTTATAATAAAAGTTGCTATAAATTTTGCAGACTAAAATACAGTATAAGAGTAATTAAAGATTTTCATACTTTAAAAAATGGTCCTATTCACCCAAATTTAAAGAAGCTTTAAGATCACTTAAAGAATCGATATCAAATTAAAAGTGTTTTATATAGTGTTTTTAGATAGAAATTAGTCTCATTAGAAACAAATTTTATATAATCTTAACATTAGGCAACTACCTTATTGGGATCTGCCTCAGACGATTTTGAAAATTTGTATTCAATATTTTCTACCAATTGGGTACAACAGGGGTCCTGACAAGGGTAACGGCTTCAATTCATCTCGGAAAAATAGCCTTTATGCGTTATAAACGCTTTTGATAGAAAGAAAAGAAAATTTTTAAAATTTATTTTAGTAGTCATTATAATATGAAATTGGTGTAGTTTGGTATTATAAATACTCGTGCTCATGATTAATGTGTGAAGTAGTTAAAGTAGACTATTAAATGAACTCGTATAGATTTGTCACCAGAAGTCCCCACGAGGCATCAAAGAACATACGCCATATTTGATGCTACGTGTTAAAACTTTATCGTACAACACCGATACTTAGTATCTCAATTTACTGGACATTGGTAGAATCACTGAAATCTCGGTGGAAGCCATATTATAAAACAGAAGAAGAAGAAAAATTCGTTTGGAAAGGTGTTCAGTTGGAATCTGCCTTTCATGATTTTGCAAATTGATTTAAGTGGACTACCTATATAATATGAAATTGGTGTATATTGGTGTTATAAATACCCGTGCTCATGATCAATGAGTGAAGTAGTAAAAGTAAAGTATCATAAGGACTTATAGATTTGTCACTAGAAGTTCCCATGAGGCAATCAAAGAACATACGCCATCTTTGATGCTACTTGTTAAAACTGTACAAGTACAACCAATTCTTTGTATTTCGTTAAACTGGACACTGGCAGAATCACTGAAGCCATATTATAAAGCAGAGGAAGAAGAATAATTCGTTTACCAATTATAGTAAAAATACATCAAAAAGCATGCTTGAAAGTAACTTTACGTTCTGAAAATTAAAAAAAAATTAAACAGTTCGTCCTATCCAAAACTTTTATTAAAAATAATAACATTATGCCATCTATGCACAAAAAGTTAAATTGCTAATGTAATTATTGTTTCAATCTAAAAAATGCAGTTTACGTGCAAGCAATTGTTTGTGTCGCTCAAAAAGCATGCATTTCCTACCACACAATTTAAAGTTCACCTCATAACATTCAAGGGAAGAAACGAAAATAAACAAAGAAAGGTTACATTAGCATATATTTACATCCAGGGTAAACATGGCAAGGTGAAATGAGAATGTGGTTGTGTAATGTGCCAAATTGTATTGTAGCATTTTAAATAAAACTAGCTGATGCCTGCAACTTCGTTCGCGTGGACTATATGACTCCGGCGTATTAATTTACCTTAATACGAACTAAACATATATAAGAAAATTGCATTGGCTGCTGCTACATACTGAGGGGATAAAATATAGGATTCTTTTAGACTTTTTGAGCCACCGACACAATAAGGAGAAGACTATATAGCTAGCTCCAAGTGAGCTTGCGCTACTTCACCAAACTTTGAGGTATGAGCAGAGTGCCTTCAACCTATCGCACATCTCCAAAGGGCTTTCGGGAGGGACGTAACTCGGCTTAAGGTTTTGCCTGTGTGTTTAAGGCTTGGAGAGACAGCAAACTCTCATGTTTTGCCGTATGGGCTGAAAACTACGTTGCCAAAAGGGGGACCACTGGGCGGTCACCAGTAATATGAGCTTATCATACTATACGCACTCTATCCCAGAGGAGGGTGTGACTCTGTAAAATTGTCGATATAAAATTTAACATGGTACCTACTTAGAGTATCAGATGTTCAAAATCTTCGATTTTTTTCACCTCAACAAAAAATACTAATCAGGCTGAAAAACTTTTGCTTTAGCGTCATTTTTAAATTTCCTATAGTTTACCTAGAAAATTATGGTTCTGCGTCAGGTATTCCAAATCTTCAAATTAAATACCTCCACAAAAAATGCTCATCAGGTTGAATAACTTTTAGGTTGAATAGCTAATTCGTCATTTGTATATTTCTTATAGTTTACCTGGACCCTTATGGTTCTGCATGAGGTGTTCCAAATCTCTGATTTTTTATACCTAAACAAAAATGCTCATCAGGCTTAACAAATTTTGCTAAGGCTCCGCTTTTAGATTTCTTATAGTTCAGCTGGATCATTATGATGCTGCATCAGGTGTTCCATTTTTCAAAATCATTTGTATCTTATATGTTGCCCCGGCTTAATAGCTATATAACAAAAATGTTTCATTCAAATCCGTCCAATATTTCCGGAGATAAACGTGATCGTACATACAGACAGACAGACAGACAGACAAGAAATTCTAAAAAAATTTTTTTGCTTTCTATTATTCTTTTTAAGTGTCCCTCTATCCATTTCAGTCAAAAATACTAAATGTACATACAAAATATTTTTACTGTTTTATTATATGTATAGATTATATCATTGAAACTACCGTGATGAATTAAAGTTACATTATTAAAAAATATAAATAAACTACCGTTTTTCACAGTTTACATCCGCCATATTGATTATTTGCTGACGTTACATAGCCTATGATACTCTGGGGAAGAATACGAATCTACGGAACCCTTATAGGATCACTCGAGCGTCTGTCTGTCCGTCCGTCCGTCTGTCACAGCCGCTTTTCTCCGAATCTACTGAACCAAATTAGATGAAATTTGGTAAGATAGTGTAATCCTATGACCCAAATACGGATGTGCAAAGTAAATAAAGATTTTTTTGAAATAAGGGTTATTTTGAGGGGCCCAATTACAAAATTTTAAAAGAAAGTTTTGCAAACCTTATTGTGTCATATATCAAATAAAAGGGCTCATTATGAGGATCTCAAAAATATTTTTTTTTGTTCGGGTAAAATCAATACTTTTGATTTTATTCACGAAAGAAGGCAAAAATTGACCATTTCCCCCCCCCCCCCCTGATCTCCGAAACTACTGGGCCGAACATTTTGAAAAAATTACAAAATATAGTTCATTCCTTGAAGATCACAGGAAAAATAATAAGAATTCTATCACTTGAAAATTAAGTGGTAAACTCACAATAATAAGTTCATCTAGGGAAATAGTTCACTAAAACACCACTAGATGGCGCTAGTCAATTGAATAAAACATTTTTTGCACATTGTGTGTGTGTTCACGAAGCATATTGTACGGAACCCTCATTGCGCGAGTTTGACTCACACTTGGCCGGTTTTTTTAATTTCTTTTCACAATCTCTCGTTCCAAAAATTGCAAGAACAAAAGAAAATCAAAGGAAACAAAAAAGGATCAAGCCCGCGGCAACAAACGAGAATACTTTATCTAAAAAAATATTAACTAGTAGCCGTAATGAGGTAAGCTCGTACTAGCCCCCGCGGGCTTGTTTGTAAGCTGGGAGAGTAATGAAGGTGGAAATTTGACTTAATTCTAAAAAACTACAGTGTGTAAAATATGCCATGTATAAAATACTCTCGAAAATAAACACAAAAGACAAAGAACACATACCTATAAAAATCTAAAAAAAGAAAAAGATGCGATGGCAAAAATATAAAATATTTAAAAAAAAAATTAAGAAAGAAAATAGGGGCCATACTTAGTACAACGGAAACAACGTGCATTTACTTCATGTAAGAAATATTTACTTATTCACTAGTAAACGTAATGAGGTGAGCTCGTATTAGCTCCCACGGGATTAGTGTACTTGTTTGCAAGCTGGAAAAGTAATGAAGATAATTTAAATCCCTCTCTTGAGAGCTACGTTGTAATAATCTTACAAATTATGAATAACTTTTATAAAGCCATAGCCAAAACTCATTGTTAATCGAGTGTAAAATATACTGCATTAAAATAACCTTCAACAATATATGTTACCAAATTTGTATTCATGAGCACCTAAATGTATTCCAAACTTGCGATAGCAAATTATAATTAAAGAAAACAAACAAAAATCTAAAAAATAGAACAACAAAAGATCATTTAAAGGGTTAGGATCCAATGGGTGCGAAGGTAACTAATATACATAGCGACCCGTCTCACTCGTGCAAACGAGAATTTACTTTATCTTAGAAATAATAACAATAGCTGTAATGAAGTGAGGTTGTACTAGCTCCCATGGGATTTGTGTCGGCTTCATCGTAAGCTGGGAGAGTAATGAAGGTGATTTAAATCGCTCTCTTGAGCAATTTGTTAAATATATTTGCAAAGTAACTCTACTTTGCAAATATATTTAACAAATTGCTAATAACTTTTCTAAAACCTCATGAAATAATCGATATTATGTATAACATATATCGCATTAAAATAACCCTCGACAATAAAGATTAGCAAATTTGTATCCATAAACACTTTAAACACCTAGGGGTATTTTAATATTTCGATAACAAAAAATAATCAAAGAAAATAAGAAAAAGCATCAGTCTTAGTACCACGCGCAAGAAACGAGAATTTACTTGAGTTTGTGGTGGGAAGTCAAGAGGTGCAGTTGGGGTCTGCCCTGGACGATTTTGCAAATTGATTTTGGTGGACTTTATATTATGAAATTGGTGTAGTTTGGTGTTATAAATGCTCGTGCTCATGGAACAATTTGTGAAATAGTTAAAGTGGACTGTTATATACCGTATAGACTTGTCGCCATAAGCTCCCGACCACGAGGCATCAAAGAACATACGCCATCTTTGATACTACTTGTTACAACTTTACCGTACAACACCGATACTTAGTATCTCAATTTACTGGACATTGTCAGAATCACTGAAATCTCTGTGACAGTCATTTTATAAAACAGAAGAAGAAGAAGAGAATTTACTTTATCTTAGAAATATTAACAAGTAGCCGTAATGAGGTAAGCTCGTGCTAGCTCCCACGGGATTTGTATCGGCTTGTTAGTAAGCTAGAAGGTGATTTAAATCCCTCTCTTGAGAGCTACTTTGCAAGTAAATTTTACATGCGTACAAACTGCTAGCAGTCAGATAAAGGTAAAAACTAAAAATCGACAGCTTTTTATACGATCAGTCCCGCCAACCAGGCCATGATCGTCAAAAAGGAACCATTACCGAGCCTTACACCTGCGATGACCATATATGTATTTAGCATTTAGTCAAGTAAGAGGTCATGTTTTATTTTATGTAATAATTGTTAATAAATATTTAATAAACGAGTGACAAATATATTTCTATAGAACTAAAACATTAAACCTATACTTAACTAAAAGGTAAGAAAATTAAGAACTAAATAATTAAAAAAAAACTAAAACTAACAAAATAATTAGCCGTGTGGTTCCCGGCAGTGTAGAATAGGACCACTCCAAGTCATCTCTAGGATGTCGTAAAAGGCGACTAAGGAAACACAAGCTAAACAAAGCTTATTAACATCAAAGAGACCTCTCCAACCCGTCTGGCCAGCGTGGAGAGTGTAGGCCAAATCCTCTGACTACTCAGGCTAGTATATGGCTCTGGTAGTACAGAGAGGGTCGTGCTCCTGCTGTGGAGACTGGAAAGACCTGATGATGATGATGATAACAAAATAATTAATTAAATATGCCACCCCGGATGGTAGCTCAAAGGTAATCACGCTAGCAGCGTTGCCTCTTTGAATGGCAATGGATATCCTTTGGTTCAGATACCATCCGGAGCGGTGGTCGCAACCTTTGTCCCTCAAAAGACGCCCTATCTCTCTATAGAGGTCATGTACGAATATCTCGTATATATATATATATATATATGTGTATAATATCTCGGATATAGTGAGTGTTAGGGTAAATACCATTGTCCCTCAAACCATCAAATCAGCCCATCAAAATGGACAACTTTTCCTGTAGGACCAATGCTATAAACTAAAAAGAACGATATTTTCATACAAAGTGTTCGGCTGACCCGGCAATTTGTATGAAAAGTGTCGAATTTTTTGTATATAAAATATATCGCGTTTAAAATTACCCTTGGCCTTAAGGGGGTGATACAACTTTTTCTACATGATCAAAGCTGTTCTGTAGTCTTATATAATATAGTATTGAGAATTCTCAAAAAGGTTTTCAAACAAAAAAAATCATTAAAATATGAAAAATATAAAACTGAATTCTATTCTGTTATATTTAATTAATCTGAATTATAATTCCAAAAACATCAGCCTTGAATCAGCAATACAATAAATATAAACCCCAAATTGGTTTTTCGACCACATCCGTGTAAATAAACATACAAAAAAATAAATAAAACCTGCAAAAGCCGTGACACGGTGTGGTGACATGTTATATTTACATGTTAAATTTATTCACAGCTGCTGTGATACGCGCGTATGAATAAATAAGGTTGGACACACGACTGCCAAAATAGAGAGTATTATTTTTCGTGTTTATTATTATTATTATTTTTTTGGACATATCACACAAATTGAGCTAGCCCCACAGTAAGTTGTGAACTTGTGTCGCAGGATACTAACTCAACGATACTACATTTTATAATATATACTTATATAGATAAACATCCAAGACCCAGGTCAATATGAAAAAGATCTTTTTCCATAGTGACCTGACCGGGGATCGAACCCGGGACCCCCGTGTCGCAGGCTAGCGTGTTGACCGCTGCGCCACGGAGCTATTTAAATATGTCAACATTAGGTTTTTTTAGTCTCCACTGCAAGAGCATGATCCTCCCCGTACTACCAGTATTAGCCAGAGCAGTCCGAGGATTTGGCCTACATTCTTCACGCTGGCTAGACGGGTTGAAAAGGTCTCTTTAATGATGATGATGATAGGTAAGCTTGTGTTTCCTAAGTCGCCTTTTACGACATCCACGGGAAGACTTAGAGCAGTCCTATTCTTCTCTGCCGGGAACCACACGACGTAAATAAACATCCAAAAAATAAACACTATCAACAAACGCCGTATCACGGTTGACATTACATATACATGTTAAATTTATTCACAGCTACCGTGATAGTTCGTGTATGAATATTTGCGACGGAAACGCTACGAGACGGGTTATAATATTAATTATATGATTAGAATAAGTGTAAGTTTGACTTTTGTAAGAATTTATTTCAACATCATATAATGTTGTATTTTATCCTATGAAAAATTGTATTTAACATAATATATTAAACTGACATTTGCAATAAAATATATTTATCATAACGTAAAAAAAAAATAAAAATAAGGTGGATACAAACTTTTTACTCAGGCCTCTTCCAAACAGGTTGGTGTGTCGTTTTTCAAGTTTATTGTAATTACGTAAATATGTAAATCCCTCCCACGCTGGTCTGGGAGAAAAAAAACGTAGAATGTACCAGCTGCTTCTCTTCCCGTGCTGATCGTAAAAACCGATCGAGGGAAAGAGCATGAAGAATCATGTCAATAGGCGATACGGCTAGCAACCCATCGCTATTTTTCTTCCATTCTCCACCTACAAGCCCACCAATACGCTAAATCTGGCCCCAAGGTTTTACAGACCCGGGCTCTGTCTACCCCGTAAGGGAAAAAGACGTGGTAGTGTATGTTTGTAAGAAATATTTGTTTGTTTCTTTTTTGAATCGAATAAGCTCCGAAACAATTGAAACGATTTTCAAATTTTTTTTCACCTATGGAAAGGTTATTTATCTGCAGGCGGCATTAGCTATAATTTTTTAATTTACTATGTAGTCACGAGAATATTTTTAGTCAAAACTCCCGCATTATTCCCGCCTCCGCCTATTAATATTACAGCTAAAAAAGTGGGTCGATAGCGGCTCCGAAACTATTGAAACGATTTACAAATTCAAATTCTCAAACCCATAAAAAGCTTATTTATGTGCGGGTGACGTAGGCTATATTTACTCGCACAAAATTGAAAAAAAATTGCTCGTAATTATAATTAATCCACTCGTGCAATATTCCCGCCTTCTATTAATATTACAGCTAAAAAAGTGTGACCATGTCAAGGTGAGCGTTTCGCCAGCGGAAACGGAAATAGTGTTAGTGGCGGCTTTGTGTCATATATATCGGATAATAGCGCCTTTGGTGTAAATTGTAATTTGCCTAAAATGTTTGCCATTGATTTGAAATTATTGTCTCAAAAAGTCTGTATCAAAAATTACAAAACAGAGTTTATAGAGAAAAGATTTGATTGATTCTTTGTTTAAATTGAATAGACTACGAAACTGCAGAACCAATTTTTAAAAATTTTTTCACCTACAGAAAGTTAATGTGCGGGTGACAAAGGCTATAATTTACGCGGCAGAGAGTTAATTGTAATTTACCTAAAATGTTTGCCATTGCTTTGTAATTATTGCCTTAAATATCTGAGTTGAAAATGACAAAATGGAGATTATTACAAAGAGAATAGATTAGATTGTTTGTTTTTTTGTTTGAGTTGAAAAGGCTCCGAAACTACTAACCCATTTTCGAATTTCTTATAGAAAGTTTATCTATATGCAAGTGTTATAAACTATAATTTACGCGGATAAAGTTACGGAAAAATGTATAAACCCTATAATAAACTCATACAATATTCCCGCCTTCTATTAATATTGTAACTAAAAAGGTGTAACCATGTCAAAGTGAGCGTTGTGCCAGCGGAAACGGAAATAGTGTGCGCATTGTGTCATATATATCGGACAATAGCGCTGTCAGTGTAAGTGCCATTTGCAAAATGGGTGTCGATGCTCCATATGAAATGGAGCATCGACACCCATAGTCAATCAGAATAAGATTATTCTATTTTTCTCAATAGATTTCACACAAACTTTAAAAATCCTTGACTTTTGACTTTTGGAAGGAAAGCATCTAGTATATTCTTTGTTTTTTTTAAAGAAAAAATAGTTGCATGTCATATTTTACTAAAAATGCCACTTTACTTCGTGTCAAGGTGAGCGTTCCGCTATTGTAAGCAGAAATAGTGTTAATGGCGGCATTGTATCATAAATATCGAATAATAGCGGCATTGGTGTAAATTGTAATTTGCCTAAAAGCTGTGTCGATGCTTTGTGTGCTATGTAATTTTCGTCTGTGAATAAGACCACTCTATTTCTTTTTATAGATTTCACATAAAAAACTAATAAATTTTATACAACAGCATTCTGCAAACCCAAAAATGTATTATTACTTATATTTTTTAAACGTCTTGTTGACCCATCCAGGCATGTAAGTCGGGTAGTTACGGTGTGAGTTGGATTTCTAAAAAAAGAAATATAGATGCATGTCATATTTTACTAAAAATGCCACTTTAGTTCGTCTCAAGGTGAGCGTTCCGCTATTGGAAGTAGAAATAGTGTTAATGGCGGCATTGTATCATAAATATCGGATAATAGCGGCGTTGGTGTAAATTGTGATTTGCCTAAAAGCTGCGACGAATTTTTACAGAACTTTACGAGAACAATGCTGTAAGAGGAATATTTGACGTTATACTGTTGTTTTTGCATTTTAATTTTAATAATAATTTTGACATACCCAGTGTATTAAAGTTGGTGTAATACTATATAACAAGTGCGTTAAAGTTGGTGTAATACTATCACCTTAAATTTGTCAAGATAGACTGTACATAATATCCTTCTTATTATGAAACGAGGACTTACTAAAGATTTGGTTTAAACCATTGCCCACCCAAAATAAATTGATAATGACAATTGTGGAAACGTCAAAGTGATAGGTATTGACTTATGTTGGTCGGATAATGGTTTAAACATACATACCTACTATCACGTCTTTATCCCTTGTGGGGTAGACAGAGCCCAAGGTCATAAAACCTACAGGCCACGTTTAGCATCGTAGTGGGCGTAAAGGTGGAAAGCGGAATCAAAATAGTAATGGGTTGCTAGCCACATCGCGTATCAATAATTCCTTAGCTTTTTGCTCAATCCCTTGTCTGGCTTTTACGGTCTGCGCGGGAAAAAAAGCACCTGGTATATTCTATGTTTTTTCTTTTCTCCTAAACCAGCATGGAATATATAATGGTTTAAACCAGGTACTAATGTTATTCCTTGTTACATAATAAGACGGTATTAGCGTAAAATCACAGAAAAATAATTGTGTAATATATAGCTATATGTAATACATAGCTACCGATTTGATGGTATAAGTTGACAGCAAACACAACGCTGTGTGGTGTATGACAACACGCAACTATCACAGTTGCCATCACCTAGATCCTCCGACATATTGCATGACGTAGCATGTGACGTCACGCGTCACTAGCTCGTCAAGATGACCCTCAATAAACCCTTTGTTCAATATTATCTTCTAAAATATGTATTAGATTAAGTAAAGGTCATGTGACGTATCTATTTACTATTTACAGACGAGCTCCGTGGCGCAGCGGTTAACACGCCGGCCTGTGACACGGATGGTCCCGGGTTCGATCCCCGGTCAGGTCAAGATGGAAAATGATCTTTTTCAGATTGACCTGGGTCTTGGATGTTTATCTATATATGTATTTGTTATAAAATATAGTATCGTTGAGTTAGTATCCCATAACACAAGTCTTTCTTAAGAACTTACTTTGGGGCTAGCTCAATCTGTGTGATTTGTCCGTATATATTTATTTATTTATATTTATTTATTTACGTAAACACATAGTATATAAGCATCCGTAAAATCCACAATAAATCAGTTCAGTTTGGAGACAGTTTAACATTTTAACATTTCAATGATGACATAAATTTTTTCCAATTCAATTTTTATCAAGACATTTAATTAAAACAATGCACACTCAGTCCACATATATATAAATAGTTTATAAGGTCTAACTAGAATTGTGAGTTGACGTCGCTTGGAGAAAATGCGCTGTGCAGTTTGTTGCCGCTTCTTCTGCACTCCGCTTTGGAAGCGGCCTAAACTTAGCCATAAGTAATTATTGACGTCAACAAAATTTTTTTGTTGTAAAAATTGTAAACACAAATATGACAATTAATAAGTGTTCAAAGAAACCTATATTAAATAAACGATTGAATTTGAATTTGAATTTGAATTTGAAAGACCAGTACTCCACCAAATAATAGTGTTTCTATTACGATACCCCCCGCCGCGCCGTACACCATAGCTGTCAGGCACACAAGCATTGAAAAATTGACCAGATTTTTAATCACTAGTCGTCTGGCATTTAACAATGCACATTTCTCTCAACAAATTTAAAGAGTATTATATATTTATGTAGTCTATTTATGTATGTATCACTGTTTTTTTTTTTTTATTTATGTAAGTATATTTATATAGAATTTAGTTTTTTTTGTTTTGTTTTTCGTATTTAGTGGCTAACACTGGTGTCAGATTTTTCAAGCTGCCTAAAGGCATCTATCTGACATAGCTTAACGACTGCTATCAACGATGACAGCAGGGACCAACGGCTTAACGTGCCTTCCGAAGCACGGAGGAGCTCGAGATATTTCATGCCACTTGCGGTCACCCATCCAAGCAGGGACTGCGCCAGGAGTTGCTTAACATACGTAAGCGCTCATAGAGCTCACACCCACTGGACCATCGGGCTCCTCTAAGAATGCAGTACGCGCACATTTCTCTCAACTAATTAAAGAGTATTAATTATATTTATGTAGTCTATTTATGTATGTATCACTGTTTTTTTTTTATTTATGTAAGTATATTTATATAGAATTTAGTTTTTTTTGTTTTGTTTTTCGTATTTAGTGGCTAACACTGGTGTCAGATTTTTCAAGCTGCCTAAAGGCATCTATCTGGCATAGCTTAACGACTGCTATCAACGATGACAGCAGGGACCAACGGCTTAACGTGCCTTCCGAAGCACGGAGGAGCTCGAGATATTTCATGCCACTTGCGGTCACCCATCCAAGCAGGGACTGCGCCAGGAGTTGCTTAACATACGTAAGCGCTCATAGAGCTCACACCCACTGGACCATCGGGCTCCTCTAAGAATGCAGTACGCGCACATTTCTCTCAACTAATTAAAGAGTATTAATTATATTTATGTAGTCTATTTATGTATGTATCACTGTTTTTTTTTTTTTATTTATGTAAGTATATTTATATAGAATTTAGTTTTTTTTGTTTTGTTTTTCGTATTTAGTGGCTAACACTGGTGTCAGATTTTTCAAGCTGCCTAAAGGCATCTATCTGACATAGCTTAACGACTGCTATCAACGATGACAGCAGGGACCAACGGCTTAACGTGCCTTCCGAAGCACGGAGGAGCTCGAGATATTTCATGCCACTTGCGGTCACCCATCCAAGCAGGGACTGCGCCAGGAGTTGCTTAACATACGTAAGCGCTCATAGAGCTCACACCCACTGGACCATCGGGCTCCTCTAAGAATGCAGTACGCGCACATTTCTCTCAACTAATTAAAGAGTATTAATTATATTTATGTAGTCTATTTATGTATGTATCACTGTTTTTTTTTTTATTTATGTAAGTATATTTATATAGAATTTAGTTTTTTTTGTTTTGTTTTTCGTATGTGTTAGTGGCTAACACTGGTGTCAGATTTTTCAAGCTGCCTAAAGGCATCTATCTGGCATAGCTTAACGACTGCTATCAACGATGACAGCAGGGACCAACGGCTTAACGTGCCTTCCGAAGCACGGAGGAGCTCGAGATATTTCATGCCACTTGCGGTCACCCATCCAAGCAGGGACTGCGCCAGGAGTTGCTTAACATACGTAAGCGCTCATAGAGCTCACACCCACTGGACCATCGGGCTCCTCTAAGAATGCAGTACGCGCACATTTCTCTCAACTAATTAAAGAGTATTAATTATATTTATGTAGTCTATTTATGTATGTATCACTGTTTTTTTTTTATTTATGTAAGTATATTTATATAGAATTTAGTTTTTTTTTGTTTTGTTTTTCGTATGTGTTAGTGGCTAACACTGGTGTCAGATTTTTCAAGCTGCCTAAAGGCATCTATCTGGCATAGCTTAACGACTGCTATCAACGATGACAGCAGGGACCAACGGCTTAACGTGCCTTCCGAAGCACGGAGGAGCTCGAGATATTTCATGCCACTTGCGGTCACCCATCCAAGCAGGGACTGCGCCAGGAGTTGCTTAACATACGTAAGCGCTCATAGAGCTCACACCCACTGGACCATCGGGCTCCTCTAAGAATGCAGTATGCGCACATTTCTCTCAACAAATTAAAGAGTATTATATATTTATGTAGTCTATTTATGTATTATCACTGTTTTTTTATTTATGTAATTTGGTATGTAAGTATATTTATATAGAATTTAGTAATTAATTTGGACACAAGTTTGTTTTGTTATCTACGTAAGCTTTTACATTAAATTTGCACTTCTTATAATTTCTTTCTCGGCATCACCTGTTGGTTGACTGGTAGATAAGGCCTTAGGCTTTAAGTCCGCCAATTACATGTATGTACTATGTAATGAAGTTTTTAAATAAATAAATTAATTATTTCAATGATTTATCAAAGTAGCTACTTTCTAGATAGAATAAATATTCAAAGTAGGCGGGTATATCTGGTGCGTTGAAATTACATTGTTTCAAACCAAGCAAACAATTGAACGGTTCTATTATTTTAAGTTCCTCCCTACATTCTCTTTGTTTATCTAGAAAATATATATTCTTGTTCTTGAACGCGGAGATATATGTGCTCTTTTCATATTCATACATACATATTGTCACGTCCTTATCCCTTGTGGAGTAGGCAGAGCCCAAGATCATAAAACCCGTGTGTTAGTGGGCGTTAAGGTGGAAAGCGGAATCAAAATAGTGATGGGTTGCTAGCCGCGTCGCCTATAACGTGATTTCTTGGATTTTCACCCCTTGACCAGCCTTTACGGTCTGCGCGGGAAGAAAAGCAGCTAGTATATTCTTTGTTTTATCTTTTCTCCCAAACAAGCATGGAAGAGCCTTTTTTCATGACAGTTTGGAGAGGAGTGTACAGTTTTTAGAGTTTATGTATGTATTTAAATTTGTATGAATGTATAAATGTGAAGTTTTTTATTCCACCATTAAATGCCTTAACATATTTGATCATATCTGGTCTCGTTGGAATCCTTACCATAGGGAACTATAACGAATTTTATATTTTTTTTCATACTAGAAGCGAGTATGAAAAAATAAAATAAAAAAAAAGTTTTAGATTTTACATACCAGGTTTAAATAATAAAACCTACATCCAAATTGAATGATGTTTTATTAGCTTGTGTCTATAGTTTTGCTCGATTTATATAAGTGGAATATCCCTCCATAACAGTTTTTTTACTTGAATGCCCAAATGTATGTATGTTAGTTTTTTTATTCCACTACAAGTTTTGAATGCCTGAACGTATTTGCCGGGTGGTTCCCGGCTTGCTGTGTGGTTCCCGGCAGAGTAGAATAGGACCACTCCAAGTCTTCCCGTGGATGTCGTAAAAGGCGACTAAGGAAACACAGGCTAAACAAAGCTTATAAACATCAAAAGGACTTTTCCAACCCGTCTGACCAGCGTGGAGAGTGTAGGCCAAATCCTCTGACTACTCAGGCTAGTATATGGCTGTGGTAGTACAGAGAGGGTCGTGCTCCTGCAGTGGAGACCAGAAAGACCTGATGATGATGATGATGATGATGATAAACGTATTTGGATGAGTTAGGTGTATCATTAAAGTTCTTGTTACTCGGGATATGCCCAAGTGACATTAACTATTTTTGCCAGGACTACCCTGCCAAATGTTTAAACCTGTGTCAATGTTATCTGACTTGGATTTAAATGTAAGAATTGAGTATACCTGAAAACGTAAACATATTATACAAATTCATTATGGTTTATGATAAAAAGCAAAATTATTAAGAACGGAAGTTGTCATTTAAGCAATTAACTTTATAGCTTGACGACTGCCGTCAATGATGACTTCAAGAACCAATGATTAGGAGTGCTTTTCGAATCACGGAGAAGCTCAAAATATTTCTATGCAGCTTGCGGTCACCCATTCCAGTGGGGACCTCGCCCAGGTTCTCTTAACATACGTTAGCAGAAATAATGCTGACACCAACTGGGCTATTGGGCTTCTGAAATTTTAACAATTATCTAATGTATACTTTTTTTTTCAGGTAAGTGATAGCTGAGTATAAACTCTCTCCGTATTGAAAATTAGAATCTTCAAAGTCGGTAAGTTTAATTGCATATGACCGCACTAACAAACCAAATAAGTTAAACCCATCACGTCTTATTTTAAAACTAGGACTAACTTAAGCACCAGACTTAAACCATAATCCGACCTAAACAATTGAGAATGACACTTGTGAAAACGTTAAAGAGGTAAATGATGACGATGAGATTGTGGTGGGAAGTCAAGGGGTGAAGTTGGGATTGCCTTAGACGATTTTGCAAATTGATTTTAGCGGGCTTTATTATATGAAACTAGCTGTTACCCGCGGTTTCGCCCACGTAGTATATAGTACCCTTACCTATATTTATGCAAAATTTCATGATGATCGGTTCAGTAGATACGGCGTGAAAGCGTAACAAACAAACAAACTCACTTTCGCATTTATAATATTAGTTGGGATGGGATTGGTGTAGTTTGGTGATATAAATACTCGTGCTCGTAAACAATTTGTGAAGTTTGTTTTTAGTTTGAAGTAGTTTGTTATATGGACTCCCACGAGGCTGATAAAGAACATACGCCATCTTTGATTGCTACTCATCAAAACCGTACAACACCGACACTTAATATCTCACTAAACTGAGCATTGGCAGAATCACTGAAATCTCGGTGGAAGCCGTAATAGAAAGCAGAATAATAAGTGTTGACTGTGTTTACTTTTTTTTTATTTTTTTTTTTGGTCGGATAATGGTTTAAACCAGGTAATTAATTTAGTCTTCGTTTTATAATAAGATTTATCGTATTTGGGCTCATTTGGTTTGTCTTGGCAAGCACTTTACAGTGTAAATCTTTCATAATAAAAATGTGGCGACCTCTATATTCGCCACAAGAACTAAGACAAAGACCCAACTGAGAATATGGTGACACAGCAAATAACTACAAGACTTCTCACAAGATGGCGCTGAACAATCCTGAAACGCGCAAACAAAGTTTCTTCGATTTTCAGCATAAATAAGACCTCTAACAAAACGCAGTCTCAGTAAATCTTCCCTTTGCGTCGGTTAAGCGTACCACATCACTCCCGCTGCAAAAATATGTCACAACAGTTGTAGTAGAGACACGCTACCGTTGAAATTCACTTTTGCTAGTAGCATAAATGGACCGGCTCATCCAGGAAAGTGCCACACTCTCACAGAAATCCGACTGTGAGAAGTAACTTTACCACTGCTATGCTTAGTTTGGTAAGTGAGGGAGCCGAAGGCCCATCTCCTCTCCCTATAAAGGGCCGGCAACGCTCTTGTCGCACCCCAGGGTTTTCCATGGTGATCACTTCCATCAGGTGACCCACTTGCTCGTTTAACGTCCTATGACAAAAAAGAAAATTAAATTTTGAAATTTACTTTCATATTTTGTCGTTACTAAGATCTACTCAACTTATGAAACAACAAAATCAACAAAATAAATATTCAAGCAAAGACAATTAGCAATGTAATGTAAAAATATTCCTCTTTCATAGCTTTGTCAGAGCTTTTAGCGGAGCTTGTTTGAATAATGTATTTTTTATTCATTACCGACACAATTGATATGCAGTCCGAATTGTTTTTTGGAGTATTGTTTAAAATAAATTAATTAAGTATATTTAAGTTGTTAAAATTTATTATACTATTTTGATGTATAAGATATTATACTGTGAAATTCCATCTAAATCCAATCTTTTCATAAAATTTTACTATGTCTAATCTGAACGGGTTGTTTAAAAAATCTTTTATGATATCAACATATGAATAATAGATAAATTTACAAAAATACACAATTGAGAACCTCTTTTTTATTATAGCCGGTAAAAAATATATACAATTGTTGTTATGTACAAGTGGAAGGAAAATTAATACCGCTTTAATAGCTTTAGCGGAGCTTTTGAACGGGGCTTGTATGAATAATGTATTCTTTATTTATTTCGGGCTTATTTGGTTGGCCTCTGAATTGTTTTTCGAGCGTAGGTTAAATTTTAATAACTTTTATAATAATTTCTGCCAATTACCCCGCGGGGTTTTGTTGTCGCTTCCAAGTATTCTTTAATAATGCTTAAACATTATCTATCTTAAGAACTTATTTTTAGTAACCTACTAGTAACCTGTGGCTTTTAATGCTGGCAAAGTATTTTATTTTACTTTTTTAATGTCGCCGGTCCACTTACGACTTTCCCAATTATTATCTTATCAAGTAAGCTATTAGCACATTATTTGTTAGTGCTTAGAATTTATTTCGAGAATCGAAATGCACGTCAACCAGTAAGTCCCCCTTTTTGGCATAAGGGATCAGTCATATGTCAGGTTTGTCGACAAGTTTGTTATAAACAAGAACAACAGACTAATAAACAAGTTAGTAAACAAATCATCGAACAAGTTCTTAACAGTAATTATTCACTACAATGTGTGCCGAGGGATTTCGACGGGGACGACACTACACACAGATTCCGCAATTAATATCTAGTCTTTATGTACAATAATAATATATTTATTCATACTAACAATAGATATATTCCTCGATCGAGTTTTAAAAAACTGTATGCACAATCCGCGATAGCGGGTCCTGAATAGAGCAATTTTTAGTAAGTTCTAGTTTTAGCCCCTCGGTAAGTTCTGATCTTGTTTTGCAAGATACAGTTAGAATCTTGCAAATCAAGAGCCATTGATACTATATTTTATAATAGATTCAAAATTGATTAACATCCAAGAGCCAGGCCAGTCTGAAAAAGATGAAGTCTTCTATATAACCCTGGCCGGGGTAGAACCCGGGTCAACCCGTGTCGCAGACTGGCGTGCTAACCACTGTAAATACACCAACAATAAACAAGTTAATGAACAAACCATCTAACAAGTCCCATAAACAGAATGTCAACATTCACTTGTGATGTGTGCCGAGGGATTTCGCCGGACGACTTACGGCTTCCGCAATTAATATCTAATTAAGTTAGCGACTAAGAGTTTGTAGGAATATTGGACGGTGTTGGAGGTGCAATTAATGATATTTCTTGAAACAATCATCAAATCTTTTCTAGTCACCACTGCAGAGTACCACCCTCTCTGTACTACCAGTGCCATATATTAGCCAGAGCAGTCAGAAGATATTAGCTTTCTTTAGCTTTTGTATCCTGAGTCGCCTTCCAAAATCCACGGGAAAACTTAGAGTGGTCCTATTACTCTTCTGGAAGCCACACTCTATCCTCTTATGCACACTAATAGTAAACTAAGAAACAAGTTAAAACAAATCAACCAACAAATCCCATGAACAGAATGTCAACATTCGCTCGTAATGTGTGCTGAGGGATTTCGCCGGACGACTTACGGCTTCCGCAATTAATATCTAATTAAGTTAGCGACAGAAAGATTGTAGTAATGTTGGACGGTGTTTGTGGCACAATTTTATTCATCATCAGATCTTTTCTAGTCACCACTACAGGAGCACCACCCTCACTGTAATACCAGAGCCATGTATTAGCCAGAGCCGTCAGAAGATAATTATAAGCTTTCTTTAGCTTATGTCTCCTGAGTCGCCTTCTACGATATCCACGGGAAGACTTAGAGTGGTCCTATTACTCTACTGGGAGCCACACTCTATCCTCTTATACACACCAACAACAAACTAAGAAACAGGGTAATAAACAAATCAACCGACAAATCCGATAAACGGAATGTCAACATTTGGTTGTAATGTGTGCTGAGGGATTTTGCCGGACGACTTACGGCTTCCTCAATTAATATCTAATTAAGTTAGTGATTGAGAATTTGTAGGAATATTGGACGGTGTTCGTGGTGCAGTTTATATTTCTTGATACTTACATAGACATTATAATTTTCCAGGAATAGATGTCTTATTTATCTGTTTGATTCCCGGTAGAGTAGAATAGAACACACAGTATAGAACCACACAGATCCTTTTACGACAAGAACCTTCTACGACATCCAAGTCTTCCCGTGGATGTCGTAGAAGGTGACTTTGGAAAAACAAGCTAAATAAAATTTATAAATATCAAAGAGACGTCTCCAATCCGTCTGATCAGCGTGTACAGTGAAGACCAAATCCTCTGACTACTCTGGCTAATTTATATCTCTGGTAGTACAGAGAGGGTCGTGCTCCTACATTGGAGACTAAAAATGACCTGATTTTGAAATAGGTAATAATGTCGAGCTCCGTGGCGCAGCGGTCAACACGCTAGCCTGCGACACGGGGGTCCCGGGTTCGATCCCCGGTCAGGTCAAGATGGAAAAAGATCTTTTTCATATTGACCTGGGTCTTGGATGTTTATCTATATAAGTATATATTATAAAATATAGTATCGTTGAGTTAGTATCCTGCGACACAAGTTCACAACTTACTGTGGGGCTAGCTCAATTTGTGTGATATGTCCCTATATATTTATTTATTTATTATTTAATAATAATATATACGGACAAATCACGCAGATTGAGCTAGCCCCAAAGTAAGTTCGAGACTTGTGCTAAGGGATACTAACTCAACGATACTATATTTTATAACAAATACATATACAGATAAACATCCAAGACCCAGGTCAATCTGAAAAAGATCATTTTCCATCTTGACCTGACCGGGGATCGAACCCGGGACAGGCAGGCGTGTTGACCGCTGCGCCACGGAGCTCGGAATATATTTGATTTGGAGTATGTATATTTGATTTTGGTTAAGTTTACTCACTATTAGTTTTTGTACTTAGATTTGACAGTGAAACGCGATATAAGTGGATGTGGGTGGATACATAATAAGAGCACATAAGCTATTATTGCAGGCGAAGTTGCGAAAAAAACCATTACATTTTTTTTGTAAATCGCTGAAAAAACAAACAAGCTAAGCCAAACTACAAATTTACCTGCACTATCGTGCCATTAGATCCAATCCTCCATTTTCACCAAACAAAGGGAAAGGTATTTCGCATAATGCTTTTGACGGCGTTGAGCAAATGGCCCTGGCATTTGGCTAAAAAGTACGGTATAAAACAACCCAGATACTATTCTGAATATTTTGATAGATGAAGAGAATGGCATAGGTTTTAGAACTAATTGTATATATTGATAGATGATAGATGGCAAACATTTAAGAACTAATATTACGAACAGAAAATATTGTTTCATTATATGTTTATTTATCATTAACTAGCAGTTTTTGCATAAATTATAGCCTATGTCACTCGCTGACGAATAAGCTTTCTTTCTGTGAAAGAATTTCAAATTAAGCTTGCATGGATAAAAAAAATGCTTTTTTACCTGCGCTATCATGCCATGCCGTGTGGTTCCCGGCAGAGAAGAATAGGACCACTCCAAATCTTCCCGTGGATGTCGTAAAAGGCGACTTAGGAAACTCAAGCTAAACAAAGCTTACAAACATCTAAGAGACCTCTCCAACCCGTCTGGCCAGCGTGGAGAGTGTAGGCCAAATCCTCTGACTGCTCTGGCAGTACAGAGAGGGTCGTGCTCCTGCAGTGGAGACTAATAAAGACCTGATGATGATGATGATGATGATCATGCCATTAGATCCAATTCTCCATTTTCACCAAACAAAGGGAAAGGTATTTCGCATAATGCTTTTGACGGCGTTAAGCAAATTGATGGCCCTGGCATTTGGCTGAAATGTACGGTGCTTCGAGCAACACGGAAGGGAGTAGCCATACGCTGCATTCCCCTCTGTCAAGGTACAAGCCAAAATTAGGCATATGCATGTCTATGTGTTAGTTGTGTGTGACTCATCTGTACACAAATTATTTTTTCTTTTTATGTCATTTTTTGTGACAATGTCATAATTACTATCAAGTGACAGTTTAAGTTTTGTATGTAGGTGTGCGGAACTAAACTTGTGTGCACATGTCCCCCCGCAAAAAACGCCAGAAAAATTGTCATAGTAAATTGTCGCTTTGCCCACTCCCTCCGTCCGGTACGGAGGCCGTGTTGCTCGAAGGTACGGTGTGAGATAGCCCCGACACGATTTTGAATATTGTGATAAAAGAAGAAAATTGCATAATTTTAAGAACTTAAAGTATAAACGTTTCGCTTATAGTATAAAATAAAGTTGGTAATAAAGTTTCAATTGATAAACTCAAAAACATTTCATAAATTGACTTATTCAATTATTCGTCAACTTGTAGAAAGCTACACAATCAATAAGATTCGGGTATAATTCATGCAAGCAAAACCTAGGGAAACTAGTTTTTAGGGTTCTGTAGTAAACAAGGAACCCTTATAGTTTCGCCATGTCTGTCTGTCTGTCTGTCTGTCTGTCTGTCTGTCTGTCTGTCTGTCCGTCCGCGGTTTTACGCAGCGACTATAAGTACTAGAAAGCTGTAATTTGGTATGGGTATGTATATTAATCATGGCAAAAAAGTGGTAGAATAAAATCTTGAATTAAAATTTTTTTTAGGGTAGCTCCCATACAAATAAAGTGAGGGAGTATTTTTTTTTTCTCTATTTACCCATCGTGTGGGGTATCGTTAAAAAGGTCTTTTAAAAATATTGTAAGGTTGAGAACACCATTTTTCGATTAAGGGATCCGTTTCCGAAATATTTGGTTTTAAAGTGCGAATTTTTGTTAGAGGTATGTGTCCCCCCCCTCTATCTGCTAAACGGTTATATATAGATACGTGAAAAAAATTGCAGCAGTAGTATATATACTGAAGTTGAAAGGAAAACTATCAGAGCTGAGTAGTAAGTATAAACTAAAAAGTTATAGGTAACCAACTTATAAACTGTAAAATTTCATACTATTTTCATTGTTAGATGTTTTTGGTCGTTAAACTGTAAGGTGCGAGTGTGAACTCAAAGTTGTCACTCGCAACTACGGAACCCTACACTGCGCGTGGCCCGACACGCACTTGGCCGGTTTTAATGTTATGTTTGTGACAATATTTACGATTGTAGTTCTTGTGTGAAATATTTAACTCAAAAAACCATTATATCAAGAGAAAACCTATAAATACAATTAATTTAAACATTTGCATGCCAATTGTTGGCGCAACGCGCTTGCTCAATCTATCACACAAAACCATTGTCCCAACATGTATTTGTACCGTGTTTGCCTGCAAATAAATTTATTTCATTTCAAAAAAAGCAGGTAAGCTTAAAACCAAAATTTAGTACAGCGCAGCGTTTACATAAAATTATATTACATCCCACGTGCATATTTTGAAGATCTTTCCCGCCTGCACCTTGCACTTTGGCAAGCATCCAGCGCATTCAATATGCAGCAGAGACACTTTCTAGACAGTTACGGCCTACTCAGTATTATGAAGTGCCTTTTGCTGTGTGAAATTTCCGTTTAGTAATGATTTTTACCCGTGACCCACCCAGAAGAGGCCTTCTTTTTTTCATTCTGCCTTTTTGCACAAAATTGTTTTCCTGATTATGACTTGCTTACCATCATCATCAGGTCTTTCTAGTCTCCACTGCAGGAGCACGACCCTCTCTGTACTACCAGAGCCATATACTAGCCTGAGTAGTCAGAGGATTTGGCCTACACTCTCCACGCTGGCCAGACCATCTGTTAAGTAATAACTGTTAAACAAGAAAATATTTTTTTAAATCGGCCTAGGCGTCTTTGAGAAATCGGGGAACATAAATTAAAAAAAATAATCCTTCGAAGTGAGATCCTCCTACTTTTTTCGAAGTCGGTTAAAAATATGTCAAAAAGTGCTAAAACGCATCTTCTTCTTCTAAATATAGCTTATTTCTTTAAATACACTTCTACACTACAACGTCACAGTTTTGTACACTTTTTAGAAAAATGTGATGTATGTTAACTATCTTTTATTATATAAATGTTCAATGAAAAAATACGTATACTTTTTGATTGTCAAACTAACGAACTAATTTCAATATTATTATTTTTATACAGGAAACTATCTAATTCTCGTAGTGTTGCTAGTAAAAGAAAAGGCAGCCCTTTGAAAGCCTTTTCTGCTTTTTTGGCGACTTAGTTGGGGAAATCGTCCGTACAGAAATGGATATCATTTAACATATTTTTTTACAAAAATAGAAACCGACTTCAACCCTATCAATTTGTTTGAATAAGAATAAAATGGAAAAAAGTGTAAACCGAACGGCATACGTGAAATATTTTTTTCGGCATTTGTGATTTTTTTTCAAAAGGTGAAAAATTTAATGGGACCATTTGTGATGTATTACCTGTCAAACAAAAAAAGAATTTCTTAAATCGATCCAGGCGTCTTTGAGAAATCGGGGAAAATACATAAAAAAAAAACATTATGACGAATTGTAAACCTCCTCCTTTTTTTTGAAGTCGGTTAAAAAGATATAACATCTCATATTTCCAAATAAATGGGCAACCATTTTCAGCTTTCCGAATAAAATTCAGTATTCCATGACATACGACACTATTCATTTTCATAACCAAACATACGCCGTCGTACTTATACTCGTATGTAGGACAGACAGCCTTTCTGCTTCAAAATATGGCTATACATTAATTTACATACATTCTACGCAACGACTACCTAAAACATATTTTATAACTAGACTGGTCATGTCTTCTATTTCTTATCTTTTTGTTTCTTCTAGCCTCGAAGGATATATCCAATCCAGTAAATCTCATGATAATTGTGTAGTCAACGCTACACACTGAAACGATTTTAGGCAAACGTATGTACTCGTGAATCAAAGGACAAGTTATGAAATCGTGTTTTGTATTGAAATGTCCACTGTATCAAAAAGTTCACTATATCAGAATGTCTACTCTACATAATGTTAAAGACTAATAAAGACAATTAGATGATACGAAAATATCTACGAGTCTTACTTACGAGTACAAGAAGTTTTTAACCCACCGATCCGATAAAGTTTATAAAAACAAGTAGTAAGACACGAAGAGGTAATAAAAACAATCATGGAAGGCCAAATAGAAGGAGAAAAGGGTAGGAGAAGACCCAGACATAGCTATTTCAAACTAATAAAAGAAAAAGTAAATATGGTGTCGTACCAATATGTCAAACTGGCACAGGACACAGAAATGGAGAGAGCTCCACCAACAAGTTGCTCTGAAATATTGATGAAGAACCGATAAAAAAAGGATGTATACCGTGTGGTTCCCGGTAGAGTAGAATAGGACCACTCCAACTCATCCCGTGGATGTCGTAAAAGGTGACTAAGGAAACACTAGCTAAACAAAGCTTATAATTATCAGAGACCTCTCCAACCCGTCTGGTCAGCGTGGAGAGTGTAGGCCAAATCCTCTGATTACTCAAGCCAATTTAAGGCTCTGGTAGTACAGAGAGGGTCGTGCTCCTGCAGAGGAGACTAGAAAGACCTGATGATGATCCAGTCCAGTAAATCACAAGATAATTGTAGTCAATGGCACACTCAGAGGGGCCTTTAGGCAAACGTATGTTACTCGTGAATCAAAGGACGAAATTAAATACAAATAATGAATATATTTTTGTTAAATGAACCGTGATATTAGTATTTTGTCTGTTTGTTGCTCTGGAGATGATAGTTGATCAAAGCTTTTTAATATATTCATAAAACCCTGTCCGATCCTTCAAGGGGTGACTCAGCCCCTTAATATGAACAACTTTACCTCTGACACTATTGTTGGTTATTCTAATAATAACAATCAAAAACTTCATCCCCTATTTTACCCCTTAAGGGGATGAATTTCTAAAATCCTATCTTAGTGCTCATTTACATTGCACTGTACCAAATTCCAAGTATCTAGGATTCTAGGTACAGTATTTTAAAAAAAAAATATACACTTAAAGACAAAACCCGCCTTCTTTCAGGCGAAGTTGGGTAAAGAAATAAATGTAATCTAATTTCAAAACTTGCCTTAGCCAACGGCGAATACCTAATCCAATTAACTTTAGTAGACCGTCTTGAATTATAATTTAGACCAGCTGCTAGTTAGCCAGAGAATTCATCTGCGCCATGTATTAAGAGCGTATACTAGCAGTATTTTTTAAATATGGTTTCCATACAAATGTATTTCTCTATTGTCTCGCTGAAAAGTACCGCGTGTCAACCCACGCTGCGCGCTTCTAGAGGCACAATTCTTTTTACATAAAATCTATTACTAAAATAGGTATGTCCCTATGTTTTATTTTTTTTCTAAAAACCTGTTTAAAAGAAAAAACAAATTGTACACAAACAGTTTTTTTTTGGAAAAAATAAAAAATAGTGGCATTCCTATTTTAGTACCTACTATATTTATAAATTTTTCATACAAATTGCATTTGTATGGAAAACGCACTGCTAGTGTACCCTCTTAAATCGCCGTGTGGTTCCCGGCAGAGTAGAATAGGACCACTCCATGTCATCCCGTGGATGTCCTAAAAGGCGACTAAGGAAACACAAGCTAAACAAAGCTTATTAACATCAAAGAGACTTCTCCCACCCGTCTGGCCAGCGTTGAGAGTGTAGGCCAAATCCTCTGACTACTCAGGCTAGTATATGGCTCTGGTCGTGCTCCTGCAGTGGAGACTAGAAAGACCTGTTGATGATGATGATGAGGTTTATAAGTATAACTAGCTGTTAACCAAGACTCCGCTCGCGTGGTATATAGCCTATGTCCTTCTCAGTACCCTAACATATGTGTATGCAAAATTTCATGAGCAGCCCGATGGCCTAGTGGGCGTGAGCATTATTAGCGCTTCCGCATGTAAAGTAACTCCGGGCGCAGTCCCCCCTTGGATGGGTGACCGGAAGTGGCATAAAAATATCTCGAGCTCCTTCGTGCTTCGGAAGGCACCTTAAGCCGTTGATCCCGGCTGTCATCATTGATGGCAGTCGTTAAGCTATGTCAGATGTCTTTAGGTAGCTTGAAAAATCTGACACCAGTGTTGGCCACTTACACACACGAAAAACTAACACAAAACAAACAATTTCATAATGAACGGTTCAGTAGATAGGGCGTGAAAGCGTACCAAACAAACGAACACACTTTCGCATTTATAATATTAGTTAAGGGTGCTCCTTGGTCATTTCGACTATGTTTAAAAATGGTCAAACATAAAAAACAATACCAAAAAAAACATATATTGTAGAATGTTTTTAATCTTAACTTACTGAGGAGGACTTTTTTCTAAAGTTCATAGTTATTTAGAAAAAAAGTACCGCGTACATCGATTTTTATTGCAAATATTCATTAACTACGTAACTCTTTGTCTTAGAGTCACGCAATTTTCAACTCTCCCGAGGAATTTTTATTTTACAGATTATTCTTCTTTTTAATATTAAATTTATGTTATTTAATATTTTGAATGCGCGCTTCGACGGGTGGCAGTCGACCGCTGACTTTCTGTCGGGGAACTAAGTTTACTAAGTAAGGTTCAAAACTCGGCCGATATCCTGGAGGTCATTAGCGCATGTACGAGCCTTAAGATTAAGATACACCTGAGCACAGCCGGGGTGGGCTGCTAGTCTACTCAAGAACAAACAAAATAGTAGTCTACTCAAGATAGCCTAATTTGATTTGCATTCGTAGGCCGTCCCACTTGAATACTAATTCTACAGAGCAGTAAATATGACGTCGATTGCGTTTTTTTTTTTGGGAATAGACTATGTAGTATCCAAGTAAGCTTTTGCTACTTAATCGGACTTTTTGAGGTGAGAGCAGTGTGGCCTCAACCTGTAAGGTGAACATCACCAAGAGGAAGGGACGGACTTCGCTTTGGGCGTTGCCTGTGAGCGCAAGGCTTGGAGAGACAGCAAACTCTCTTATGCCTTATGGGTCGTGATTTGCATGCATAGCCTGAAGGGTCGAATAGAAGACGTGTCGCTTGGAGCAGGGAATGTGACAATCGCCAGCGTGTTTTTTTTTTGTGAATTGACTATATAGCTAGCTCCAAGTGAGCTTTTGCTACTTTATCGGACTTTTTGAGGTGAGAGCAGTGTGGCCTCAACGGGCGGGACGGACCTCGCTTTGGGCGTTGCCTGTGAGCGCAAGGCTTGGAGAGACAGCAAACTCTCATATAATGAGAGTTATGCCTGATGGGCCGCGATTTGGGCTTTGCCTGTGAGCGCAAGGCTTGGAGAGACAGCAAAGTCTCTTATGCCTGATGCGTCGCGATTTGCATGCATAGCCTGAAGGGTCGAATAGAAAAACGTGTCGCTTGGAGCAGGGAATGTGACTATCGCCAGCGTGTTTTTTTTTTTTAAATAGTCTACGTAGCTAGCTCCAAATGAGCTTTTGCTACTTTATCGGACTTTTTGAGGTGAGAGCAGTGTGGCCTCAACCTGTAAGGTGAACATCACCAAAGAGCGCCCGGGCGGGACGGACCTCGCTTTGGGCGTTGCCTGTGAGCGCAAGGCTTGGAGAGACAGCAAACTCTCATATAATGAGAGTTATGCCTGATGGGCCGCGATTTGGGCTTTGCCTGTGAGCGCAAGGCTTGGAGGGACAGCAAAGTCTCTTATGCCTGATGCGTCGCGATTTGCATGCATAGCCTGAAGGGTCGAATAGAAAAACGTGTCGCTTGGAGCAGGGAATGTGACTATCGCCAGCGTGTTTTTTTTTTAAATAGTCTACGTAGCTAGCTCCAAGTGAGCTTTTGCTACTTTATCGGACTTTTTGAGGTGAGAGCAGTGTGGCCTCAACCTGTAAGGTGAACATCACCAAAGAGCGCCCGGGCGGGACGGACCTCGCTTTGGGCGTTGCCTGTGAGTGCAAGGCTTGGAGAGACAGCAAACTCTCATATGCCTGATGGACCGCGATTTGCATGTTTTGTATAGCCTGAAGGGCCAAACTGAGGAACGTCGCTTGCGTGCTACTAGAGACGCCTGTTCAACACATTTTACTACAAAACAAGCGTGTCAGGGGGCGGTACCGTTTTGGGTTTCCAGGTAATTGTACAAATGCAAAATTCTGATAATTTCTACTTCATCATCATCATCATCAGGTCTTTCTAGTCTCCACTGCAGGAGCACGACCCTCTCTGTACTACCAGAGCCAGATACTAGCCTTAGTTAGTCAGAGAATTTGGCCAACACTCTCCACGCTGGCCAGGCGGGTTGGAGAGGTCTCTTTGATGTTAATAAGCTTTGTTTAGCTGGTGTTCTTTAGTCGCCTTTTACGATATCCACGGGATGACTTGGAGTGGGTCCTATTCTACTCTGCCGGGAACCACACGGCGTTAAATTTCTACTTACATTGTGATAAAGGTTATATTGTTTTTGATTGTTTTTCGAGTGTATAAGTAGGTTACATCAGAATGTTGGTAATTAATCTTTTTACTTTAATTATTGCAAGCTGCATTTTTCTCGGCATAGTTAAATAGAACCACTCCAAGTCTTGCCGTGGTTGTCGTAGAAGGCGATTTAGGAAACACAAGCCTATAAACTTCTCAAAAGATACATATCCAACCTATCTGGCCAGCTTGGAGAGTGTAGGCCAAATCCTCTGACTGCAGTGACTAGAAGATGGCTCTGGTAGTGCAGAGAGAGTCGTGTTCCTGCAGTGGAGACTAACAAAGACCTGATGATGACTGTAATTTATGATAGCATTATCACAGCGAATTTGGGCATTGTAAAGTTTTTTTGAGCACGAACAGACAGGCTGATTATGCGACTTTCGCTTACTAGTCGGGCGCGGGTTGACACGCGGTACTATTATCACTTTCGTCTCTAGTTCACGAACATTTCGTGCTCTGTGACTCATTCTAACAGCTGCAGCAAACTTTACTAGTTGAAGAACTCAGACTGTTTGGCCGAAAACTTTTAGGCCAAATGGAATTATGTCTAATAAAGTTGCGTCGTAAAAATCCGAATGGATTTTAAAGTTGATTTTATTGGACTTGTGCGTCTGAGATTTTCATCAGGGTTTTCATCCCTCGACGAAAAAGAAGGGGATAACAACGTGTTTCTCTTTTTTAGGATTCTATAGTAAACAAGGAACCCTTATAGTTTCGCCATGTCTGTCTGTCTATCTGACTGTCGGTCCGCGGTCTTACTCAGAGACTATAAGTACTAGAAAGCTGTAATTTGGTTTGGGTATGTATTTTTATCATGCCAAAATAGTAGTAGATAAAAATCTTAAAAAATATTTTTTTAAGGTTGCTCCCATACAAGTAAAGTGGGAGTCATTATTTTTTTCTATATACCTATTAGTGTGCTTTATAAAACAGTGTGAGGTTGAGAACACCATTTTCCGATTAAGGGATCCGTTTCTGAAACATTTGGTTTCTAAGTGCAATTTATTATTAAAGGTGCCCCACGTCCAGTCAGAATGAAAGTTTCTTGAAGACGATACTAGCACGGGTTGACACGCGGTATTATTATCACTTTCGTCTCTAGTTCACGAACATTTCGTGCTCTGTGACTCATTGAAACAGCTGCAGCAAACTTAACTAGTTGAAGAACTCAGATTGTTTGGCCGAAAACTTTTAGGCCAAATGAATTATGTCTAATAAAGTTGCGTCGTAAAAATCCGATTTGGATTTTAAAGTTGATTTTATTGGACTGGTTCGTCTGAGACTTTGGTCTGGGTTTTTATCCTTTGACGCAAAGGAAGGGTATAACAACGTAAACGCATATTGTGTTGCCAGCTTTTTTCTCTGGCAGCAAAAATTAAGCATATTTTCTAGTAATTATTTTCCACATTTTGATAAAATTGTTGCCATATCAGGAAACACTTTGAAACCGATCGTGTGGTTGATGCACAGTCAAAGCCATAGGTGATTTTTTTTTAAATTTGTTAGCACTACACTACGTATATCTCCATGGTTATTGACTACGAATGGTAACAATAACGACCGACATCGCATCAATAAAATGTGCAGATACGTAATACAATTATGTCTATGTTACATTGATTATTTTCGACAATTATAGCGTACGGGTCACCAATTATGGAGTATGTAAATGAAACCACTGTAACCAGTAAAATTATGGAATGGAATGTAATAATTTATTGATCAATAAACTTATATACTAAAGTAAATATGTACATAAAAATAGTGGGGAAGCTCGCTGAGTTAGGAATACGTGTTGTGATGTACGTGTATTGAAATAAACATATTTTACCACTTCCTTAAGGTACATCACGTTCGTATTCCTAAGACCGCAATAATATGCCATCGGAAAATAGCAAGAATCGTAAGTTCATCAATATTCGAGGCTATCACAAAAATATTCAAGTTAGTTGATCAACTTACGGAAAATCATAGACGGCGGTTGAAATGCATTTTTTAACACAATAAATTTTAGCTAATTGATCAACTTACGGTGCTTGGCAGTAATTCAGTCAAATCGTATACGAATGGGCCAATAGTTACTCAGTGTACATTTTAACAGTACATCATCATCATCAGGTCTTTCTAGTCTCCACTGCAGGAGCACGACCCTCTCTGTACTACCAGAGCCATAATTAGCTTGAGTAGTCCGAGGATTTGGCCTACACTCTCTACGCTGGCCAGACGGGTTGGAGAGGTCTCTTTGATGTTAATAAGCTTTGTTTAGCTTGTGTTTCCTTAGTCGCCTTTTACGACATCCACGGGATGCCTTGGAGTGGACCTATTCTACTCTGCCGGGAACCACACGGCGTGGTTAGTGCACAGCCATAAAACCATAAACGAAGGGTTTTTTTTTTAATTTGTCTGCTAAGAACCGACATCCCATCAATAAAATGTGCAGCCACATACTACAATAAGTAATGCCTATGTCATCAGAAAAATATATATATGTATATGTGTATATATGTATATATAGTTATAGCAGCTGAGAGCAGCTAGAGCAAATCAGACACCTATCTTAAATATTCAAATGTTTAAACTGTTATCTATAGATACCTAAGTACTTTATCTTTGTAAAGTTATATTAATATCTACGCGGTAAGCGGTAAAAAATTACTATTTTGTATTAATTAGCAATTAGATATCTTCTCAAAAAGTTAAGAAAATCTATAATTGGCTTTCGTTTTAGCATATACATGTGTAAAATTAAGTTTTGTAATGCTGTTGATTTTCTGAAATAAATAAAATAAAAAAAAATAACACGAATCGTAAGTTTATCAATATTCGAGTAGTTCATCAACTTTCGGAAAATCTAAAACGGCAGTTAAAATGTATTTCAAGCTCCGTGGCGCAGCGGTCAACACGCCTGCCTGCGACACGGAGGTCCCGGGTTCGATTCCCGGACAGGTCAAGATGGAAAATGATCTTTTTCAGATTGACCTGGGTCTTGGATGTTTATTTATATAAGTAATCTATTATAAAATATAGTATCGTTGAGTTAGTATCCCATAACACAAGTCTCGAACTTACTTTGGGGCTAGCTCAATCTGTGTGATTTGTCCGTATATATATTATCTATAATATATTGCTATAGCAATAAATTTTAGCTAATTGATCAACTTACGGTGCTTGGCAGTAATTTCATAATTAACGATTTTGCCACAAGTCAAATCATACACGAATGGGCCAATCGTTGCTCAGTATATATTTTAACGATACATTCTCACTCGAATTCTAATAGGTAGGTACAGTAGTCTTTGATTGGTCGATACCAACTAACGATTCTTGTTATTTTCCGATGAAACCTACACTTCCGAGCATGTTTGAGAAAAATCGTTTTTCTCTCATATGAAAAGCTGAATTTAAATTCGTGCTCGCTTTCCCTGTTCAAACGTCAATAACGCCTATATTACATTCCATTTCACGCATAAGAGTTCTCTTGTACCTAATGGAATGTGATTACATATACAAAGTGACTGGTTGGATGATTAAAGTATTTTAAGTGTGTAGTGTATTCTTTTGAGAAATAAAATGATTTAACCTTATATAGATAAACATGCAAGACCAATCTGAAAAAGATCGTTTTCCATCATGCCTTGACCGTGAATTGAACCCGGGACTGGCTGGCTGGCGTGTTAACTACTGCGTCAATGTGGCTTTATTGAAATCATCCATAGGGTTACACCTTCAAACTTTATCTTTGAATTTCTTAAGTAAATATGCAGATATAGGTATTTTCCTACCTGCTATATCTTGCATAGACTACCTGGTGAGAGGGTATAGGTATTATTTGCCTTCGTAATTTCAGATATGTGTAATCAAATCATCCTATCAACAGACATACCTGTATAAAAATCCCTTTTCTCACATATGAAAAGCTGAATTTAAAATTTGCCCGCTCTCCCTGTTTAAACGTCAATAGCGCCTATATTACATTCCTTTTCACGCATAAGAGTTTTCTTGTACCTATTGGAATGTGATTACATACAGGTGTTACATGACCCTCGACATATCCTTAAAGGGGTGAGTGACACCGTCAATATGAACAACTTTTGCTATGTGATCAATGCTGGGAACCCAAAAAAAAATCGTCAATTTTATACAAAAAAAATTTGCCGCCCGCGTGAAATGTATGGGAAAGCAAAAATTTTTTTCGAGTTGCCTGCGTTGACCCCATAGGAAAAGTTGTTCATATTGACGGTGTCACTCACCCCTTTAAGGATATGTCGAGGGTACAGTATACAGGGTGACTGGTTGGATATTTTAAGTAGTTTAAAGAAGATATTTCCAATGATCAAAAATTATTGCAACACAAGGTTTCCGTCCAGAACAAAGTGTCTTACGCTTTTACTACAACACCAAATGATATTCAAAATATGTAAAACCGGTATTTTGATTGTTTTAAGTACAGGTTAAGGCATAACGCCGCAAGCAAGGATAGTCATCAGTTAGTTCAGACGAGCTCCGTGGCGCAGCGGTCAACACGCCTGCGACACGGATGGTCCCGGGTTCGATTCCCGGTCAGGTCAAGATGGAAAATGATCTTTTTCAGATTAACCTGGGTCTTGGATGTTTATCTATAAAAGTATCTATTATAAAATATAGTATCGTTGAGTTAGTATCCCATAACACAAGTCTCGAAATTACTTTGGGGCTAGCTCAATCTATGTGATTTGTCCGTATATATTTATATACATTATTTATTTATTTAAATTTATTTATTTATTTAAGTTTGTGAAGCCCATCTAGTGAGTGGCAAGCCACATTATTCATGATTTACACAGTTATTATGATTGTGGCAGGTGTCTGACCCTTTGCAATAACCCAGTTTCAATCCACCAATATTTCAATCCTATAGCCTACTTATTGCTCTTTCAAACCACTTTCTTCCTTACCCAATACCTGTTCAAGAACATATCATACTTTATTATTATGTAAAATACTGGTCACTCACGTATGAAGTCAGCTACAGGAGGAACTGCTACTGAGAACAGATCCGGATAAGGTCGAAATATGTCGGTGTTTCGACTGCATTCGGTACTGTTCCTTAGGGCTAATGTGAATCAAGACGTGCGCACGATATCGTCCGAGTCTGCACATATTATCATACATAGGTATTTCCATAAAGATCTAGGTAAGAACCGTAACTCCAAAGGACATAGGTACAAAATATATTATAATTAAAAACTATTATTATCATCTATCTATAATTTTTTAACAATAATTAAGGGCAACATTTGTCTGAATAAATAATTTATTGATGACTAGCTGTTACCCGCAGCTTCACCCGCGTGATATATAGCCTATGTCCTTTTCAGTACCCTAACCTATGTGTATGCAAAATTTCATGATGATCGGTTCAGTAGATATGGCATGAAAGCGTAACAAACTAACAAACACACTTTCGCATTTAAAATATTAGTTGGGATGGGATTATGTATCTACATCGTTAAAGATGAATAGTGTTATGTGAATATTAATCTTCAAACCACATAAATTAGTTTGCAGTTTCCAAGTCCTGTTCGAAGTTTACACAGATAGAAATGCATGGAATACAGATGCTGTTGCCAGAGCACTAACATAAGTTTGATAAGGTCAAAGACAATATAATACTAACGTAATAGACTGCCGTAATGCAGCTAGCGACCATATAGGCACGTTAAAAACGTTAGCTTCCTTCAGGGTGGGGCAGTCAAATTAAAAATTAATACGAAAAAAGCAAACAGTCGCCACAAAACCATTTCCCCAGATTTCCAGCACTATTGTGCCATAATGACGTATTTCCGCCCGCGCCTACTGCGGGAAATAGTACGACCACAGAGTATGCAATTTAGCTCGCGCCTTACTAGAGACAAAGACAAAATAATACTAACGTAATAGACTGCCCACCTCATACAAAAATATTGGACCAAATTAAGGTTGCGAAAAGCAGGCGAATGTATGGCGCAGGTGAGTTGCTTGCTACTCGATACTAGATGGCGGTAATCTACATAAGCCTTTAACTTACTAAATATACGATGTAATTTTAAAATATTATGCCTAAAATATTGTTTTGATTTATAATAAGATATATTTTGTGAATCATGTTTTTATATTCTCATAATACGGTAGATACAATGTTGTGTAGTTTCGAGTGGCGCCATCTATGCGGGTCTCTGGGAACAAATCGTACAATTAAGGTGTTGAGACCACATGATAAGGTATGGATTTATTCTTCCTAGTTGCTGTCTATAATTTTCTTTCTTCTTCTTCTTCCTTTACCTGATTCAACTTCTACTCTGTCTCTCTCAACGGCTCAGTGGGTGTGAGTATTATTAGCGCTTACGCATGTTAAGTGACTGCAAGAGTAAATGAATGCAAAAGTAAATGCATAGCTGCCAGCTTAAGAAAAACTTATTTTTTAGGTTATTTTTAAAAGGCAAGCGTTCACATTACATTACAAACACATTTCTCGCGAGTTAGTTGTCAAACCAAATTTAAGTTTTACTAGTTTTGCATTTTATATAAAAGTCGTAGAAAAAATGTTGTATGCAACGGTTTACAATTAGGTCTTTAAAAAGGCTCGTGGTGCCTCTATTAGCGATATTCGCTCGACCCAAGCCACTCACCTTTTAAGACCCCTATTATAAAACGGTTGTATAAAATACTATTATGGTAACCGCAAATGTATTGAAAAACATCATATGATGATTGTACTCAGTACGCTTATGTTAATAGTCATTGGTTTATTATAAACACGAGGCGAACGAGCTTACCGTACTTGTATCATAATGTAGATATTATACATATTTAAAAATTTGTTTATCCTCCAAAACAATCTACACGGGACAAAGCGTGTAGCAAATTAGTGTTATTAAAAGACGAAAGATATTTAATTCCAACAAATTTTTCGATTTAATCACAAAATCTTTTTCTACTTAACCTTACTTTAAATGAAACTGACATGTATTAAAGTTTAAAAGGCTTCCCTTCAAATAAAACTTCCACAATAAAAATAAACCAAAATTCAATCACGAACATCTCTTAATCCGAAACGACGAACAATTAAAATCCAAAAGATTCGCAGCTACATCCTTCGGGATCCAAACTAGTCGACCAACAAATCCGCAAACCTATCCACTTATCCTTGCCACCGAATATTTGCCAGTACCCGTCGCGCCTTTGCAAGGGCTGGTCGCATCACACCCCTTAATCTAAACATTCCCTACCAACCAAACCACACCTTATAAATCTCATTCTAAATTCAAATATCTTAAAATAGATTAATTAAAAATAATTTCAATTTCCGAATCCACAGGTGGTTCGAAAATTATCGTTCGGTTCCAAACTTTATTGTGATAGTGCTAGAGTTGTTTGTCGTTTGCTTGGTGTTAGTGATAAGATGTTTTTAAGAGCTTCATTCGAATAATGATATAAGTGGCCTGTTATATTTGCTGTGATAAGTTTAGTGCGCTGTGTGTTTCCAAATTTAAAATAAGGTAAAAATATGTTGGCAAAAAAATCATAACAGTTTTTTGCATACAGATTGATTTAGAATGCCCTAGCAGTACCAATTTATTTTTTTACAGAATTCTAAGAAAATTTATGTCTGTATTTAAGTAATGCACTTTACTTTATACTAATATTATAAAAAGGCTTTCCTTTTGTTGAGTTGATTATTTGTTTGTTTGTTTTCATTGAATAGGCTCCGGAACTACTTAACTGATTTTCTAAATTATTTGACCTATTCATACATAATTTATCTGCGGGTAACATAGGCTATAATGTACGCGGACCAAGTCGCGGGAAAATTTATAGATTCTGTCTCAAATCTGGCTCGATTTCGCACTCCTACATCTTGTTCTCGGCATCACCTGTTGGTTGACTAGTAAATAAAGCCTTAAACTTTTAGGCCGCCTGTTACATGATAGTAATGATTTATAATAGTACATTATGATACAAGTACGGTAAGCTGGATATTATAGTCGAGGTGTTTATAGGCACGAGGCGAAGCCGAGTGCTTATAATAGTTATAATAAACCGACTTAATCGACCTATGTCCTTCTCAATACAACCTATGTGTATGCAAAATTTCATGATGATCGGTTCAGTAGATACGGCGTGAAAACGTAACAAACAAACAAATAAACAAACAAACTCACTTTCACATTTATAATATTAGTTAGGATTAGGATAGTTTTGATTTGGATTTGTGTGTTACGCTTTCACGTTCTATCTACTCAATCGATCATCATGAAATTTGAAACCCCAAATTTGGGGCAAATAAAATCGATTTTCCCCACAAATTTTCAAAAAAAAATTTAAGTACTGTTCATTTATATCAAATTAATATTTATCACCTACTAATATTTGAGTATGATATTGACGATTACAATCATCGTATTGCAGCTTTTCAGCTGTAGTAAAACTTGTGTTATGGGATACAACTCAGCGGTACTATATTTTATAATAGATACTAATAAGACCCAGGTCGATCTGAAAATTATCATTTTTCATCTTGACCTGAACGGGGATCGAACCCGGGACCATCCGTGTCACAGGCCGGCGTATTGACCGCTGCGCCACGGAGCTCATCATACAACTAATATTCTATTCTATCAACTTATAATACCTTTTCAGTAAAAAAATATGAAAGGTTATTTTTTATAAAAAAGATTTCAATTTTTTAAATTTCAGGGTATTTCTGACATGATCCGACTGGCAACACTGCACGATTTAGGAACCGATTTAGTGTAGTGTGATCACTAGCTTCCGATTTAGGTTTCTATACGTTCCTAATTAGGATTCCTAAAATTGGATAGTGTAATCAGCGCTTTAAGAAGGTTGCAAACTTAGGCGTACATTATTCTTAGCGATCTCTACAATATATTAAAAAAATCTGTGTTACATGCGCGTTTGCATTGTTATTGTACATCAGAATTGCCTCCATTTAGAATGTCCTTTATTTGCATTTGTACAGGGTATACAGAGGATGCTCTACGAATAATTACCTCCTACACAGCCATAAACTTATAGCATGCAAATACATACATTATAGTTATTAAAATTTAACATTATCATACTACAATTATTTACAATTACAATATAAAATCAAACAATGGATTACAATTATTAATAATAATAAATAATAAATATATAGGGACATATCACACAAATTGAGCTAGCCCTACATTAAGTTGTGAACTTGTGTCGCTGGATACTGACTCAACGATACTATATTTTATAACATATACTTTTATAGATAAACATCCAAGACCCAGGTCAGTCTGAAAAAGATCGTTTTCCATCATGACCTGACCGGGGATCGAACCCGGGACCCCCGTGTCGCAGGCTGGCGTGTTGACCGCTGCGCCACGGAGCTCGACTTATTAATTAATGGTTACAATAAATTCATTGGTCGATTTAGTTTTTCTTTATTGAAATTGAGTAATTCCTGAACTGTATAAAAACCGTTCTAACTTAACCAATAGAATAACCCCTTACTTTTTGTCTAATTTATTCAGTTGCCTTAAATCTTTGACTAGGTACATACTCTCTAGACACCGTCAAGCCTTCGTGTCGTACCCAGGTCCACCCTTGTGTCGCAGTCTGGCGTGATAACCACTGCGCCGTAGAGGCCGTCAAGTCAATAATTAATTCATAATCTTGTAGAATAATATTTCAAGTTCCATTTATTTTAACAAGAGTAAAAAACTAAGTACCTAGTTTATTAAAATAGCGAACTACATTTTAATAAATCCTAGGCTAGTCCGTCAACTTTAAGTAATGACTTAATGAGACGTCAAACTTAATGACTCTCGTTATTCTCGCAGAATTTTAATATAAATTCTAACTTCTTTCATAATAACTTGGATTGGATATTATTATTCGTAGAGATTCCGTCGTGTGGTTCCCGGCAGAATAGCACAACCTTCTTTGTACTACCAGAGCCATATATTAGCCAGAGCAGTCAGAGGATTTGGCCTACGCTCTCCACGCTGGCCAGACGGGTTGGAGAGGTCTCCTTGATGTTTGTAAGCTTTGTTTAGCTTGTGTTTCCTAAGTTGCCTTCTATGAAATCCACGGGAAGGCTGGGAGAGGTCCTATTCTATTCCGGGAACCACACAGAAGCCTATTAATAAATCGCAAAAAGTGAAAGTTTAAAAAAGAATGATCGGATTATGAACTACCTAGTCTTTATGATTAAAACCAACGTGAGATAAAGACATTATTAAAATACGTAACAACGGGTTACTCACGTAAATAGTCAGCTACTGGCCGACACCGTGCGCGGGTCTCAATTCACATTCGCCCTGAAGAAGACCTCCGGATGAGGTTGAAACATGTCGGCCAGTAGCTGACTATTTACGTGAGTAACCCGTTGTTACGTATTTTAATAATACCTAGTCTTTACTTTAGCGGGCCCCTCGAAGCAATTTCCTGTAGTTCAACATACATATTTCATGCTCCGACGAAATTTTATGAATAGCCTCGAGTTAGCGGTATCAACACAAAATGTCGCCCGATACAAATTGGCCTTTTATGTGCTTTTCATTTTATGCATAACGGTTTTCAATTGTTATTTTTCGCTAGTAAATGACTTTGGCTTCGCTTGCATTTTAATGTCGATTCTTCGCTAACTTCGTATGTAAGAATTACAGAAGTTTGACATGATCAAGTTTTTGCAGTTTACCGTGCCTTTTGCCGTAGAAACTTTAGAGCCATGTGGTGCAGAGTTTTGTTATTTGTACAGAGAGAACTCGGCACCTCTGATCGACGCTTCTGGTGAACCAAGAGCTCAGGTATACTTCGATCAAAGCCACAGGCAATTTTACTCGAAAATGCTGCCAGCGTGAGTATTTGGGCTCCATTTTATATTTAGTTATTTTTCTATTTTTTTAAACTTAGATCTTATTTAATAACATTTAGTTTTCATTTTACGCTACTATTTGTATAATCAATTCATATAACGCAATATTTGTTTACAGCATTTTATAAAAAAAAAAAATAGAAATATAATACAGATTATGACCTACTCTTTGCTAAAACTCGAAGCAATTTTCTGTAGTTCAACATACATTTTCATGCTCCGACGAAATTTTATGAATTGCCCCGAGTTAGCGGTATCAACACAAAATGTCGCCCGATACAAATTGGCCTTTTATGTGCTTTTTCATTTTATGCATAACGGTGTTCTATTTTTATTTTTTACTAGGTATTGTCCTCGGCTTTGCCTGCCATGTAGGTATCTAGTATAAAATGTAGTATCGTTGAGTTGTTTGTTTGTTTTTTGTGTGTGTATTTGGTCAACACTGGTATCGGATTATTATTTATTTACTAATGTACAGAACGAAAAACTCGTACGCAGTGTCCCCATCCCCGTACCTTTCCCCCATTCAAGGGAGTCTTTGATAGCTGTTACCAGTTACTCGTACATTTCACGCCATCTCATATACGTATGTACATTAGTATTTTAACTCTGCAGTGGTGACCCTGATTGTAAACTCACCCCTCCATGGAAATAAAGTTTCGTTTATGGAGTATAAAACATACTTTTTGCATGTACTTGTATGTATTTTTATCCGCAATTATCTCGCGTTTGGTTGAATTGATTTTAAGGCGGTTTTAAGAAACTAATTTGTTACATTCTGGATAAGCTTTTGGTATACATTGAGTTTGATTGAGCCTGAAGACAGGCACGCGGTATATGATGCGGGCTGATTTACATTCGTAGTAATCACGTACACTCAGTTATTTTAGCGAGTAAGATACCGTGTGCGCGAGCGGGAATTCCAGCGATTTTTTGGGCGAATACTGGCTGGGTGAAAGGTCGTAGCCAGATTTAGTTATTTTTGTTTTCACGAGCGCGCAGCGTGCACACTCGAGCAAGCGGCTAGCCAGACTGTGGCGCGAGCGCGTTGTCGCGAAGAACGCAAATCTCCGTCGAAGCAAGCGCCCCCTTTCGCGGGTGAGGCTGGTACTATCAAATACCGACAGGACAGACAAAGGCGCGCGTCCATATATATTAAGAAAATAATTAAAAATTCAAAGTAATACCAGTGGTATTCGTTCGTGGTATTGGATTAGAATAAATCATAAATTATGTACACATAAAATCGCGGCAAACAGTACAAAATAGTCTAGAATCTAGACAAACTAGTCACATACACAATAAGACAACACAGCCATTCGTCCTACTTTTCTTCGAGTGAACAGTTTCTTGCTTCCGCGAACAAAATAAAATACAAAACGTTAGCGTCGACTGAATACACAATCAGTTTAGACGCTTTTCAAGTCAGGGTTAAAGAGGTACTTGACTTGAAAAAGCTGAAATTGAACCATCCAGTATAAATACAGATATTCCAAAGTTGTTTATATGGGATTTATTTTGCATTCACAATGCTATTTTACCTTATTTATTACATAAAGAAATTGAGAAATGGTGAAAAAATTCCACGCGGGCAGGACTCGAACCTGCGTCTTAGATCTCTATCGATCGTACAGATATCTAAGACGCAGGTTCGAGTCCTGCCCGCGTGAAATCTTTTTACCATTTCTCATTTTCTTTATTTCATAAATATTCGATAGTTATTTTAAATATAATATCCACAGAGGAGGGAATGTGACTGTCGATCACGCGTTACTAGAGACACCTTTTTAACACATTCATTCGAAAAAATCTGCTATTTCCCACTTATTTGTGATAAAAGTTCCATCAGACTTTTATTTATTTACGTTTTTATCGTACTTATATATTTGAGGACCCCGATGGCCTAGTGGGCGTGAGTTTTATTAGCGCTCTCGCATGTTAAGCAACCCCGGGCGCGGATGACCGCAAGTGGCATTAAAATATCTCGAGCCCATGTCAGATGCCTTTAGGCAGCTTGAAAAATCTGACACCAGTGTTGGCCACTTACACACACGAAAAACAAACAAACCGAACTTTTGATGCCGTATCACAGCTATTGGAGCATCTTTACGTTTTTTTGAGCATGAACTGACAGGCCAAGTATGCGACTCTCGCCTACTAGCCGGGCGTAGGTGGATACACGGTATTATTTTTACCTTTTGTCAAGTACGGTGCGAGCGACTTTCTGTGCTCTGTGATAATATCGTTACACGGTATTATTTTTACCTTTTGTCAAGTACGGTGCGAGCGACTTTCTGTGCTCTGTGATAATATCGTTTTAAAGAGATTCGAAGAAGAAGAAGTCGAGCTCCGTGGCGCAGCGGTCAACACGCCTGCCTGCGACACGGAGGTCCCGGGTTCGATCCCCGGTCAGGTCAAGATGGAAAATGATCTTTTTCAGATTGACCTGGGTCTTGGATGTTTATCTATATATGTATTTGTTATAAAATATAGTATCGTTGAGTTAGTATCCCTTATCACAAGTCTTTCATAAGAACTTACTTTGGGGCTAGCTCAATCTGTGTGATTTGTCCGTATATATTTATTTATTTATATTTTACTTATGATGACGTAATGATAGATTATGGCCTCAACAGGATTAACCTAGCTACTCGAAGGCGCTATAGATAGGTTTCACTATCTTTAGATATCTGACATGTACTGATTAGCTGTCAGTGCCAACATCTTGATAAGATGACCCGTGTCTGACCACTAATGGAGGTCATTATAAACCACAAGTACTTACATGGTTAAATGAGGATTGATTAGTACCTAATTTTATACGATTCAATAGTTTAAGAGGGCGCTGAGCGTAGACAGCACCCTCAAATCGTGTTTTATTATATAATAACGGTAAAGTGGTAAATAACTTAAAATAACAAGGGTGCGTATTGTTTGATATAATAACAAATTATATATTTTCATTGCAATAAAGTTCAAAATATATAATAATTACTTGATATAAATATTACTGTTTATATTCTTAAAAGCTATAATATTCATAAAATTCTCAATTCGAAAACCATAAACTCATTTATTATAACGTTTGTAAACACTGACTGGTTTGGATAAGCAACTTGGTAACAAAAATAGGTTAGGTTTTGGTTACACATTGACCACCATATGAGCGAGCGAGCGAAGCGAGCGAGCAACGACTGGGTGCGAAAGTGACTGGTAAAAGAAGGTAGGTTAGGATATGGTTACACATAGACCACCACATGAGCGAGCAAGCGAAGCCAGGGTTTGGATACGCGACTTGGTAACAGAAGGTAGGTTAGGTTATGGTTACACACAGACCAGCATATGAGCGAGCGAGCAAGCGACGACTGGGTGTGAAAGCGACTTAGTCACAGAACGTAGATTAGGATCTTCTATCACTTTATTTGTATAACCAATGATTATTTTGCTTAATAATAAGTATATATTACGTTTATTAAACGTAACAACAAAACGATTTGTTAAATTTATAACGATATAACGGTATATGAAAGGTTTGTTATGTTGAATAATTGTTATAACAAAAGATTTTATTTTTTAGGGTTCCGTACAAATATTGAAAAACGGAACCCTTATAGTATCACTCGTGCGTCCGTCTGTCCGTCTGTCACAGCCGATTTTCTCCGAATCTACTGAACCAAATTAGGTGAAATTTGGTAAGATTGTGTAATCTTATGATCCAAACACGGATGTGCAAAGTAAATAAAGATTTTTTTTAAATAAGGGTCATTTTCAGGGGCCCAATAAAAAAATAAAAAAAAAGTTTTGCAAACCTTACTGTGTCATATTATTATATCAAATGAATCATTATGAGGATCTCAAAATTTTTTTTTTTGTTCGAGTTAAATGAATACTTTTGATTTTATTCACGAAAGAAGGCAAAAATTGACCATTCCCCAATAAGAATTCTATCACTTAAAAATAAAGTGGTTAACTCACTATAATAAGTTCATCTAGGGAAATAGTTCACTAAAACACCACTAGATAGCGCTAGTCAATTGAATAAAACATTTTTGCACATTGTGTGTGTGTTCACGAAGCATATTGTACGGAACCCTCATTGCGTGAGTTTGACTCACACTTGGCCGGTTTTTTTTTTCAAAATTATTTCTTCCGATTTTTATCTTGATTGATAATTATACTGACCAAAATTATATATTTCGTTGGTATCAATCTTAAAACATATTTATTTTGTGTTTATATGTTATATTACTTACCTCAATGTCAGTTGGTTAACGTTCAAACTCCAGTGCTTTTTCGAAAACTTAAGCGAGTTTTAAAGTAATTACGACAAGTTAGCTCTAATACGATCTTTGTTCTAGATTAGAAACTGGATAATCCCCTTAGTATTATCCAATTGGTCTTTTCTACATCATTTGTGGAAAAGTTTCAATACTAATATAATAATAATATTCTATATGTTACGATAACCTAAATTATAACTTAGTTTAAGCAAGAAACGCGGAATAGCGCCATCTAGTGACGATTGAAAAACAACTTTATAGCACCGTTGTCTAAATATTGAAAAATCTGACACCAGTGTTGGCCACTTCCACACATGTAAAAACAAAACAAAATCTTGTAGGCAGATCTTAATTATTGAATAAGTAGCAGTTTGAGTTTGTGGTGGGAAGTCAAGAGGTACAGTTGAAGTTTGCCTTAGACAATTCTGCAAATTGATTTTAGTGGATTTAATAATATGAAATTGGTGTAGTTTGGTGTTATAAATGCTCGTGCTCACGAACAATTTGTGAAATAGTTAAAGTGGACTGATAAATGGATTCGTATAGATTTGCCGCCAGAAGCTCCCACGAGGCATCAAAGAACATACGCCATCTTTGATGCTACTTGGAAAAACTTTACCGTACACCACCGATACTTAGTATCTCATTAAACTGGACATTGGCAGAATCACTGAAATTTCAGTGGAAGCCATAATATTAAACAGAAGAAGAAGTAGCAGTTTATACGAAAGTATACGGTAGACGACCGAAAATTTGTGTCAAATGTTATGTTTAGTTAATGCTCTTGCCACCCAGCAATTAATTCTTTTAATTCTAAATTATATCGAATTTTAAAAATCTAACAAGTACATATAGTTAATGACTAGTAGTATTTTGGTTTTAATTTTCACTAATATTCGTTTGACAAATTAAAAGAAAAACAGATTAACGCCAAAAGTGGCCACTTTTGGCGGTAACCGATTTTTCTCTTTAAATATGGCACTAGTAAATTACTTGTAATAAATAAAAAATACTGCTAGTAATTAACTAGTTTTGTACTTGTCAGATTTTCGAAATTCGATACAATTTATGATTAAGGAATTTAATTGCTGGGTGGCGCTAGTGTTACTATAAGAGCACTTTAATAATTTTATCTATAAATACTACAGCCTCCGTGGTCCAGTGGTTAAGGCGTTTGCCTTGCTAACCCGGGGGTCGTGGGTTCGATTCCCACCAGTTTTCAGTTTGGTTAGGACATTGCAGGCATGAATCACTTGATTGTCTGCTAAGAAAGATGATTTCGTTCTTCGAAAAGCCGTTGGTCCTGGCTGCCATCTGGTAGTCGTAACCTATTCAGTGACCTTCAAGGGTTCGCTTACGAGGCAGGAAGGGTTGATGTAGGGATGGAAATGGAAGGTATATTTTCTTTGTATAAATAACCAAAAGATTTTACTGATAGATGCATATTTTGATAATGGATTTGGTATTGCAGTCTTTGCCTATAAACACTCTCTTAACTCTGTGGAATGCAATGGAATGGAATGGAAATGAAATGATTTTTTTTTTATACAACTAAGTTGGCAAACAGGCATACGGCCCACCTGATGGGAAGCGGTTACCGTAGCCTATGGACGTCTGCAACACCAGAGGTGTCACACGCGCGTTGCCGATCCTGAAGAAATCTTTTCACGTCCTTTTTGAAGAATCCCATACTGTAGTCTCTCGGAAAAACCATAGCAGGGAGTTCATTCCATAACTTTAGCGTACGTGGAAGAAAGTTCCTGTCAAAGCGTACTGTACGTGACCATTTAGGATTTAAGGTATGAGGATGAACCCCCTGTCGATGGCGTGAGGTGCGATGATAGAATGAAATGAATAATTTTATTCAAATTTGGATCTCATGTATCGCTTTTTGAACGTCATTTATCTTGTTATATGGAATATTTTTATATTCAAAATGCCTATAATATTGTATTTGACTGTACTTTGTGGGTGTTAACCCGTAAGTTAACCTTAAAGTGATCTCACCCACAGGCGTTCAATAACACTTACGTAACCTATTCAGTGATCTTCAAGGGTTCGCTTACGAGGCAGGAAGGGTTGATGTAGGGACGGAAATGGAAGGTATATTTTCTTTGTATAAATATGTAACTAAAACATTTTACTGATAGACGAATATTTTGATAATGGATTTGTAATTAAAGTCTCTGAATATATACACTCTAGAACGAAGTCTAGATAGTATATTATATGCTTTTTCAATGACTAAAAACTTGCCAATTTTTCAATGCTTGTGTACGTGACGTGCAAGTCAACTTTTTTCATCAAATCAGTCAAAAAATACAAAAATTTTATTCCTTAAAATAATTTTTAAATTTATTATGAAAGCCCGGCGTTGGATCTGTCCACATAATAAAACGCGAGTAAAGTTTAACTCGCGGAAGTTTTAATATTATTATAATTCTTAAATGCAATAATCCTTGCATGCAATAATATTTCCAATAATCCATGAGTTGGACACAATTTTTTCCCATTTTGGAAAATAGAATCTATCTTGTTCTTACATAATATAGTAGTGTGCACTTAAATTATCATTTAAGAAGTAAATAAATACCTTTCATTTCAGTGAGGGTAAAATTAATATAAACTGAAATTCTCAAAATCTCCGCTACATTTCGTATGATTGATATGCGACACATACGAGTACCTCTAACGCGAGGTAGGAATCAATCAAGCAGAGACTGTCATATTAGAAGGACGTTGTTAAATGAATTCATCGAGTATCTATGGAGGTAGGTGAAATGTTTTGCTTTTCTCTAAGTTGGCCGTGTGGTTCCCGGCAGAGTAGAATAGGACCGACCATTCCGAGTCTTCCCGTGAATTTCATTGAAGGCGACGTAGGAAACATACGCTAAACAAAGCTTATAAAGAGTACCTCTAACGCGAGGTAGGAATCAATCAAGCAGAGACTGTCATATTAGAAGGACGTTGTTAAGTGAATTCATCGAGTATCTATGTAGGTAGGTGATGTTTTGCTTTCTCTAAGTTGGCCGTGTGGTTCCCGGCAGAGTAGAATAGGACCACTCCGAGTCTTCCCGTCGATGTCGTAAAAGATGACTTACGATATACAAGCTGAACAAACTCATATACATCAAAGATAAATAAATATATATGGACAAATCACACAGATTGAGCTAGCCCCAAAGTAAGTTAAGACCCAGGTCAATCTGAAAAAGATCATTTTCCATCTTGACCTGACCGGGGATCGAACCCGGGACCATCAGTGTCGCAGGCAGGCGGGTTGACCACTGCACCACGAAGCTTGTCACCAACCAAGAGACCACTCCAACCGGTTTAATAACCGTGGAAAGAATAGGCCACATCTTCTGATTGTTCTGGCTAATATTATATGGGTCTGGCAGTACAAAGAAGATGGTGCTCTACTCCTGCAGTAGAGATTAAAAAAGACCTGACGATGAAATCTCTTAGTACGTTTTGTCCTCCTCGGTAGTTGTGACACTGTGTGTGTAAAATTCATAATGATCGATCGAGCTTAAGAGGGTATACTAGCAGTGCGTTTTCCATACAAATGTATTTCTCTATTTTCTCGCTGAAAACTGCTTCTAGAGGCACAATTCTTCTTACATACAATCTATTATTAAAATAGGTATGTCCCTATGTTTTATTTTTTTTCTAAAAACCTGCTTAATAGAAAAAAAAAATGTACAAAACAGTTTTTTTGGAAAAAATAAAAAATAGGGGCATTCCTATTTTAGTACTAGATTTTATGAAAAAAGAATTGTGGCTCTAAAATCAGTTTTCAGCGAGAAAATAATATATATGCGTAATATTCTGTCATTTTCGAAAGTAAAATTAGGATTAAATTAATAAAAATCTAAATTTTTTTTCGCTATACAGATCTGGGATCCACTTTATATGATTGATGTGCGATAAATACATCTGCGAGGCAGGAATCAATCAAACACTGCCTGTCATATTATAAGGAAATTAATATTAAACTGTTCTTATATATTTAGATATAATAAACAGTACTTATGTAGTAAGAATAAATATTATCCTTAGCCTGCGGTTTCACTGGCGTCGCAATAAATACCTTAGAAATATATAAAAAATTGTAATACATTGTAATCGAAGCCCTTCAGGCACGTAGGGACCAAGTCTGGATTGAGTTTCTTTCGGCGTATTCTTCTCACCAGTGGTCATTACGAAACGCTAGTAGTTTTTCGATTTTACATATTAAAAATAAAAATAATAAGAATGAAAAAAATGACGTTCAAAAAGAGATACAATAATTATCCAATTTTGAATAAAAATCTTTGAGATTTTGACTTTTGAAATAGGATTTATTTTCAAAATAAAATCAATTTATGTGCTAAATGAAAGTACATGACAATTCTGTTTAAACATCGAAAATGCGATTTGCGGTAGACAGCAGTAAAATCTGTATAAATAAATTAATGTTTTCGATTTGTTTTAGCAAGCTCAAGCTAAACAAAGCTTATAAACATCAAAGAGACCTCTCCAACCCGTCTGGCCAGCGTGGAGAGTGTAAGCCAAATCCTTCGAGAGAGATACAGAGAGGGTCGTGCTCCTGCAGTGGAGACTAATAAAGACCTGATGATGATGATGATTTTTTGGAATTATTTGCAACACATGCCTCTCACGCGAGATAGAAATTAGAATAAAGATTAGAAGAACATTCATATTTAACTGTTTTCTCATAGTTTTTTTTGTTTCCCACTGGCAAAGGCCTCCCCTTTCTGTTTCCACTCAACGCGATCTAAGGTTACTTTCTGCCATGGTAAAGGCAAAAAGTTATTATATAGTTAGAAATAATAAACAGACGATTAATTAGTATCCTTAGCCCGAGGCTTCGCTGGCGTCACGATAAATATCTCATTACTTAGTTTCAAAAGAAAAGACAATCTGTGTCGTTTATCAGTACCTGTCAATTTATTTGCAAAATTTTTAATTCGACGATTCTATATCAAAAGAGTTAAATATGTGGTATTGAAATGTAATGAAACTGAAATGAAATTATTTTATTTTTTATTAAAATTTAAACTTTTTGAACGTCATATATATTTTTAATGTATTGAAAATTGTTCTTATGTAGACAGATATGTTTAACTATCCTTTGCCTGCGGATTCACTGGCGTCACGCTAAATGACTTAGAAATGGGACTTACTTTCAAAATATAACATAAACTGTGTGAAAAATTATAATTATTGACAATTCTGTATCTAAAACGTAAAGGTGTTATAAATACTGGTTAGTATCAGGTTTAAAAGCGGTAAAAGGTATACAAATAAATCCGTGTTTCCGATCGCAAGATTGATGTGCAACAAATCTCTCACGCGAGGCAGGAATCAATCAAAAAAAGCCTGTCATATTAGAAGGACATTAATACTTATACTTCAGTATATAGTACACATGAAAGAAAGATAAACTATAATACAAGCAAATTTCCTGCGAGTTCGTCCGCGTAAGTTAAAGCTTATGACAGCCGCTAATAAATTAGCATTGTATGTGACTTTAAAAACAAATCAGTCTACTCGTTCTGCAGCTTTTATATGCAAAAATCAAATCAATTGATCTTTCTTCTTTGTTCTTCTTCCTCCTTCCCTAATTCTACCTACGTGGGGTCGGGTCTCCTTGTTAAATTGCGCCAGAGTGGTCGATTCTGGGTAGTCTCATGCGCGATGTTTAGATTCCGCAAGTCTTTATTGATATTGGACCACCAGGTGGATTTTGGTCTACCTCTTCCCTGTTCGGTAAGGTGCAATGTGAGATTTACGACATGGTCTTTTCCTGTTCTCTGAGTGTGGCCGTACTACCGTAAACGAGCCTTCAGAAGTTTGTTCCTCTTTGTTCTATTAGTTTAATTACGGTCGTCAATAATTTACTCTCTTTAGGCTACTGTAACAAAGAAAAAATATACGATTAGAAACTTAACTTCGCATTTCTAAAATGAGCAATGGTGTTAAGTATTCTTCGTTCAATCATACTAAATGGATGTGCGTGTTACGTCAGTCGCGTGATCCATTACAAATTGGCTTATGCTAATGCGTATCGCGAAAATCTTATTGTGTAATAAGTGATTTGTTGTTTTTTTGTTTTTAGTATATCGTCTTTTTGTTCTAATAACACAATAGAATAATTCAGAAGAACAAAGATTATAAGTATTATGGTGTTAGCAATGTTATAATTAAAGAGGAAAGTCCCTGTCACGCACGAGACGTCAGTTGAGTGTTCCATTACGAATTTGATTATCTGTATGTATAAAGTTGACTTTATGATAAATGATTCGTCAGTTTTCTTTAAAATATCTGCACTAACATGTATTTGTAACTCAATAAATATCAATTTCATGTTATTTAAGGTCGCAAAAAAAAACTGGATATAACAGTTTAAGATAACTAAAATGATTCTCCTTTAGCTTTTCCTTATCTTTTAAAACATATATTTTACAGTGACAATATTGAATGTATGTGTGTAACACGCACATCATACTAAATGGATGTGCGTGTTACGTCAGTCGCGTGATCCATTTCAAATTGGCTTATGCTAATGCGTATCGCGGAAATTTGAATGTGTAGTCATAAAAGATATACTGAAGTATATCCACGTCTGTAGTATTATGAATAATATTTTTAAATAATTCTGTAGATTAAAGATTATTATTATTATTGACTATTTAACAAAATGACGTAAGCAATGTAATGCATAAAAAAGAGGCCTGTCACACACGAGACGCCTGGTGCGTGTTCCGTTACAAATTGGCTTATGCTAATAAGTGCCTCTTTGTTTTCTATTTCAGTATCTCCACTTATATGTATTTGTATCTCAATAGACCTTTCTATTATTTTACCATGGTTTATCTTTTCATATTTATTTCCGTAATTTACATACATATTTTTCCATGACAAATTAATTCAATAAATATGCGTGTCACGACACGTCAGTCGCGTGATCCGTTAAAAATCCAAATTAACATATTCTAATGCGTACCTATTCTTTGACGTGATTTATTATTAAGTTCCCTGTAGTTTTATTTTGCCATCATAAGTAAAAACATGCACTTAACAAACATATCCTTACTAATTGCCTTAATTTACATACATATATTTTACAGTGACATAATTAAATAAACGATATGTCAGTAGTATGATTGTTACAAATTAGCTCATACTAATAAAAGTCTCGTTAATTTTATTTTGCAAATAAAAATAAGTGCTATGTTACTTTTTGCCGTCATAAGTAACAAACATGATCCATTTTTGTTTATTGCTATCATTTAAATACATATGTTTACAGTTAGATGATTAAATGAATGATACGTCAGTTGCATGATTTGTTACAAATTAGCTTATGCTAATGCATGTCTCGTTAATTTGATTTTGCAAATAATAATAAGTGCTTTGTTACTTTTTGCCGTTATAAGTAGCAAACATCACCCATCTTTATTTATTGACATTATTTATAATAATATACATTTAATTTACAGTGACATAATCAATGAACGATACGTGCGTTGCGTGATTCGTTACACATTGCTATGTGATATGTTTTTTTTTACCAAAGTAACTTTCAAATATCATATAACTTTATTTATTGCCATTGACGAGCTCCGTGGCGCAGCGGTCAACACGCCAGGCTGCGACACGGATGGTCCCGGGTTCGATCCCCAGTCAGGTCAAAATGAAAAACGATCTTTTTCAGATTGACCTGGGTCTTGGATGTTTATTTATATATGTATTTGTTATAAAATATTCTATCGTTGAGTTAGTATCCCATATCACAAGTCTCGAACTTACTTTGGGGCTAGCTCAATCTGTGTGATTTGTCCGTATATATTTATTTATTTATTATTAACATACACATACAGTGACATAATTGAACGAATGTGCGTGTTACGAGACGTGAGTCACGTGAACCATTACAAATATACTTGTGCTAATGCGTATCGCGTAAATCTGTTTTTCTGTGACGAGTGCTGCCATATATTTAAACGAGTGATTAAAAAAAGGAGTATTTCGCTTAGTTTTTCAGAGTTCATGTACTCGTATGACGTATATACATGGCGAAATTTTTATCGATCTGGACCCCTTTAATATTGGAGATTTAGCCCGTCGATATGTGTTTGAAACTCAATTTTTTTTCAAACTCTCTTTCTCTCACTCAAATTTACATACAAAAGCGTTCACATAATTATTCATGTAAACTTAGACTTAGAACGAACCTTATATTTATTTGTTTCCACTAACATTTCAAAGGGGTTACACCCATCGTGTTCGCAGCGAATGTCGCTGTGAACACAGTGAAAGTTTAAAAAAAGTGTTCATATGCTCAGGCAATTTATGGCAGTTTGAATTTCATCGGTTAATGAGTTCCAAAGTCCAACAGTTTGTTCGGAGAAGGACTTGAATAGTATTGTACTAGCAGTTCTTAAGAGCGTAGACTAGCAGTATTTTTTCAATATGGTTTCCATACAAATGTATTTCTCTATTTTCTCGCTGAAAACTGATTCTAGAGCCACAATTATTTTTTCATAAAATCTAGTACTAAAATAGGAATGCCCCTATATTTTATTTTTTCCAAAAAAATGTTTTTGTAAATTTTTTTTTCTTATAAAACAGGTTTTTTGAAAAAAAACAAAACATAGGGACATACCTATTTTAGTAATAGATTGTATGTAAAAAGAATTGTGCCTCTAGAAGCAGTTTTCAGCGAGGAAATAGAGAAATACATTTGTATGGAAAACGCACCCTCTTAACCTAAGTCAGAACATAAATCAGCTAAAAAATTCTGACACGAATATATTGGCCACTTACATACACTAAGACAAAACAAACCAACACATGTTTCTCAAATTGCATCACGAAACGTATCCACAGGGTATCCACTCCCGTTTGAAGACAAAGCAAATACAAGCTCCATTATTAGCACTACCATAACTCTACAGGAAGCACTACTGAATAATGAATATTCATTGCACTGTGGTTATCGTATTCACACAACTTGAACAGAATTAAGAATTATTCATGTTTTGATAACATTCACCAAACTTTTAGCTGTGGTTTTAGCGTGAATGTTATTTATTTATTCCGTATTTTTATGATAAAAAAGGCGTCATTACTCATCTTGATGGCCTTAGTATAATTGAATACAGTACATTTTACACATAAAAAAAAAAATATAATTTAAAAATGCAACAAAAACATACAATAGTAAATGTTATTGTTTGTAAGCATGGTTTCAATGCAAGCAAGTTATAATGGTTCATAATTAGGCTGGTCCACAACCTAGACTTGTTGGTGGTAAAGTAATTAACGAAACGCATACAAATATTTTTGACATCTTAAACACATTACAAATGTGAAATTATCGAAGATTATAAACATAGGTAGATGTTTTATACTACATATGCTAAATGAATGTCCTTGTTACATTTTAATAAAATTAAAACAAAAAAATCAATTGAATACATGTGTATCTTCTTAAACGTCTTGTTTTTCTTTCTTTCTTATATTATACAAGGTGTGAGGGTAAAAACCGTTGTCTTTTAAACCATCAAATCAGTCCGTAAAAATTAACAACTTTGTCTATGGGACCCACGCTGGGATTAAAAAAAATTGACACTTCTTACACTAATTGTTAAAAGGCGAAGAACACTTTTGTATGAAATATTTTTTTTTCGAGGTCCCAGGATTGGTCCCATTGAAAAAATTGTTCATCATGACAAGTTGCTTTGATAGTTTGAGGGACAAGGATGTTTACCCTAACATCCAGTATATATGCAAAATAGAAAAACTACTACCTGCGTGTCGCAACGACCAAATGTGAGAAGATTACGCCGAAAGAAACTCATTGCAGCCTTACGTACCTATCAACCTTACAATATCATACATAGCACAAAGGCTTTAAATCATGCGGACGACTATTAGAGAAAGAGCAAAGTAGGAGTTCATCAAAAATGAAACAATTTTTTTTTCGTTTTTGTGCCGACGTCCTAAGGATCTTTTATGCCGTTAGGGCTGGCTTCAAAGAGGTCGTGTTGGGACGTCAAGAATCCTTGACTCCAATTTGAGAAACTTGGCGCAATCTGACTTTTCTATAGCACAGAAGGCTTTTTACTCGACTTCCAAAAAAACCGTAAAGCTAATATTAATACTGGAAATCTGTGAAAATATAAGGAATCATGTTAATAAGCGATGTGAATAGCAATCAAGATAAAATATGTATCTACTCTTGGAACTCAATTGTACAGCAGTTATTCTTTTCTGACCTAAGCTAAAATTTTGCGTACTTACATATATATTGAATGACACTGCTATATTATCAATTTGTATCTAAGGTCGAAGTAAAAAACTAGTCAAGTATAAATAAAAAGTAAATAAATATATACATGGACAAATCACACAGATTGAGCTAGCCCCAAAGTAAGTTCTTAAGTAAGACTTGTGATATGGGTTACTAACTCAACGATACTATATTTTATAAGAGATACTTAGAAGATAAACATCCAAGACCAAGGTCAATCTGAAAAAGGTCATTTTCCATCTTGACCTGACCGGGGATCGAACCCGGGACCATCCGTATCGCAGGCAGGCATGTTGACCGCTGCGCCACGGAGCTAAATAAAAAAACGGCCACTTTTGGCATAAATGCCAAGCAAAGTTTCACGTTGACCTTTAAAACTATAAAACAGTAGTTTATAAAATAGTTTAAAGGGTTATCTAGGGCCCCATAAATAAGTTTTTAATGATGCTTCCGTTTTCTTTCATATCATTTATTTAAAAAGGCTAGCATTGGACCCAGAAAAAAAATTGCCATAAACCGACGTCTTAAGAGCGTATCTTAGAAGTATGTTTTCCATACAAAGGTATTCCACTATTTTCTCGCTGAAAACTTTTTTTATAAAATCTAGTTAGTGTCTAGACTAGATTTTATGAAAAAAGAATTGTGTCTCTAGAATCAGTTTTCAGCGAGATAATAGAGGAATACATTTGTATGGAAACCATACTGAAAAAATACTGCTAGAATACGCCCTTAAGCAGCTAAATATCTTTTACGACGTTGGGGTTGACTTCAAAGAAGACGTGTTGAGACGTCAAGAACCCTTGACTCCCAAGTTACGAAGCGAGCGGAATCTGACTTATCTTTAGCACAAAAGACTTTTTACCCGATTTTGAAAGAAAAACAGCAAGAGCTGTTCGAGGAAATAAGTAAAAATATTAGCAATCATGCTATAGTTCCATGTGAATTTTTACACCTTTACTTAATACGGTTTTATCACGTTTATGTTCATGTTGGCAGGTAGACTAGGTTAACATTTGTCTATAATTGTAACATATGTTGAATGACTCTGCCAAATTGATTTGTATGAAAAGTCAGAGTAGAAAGCTAGTCAAAATCAGAAATTTTATTTTTTCTTTTTAAACCAACGTCCTAAGCAGTTAAGTATCTATTACATCGTTAGGGCTGGCCTTAAAGAGGACATGTTGAGACGTCAGGAACACTTGACACTCTTTTACGAGATGTACCGCAATCAGAGTTTTTTTATAGCACGGAAGACTTTCTACTGCTATATTATCGATTTTTATGTAAGGTCAAAATAGAAAGCTATACAAGTTTGTATATATATTATACGGACAAATCACACAGATTGAGCTAGCCCCAAAGTAAGTTCGAGACTTGTGTTATGGGATACTAACTCAACGACACTATATTTTATAAAAGATAGGTACTTATATAGATAAACATCCAAGACCCAGGTCAATCTGAAAAAGATCATTTTCCATCTTGACCTGATCGGGGATCAAACCCGGGACCATCCGTGTCGCAGGTAGGCGTGTTGACCGCTGCGCCACGGAGCTCGTCAAAATATACAACTTATTTTTTCTCTATAAATGGACGTCCTAAGCAGCTTATCTTTAACGCCGTTAGGGCTAGCTTCAAAAAAATCGTCTTGAGACGTCAAAAATCCTTGACTCCGCGTTACGTTACGACACGTAAGGCATTCAGACTTTTCGATCTATTTATATATTTCAACTTTTAGATATATTAATTCTATCGATCGACATACCCATAAAGGCAAATGAAAAGACGTAGTTGATTTTGGTATAAAAAATTGCAGCAATGCAATTTAACTTTGTAAATTCACTATTGAGTTCTTGTAAAATATCAATGAGTGTGCGAAACAAGTCTTTATCTTTTTCATAGTAGAACTTATTTTTAAGTTCTCCTTACTAAATAAAGTAGGTAATAAAATAATATTTTAAAAATCTGTTAATTCTTATTGTGATTTACGTTACACATTAACGCGTTATGTTTACCCGACTGACCCACCAAATAGGAGAATAATGTTTTTCGCGCATATGTATGTATATATGTACATAAGTATGTATGTATGTGAATATGTAAGTTCCATTGTTTTTAATTACAAAGTTATTGCTTTTTAAGGTTTTCCGAAGGGTTTTAAAAGGCCACGGTTTGCTGAAGGGTTTTTAAGGGCCACGTTCGCCGAATTAGGCCAGATAGATGGGCTTTTAAATCTACCTCATGGATACGCACTGACGGGAAGCGATCAAGGGGCAAACCTAAAACGAGATGGACAGATGACTGTCTTGTTTTGATAAAAATTGGAAAGAGATTGCAAGAAATAGAGAGAGGTGGAAACAGAAAAGGGGCCTCCCATTTTTGTTATCTGTTCTCCCAGCAATAGGACATTAATAGCTAAAATTAAAAAATATTAAATTGTGAGGAGTCATTACATACGTATTTTTCCCGGAGTGTCATAGGCTAAGAAACGAAAACTGAAAAAGAAATCCGGCCAAGTGCGTGTCGGGCCACGCGCAATGTAGGGTTCCGTAGTTGCAAATGACAACTTTGAGTTCACACTGTTCACACTTGCACATCACAGTTTACCGACCAAAAACATGTAACAATGAAAATGTATGAAATTTTACATTTTCGAGTACATTTTATAAATTGTTTGCCTATAACTTTTTAGTTTGTACTTAGTACTCAGCTCTGATAGTTTTCCTTTCAACTTCAGTATATATACTACTGTAATTTTTTTCACGTATCTATATACAACCGTTTACCAGATAGAGGGGGGACACTTAACTCTAACAAAAATTTGCACTTTAAAATCAAATTATTTTGGAAAAGGATCCTTAAATCGAAAAATGATGGTATAAACCTCACACTATTTTTAAAAGACCTATCTAACAATACCCAACACGATGGATTTGTATAGAAAAAAAATATTACTCCCTCTTTACTTGTATGGGAGCTACCCTAAAAACATTTTTTTTTAAGATTTTCTTTCACCACTTTTTTGACATGATTAATATACATACCCATTCCAAATCTCTGAGTAAAACCGCGGACGGACAGACAGACAGACAGACAGACAGACAGACATGGCGAAACTATAAGGGTTCCTAGTTTACTACGGAACCCTAAAAATGCAACGTGTTTAATTGTTTTGTTTTGTGTTAAAATGAAACAGATTGTTGACACAACAAATGGCAATATTATTCACAAACTCGCGAACTTGAGCATCAAATAGTAAGAATACAGAAAGATCACTCTTTTTTTATACAGAGTAAAACATGACCTTTGACATACCCTAAAGGGGTGACTCAGCTCAGCAATATGAACAACTTTTGCCACGGGATCTATGCTGGAAACTTAACATTTTTTCGACATTTTTATACAAAAATGTTTCGCCGCTCGGGCGAAATGTATGGAAAAGTCGAAATTTTTTCGAGTTCCCAGTATTGACCCCATAGGAAAAGTTGTTCAAATTGACGGCCTGAGTCACCCCTTTAAGGGTATGTCGAGGGTCATGTTACACTTGGTTGTACACTTTGTTAGATAAAGCTATAATAAATAGACAGAGCAAACAAGAGAGAGAGAGAGAGAGAGTCTGGATTTCACGGCTCTTTCTGTTCACGAAGGATATTTAGGTAGTGTAAAGTATCTAATAAGACAGTTTTCTAATCATCTGTAAGTTAAAATTATTTCTAACATTTGTTGACGAGCTCCGTGGCGCAGTGGTTAACGCGCCAGCCTGCGACATGAGGTTCTCAGGTTCGATCCTCGATCAGGTAATGGTGGAAAAAGATCTTTTGCAGATTGACCTGGGTCTTGGATGTTTGTCTATATAAGTATTATAGTATAAAATATAGTATCGTTGAGTCTGCTTCCTGCGACACAAGTTCATAACTTACTGTTGTGCTGGCTCAATTTGTGTGATATGTCCCTATATATTTAATTTATTATTTTATTTATTTATTTGTCTTGGGAGCTATTGCAAGATGTCAGTCACTAAAGAACAAGAAATTTTTGGAAGTCGCCCTTTCTTTAGACTCTTTATTTTGTGTTTAATGATTATGTTCTTACGCAACTTTTATATTTATTTAATTATTTTACGAGTAACATACTGTTGGCTTTTGCATTATTAAAACTTGGAGGATATAAACTGTTCTGAATACTTCAACAGTCATAATACAGAATTGTTTGCAAACTAGGTATATTTTCAGCCCCGAATTAGGGGGCCGATCTGAAGGGCCAACAGTGGCTAGCCCCACAGGCCACCCCAGCGGTGAACTATGCCCCGGGAAGCAGCTGAAAAGGGCCCAAATAATTATCCCAACTATCCCAACAAATATTATAAATGCGAAAGTGAGTTTGTTTGTTTGTTACGCTTTCACGCCGTATCCACTGAACCGATCATCATGAAATTCATACACATAGGTTAGGGTATCGAGAAGGACATAGGCTATAAATTACGCTAGTAACAGCTAGTAATGTATAAAGCGCTGGCAAAGACCCGCATAATAAGGGCTGAATTTCATCGTCAAAATAGCTTGGGTTAATAAAGATAGCTTTTATTAGAGCTTTTTTGAAGTCTCGAGTTCAAACCTAGATGGATGATATTATACTATTTTTTTCATAGTTTAATTTTTGTGTTCCAGTCGTTCGTGACTAAGCGCGTTCAACCAAACCCTTCAGCTTCATTACTAGCTTTGGCCTGCGGCTCCGCTCGCGTGAATATATTTCCCTCGGGATCAGTACTTTTTTCCAGGATGAAAGATGCCTATGTCCTTTTCCATATTCCTGACAATGTGTATGCAAAATTTCATGATGATCGGTTTAGTAGATAGGGCGTGAAAGCGTTACTAACTCACTTCCGCATTTATAATATTAGTTGGGAATTGGGATAATATAATATATAATACTCGCTGTTACCCGCTGCTTCGCCCGCATGATATATAGCCTATGTCTTTCTCCGTTCACCTGACAATGTGTAAGCAAAATTTCATGATGATCGGTTAAGTAGATAGCCCTATCTACTTAACCAATCATCATGAATTTTTTTTAATACACATTGTCCGAAGAACTCTGACACCAGGGTGTGCATGGTCGACTGACCGTGTCACCTACACGAAATGATGATGAATATTATAGTTGAGATAGGATATAGTTTAAAGTATAGATATACACACGCGGTCTACAGCTCTCAGAGTAGTGGCTCTGTCATAAATAATTGATGCACAAAAGCCTGCTAATTACCTGTCGTATTGTATATTTATGACTGGGAGTGCTCAGCACAATGCAGAAATAATTACCACTTAATTATTAAACATTATCACTGGGAGAAAACGAATGACCTATAAATAGGCATGAGGCTTCTCTGTCTCATCATCATCAGGTCTTTTTAGTCTCCACTCCAGGAGCATGACTCTCTCTGTATACTACCAGAGCCACATATAGAGTCAGAGCAGTCAGAGGATTTGGCCTACACTCTCCACGCTGGCTAGTCGGAGAGGTCTCTCTGATGTTTATAAGCGTTGTTTAGCTTGAGTTCCCTAAGTCGCCTTTTATGACATCTACGGGAAGACTTGGAGTGGTCCTATTCTACTCTGCCGGTAACTACACAGCATGTCACATTCTCTGTCTTTGCAGGATTTATTCCTATTTTTAACCGACTTCAAAAAAAGGAAGAGGTCGTAATCGTCTCTCGTAATCTCAATTCGTCGTAATCTTTTTTTATGTATGTTCCCCGATTTTTCGAAGACGCCTGGACCGTTTTAAATTTTTTTTTGTTTGTTTGATAGGTTATACTTTACAGATGGTTCCATTAATTTTTATTGAAATGTGTCGAACGCTTTTTGAAAAAAAAAAAAAAACAAAACACAAAAACCAAAAAATAAATAACTACATGAATGCCGTTCGGTTTACACTTCTTTCCATTTTGTTCTTATGCTTATTAAAACAAATTGATAGAATTAAATAAATAAATATTTACGGATAAATCACACAGATTGAGCTAGCCCCAAAGTAAGTTCGAGACTAGTGTTATGCGATACTAACTCAACGATACTATATTTTATAATAGATACTTATATAGATAAACATCCAAGACCCAGGTCAATCTGAAAAAGATCGTTTTCCATCTTGACCTGACCGGGGATCGAACCCGGGACCATGCGTATCGCAGACAGGCGTGTTGATCGCTGCGCCACGGAGCTTGTCATATGAAGGGATAGGATTAAAGTCGGTTATTGTTTTTTGTTAAAAATATCATGGAGGAGAATAGCTACATAACAAGAAAATATAAGAAAATATACAAGTGTCTCAAATTCTTCGTTGACAATGCCCGAAGGCAGTCAACATAGTTTCAGAAAGTCCGCCTTATAAAACTGGCGGTTTGAAAGCTTGTAAAGCGTTTCATAAGCTTTTGTTAATAGAAATATGCTAATGATTTTAAGATGAAAATCTTTGAGTTCTACGCTTTCTTTATCATTTCTGTATTAATATCGGGAACAACTAAATATTGTAAATTTGGAAACCTATTTGCGATTGACTTAGAAGCGATCTTTGTAGCTTTAATAAAATAAACTAGTATTTCGGGTGGGGGCGCGGGCTGCGAGCAGCCCGCGAGGTGTTAGTGCAGCTGTTGAGGAGGGTAGTTTAAGCATTCAGTTGAGCAAAGGGTAAAGAAACTCGTTCAGTATGGAATAAGTAAGGAAAGGAGTGGGCGGCCATCTTGGACTCCAGAATGACATCCAGATTTGTTTCTGGGTATTTATTCATAGTAGATAGTAATTTGAGCCACAGTAAGCGTAAATTTGTGTCATAGGATACTAACTCAACGATACTGTATTTCACAATAACTAGATTCTTTATTTATACATCGTCGAGCTCCGTGGCGTGGTCAACACGCTAGCCTGCGACACGGGGGTCCCGGGTTCGATCCCCGGTCAGGTCAAGATGGGAAAAGATTTTTTTCATATTGACCTGGGTCTTGGATGTTTATCTATATAAGTATATATTATAAAATATAGTATCGTTGAGTTAGTATCCTGCGACACAAGTTCACAACTTACTGTGGGGCTAGCTCAATTAGTGTGATATGTCCCTATTATTTATTTATTTATTACATTCAAGACCAAGGCTAACTAGAAAAAGATTATTATTCATTACAATACCCAGTGCACTTGTACATGATCAAACATTCGATCGTTAGTTTGCAGGCTAGAGTATCTACCAGTCTGGATTTCACGGACCTTTCTGTTCGAATGAAGGATATTTAGGTATTGTAAAGTATCTAATAAGCTAGTTTTCTAATCATCTGTAAGTTAAAATTATTTCTTCATCCATTAAAACATTGGTGAATGAGCTCCGTAGCGCAGCGGTCAACACGCCTGCCCGCGACACGGAAGGTCCCGGGTTCGACCCCCCGGTCAGGTCAAGATAGAAAAAGATCGTTTTCCATCTTGACCTGACCGGGGATCGAACCCGGGACCATCCGTGTCGCAGGCAGGCGTGATGACCGCTGCGCCACGGAGCTCGTCAATCTATGTGATTTGTCCGTATATATTTAAGTATTCATGCTGGTTTGGGAGAAAAACAAAAAACATAGAATATACCAACTGCTTTTCTTCCCGCGCAGACCGTAAAAGCCGGTCAAGGGATAACGCGAACATCTAAGGAATCACGTAATAGGCGATGTAGCTAGCAACCCTTCACTATTTTGATTCCGCTTTCCTCCTTAACGCCCACTAACACGCTAAACGTGGCCTTTGAGTTTTATGACTTTGGGCTCTGTCTACCCCGCAAGGGATAAAGACGTAATAATATGTATAGTTATGTATATTTAAGTATTATATCCCGAGCCCGATGGTCCAGTGGGTGTGACCTCTATGAGCGCTTACGTATGTTAAGCAACCCCTGGTGCAGTTCCTACTTGGATGGGTGACCGCAAGTGGCATAAAAATATCTCGAGCTCCTCCGTGCTTCGGAAGGCACGTTAAGCCGCTGGTCCCGGCTGTCATCGTTGATGGAATCAACAGGTCTATAAAACCTAAAGGCCACGTTTAGCATGTCGGTGCACTTGTAGATGGACGACGGAATCAAAATATTGATGGGTTGCTAGCCGCATCGCCTATTGACAAGATTCCTCACACTATGATTATGATGATAAGTATTAATATGTCGTAAAGAATTTCACATAAATGGTTGCTCTCACTGGCGGGAAACTATGCCCAAATTTACCAAATAAGAAAAAGTAACATTATTGGACCGGCCCAAAAGATTGTTGGACAATAGCAGTAAGTTCTACTTAGGCCTGTGTGAACGAGAATATATTGTAATAGGTATATAACTTTTCGGGCTCTACTTATTTTCGAATAATAAAAGTATGGAGGCGACTTTGACCGTTGTATATAGCTAACTTTGACAATTGTACTTGTTTGAAAATTTGCATGCTATTATTCAATGGCTGTATGGGAGGAAAAATATTGTTTACCACCTTCTGTATACTTACCCTGTACAAAAGCAAATAAATAAATATTCTATTCTATTCTAATGTTTATGATTTGAGAGGAAGGTAAATAGCAGCATACCCAACGAATAAGTTGTATACATAGGTACCTAATGTTTTTTTTTTTACCACAATGAAGGAACGGTATTCCCTCCCGAGTCACTGTTTTGCCACTCGTATAATATAGGGATTTTGAATAGGCATTATTTGAGTATACCAGCGTAGACCTCATAACTGCCTCCGTGGTCCAGTGGTTAAGGCGTTTGCCTTGTTGACCCGGGGGTCGTGGGTTCGATTCCCACGGGAAGCATACTTTGTTAAGTTGTTTCCAGTTTGGTTAGGACATTGCAGGCATGAATCACCTGATTGTCTGATAAGAAAGATGATTCCGTGTTTCGGAAGGCACATTAAGATGTTGGTCCCGGCTGCCAACTGGTAGTAATTAAAGGAACCACGTCAGAGGCCGAGAGGCAGTTCCGAAGAACTCTGACACCAGGGTGTGCATGGTCGACTGACCGTGTCACCAACTCGAAATGATGATGAGCGTAGACCTCATCATTTTTTGTCATCAGGCAAGAGACCCTTCTCTTGCCTGATGAGAAGAACACACTCAAATGACTCAAAAAAATAGATGTAAAATAATTTGGTTTTAAAAAACGATGTCAGGTATATTTACACACATTAATATTTCTTCCACGCTGGTCTAGGAGAAAAGAAAAATCGTAGAATGTACCAGCTGCTTCTCTTCCCGCGCAGATCGTAAAAGCCGATCGAGGGAATGGGCATCAGGAATCATGTCTATACGATGCGGCTAGCAACCCATCACTATTTTGATCCCGTTCTCACCTACAAGCCCACCAACATGCTAAACGCGGCCTCATGGTTTTACAGACCTGGGCTCTGTCTACCCCGCAAAAGAAAAAGACGTGATAGTATGTATGTAATATTTAGTGATTTGTATTAGACGTTTTTGAATAATACATTTAGGACGACACTTATCCAGACGGTAACTTAATTAATTATATAAACATTATAATTATATAAACAAACTTAACATCTTGGGATCTTTTATGAAGAAGTAGCTGTTGCCCGCGGCTTCGCTCGCGTGATATATTACCTGTGTCCTTCTCCGTAACATTATCAACGTGTTGCCAAATTTCAAGAAGATTCGTTGAGTAGATAAAGCGTGAAGTGATAACAAACAAATATCAAAACTAAGTTTCGCCTTTATAATATTTATATTATTACTAGCTGTTACCCGCGGCTTCACCCGCGTAATATAAAGCCTATGTCCTTCTCGGTACCCTAACCTATATGTATGCAAAATTCATGATGATCGGTTCAGTAGATACGGCGTGAAAGCGTAACAAACAAATAAACAAACAAACAAACTCACTTTCGCATTTATAATATTAGTAAGGATTAGGAAGTTAGGATTATAGGGATTTACATATTAATTGATTTTCAACTTCATTGTTAAGTGAGTTAATATTTAAATATCATACTCTTATAGTGGTTGGGTTGTTATTTTAGGTGATGCAAGCCCCAATGCGTATAGGAGGCATTCCTCTTTACGCATTGGAGCTTGATCACCTAACATATGTAAAGTCATACATGTAAGACTCAAGCTTTATACAGCGTGTAAAAAACAACATGCGTAATAAATAGAACTACGGGCTATGACCCGTGGTATCGGCATTCCTTTCTAGTATACTTATTCACTTTGGTTATGAAATTTAATCAGTTATGAGAAAAAACTTAACATTTCCATAAAGGAGTAAGATGTTTTTAGTTTTTTTTTTTTAAACTATTATTTCAATTTTGCCCTCAGACTAATTCATTATAGTAATGAAATTTAAGCAGTTATAAAACATGTAAACTTTTCCTAAAGAGTGTTGGAACTTTTTTGTTTTTGACTGTTAATCCTAATTTCGCCCTCGGTACGATTACTAACGCATTTGTCTATAACACGTTGTAAATATTTTCTTTTATTTCCAGAAAATCGAAACAATGTCAATCAACGATAAGGAACAATTACTCATCATATCTTAGAATAGGAAAAGACAACCCCAAAACAACAAAAAAGTGCTGTGAAACAAAATGACTTAAACAGTGCCTAAAGTAGTGGAAATGTCCATTTAAAGGTAGTGGTTTTACACGTTGACATTGTAGTGATCGTTTTGACGTTGTAGTGATCGTTTTGACATTGTAGTGATCGGTTTGACATTTTTATGATCGTTTTGACATTTCAGTGATTATTTAAATTGTGATCTGATCAAACACGGACATTCATTTTTATTAGTGTTGTGACGTTGTTGCGTTAAGTAAAAAGATGTTGACACTAAAGTGATTTTTCGGATATTTTTGTGTTCGTCAAGATTTTTGTTCGCAATGAACACCGTTCAGAGTACAGGGGGCCATGGAGGCTCCATGAAGAAGGACCACAAAAACGAGGTAAGACTTTTTGATATTCTAAGAACCAGTCGGAGTATTTTAAACTACGAAATTATTGTTTTATTTATTGGTGTACACAACAGTACCGATTACAATTTAAACCTTATTATACTTATAAGGTACAATGTCTGGATTTTTGACTCTTGACTATAAGCGGGGCACACACAGCATGCAGAAGAGTACTTGATCTGACAAGAAAATAAGTAAAAAGGTACCTATAGCAGTAACAACTTCTAGTTTACTTGTAAATGAAAAGGAATGAATTCATAATGTTAACAAAAAAGTCTAGCAGCAAGATACAGCATATTACGAAAGGAAAATAGAAAATAAAAAAATCAATAAATAAATTTAAAATAAGTGTGATCGTTGGATGCATGTAAAGCAGTCATGCAGTATCTCATATATAGAAACGGGTCACTCACGTGCTATTTTGTCGGGATTGCCTCGAAAATGGACTTCTGATGAGTCCGAAACTATAGTCAGTTTCGGACTCATCAGAAGTCCATTTTCAATACAATACAATATTCTTTATTGCACCATAAATTACAAAAACAACAAGAAAAAAAAGTTCATTAAAAACTAATTATGATACAAAGGCGGACTTATTGCACAGCAATCTCTTCCAGCCAACCTTTGGGTAGAAGGAGATGTAATGGAATTTTGTTCAAGGCGAGTTCGGGATGCACGACGCTAATGAGTCCGAAACTATAGTTGGCAATGCTGACAAAATAGCACGTGAATGACCCGTTTTAAAATATAATGTATTTATCTCACGTTAGTTTCAATGATATAATCATGCTGTATCATTTAAATTCTTGAGAGATGAATAAAATATATCATATTTTATCTATTGGCTTTGGCAAATAGTTAAAGATTTGTGGGTACATTTTGACTTTAATTTTATGCATAGCGTGCCAAGAAAGTTATAAATCTAGAAACTTGGCGCATCTAAATACCTAACTGTGTTGTGAATAAATGTGTGTTGTTAGAAGTCAAATAACTGCTATCAAGCCTTATTTATAGCCTTCTTATAAAACGCCTTTAAAGATAGAGTTAAGTTTGAATAGTTATTAATAATGCAGCGTTGGAAACCCACCGACCAGCAGGCCGATTTGCTAAATCGGTGTACAATTATTTGATTGTCACTTTAGCATCCATTACGGTTTTGATATATTAAAATAAAATAGTCATTCATGCAGAAGCTGTAATGAATATTAAAGTTACCTTGGAAATGTTGTACACCGTAGTTGTCAAAAGTTAGCAAATAGGCCTGCAGCCGGCCTATTTACTAACTCGGATGACAGGTGTCGATGCCTATCGATCTAGGATTTGCTGTTACAATGCGGTTTTTGTATTTCAAATAAAAAGTTCGAGCTAGCAAAACCCGCATTGTAATTGTAAATTCTAGATTCATAGGCATCGACACCTGTCATCCGAGTTAGTAAATAGGGGGGCAGGTGGTCTGACTACCTTATACAGGTCGAAGAAAAGCGCTCCCAACCGGTCGTATTGCAAATCCTTGATTGCGGGAGGCCTGTGTCCAGCAGTCGACTTTTTGTGACTGGGATGATGATGATGACGATGGTTGTATATAGTCAATATCACAGACAATGTTGTCTGTGAGTCAATATGCTTAGGTAGGTACTTAAAAAAATAATAAACGTCTTTATATTGGAATTTACACTTCTTAAATCTTAATCCTTACACTTTAACAATTCAATGTGAGATTAAATGTAATTTCCTTATTTCATTTATTATATAATTCAAGAAAAATGTAAACATATTGAATTATAACATAAAATTTATAGTTCAATATAAAACGTATCAAGTTTGTTTTGCACTTTTTAGGAACCTAAACGAATGGTCTATAACCAATATATGATCAAATTGTTGCTCAAAAAGAAAGTTTATAAAGCAGCCATCATAAATGTCATTTTTTTTCCAAAAATATGAAGTTTTAATTACCTATGAGCGAATAATACTGTAATGAGATTGTCAAGGCAAATCAAATGAACCTAAACACAATGGATTAATCTTAATACATAAGAGAAATGGGATATAGTGGAGAAATTTAACCTAGTATTGAATGGTGACCTAAATTGTCGTATCGTATGTCGTACAAATACTAAAAATCATGTTCTGATTTGGCCCACGCAGATCTTTTTCCCATATCTTATTACTTAATTTAATAAGAGCTGAATAATAAATAATGAGGATTTTATTTTCACACATATCGAGAAGGAGGCCTTTGCCCAACATTGGGACAGCAGTGTCTTGAAATAATAATAATATCGTACTATGTGTATGTTAATGTTACATTTTTCAATTGAAAACACATACAAAAAAAAACACATTGAAATAAAATAAATTTTAATCCGGTTTTATCGCATTAAGTAAAGTTTTCTTTTTAAATTTTGAACAAAATTGACATATTTAATTAAGTCAATAATTTATTAAGTGAGACCTTAAAAAACAATGAATTCAGCACTATTGTATAAAAATAAACAATACAATGAATCTTTTAATCAGAGTTGAAAGATTGCGGTCAATTCGCAGTCGCGTGCCAGCCATTACTTAGGTAATGGTAGGCACAGGGTTTCCACATCTATCTTTACTTTCTATATTTAGCGCTAGATTCAAAATAATCGGATTCAGAAACGGGATGGTCTGGTCTGAGGTGCTTTATAACATATTAGTGAAGCCTAAAAAGACAATGAAATCCGCAATTAAAAGAAACAATACATTTTTTAATCAAAGTTGAAAGATTGCGGTCAATTCACAGTCGCGAGCCACCATACTGCTTAGGTAATGGTAGGCACAGGGTTACCTCTTTTATCGTTACTTTTTAGGACTCTGTAGCGAAAGGGTAAAAACGGAACCCTATTCGGGACAAGTTTTCTATTTGTCACCAGGTTGTATATAATAAACCGTGATAGCTAGAAATTTGAAAATTTTCATTGATGATGTATTTCATATTAGCCGTGTGGTTCCCGGCTGAGTAGAATAGGACCACTTCAAGTCTTTCCATGGATGGATGGAACAAAGCTATAAACATCAAAGAGACCTCTCCAACCCGTCTGGCCAGCGTAGAGAGTGTAGGCCAAATCCTCTGACTGCCCTGGCTAATATGTGGCTCTGGTAGTACAGAGAGGTTTGTGCTCCTACAGTGGAGACTAACAAAGACCTGAAAGAAAAAGAAGAAGATGTATTTCTATTGCCGCTAGAAAAATATAAATATTTAACGGTGCAGTTGGCGCAATTGGAAAATATGTGGTTCGGAAGGAAATTGAAAATGATTGCAATGTTTTGGTTAAAGCAAAATGGAGCTATTTAGCTTCATTTATGTCGTAATGGATATTAATTTTTAACATATATCTCTCCCAGTACGCCGTGTGGTTCCCGGCAGAGTAGAATAGGACCACTCCAAGTCATCCCGTGGATGTCGTAAAAGACGACTAAGGAAACACAAGCCAAACAAAGCTTATTAACATCAAAGAGACCTCTCCAACCCGTCTGGCCAGCGTGGAGAGTGTAGGCCAAATGCTCTGACTACTCAGGCTAATAAGGCTCCGGTAGTACAGAGAGGGTCGTGCTCCTGCAGTGGAGACTGAAAAGACCTGATGATGATGATGATGATGATGATATATCTCTCCCAGTAAGGCAATTTATCATTGAGCAGACTTCAGAGTTAAAAGTGAGGAGCCCGGTGGTCCAATGCGTGTGAGCTCTGTGAGCGCTTACGTATGTTAAGCAACCCCTGGTGCAGTCCCTACTTGGATGGGTGACCGCAAGTGGCATACAAATATCTCGAGCTCCTCCGTGCTTCGGAAGGCACGTTAAGCCGTTGGTCCCGGCTGTCAACGTTGATGGCAGTCGTTAAGCTATGTCAGATGCCTTAAGGCAGCTTGAAAAATCTGACACCAGTGTTGGCCACTTACACATACGAAAAACAAACAAACAAACAGAGTTAAAAGTTTTCAATTTATTGGCAGCCCTGGTATTGGTCGACGAGACTAATTGACCAATTTGATTGTGCAGCTGGTTCTATTGAAAAACATACAATAATTGCAATGTTTCGTTTAGGAACACAATTGAGCTATTTAGCTTTGTCAGTACCGTAATGGATAATAACAATGTTTTGTGTAACATAATGTAGAAACCGACAATAAACGTATTTTTTTTTCTAAGTCAATTCTCTTTTAGCAAGATAATTTATCATGGAGTAGATTTCACAGTCTCAAGTTTTGAATTCCTTTGGTGACATTGGTATTTACCGAAAAGAATAATTGACCACTTTGACGGTGCAGTTGACTCGATTCCGTGCTTCGGAAGGCACGTTAAGCCGGTGGTCCCGGCTGCCATGTGGAAGTCTTTAAAGGAACCACGTCAGAGGCCGAGAGGCGGTTCCGCAGAACTTTGACACCAGGGTGTGCATGGTCGACTGACCGCGTCACCTACACGAAATGATGATGATGAGTTGACTCAATTGGAAAATTCATATCGCGCGATAAACTATCTACTTCTCGCTCTTCAGTATTGCGAAAAACAAGATGGCGATAGTCGATAAACGTTGTCGCGCGTGCCATGCTACGGGGGCTGGCATTGATTGACACGTCCAATAATTGACCAATTTGACGATGCCGTTTGGCGCAACTGATTTACAACAATTACAATATTTTGTTTAAAATTAAAAGGGATTTTTGCCGTTTTCTACGTCGTTATGAACAATATCAATTTTTTTTTAACATAACTTTCTCTCAGCAAATCCGTTATGAAACTTTACAGTAACAAGTTTTCAACTTGTTTGGCATTAACTAACAATTAATTAACCAATTTCACGGTGAAACTTGCTTCATAGGCAAGGACATGCTGCGTTAAGAAATTGACAATGATTGTAATGTCCCATTTACTAACAAAATGGAGCTATTTCGCTTTTTCAACACCATAATGAATAATAACAATTTTTTATTTTGACATATATCTTTCTCAGCAAGGCAATTTATCATTGAACAGACTTCAGAATAAGTTTTCAATTCGTTTGGCAGCCCTGGCATTGACCGACAAGTCTAATTGACCAATTTGACGGTGCAGCTAGCTCTATTGGAAAATATACGGTTCGGAAGGAAATTGACAATGATTGCAATGATTCGTTTAAAATAACATGGGTTTTGGCTTTGTCTAGCCTAGTAGTTTTAAGGGGGCACAGTAGCGACACCAATAATTTTATTCCTTATAGTTTACAAATAGAAAGAAATTCAAGAATGTAAATCATATAAGCACTAGTAAATAACTTGAAGTATTTTTAGAATCATGTTTTAATATTATGAGAATCAGTTATTAAGAGAAAACTTGATTACCGCTAATCCGGTAATCTGATTCTCATAATTCTCACTGATTCTGATAATATTAATTATGATTCCAAAAATACTTCAGGTTATTTACTAGGGCTTATATGATTTACATTCTTGAATTTCTTTCTATTTTTAAAGTATTAGGTATAAAATGATTGGTGTCGCTACTGTGCCTAGTGTGCGGCCTTAAAGATTTTATTTAACTTGTAAAATATGTATAGTTTAAATGTTGTATAGTATCTGTTAGGGTCAAATTTTGTAAGTGATTTGCTGAAATTTTGTAAACTTTTTTAAGTTGGATGACAATGAAATTTTACGGTACCATAGAACAGGATATGTTGATGGGATCGGAAGGTGAGACAGAAATATATAAACAAAAGAAGAAAAAGCCATTTTGTTTGAGCTCAGGCATCACAGATTATGTGTTTTTGTTTCCGACAACAGTGATTATAGCCGTTTTTGCTCGATATTAATAACAGTTACAGAGAGACTCTTGAAACTTTCACAAAATATTTAATTGTAGTAATATTAACTTTCCATTGCCATACAACGTGGAAATGCCGCAAGTATAATGGGAACCTTTAGAGCGGGAACGATTCGGACTGGCCTTTTAGATTGATGTTTTTGACGAAGCATGTCGCGAATATTGTTTTGTAAAAACCGGCCAAGTGCGTGTCGGGCCACGCGCAGTGTAGGGTTCCGTAGTTGCGAATGACAACTTTGAGTTCACACTATTCACACTCGCACCTTACAGCTTGACGACCAAAAACATCTAACAATGAAAATAGTATGAAATTTTACAGTTCATAAGTTGGTTGCCTATAACTTTTTAGTTTGTACTTAGTACTCAGCTCTGATAGTTTTCCTTTAAACTTCAGTATATATACTACTGCTGTAATTTTTTTCACGTATCTATATATAACCGTTTAGCAGATATAGGGGGGGGGGACACTTACCTCTAACAAAAGTTCGCACTTTAAAACCAAATATTTCGGAAACGGATCCCTAAATCGAAAAATGGTGTTCTCAACCTCACAATATTTTTGAAAGACCTATTTAACGATACCCCACACGATGGCTAAATAGAGAAAAAAAAATTACTCCCCCACTTTACTTGTATGGGAGCTACCCTAAAAAAAATTTTTTTTCAAGTTTTTATTCTACCACTTTTTTGCCATGATTAATATACATACCCATACCAAATTACAGCTTTCTAGTACTTATAGTCTTTGCGTAAAACCGCGGACGGACAGACAGACAGACAGACATGGCGAAACTATAAGGGTTCCTTGTTTACTACGGAACCCTAAAAAATGACGAAGCATGTTGCAGGTAAACGATCGTAAGTTCTGACGAAGCATGTTGCGGATAAACGTTTGTAAGTTTTGACGAAGCATGTTGCGTATAGTCTTGTATGTTAGAAAACTTGCCAAAATAAAATAAATTTTTTTAAAATAAAATGACTATTTTAGGGGGCCCATACAACGAACATGATTTCTTTGCTCAATAGTCTAATGTTGTCTGAATAATAGTACCTACTATTATCTACGGAACCCTTCATTCACAACGCACTCGCTTTAAGGAAAATGAAGCCGTTTTGTTTTGTTTACGCAATAATTGATAATAATGATGTTGTTTCATTATATTATCTACTATCATAACAATTTATCAACGACTAGGTTTTGAAGAATTAATTATTCTTTTACATTTGGTTGGAAGCCCTGGCGTTCACAAGACTGTTTGGCCAGTTTGATGGCAGAAATGAAATTTAAATTTGTTGACCATCCTCTGTATACCCTATACAAAAGCAAATAAAGGACATTCTATTCTATTCTATTCTTGATAAAATATACCTATATCAAAAACAATATAATACTAACGTATAGGCTGACTGGCAGTCCGCCCCGGCCTCACCTGTGGTACATACCTGGCCTAACGGGAATGCGGTCGTAAAGGATAAAAAATATCTTATTTCCGTCTCCTGGTTATAAGCAACTGCCCCACCAATTTTCAACAAAATCGGTTCTGCCGCTCTTGAGTTATAAATAGGTAGTGTTACTAACACCAAAGACAATATAATACTAACGTAATAGACTGCCCACCTCATACTAAAATATTGGACCAAATTAAGGTTGCGAAAAGCAGGCGAATGTATGGCGCAGGAGAGTTGCTTGCTACTCGATACTAGATGGCAGTAATCTGCGTTAGCCTTTAACTTACTAAATATACGGTGTCATTTTAAAATATCATGCCTAAAATATTGTTTTGATTTTTAATAAGATATATTTTGTGAATCATGTTTTTATATTCGCATAATACGGTAGATACAATGTTGTGTAGTTTCGAGTGGCGCCGTCTATGCGAGTCCCTGAGAACAAATCGTACGATTAAGGCGTTGAGACCACATGCCGGTGGTACATACCTAGCCTAAACGGGAACGCGGTCGTAAAGGATAAAAAGTGTCTTATATCGTCTCCTGGTTATAAGCAACTGCCCCACTAATTTTCAACCAAATCGGTTCTGCCGCTCTTGAGTTATAAATAGTGTAACTAACACTAAGATGATGATGGTAAGGTAAGCGGCCTAGTGAGGCAACGGCGCTGCAGAGTTTTTTCCACTCGTCAATAGATGGCGTTAGTCTGCTTTGTCACCAATCATGATATTCTACAAAATATTATGGGCATGTGTCAAGAGTCACAAACGTGATAACTCCCCGAGTATGCCGAGAGTCAATTAACTCACTGCTCTGCTCACTGTATTCAAATACAATGAATGTTGCCAAGCACCTTGGAACGAAAAGCTAAAAGAATTTTAATTCTGTTTGCACTGTTAGTACTTTAATTTTGAATATTTATAGGTACTCTATCTTAATGTAATATTATTATTGTGAAAATGCGTTTCTTTGTTACGCTTTCACGCGCTATCTTTAAAGCAAACATCATGAATTTTGCATACAAATAGATTGGAGTATATGATAGTACTGAGTAGGAGTACTGTGCCGTGTGGTCCCCGGCAGAGTAGAATAGGACCACTCCAAGTCTTCCCGCGGATGTCGTAAAAGGTGACTTAGGGAACATAAGCTTAACAAAGCTTTAAAATATCAAAGACACCTCTCCAACCTGTCTGGCCGGCGTGGAGAGTGTAGGCCAAATCCTCTGACTGCCCTGGCTTATATACGGCTCTGATAGTCAGAGAGGGTCGTGCTCCTGCAGTGGAGACTGAAAAAGACCTGATGATGATGATGACTGAGTAGGACAAGGCTATATATCACGCGGGCAAAGCCGCGGGTAACAGCTAGTCCCAACTAATATTATAAATGTGAAAGTGAGTTTGTTTGTTTGTTTGTATATTTATTTGTTTGTTTGTTTGTTACGCTTTCACACCCTATCTACTAAACTGATCATCATGAAATTTTGCATACACATAGGTTAGAGTACTGAGAAGGACATTGGCTATATATCACGCGGGCGAAGCCGTGGGTAACAGCTAGTACTAATATAATAAAGCCGAAGAGTTTGTTGCTTGTTGGTTTTTCGTATGTGTAAGTGGCCAACACTGGTGTCAGATTTTTTCAAGCTGCCCAAAGGCATTGTGACATAGCTTAATGACTGCCATTAACGATGACAGCCGGGTACAACGGCTAAACGTGCCTCCCGAAGCACGGAGGAGCTCGTCATTTAATTTTATGCCACTTGCGGTCCATCCAAGTGAGGACTGCGCCCAGGGTTGCTTAACAAGAGGAAACGCTTATAATGCGTGGCATAGAGCACAGGGCTCGGGTTTTTTTGTTTGCTTGGATGACCGCGCTTATCTTAGAAACTACTGTTTAGATAACACATATTTTTAACGGGTTTTCCCTATTAAATCCAATATTATAATAATCTGAGGATGATTCGTTACGATAGTGCTGCCTGATTTCCGGCAAACAGAGATAGCGAGGCGACACCAGTAATTCGCTGTGTATCATATTCATGAACATTCACTTGCGCTTTTGTTCCTGAAGACAATAATTTTTTATTTAAACATCAAAGTGATGTATATTATGAACATTCTGCATGCCTTCAGTTTTTTGTTTTTGTGAATTTTATTGAAAAATGCACATGGATAGAACTAGTTTCAGATTTGTCCGTTTTAATAAAAAAAAATTGTAATTTTTCTATTCTTTTTCTATTTTTTGACAATTTAATAATGTCTAAATTAGGTTTACTGTTGTAAGTAGATACATGTGAAATTTCACTTAAGAGTCGCCGGGACGCGCATGTCTCCATACAAAAGGGAAAAGGGAATTGTGGCAATATTTGATAATTTTAGAGCAAAATTAAGCATCCAATCATAATCTCATTATTATCTACGTACGTTCAACAACAAGTAATTTAACAGTTTGGTTAAATTATCAAATGTTCGAGAATTATATGCCTCTCAAGATTTCCATACAAATTTGAAATGGCTTGTAATTCTCAAACCATTGGTATTTTAACCAAGCTGTATAAAAAATCACTTTACTCGAAATTCTCTATAGCAAACGCTAACCTCATAGGTAAGGACCAAAATATACTACAACTATCCCGCGACTTTGTCCACGTAAATTATAGCTTATGTCACCCGCAGATTTACTAGCCTCTTTTAGATGAAATAATTTTGATAATCAGTCCAATAGTTTTGGAGCCTATTTAATGCAAACAAACCAACAAATATTTCCTCTCTATAATATTAGATAAAAGTGAAGATTAATAATAATTAATAAGTATAGATAATAAGTGATCATAATTAGTGAAGATAGTAAAGATATAAATTATAAAGAGGAAATAGACAGATAAAATGGATAAAGATACAGGATACAGATAAGTTTGTTTTAGTATATGGTGTTAAGTAGATTAAATTTTTAGACTAGATTTTTTGACACATAGTGATATTTATTTATCACCTGTACAACATATTTATTTCCGTAACTAGCTTTTGCCCGCATCTTCACTCGCGTTTGTGTCGATCCCTCGGGAATAGTGCTTTTTTAAAATAAATAAATAAATAAAAATAAATAATAAATATTAAATATATAGGGACATATCACACAAATTGAGCTAGCCCCACAGTAAGTTGTGAACTTGTGTCGCAGGATACTAACTCTACGATACTATATTTTATAACATATACTTATATAGATAAACATCCAAGACCCAGGTCAATATGAAAAAAGATCTTTTTCCATCTTCACCTGACCGGGGATCGAACCCGGGACCCCCGTGTCGCAGGCTAGCGTGTTGACCGCTGCGTCACGGAGCTCGACAATGTGTCATAGGATGTCATAGGACGGCAAACGAGCAAGCGGGTCACCTGATGGTAAGTGACCACCGCTGCCCATGGACAACTGCAACACCAGGGGTGTCACAGGAGCGTTACCGGCTTTTTATTTTTCCCTCCCCAGAGGGAAGAGGGAGATGGGCCTCCGGCTCTCTCACTCACTGAACGATAAAGCTACTACTCAAATGTCAATTTTCTGTGAGAGTGTGGTACTTCCCCGGACGAGCCGACCCATTCATACTACTAGCAAAAGTGATTTTCGCCGGTAGCGAGGCTCTACCACAACTGAAACTCGCTTTTCTCCGGGTTGAAAGGTAGCCTGTGTCGTTCTCCGTACTCCAGACACCGTGTATGCAAAATTTTATCATGATTGGTTCAGTAGATACAGAAACGTAACAAACAAACAAACAAATAAACAAACAAAGAAACTCACTTTCGCATTTATAATATTAGTTGGGACAAATGATTTAAGCGCTGTTAAAAAAATAAACAAACTCACCATATTAGAAGTAAGATTAAATGTAGTAAAAACAATTGGCCAAGGGCGAGTCCGGCTCGCCAATGAATGGTTCCATACTCGTATTAGAAAGCTTAGATTAGCCAAAATATTGTACCTCTATAATTTTCTGCCAGCAAAGATATGATATTATTATAGTATGAGATATACTATGTTTTTCATAGTGGTTGTTTGAATGACAAAGTTATTTTTGCAGTCTATGAAAATTCCAATTACTAATGGGTGGTATTTAAACGCAAATCAAATAAAATACTTTTTTTATGCGATAATAATCCCAATTCCCATCAAACTTACTGATTGCACAGCAAAATACTCAACTCTAAATATTAGAAAATGAACTGCAATTTATGTTTGCGACGTACAGTTATTTTTCTTAATGCAAAGCAATTTTATAAATGCACTGCTTTTAATGACTAATGCACATTATACCTATTAACTCTTTTATATATATATATAGCTTCTATTTATATATTACTTACAGCAGTTTTTCTAAATGAAACAGCATTTTATTGGTCATAATCATCTTATTATTTATTGAATACAACGATTTTTTTTTTATATATCTACAAATGACTTCAGAATAACGCGGCAATTTCGTTTCTGGCGCTTCGGCGGCCGCTACCGCGGCACGCTCGCTTCACTCGCTCGCCTCGCACCTGCTTGGTTCATGTAGAACCTAACGCTCGTCGCTTCGCTCCTCGCAACCTACCCCGACTTTCCGTTAACCAGTTCCTTTCGAGCAAAATTGAAAAGATCAAAAGAAAATTTCTGGCGATATGGCCTCCAGCGGCGCTTTATTTTAAAGTTTAGTTATAATATAGATCGAAATGTATATATAAGGTGATCAATATTAAAAGGCAAACTTGATATAAAAATCATCAAATAAACAAAATTTAAGACCATTGACTAAAAAAGAGGATCAAATACTATTTTTGTATTTTGCTGTGCAGTCAGTATTTTTGATAAGCATTTAGTATTTTTGTACCTAAATAAATTTATTTGTATCGCATTATGAGGAAAAACTAATGTCATGCTGATGTATATTTTCAGATTTTCTGCAGTACTTGTTTTGTTAAATATTTAGTTTATTTGTAGTGAAGTAATTTATTTAATGTAAAAAAGCATATGTAGGAACATCAGAAGTGCGGTCAGGATCAGCCATGCTTAATACGTGGGTATATGGGCGTAATCTTAAATCAAATGAAATAACTTATCACAAAATCACTTTCTTTATAATTCACGTTGAAATAATTACAATATCCACTCCTTACAATTATTCTTAATGATAATCAATTTTACTTTAAACGAAATACTAAACGATCACACCGAATATTAGCGATTCGTCACAAAGCGTGGTGCGCGGTCCGTATTCAGCGAACGAGTCCTTTCAATATGGCCGCGCTAACCATCGATATGACGCTTCGCTAGACTGACAGTTGTCAGTCTTGTTCGGTAGTAATTTGAAAGTGACGTTTGTAGATACGTCACCCAACTCGACAGATGGCGCTATTAAACGCGCCGTCACATATATTAAATGATGAAAATATTTATATGCTTGGGCAAATAATAATATCCTATTACTAATATTATATCTTGTTTAAAACGCTTTTGTTGAAAGTGTTTATTGAAATCCACATATAAGAATCCTGGAACAATCCATCCAAAAATAAGAAAGTAAAAAATAAGAAAGTAAAAATCTAAATAAAAAGATATTTAGATTTTTTACTTTCTTATTTTTAAAGTTAGAGGGATGGGGAGGGACACACATTTTACTATTTTAGAAGTGCAGGGTGTGCATGGTCGACTGACCGTGTCACCTACACGAAATGATGATGATGATGGGTTACAAAGGAGTTTGTAAAAAGTCTTTCTGCCGCACTGGCCATCGGTTCGTCATCGCTTCAGAGAGCTAATCCGTAGAACTACGTCGGTGACCTGCGTTCTTCTCTCTGTCTGATGATGATCTGGAGATTCGTAGAAGAACGAATCTCCTCGTTTCTGATTCGTACTCGCAGAGAAACTCCAAGCATAGCCCTCGCCATAGCTCTTCGAGCGACCTTGAGCTTTCTTATGAGGCCCATAGTAAGGGACCACGTTTCGGACCGTATGAAGAAATATATTACAAGTAATAAATAAAATACAAAAATCTTGCTACCGCGGTGTTAAATAAGAATATATTTCATCATCATCAGGTCATTTTTAGTCTCCACTGCAGGAGTACGACCCTCTCTGTACAGCCAGAGCAGGCAGAGGACTTGGCTTACACTCTCCATGCCAGCCAGACGGATTAGAGAATTCTCTTTGATAATTTTATGCTTGCTGACTATACGGGTAGGAAAGTTCTCTTTGATGATATTATGCTATGTATAGCTTGTAATTCCTAAGTCGCCTTCTACGACATCCACGGAAAGACTTGGAGTGGCCCTACTCTACTCTGCCGGGAATCACACGGCATAGAATATATTTATTATTTTTTTTTATTTTTTACTTGCGTCTACACACTGGCGCCATCTCATCTTCAGAGCACTAAATCAAAGGCGGGCACAGCTGCGGCAGGAGCAAAAACCCTGTTTTGTTTTTTGTTTGTTTGTTTGTTTTTCGTATGTGTAAGTGGCCAACACTGGTGTCAGATTTTTCAAGCTGCCTTAAGGCATCTGACATAGCTTAACGACTGCCATCAACGATGACAGCCGGGACCAACGGCTTAACGTGCCTTCCGAAGCACGGAGGAGCTCGAGATATTTTTATGCCACTTGCAGTCACCCATCCAAGTAGGGACTGCACCAGGGGTTGCTTAACATACGTAAGCGCTCACAGAGCTCACACCCACTGGACCATCGGGCTCCTCAAAAGGAGCAGGAGCAAAAACCCTTAAAAGGCGCAAATATGTAGGTATCGGAGATAACTACATATTTGAGCCTTTTGGGGTAGAAACATTGGGTCCGTGGGGTCCATCAGCTCATAAGCTTTTTAGTTTCTTGGCTAAAAAGCTTATTGAGGTATCCCGTGACCAAAGGGCTGGAAGCTACCTAGCTCAGCGTATAAGTATTGCCTTTCAAATCGGCAATGCTGCCAGCCTTTTGGGCACGATGCCCAGGGGTGAGCATCTGGAGGGACTATATGATTTGTATTTTTAGGTTTTTAATTTTAATTTTAGTAAGATAGTTTTATTGTTAGAATAGTTTAAATACAATTAATTGTTTTGTGATAATTGTAAATAAATTTTATCTACACATTATTATTTATCTACATAAGCACTCTTTTTGTGATTTATTCACACTTGCGTGAAACGATTAGTTTTTGAGATAAGGTTTCGGTATAAAAACGGTATGATTTTGTAATCTATATCAAACAGACAGTTCTTGTCCTTTTAATTTGTTCTCACTGAATAAAAAAGGATTCAAGATGAAATACTTCTACGGTAAGCTTTTTCTACATATTTTTAATTCAATTTTGTCATAGCAATTAGTGCTAAGTGATTTTGATGGCACATTAAGTTTTATTATAAGAATTCCGTGCAAAGAATGAAAAAACGGATCCCTTATAGGATCACTCGTGTGACTGTCTGTCTTTCCGTCCGTTTGTCGCCGACAATCTCAAACATATTTCTGCCATTGTTGTAAACTAAATAGTTTTGATTTTATCCTCCCCGATCTAGGAAACTTTTAGTCTAAAATAAAAAGATACAAAATATAGTTCACTTCTTGTAGATTACAGAAAATCCTATAGGACTTTTTTCATCTGAAATTAAAGTAGTAAACTCAATATTAAACTAACGGAAAATAGTTCAGTAGCACCACTAAATAGCTAATTTTCCGAATATTCTAAGAGAACAACATTTTTGTACGAATGTATTCAGACGCCCGAGCAATTAGTATGGAAAAGTAAAAAAATAATTGAGAAAGAATATATTAAGTAAAGTTGTTAATTTTGACGGTTCGAGTTACCCCTTTACGGGAATGTCTCCCGTACATGTGAAGTGTGAAAAAACGCAGTCTATGGTAATTACGCGCGAACTAGGCAACGTTGCCGCTTCGCGTGACCTTGCATGATAGTTAAGTGATGATCAATCGTGTCATTGATTTTACTCTGGATTCTGAGCAAACTAATTTCAGGTTTGGCGCTCATTCATGAACACGATGTATTTAATAAAGGCTTGTTTTTTAAATTTAGTTTTTATTTAATCCTTTTGTTATTCTAGCCTTTGTCATCGTGTTCCTTTGACTCCTGGCTTTGGGAACAGCTCAAAATTGCATCGACGTGTATAATCCGGTGTGCGCTACTGACGGAACAACTTACCCGAATATGTGCCAGTAAGATCTTTATAATATAGTAGCAATTATAGCCTATGTCATCCTTAGATAAATGAGCTTCCTATAGGTGAAAGAATTTTGAAAATTGGTTGGGTAGTTTTTTGTAGTAGTGGAATGAACTGCCTGCGTCTATATTCCTAGACAAGTATAGTCCCAGAACATTGAAAAGCAGAATAAATGGGTATCTCTTGGATAGGCATATTAGGCATGTAACATCCTCGTCGTCATCGTCACTTACTCTCTCTGTTCGTGTAGGTGACACGGTCAGTCGACCATGCACACCCTGGTGTCAGAGTTCTTCGAAACCGCCACTCGGCCTCTGACGTGGTTCCTTTAACGACTACCAGATGGCAGCTGGGACCACCGGCTTAACGTGCCTTCCGAAGCACGGAGTCATCTTTCTTATCAGACAATCAGGTGATTCATGCCTGCAATGTCCTAACCAAACTGGAAACAACTTAACAAAGTATGCTTCCCGTGGGAATCGAACCCACGACCCCCGGGTCAACAAGGCAAACGCCTAATCTACTGGACCACGGCAAATGCCTAATTAAATTATTAATTTTTAAAAAAATCGTTGCGTTAGTATCCCATAACACAAGTCTCGAACTTACTTAGGGGCTAGCTTAATCTGTGTGATTTGTCCGTATACATTTATATTTATACTAGCTATTGCTTACGGCTTCGCCCGCGTAATATATAGCCCATATCCTTTTCAGTACCCTAACCTATGTGTATGCAAAATTTCATGATGATCGGTTCAGTAGATACGGCGTGAAAGCGAAACAAACAAACTTACTTTCGCATTTATAATATTAGTTAGGTTTAGTATTGGGATTCTCTTCCAAGCTGATCTGGGAAAAAAATAACACGTAGAATGTACTAGCTGTTTCTCTTCCCGCGCAGATCGTAAAAGCCGATCGTGAGGAATCATTGCAATAGACGATGCGGCTAGCAACCCACACTATTTTATTTCCGTTCTCCACCTACAAGCCCACCAACATGCTAAACGTCGCCTTTAGGTTTTATGGACCTGGGCTCTATCTACCCCGCAAGGGAAAAAGACGTGATAGTATGTATCATTATCATCACATCATCATCCCTGTAATAAGTATACTACTAGTGTGTTAGAGACAAATCACAGAAATTAAGCTCTACTAAGTTGTGAACTTGTGTCGTGGATACTAACTCAGGGATAGTATTTTTTATAATAGATATATACTTTTATACTGATAGATTCTTTTTTTTTCTTTTCTTATTTTTAATTATGGCTTTCACCGAGATTTCAGTGATTCTGCCAATGTCCAGTATAATGAGATACTAAGTATCGGTGTTGTACGGTATGTGGTATGTGGCATCAAAGATGGCGTATGTTCTTTGGCAGCCTCGTGGGAGATTTTGGCGACAAATCTATACGAGTCCATTTAACAGTCTATTTTAACTATTTCACAAATTGTTCTCAAGCACGAGCATTTATAAACACCAAACTACACCAATTTCATATTATAAAGTCCACTTGAATCAATTTGCAAAATTGTTTAAGGCAAACGACAACTGAACCTTGACTTCCCACCAAAAAGTCCTCTAATAGATACTTATATAGATAAAAAAGAACTGACATGAAACTGAGCCTGGTTCCGGCAGAGTAGAAAAGGACCATTGTCAGTCTATTCGTGTATGTCGTAGGCGGCGCCTTAAGAAATACAATTTAAATTAATCTTATAACAACAAAGATACCTCTCCATCCCTTCTGGTCAGCGTGAAAAGTGTAGGCCAAATCCTCTGATTGCTCTGGCTAATATATGGCTCTGGTAGTACAGAAAGGGTCATGCTCCAGCAGTGGAGACTAAAAAGACCTGATGAAGTGTACTTTTCTAAAAACGAAAAATAAATATAATTTTGAGTATATGCATTACGTCTAAATCTCAGTATTAGACATCCACCGACCTGTTGGTCGGACGACCTGACCAAGACAGCTGTATTACAGCTGTATAATGTATAGTTTTAGATGGATGCATGATGCTTCCAAACGGTCATGTTGAAATCCTACTGAGAGGACTTCAAACGATGTCCCATGTCTAGCAGTAGGCTTCGAGGTATTCCTTATAGCGCAACCATTTTGAAGCGCACCTGATGAAGCGCAACTAAATTATACCCCGGAGCGCACCTTTTAGTAGCACTCACGATAGCAATTTTAAATACTAAAAATTTATTCCGTGAAGCGCACCTATCTTTAACTTTTAAATAGAGCTGGGAACCAACTGAAACTAACAAGTAGTGCACGTTCTTTTTATGAACGTTGGTGCGCTTTGCGGAATAAAATTTTAATACTTTAAATTTCTTTCTTGGGCGCAACTAAAAGGTGCGCTTCGAGGAATAATTTAATTTCATAATTAGGTGCGCTTCAAAATGGTTGCGCTACGAGTAATTCCTCTGGACTTCTTGTAGTTGATTTAATGATGAAAAATCAAACAAACACACAAGCTTTCCTTATTATTAAATCAGGTTTAATATATAAATTCTGTTTTATTTTCAGTCTCAATCTGGCCGGAGCTACGTTTTACTCACATGGTCAGTGCCTATAGGCCTTAAGATGGCTTTGAAAACGCATCCAACATAACCTAAAATGTCTATAATCACACAATTTTGATTAAACCCTTCTTCATTTTAATTTTTTTTTTTTTAATAAAGTTTACTAATCAGGCAAATATAAATTTTAGTACAGATGTAAAGATTTCTTACCTAATGTTCTTTCATTTTTACCATTGTTTTTTTCATTTAATAAATTTTATGTAATGTAGGAAAGTATGTAAAGCTTTACCTCAGGAAATTAAATAAAATTAAAAATTTATATTTTTCTCCACAACAATATTCTTAACTAAAATTATTCTACAGTTTGCAAGCACACATTACAAAAATAATCTGGCGTAAATTTTAACTGAAGCCTAATTTGTGGCTATTGAATATGTGTTTTTATTCAGTAATAAAAATGTAATTTTTAATTACTAATTTTATTTTAATGTAACACATGACTTCATTGTCTGTATAATTTTGTATGCCTGAATAAAATGGTTAATATCTATATTTTATAAATGAACACATTTGATTGTTAATAATATTGTGCAAATAAAGAACTGAAATTGAAATTGAATTGTCATTTACACCCACATAGTTATGGAATGTGAGCCGTGTGGTTCCCGGCAGAGAAGAAAAGGACCACTCCAAGTCTTCCCGTGGATGTCGTAGAAGGCGAATAAAAAACACAAGCTAAACAAAGCTTATAAACATCATAGAGCCTCTTCAACCCGTCTGGCCAGCGTGCAAAGAGTGTAGGTCAAATCCTTTGACTGCTCTGGCTAATATACTTATGGCTCTGGTAGTACAGAGAGGGTCGTGCTCCTGCAGTGGAGACTAAAAGAGACCTGATGAAGATGATAATTAGTTTATTCAGTCAGTAACAAAACGAATAAATAATAAATAAATAAATCATAAATATATGCCGTGTGGTTCCCGGCAGAGTAGAATAGGACCACTCCAAGTCTTCCCGTGGATGTCGTAGAAGGCGATTTAAAAAACACAAGCTGACCAAAGCTCATAAACATCATAGAGACCTCTCCAACCCGTCTGGCCAGCGTGCAGAGTGTAGGTCAAATCCTTCACTGTTGCTGCTCTGAACTACTCTGACTGCTCTGGCTAGTATACTTATGGCTCTGGTAGTACAGAGAGTGTCGTGCTCCTGCAGTGGAGTCTCAAAAGAAACTAATGAAGATGACGATGATTTATTTATTTATTTAGTAAAAATACTGAACAACCTTCTAGAACGATAATAAACTATTTGTTATCAAATTACTTAATACATAATTGGCTTTTGTTTTGTATTTCCTCAATCTTATTTTGAGTATTGCAAATCACTTGTACCAATTAAAATGCAGTCAAAATAGCGCTAGATAGCTTGATTAAGGGTTCGAACCCTATTGTGCACCGTTAGCGAGTATAAAATTAAAACTAAAAGTTTATTAAAGTTGAATACTTGCTTTAATTATATTTCCATCTATTTTCAAGAAATAGACTCATATACTGATACACTTATTCAAAACCAATACTTTGTCTTTTGTTTCTTCTTACAGACGGCAAAAAAGTATTCCGCGTAAATTCTTTAGAGACTTAGATTAGGGAGACTAGCGCCATCCGTCATTGTATAATTTTTGTACACCTAAATGAGATCAAATTGAAAAAATCTACTTCAGCCCATCGGCAGTAAATTACTTGTAGTATTTTTAAATTTTTATAATTATTATATTTTTAGCCTGTCATTTATCAGAAAGTTATTACATAATAATTTTATACAATAGACAATGAACAAAACTAACAAATTATTTTACATTTGATAAATTAAGAGAACCTCTAATTACCGCTAAAAGTGACCCCGTAGTATTTATCGCATACAGTAGTAGTGAGTAACAGTATGCTGTTAGTCAATGTAACGAAATTAATTTTGTTTGTAATATTTTTTTCTTTCTGTTGATTTAATTCCTGAAACCTCTCCAACCCGTCTGGCCAGCGTGGAGAGTGTAGTCCAAATCCTCTGACTGCCCTGGCTAATACATGGCTCTGGTAGCAAAGAGGGTCGTGCTCCTGCAGTAGAGACTAACAAAGACCTGCTGCTGATGATGATGATGATTTAATTAAAACTTAACTATACAAAAACAAAAATGTGAAATGATAATTCATAAAAATTTTTGAATGTTTATTTTTTATTTCTTTATCTGACCAAACGGTTTGAACCTTCTTGACGAGTCGCGTCAATGCAATTGCAGAGATTGATTGAGTCGGAAACTCGCTGATTGAAACTGATTCAATCACTTACTTTTTCAATTGACTGACATCGGGATTTTATTTTTTGTAGGAATAAAACAGACAGAATTTTTATCTTGGTGTGATTACCAACTTTTTTATTCTTCTCCAAATTTTCCATTTCTCTCTCATCACCAGGTCTTCTTTAGTTTCCATTGCAGCAGAACGACCCTCTCTGTACTACCAGAGCCATATAGTATTAGCCAGAACAGTCAAAGTATTTGGCCTACCACTCTCCACGCTGGCCAGACGGGTTGGAGTGATTTTGTGTGCAATATTTCAGGCATAACAAAGTGTTTTGGAAGTAGGTTAAAGAAAACAGAATATCTGTCATATATATAGTTATTTTATTTAAAAAATAAGATAATAACGTGACATTATTATATTTATTATATTGAAATTTAAAATTACCTTTATTTCGATACCACAGTCGCTAGAGCCTTTCGATCAAGTGTAAAAAACTATGTTTCGATCGAATACAAAAATTTCACTCCTTAGAGTTCCGTAGCTGAATGGCAAAAAAAGGAACCCCTATAGATTCCTCATGTCTATGTCTATCTGTCCGTATTATCAGTATAGCCGTAAGAAATCTACTGCAAGATGTCTCCTCCAAGGATTTTAATCATTGGGGGAGTTTTTTCATACCTTCCATATGTCACAGTCACAGCCATTTTATTTTTACCCCAAAACTATTGAGACACCATTGAAACTTGGAAGGTATTTTTTTAGTAAACAATGCAGTCTGTGACTTACTCGTAAATTTTTGTTTACCTAGTATAAGTGAAACTTACAAAGAAATAAAGTTTTATTATCATTTATTATTATGAACAGCTATGAAGTGGAGTAGCTAAGTTAGCTGATCTTTGAAAATGACATTGAGGTTCCTAACACCATTTTTCTCAAAGTTAATCGTTTCATAAATAGGCACTTCCAAAATGGTAAAATGTGCATGTGTTATATGCTTAAAATAATAATAACGAATAAAATAAATAATGTATTTAATGAAATAATAAGAATAACAATAGCGTATGTGTTACACAATTTTGATTATTTTTACATTGTATGAACTTAAAGCGACAGCTGCAATGTTTATTTAATGACGAATAAGTTATCAAAATCAGTTATTGGTTCAGTAGTTTTTGGGTTCATCCATTAGCAAACACACAAACAACCAAATCTGTTCTCTTTATAATATTAGCATATGCGCTATTATGCTTATAATATTAATCCCAACTAATATTATAAATGCGAAAGTGAGTTTGTTTATTTATTTGTTTGAACTGTACTACTGAACCGATCATCATGAAATTTTGCATACACATAGGTTAGGGTACTGAAAAGGACATAGGCTATATATAACGCGGGCGAAGCCGGGGGGTAACAGCTAGTATACTATAAGTGAAAACAAATTAGTACGCATTATATAGTAGATAGTATTAAGTAATGAGAAATTAAATTTTCTGCAAAAAGTGTATGAGATGGCTTATTTTCTGAATAAATCTAAGTTTCATAATGAACTGACTATAAATTTTCGTGCTCTTATTACTTGGATTACTTAAGGAGTCGTCAAATCATTCCCTAGATTAAAAGGGACAATTTATGCTTTCGGTATCACTTAACCGTTGGTGAAAACTAAACTTGAGTTAGGTGCCCCTTGTAAAATGGGTTAGGAGACACTAAAATTTTAGGTTAAAGGTAAAACTGGTGAAAACGGGCACTAATGTCCCAAACATCTATAATTAAGGCGAAGTGAGTTCACACACTAGCGCCACCCAGCAATTAATTAAATCAAATCAAATTTAAAAAAAAACCGGCCAAGTGCATGTCAGGCCACGCGCAGTGTAGGGTTCCGTAGTTGCAAATGACAACTTTTAGTTCACATTGTTCACACTCGCACCTCACAGTTTAACGACCAAAAACATCAAACAATGAAAATTGTATGAAATTTTACATTTTCGAGTACATTTTGAAAGTTGGTTGCCTATTACTTTTTAGTTTGTACTTAGTACTTAGCTCTGATAGTTTTCTTTTCAACTTCAGAATATATACTACTTCTGTAATTTTTTTCACGTATCCATATATAACCGTTTTGCAGATGGAGAGGGGACTTACCTCTAACAAAAATTTGCACTTTAAAACCAAATATTTCGGAAACGGATCCCTAAATCGAAAAATGGTGTTCTTAACTTCACAATATTTTTTAAAGACCTATTTAACGATACCCCGCACGATAGGTAAATAAAGAAAAAAAATACTCCCCCAATTTACTTTTATAGGGGCTACCGCAAAAAAAAAATCCAGATATTTTTCTACTACTTTTTTGGCATGATTAATATACATACCCATACCAAATTACAGCTTTCTAGTACTTATAGTCTCTGCGTAAAACCGCGGACGGACAGACAGACAGACAAACAGACAGACATGGCGAAACTATAGGTTTCCTTGTTTACTACGGAACCCTAAAAATGTAATAGCGTATTACCCTAGTAAATTACTTGTAGTATTCTTTTTGTTACTTTTCATAGATATTACAATCTAAGTTTAAGAGAACGAATTTTTACCACCAAAAGTGGCCACTTTAGACGGTTAAAATTCGTTCTCTTAATTCATCGAATTAAATATAGTGAAAACTTATACCAATAATACTACAAGTAATTTACAAGGGCAATAAGCTATTAGATTTTTTAAATTTGATATTACTTTGGACTTATAGAATTAATTGCTGGGTGGCGCTAGTGAGTAAAATCACTTTACCTTAAGACTTTTTAAGATTTATTCGGAAAAAAAGGCCATTAATTTACTTCACTACCTTTCAACTAGAAGTATAGGCAAGAATTGCAAGTGTTGCAAGAATTGCAAGTGTTGCACCCATTGTTGATGCAAGGACCTTTGTAGGCTAAACTTTGGCATGCGTTCTTCATCCTGTAAAAGGAAATGGGAATTATAAACAAAAATAAATAAAATCGAAGCACAGTTTTTTTTTTTCGCCGCGGAGTCCAACCTTTGGTTATAACCACTATATTAATTAAACCGATTTTTAAGGGGTGACTCAGTCCGTTAAAATGGAACTAATACTACTAATGATGAACTAATTGTGAACTGAAACTTAAAAAAAAAATAATTACTCAAAGAAGTCATTGAAGTATGATTATTTTTTAATTCAATAAAATTAAACACATATTTTTTTTTATTTATTAAAATAGACACTTAAAAATCAGTTATGGCCTTAAGGGAAAGCATGAATGTTTGGGCGTCCAGTGCAGCCCTCATTTAAAAAAAAATTTTTTTGAGGGAAAACGCAGATATCCTCTAATATTTTGTTCTTTGAAGTTTTATAAGTGTACGTTAAAAAACCATTTGTAAAACTAATATATTGCACGCCACATGTACTAGGACTACGCGGAGCGTTTTTCGGTTGTACATTTCTATCGACTTCTCAAGCTCAACACATTTTCAGAACTTAAATTGACTGTATTTTTTTACGGTCAGCGTAAGTCATCATTCGTTTTAAATTAATCTTAAAATGTAATAAATAGCAAAAAAAAATATAAATACTAATCCTATCCTAATCCTAACTAATATTATAAATGCGAAAGTGAGTTTGTTTATTTATTTGTTTGTTTGTTACGCTTTTACGCCGTATCTACTGAACCGATTGTCGTGAAATTTTGCATACACATAGGGTAGGGCACCGAGAAGGACATAGGCTATATATTACGCGGGCGAAGCAGCTAGTAAAATATATATGTCACGATAAATAGCATAAATACTCACGTGCAAAGATTCGAATAAGTGACCCCGTTCGTCGCGCACACAGGGTCATACTGTTGGGTACAGATTGATTGAGGGCACGAAACCGGGCAGCCTACTGCAAGACTATCCAGCAATATGACTGCGAACACTACTGAGAATAAAAATAAATAAATATATAGGGACATATCACACAAATTGAGCTAGCCCCACAGTAAGTTGTGAACTTGTGTCGCAGGATACTAGATCAACGATACTATATTTTATGACATATACTTATATAGATAAACATCCAAGACCCAGGTCATTCAGAAAAATATCGTTTTCCATCATGACCTGACCGGGGATCGAACCCGGGACCCCCGTGTCGCAGACTGGCGTGTTGACCGCTGCGCCACGGAGTTCCCGGTAGATTAGAATAGGACCACTCCAAGTCTTCCCGTGAATGTCGTAGAAGGTGACTTAGGAAACACAAGCTAAACGACGCTGATGAACACCAAAGAGACCTCTGCAACCCGTCTGGCCAGCGTGGAGAGAGTAGGCCAAATCCTCTGACTGATCTGGCCAATATATGGCTCTGGTAGTACAGAGAGGATCATGCTCCTGCAGTGGAGTCTAAAAAAGACCAGATGATGATGATGATGAAATAAAAAAAATGAAATTTTATTTTTATAGATTTTTTTTATGCATTCACATTGCTTTTTTGATATACTATTATTAAATTAAGAAATCATAATTAGGTCTTTTTTAGTCTCCATTGCAGGAGCACCCTCTCTGGACTACCAGTGCCATATATTGGCCAGGGCTCCACGCTCCAGAGGCCTCTTTGATGTTGATAAGCTTTGTTTAGCTTGTGTTTCCTAGATCGCCTTCTATGACATCCACGGGAAGACTCGGAGTGGTCCTATTCTACTCCGCCGGGAACCTTATAGCAATAAACTTTTGATGGATTTCATTAGTCGTACAAAGACTGAAGACCGCTGATGCAAATTCTCCCACGTGTAATTTTTTTCATCATCATCATCATCATCTCAGCCACAAGAAGTCCACTGCTGGACATAGGCCTCCCCCAAGGAGTTCCAATACGACCGGTTGGAAGCGGCCTGCATCCAGCGCCTTCCTGCGAGCTCCGTGGCGCAGTGGTTACCACGCCAGCCTGCGACGCGGAGGTCCCGGGTTCGATCCCCGGTTAGGTCAAGATGGAAAACGATCTTTTACAGATTGACCTGGGTCTTGGATGTTTATCTATATAAGTATCTATTATAAAATATAGTATCGTTGCGTTAGTATCCCATAACACAAGTTTCGAACTTACTTTGGGACTAGCTCAATCTGTGTGATTTGTCCGTATATTTATTTTGTCAGGTCGTCCGACCACCTGGTAATTTTTTTACCGAACCTTATTTCTTAATTTTATCAGTTTATAAGCTTTTAGTATGAGCTAACGCCCCAGTGGTGTAGTAGTTAGAGCGATCGGCTCTCACTGCTACAGTCACGGGTTCAATTCCAGGAGGAATTAACAAAATAAATGCGATGGCCTATGTGGCAGAAACACAAAGCAACGAATGTCACCGTCGCTCGTGCGCTACTAGAGACGGCTTTTCAACACATTACATACAAAACAAGCGTGTCAGTGAGCTCTAGCGAAGTAATGGGGAACTTGCACGAAGAGTACATTTTGAAAACGATTTCTGATTCGATATCGATACAAATAAATAAATATATACGGACAAATCACACAGATTGAGCTAGCCCCAAAGTAAGTTCTTAAGTAAGACTTGTGTTATGGGATACTTTATAACAAATACTTATATAGATAAACATCCAAGACCCAGGTCAATCTGAAAAAGATCATTTTCCATCTTGACCTGACCGGGGATCGAACCCGGGACCATCCGTGTCGCAGGCAGGCGTGTTGACCGCTGCGCCACGGCGCTCGTCATTCTCAAATCATCACCAAATTAACTTTGGTTAAGATTGGTTCGAAAAGTCCGTTTCAAAAACATGAAAATTTCAAAAAATCTTGTAAGTATTACTATGAAACAGCTCTATAAATGTATAGCAATTTTTGTTATGAAGCCATTTCCCTAAACGCAATATTTAACATAGCTGACAAACAAAGTCCTCTCAACACACATACAAATTGCTAAAGGAGTGACGTCACTAGTCAGTTGTTTTTTCTTAGGGACGTTTAGGCCGAGACGAAAAATTGGAATTTTCAAAATCTTATATCTCAAAGAGTTTTTGGGTTATCAAGATGATTTTATCACTGTTATTTCTATTTTTGAGAGCTCTTTTCATAGGACATTGAAAAAAATAGTGTGCAAGTTCCACATTGTAGATATTGCAAATCATTTCTACTTTCGTAATATACACCAAAATTTGATTAACTAACCATTTTGCCTTTATTGTGGTGTCATAATGAAAGTATAATGGTTAGTTAATGAAATCTTGATGTAACCTATATCTAAAGTAAGAAGATCACAGCACATTGGGGCATTTTTAAGTTGCTTTGAGCTCAAAAAAAGAAACAAGCCGAGTATGCGATTTTCGCCTACCAGTAAATAAACGTAAGAACACGACTTAAAATAGTCAAATAATATTTTGAATTCCATTAAAAATTTGATCAGTTGGTAGGTGAATTTGTATGGGATTCAATTTTTTATTTAATTTCATTTCTTTTACTTGCGGGAAAAATCCAATATTTAAATATAAGTTTTTAGGATAATTTATGAAACAAATTTAATTTACTCACCAAATAATATCTTCATGGTTGCGTATTTAATTCAATTTACAAGCAATTAATTAATTGTACGTGTTTATATACATTCGATAAAGAGCTAAGTGTATGTATGTTGCAATAGTTACGGACAATATTTCTTTGTCAATAATACATTATGATGCACGTACGAAGCTGGATATTATCATCCAGGTGATTTAAGTCACGAGGCAAAGCAGAGTGCTCAAAATGAACATACATACATACTATCACGTCTTTCTCTCTTGCGGGGTAGACAAAGCCCAGGTGTGTAAAACCTTAAGGCCACGTTTAGCATATTGGTAGGCTTGTAGTTGAGAACGGAATCAAAATACTGATGGGTAGCCGCATCACCTATTAAAATGATTCATGACATCTATTCCCATGATCAGCTTTTACGATTTGCGCGGGAAGAGAAGCAGCTTGTATATTTAACGGTTTTTTTTTCTCCCAGACCAGCGAGAAATATCATACGATAATGCGACGGCCTCCGTGGTTCAGCGGTTAACACGCCTCACACATCCGGCCTGCAACACGGATGGTCCCGGGTTGATCACCGGTCAGGTTAAAATGAAAAAAATCGTTTTCTTATTGGCCTGGGTGTTGGATGTTTATCTATATATGTATTTGTATAAAAAATTGTATCATTGAGAAGTATTCCATAACACAAGTCTCGAACTTACTTTGGGACTAGCTCAATCTGTGTGATATGCCCGTATATATTTATTTATTTAATATATTTGCGATTACAATAAAATAAATTCAAAAAAATTGGCCAAGTGTGAGTCGAGCTCGCCCATGAAGAGTTAATCTGTAGAAGCAAACTTAGATTAGCCAAAAACCTCGATAATTTTTCGCCAGCAAAAATAACTTTGTTTTTCACAGTGTTTGTATTAATGACATAGTTATTTTTGCGGTTTATGAAAAAGTGCTATAACTTTCTAGTTTGTACTTAGTACTCAGCTTTAATAGGTTTCCTTTCAACTTTGTTATATATACTTCTGTATTTCACTGACGGACAGACAGACAGACATGTTGGAACTATAAGATTCCTTGTTTACTACGGCACCCAAAAAAGGGCCTTATTCGTAAAGCCCCGTGGCATGTTTTTGGTTGCAAGTTGCATATATTGCATCGGGTACGCGCGCCCGGGCTCCTGAGAAATTTCTCATCCCCAATCCATCCGAGCAAGTAGCATTCCAAATAACCTATATCCTGTACCCCTAGTCAAATAAAAAAAACCGGCCAAGTGTGTGTCGGGCCACGCGCAGTGTAGGTTCCGTAGTTGCGAATGACAACTTTGAGTTCAAACTGTTCACACTCGCACCTCACAGTTTACCGACCAAAACATCTAACAATGAAAATTGTATGAAATTTTACATTTTCGAGTACATTTTATAAGTTGGTTGCCTATAACTTTTTAGTTTGCACTTAGTACCCAGCTCTGATAGTTTTCCTTTCAACTTCAGTATATATGCTATTGCTGTAATTTTTTTCACGTATCCATATATAACCGTTTAGCAGATAGAGGGGGGGGACACGTACCTCTAACAAAATTTTGCACTTTAAAACCAAATATTTCGGAAACGGATCCCTAAATCGAAAAATGGTGTTCTTAACCTCACAATATTTTTCAAAGACCTTTTTAACGATACCCCACACGATGGGTAAATAGAGAAAAAAAAATACTCCCCCACTTTACTTGTATGGGAGCTACCCAAAAAAAATATTTTTTCAAGGTTTTTTTCTACGACTTTTTTGCCATGATTAATATACACACTCATACCAAATTACAGCTTTCTAGTACTTATAGTCTCTGAGTAAAACCGCGGACGGACAGACAGACAGACAGACAGACATGGCAAAACTATAAGGGTTCCTAGTTTACTACGTACCAAATTACAGCTTTCTAGTACTTATAGTCTCTGAGTAAAACCGCGGACGGACAGACAGACAGACAGACTGACAGACTGACAGACAGACAGACAGACATGGCAAAACTATAAGGGTTCCTAGTTTACTACGGAACCCTAAAAACCGGCCAAGTGTGTGTCGGGCCACGCGCAGTGTAGGTTCCGTAGTTGCGAATGACAACTTTGAGTTCAAACTGTTCACACTCGCACCTCACAGTTTACCGACCAAAACATCTAACAATGAAAATTGTATGAAATTTTACATTTTCGACTACATTTTATAAGTTGGTTGCCTATAACTTTTTAGTTTGTACTTAGTACTCAGCTAGCATAGTTTTCCTTTCAACTTCAGTATATATGCTACTGCTGTATTTTTTTTTCACGTATCCATATATAACCGTTTAGCAGATAGAGGGGATAAGTGTCCCCACTTACCTCTAACAAATATTTCGGAACCGGATCCCTAAATTGAAAAATTATGTTCTAAGCCTCACAATATTTTTAAAGACCTATTTAACAATACACGATGGGTTTGTATAAAAAAAAAATTACTCCCTCTTTACTTGTATGAGAGCTACCCTAAAAATTTTTTTTTTTCAATGATTTTTCTACCACTTTTTTGCCATGATTAATATACATGCCTATACCAAATTAGAGCTTTCTAGTACCTATAGTCTCTGAGTAAAACCGCGGACGGACAGACAGACAGACATGGCGAAACTATAACGGTTCCTAGTTTACTACGGAACCTTAAAAAAGAGTTTCGATAGGCAGCAGCGTTGTAATCGATGCAAGCCAAACAAACTGCGTTAACCAACCCGTTTGCCAGGCATAATGAGAATGAAAACTTTAGTCACTGGAAAATAACAAGAATCGTAAGTTAATAAATAAATATATAGCGACATATCACACAAATTGAGCTAGTCCCACAGTAAGTTGTGAACTTGTGTCGTGGGATACTAACTCAACGAGATACTATATTTTATAATATATACTTATATAGATAAACATCCAAGACCCAGGTCAATCTGAAAAAGATCATTTTCCATCTTGACCTGACCGGGGATCGAACTCGGGACCTCCGTGTCGCAGGCTGGCGTGTTGACCACTACGCCACGGAGCTCGACTATTCATACATACTTGCGGGGTAGACAGAGCCCAAGGCCATGAAACCCAAAGGGCACGCTTAGAATGTTAGTGGGCGTTAAGGCGAAGTGAGTTCACATACTGACGCCACCCAGCAAAAGTCATAAATCATATCAAATTTAAAAAATGTAATAGCTAAATGCCCTATTAAATTACTTGTAGTATTATTGGTACAAGTTTTCACTATTTTTAATTTGAAGAATTAAGAGAACGAATTTTTACTGCCAGAAGTGGACACTTTTGGCGGTAATTGGCGGCGTCATAAACAAAAACTTTCAACTTCAGTATATATACTACTGCTGTAATTTTTTTCACGTATCCATATATAACCGTTTAGCAGATAGAGGGGATGACACTTACCTCTAACAAAAATTTGCACTTTAAAACCAAATGTTTCGGAAACAGATCCCTAAATCGAAAAATGGTGTTCTCAACCTTACAATATTTTTTAAAGACCTATTAACGATACCCTACACGATGGGTCAATAGAGAAAAAAATTACTCCCCCACTTTACTTGTATGGGAGCTACCATAAAAAAAATTTTTTTCGAGTTTTTTTTCTCATACTTTTTTGCCATGATTATGATGCATACCGGTGCATTAAATTACAGCTTTCTAGTACTTATAGTCTCTAAGTAAAACCGCGTACGGACAGACAGACAGACAGACATGTCGAAACTATAAGGGTTCCTTATTTACTACGGAACCCTAAAAAAAGAAATATCAAAGTCGGACAAATATGTAAAAAGATATGCTATATTATATATAAATAAAAGTTCATAAAATAATTTGAAGCGTTTTCTAGAGCCTTCTAAATCAAAATTTTAAATGACGGCTCGGTTTTCTTTCAAACTATTTATTTAAAGTGGGGGATTTATTTAAATTACTCGACCCCGTAAAAATCATGTATCATCATCAACATCAGCTCTGTCATCATCATCATCACGACCCTCTCTGTACTACGAGAGCTATATATTAGACGGAGCATTGAGAGGATTTGGCCTTCACTCTCTCTCCACGCGGGCCAAGACTGGTTGTTGTTTATAAGCTTTATTTAGCTTAATATATAATAAAATAATATACATTATAAAGAAAGAAAAAAGAAAGAAAAAGACAATAAGGAATAAATATTCGTAATCATAAATAAATAAATAAATATAAATATATAGGGACATATCACACAAATTGAGCTAGCCCCACAGTAAGTTGTGAACTTGTGTCGCAGGATACTAACTCAACGATACTATTTTTTATAATATATACTTATATAGATAAACATCCAAGACCCAGGTCAATATGAAAAAGATCTTTTTCCATAGTGACCTGACCGGGAATCGAACCCGGGACCCCCGTGTCGCAGGCTAGCGTGTTGACCGCTGCGCCACGGAGCTCGACAATCATATAAAGCCCTTCAGGCGAGTAGGCGACCAAAACTGTTGATAAGAGTTTCTTTCGGCGTTTCTTCTCAGCAGTGGTCGGTTCCGAAACGCTAGTAGTCTGTAGCTTTTGAACAATTAATAAATACATATTATCTAATAAAATAATTTTAAATATGACATGATGTGAAAAAGTGCCTGCTAAGGCCTATTTTCTGAATAAACGTTTTGATTTTTTGATTTTGACTTGTATTTCCTAAGTCACCTTCTGTGACATCCACGGGAAGATTTGGAGTGATCCTATTCTACTCTGCCAGGAATTACACGGCATCATCTTAAGAGGGCCCTGAATGCGCATGTCTCCGTACAAACGGACAAAGGCAAATGTGGCAATATTTGATAATTTTTGTGTGAAATTAAGCATTCAATCAATCACTCTCATTATAATCTACGTATTTTCTTACACAGTTTAGTTAAAATATAAATTGTTTGAAAATTATAAGCCTTTCAAATTTGTATAAAAATGTAGAGAGGCTTATTTTCTCAAACCGTTGATAATTTTACCAAGCTTTATAGAAACGTACGTAGATTATAATGAGATTAATTGATTGAATGCTTAATTTTACATAAAAATTGTCTCATATTGCCACAATTCCCTTTGTACGTTTGTATGGAGATATGGTCGTTCAGGGCCCTTTAAGTAGTTAAGTTTAGTTTGTGAGAAAATCATTACACTCCTTTTTTTGCAGGCGTGTGTCAAAAACTTACGTGCAGTTGTTAGAGTAGGTTTGACCATCAGTGCCACATACTGGAACGAATTCTTGCGTGCAGATACAATCTTTTGCTACTATAACAGCAATGATCATGGACAGGACCAAGAAGAATACTGCAACAATAATATACAATCAAAAATTTATGAATATTTAACCTATTCATATAATCTTTTAATATTAAAACATTTATCCACTTTAAAATGACAAAAAAGAAAAATATTAATACTAATTAAAACTACGAAAAAAAATAATTGAAATATTAAAAATTGTCTTACAACTTTATGTCTGTTTTTTATATTTTATATTTATTTTTATAGCAATTGTTTATTTTAAAGAACCTCTTAAAAACTAATTAAAATATAAAAGTTGTATTATATTTTTGTTTTTTATATTTTGAATATATTTTATAGCTATTGTTTACGAATACATCAATTAAAAAAAGAATTAATGCGCTTACGGACAGTAAAAATCACGTGACCGACTAATTCTATACTAAATTAATTTCTTTTTAGAGATTTTGGTAATTCAGTCTATTTTAAATTTTTGATTGTATCTTAAATACCTACCACTGTCAAAACCTTTGAAGTAGTTTTAATGTTTAAGTACATGAATATCTGTGATTTCAATTTACTTAAAATTGTTTACTGAAAATTAGGTCTAAGATGCATTCGAAAAATGCGTACTTCTTCTAAACTACCCACTATTTTGTAGCGCTGCATTTTTCTTGCAAATATTTTCAAAATTCGGAATAAAAGTCAAAGAAAAAATTTTTTTTCATGAAAATATTGTTACTTATGTACTTCCTTTTATTTACGTTTGATTATTATTTAACAAATGTTCCGGTCCATTCCTTTTTTTTTAACTAAATTATACACTGATTGAATCTATAACCATTTCGAGATAATAGCTCAAATAACACATTTTTGATATGACAGATTTTAAAAACAAACGATGAAAGGCCATGAAAATGACGTCTCTTGGAGAAAATTGAAATTCAAGTTTATGAACGAAAACTTTATTAAATCGCAGAAATACCGAAATGAGATTCTTAGAATAATGTTTTCTTTCACATAAAAATATAAAATCATGACCTTCAAAAATTGGCATGCCCAGTTGATACACCCCTGCTCTAAACCTTAAGAGTCGCCTGGAAGCGCATGTCTCCATACAAACGGAAAAAGGGAATTGTGGCAATATTTGATATTTTTGGAGTAAAATTAAGCATTTAATCAATTAATCTCATTATAATCTACGTACGTTCTTATACAGCTTGGTTAAAATACCAATGGTTTGAAAATACAAGCCTTTTCAAATTTGTATGGAAATCTTGAGAGGCGTACAATTCTCAAACTATTGATAATTTTACCAAACTGTATAGGAACGTACGTAGATTATAATGAGATTAATTGAGTAAATGCTTAATTTTACTCCAAAATTATCAAATATTGCCACAATTCCCTTTTTCCGTTTGTATGGAGACATGCGCTACCAGGCGAGTCTTAAGGCGAAGTGAGTTCACACACTAGCGCCACCCAGCAATTAGTTCTATAAGTTCTTAATCCTAGCAAATTTAAAAAAATCGAATAGCGAATGCCCTGGTTAATGACTAATAGTATTCTTTTTATTACTTTTCATTGATATTATATTCTAAGTTTAAGAGAACGAATTATTACAGCCAAAAGTGGCCACTGTTGGCGTTAAAAACTCGTTCTCTTAATTCATCAAATTAAAAATAGTGAAAACTTGTACCAATAATACGGTAGTTGCCTAATGTTAAGATTATATAAAATTTGTTTCTAATGAGACTAATTTCTATCTAAAAACACTATAAAGAACACTTTTAATTTGATATCGATTCGTTAAGTGATCTTAAAGCTTCTTTAAAGTTGGGTGAATAAGACCATTTTTTAAATTATGAAAATCTTAAATTACAATTATACTGTATTTTAGTCTGCAAAATTTATAGCAACTTTTATTATGAAACCATTACCATAAACAAAATATTTCGTATAGCTACCAAACAAAGTTCTCACGCCACCCATACAAAATACAAGCTTGTGACGTCACAAATATGTAGGCATTTTAGCCGCGCGTTTTCACGTCTAAAAATTTACGTCTAAAAACATGTGACTTTAAAACTTTTATAACTGAAAGAGTTTTTTGTTTAGAAATGTATTTCTGTCACTATTGTGTTTATTTTTGGCAGGTCTTTACATAGCAACATGAAAAAAAATTTAGTCAACATGCCCATACTACAAGTAATTTAATAGGGCATTCAGCTATTAGATTTTTTTAATTTTATATGATTTAGGACTTATCGAATTAATTGCTGGGTGGCGCTAGTGTGTGAACTCACTTCGATTCTTCCAAAAGAATATCTCTTTCCTCTTGTCGAGCTCCGTGGCGCAGCGGTCAACACGCTAGCCTGCGACACGGGGGTCCCGGGTTCGATCCCCGGTCAGGTCACTATGGAAAAAAATCTTTTTCATATTGACCTGGGTCTTGGATGTTTATCTATATAAGTATATAAATTATAAAATATAGTATCGTTGAGTTAGTATCTTGCGACACAAGTTCACAACTTACCGTGGGGCTAGCTCAATTTGTGTGATATGTCCCTATATATTTATTTATTTATTTATCTTTAGGCATAATATAAAAATATGTTTCTCACCTCCGAAAAAGTTCATTGTCAGGCTTTCTGTAGTCGGTGCTAAATAACTACTAAGTTAAAGATTCGGACACTCTTATATACATAAACCAAATACAAAATTAAGTAAATACACCTATTCAAACAATATGTTTTCAAGTATTCTTTTCAAGGCTAAAGTTTTCTTTACTAGGGATCCGTGGTTGAATAATTGATTGGCCGTGTGGTTCCCGGCAGAGTAGAATAGGACCACTCCAAGTCTTCCCGTGGATGTCGTAAAAGGCGACTTAGGAAACACAAGCTAAACAAAGCTTTTTAAACATCAAAGAGACCTCTCCAACCCGTCTGGCCAGCGTGGAGAGTGTAGGCCAAATCCTCTTGACTGTTCTGACTAATAAATGGTTATGATAGTCAGAGAGGGTCGTGCTCCTGCAGTGGAGACTAACAAAGACCTGATGATGATGATGATTATACTTTTGGGTATATACGCATATGTTTAGTGTTCTTCTATGCTGATTTGGGAAAAAGGAAAAACATGGAATATACCAGCCGCTTTTCTTCCAGCACAGACCGTAAAAGCCGGTTAAGGGATTAAATGGAAATCTAAGAAATCACATTATAGGCGATGTGGCTAGCAACCCATCACTAATTTGATTCCGCTTTTTACCTTTACGGGCGTAAAGGTAAACAGTTGTATTTAGAGACTGTAGGTAGGGGTTAACAAGCGCTTAAATTTTTATAAGAACGAATACATTCTTTTTCTGCATTATATAGCTTCCAACAAGGTTTCAGTGTACACTCAGTTTTTTTTTTTACATCTAAAACATTTAATTATTTAGACAACCAAATTTAACTAAAAAGTAAAACTAACTTAACCAGTAGTTGTTTGAATAGTTGGTGGTTCTTGGAAATTATACAGCGTGTATTTATATTAACACAGTGTTGATATACACATTCAATAATAAATATATACGGACAAATCACACAGATTGACCTAGCCCCAAAGAGCTCAAAATTGTCATTTCATTAATAACGCAGATAATAAAACAAAGGCAATGTGGCAAATAATAAATGATAAAAAAAAGACTAAATCATACATTACAAAAATAAATAAAGATGGTAATGTCATTACTGACCCAAAATTAATAGCAAATGCCTTTAATTCCCATTTCATTGACAAGATTGAAGATAATTCGACTCAATTAGATAAAAAAATCAATATACCAAATCAACCGCAGTCAATGTTTATATTACCAATATCGCATAACGGCGTAGTAAATGTCATTCAAACCTTAAAAAATAAAAGTAGCACTGGCTATGATGACATAGCCACAAAGGTTGTAAAGTACGTTTGTGATGACATTGCTCCATTTTTATGTCATCTTATAAATTTATGCATAATGGTTGGAATATACCCGGAAAAATTAAAAATTACAATTATAAAACCACTACATAAAAAAGGCAATAAAGAAGATATGACAAACTTTCGGCCAATAGCGTTAGGTTCAATATTTACAAAAATTTTTGAAAAATATTTACTTGACTGCATTTATAATTATTTGACTAAATATAATATATTGTGTGACGAACAAACGGGATTTCGAAAAAATAAGTCTATCAATTTGGCAATTTATGACCTATTTTATACTGTTATGCATTCTGTTGATGTTAAAAAACCTGTATGTGCCACGTACACGGACATGACACAAGCTTTTGACTATGTAAATCATGAGAGACTGATTAATAAATTGGACACGTATGGAATAAGAGGAAACATACAAAGTCTTTTAAAATCGTACCTACATGACAGAAAACAATATGTTGAGATAAGTAGCTTAAGTCATAAAACAAAAATGGAAAAACAAGACCTATCTGATTGTAGGGTCAACAGATATGGTGTGCCACAAGGCAGTGTATTAGGGCCATTGCTTTTGCATTTATATAAATGACTTACCTAAAAATGTACGACAAAAAATGGTTCTATTTGCTGACGACAGTACTGCAATAATAAAATGTGACGATATAAATGAATATGAAAATGACATAAATAACGTTTTAAAGGACATAATAACTTGGCTTGACATTAATAATTTAAAAATAAATTTGCTTAAGACACAAATTATGCATTTTCATCAAAGATTAGACATACCAAATGTTGACATAAATTGTAATGGACAAAGTATTGAAAATGTAGAAACAAGTAAATTTCTCGGACTTTATTTAGATAGTAAATTGACCTGGATATCACATGCTGAGCAAATATGTAAAAAGCTAAGTAAGTCAGCTTATGCATTATTTAGATTGTCGAGAAAAGTTAAATTACAGGTAGCTCTTGTAGCATATCATGGCTTAGTAACTCCTACATTACAATATGGTGTTATTTTTTGGGGTAACTCAAGTGAAAGAGACATTAAGATCAATGTGCGGATTAAAACCGAGAGAGAGTAGCGAATCTGTGTTTAGATCCCTGAAATTGTTGACCTTGCCATGTATACATATATTAGAAATTTGTGTTTTTGTCGAAACTAATCGACATTTGTTTGCAACATTTAAAGAAACAAGAAAGAGAGCTGGACATATTCGACCACAATATGAATATAAATTAGTAACCGGCGGCCATAACACAGCGCTGATGAAAAAAAGCATTTTTGGTATGGCATCCGTTATCTATAATAAGTTACCCGACAGTTTTAAGGATTTCAATGTACGGACTTTTAAACACAAATTGAAATTATTTTTGACTCAGAAATGTTATTACTCTATTAATGATTATTTAAATGACAATATGTCATAATTATATTTTCGACTTGTATAGATTTTTGACCCACATTATTGTACGTCCAAATTTGGACAGGACACGGCTGCACTAACTTTTTTATAAGAGCTTTTTACCTGTGATCCACAATAAAGATTATTTGTATTTGTATTTGTATTTGTATAAAGTAAATTCGAGACTTGTGTTACGGAATACTAACTCAACGATATTATATTTTAAAATAGATACATATGTAGATAAACATCAATCTGAAAAAAAAACATTTTCCATCTTGACCTGACAGGGGATCGAACCCAGGACCATCCATGTCGCAGGCCGGCGTGTTGAACACTGCGCCACTGTGCTCGTCTATATACACATTTTGTATAAATTCTTCTTCTTCTTCTTTTCGTGTCAATGGTACGATTGACTATATTTTTTCAGCCCAATAATGGGCCACTTCAATGCCTTTCTCAGAAGCTGTATTGAGATCAGCAAAGGTGCAGGTGTTCGGGCATTTGGGACATGAAAGTAGGTGCGCCATAGTTTGAGGCGAGTGACCACACTCGCACCAGTTTTGCGACTTGTCAATCATTCCCCACTTAGCCAGATTGTCTTTGCATCGACCCATCTGTGTGTCCATCACAATTTTGTATAAATTAAAACTTTCTGATGAATACGGAACCCCAAACATTTGCCTATGAAGATAATAATCAATATCAAAATATTTTTTTTGAAAATTTCAATAATGTATGTATATGTATGTATGTACACAGATGTTCCTCATAATATAATTGTCTCACAAACGTGACTAACCTTGACGTCAGTACCTTTAGGTATTATATTAAAATGGATTACATGCTTTTTGTCCAACTTATAAAAAAATTGAGCGTAAAAAAATACCAACGATAAAATTGTCCAACCTTAAAATTTGACCTTAAATAGTTTAAATTAGTTGAGTAAAATAGTTCAATTTCACCGTACTTGCATATGATGCAAGTACGGTTAAATTTTACTATTAAATTTTAAACCTAAGCTGGACATTATAGTCGAGGTGTTTATAGGCACGAGGCGAATCCGAGTGCTTATAATAAACCGATGTATATAATAGACAGCTTACTGTACGAGCATTATACGACGTTTTTCAATACATTTGCGATTATCATATAAATTAAAACACGATTGCAGTTCAGCACATAAGGGAAAAAGAAGTTAAGAATTAAAGCTTCCCACTTTGGTTTGGTTCGAATCCCACTTTGGCTAATACCATTGTTGATAACCTATTTTCATTTTCTATTTTTATTTTTACTCCGCTACCAAAATGAGTATTCAAATATCCTCTTTATGCAAATATTAATTCTCACTTTAATAGGGATTTATGCCGCTGATGAAGAATTTTTATGTTTCCGCTTATAAAATGAAAGAAATAAAAATCTTACAGATTGAGTTATTCCCACAGTAACTTGTGAGAAATACGACGATCATCATCATCATCATTCATCATTTCAGCCGCAAGAAGTCCACTGCTGGACATAGGCCTCCCCCAAGGATTTCCAATATGACCGGTTGGAAGCGGCCTGCATCCAGCGTCTTCCTGCGACCTTTATTAGGTAGTCCGACCACGCTGGGTGTCCAACGCTGCGCTTGCCGGTTCGTGGTCGCCATTCAAGAACCTTTCTGCCCCATCGGCCATCGGTTTTTCGCGCTATGTGCCCCGCCCACTACCACTTCAAAGAGCTAATCCGCTGGGCTATGTCAGTGACCTTGGTTCTTTTACGGATCTCTTCGTTCCTGATTCGATCTCGCAGAGAAACACCGAGCATAGTCCTCTCCATAGCTCTTTGAGCGACCTTGAGCTTTCTTATAAGGCCCATAGTAAGGGACCACGTCTAGGACCCGTAAGTCATCACTGGTAACACACATTGGTCGAAGACTTTCGACTTTAGGCACTGAGGTATTTTGGACGAGAAGAGGTTGCGGAGCCTCCCGAACGCTGCCCAGCCGAATTGGATTCGACAAAAGACCTCTTCCTTGAAACTGGAGCTGCTGACCTGGATCAATTGACCCAAGTAAATGTACTGCTTTACAGGTTCAAGGCTGAAGTTTCTAACAAACACTGGTGAAGGCGCAACATGGACTTTCGACATAATTTTCGTCTTGTCCATGTTCATTTTAAACCCCACTTGGCACACAAAATAGCTTTTTCCATCATTATCTGACCGGGGATCGAACCCGGGACCACTCGTGCCTCGGTCTGATGTGTTCAGCGCTGCGCTTTCAATATTGGTAATAGAGGACATCGAAATCAAACTATATAAATTGGATACGTTAATTGCAGTCCAAATGACAGACCGATATAATAGCACATATTGTCACAGTCAAAATTAAACAGAAAGAGGGGTTTCGGAGAGCTCAGCCCCCCGCCAATTAAAGAAACAGAGAAACCGATAAATTTTTAAAGCACATGTCATATTTAAAGCCCTAAATAAGGAGGTTCCCCCCGGCAGCCAAAAAACAGGCAAGCTGATAAAATAGCACATGTCACAGTCAAAAAAAAACAGACCATCTGATAAATTTTTAAAGCACATGTCATATTCACATATTCAATTTAACAGAACAAGGGAGCAACGTTCTGTTTAATTTTGACTGTGTCATGTGCTATCATATCAGTCTATCAGGCAGCTTGAAAAATCTGACACCAGTGTTGGCCACTTACACACACGAAAAACAACAAACAACTATATCAGTCTATCTGTTTTTTTTTGGTTGGCGAGGGTTGGCTACGCCCCTCAAACACCCCCTTATTTTGAGCTTTGAATATGATATGTTTTTTAAAAATTATCAGATGGTCTGTTTCTTTTACTGTGACATTACATATCAGACTGTATATTCTGTTGATTGACGGTTCAGGGGGCGTAGCCCCCCCTGCCAACAAAAAAACAGAACGATGGGTGATTTGTGTGGTGGTTTAAATTGCACATGGCAGTTTTAAAACATCAATCCGCATTTATATTCTGAACCAAAATTTTCACTGCTACTTCTAACTGCCCGATGTGTTGATGTGTTGCAGCTCTCCAACGTTAGGTAAATGGACTAACTGATAAGTTTAAAATGCACATGCCAGTTTTAAAACGTAAATCCATATTTATATTCTGAATCAAATCTCCACTGCTACTTATAACTGCCTGATAACACAGAATTAAGGAATTTAACACAAAGCAAGTCATAGAACGACATAACAAAACTTTAAATTTCTGAAATTTCATTCCGGAACACTTCCGTTTCGCATTTGCGGCTATGTGCTACAGGCAGAAACGAAACGATTCCGTTCCGGTTTCGCTTCGCTTGCGGTGTGAGACGCACCAAACAAAATCATACTAGACAGCGTTTCGCGGTTTCACCAATGTTTCATTCCGGAACGCTTCCGTTTCGAATTCGCAGCTGTGTGCTAACTCTATAGAGGCAGATGAAACTGTTAAAGAAAACAAAATAAAAGATATATCAATTTATTTCATTGCGAATTGATTTAGCCGATCCCGCCTCCAACCAGAGATCCATATGCAGCGGGGGGGATGGGGTAGGGCGCTGCAGCGCATACAACGACAACCACAGCAATGACAAGTACTGAAAAAAAATACGTAGGTAATGTTAAAAAAACAAAGAAATTAAAAAAAAACTTGACCTCCACATTTTATTTTTATTGTAATACTGGGTGCCATTAAAAATGAACAACTTTCTTATGGGACCTTTGAATTCCGAAAAAATATCGACATTTTCATTCAACAGTGTTCGGCAGGATCGTAATTCGTATGAGAATGTTGGTTTTTTTATTTCCCAGCCCTTTAAACAACCCTTAGGAAAAGTTGTTCATATTCACTGGCTGGTTTGATGGTTTTAAGGATGACAGTTTTCATACTAACACCATGTATAATATAACAAAATTAAAGTAAATAAATTTTTAATACCCTTAAAACTGAAAGTAGCAATTTTTTGTGACGATGAACGAGCAAGCGGGTCACTTGATCGTGGGAAGTGATTTCAAAATTTCTATTATTCTTTTTAAGTGTCCTTCTATCCATTTCAGTCAAAAATACTTAGTGTACAGACAAAATATTTTTAGGAGTTTTTGGTGGGAAGTCAAGGGGTTCAGTTGTCGTTTGCCTTATACAATTTTGCGAATTGATTTAAGTGGACTTTATAATGTGAAATTGGTGTAGTTTGGTGTTATAAATGCTCGTGCTCGAGAACAATTTGTGAAATATTAACTATTTCACAAATTGTTCTCGAGCACGAGCTGTTAAATGGACTCGTATAGATTTATCGCCAAAATCTCCCACGAGGCTGCCAAAGAACATACGCCATCTTTGATGCCTCATACCGTACAACACCGATACTTAGTATCTCATTAAACTGGACATTGGCAGAATCACTGAAGTCTCGGTGGAAGCCATATTTAAAAAAGAAAGAAAGAAAAATATTTTTACTGTTTTATGTATGTATATAAATTTAAACAGTTTTATCAGTGGCCTAATACAGATCGACAATTAATATGAGACCTCCGTGTGGTTCTCGGCAGAGTAGAATGAGACCACTCCAAGTCATCCCGTGGATGTCGTAAAAGGCGACTAAGGAAACACAAGCTAAACAAAGCTTATTATCAACAAAGAGACCTCTCTAACCCGTCTGGTTACCGTGGAGAGTGTAGGCCAAATCCTCTGACTACTCAGGCTAGTATATGGCTGTGGTAGTGCAGAGAGGGTCGTGCTCCTGCAGTGGAGACTAGAAAGACCTGATGACGATGATGATACCTCAGCTTAGCGGTAGTTCACATGCACAAGAGTTGTTTGTTACGCTTTCACGCCCTATTTACTGAACCGATCATCATGAAATTTTGCACTCATATAGGTTTAGGTACTGAGAAGGGCATATGCTATATATCACGCGGGCGAAGCTGCGGGTAACAACTGGTTATAAATATATGTTACTTACAGTAGACGATCTGCATTTTTCTGATGTTCTTTGTCTGTTATTGGATGAAAATGTATGGGATCAATTGGTAAAGCCTTATTATATATGTTTTTACAACAAAAGCTTATATTTGCAACACCAAATTTATTATTACAATGCACCTGTACGTACATATGCATATTAAACGAATACAGGGTGATTTTATTACTCAATACTCAATGTTTTATTGCAAACCATAAAGTACAAAGGTGACACATACAAAGTTCAAGATCATTTATGGACCCTGTCACACACACAGCAACTTACGTAGAAAAGAGGAGGACGCACTCAATTTAATAAATAATGGCAGGTAGGTATCCCCTAGCTTTATTTTAATCTTAGAATCAGAATCAATTAAAATCTTTTTTTTTTTTAAATCAATAAAAATAAAGAACTTACATTAAATTGATACTATCAATCGGTGAATTTGTATGCGAGGTTATATGTTTTGCATTTTTTATTTTTTTTGAAGTGAAAACTTCGGCGCTCTACACTTTTTGTGGAGGGGAAATAATGTTAAACTCGCGACAGATCACGTGACCGTCAGATTGAAATTTCGGAAGACGGCGAAGGGCGCTTGCGCGCCGACTCCGCCTCCAACCAAAGATCCAAGTACAGCGGGGGGGATGGGGTGCGGGGCTGCAGCGCATACTGCGACAACTTCAGCAAAGACAAATACTGAAAAAAATAAGAAATCTTTATATGGTGGTATCTTTGACGTGTCCACGAATTTCCATACAAACGGGAGATGTACTCTATCAAACAAACTCACTTTCGCATTAAAATATATTTATGATTGGGAGTGCTCGGCACAATGCAGAAGTAATTACCACTAAAATATTGAACATTATCACTGGGAGTACACGAACCTATAAATAGGCAAGAGGCCTCTCTATCTCATCATCATCTCCACTGCAGGAGCATGACCTCTCTGTACTACCAGAGCCATATATTAGCCAAAACAGTCAGAAGATTTGGCCTACACTCTCCACGTTGGCCGAATGGGTTGTAGACGTCTATTTGATGTTTATAAGCCTTGTTTAGCTTGTGTTTCCTAAGTCGCCTTCTACGACGTCCACAAAACGACTTGCAGTGGTCCTATTTTACGCCGGGTAAATGTTATATCAATAAATGCAAATCGAACTTTAAAATTATAACCGCAAAAACTGACATATCAATTGTTTTATGACGGCACACAAGCAAGCAGGTCACCTGATGGTAAGTGATCACCGCTGCCTTATGTATAAGCTGTAACACAAAAGTGTGACAACTGCGTTGCCGGACTTTAATTTTTGGGGGATATGGGGGGATGGGCTTCCGGCGCTCTCACTCACCGAAGTAATTTTGGCGTAATGTACATACAGCCAATGTCACCTGCTGATAAAATAGCTTTCTATAGGCGAAAGAATTTTGGAAACCAACAGACAAACAAATTTTTCCTCTTTATACATACATACATACAATCACGTCTTTTTCCTTTGCGGAGTAGACAAAACCCGGGTCTATAAAATCGAATGGCCATGTGTAGCATGTTGGTGGCCTCTTAATATAAAAGAAAATAATATTACTTCTCTATCTATCTATCAGCCAGGGACGTCCACTGCTGGACATAGGCCTCCCCCATAAATCGCCATAAATTGCGGTCTTGTGCATATTGAGTCCACCTGGTCGGGGGTCGTCCCACGTTGCGCTTCCCTGTTTCGTGGCCGCCACTCCAGGACTTTAATGCCCCAACGGCCATCCGTCCTCCGGGCTATGTGTCCGGCCCATTGCCACTTTAAACGAGCAATTCTGCGAACTATGTCTGTTACTTTGGTTCTGCTGCGGATGTCCTCATTTCTGATTCTATCGCGCAGTGAAACTTCCAGCTCGCTCCATTGCACGTTGAGTCACTCTGAGCCGTCTAATTAGTCCCACTGTGAACGAACACGTCTCGGATCCAAACGTTATCACTGGCAACACGCACTGTTCGAAGACCTTTGTCTTCAGGCACTTAGGAATGTTGGACGAGAAGATGTGACGCAGTTTTCCGAACGCTGTACACCCGAGTTGGATTTGACGAGTGACTTCTTTTTCGAAGTTGGACCTACCCAGTTGAACTATGTCCCAGGTAAACATACTCGTCGACAACTTCGAGTGCAAAGCTTTCAACGACAATTAAAAAACTTGTTCCTGCCCCACCTCAGTGAGACACCCTGTGTACCGTGTATTTCGCCGAATGGTATTCACGTGTGATCTTGAGATCATTTCCACCTGCGTCAATATAATATTCGAATTATGGCGTCATCGCATGTTTTAAAAGACCATTAATTATAACGCGTTAAATTGCGATTAAATATTAAGTTACTCCCTCAAAATTTAAACACAATGAATACCTACTATTTAGTTGCCTCTCCAATCCACCTGGCCAGCGTGGAGAGTGTAGGCCAAACTCTCTGTCTGCTCCGGCTAATATTTGGCTTTGGTGGTACAAAGAGGATCGTGCTCCTGCAGTGGAGATTTAAAAAAGAACCGGCTAAGTGCGAGTCGGGCCACGCGCAGTGTAGGGTTCCGTAGTTGCGAATGACAACTGTTCACACTCGCACCTCACAGTTTAACGACCAAAAACATCTAACAATGAAAATTGTATGGAATTTTACATTTTCGAATACATTTTATAAGTTGGTTGCCTATAACGTTTTTTGTTTGTACTTAGTACTCAGCTCTGATAGTTTTCCTTTCAACTTCAGTATATATACTACTGCTGTAATTTTTTTACGTATCCATATATAACCGTTTAGCAGATCGAGGGGGGGACACGTACCTCTAACAAAAATTTGAACAAACCAAATATTTCAGAAACGGATCCCTAAATCGAAAAATAGTGTTCTCAACCTCACAATAATTTTTAAAGACCTATTAAACGATACCCCACACCATGGGTAAGTAGAGAAAAAAAATACTCCCCCACTTTACTTGTATGGAAGCTAACCTAAAAAAAATTTTTATCAAGATTTTCTTCTACCACTTTTTTGGCACCTATTTAATAATACCCAAAACGATGGGTTTGTATAGAAAAAAAAAATATTACTCCCTTTTTAATTGTATGGGAGCTACCTTAAGAAAAAAATTTTCAAGATTTTTTTCAACCCCTTTTTTGCCATGATTTATATATATACATACCCATACCAAATGACAGCTTTCTAGTACTCATAGTCTCTGAGTAAAATCGTGGATGGACAGACAGACAGACAGACATAGCGAAACTATAACGGTTCCTTGTTTACTACGGACAAAGAACCCTAAAAAGACCTGATGATGACGATTATAAAATACCTACCGTGTGGTTCCCGGCAAGGTGGAATAGGACCACTCCAGCTCTTCCTGTGGATATCGTAGAATTATAATATCAAAGAGACCTCTCCATCCTGTTGGGCCAGCGTGGAATGTGTCTTTAGGCCAAATTTTCTATCTGCTCTGGCTAATATATGCCTCTGGTAGTGCAGAGTAGGTCATGCTCCTGCAGTGGAAACTAAAAAAATACCTGATTATAATGATGTAAAAATTTACGTGCGCGAAACCAACTCGCGCTTGACTAATTTTATTTTCCTCTCCAAATCTTTGCTTAGCTTGGGTCTTTTATACAGCGATGATTTATGCCACATTCACGCGTTATGAAAGCTTCCGTAATGTGCTTTCTGAATGCGAAGCTTTCATGTTAATCGTGATAATGTTTTATGAATACGAGACTGAATTGGGTATATCTTCCACATAATCTACCCTGAAATAATTTCACTGAATAGTTTAAATATCAGTCCATGATACCACATTTTTTTTTCTTATTTCTTACTGGTCAGGGATATAAAATTAAGGGTATATATGACTTTCACGGAGTCCAGTGCTGCCATAGTTCATCCAGTGCTGCAATAGGGGTATTTCAAATAAATCATGTTTATTGAAAATAGACAAATCATAATGTTGTTTTGAATTAAAAAAAAAAACTATTATTTACGTAACTTTTACTTGTAGTATTTTGGTATTACTACAAGGTAACTTTAACCACGTCAGAGGCCGAGAGGCGGTTCCGAAGAACTCTGACACCAGGGTGTAAATGGTCGACTGACCGTGTCACCTACACGAAATGATGATGATGATGATTATTACAAGGTAATTTTCTAGAGTATTATTTTAAGATAAATACTGGCTAAGATGGCCACTTCTGGCGGTGTTTTTCTTATTTTATCAAACGAATATTAATAATACCAAAATACTACAAGTAATTTACTTACGTACATGATAGATTTTTTAATTCAATATGATTTAGTATTAAAAGGATTAATTGCTGGATGGCGCTAGTGTCGTATACTCATTATGGATGTAGATATTAATCAATAGGTAAATTCGAAGCCATTTTTATTACTTCTTGTTGTTAGTAAATAAAGGGCTCGAATAGGATAACACGGTGCCATAAATTGGACATATCTTTACCTTGTCGGTTCTGTGTGTGGTGGTTTAGTTCAAAATCAGAGTAGTTGGCTTTTCTGACTAAACTTCGTGAGTTTCCCTTATTAACAATAGTGCTAAGTCAGCAAGCAAGCTCTCAGCAGCTATTTAATCACTCTGGCTTACAAGTTAGCCGCAAATATAAAACTCTTACTACGAGTTCTCGAACTCACGGCTAAATCGAAATAATTTAACCGTGAGATTTTACAGCCTCCGTGGGGCAGTGATTAGCATGCCAGTCTGCGATACGAGCCCGGTTTCGATTTCCGCCCAAGCCATGAAGGAAAACTATATTTATCAAATTGACCAATCTTTGATGTTAATCTCATAGGATGCACTATATTTTAGGTATATACCTTAGGTATCTAACACAGTTTACAACTTACTGTGGGGCTAGCTCAATTCGTATGATATGTTCTACTAGCTGTTCCGCGTCCCGCGGCTTCACCCGCGTGATATATAGCCTAAGTCGTTTTCAGTACCCTAACCTATATGTTTGCAAAATTACATGAGGATCGGTTCAGTAGATATGGCGTGAAAGCATAACAAACAAACTCACTTTCGCATGTATAATATTTATTCACTCAATCAGCTTTTAAAATCTACATCAGAAAAAGAGCAGCTGTTCTTTGTTTTTTTTCCTTTTAACTTAGGTGGAAGAAAGAAATGCTTAAAATTATTTGAACACGTACCTAGTAAAGGTTTTTGAGTTCATCGAAAACAGACAGACAAACAGACGTAGCGGATGACTTTGCTTTTTTATTTGTCATTTATTTATTCACAAATTAATACAATATTCACAACAGCTTCGTCAAAATGGTAAAATAAAATCAGTAAAAAATACCACCCCGAATTGTACACGTAGTAAGGGAGCTGCATCTTAGCAATTATGCGCCGCCATTTTGAAAATAGTTGAGCTACGTTAGTATATTGTCTTTGGTTGCGGTAACTACGTAGACTAACTTGTTTTAGCAATAATTTGACAACTTACAACTAAACATCTCTTAATAGTATGTCGGACTAATCTATGCGACCTATGAAAATAATTATCACAGGTAAATATAAACTAAAATTGTAAAATTCTATTTATCGATTACGTGCACTTTATGTTGTTAAGTAATATCGTCTGAATTGTGTATTATCATTTTAGTCCAAATTTGTAAATTGAATAAGATGAATAAATGATTTATTATTATTTGTATCTCCTTGGAGTCCTTCCGAAGGCTTGAGGATATAGATCCAACACGTAGAGGCCCTTTAGAGAAATGATGTAATGTAGATCTCCAGCCAGAACCCGTTCCTGGAAATACCAATGTCCCATATGCCCCTGAACAGGTCTTATCTGGAAGGGGAACTATTGAATTTTAAGAGATAAAATATTATTATTATATCAATGTTAAACACTTTGTAACAAACAGACACAGCAGACTTGGTTTTAAAAGCTATATTATATTAAACTTGGGAGCTATTCATAAATTTCGTGACATGAATTTTACGAATTTTTAGCCCTTCCCAGTTCAATTTTTTTTGATTTGACGAGCTCCGTGGCGCAGGGGTCAACACGCCGGTCTGTGACACGGATGGTCCCGGGTTCGATCCCCGGTCAGGTCAAGATGAAAAATGATCTTTTTCAGATTGACCTGGGTCTTGGATGTTTATTTATATATGTATTTGTTATAAAATATAGTATCGTTGAGTTAGTATCCCATAACACAAGTCTTACATAAGAACTTACTTTGGGGCTAGCTCAATCTGTGTGATTTGTCCGTATATATTTATTAATATTTTATTAATTTATAGAACCCTCTATCCCCAGATGTGACTTCACTTATCTTCAAATATTACTTAAGCCCTCACCACTTAGAACTCTCACGAATTTAAGTGTCTCACTTGGATTACAGTACCACAAATCTCATAGCGAGATTGCTAAAGTATTCATTAATATAGATTGAGTAGGTACGTAATTTTTTAAAGTTTTTTATTATAATTTGCCATGTAAGTGTCTTAAATTTAAACATGTGTCATCACACAATATCACATTGATACCAACACTGCCTCCTTAACTACTTAAATAACCCGTCGTATTAAGTAATGTCTTCAACATGACAAATAAATATTCTATAAATTAATGTCATATCATATCATAAATTCTATAAAGTCATGTTGAAAAATATAAAAAATATTAATATTGATTGAAATGCATGCAAATTTTTGTGGTAGAATAAAGGCTATTTTTATTTTATTTTATTAAGTTATGTCTATATCTCACGTTAATATTAACAGGGTGCTACGAGATCATCCATGACGTATCCAGGAAGTTTCGTAAACACTAGAGCAGCACTCCAAATATAAACAGATGGCGCCATATTAAATAGATATTTGTGATTACAACTAACTTTATTATTGCACTTTCTTAGATTATACTTTAATCGTTAATAGATATAAATACATCTATAATATAAGATTAATATTAAGATTGGGCCCTCTGCGAGGCTCCCCACCACTCGAGATACAGGTTTGTTCCTAGTTCGATGGTGGGTTGCTGAGCTAAAGGCCCAAATTGATAACATTGTAATATAACATTACTGTTAATTTACCAACCTATGTTAAACGTCAATAAATATATTTTTATTTTATTTTTTATTTTATCTTTTAACGCTTCAACACATTCTGATTGGTTTAGCGATGCTTATTAACAGTTTCAGCTTGAAACTTATCTTGCCAGAGTGTTTGCCGGAGTGCGTGCTTCCCGATGAGATATCTGTTCTTGTAGAATTATAATATCTATTAATCAAAAAAATATTTAAAATTTTGCAGTTCATATTATTTTTCGGCTTGATATTTTTTCATTAAATATTTAATTTTCTTTTCAGGTAAGTCCGATTCCCACTTCTTTTGAAAGGTAAGGGCCGTTGAGTGGCGCCGGCGATCAAGAGATGTACCCTTAAGGGTACTTGACGCTACAAAGGTGTCTTGCACGTAAGAATATTTTAAACACAAATATTTTTGGACATTTCGAAGAGAACTCAGGAGCTTGATATTTTTGGTCAGAATAACTTTGATAATTCAAGTCAATTTATTTATTCCATAATATAGAAAATATTATGTTCCTCATTACAGACTTTTATATAACGAGTTCATTAAAAGGCGCAATTCCTAGAATTCGTTTGTTCAGCATCGAGAGAAGAATTTAGTCCACCAATTAAAAAAAAAATTGCATATATGGCAACGTTCAAGATTCGCGTCTCGCCACATGATAGAGTTAAGTGATGATCAAACACAGCGTTTAAAATAAATTTGGTTTGTATTTGACCACTACATTTTATATGTGGAATCGATTCTACTCTCGATTTTAAAGAAACTAATTTCACGTTGTGCGCTTTTTCATTAACACGTTGTATAATCTAAGATTAATGTTAAAGTCTAAACACAGCCTTCGTAGAAGCCTCTTGGTGTCCAACTTGTTAGATAACGCGCTGGCGGGGGGCCAACATCTGTAACTACATATTGTCTTTTAGTATTTAGTCATGTAGTTTGCGCTTTTTTATTAACACGTTGTATAATCTTAGATTTTAACATTACATAGCATTCGTAGAAGCCTATTGGTTTCACACTGGCGTGGGGCCAATATTTCTTACTTGATACTGTCTTTTAATACCTAGAGGGAGCAAAAAAAAAAACAGTCGGCTTGAAGTTAATTACGAGAAAAATATAAAGTTTAACTCTCATCGTCCTTTGGAAATATTTAACCGACTTACCTTCTAAGTTTCCTTTGCAGATTAAAAAAAAAACATTTCTTCATACATACATATTATCACGTCTGTTTCCGTTACGGGTTAGACCCAGCCCAAGGTAAAAAGACCCAAACGCCACATTTAGCGTGTTGATGAGGGAGTAGGTGAAAAACGGAATATAAATAGTGATGGGTTGCAAGCCGCGTTCCCCATTGAAATTATTCCTAAGGTTTTGCCTATTCCCTTGACCGGCTTTTACGGTCACGCGGGATGAGACGCAGCTATTACATTCTACGTCTCTTTTCTTGACTCCCAGACCAGCATGAAAGTGTATTTCTTCATCATCAGGTCCCATTAAGTCTCCACTGCTGGAGCACGACCCTCTCTGTACTGCCAAAGCAATATATTAGCTAAAGCAGTCAGAGGATTCATTCAGAAGTGTAATTTCTTAGAATATTTAAACATGCTTTTTAGATGAAGTTTCAAAGATATCGATTCTGTCTGTAAATTGTTGTTCAAGTAGTTCAACTTGGTTTAACATGATCCAGTTTAAAGGATGGCTGCTTACTTATTTGAATAAAAACTTTTAATAAGATCGGGTTTCAAAATAGATTGAGAATCATTCGAATAGTTTCTTATTTTACGCCAAGCTTGTGTAATGATTTTTGCCGAACACCCATATTATTTTTTCCACGCTAGTGTGGGAGAAAAGAAATACCGGAGAATGTGCCAGCTGCTCTCTCTTCCGGCGCAGATTGTAAATGCCGATCAAGGGAATGGGCGATGCAGCTAGCAACCCATCACTATTTTGATTCCGTTCTCTACCTACAAGCCTACCAACATGCTAAACGTTTTATAGACCTGGGCTCTCTCTACCCCGCACGGGTTAAAGACGTGACATAACAAAATAATTTTAGGCGCTCTTATAGTAACACTAGCGCCACCCAGCAATTAAATTCCTTAAGAGTCCCACGTAAAGCCGCAATCCCATACAAACGTAGTTTCGTTTTAGTTTTACAACAGTTAAGCCAATCTCAACCAAATTTCGTACATACGACCGGATAAGGCATATTGATGTTTGTAATCAGATTTCAATTTTAAAAACAATACCTATACAAAATTACAGCGAGTTAAAGTTTCGTATTGAAAACTAGTACTAGAACTTTGTAAAATTGAAACGAAACTACGTTTGTATGGGATTGCGGCTTTACGTGAGACTCTTAAATGATAAATTGTATCGAATTTTAAAAATCTAACAAGTACAAAACTACTAAATTACTTATAGTTTTTTTTTTTGTATATTACAAGTAATTTACTAGTAGTAGTTTTTAAAGAGAAAAATCGGTTAACGCTAAAAGTGGCCACTTTTGGCGTTAACCTATTTTTTTCTTATTTTATCAAACGAATATAAGTGAAAATGATTACAAAAATACTGCAATTAATTTGAATATTAGTATAATTATTAAATTATAATTTGCGTTCTGAAATTATAATTTGTTTAACTTCAAACTTGCTCAATGAAAGTTTTACATAATTATTTCAGTCAATTTATGGTCCGTGACATGTCGGGATGAAGTGAAATTTTGAAATTTTGCCAACATGTTTGCATAAAGGCGACTGACCGGCATAAGGCTTCGCTGCCACCAAGGGCGAGTATGCGGGGTGGGACGAAGTGTAAAAAAACTACCAAAAATTGTTTATACAAAGTATGGGTTTAGTTAAATTCATTTTCATACAATTTAATTATCTTTAAGAAAAACCAATCCTAAGCGAGTTTTGAAGGTGTTAAAGTTGAGTCACATTTTGGCTACAAAACGAACTACATCCCTTAAAATGTCATTTGAAGTTACTGCAGACGTAGCTCAGCACCAGACAAGAGTGTTCAAGTTAAATTTCAGTCACATTTCAGCTATAAAACAAACCACAGCTTTAAAGCATCCTATATGTTAACAGCAGACGTGGTTCAGTGTTTGATAGTAAAAATAAGGCAACTCATTATGATCTTAAATTAGTACTAGTTGTCAAAGTGGAGCCACATTTCAGCTATTAAACAAAACCCTTAAGAGTATCCGCACTGTTACTTTTGCAAAACCTTGAAACTAAGCGCTATATTAGTACTCGTAAATAAGGTACCTCATTATGATGTTAAGCTAGTACTTTTATGGTGTTAGATTTGAATCATTTTCCGCAATAAAACAAACCACAGCTCCAAAAAGCATTCTTCAAGCTTGCAGCGGACATGGATCAGCCAGCACCAGATAGTATCTCATCATCATCAGGTCTTAGTTAGTCTCCACTGCAGGAGCACTACTAGCCACCTCTTTATACTACCAGAGCCATATATTAGCCAGAGCGGTCAGAGGATTTGGCCGACACTCTCCACGCTGAATAGTACCTCATTCTGATCTTAAGCTTAAGATATACTCTTGAGGTGTTAAAGATGAGTCATATTTCGCTATAAAACAAACCACAGTGCTAAAAGGCATCCTTCAAGTTAACAGCAGACGTGGCTCAGTGCCAGGCGGTAAATTACCTCATCACACTCCTTAAGTACTATTTAAGTTGACTATTGCTACACCAGCTCTGTGCTAGTGCTTTCTAGGCGGCAGAGCTGAGTCACATTTACACTAGTACTTTTAAGGTACCTATTAGACTTGAGTCACATTTCCGCTTAAAAACAAACTTCACCTTTAAAAGGCATCCTTCAAGTTAACAGCAGACGTGGCTCAATGCCAGATAGTAAATTACCTCATCACGAACCTTAAGTTTTACCTTACTTAAGTTGACTAGTGCTAAACCAGCTCTGTGCTAGTGCTTAATAGGTTGCAAAGCAAGTCACATTTACACTAATTCTTTTAAGGTATTAGACTTGAGTCACATTTCCGCTATCAAACAAGCCACAGCTCTCAAAAGCATCCTTCAAGTTAACAGCAGACGTGGCTCAGTGCCATTAAGTACCTCATTTCAATCTTAAGCTAGTACTTTTAGGGTGTTAGATTAAGTGACATTTCCGCTATCAAACAAACCACAGCGCTAAAAGGTATCCTTCAAGTTAACAGCAGACGTGGCTCAATGCCAGACGGTTAATAACCTCATCACGATTCTTAAGTATTACTGTTTTTATGTTGACTAGTGCTAAACCAGCTCTGTGCTAGTGCTTTATAGGTGGCAAAGTAAGTCACATTTACACTAGTACTTTTAAGGTATTATACTTGAGTCACATTTCCGCTATAAAACAAGCCACAGCTCTCAAAAGTATCCTTCAAGTTAACAGCAGACGTGGCTCAGTGCCATTAGGTACCTCATTTCAATCTTAAGCTAGTACTTTTAGGGTGTTAGATTAAGTGACATTTCCGCTATCAAACAAACCACAGCGCTAAAAGGTATCCTTCAAGTTAACAGCAGACGTGGCTCAATGCTAGACGGTTAATTACCTCATCACGATTCTTAAGTATTACTGTTTTTATGTTGACTAGTGCTAAACCAGCTCTGTGCTAGTGCTTAATAGGTTGCAAAGCAAGTCACATTTACACTAATTCTTTTAAGGTATTAGACTTGAGTCACATTTCCGCTATCAAACAAACCACACCTCTAAAAAGCATCCTTCAAATTAACAGCAGACGTGGCTCAGTACCAGACGGTAAATAACCTCATCGCGATCCTTAAGTATTACCTTACTTAAGTTGACTAGTGCGAAACCAGCTCTGTGCTAGTGCTTTATAGGTGGCAAAGCAAGTCACATTTACACTAGTACTTTAAAAGTATTATACTTAAGTCACATTTCCGCTATCAAACAAACCACACCTCTAAAAAGCATCCTTCAAGTTAACAGCAGAGGTGGCTCAGTGCCAGACGGTAAATTAGCCCATCATTTCTAGGTACTAAGCTACGAAGAGAAAGCTTTGAGGGAATTTTAAGTCTGGCTTTTCCAGTTCTTATTGGTGTTTATCAACAATTAAGTAGTATTATGTCACATATTAAATACTAGCTGTTACCCGCGGCTTTGCCCGCGTGATATATTTCTTCTCAGTACCCTAACCTATGTGTATGCAAATTTCATCAGTAGATTCAACGTGAAAGCGTAACAAACAAACAAACTCACTTTCGCATTTATAATATTAGTTAGGATTAGGATTTGCAATTTTCCCGCAAATTTACACCCCTACTTCATTCTTTTAGGGGTTTAATGTTCAAAAATTCTTTTTTATTAGTCACTGACGTACTAAAAGGAATCCCTCTACCAAATTTCAAATGCCTGTTACCACCTCGACTATAATTAATGTACAGCTTACCGTACTTGTATCATAATGTACTATTTTACTTCTGCTTCTCTGGCTTATGGTGTGGATGACGTAGAAGGCGACTTAGGAAACACTAGCTAAACAAAGTTTATAAATAAATATCAAAGAAACCTCTTCAACCCGTCTGGTCAGCGTGGAGAGTGTAGGCCAAATCCTTTGACTACTCAACCGAAAATGGCTCTGGTAGTACAGAGAGGTTCGTGCTCCTGCAGTGGAGACTAGAAAGACCTGATTATGATGATAATATTACTTTGGTGTCCTAACAATCTTTAATACGTGTAGGCCATAATAAATAAACTTAGTACCAAAAGCCTTTCGTTTTATTGGGTATCCATTGCTCTTTGTAACCTGGAGTTACGAATAGGATCCATTCCGGAAGCGGAAACTATGGAGCCGGAAAAACCGGAACTCCTGCATTGCAGTGCAGCAGCCGTGAATGGTGTAATATACTGGATATTAACACGCAATACACAGTTAAGTATAAAGATTGTGGGAAAATAGAGCAATGAATTTGGGGTAAAAGGTTTAGGGTGAAAGTTTTCCATAAAAACTTGTCATGTCTTATGTGTCTTTAAAGTGTTATGGTCTGTAAATCCCGCAAGGGATTCTGTGATTCTTTACCAACTAGTTGCTTGAAAAGAATCAGAAAGTCCCTTACAGAAACATTTCTTAATGCAAGTTTTCCAAGAAAAAGAATAAAAAAAATGGTTTCTCATTCTATTGTTGAGTTCGAACCGTGGATTTCAAAATAGTGAAATATGTTGTGAGATACACAGTTTTCCATTATAGAAGCTTTTAGGTGTTAAAGAGAAAGTAATGTATTTTAAATATATTTCAGAGAATAGAATGTCTTTAAGGTGCAGCGCAGACGATGGACAGTGGCGGACAAAAAGTCCGCACCACGCTCATATTCGTATTAAAATAAGGTTGCAATTTGTACACGCAATACCTCATGTCACCTGGCGGATATACGCAGATAAAGTGCAACCTTATTGTAATAGTAATAAGAGTGCGCCGCAGACTTTTGGTCCGCAACTTTCCGGCGTCTGCGTTACACCTAAAAAATAATATAATGTTACCGTGGTTCCCGGTAGAGTTGAATAGGACCACTCCAAGTCTTCTCGTGGATGACGTAGAAACTGACGAAATACAAGCTAAACAAAGCTTATAAACATCAAAAACACCTAATCCAACCCGTCTGGCAAGCAAGAGTGGATCTTCTGAACTCTTCTGACTGCTCTTGCTAATATATGGCTCTGGTAGTACAGAGAGGGTCGTGCTCCTGCAGTGGAGACTTAAAAAGACCTGATGACGAAGATTTTTTTGTCTCCATTACAGGAGCACGAACCTTAGTAATAACTATGGAAATAAATAAATCCTTCATTTTAAAGTACAATTTTCCAACGTTATATTACAAAGCTCTCCGTTCAAGCTCTACCATATCGGATACACTCAGGCGTAAAGCTTACAGGATTATTAACGATATATACGCATACTAAGTAACGGGAAAAAGAAAGAGAAATATATAAAAAGTTTTGCTAAAAGCACAACTTTGTACAGTAATATCACAAGGCTTCCCGTGCGAGCTTTATCGCGTTGACGCAAAAGAATAACCCAGTGTTATGTGCTTTTGAGCGGAAAGATATCCAGCTGACGTTTGTAAAGCCGATCAAGAGAACGGGTAAACGGAATTGTGTTTATAAAGACGTAGCTTTTACCCGCGGCTTTGCTCGCGTCTGATTTTGCCATATAAATTTGCCAATTTAAATAATCACTACATATTATAAAACAAAGTCCTCCGCCGCGTCTGTCTGTCTGTCTGTCTGTTCGCGATAAACTCAAAAACTACTCCACGGATTTTCATACGGTTTTCACCAATAGATAGAGTGATTCACGAGGAAGGTTTTAAGGTATAATACATGCCCGGGCGCAGCCGGGTAGGGCTGCTAGTAATAAATAAATAAATATATACGGACAAACACACAGATTGAGCTAGCCCCAAAGTAAGTTCTTAAGTAAGACTTGTGTTATGGGATACTAACTCAACGATACTATATTTTATAACAAATACATATATAGATAAACATCCAAGACCCAGGTCAATCTGAAAAAGATCGTTTTCCATCATGACCTGACCGGGGATTGAACCCGGGACCCCCGTGTCGCAGGCTGGCGTGGTAACCGCTGCGCCACGGAGCTCGAATTTGGCCTACACTCGCTGGTCAGACGGGTTGAAGAGGTCTCTTTGATGTTTAGAAGCTTTGTTTAGCTTGTGTTTCCTATGTCGCCTTCTACGATATACTTGGGAAGACTATTGGAGTGGTCCTATTCTACTCTGCCGGGAACCACACGGCTAAGATACCGGAGGACCAAAAACGGAGGAGTCCAAGACCACAAAAGGAGGGTAATGTTGTTTGTTGTTGTTTGTTTTTCGTATGTGTAAGCGGTCAACACTGGTGTCAGAGATTTTTCAAGCTGCCTTAAGGCATCTGACATAGCTTAACGACTGCCATCAATGATGACAGCCGGGACCAACGGCTTAACGTGCCTTCCGAAGCACGGAGGAGCTCGAGATATTTTTATGCCACTTGCGGTCACCCATCTAAGGAGGGACTGCACCAGGGGTTGCTTAACATACGTAAGTGCTCATAGAGCTCACACCCACTGGACCATCGGGCTCCATGTTTATCGCGCGTACCTAATGTAGCGTTAACGGCTTAACCAATTTTAAAGTGTGAGGTTTTGTTATAATCGTAGTCTTTTCCGAAATATCACAGGCTATGTAACGTTAGCAAAAAAAAAATGTATAGTGAACGTAAACTGTCAAAAATAACAGTCAGGTATTTTTTTAACTTGTTTTGAAGAAATTTCGAACCCGAAAACGAAGAGCAGTCCGATTCCGTGTAGAAAACACGGAATCGGACTGCTCTTCCATGCTGGTTGCGGGAGAAAAGAAAAAACCGGCCAAGTGCGTGTCGGGCCACGCGCAGTATAGGGTTCTGTAGTTGCGAATGACAACTTTGAGTTCACACTGTTTACACTCGCACCTCACATCAAAGATTGTATGAAATTTTACATTTTCCAGTACATTTTATAAGTTGGTTGCCTATAACTTTTTAGTTTGCACTTAGTACCCAGCTCTGATAGTTTTCCTTTCAACTTCAGTATATATACTACTGCTGTAATTTTTTTCACGTATCCATATATAACCGTTTAGCAGATAGAGGGGGGGACACGTACCTCTAACAAAAATTTGCACTTTAAAACCAAATATTTCGGAAACGGACACCTAAATCGAAAAATGGTGTTCTCAACCTCACAATATTTTTTAAAGACCTTTTTAACGATACCGCACACGATGGGTAAGTAGAGAAAAAAAAATTACTCCCCCACTTTACTTGTATGGGAGCTACCCTAAAAAAATTTTTTTTTCAAGATTTTTTTGCTACGACTTTTTTGCCATGATTAATATACATTCTCATACCAAATTACAGCTTTCTAGTACTTATAGTCTCTGAGTAAAACCGCGGACGGACAGACAGACAGACAGACATGGCGAAACTATAAGGGTTCCTAGTTTACTACGGAACCCTAAAAAACATAGAATTTACCAGCTGATTTTCTTCCCGCGCTGACCCGTAAAAGCCGGTCAAGGGAATGAACGAAAATCTAAGGAATCACATTGATAGGCGATGCGGCTAGCAACCCATCACTATTTTGATTCCGCTTTCCACCTTTACGCCCACTACGATTCTAAACGTGGCCTGTAGGTTTTATGACCTTGGGCTCTGACTACCCCGCAAGGGATAAAGACGTGATAGTATGTATGTATGTATGTATGGAAACAGCTAATCCATATTGGTGCTTTATTCCAATACTGCTAAATTGCATCGTGGAAAGTGCATGCAATATAGTGTGTTATAGCTTCATAAACATGGCATACATACTCGTAATATCTTGGCTGGATGCCTTGCATTGCACTTTACTAAGACAACACACTCAGTGCTGCTGAACGAAATATTATATTATATTAAAATCAACATACATACATACATACTATCCCGTCTTTTTGTAGACAGAGCCCAGGTCTGTAAAACCTTAAGGACACGTTTAGCATGTTGGTAGGCTTATAGGTGAGAACGAAATCGAAATAGTGATGGGTTGCTAGCTGCATCGCATATAAACATGATTCCTGACGCCCATTCCCTCGATCAGCTTTTACGATCTGCGCGGGAAGAGTTATAGCATGCTATCTGAGGAGTGGAAGGGGGAAGGGTATTAATTGTGTATACCGCTGCGTCTGTAAACAAGCATAAAGCAGGCATGCTTCCAGTATGGTTAGGATATTACAGGCATGAATCACCTGACTGTCTGATAAGAAAGATGATTCCGTGCTTCGGAAGGCACGGTAAGCCTTTGGTCCCGGCTGCCATCTGGTAGTCGTTAATGGAACCACGTCCACCTACTCGAAATGACAAGCGTGCTCATTAGCAGCATACGTATATGTATAAATCCTACGACACAAAGTCTGCAACTCACTGGAAAGCTATATTAAACTATCTCATTTTAATGATTCACAAAAAGAAGAATAAAATTTAGAATTTCCAACGCTCATATCACAGACATTATTTTTGCTTCTATCTTAATTTCTCCAACAAAATGTGGTTTTTCGCAAAACCAAGGTGACTTTATAAAACCTAGACAACGTTGTTATCTGAAATGTAATTTGTTGCTACATTCAAATAAAATGCCAGATAAGGACTAGCGCTTTTTATTAAAATGGTTACCAATTTGAAATGAAACGATGTAATTATTCAGAAAACAAAGTTAAATTGTAGAAAGCTGTCTTCTCAAGCTTTTTTACGCTTTTTACGATGTTTTTACAAATTACTAAACGAACTGAGACGAAGTGGCGATTTACTAGAACTTTACGTAAAATTACGTGATAAATATATACGGACAAATCACACTGATTGAGCTAGCCCCAAAGTAAGTCTTATGTGATACTTATTCAACGATATTACATATATTTCTTTGAAGGGGCCCCTAGTGGTCTATTAAACGATGATGCCTCGTTTGAGGTCTATACAGTTGAACGAGGGATTTGCCCTCAACCCCCCTGTTGTAGAACATTTGACTCTCTTTGGAGGGTCCGTTTCTACACAGTAAAACAGTGGTTTCATGTGTGGTGAGAGCTGTCCTAATTCCAACCGCAATCGTGGACGCAGTGCGCTCTGTCTAGAAAGCGACTGTCGTTATTTGCACAGATGCGAGTCCTGTCGAGTTTAACCAGGTCTGGTCAGCCTCGGTTCAAGAGTTCACCCCGAGCGATGGGGTTGCTAACGGCCCGTCAGTGGTCTTTGATATTTTATAACAAATCAATATATAGACAAACATCAGAGAGCCAGGTCAATCTGAAAACGATAATTTTTCGTCTTACCCCGACCGGCGATCGAACCCGGGACCATCCGTTTCACAGGCAGGCTTGTTGACCGCTGCGCTACGGAGCTTATCCGTATTGGTAGGTATTTCTCGTAAACATGTTTTTTTAACTGACGGTAATAATTATTTAAAATTAGGTTTTAACTAATTTTAAATGCAATTGTCCAAATCACATGACATGATTGCTTTTAAATGTCTGTTTCTTGAAGTAGGGCACGTCTACCTCAGTTTATATAGAAGTCTTAGGATCCACTCGGGTAATTGGTGTTGTTAATCACCAACAGCTCGCCACAAGCTGCCCTGTGGCCTTACTATATAATTATTATTTTATTAGTATTCTGCTTACTCATCATCTCTTTGAACGCCAATCAACTTTATGAGCCATCCATCCTGACTCACCCTCTCGGCCTTTGGAATACAAATCTCCGTTAAGTTAATAATGTTATCAGATAAGTTCTATCTCAATGCAATATTTGAGTTTGAGACTGCTTAGTAATGATTAGATTATATAACTTCTTGCGACGGAGTAGAATAAATAATATTAGCTTTTCATCCCTTTTCTTCGACAAACGAAAAATATTGCTTAAATTAATTGCGGACTTTTGTAATGGGATACACATAGATACCAACTTTTTGAATTCATACATATTATTATATACATCCTAGATTCAGGTAAATCTGAAAAAGGGATTTTTCCATTTTCAATCCCAAAAATTTTCCTTGACCAAGATCAAAAATAGTTATTCTGTTTGATAGTTAGATTTACACACACACTTAAAGTTCTGTGTGTTCATCATCATCATCATCATTTCAGCCGCAGGAAGGCCTCTAAGACATAGGCCTCTCCTAAGGATTTCCAAAATGACCGGTTGGAAGTGTTTTACTTCACACTAATCTAAGATTAAAAGTCTACATTTACTCTATTAGCTTTAAAGCGTAGAAAAAAATGTGCCTATGATGTAAACACATACTGTATACCAATGTCATGGTATTATTGATATTAAGTTGACGAGACCCATGTGCTAGCACAAAGCTATCAGGCGTACAGGCATTTAAAAATTGGTTGGTGACTTAATCATTGAAATAAATGTATGACGGAGTCTAGAGAGTATATAGGGTAAAACACGGACAGTTGCCTCACTTTTCAAAAAGTTTAAATTATAAAAAAATAGGTCGTTATTAATAATACCTGATAATGTATACGAAAACATCGGTTCTTCGTCTTTTATAGAAGACCAATTCCGTTAACATAATTGATACTGGTTTTGAGTATATTACGTTTTATTTGACCTCCTAAAAAAGGAATAGTCGCCTACTGCAGCGGATAGTTGCCAAATGTTAAAAAGAGTTAGGAGGATACTTGCCGCATAGTCATACATATTTCCGCTTATACTTGCGAGGCATTCTGTTTACCTAGAATGGGCACGTGAAAGCGGTTAATATTGTTTTATATTTAAGTATAGCATAATTTTTACTTGAAAATAAAAATTTAAAGTATGTGATGAAAAAGAATTGTCCACAGGTAGGTTTCGAATACATTCATCACATATTTTCAATTTTAATAATATACCGAGCATTGTAATGCTATTTAAAAACCATTTATGTGAAAAAAAAATTCGTTGATTAAGGAATAAATGGTTATGGATAATAGCACTTAGAGCAACTATCCGCCACAATAAATAAGGCAACTATCCTTTTTGATACGGATAATTGCCTTTTCGATTTAGAAAATAAATAAAATCTTTTCAACAATAAAACGCAATTAATAGGGCAATTAAAGGTCTAATGTGAGCTAAGAAACAAAATGTAGTCTGAAACCACAATCAATTATAAAGATATCCAACAAAAACTATGTACCAATATAATTTCGACGTCCGTTAATGTTTCGCAGCGGAAGATTTTTGCTCACACGGACGAAACGCGTGCACCCACTCCAACGGTTTACGTGGCAGTGAGGCCTACAGGGGGAGCGCTTCTAACTATAATCAAGCAGTAATGCCACAAATGTACCTAACATAGAGAATTCGAAACCGACGCAAGTATCTCCCCGACGCAACTATCCGGGTTTTATTAAAGACACTAATATAAAAATACTTATACTATTAACTTCTACTACCCAAGACACATTCGTACACATGTCATTGTATAAATGGAGATAATTTAAGATATTTTTAACAAAAAACAAAAACCGACTTCAACCCTATCAATTTTTTTTAATAAGCCTTAGAAAAAATGGAAATAAGTGTAATCCAAACGGCATACCTGTAAATTTTTTTTTTGGTTTTTGTGTATTTTTCAAAAAGCGCTCAACCGATTTCGATAAAAATTTAATGGGACCATTTGTAAACTATTACCTATCGAACAAAAAAAGAATTTCTTAAATCGGTCCAGGCGTCTTCGAGAAATCGGGGAACATACATAAAAAAAAATAAAGATTACGACGAATTGTAAACCTCCTCCTTTTTTGAAGTCGGTTAAAAAGAATTATAAAAAGCTTTTGAATATCAAAATGTTTAAGAGATATGAGAAAAAAATCCATACGGGCAGCTGATCGCTGTTCGAATCCTCCTGCATCATTTTATTTATTTAATAACATGCCATTATTGCTATTATTATTATTGAATGGGCCGGCTCGTCCAGGGCAGTACCACACTCTCACAGAAAATCCACGTTTGAGTAGTAGCTTTACCGCTTCTATGCTTCATTCGGTGAGTGAGAGAGCCAGAGGCCCATCCCTCCTTCCCCTCTGGGGAGGAAAAAATAAAGGCCAGCAACGCTCTTGTTACACCCCTGGTGGTTGGATCACTTACCATCAAGTGACCCTGCTAGCTCGTTTGCCGTCCTATCTCATAAAAAAATATTATATCAGAATTGCATTGTCAATGCATAAAAATACTTAAAAAAATATGTTTCAGAGCTACGCTTACTAGAATACAGACTCTGTATTCAAAGATTTCACACAAAATCACAGAGTATAACTAGTATAACTTCCGATCCTTATTCACACCGACACGCCTGAGATAGCTGGCGGCGATCCAGATTACCAGAATGCTCGCGGCAAATTGTGATTTATTGACTAGGGTTATATTCACACTGAAGGAAAATAATAGGATTGGTGTAAAATAAGAAATTTCAGTCTTTAATAAATTACTAGCATTTGCCCGCGGCTCCGCTTGCATCAGTGTCACTAGAACAGTACTTTTCTTCGGAATGTAAGGTAGCTTACGTCCTTTTACGTACTCTAGACAACGTATATGCAAAATTTCATGATGAACGGTACAGCAGATAGGACGTGAAAGCGTAACAAATACTTTCACTTTCACATTTATAATATAATTGTGATATTGGGATATTTTAATTTTACTCCTAAAGTATTTAAGTCTGTCTGTTATATTATAGCGAAAGGATTAATATAAGCATCATTATAGCCGTACGAGGTCCACTACAAAGGCCTCCGTAAAGGGGTCTGCATTCAGCATCTTTCCTGTAGACTACGTCTGATCGTGTTGGTAAATGTAATAAAAAGTATTTCTATCTTCAATACTAGGTTACAAATATAGGCTATAAAAATATTAGAATGATCTGTAGAATTTGGGTCAACCTTAGTATTCAATTCCATAGGCATTTTAACTAAAGCAAAACAAAAAATCGGAAGAGTCTTTGAGTCTTTGTGTTTGTTTGTTTCGTTAAGATAGAATACTAGACTGACCTATTATTCTACCTAATACTGGACTTAAACTGTTTTTTGATTTGATTATGTGTTCTACGTCTACCTAATGTATATATTTAATCGGTGAACGTGAATTTATTTTCAATTTTTAGAATATCTCTCTGTCATGTGAGAAATTATCTAATTGTAGCCTCAACTGTAGTACGGTATTATAGTAAATAATAAATATAGTTATACGGACAAATCACACAGATGAAGCTAGCCCCAAAGAAAGTGGGAGATTTGTGTTATGGGGTACTAACTCAACGATACTTAATATTAGCAACCATGCTGTTTTATTTGAGTAACTTCAGAACGGCAGACATATACCTACGCAAACATAGTACAAGTATTTGCCCGAGCTGGGTATCGAATCCGCTGCCTCTGGCGTAGCAAGTTGGCCTCTTAACCACTGCGCCACTATATATTTAGGTTATGGTAACCATTTGGTTTCCTAACCTAGGCGTAGGGGAAGACCGCGGATGAGGTGGCTCAATAACAACGATAGATTCTTGAGAGGTTGGAAGCAAGCTGCATCAGATAAAAAGCTGTTAAAAACCAGTTAGTAAAAAAGGCATATTATTGTATTAATGATTATTTAAATGATAAAAATGCGTGGCAGTAATTTAATTGATTGTAATTTATTGTAATTAATATAAATAACATTAGTAATAAATAAATACTTGTAAAATATTGTAATCGAAGCCCTTCAGGCACGTAGGGACCAAGTCTGGATTGAGTTTCTTTCGGCGTATTCTTCTCACCAGTGGTCATTACGAAACGCTAGTAGTTTTTCGATTTTTCATATTAAAAATTAAAAATAATAAGAAAGTAAAAAATATGACGTTCAAAAAGAGATACAATTATCCAATTTTGAATAAAAATCTTTGACTTTGACTTGACTTTGATAGGGATCAGCGGATAAAAAACACAAAATCAGGGTAAAAAAATTAACATTACAGGACGGTGTAAATGCAGCCTCTGTCGCGGTACTAACGCGTGTAATAGCCTCTTTATGCAAATATAATATTTATGACCAAAGATTTGCATTCCACTTCGCGAAACATACTTTTTAGGCCTGTCGTAATTTTATTGAGCAACTTTCGTAATAAAGGCTCGGTTATGTATTTAAAAGTCTTCCTAATTTTTTTAATACATATTTTTTATGAAATAGGACGGCTAACGAGCAAGCGGGTCACTAGATGTTAAGTGATCACCGTTGCCCATGGACAACTGTAACACCAGGAGTGTGACAAGCGTTCCCGGGTTTTAGTAAGTCAAAGACTCGTCTTTTTAAGGTTTTCAATATGGTACCAAAACGAAAAAAAAAACAATTCAGATATTTTTTTGGGATAAAACATAAATACTTAATATTAAACACTGTTATTAAGGTAATCATCGTACCAAATTACAATAAAACCGGACCAGTAGTTAAGCATGATACGCTCTCATAACCAATGCTTAACATATATTCTATCGATGCATTTGTCAAACCCAGGAACAATTTTCAAAAAATATCTATTATAATGTACATAAGCGGTTTCGCTTCTGTTTTCTTATGTTTAAAGATATATAGATGTATCATCATCATCATCAGGTCTTTGTTAGTCTCCATCACAGGAACACGACCCTCTCTGTACTACCAGAGTCATATTTAGCCAGAGGAGTCAAAGGGTTTAGCCTACTCTTTCCACGCTGGCCAGGTGGTAGGAGAGGTCTTGTCGATGTTTATAAGCTTTGTTTAGCTTGTGTTTCCTAAGTCGCCTTTTACGACATCCACGGGAAGACTTGGAGTGGTCCTATTCTACTCTGCCGGGAACCACACGGCTAATATATCAATATTAGCCGTGTGGTTCCCGGCATATACCTATACATTAGTATAGGTATATACCTATGTGGCGAGACACTCGCCACTATAATCCGCTCCGCTTATGAAAGTTGCACCACGCCACAATTGGATCACCCGATGCCTGCGTGCGCGCCGCGCCCAAGATCCCGTAACGGTCGCCGCCGCCGCCAGTCGACGCAAGCCTCTCGTACGCACAGCACGTATCGCGCGCTCTTACCTGCTTACGCCTACTACCTACCGCGAGTTAGTGTCCGACATCTTGTGAACTGTTGTGTGGCAATCTAGACTGTTACTTAGTGCTTTAATTGTTATTTCTGTGACTTTAATAAACCTGACTTTCTTCCTTAAAATTACTACTCTTCATTTGCTTCCGTGTACTGTACTCACCTACTTCATTCTTCACCGCCTTCTTCATCTTCTTCACTGCTGCTTCTTACCACTGCTGCCTGCTGCTGCTTTCTGCTTGGCTTCACGTCGGAGACGACGACAACGCTGTTGGGAAGTATAATACCTACCGGTAACGTACCTTTACACACTGGTGACCCCTAGAGTTTGAACAAAGAAGAAACTACTGTCTTCGCACCTTCTGGATTCTTCTGCAGCTGGGACGTTCTGAGTATAGTGCAAATCAAGCCCCCCACGCCTTGGTGTCGTGTTTATCTCGAAATTTCCGTTACTACGAGAACAAAGGAAAATAGGGTGTGGTCCAACTTACGAGCGGTGAGCGATTTTTACTTTCATTATGTCCGACGCGGAAAAAGTAGATAAAGTTGATGAGGTTTGGCGAGTAGGTGTACGAGTCCCGCCGTTTTGGCCCGAAGAGCCGGCGTTATGGTTCGCTCAGTTAGAGTGCCAGTTTGACCTCTCTAGAGTGACTACCGATGACACGAAATTTAATTACCTGGTGGCCCAGCTTGACCATCAGTACGCTATAGAGGTGAAAGATGTTATTACTAGGCCACCGGAGAAGGACAAATATACAAAACTTAAAACTGAACTGATTAAGCGTCTTTCAGCGTCAAAAGAAAAACGCGTCAAACAGTTATTGATGCACGAGGAGCTGGGTGATAGAAAGCCCTCACAATTTTTACGACATCTCGAGAGCTTAGCAGGTCCTTCAGTGCCTAAGGATTTTCTGACCACAATTTGGACAAGTCGTCTTCCACAGAATATACAAACTGTAATTGCTTCACAGATGGACCTTTCTTTAGATAAACTGGGAGAGTTGGCGGATAAGGTGCACGAGATTGCTCCAGCTACACCTCAAGTCTCCGCAGCGAGCACCTCGACTGGCACCTCTTCGACCCTGGACGAACTGGCGAAGCAGGTTAGCGAGCTAACCAGGCAAGTGGCAGCTCTTAGCAGTAACTCTTTTATGCATGGCAGAGACCGGTCGCGCTCCAAGCCTAGATTCCAAAGGTACAACCGCTCACGCAGTCGTTCAAAGCCCAGACAGCCACCGCCGGACCACCCACATTGTTTTTACCATTATACGTACGGAGCAAAGGCGAATAAGTGTAGGCAGCCTTGCACATTCCAGTCGGGAAACGCTCAGGGCGGTCGGAAGTAGCGGCCAACGACTGCCCCCCCTCTACAGGCCGTCTCTTCATCACCGACCGTGTCTCAAAAATGCAGTTCCTCGTGGACACTGGCTCCGACTTGTGCGTTTTCCCACGATCGGCTGTCAGGACGCCCTGTACTCGATCCAAGTATGACCTCATCGCGGCAAATGGCAGCATAATTCATACTTATGGTCCTATACAGCTGCATCTTAATCTTGGACTTAGACGGGATTTTTCCTGGAATTTTACCGTGGCTGATGTGTCGAAGCCCATCATAGGCGTGGACCTCCTGAGTTACTATAACCTACTGGTCGATTGCAGAAATCAGCGTCTTGTCGATGGTATTACAGCCCTACACGTAGCTGCAATTACGGGAAAGACAAAAACTTCAGACGACATCGCATCGGTCAAAGCAGTGACGGGTGAAAGCGAGTTCCACGAGATCCTACGCGAATTTCCAGAGATCACCAGACCTGCAGGTATGCGATGTGCTTCAAAACATACCACACTGCACTACATTAGAACCACGCCTGGACAGCCAGTCTCATGTAAGCCACGGCGCCTCGACCCCGCCCGCGCTGCAGCAGCTAAAAAAGAGTTCGAGGATATGTTGGCAGCTGGCACAGCACGACGCTCAGAGAGTCCCTGGTCTTCTGCTCTTCACCTGGTCAAGAAGAAGGACGACAGCTGGAGACCCTGCGGTGACTACAGGGCAATCAATGCCAGGACTATTCCTGACCGATATCCGATCCGCCACATCCAGGACTTTGCCCACCAGCTTTCAGGTTGCTCAATCTTCTCTACAGTTGACCTCGTGAAAGCCTACAACCAAATCGCTGTAAATCCAGAGGATATCCCGAAAACTGCGATTACGACCCCGTTCGGGATGTTTGAGTTCCCGTACATGACGTTTGGACTGAGGAACGCGGCTCAAACATTCCAAAGATTCATCGATGAAGCGCTATCAGGCTTGGATTTCTGTTTTGGATACATTGATGATATAATTGTGTTTTCTTCTAGCAGAGAAGAACATAAAAGACATCTACGGCAGCTATTCGATCGTCTTAAGCAATACGGCGTACTTATAAATACTTCGAAATGCGTATTTGGTCAAGAAGTCGTCAAATTCTTGGGCTATAAGGTGTCAGCTGCTGGTTCGAAGCCCTTGGACGAGAAAGTCCAGGCTGTGAAGGAGTTCCCTGTTCCAAAAACTGTGAAAGAACTCCGGCGTTTCTTGGGGATGCTTAACTTTTACCGTAGATTCATTCCTAACGCTGCCAAACTCCAGGCGCCGCTGAACTCATTGCTACAGGGACCCAAAATCAAAGGCTCACATCCAGTGACCATGACTCCTGAGCTGGTTAAATCATTTGAAGACTGCAAGACTTCTTTGTCTGAAGCCACGCTCCTAGCTCACCCGGACTACTCGGCAGAACTTGCCATCGTTACTGATGCTTCAGACACGGCGATTGGGGCGGTACTTCAGCAGCGTAAAGGCAATGTTTGGCAACCTCTGGCGTTTTACTCACACAAGCTGTCGGCAACTCAGAAAAAATATAGTCCCTACGACAGAGAGCTGTTAGCCGTCTATGAAGCTATAAAGTACTTCCGTCACATGGTGGAGACCGCAACTTTCACCGTCTACACGGATCATAAACCCCTGACTTTCGCCTTCTCTTCTAGCAAGCAGCATTGCTCACCAAGGCAGTTCCGGTATCTGGACTTCATATCACAATTCACGACGGATATTCAGTACATACCTGGACCGGAAAATGTGGTTGCTGATGCCCTCTCACGTGTGGATGAAATATCTGTGGCACTCGACTACGAAGAACTTGCAAGATCTCAGGAGGACGATCCCGAACTGCAAAATCTTCTTCTTCACGGCTCCGCTCTGAAACTCAAAAAGATGTCAACGGTACATAGTAACATAACAATTTTCTGCGACACTTCTGTCCATCCACCGCGGCCATACATCACTCCAAAGCTCAGAAGGCAAGTCTTCGATATGGTTCATAACTGGAATCACCCTGGAAGTTCAGCTACTGCACGGCTGGTCGCACAAAAATTTGTGTGGCCGGGGATACGTAAGAACTGTAGAGAGTGGTCTAGGCAATGCTTAAAATGCCAAACAAGCAAAATCACCCGTCACACTCGTGCTCCTCTCTCCCCCTTCCTGACCCCTTCCGCGAGGTTCTCCCATATCCATATAGACCTCGTGGGCCCATTACCATTATCTTGTGGTTACAGGTACTGCCTCACGGTCATTGACAGATTTTCACGATGGCCTGAGGCTATCCCACTGCAGGACATCACGGCAGAGACTTGCGCCGCCGCTCTCGTGTCTGGCTGGATAGCCCGATTTGGTTGTCCCGCACGAGTGACTACCGACCGTGGTCGCCAATTTGAGAGCCATCTCTTCAAAGCACTCACCTCCATGATTGGCGCGCGGCATCTACACACTACATCATACCATCCAGCTGCTAACGGGATGGTGGAGCGCCTGCACCGCCAGCTGAAGGCGGCTATTATGTGTCACGACTCTTCAAAGTGGACAGAATCACTTCCACTGGTTCTCCTAGGAATCCGCAATTCCTGGAAGGAAGACCTGGATGCCAGCCCTGCAGAGCTCGTGTATGGCGAGCCACTTCAACTGCCTGGCCAATTTCTCGCTCCTGTAGATGACTACACCACATCTGACATCACTCAGTACGCAACACGTCTTCGTGCGCACATGGCGAAATTATCCCCTAAACCTACTTCGTGGCATACTAAAGTGCCATTCTATATACCACGTGATCTTAACACAACTTCTCATGTTTTCCTCCGTCAAGATCATGTACGTGGTGCACTTGAACCCCCATATGCAGGTCCCTTCAAGGTCTTTGTAATGGTTGTATTTTAATTAAAAACACCGTTGGCACGATAACACTTTTATTACTTTTTACAATTACAATGAACGACAATCAGAGAGGCCAAACTGGTGATAGGTTACATTTTTTGGCAGCTGCAAAAGCCATGACGTTGACATATTGTCCAGTTGACATTGACATATGTCTCGATACTACATCCTCCTCCTCTCCAAAACAAAAATTAACTGACAGACAATAGCTATAGCAAAAGCAGTAGCTACTATTACATCTAAGTATTTAGACATCCTCGAAACTTAAAATTATATAGGTAACATTTGTTCACTTAATCCACTAATGGGAAGATCACAAAAGGAACATTAATACTTATTCTATTATTTAAGACGTTCAAAAGATAACAAAGTGTTTTCATACACGCTTTATACTTATATTTACTAAGTACAAACATATATTTTTTACTTTTACATCCCTATGATCCCTTGGTTCTACACATTCAATGCTTAGGCCACCAGACTATTGAGAACGCATATGATACGAAGTCCTTGTATAAATACTCCCATTACTATCTTTTATATCATAAGATCTATAGTTGTTATTCCTTACAATTTGCCCTAAACTCCATTTACTAATACTAGGTTCTCTCTTAAACCACACTTGCTCATTTACCTTAAAACTAGGCTTATATCTTGTAGTTCTATTATAATTATAAACATTTCTATAAACTACTTTGCCAAAATCAGTCTTTACATTATCATTCAATTTAGGCTTGAGATACTGGTGTGTTACAGGCAATTTGGTTTTTAAATTTCTGTTCATTAACAGTTGAGAGGGTGAAAATGTTGTCCCAGACACAGGTGATGATCTGTACTGAAGTAATGCTAGCCTGTAATCAGACTTATCCTCAAAACATTTAGTCATCATTTTTTTAGCAATCTGTACTCCCCGTTCTGCCATACCATTTGACTGAGCATATCTCGGACTAGAGTAAGTGAATCTAAAGCCCCATTCTGAAGCAAACTTTCTACACTCTAAGGAGTCAAATGGGACATGATCTGCTACTATTTCAGATGGTATACCAAAATAAGAAAAAATATCTATTAACACATGGATAATGCTTTGTGCTGACTTACTCGGAATTAATCTTATATCTAACCACTTTGACATATAATCATAAATTATTAGATAGTTTCTCCTTCGAAAATCCATTATATCTATTCCTAATTTGGAAAAAGGTAAAAATGGTACCTCGTGTGGCATTAAAGGTTCTTTAATGTTGTTATTTTGGTATGTTTGACAAACAATACATTTTTTTACTAGATTTTCTATATGACAGTCAATTTGTGGCCAGTAATATAACATTCTACATTTTTGTTTCATTTTTGTCATGCCTAAATGACCCTCATGTAATTTATTCAAAATTGTTATTCTTAATGATTTAGGTACTACAAGTCGGTCATTCATGAAAATTAATTCTTGATCTACTGATAAATCTTGTCTACATTTGTAATAACATTTTAAAAAATCAGGCACATTCTTATTTTCTGGCCAACTATTGTTAATAAATTCTTTAAGATTACAGAGTTCTTCATCTTGTAGAGTTTCTGTTATTAAGTTTTTCCTTTGTTCTTCTGTACATTCTAGTTGAGAGGCAAGTCCAATGCAGTGTATAACTTCATACATATATGACTGATCTTCATCTACTTCATTTAGATATGAACGTGATAATAGATCTGCAATGTGCATGGATTTACCTTTCATGTACTTAAAGTCTATGTCATATTTTAACAATTTCAGTTTCAGTCTTTGTAGCCTGACAGAGGGAATTTCATGCAGACCCCTTTTTAATATAGTTTCTAATGGTTTATGATCATTATACACAAGGCACTTTTTCCCATAAATATAATAATGAAATTTTTTAGTAGCCCAAACAACACTAAGTAATTCTTTTTCAATCTGTGAGAAATTTCTCTCTGCCTCTGTCAGGCTCCTAGACGCATATGTTACAACTTGACCATTTTGCATTAGGCAACATCCTAAGCCATTTTTACTAGCATCACACTGTATAGAAATAGGTAGAGAGCTGTTGAAATTCTGTAAAACAGGTGCATTAGTGATGCATTTTTTAATATTACAAAAACAATTTTCATGTATTTCAGTCCATAACCAAGTTACATCCTTTTTTAACAGAGATTGTAATGGAGAAATTATTTCAGCTAATTTGCTAACAAATTTTCTTAGATAGTTAATCATACCCAGAAATATTTGCAGTTCTTTTTTATTTTTTGGGCATTTCATTTCCAAAATAGCTTTAATACGATCTGGGTCAATCTTCATTCCTTCACTAGAAAAGATATGACCAAAGAATTTGACTTCCTTCAATTTATACTGAAATTTTCTTTTGTTGAATCTGACATTGTGTAATTGTGCACGTTCAAAAATTTGTTTTAATATCTTATCATGTTCAAATTCGTTTTCTGCACAAATTAACAGATCATCGCAGTAGATTACCACGCCTTCAATGTCTCCAAATATGCTCTCACTGTATTTTTGAAAAATTTCTGGTGCTACGGACAGGCCAAATGGCAGTCTCAAAAATTTATAACACCCCATCGGGCTGGAGAACGTACACAAGTCTGTTGAATTATTTGCAAGCCGGATATTATAAAACCCATCTGACAGATCAACAACAGAAAATACAGACTTATTACTTAATTTAGCTATTAATTCTTCCAAGGTAGGAATAAGATGATATTCCCGTATCAGAACTTTATTTAATTCTTTGGGATCTAAACATATTCTTAAATTTCCATCACTTTTTTCTACTATGACAAGATTACTTACAAAGGACCTCGGATGCTCTACCTTCTCAATAATCTGGTGTTTCTCGAGGCTCTTTAGTTTAGTTGCTAGACGATCCATCAGTGCCAGAGGGACACGACGTGGTGGCCTTACAACTGGTTGAGCGCCTGGTTGAATGTGTAGCTCCAACGGTGTTTTGAATTCCCCAATTCCCTGGAAAAGTTTTAGATTTTCATTAATCATTTTATCTTTTTCTGTGTTAATACTGGTGTGCTTAATGCTGCAAACAAAATTACAATTATTTTTATTTAGCAAATTTAATTTTAATAAAGTGTCTAAACCCAAAATTGGCCTGACCAGTTCTTTAATAATTATAAATTTTGTACGGAATTTATTGTTATTGTGAAACAATGTTAAAGTTATCGTGCCCAATGGTTTTATCTTACTTCCTCCAAAGGCTTCCAACAAAATATTAGTCTCAGACCATTTAGGACTATCATCATCGACTATTTTTCTTAATTCCCTTAAGGACAGTACATTTACTTGTGACCCAGTGTCACACTTAAATGAAACTTTTTTATTTTCAACTCTTAATAGTTGAAGCCATTCATTATTTTTTAAATTACTTGTATTCCCAATTGAGTGGCACACTTTAACTAGTCATAAATCCTGCACTAAATTACTTTCAACAGTCTCATCAACATTATCATTAGTATTTATACTCTGCACAGTTTTGTTCCTACACCCGGAAGCAAAATGATTTAATTTATGACAAATTGAACAAGTCTTCCCGTATGCCGGACATTGTCTTGGGCCATGTTCCCGATTACACTTAAAGCAAAGGTAATTTTTTCTTTTGAAATTATTATTTTTACTAACAGCCGAGTTATTGGTATACTTAGCTTCTTTTGAGACTGCATCTACTACCAACAGGGACTCCGGCTGCTTTTGAATGACCTTCGCATGTTGTTTAGATAGCTCCGCTGCACGACACATGCTGATTGTTCTATCTAGGGTTAACTCGCTGATTTCTAGAAGCTTCTGTTGTAGTTTGTTGTCATGTATGCCCATGACAATGCGATCTCTCAGCATTCTGTCTTCAAGTTCTCCAAAATTGCAATCTTTTATTAGTTTTCTCAGGCTTGAAAAAAATACATCGAAAGTCTCTCCCTCTTCTTGTTTCCTGTTATTGAAGTGGAAGGTGTTTATAACCTCATTTTGTTTCGGGGTAAAGTAGTCGTCCAGGGCTTTTACGACGCTCTCGTACTTCGGATTGTCTTCATCTTTTTTCAATATATTAAAGTACAGATCTTGCGTGTCCGGGCCTATCGCATTCAGCAAAATGGCCGCTTTACGGGTTTCCGACAACTTGTCGAAACCGGCCGCCGACAGAAAGATTTTAAATTGTTGATGGAATTTTTTCCATCTCGGCAGCAGATCTTCCATTGAGTCCAACGCCAGCGGCTGAGGCATTCTATATTCGACCATGTTTGACATGATTTCTTGATCTTCCGCCATGCGACGAACACCACTTCCAAGAGAAAATCCTGACTTTTCGTGTGAATCCTCGCTTTTATCTAAAATATAATCTCGGAGCGTTTCTTCGCTTTTCGGCTGCGCCATGTAATGGTTGTATTTTAATTAAAAACACCGTTGGCACGATAACACTTTTATTACTTTTTACAATTACAATGAACGACAATCAGAGAGGCCAAACTGGTGATAGGTTACATTTTTTGGCAGCTGCAAAAGCCATGACGTTGACATATTGTCCAGTTGACATTGACATATGTCTCGATACTACAACCTAAATTTTTCAAGATAGAAGTCAGAGGTAAGCCCACTAATGTCTCGATCGATAGATTGAAGCCCGCCTACCTGATGAGAGAAGTTGACGTTCCTTTTTCTACCACTACTTCAACCGAGACTGGGGAGCGAGAAGAAGAGAAGAGGACTCGGAGTGGCAGAAGAGTCAAGCTACCCGACTTTTATCGACCGTAGTTACGGTCTGGCCAGGGGAGTGATGTGGCGAGACACTCGCCACTATAATCCGCTCCGCTTATGAAAGTTGCACCACGCCACAATTGGATCACCCGATGCCTGCGTGCGCGCCGCGCCCAAGATCCCGTAACGGTCGCCGCCGCCGCCAGTCGACGCAAGCCTCTCGTACGCACAGCACGTATCGCGCGCTCTTACCTGCTTACGCCTACTACCTACCGCGAGTTAGTGTCCGACATCTTGTGAACTGTTGTGTGGCAATCTAGACTGTTACTTAGTGCTTTAATTGTTATTTCTGTGACTTTAATAAACCTGACTTTCTTCCTTAAAATTACTACTCTTCATTTGCTTCCGTGTACTGTACTCACCTACTTCATTCTTCACCGCCTTCTTCATCTTCTTCACTGCTGCTTCTTACCACTGCTGCCTGCTGCTGCTTTCTGCTTGGCTTCACGTCGGAGACGACGACAACGCTGTTGGGAAGTATAATACCTACCGGTAACGTACCTTTCCACACCTATACATCAATATTAGCCGTGTGGTGTCTATATCATAAATCAAGGTACGATCAATCAAATATATATGTATTTGATTGATCGTACTTTGATTTTTTCATTAATAAGATGTTATTTAACTCTCTAATCTTGGAGTTTGTCAATTAAGAATTTTATCAATATGCACGATTATATTTTAGCTTATTTTGCAAAATAATTCCAAATTTAATTTTAAATTGATGTTCCTTGGTGCTGTATATCGCCAAATTTATGACAATACGTGGAATGACTTAAGAGTCCCACGTAATGCCGAAGTCCCATACAAACGTCCCGTACAAAGTTACAGCGAGTAAGTAGAATTTTTTGATACGAAACTTCTACTCGCTGTAATTTTGTATAGGTGTTGTTTTTAAAATTGAAATCTGATTATAAACATCAATATGCCTGTTCCAGTCGTACCTATGTACGAAATTTGGTTGAGATTGGTTGAACTGTTGTAAAACTAAAACCAAACTACTTACGTTTGTATGGGATTTCGGCTTTACGTGGGACTCTTAAGAAATTAAACTGTATTAGTACGATTGTATTGAGATTTACGAGTATTAGAGAGCTGACGGTCGCCAAGGCGGCGTCTGATTGCTTCATAACGTAGATATAAAGCTTAAATAGACTCAATTAGCCTAAAAGCACCTAGTAAATATTCTGATATCTATGCTAAAAGCGTAGAAAAAACTAGTGTCCAACCCATAATCGGTCGTGCACACATACAGCTACCAATTTGATGGACTTTGAAGGTATAAATTGACAGGATTAATGTGATAACATAAAACTGACACGTATTGAAAACTTGGCCAGTTTTTAATCATTGAAATAAAGACATAACGGTGTCTGGAGAGTATACAGTCAAAGCTTCATATATGATATGACCACGTCATCGGTTCAATACTGAACTTGCCTATCTGCAAATCTCTAAAAACGTTTACTGTAAATCGGATGACCAACGAATATTTTTGAAGTTTGTGAATTTATTAGCCATAATATTTTAAGATATTTTTAACAAAAAACAAAAATTTACTTCAAACCTATTAATTTTTTTTAATAAGCATAAAAAAAATGGAAATAAGTGTAATCCAAACGGCATACCTGTAAACATTTTTTGGTTTTTGTGTATTTTTTTCAAAAAGCGCTCGACACATTTCGATAAAAATTTAATGGGACCATCTGTAAAGTATTACCTATCGAACAAAAAAAGAATTTCTTAAATCGGTCCAGGCGTCTTCGAGAAATCGGGGAACATACATAAAAAAAATACGACTAATTGTAAACCTTCTCCTTTTTTTGAAGTCAGTTAAAAAGTAAATATTTGTCGCAGCGTGGGCAATTTTCGTGGTCCGAGATTCGTCTTCCATGGCTTAGGTTTCGAAATAAAAGCTTGAGTACACTTCTAGGCTTTAATTTCCAATTTCCAATCACAAATAACCAATAAACTTATACGTATAAACGTCTTTATTTTGACATGTGAAATGTATTGCATATACAGAATTTGATTAACTGCATGATTATATTTTTTATTTTTGACTTTTATTTACTCTCAAACTTTATTTTCATAAGCAATTTTGCTAGTACTTATGCAACATACATACAAATTATGAAGTTACTAAAATTGCTAGTTTAATATATACAATCCAACAGATAAAATCCAATAGTGGATGTACCAGTAAATAGCAAAACTTGAGGCCGCCGTTCCATTTCGATGACAGGACGGAACTGCGGGAAATTGAATGCAATCCCATCGAGAAGTTTCGGCTTTTATGTATGCAATAGGTTTGCATCGACATTTCTAGTATAATGTTTGATTTCTATTGATTTTATGAATTTATATAATGATGATATTATTTTTTGTCATTTCAATTTTTCATTTCAATATTTGTGTAGGTATTAAATATGATGACCCCCAGTAATTTGTGTCGTAAAATACCAACGAATATACAAAATCTGAAAAAGACATACATACTATCAGATCTTTATCTCTTGCGGGGTAGACATAGCCCAAAGTCATCACACCAAAAGGCCACATTTAGCATCGTAGTGGGCGTAAAGGTAGAAAGCAGAATCAAAAAAGTGATGGGTTGCTAGCCGCATCGCTTATTGACGTGATACCTCATGTTTTCGCCCAATCCCTTGACCGGCTTTTATGGTATGCGCGGAAAGAAAAGCATATATTTTATGTTTCTTCTTATCTCCCAAACCAGTATGGAAGTGAAAAAGATTGTTTTCCAACATCACTTAGCCGGGTATCAAACCCGGGACCCCAAGTTTCGCAGGCAATGCACCACGGAGGCTGTCATCAAATAGATAAAATCCAAAAGTAGATGTAGCAAACAGTAAAGATCAAAATTTCTTATACTGACGGGCTAAGTAGACGCTGTATAAAATCCAATAGTGGATTTACCAGTAAATAGCAAAACTTTAGGCCGCCATTCCATTTCGATGACAGGACGGAACTGCGGGAAATTGAATGCAATCCCATCGAGAAGTTTCGGCTTTTATGTGCGGAATAGATTTGTATCGACATTTACAGGACAATGTTTGATTCCTATTAATATTATAAATAAATATTTAAGCTTTTTAAAAATAAAAAAAATACTCTTACATGCTGGTTTGAGCCACAAACCAGCCATTTACTAGCTGCAATTTTTCCGCGCAGATCGTAAAAGTCGGTCAAGAGATTGGGCGAAAATCTAAGGAATCACGTTATAGGTAATGCGGCTAGCAAGCCATCACTATTTTGGTTCTGCTTAATATCCTTAACGCCTACTAAAATGTTAAACATGTCTTTTGGGTTTTATGACCTTTGGCTCTGTCAACCCCGCAAGGGATAAAGACGAGATTGTGTGTGTGTATGTGTATGTATGCTCATACATATTATCACGTCACGAAAACTGCTAGTTTAATATATACAATCCAACAGATAAAATCCAATAGTGGATGTACCAGTAAATAGCAAAACTTGAGGCCGCCGTTCCATTTCGATGACAGGACGGAACTGCGGGAAATTGAATGCAATCCCATCGAGAAGTTTCGGCTTTTATGTACGGAATAGCTTTGTATCGACATTTCTAGTATAATGTTTGATTTCTATTGATTTTATGAATTATTCATGATGATATTATTTTGTCATTTAAGTTTTTCGAGCTTTGTGTATAAAAATAAACACTGCAGTCGAACTATACTTAATAGTTTATTTTAGTTATGTCACACATTGTACATAAACATGGGCATTTATAACACCAAATTACACCAATTTCACATTACAAAGTCTAGAAAAATCAATTTGCTAAACAATTTAAAACATACACCGTGTAGCCCGCTAAAATTCCCGCCAAGAACTCCAATACTATCTTAATGATAATATTTTTCGTCATTAAAAGGCTTACACCACCGAAACGAGGAGCCCGATGGTCCAGTGGGTGTGAGCTCTATGAGCGCTTACCTATGTTAAGGAACCCCTGGTGCAGTCCCTACTTGGATGGGTGACCGCAAGTGGCATAAAAATATCTCGAGCTCCTCCGTGCTTCGGAAGGCACGTTAAGCCGTTGGTCCCGGCTGTCATCGTTGATGGCAGTCGTTAAGCTATGTCAGATGCCTTAAGGCAGCTTGAAAAATCTGACACCAGTGTTGGCCACTTACACATACGAAAAACAAACCACTGAAACTAGCGACACCCGTTATTTAATTCTGGTTCTTCGAAATAAGAACAAATTGAAAAAATCTACGTAAGTACTTCCTTAGTAAATTACTTGTAGTATTTTTAGTAGAACTTTTCATCGACATCAGCATTTCAGATTGAGAGAAACACTCATTACCGCAAAAGTGGCCGCTTTTGGCGGTAATGCGTAGTTCTCTTGATGCACCAAATGCAAAATAATGAAAAGCAGTACAAAAAATACTAGAAGTCATTTACTAGTGAAGTAATTACGTCGATTTTGAGAAGAAATAAAACCAAGGGTGGCGCTAGTTGGCTGGTGTAAGCGCCTTCAATGTTGTGTATAAAACTAACTGGAGTGTCATTTTCGAACCTCTCGTATGATGCTCATCTGTCGGAAAACGTTAGTGTATTATTCGAATGACCAGTTTTCGTATTCTTGACACTTCAATACTTCATTTGCATACTGTAGGTATACATTAAAGTAATAATTTTATTCAATAATATTCCTTGTACCTACGCGCAGAATGCTAGAAACAGTCCGTAATTATAGTAATGATAGACGGTCCCAAGTAATTATACAATGTAAATAATACACAATTATTATTACGTATCGAAGCCTATTCAATGCAAACCTTCGAGCAACACGGAAGGGAGTAGCCATACGCTGCATTCCCCTCTGTCAAGGTACAAGCCAAAATTAGGCATATGCATGTCTATGTGTTAGTTGTGTGTGACTCATCTGTACACAAATTATTTTTTCTTTTTATGTCATTTTTTGTGACAATGTCATAATTACTATCAAGTGACAGTTTAAGTTTTGTATGTAGGTGTGCGGAACTAAACTTGTGTGCACATTTCCCCCCGCAAAAAACGCCAGAAAAATTGTCATAGTAAATTGTCGCTTTGCCCACTCCCTCCGTCCGGTACGGAGGCCGTGTTGCTCGAAGATGCAAACACACCAAAATCTTTCCTCTACATAATATTTGTTATAACTAGATATTCGTATTTGAAAATTTCCAGAGGTGCACTCAAAACTGTTTCAAAAATCACACTCTGGACCTGGGGTACTATTTTTGAACGTGTGACGTGTTTGCGAACGGCGAAATTACTAAAACTTGTACCCCTGAATCTTCCATGCTGGACTGGGAGAGAAGAAAAGAACGTAGAATGTCCCAGCTGTTTGTCTTCCCGCACAGACTGCAAATGCCGGTCAAAGGAATGGGCCGAAATCTAAGAAATCATATCAATAGGCGATGCAGCTAGCAATCCATCACAATTTTTATTCGTTTTTCCACCTATCTTCTTCTTCCTTTTCCTTATCCCTTATTATTTATTATGTAGGGTCGGCACAGTATGTCAGCTCTCTCCACCTTGATCTATCACCAACCATAGCCTTTGTCACTCCCTTCCTGTTCATACTCTCCTTGACACCATCGATCCATCGTTTCTTAGGTCTTCCTCTGTTCCGCGTACCATCTACTTTCAAATCTAATGCCTTCCTTGTTAGTTTCTTCTCTTCGTTTTCCACCTATACGCCCATCAATTTGCTAAACGAGGCCTTTAGACATATAACTTAACCTCTGTCTACCCCGTAAGGGATAAAGACGTGATACTGTGTATGTATGTATGTAAAACCCCTAAATCCAAACTGCGCGATCCTAATTGACGGTATGCAATTTGTCAGTGTCACGCCCTCATGTAGACACGCAAACTTGTCTTCAATCAAACACGTTAACATTTGCAATGCCTGAACTTAAATCTTTTGGATTTATATAGGTATTAAAGTCAGGTTCTGTGACTATACAACGTGCAAATTGTAGGGGGGTGTAGTTTTGCAGTAGAAATATAGGAAAAATATCTTGATCAGGATTAGACGTTTTTATTCATTTATTGTATAACAGTATTATACATAACAAACCTAGTGAACACTATTTAAACATACATACCAGGTACAATTTACACCTATGTTAAAAAGTTCCTATTCAACAAATCGACACTCAATATTGTCGAGCTCCATGGCGCAGTGGTCAACACGCCCGCCTGCAACACGGTTGGTCCCGGGTTCGATCCCCGGTCAGGTCAAGATGGAAAATGATCTTTTCTAGATTGACCTGGGTCTTGGATGTTTATGTTTATAAGTATCTATTATAAAATATAGTATCGTTGAGTTAGTATCCCATAACACAAGTCTCGAACTTACTTTGGGGCTAGCTCAATCTGTGTGATTTGTCCGTACATATTTATTTATTTATATTCCCTTATAGGACTCTGCCTATCAACATGGACATCTTTTACTGTGGAACCAATGCTGGGAACTTGAACTTTATTTTGGTCTTTCACATACTAATTATCCAGGTGGCTGAACTTTTGTATGAAAATGTCGAATTTTTTTAAGGCCCAGCAGGGTCGAGTCTCCCCTTTAAGGGTATATCGAGGGCCAGTTTACACACTGTGTACTCTCTAGCCTCTTCCATGCCTTCCCATGATTAAAAAACTGACCACTTTTTCAATGCTTTTTTCTGTTTTCGTGACAGCTTTGCTGTAGCACAGGCGGCGTCTTGCCAATTTTTATCATCAAATTCGTAAATATGTGTTTGCATCTATGAGTTACACACTTTTTATGATTTTTTTGACTGGACTTTATGTAATCTAAGGATTAAACCTAGGAAAATAGATTTCTAGTACCTCAACCTCTCCAGATAGGGTTTTAAGGTCGTGAGAATCAAACAAAGTCGTATTACGCTTCACTCAAATTTGTGGAATACTACTCACTTTTTCACACTATAATTTTGAGTGTAAATTTTGGTGATAAATAATTTTCTATTTATCAAAGCTAGGCTGAAAATCTTCTTAGCTACATTTACTGTTATTAAAATTAAAAAAATAAGAAGCCACCAACGCTTTAACAGCTTTGCCCTTAGGAAGTAATGATATCACCGGATGTCGCCGACGGAAGGCAACAATGCCCATTTTGTCAAAGCATTATTGATGGCTTTTGAACCACGCTTTATCGTGCCCCTTTTCGCCCTTTTCTTTTGGTAATAAAGTAATAAAAGCTTCAAGTATACATAGTATCACGTCTTTTTCCTTTGCGGGATAGACAGGTCTGTAAAAAACACTTTTAACATGTTGGTGGGCTTATAGGTGAGAACGGAATCAAAATAAGTAGCGATGAGTTGCTAGCCTCATCATTCTTGACGCCTATATCCTCGATCGGTTTTTACAATCTGCGCGGGAAAAAAGCAACAAGCACATTCTACGTTTTTCCTTTTCTCCCATGCCAGCATGGAAGAATAGTCTATGCCTGCTGATAACTTAACACTTCGTTTTCTATGTTCTCGTGTAACAAGAAAATAAGCAAAATTAAAAATTTTGCAAGAAACCCACGACACAACATTGTTTTGCACTAATATTGTGGCGCCCCCTAGTGAGTTACAGCCATGACACCTGTCTAAGAACATGAACTCATCAAACACAAACCCGTTATTGAAAACCGCATCAAAATCGGATCATTAGTTTAGAAGATAGGTGGGAACATTACTTTGCACAAACAAACAAACATCTCTCACCCTAAACACCGCTGCTCCGTTCCGTCGTGGGTAAAAATATACAACTACCTACGCTTTAATAGCTTTGCGCTCAGGAAGTAATGATAACGCGGGATGTCGCCAGCGGAAGGCAACAATGCCCATTTTGTCAAAGCATTATTGATGGCTTTTGAACCACGCTGTATCGTGCACCTTTTCGTCAATTTCTTTTGGTAATAATGTAATGAAAGCTTCAAGTAACAGCAATATGGTTATAACCTAAGCAACAAATTATTTTTTTTTTTGTCTGTGGAATGAATGAATTTTATTACTAGGAGTTTTTGGTGGAAAGTCAAAGGGTTCCTTTGGGGTCTGACCTAGGTAGTTTTGCAAATTGAGTTTTAGTTAAAGGACAATAAATATTTTTTTTTATCATATAATTATTTTTTGCCGTGTGGTTCCCGGCAGAGTAGAATAGGACCACTCCAAGTCATCCCGTGAATGTCGTAAAAGGCGACTAAGGAAACACAAGCTAAACAAAGCTTATTAACATCAAAGAGACCTCTCCAACCCGTCTGGCCAGCGTGGAGAGTGTAGGCCAAATCCTCTGAATACTCAGGCTAGTATATGGCTCTGGTAGTACAGAGAGGGTCGTGCTCCTGCAGTGGAGACTGGAAAGACCTTATGATGATGATGATGATGAATTATTTTTCAGATTAGCCTGGGTCTTGAATGTTCATCTACTAACTGAGCCCGATGGTCCAGTGGGTGTGAGCTCTATGAGCTTATGTATGTTAAGCAACCCCTGGTGCAGTCCCTACTTGGATGGGTGACCGCAAGTGGCATAAAATATCTCGAGCTCCTCCGTGCTTCGGAAGGCACGTTCAGCCGTTGGTCCCGGCTATCATCGTTGATGGCAGTCGTTAAGCTATGTCAGATGCCTTGAAAAATCTGACACCAGTGTTGGCCACTTACTCATACGAAAAACAAACACAAACAAACCAATGATGACAGCCAGGACCAATTTATCGTGCCTTCCGAAGCACGAGGAGCTCGAAATATTTTATACCACTTGCGGTCACCCATCCAAGTGAGGACTGCACCTGGGGCTGCTTAACATGCGTGAGCGCTATTAATGCACACGCCCACTGGGCCACCGGGCTCCTCAAACAAACTAACTAGACTGCTACATGTAGACAGGCAAGCGTAATCTTTACTTCACTAAATCCCTCTTTCGGAAGGACGGTTCTAGAAATCTATTTTTCTAGCTCTTTCTTTAATGTTTAAAACATTGTAGAAATTGGACATTTTCTCTTACCTGCTACAATGGGGATCAACGCTACGTATTGAATCTGTAAGGTTAAAATATTTTGTTGAGAAAAAAATAATTTCAGTAATAGGAAATTTAACATCTTTAGTGTTACTATTTTGATTAAAACTAGACTGCCTCGCTCGCTACACTCATATTTGTTTTGGAAAATATATGCGAATGAGGTTGAAACATGTCGGCTACTAGTTGACTTTGTACGTAAGTGTAACACGTTGTTACATATTTTAATAAAATAAATAAATATATACGGACAAATCACACGGATTGGGAGCCCCAAAAGTAAGTTCGAGACTTGTGTAATGGGATACTAACTCATCGATACTATATTGTATTACAAATACATATATAGATAAACATCCAAGATCCAGGTCAATCTGAAAAAGATCATTTTTCATCTTGACCTGACTGGGGATCGAACCCGTGACCATCCTTGTCGCAAGCCGGCGTGTTGACCGCTGCGCCACGGAGCTCCTCACTAAAGATACTTTGGTGGTATGTTTTTAACCGACTGACCCACCCAGAAGAAAGTTAATGTTTTTCGCGCGTATGTTTGTTAGAATTTCTGTTCAATTGTTGCCTCCTAATAAAGCCTTAACGGCTTGACCGATTTTAAAAAGTGAGGTGTCATTATATTCCAAAATGTTCTCTGAGTGTCAAAGGGTATATAGCGTCATCAAAAAATCAATATGGCGGACGTAAACCGTCAAAAATGGCAGTCGAGTACTTTTTAGGGTTCCGTAGTAAACTAGGAACCCTTATAGTTTCGCCATGTCTGTCTGTCTGTCTGTCTCTGTCTGTCTGTCTGTCCGTCCGCGGTTTTACTCAGAGACTATAAGTACTAGAAAGCTGTAATTTGGTATGAGTGTGTATATTAATTATGGCAAAAAAGTCGTAGAATAAAATCTTGAAAAAAATTTTTTTTTGGGTAGCTCCCATACAAGTAAAGTGGAGGACTATTTTTTTTTTCTCTATTTACCCATCGTGTGGGGTATCGTTAAAAAGGTCTTTGAAAAATATTGTGAGGTTGAGAACACCATTTTTCGATTTAGGGATCCGTTTCCGAAATATTTGGTTTTAAAGTGCAAAATTTTGTTAGAGGTACGTGTCCCCCCCCTCTATCTGCTAAACGGTTATATATGGATACGTGAAAAAAATTACAGCAGTAGTAGTATATATACTGAAGTTGAAAGGAAAACTATCAGAGCTAGGTACTAAGTGCAAACTAAAAAGTTATAGGCAACCAACTTATAAAATGTACTGGAAAATGTAAAATTTCATACAAGCTTCATTGTTAGATGTTTTTGGTCGTTAAACTGTGAGGTGCGAGTGTAAACAGTGTGAACTCAAAGTTATCATTCGCAACTACGGAACCCTACACTGCGCGTGGCCCGACACGCACTTGGCCGGTTTTTTTGTAATGTTATGTCAATAACAAACACACATTCATCGGCTTTCGAAATTTTCGTTATGCAATGTTATTAACTTTAATTGTTTTGTTTTTCGTGTGTGTAAGTGGCCAACACTGGTGTAAGATTTATCAAGCTGCCTAAAGGTATCTGACTTAGCTTAAACGGCATAACGTGCTTTCCGAAGCACGGAGGAGCTCAAGATATTTTTATGCCACTTGCGGTCCAAGTGGGGACTGCGCCCAGCGTTGGTTAACATGCGGAACCGTTTATTATGCTCACGCCCTCTAGGCCATCGGGCTCCTCAACTTTAAAGAATCTGTGGCTATTAAGTTGTATAGTAAAATTATTAATAATGTATTTTATTTGCTACTTTTATTTTGAACACATGAAGCAATTAAAACTGTTTTTGAAATGTTTCCAATGTTTTTTGGAAAAACACTTATTAGTTTACGCGCCTCCTAATAGATTTATTTTCCTACCATCTGATCTGTAATAAAAAGCGTCTGCCCGATGATGGATTATCTCGAAAGGCCAAATACTAGGCTGAGAGCTTTTTTCATGCCTGAAAATATGTTTTGGGCGCAACTTGTGATGAAGATTGATATGTCTTTTATACAAAAGCATATTGGACAAACAATTTTAATTTAATTTCTTTTGGATTGAAAAATAAATAAATATATACGGACAAATCACACAGATTGAGCTAGCCCCAAAGTAAGTTCGAGACTTGTGTTATGGGATACTAACTCAACGATACAATATTTTATAACAAATACATATATAAATAAACATCCAAGACCCAGGTCAATCTGAAAAGGATCGTTTTTCATCTTGACCTGACCGGGGGTCGAACCCGGGACCTGTCACAGCCAGGCGTGTTGACCGCTGCGCCACGGAGCTCGTCATTCACGTCACGTCAAAAAAAAGACTGTAGCAGCTGCCTCTCTTAAGAGGCTTAGATGAGCATCGTTATCATCATCATCATCAGGTCTTTTTTAGTCTCCACTGTAGGAGCATGACCCTCTCTGTACTACCAGAGCCATATAAGGTATATTAGATAGAGCAGTCAGATGATTTGGCCTACACTGCCCACGCTAATAGATGTCGCGTAGATAGTATGTCGTAGATTGTAAGTTGACGTCATTTGGAGAAAATGCGTTGTGCAGTTTGTTGCCGCTTCTTCTGCGCTCCGCCTTGGAAGCGGTGTAAACTTAGCTTTTAGTAACTTATTGACGTCAACAATAACATAACATTGTAAACCAATTGTAAATGTAAAGTGACGTTCACCAAATAATATTTAAAATATCTTAAGATGAATAAAATTTTTGACTATTGACTATGGCTGACCAGACAGGTAGGACGGGTCTCTTTGATGTTTAAAAGTTTTGTTTAGCTTGTGTTTCCTAAGTCGCCTTCTACGACATCCACGGGAAGACTTGTAGTCCTATTCTACTCTGCCGGGAACCACACGGTACCCTTCATTACAAGCAATGGGATGATTGTGTGTTGTGTGATGATCAAATATCGCAAGTGAAATTTGAAGCACTAATCCTTAATCCTAAACCTATACATCTCATGCTTTGCGGGGTAGATAGAACTTACGGTCACCCAAAAGCCACGTTTATCGTGTCAGTGTGCATGAAGGTGCTAAACGGAATCAAAATATTGATGGGATGCTAGCCGCATCGTCTCTTAACGTGATTCCTTATATTTTCGCCAAATCCGTTGACAAGCTCTTACGATTTGCGCTCAAAAATCCTAAAAATGCCAATATGCTGTGATGAGATAGCATAATTACAAAAATAAGTTTATTATCAAATCTCTGATGTAGTTAGTAAAAAATAGATTTTGGCTTTTTTTATTTTTTTTTTTTTTTTTTTTATGTCATAGGACGGCAAACGAGCAAGTGGGTCACCTGATGGGAACGCTGCCCATGGACAACTGCAACACCAGAGGTGTCACAGGAGCGTTGCCGGCCTTTTATTTTTCTCTCCCCAGAGGGGAGAGGGAGATGGGCCTCCGGCTCTCTCACTCACCGAACGAAGCATAGTAGCGGTAAAGCTACTACTCAAACGTCGATTTTCTGTGAGAGTGTGGTACTTCCCCGGACGAGCCGGCCCATTCATGCTACTAGCAAAAGTGATTTTCGCCGGTAGCGAGGCTCTACCACAACTATCTTCTTCATTTATCTTGGAATTGAAACATTTAATTTGAATACATATAAATAAATTTAAGCGATATTATAACACCTAGTCGGATTAAGTGGGATAATAAACCCAGGGGCGGTTCCGTTTTTTGATGTTTGAGTTCCAAATTTCCATTGTAGAAATGCAAAAATGCTCTTCAGTTACCTTGGAACATGCTTGTTTCGTATGAAATGTGTAGAAAAGGCGCTCTAGAAGCGCGCGAGTGACCGTCATATGCTGCTTGTGGGAAAGCCTCTTTATTCCTCAAATGTAAGTATCTTTTAAAATTCCTGCCACATCCCAAACCATTTCTATCGAGACGCGTTAATATCTAAAAATGCAAATTTCGCCCGAACCGAGAGGTTTCCAATGGGAATGGATATTTTAATGTAATACTCACTTTAGGGTTCGGCAGTTAAGTATGTGGAGCCTTTTAGAATGCGAAGTGCCTTTTCAACTAAGCCCTGACTAAATGAGACTCTCATTGGGGGGTACTGCTAAATGCTGCCACTAGGTGAACCATTGTGGACACCCATTTGAACCTATGAAGTCATAATGTGTTTTTGGAAATACCAACAAATGATTATTTCTGTAAAATTATATCTTTCGTGGAATTCTTCAAGAAAAGTAGATTAATTAAATGGTTTTTAAATAGCATTACAATGCTCGGTATATTATTAAAATTTAAAATATGTGATGATAAAGAATTCGAATTTAATCAATTTTCTATTTATCTGATATGAATGAAGTAAAATACCACACTAGTAAATAGTGGGTAGTATTGAAGAAATACGCATGCTTCGAATGCGTTATACCCTACGGGGTAATATGTGATGACAGAATTCGACGCGGTGATTCGAAGCCACGGTGGTGTAGTAGGTAGCACACTAAACTTAGGGTGCAGACCTAAGAGCTGTGGGTTCAAATCCTACCTGTGGCGAATTCTTTTTCATCACATATTTTAAATTTTAAAAGTAGATTACTTGTTTCCTTATAAATCCTTACAAAAATATGAGATCTCAACAATAATTTTGATAGTCTCCGTGGCGCAGTGTTTAACGCACCAGCTTATGACACGACGGATCTTTGTTTCGATTCCCAGCCAGGTCATGATGGAAAACTATATTTTTTAGATTATATATATTATTTAATAATAGATCGTTATAAGCATAGAAGTATGAAATTCTTTTTTTAAATCTATGGTTATAATTATGCTATACAAATTTTCAATAATTTACCACGAGATATTAAAAATACCTAATGTAAAATTATTTAAAAGAACTTTATACAGTTGGTTGGTAAATAAATGTTATCATAGTGTTAAGGAATATTTGAGAAAATGGCTAATATTTGTAATTTATAAATAAATGATAGTATAATTTTGATGACAATTTTATGAAATTATCTATGACAATATTGTCTATTGCACGTCAGAAATAACTAAATGTGTGAAACACTGCTCATTTTCCACCATTTTATGTACCACATTTTATGCAATAAATCCGTTACATAATGTTTTCTTATGTTTTTGCGATTGTTACACATTTAAATAAAATTATTTTAATACGGTTTTTATCGCGTTTATTACATTATTTATACACCTAACGTTTCGAGCACTTTACAGTGTTCGTGGTCGCAGGTAGACTAAGTTGACATTTGTCTAGTATTTTATAAGAACTGCAAAATCTACCGCCTAAAATATTTATTGATAATGTTCCGGATGTACGCAGTATTGGCTCACGGTGTCTGAAGGTCTTGCAGTCTTCTGCTTAGCTTGAGATTTAATTAACTTGATGACTGGATCCCAAGCTGGTGGTAACTGCCAACCATCCTCTCTATTGAAATTAGGATGTTTTTTAATTTCAATAGCCTCACGAAGCATTATTGGAATGTATCTGTTTTCTTTTGCAAGGACTTGAGGATTATCAAAACGCATATAATGGTTGGCTCGAAACGTTAGGTGTTTAAATAATGTAATAAACGTGATAAAAACCGTATAAAAAATAATTTTATTTAAATGCAATAAATCCGCTTATAAATCTAATTTGGACTCTCAAAGGAGAGATTTAGCAATATGAACAACTTTTCCTATAGGACAAATGCTTGGGAACTAAAAATATAAATTGACATTCCCATAAAATTAAACCGGGCGGCTAAATATTTTTACGTTGTAGGTTTATCAAAATAAATATAAACATTGTTCATAAAAATTTATTACAATTCTTGATATTGTCTTCTCGACTATTCTTTGTATTCTTCTAAGCAAGAATTGGAATGCCAATATATTATTGTGCGTCAATGAATGGAGCGGCACATGTGATATTGCCATAGTTATTAGTATTTTCCGTACCAACGGATACTAAAGTATTCCTTGATATACTGGGTGTGAATTTCAACATTCCCTTAAAGGGTCACTCAGCCCAATTATCATCATCATCATCTCAGCCGCAGGAAGTCCACTGCTGGACATAGGCCTCCCCAAAAGATTTCCAATACGACCGGTTGGAAGCGGCCTGCATGCAGCGCCTTCCTGCGACCTTTTTGAACAGAAATGTGCTTAACCTTCCAAACTCAAAGTTTATCCCCCCTTTTTTCGTGTCGATGGTACAGATTTGATATATTTTTTTCAGCCCAATAATGGGTCGCTTGACTCTCTCAATGCTTTTCTTAGAAGCTGCATGAAAGTCGTCCAAGGTTAGGTGTTCGGGCACCTGAGACACGAGAGGAGATGCGCTATAGTTTGGGGCGAGTTTTTTTTTTAAAATTAATTATTGAATTCATTAGAAGAGTGACCACACTCGCAGCAGTTTTAAGAAAAGTCTGTTATTCCCCACTTAGCCAGATTGTGTGTTCAAGCATAGCACGCACATTTGGCCGACCCTTGCCATACATCATGTAGGGCGCGAGTCAGCTGTTTTAACACTATTTTTACAATAAAATTAAGTATCAAATTGAGACACTATAAACAGCAGCCGAGATACTATCAAGCGGTGGCCAAGTGCTGCTGAGCTGCCATCGAGAAGGAATCCGTCACACACAGTTATCAACATGTAACTTCGAGAGAAATAAACAACTTTCTACGTGACGTGATCTCGTGTCTCCACACTAACATCCACAACCTATAATCAACATCTCGTCATGCATGATGTATGGCTAACACCATTGCCTGCATTGTACGTTGTCTGTGCATCGATCCTCTTCTGTTCGCAGTCTATTAAGTGACTTCCAGATGGGCCAGAGAAAATCATGGCCAGCGGGAAGGTTCCCTTGTAGGGTAATAAAATTAGCTGTAGTGTGGTCTTGCCCGCTTGCAATGCAATAGGCGGCATCTAACTTATATACAAATCTATGTAAATACTGAAATTAGAAACCAATCAAATGGGTAGCATTACATTTAGATTCCCTAGGTAATTATTATAATTTTATACATGGATAGAGACGCTTACAAATGTTAGTGAAGGTTTTTATTCAAATAGCGCGATTTTGGCGGTCATTAATTGGTTTTATTTCTTTCTTATCGTATTAAAGCTAAAATTGTTGTAAAAAATTGGAGTCCTCTTTTTTTTCTTCTTTTTTATCGTATGTGCCAACAGCTTATTTATACTGTTGTTTAAGAAAGTGCTATCTAATGGTATAAATAAATAAATATAAAGGACCGTCTATATATTATGTCGAACTATAAATAATAAATAAATATATAGGGACATATCACACAAATTGAGCTAGCCCCACAGTAAGTTGTGAACTTGTGTCGCAGGATACTAACTCAACGATACTATATTTTATAATATATACTTATATAGATATATAGCTAATGATAGCAGCAAAACTAATTAACTTTCTTTTTGGCTTCGTAGGTAGTCAGATAAATGCGAATCAAGATTTTCAATCGTTCGTAAAATTGGAGCATTCCAAAAAGAATTAAACGGCGGGCGTCCGTTTTCCAATAAAGATGATTTATGCAAATCGGAAATTTTAATAATATCGGAGGTTGTGCCATTTCAATATCTGTGGTGTTTTGTACATTTGCTATGGTGATTTGTTACAATCGACGGAGTACTTCATGAGCTACTCAGTAACAAAATGTATCGTTATTATTATTTTACGTGCCATCATCCTACATCATCAGAGCCATATATTAGCAAGAGCAGTCAGAGGATTTGGCCTACACTCTATTTTATGGATGTTTGAAGGCAAACGAACCACCTGATGAAAAGTGGTCTCCGTCGCCCATGGACATCTACACGCCTTTTGAAGGACACCAAGTCACAAATGCCCCTAAGTCCGCATGCTAATAAAACCTCATGAGGAAGCCCATTCCACAGTCCTGCTGAACGAGACATTTTTGGAGACTCAAGTGTCTGATGGATTGTGTGGTGGGTCGTGCGGTAGTAGAAAGGAGACTATGGCACCAATTCAACAAGTTCATCAGAACACTCCCCATAGTATAGACGGTTTAAAGTATGTAACAGGATTTAGCACGAACCTTTTTATTTTCATCACATCGTGTGCATAAACCGGGTGAATGGAGGCTTGTTCGATGTTATAAATGTCGTCAGTGGACTGTATTATTTATCCAAACGTCTGGTACACCTGAGCGCCTGAACATAGCGCCGCGATCTGCATACGAATGAGTTCAGATTTTCTCTTACATAGAACAATACGTTTGTTTTCTCTTACGGGGTAAAGAGGGCCTTGTAATACTTAAAGGTCACTTTTGGCATGTTAGTTGGCATGTAGTAAGAAAAATAAATACTAAATAGCCACATCTCTTTTGATATTGTTCGTGTACAAAAACTGTGTCAAAAGAGGCTTTTTCGATGTATAAATGTCCTCAGTGGACTATATTATTTATCGTCTGGTACACCTGAGCGCCTGAACATTGCGCCGCGATCCGCATACGAATGAGCTATTCAGATTCTAAGCTTACACAGAACAACACGTTTTTAGTTTTTACGAGGTAGAGATAGCCTGGCACCGTAACACTTAATCGCCACATTTGGCATGATGTTGCTAGCCATTATTGTCATAAGACGTTATTCTTAAAATATTTCTGTTTTTTTTTTTTTTTTTGAACGCACCGTATATAAAGTGGCTGAAACATTGATTTTTCACTCATTGTGAATGAAACGTATTAAGGTTTGGGAGAAAAGGAAAAACCTAGACTATACTATACTAGATGCTTTTTTTCCCGCGCAGACCGTAAAAGAGCGTGCGTGATTTGACCCTACTTATATATATATATATATTTTTACACACAGATTGAGCTAGCCCCAAAATAAGTTCGAGACTTGTGTTATGGGATACTATCTCAACGACACTATATTTTATAATAGATACTTATATAGATAAACATCCAAGACCCAGGTCAATCTGAAAAAGATCATTTTCCATCTTGACCTGACCGGGGATCGAACCCGGGACCATCCGTGTCGCAGTCAGGCGTGTTGACCGCTGCGCCACGGAGCTGAAAAACCTGTGAAAATGAAATGCATATGACATTTTGCCCTGGCCGGGTTTTAAGCCTGAAGCTTCCGTAAAGTAGTCTAACGTATAAACCACTGCACCACGAAAGCTCTAGTACACCTGAGCGCTTGAACGTTACGAACGTGCGCTGCATATCAATGAGAAGCTCAGTTTTTGAACTTATAAGCTCTTTTTCAATCTTTTTTGGCCTTTTCGTGTGAAAATCCCACTTACAACAAGACAAGTTTATCTCAATTAGTTTTTATTTAATTGCCTTTAATATTCTAATGCCTTTAATATACATCTTCCAGGCTAGGTTAGGAGAAAAGAAAAAACATAGAATATACCAGCTGGTTTTCTTTCCGCGCAGACTGTTAAACCCGGTTAAGGGATTGGGCGAAAATCTAAGGAATCACATTGATAGGCGATGCGGCTAGCAACCCATCACTGTTTTTATTCCGCTTTCCACCTTTACGTCCACTACGATGCTAAACGTGGCCTGTAGGTTTTACGACCTTGGGCTCTGTCTACCCCGCAACGGATAAAGACGTGATAGTATGTGTGTATGCCTTTAATATTGTAAAAGTGAAATTGATGAATGACCATCCTGTTAAGACAGTACAACAATTTTGCTGCCGTGCTGCCCCCATTTGACATAAATCAAAGAAAACACAGATATCATTGAAAATTTTGATCTACTAGACCCTTGAAAACCCTTCAAATTACTATTGACAGTCTAAAGTGTGACCATGAAGCTATGCTTAGAGTTTTTTCTCAAAACGGCCTCTTTTGGCAAAAAACTCTAATTAAAGCTTCACGATCACATTGTAAATGTAAAGTAGTAGTTAATAAATAATAGTCCTTTTGCCAAAGTTAATTAATTATTATATAATTGTAAATTGATTTGATTGATTGTAAATTAATAACGCTGACCTATATATAAGTATATATATATATAAATATATACGGACAAATCACACAGATTGAGCTAGCCCCAAAGTAAGTTCTAGACTTGTGTTATGGGATACTAACTCAACGATACTATATTTTATAACAAATACATAAATAGATAAACATCCAAGACCCAGGTCAATCTGAAAAGATCATTTTCCATCTTGACCTGACCGGGGATCGAACCCGGGACCATCCGTGTCGCAGGCCGGCGTGTTGACCGCTGCGCCACGGAGCTCGTCGTAAAGTAATATGTAATTTATGACAAGTAACAAAATGTTATCAAAATAAACAGGAAAAGTTGTTCATACCGATGGGCTGAATCACCCCTTTAAAGGTCCAAACGATAAAAAATTCACCATGGACAGGTAAGAAGGGAGGCTTTTCCTCAGCAGTGGGACATAAAAAGCTAGTAAAAAAAAGGTGAGACGAGTGATGTTGTGGGAGTGAGACAGATGGTGACCGTTCTTTATTTATTCAAAACCAAAGATTTTATATTTCCATTCCTATTTCCCAGGAGACCCGACAGAGTGCGAAGCTCATTGAGAATCATTGTCAAAGTGGTGTGACTTAATATCAGTAAACGTGTTAAATAATATTAAATAGGTTATACTTTTGAAACTAGTCCTGACACATTATAAATATATAGGTAAAGCCTGTGTGATGTTGTGTGAGTGAGACAGACGATGCCCATTTTCTACTTATTCAAAACCACAGATTTTATATTTCCATTCATATTTCCCTCGAGACCCGACAGAGTGCGAAGCTCATTGAGAATCAGTGGTTACTCGACCGAACCAACTTTGTTACTCTCGGGAATCACATTATAGAACTATTTTCTGCCTTCCATCCGGGTAAAGAAAAATACAGAAAGAAGCAGTGATTGGTCTGTATGTATTTATTTATTCCTCTGACTGCTGCTGCACTGGCTAATATGGCTCTGGTGGTACAGAGAGGGTCGTGCTCCTGCAGTGGAGACTAAAAAAAACCCGATAGATAGATAGATAAATATTTATTTATATTTATTATCTATCATTGAAACATATAAAAGCCAGCCAGAAAAAAAATATTACTGCATCTTTACTCGGATGGCAGCTACCCTAAAAAAATTTTTTTTCAAGATTTTTTTTCCACCACATTTTGGGCATGATTAATATACATACCCATATACCAAATTACAACTTCTAGTACTTATATTATCTGAGTAAAACCGCGAACGGATAGACGGGCAGACAGACAGAGATGGCGGAACTATAAGGGTTCTTAGTTTACTACGGAACCCTAAAAATGGCAGACAGATCATAGAACTGTAACATTGCAAGACTCGATAGCAGAATACAAAGAAAGATAAAAAATATGACAAACAACAACGTAGCATTTCCGCTATCCGGTCCAATATCTAAAAGTATCACCAAACGAAACTTTAGTTTAGTGTCAGCGAAAAATATTGCAAGTTATAGGAAAACTGGCTGTGGCCTGTGGTCCAGTGGTTAAGGCGTTTGCCTTGTTGACCGGGGTCATGGGTTCGATTTCCACGGGAAGCTTACTTTGTTAAGTTGTTTCCAGTTTGGTTAGGACATGCAGGCATGAATCACTTGATTGTCTGATAAGAAAGATGATTCCGTGCTTCGGAAAGCACGTTAAGCTGTTGGTCCCGGCTGCCATCTGGTAGTCGTTAAAGGAACCACGTCAGAGGCCGAGAGGCGGTTCCGAAGAACTCTGACACCAGGGTGTGCATGGTCGACTGACCGTGTCACCTACACGAAATGATGATGATGGCTGTAGCGCTCCACTACGTTTGAGACTTTTGAGAGAGCATGTATTATATATAAACCATTTAGCGCCACCCGTAATTTAAGTTTTTACTACTAAATAAGATCAAATTGAAAAAATCTACGTCAGTACTTCGGTAGTAAGTTACTTGAGGTACATGTGGTATGACTTTTCATTATTTTGCATTTACTAAATTAAGAGAACCCAAAAGCGGTCACTTTTGGCCACAGCTTTTGGCAGTAATGAGTAGTTCTCTTAATTTGAAATAATAATATTGATGAAAATTTATACTAAAAATACTTGAATAGTTTACTACCGAAGTAACGATGTATATTTTATTTTATTCCCGACAAGTTTCTACATTATTTAAACACCTAACGTTTCGAGCACTTTACAGTGTTCGTGGTCGCAGGTAGATTTTGCAGTTCTTATAAAATACTAGACAAATGTCAACTTAGTCTACCTGCGACCACCGAACACTGTAAAGTGCTCGAAACGTCAGGTGTATAAATAATGTAATAAACGCGATAAAAATCGCATTAAAATTATTATATTTAAATGTGTTACAATCGCGAAAACATAAGAAAACATTATATATCAGATTCTTTTAGGCAGCTTGTAAAATCTGACACCACTGTTAGCCACTTACACATAGCAAAATTAACACACATAAGTCACATACAGACAGAAATGTTTCTTCAGTAACAATGGATAAAGAATATCGGAATTCCTCAGTATATTCTCGAGACGTTTTGTCGTTTCAATTTATTTTATGTCCCCGGATGAAATCAACTTTTGTAGCGGTACCATATTACTTTTACGTGAAGTGCCATATTTCTTTCTGTACACGATTCTATCACTATAATTTATCAACTTTCTTAGTTTACACTGCAGGAACACGACCCTCTCTGTACTACCAAGGCCATTTGCTTATTAGCCAGACCAGTCAGAGGATTTAACCTACACTCTCCACGCTGGCCAGACGGGTTAGTGAGGTCCTTCGATGTTAAAAAGCTTTATTTAGCTTGTGTTTCTTTAGTCGCCTTCTATGACATCCACGGGAAGACTTGGAGTGGTCTTAATTCTATCTACCGGGAACCACACGTCAATCATAACTTAATTTAAAGTTGCTAAAATTAAAATTTATAACTTTTCAAAGCTCGCTGCAGCAAGCTGAAACTTCATTATCCGTGTCTGTGACGAAATTTTTAATCTGTGCACGTCCATCAAACTTTTGCTTTGTAAACTTTTTGTGAAATCCGAACTAAGGTTCGGATTTTGCAACCAATTTTTGGTGCCTTGTGGCTTCGACTTTGAATGTAATCATCATCATCATCATCATCATCAGGTCTTTCTAGTCTCCACTGCAGGAGCACGACCCTCTCTGTACTACCAGAGCCATATTCTAGCCTGAGTAGTCAGAGGATTTGGCCTACACTCTCCACGCTGGCCAGACGGGTTGGAGAGGTCTCTTTGATGTTAATAAGCTTTGTTTAGCTTGTGTTTCCTTAGTCGCCTTTTACGACATCCACGGGATGACTTGGAGTAGTCCTATTCTACTCTGCCGGGAACCACACGGCTGAATGTAATCACTATTTTTCTTCTATTATCTTCTCCCCTAATAGGAGACTAACACAGACCTGATGTGTGTGTCCCGGCAGAGTAGAATAGGACCTCTCCAAGACATCCCGTGGATGTCGTAAAAGGCGACTAAGGAAACACAAGCTAAACAAAGCTTTTTAACATCAAAGAGACCTCTCCAACCCGTCTGGCCAGCGTGGAGAGTGTAGGCCAAATCCTCTGACTACTCAGGCTAGTATATGGCTCTGGTAGTACAGAGAGGGTCGTGCTCCTGCAGTGGAGACTAGAAAGACCTAATGATGATGATGACAGACCTGATGATGATGATTAATCTAAGTAAGGATTTGTCTACAAAAATCATCATTTTAGTAGTAAGTTTAACGTTATTTCGCGAAATATTACCACCAGCCTGGGCTGTGCAACATTTAATCTCATGTTTCCAAATCTAGAAGTTAAATATTGCTCTTCGCGTTGCTACAAATTAAAGAGAACGTAGAATAGACGTTTATCGGGATACATGAATCGTTTAACTCAAAACGGAGATATCATTAACATTTCCTGATGTGACTCTAGTTAATCCTTCAAAATATTTCATTAACAAAAAAAATTAGCTACTTTTGTACAGTTTAAAGTGTAACGTAAAACTTTACTTAGCATTCCCGCCAGAAGTAGCTGTTTTAAACAAACACTTTTAACTGTAAACAATTGTACAAAATACCCTCTCTGTACTACCAGAGCCATGAGCCAGAGCAGTCAGAGCCAAACGCCAAATATTAAAGATTTAAATGATTGAACGTTCAACTAATTGACGATTGCTAGAGAACACCTATTCCTAAACTTAACTCTTTCCAACACTATTATTATTTCTTTGATTGAGAGGAATACTTATTACAATGCTTGAATTGTGTAGCAATTTTATTACAAATTCGAATATGTTTGTAAATTAAAATGTCAACAAATCGAGCCTTCTACTGTATTGTGTATTGTCAACTAAAATGGTATTTGTGTCAAATAACAACTCGGTTTCGTCATACTTTGAATCACAAACACAAGTCCAGGAGTTAGGAAATTTGTCTAAACTTTTTGGAAAACCAATTTAACTTGGATCTTGGACCAGTCAATCAATTAAATCAAAACTTTGATTCAGAAAATAAGCCTTGGCAGGCAATTGTCCACGTCAAATGACATTTAAAATGATCTTAAAAATTAGTTTTTGTTTTATTAATTATTTTTCAAAATCTACAGACTACTAGCGTTTCGGAACCGACCATAAGTATGTCTTACGTGTATCACCACACGTATACCAAAATTCTTGGTGTGTGAGTGTAATTACACTTGGAGGAGCCTCAATAGACAATTACTAGCATGTAAATCATTGCGTGGACCACTTCAAGTCTTTCCGTGGTTGTCGTAGAAGGCGACACTACTACACTCACATCAAAGAGGCCTCTCCAACCCGTCTGGCCAGCGTGGAGAGTGTAGGCCAAATCCTTTGACTGCTCCTGTAGTGGAGTAGGTAGGAGTAGGTGAGGGTAATGCTCCTGTAGTGGAGAGTAGAAATACCTGATGAAGAAGAAGAAATCACTGTGCCGTGTGAGTTATCATTCTACTCTCTCATTGTTTTGTGTCGATGCTATTGCAGCATAAGTTAGGCCACGTCTCAAGTTGTAAACTTTAGTGCACTCGTGCGATAAAGAAAAATATATTTTACACTTGTATTAGCTTTCTTAGTTTTATTTTCTTAATATGTGTTTAATATATCGAGCTTCATTTCCGGCATAACATGCAATAAATAGATCGTCGTTCTCTTCACTTACTCGCTATGTCAGATGCCTTTAGGCAGCTTGAAAAAACTGACATGAATGTTGGCCATCTACACACACGAAACAAAAAGGGTTTCAAACAAACAAACTCACTCGTTCGTTTAGTGGTATATATGTAACCGTTTGAGTAGTAGCTTAACCTGCTTTTTAATGCTTCGTTCGGCGAGTAAGAGAGCTGGAGGCTCATCCCTCCTCCTCTGTGGAGGGAAAAATAAAAGCCTGGCATCGCTTTTGTCACACCTTTGGTGTTGTTGTCCATGGGCAGCGGTAATCACTTACCATCAGGCAACCCGCTTGCTCGTTTGCAACGACACGACCCTCTTACTCTGTAAGCTAGGACAGTTAGAGGATTTGGACTACACTCTCAACGCTGGCCAGGTGGATTGGAGAGGTATCTTTGATGTTTATAGCTTTGTTTAGCTTGTGTTTTCTTAGTCACCTTCTACGACAGCCACAGGAAGACTTGGAGTGGTCTTATTCTACTCTATCGGGAACTATACGGATGACAAAATAAATATTTTCGCCCAAGCCTTTTGAATTTCAATCTAAAGCTTCAGAGAAAGTCTAAAATTGTGAATTCCTTTCCGGCGGTAACGAGGAAGCGTCGAGGGAATTCAGTTCCGGACATAATTTCACATTCTGTTCGGAACGGGAAAGCGAAGTACGCAAATATGGAAATCACAGGCAAATTTAAGTAAATAAAAACTAAATGAACTTGTTTCTACAATTGTTTTTTCGTCATCATCATCATCATCAGGTCTTTTTACTCTCCACTGCAGGAGCACGACCCTCTCTGTACTACAAGAGCCTTATATACCAGAGGTCCCGGGTTCGATCCCCAGCCAGGTCAAGATGAAAAACGATCTCTTTCAAATTGGCCTGGGTCTTGGATGTTTATCTATATAAGTATATATTATAAAATGTAGTATCGTTGAGTTAGTATCCCACGACACAAGTTCACAACTTACTGTGGGGCTAGCTCAATTTGTGTGATATGTCCCTATATATTTATATTTTATATATTAGCAAGCAGTCAGAGGATTTTTCCTACACTCTCCACGTTGGTCAGACGGGTCGGAGAGGTCTCTTTGATGGTTATAAGCTTTGTTTAGCTTGTGTTTCCTAAGTCGCCTTCTAGGACATCCACGGGAAGACTTGGAGTGGTCCTTTATTAATTATTCTACTCTGCCATACGGCTCGGAATTGTTTTCCACAAATTTCTATTCACATTTGTGTTTTCTTTATTATTATGTAAATATGTAAATAGTTTTATCCGCTTTCTGTTTGGAACAAGAAAGCTAAGTACACAAATATGGTAAATAAAACTGAAATCGACTTTTTTCTAGATGTGATTGATTTTGGTCTCTTTTATACATCTTATCTTTACTGGGGCTGATTAAAAAAAACAATTCCTTGGGGAAAGTTGATCAGTATTGATCAGTATAAGGACGTTCGAGATTATGCCAAGATTATAGATTTACACGGTATATTATATGCTGCCCTGATTTTTTTACGTATCCAAGAGCCACCATTTAGATTACCACATACCCACCCTCAGCAAGGGGTTGAAGGTAAAGGAAACTTATTTATTCCCACTTTACATGGTACTGAAAGAACCCTAAAGATCATTAATTAAAGTTTTATTTCACCACTTAATTTCGAACAAAATGTTGCGAATCCAAAACTACTGGGGGCAGGCATGCAACGCGGCGCCTTCGTTACACTGAACGATAGAAAATAGCACTGACCTTTTTCTATTCCTTGCAAAGACAGGCACGCCGTATATGATGAGGGCTGATTGTATATTTTTGGTTTTGCGAGCGACTATCACGGGTACGCGCGCGAGTGGGATTCCAGCGAATTTGGGGCGTGTGTGTTTTCTCGAGAGAGCAGCATGCACTCTCAAGCAAGCGGCGAGTTAGACTATCTCGCGCGAGGGCGTTGTCGCCAGGCACAAGTATCTTGACACAAGCTTGACAAAAATGTTCGTTGTAATTTTCTAGTTTTTTAATAAACTATTTTTATAATGGTATTACACATAGGGGTGTGTTTACTAAAGAACCCTTAAAAAGCTAGAATGCAATATTCCTTTTCTGTTTCCTGCAAAAAACGAGCTGCTACGCGTCGCGTATTTTGCGGTCCCAGCAGTACAATATGGAGTTGCGAGTTTTTGCGACGAGATTATGTCAACTGTAGGGATGCGACGTAAGCCGAGAATAGTTTAGATACACAAAAAGTAATAAAATAAAATTAACCTAGCTTCAAATTTTACTCTATCTTTAAAACTACTGAACCGATTTCGCTTAACTTTTATAGTTCTCTGACGTGAAAAATAGCTGTTCAGCAAAAAAGAAGTTTATATAATTTACAGTTTCTGATATAAACATTGATCACGTGAAACACATGGCAAAGAACATTAATATTGATACTTTCATACACATATATAATTTATAATCAGTTTTTTTTTTACTAGTTGCTATGCCTAAGTACACAGGTACAAACCGACATAATATACGCGTGAAAAACATAACACTCCTTCTAGGTCAGTTGGATAAAAAAAGCTGACTCGCGTCAGTTGTGTATTGTCTTTTTGTGGTCCCAACAGTGTAATATGGAGTTACGAGTTTTTGTGGTAAGAATATGTCAACCTCAGAATAGTAAAATATCCAGAATCCGCATTGGCGTATAAAACTGAGGAAGAAAAAGATACGCTCAAATGACCTGAGATACGCTCATGGATCGTCAATTGACATTTGTCATGGCGGTCGGCTAACGTGTCGGCGCTCTTCAATTTTAATTTAATTATGCCGTCGTGTGCGGTTCCCACATGCAGAAATGCAACTAGACGTAACAACAAAAATGACGGGATCACATTTCACGTATAATTAGAACATTTACAAGCTATATAAATCATTTACAGATTTAATTTTACAAATCATATTTTGCCAAAGACAATGTCCAGTCCATATGACGTTTATTGTAAAGTGTTGCTGTTCTATAAAATATTTTTACCCAGTATGTGAGAAAAAACTGTATTTTATGATTAAATTTTTGGAAGTAGTATACTATAATATACCTAACTAATTATTACGTTTTAAGGCATCATGCATTTAGTCAATTTAGCTATTTCATAAAGAAAACTTTAAGTTGGTAAGTATTGAAGTTAAGGTTTTCATTATATATTTATGTTACCGGCCAAACCCGATTTCAAGACAAACTGTCTTGGGCGTGTTAGGATAAACTAGTTTTGCCCTGAAATCTTTAGGATAAACTAGTTTGACCTAGGAAGAACATGATTAAAATCTTTTTATAGTAGCTTTAAGGGGGCATCGAGCACCATAGTAACGTAATTTTTGGAATACATATTGAAGGAGGAGACTTTTCATTAAAAAATCGACTTGGATGGCGTTTTATAGGTTTTTGTGTTGTAGAATTAAAAAATGACGTTAGTTTTGGAATTCAAGATGGCGGATGCGACATTTCGTGAAAATCGACATGGGTGTCATTTTGTTGGTTTTTCTTGGTGTAGATTTCGAAAATCACGTCAATTTTAGGATTTAAGATAGCGAACGCGACCTTTCATACAAAATTTACATGAGTATCGTTATATGGGTTTTTCGGGTGGAAGGTTTTGAAAATGAAGTCAGTTTAAGAATCGAAGATGACGAAAGTGACTTTTCGCGCCAGTTTGGAACTCTCCCAAAACAGTGGTAATTTTCGAAATCTACACCAAAAAAAAACAATACAACGACATCCATGTTGTTTTCACGAAACGTCGCGTCCACCATCTTGGATTCCATAAATAAAGCCATTTTTGAAATCTACACCCCGAAAAAACCTATAAAATGACACCTATGTCGATTTTTCATGTGAAGTCGCTTCTTCGAATTCTACACCTCGAAAATCCTACACAACTACATATATGTCGATTTCGCATAAAAAATTGGGTGCGCCATCTTGATTTCAAAAATGAGGTCTTTTTAGTCAGCAACTAAACAATTTGAAAAAATGTTCAGAAATCAGTCAATCTTAGGCCAAACTAGTTGGCCCTAAAGATTTATGACAAAATAGTTAGTATGTCTTATAATCGGGTGTGCCCAGTAACATATTATATAAGGGAGGCACTAATTAGATATTACTTGGCACAATAACACAAACAATTGGGCATATAAAAACTAACAAATTAACTCAGGTGTTGTTAATGTGGTTCCCAGGAAATGTTGTCAGGTAGACAAAGCCGAAAGTCATAAGACTTGGCCACTTTTAGCATCATATTGGGCGTAAAGGTGGAAAGCGGAATCAAAATAGTGATGAGTTGCTAGCCGCATCGCCTATTGATGTGATTACTTAGATTTTTGCCCAATCCCTTGACCGGCTTTACGGTCTGCGCGGGAAGAAAAGCAGCTGGTATATTCTATGTTTTTCTTTTCTCCCAAACCAGCACGGAAGATTTTTTTTTTAAATAACTAAATATTATTTTATAGGATTTAGACGTTATATATTATTCTTGGTTATATATTATTATATATATATTCTTGGTTCAAAAATATCACATTAACCTAATTCAGACAATTACACAAATATTTATAATTTTCCCCAAGTGTATGTTAAAAACTTATAATCTAGCAACACTAAGCGGGTGTGAAACGCGCGGGCGCGGGGGATAATGCCGCGTCTTTGGACACAGTTCGATGCTTAAAAAAATGACAGAAGACTCATTCTGGATATTTTACTATTCTGAGATGTCAACTAGGACTGCGGAACAGACAAAAAACCGGCCAAGTGCGTGTCGGGCCACGCGCAGTGTAGGGTTCCGTAGTTGCGAATGACAACTTTGAGTTCTCACTGTTCACACTCCACCTCATACTCGTAGTTTAACGACCAAAAACATCTAACAATGAAAATTGTATGAAATTTTACACTTTCGAGTACATTTTAACCTGTACCTATAACTTTTTAGTTTGTACGTAGTACTCAGCTCTGATAGTTTTCCTTTCATCTTCAGTATATATACTACTGCTGTAATTTTTTTCACGTATGCTTATCGTTTAGCAGATGTAGGGGGAGACACTTACCTCTAACAAAAATTTGCATCCCTAAACGGATCCCTAAATGGAAAAATGGTGTTCCCAACCTCACAATATTTTTAAAAGACCTATTTAACAATACCCAACACGATGGGTTTGTATAGAAAAAAAAATATTACTACCTCTTATTTAGTTATATTATTTAGTATAATAATTTTCTACCACTTTTTGGCATAATTAATATACATACCCATACAAAATTACAGCTTTCTAATTCTTATAGTCTCTGAGTAAAACCGCGGACGGACAGATGACAGACATGGCGAAACTATAAGGGTTCCTAGTTTACTACAGAACCCTAAAAAGGGGCAAAATGCGAGTCGGACTCGCCCTTGAAAGGTTCCGTAGTAGCAAAGACAGTACTAACGTATAGACTGCCAACCACATACAAAAATATTTAACCAAAGTTGGCAAATGTATAGTGTAATTACGTTAGTACTATTATTAATTCTGTGGTGTTATTGTAAAATCTTTTGCCAAAAAATATTGTTTTAATATTTTGTAAGATACATTTCATGTAGATAAGATTCATATGTGTAGTATCCCAATCCCAACTAATATTATAAATGCGAAAGTGAGTTTGTTTGTTTATTTGTTTTGTACGCTTTCACGCCCTATCTACTGAACCGATCATCATGAAATTTTGCATACACATAGGTAAGGGTACTGAAAAGGACATAGGCTATATATCACGTGGGCGAAGCCGCGGGTACCAGCTAGTAATATATAAAAGCATTAAAGCTTTCATGTAGCTATAATATCGTAAATACAATATTGTGTAGCATCGAATGGCACTTTCTATATGAGTCTGTGAGAACAAATTGTACGATTTAGAGATTGGGTAGTAGCTTAGATTAGCCAAAATACCACATTTTTCAAAATAATTTGTCTGCGCATGACATCCCATCCCAAATAATCCCAACTATCGCAACATATATTATAAATGCGAATGTTTGTTTGTTACGCTTTCACACCGTTGAACCGATCATACACGTTGCCTGGAGTACGGAGGAGGCTTCCTTTCATCCCGGAGAAAAGTACTATTCCCCAGGGAACGATATTAACGCAAGCGTAGCCGTGGGCGAATACTAGTAAGAATTTATTTACGTATGCGAAGTCTCGGGAAATTTGCTAGTATTTGATATATCTTCATCACGTTTTACTTGACTATACTTTATACAGCTACCGCGGTCACACGACACCAATAGCTGAATTTGGCGTGGTGTCATTGCGGACACTAGTTTAAGGAGAGTTCTCACTATGAGGGGGAGGGTTGAGGGGTTGGTGTCGTTTGGTGTTATAAATGCCTGTGACTTGCGAAAAATGCTCATGAACAATGAGGCAAATAGTTAAGTAGACTGGATCGAAAATTGAAAATAAATTGCTTAATATGGACGCTTATAGATATGTCACCAGAAACTCCATTAAATATATTAAATAACCAACGCCATCTTTGATTGTTACTTGTTAACTTCACACCGTACCACACCGATACTTGGTATGTATTTAAAATGAACATTGGTAGAAATACCAACACCTCGATGGAAGCCATTAAAAATAGAATTGAAATAGAACGAACGAAGTCTTAATATTATAAATAAATAAATCGTTCATGAAATAGTAACGAATATAATCTTTTTTTCGTCACGACGTCGACACTGTTACTATCTCTTCATTAAGTTTCAGTACACTATATTTTATAAAGCCAAAACACAGTGGATGTTGTAAGGGATAGTTTACATGATTTGCAATTAATTTCTCGTTTTACGTTGAATGGCTATCTGTATTGGCTCTGTGCATGCACAAAGCCAATACGGACGCTAGATGGCGCTAAAGTCATGACTTTAGCGCCATCTAGCGTCCGCAACTTTGTTGGCTCAGATGTGTTGATATTCATTGATTTTTATTAATAAACTAGCAGCCCTACCCGGCTGCGCCCGGGCATGTATTATACCTTAAAACCTTCCTCATGAATTATTCTATCTATTGGTGAAAACCGTATGAAAATCCGTGGATTAGTTTTTGAGTTTATCGCGAACAGACAGACAGACAGACGCGGCGGAGGACTTTGTTTTATAATATGTAGTGATAGCTGTGTTACCCGCGGCTTTGCCCATGTATTATATAGCCTATGTCCTTCTCAATTCCCTAACCTATGCGTATGGAAAATTTTATGATGATCGGTTAAGTAGAATGGGCGTAAAAGGGTAACAAAGAAACAAACTCACATTTATAATATTAGTTTTGTAAAGTTTGGATAGGATTATGATTTGTCTTGATTGACAACAGGAGTTTGCATGTAAGCGGGTACCTACATGCAATCTCCTGTTGTAGGTACGTCAGTATATGTAGGCAAAAGTCTCAGAACTCAGTACAATAACTAAGCACTCGGTCTCTCAGTTCATGTTCGAAAAAACGTCATGAGGACACGTGACGGCGTGTAGCGTTTTGGCGCCTATATCATTGTTGCCCGCGGCTTCGCCCGCGTGCTAAATAGCCTATGGCCTTCTCGGTACCCTAACCTGCAACACCATGCAAAATTTAATGATGATCGCGTCAGAAGGTTGGGCATGAAAGCGTAACAAACAAATAAACAAACTCAGGAAACTCAAAATGCGAATATATTATAAAAAATTTTAATATATTTTTAAAAAACTTGAAAAATACCCATTTTAATAATGTTTCGCCACAGTCTACCCATCATGTTATTTTATCTGCAGATCCCTTTAACTAGTGGCAATTGTGTACTCAGCTTTACAATGTAAAGATGATACTGCTCAGTAAAAACTTGCGCATTGCGGTTGGTAAGGCTGCGGTCTTGTTTAAGGAATATAATAAAAGGAATGTAAAATAACTGCTATTGCAAAATAAGATTTTTATTTACATCTCTCTTATGAATATCGTATTTATGTAAAATATGCAGCAGTTATATTATAACGATATGGCTCACAACTTCCTTCGCATGGGCTTCGGTTTTATCACGTATTCTATTTTAACTTATTTTCACGTATGAGGCTAACATATTTAGTGTTCCCATTATAACAGAATTGTCTAGTTTTTGGAAACCTATATCATAATATGTATCTTTACTGCCATACGAGCTACATACTATGAGCTCCTTACCAACCGGGTGCCAGCTGTCTCTGAGATACAGATTATGGTCTAGTTCAGAAATAAATTAAATAAATTAAATATATACGGACAAATCACACAGATTGAGCTAGCCCCAAAGTAAGTTCGAGACTTATATTATGGGATACTAACTCAACGATACTATATTTTATAATAGATACATATATAGATAAACACCCAAGACCCAGGTCAATCTGAAAAAGATCATTTTTCATCTTGACCTGACCGGGGATCGAACCCGGGACCTCCGTGTCGCAGGCAGGCGTGTTGACCGCTGCGCCACGGAGCTCGACAATGGTTTTGGTTGGTTTTGGATGGTTTGTAACTGGCTGGATCAAGGGACTCAGTATAATGCAACTAACGACAACTGCTACTACCTGTATGTACCATCTTTACTGTATTGTATTTTATGGCTCAATAAAGAAATTATTATTATATTAGTGTGAAGAAATTTCTCAAACGGGAATATGCTCAGATAACTGAGCATTATCATCGATAGTATTTATGACGCACGCACAAGGCAAATTTTTACCGACTTACCTACCCGTAAGGAAGATAATGTTTATAATATTAAAACTTACGCGAGATAAATTCATTATGAAAACACGGCTTTACTCACGTTTTATTACGTCGGATCCGCCGCATTTTAAGTAAAGCCGTGTTTTCATAATGAAGATAATGGTTTTCGCGAGTGTATTGTATATGTATGTAGATATGTTTGTTCCAATGTCGCCTCTGTAATTTAAACGGCTTGACCGATTTAGAAGTTTGAGGTGTCATTAGATTCGTATTTTCCCTGTAAGTGTCATAGGTTATGTAACAGCTAGAAATCAATATGGCGGACCTAAGCAGTCAAAATCGGCAGTCAGGTATTTTATTTCGAGTTATGATCAATAATTAAAAAACGGAACCCTTTTAGGATCACTGGACGCACGAGTAATAAATCTTTTTTAATTTGTTTTGTCTGTCTGACTATCCGTCTTTCTCAGCCAATTTGCTCAAAACCGCAATTATTATATGCATGGACATAAAATCTCCTAATTAAATTTTTCGTTTCAGATAAATTTTCCGCTTTAAATAAGACCGCTGCTTTACCGAAACCCGAGTGTCCCTCAAGAGCGGATTATTTATTAACGTCATCTCAACCAACACACACGTAATTTATCACCAATGAATGAATTCCTGTGCAAAATGCTACTGAATAAATAAGGTGAAGATTTTACTCCCTTTTGGTCATTTCATAGTTACCGGAGTCGTATGACAAAAACTGAACCCTAATAGAGTCGTATTATCTGTCTGTCTGTCCGTAGGTCACAGCCATTTTATTCTGAAACTGTTGGTTTGTTGGTTGGTTGAGACTTTATGGTTCAAATTTGATTGATACATGTATTCTGGGATAATAATATTTTTCTCTTTGTTTTAGGTAAGTTGGTGACCTGATACCTTTTTTTCAAAACTCAAGTAAACAGGTATGGAAAATTGCTTGATGTATCCAAACAGCTAGGTATATCGGAAATCATTTCAACGTCATATTCGCAAAATAAAGATCGTTTTGGACCCTTAAGAGTCCTACGTAAAGCCGAAATCTAACAAAATTACATCTAATAAATTACCTATACAAAATTACAGCGAGTACAAGTTTCGTATCGAAAACTTCTACTCGCTGTAATTTTGTATAGGTATTGTTTTTAAAATTAAAATCTGATTATAAACATCAATATGCCTTATCCGGTCGTATGTACGAAATTTTGTTGAGATTGGCTAAACTGTTGTAAAACTAAAACCAAACTACGTTTGTATGGGATTTCGGCTTTACGTGGGACTCTTAAAGGGGCGAAAAAAATAAACTTACATCTTTTTTGATAAATAAATGTTACTATACCGTCAAAGAATACTTAGATGATAAAAAACTTTGAAAGTTGACTGAAATATTTATACAAATTAAATGAAAGTATAAACAATTTAAATTTGAATCAGTTAATTTATTATGTACAAAACTGAAATTATTTTGAATTGAACCTATTTGTAATATCGCCACACCGTAGCAGGGTAAGTACATGTGTTTTTATTTTAATTTATAAAACTTTTTTTTTTTGTGTGTGTGAAGCGATTTATTAATGAAATGATTCAAACCATCGATATGAATAACTTGTCCTATAAGACCAATGATTGAATCTCAAATAAAATGGTATTCCCAAAGAAATTGACTAAGTTTCTGAATATTTTTATATCTTCTTCTTCTTACTTATGAGCTTTGTAGCTCTTGTCGATGGAGATTTTTATAAAGAAATTTCATTTTTTTTTCCAGCATTGATACCATAAGATAAGCTGTTCATATCAACGAGTTGATCACCCTTTTAGAGTGCCCAAAGCAATCAAAATTTCGATCCTGGTCATAAATACATCTCGTCTGTAAATCACCAAGTTAAAATGCTACTAAATACGATTATTCCTGTTTATTTTTTTTTATTTACAGTAAAAACGAGTGCTGAATTTACGAAACGCATTAAACCACAAATTTTTATTCGCGGACGAAATTAAAAGAAGCTATACTTTTATTTTAATGATAAGATTTATTTTGTGTTTAACTAAACTTAATTATTATTTTGAACACAATGTATTATTATTATTAAAAAATGGATTTGAATCAAATGCTGCAAAACGCCATCAGTAGAACCGCTGCCTTACGGCAACCTGTGAGTGTTGTTTGAGGATTATTTATTTACGGCGTATCATCGGGGATGATTTCAGGTTCTCGGTGAATTTGCAAAGAAAGAAACGGAGCAAATAGCAAAACATTTTGTTTTTAGGGTTTCGTTGGCAAGGTCTGTGTTCGATGGTTTTTAAAAATAAAATATATCTATAGTCTATCATAATATTAATAATAAAATATTTGTCGTGTGGTTCCCGGCAGAGTAGAATAGGACCACTCTTAGTCTTCCCGTGGATGTCGTAGAAGGCGACTTAGGAAACACAAGCTAAACAAAGCTTATAAACATCAAAGATATCTTTCCAACCCGTCTGGCCTTTATTAGTCGGAGCACGACCTTCTCTGTACTACCAGAGCCATCTCTGATAGTACAAAAGGGTCGTGCTCCTGCAGCGGAGACTAAAAAAGACCTGATGATGATGAATGAAGATACGCCATGGTCAGTGATGCCATTCTTAACTACCTGTGCTGTGCGGCTATGCCATCGGATACGCGCGCTCGGCCTCAGCTTCTACTTTCTGACCCCAAAACAATCCGAGCGAGTAGCAAGCTAAATACCTTTATCAAGTTTCACCAGTCCCACAAAATCTTACCATTTCTTCACTTAAAATACGGATTCGATGAGCAGCAGCGTTGGACCCGATATAAGTCACACAAACTGCGCTCATCAACCCATTGCGTGGTGAGTATGCCTGAAAATCATCGCTGCCTAAGACGCCTGTCTGCGGAAGCACAAGCTGAGGCATTCTTTTGCCTACATGTACTTAATGAAAGTGTTGTGTGCCTAAATAAAGAATACATAATAAATAAATTCTGATGCCGATATTAAAATATTTCCAGATTAGTCAGAATGAATTGTATACATTATTTTATTAATTCACTAGCAGCCTTACCCATCTGCGCCCGGGCACGTATTATACCTTAAAACCTTCCTCGTGAATCACTCTATCTATTGGTGGAAAACCGTATGAAAATCCGTGGAGTAGTTTTTGAGTTTATCGCGAACAGACAGACAGCCGTGTGGTTCCCGGCAGAGTAGAATAGGACCACTCCAAGTCATCTCGTGGATGTCCTAAAGGCGACTAAGGAAACACAAGCTAAACATAGCAGCGTGGAGAGTGTAGGCCAAATCCTCTGACTACTCAGGCTAGTATATGGCTCTGGTAGTACAGAGAGGGTCGTGCTCCTGCAGTGGAGACTAGAAAGACCTGATGATGATGATGATGATGATGAGACAGACAGACAGTCAGACAGACGCGGCGGAGGACTTTGTTTTATAATATGTAGTGATACGGGTCTTTTTTAGTCTCCACTGCAGGAGCATGACCCTCACTGTACCATCAGAGCTAAAAGCCAAGGCAATCAGAGGATTTGGCCTACACTCTCCACGCTGTCCAGACGGGTTGGAGAGGTATCTTTGATGTTTAGCTTTTGTTTCCTAAGTCGCCTTCTACGACATCCACGGGAAGAGTTGGAGTGGTCCTATTCTATTATGCCACACGGCATAATCCTCTTAAGTACCCACGACTTCGTCTGCGTTAATTATAGCCTATATCTATGTCACCTGCACATAAATTAACTTTCTACAGTTGAGAGACTATGAAAATTTGAAAATTGGTCTAATTAAAACAAAAAAAATCAATAATAAATAAATATATACGGACAAATCACACAGATTGAGCTAGCCCCAAAGTAAGTTCGAGACTTGTGTTATGGGATACTAACTCAACGATACTATATTTTATAATAGATACATATATAGATAAACATCCAAGACCCAGGTCAATCTGAAAAAGATCATTTTCCATCTTGACCTGACCGGGGATCGAACCCGGGACCTCCGTGTCGCAGGCAGGCGTGTTGACTGCTGCGCCACGGAGCTCGTCAGTTAGTTTTGTTCTGTATAAGTAAATTTAGTATAGATGTAAACTAAAGCTGAAAAGCAGTAGTCTCCTTTTTTGAAGTCAGTAAAAACAGATGTCAACAATAAACAAGTCTGCAATGCGGATTTAAATCCAAGGTCTGGGATGTCGAAATGTTTTCAGGCTCAATCTCGTTAACTTTGTAACTAGTTTAGTAACGAGATACAAGGGTACTTTGAAGAAGGTTCCTACAATGTTTGACTATTCTAAAATGTATGAGCTCCGTAGAGCAGCGGTCAACACGCCGGCCTGTGACACAGGTGGTCCCGGGTTCGATCCCCGGTCAGGTCAAGATGAAAAATGATCTTTTTGAGATTGACCTGGGTCTTGGATGTTTATCTATATGTGTATTTGTTATAAAATAGAGTATGGTTGAGTTAGTATCCCATAACACAAGTCTTACTTTAGAACTTACTTTGGGGCTAGCTCAATCTGTGTGATTTGTCCGTATATATTTATTATTATTTGTATCTCCTTTTGGGTCACGGGTGTTACCCCGGTCCTTTGAGAGGCTTGCGTGGGGATACAGATCCAACACGTAGGGGCCCTTTGGAGAAGTTGATATAGTGTAGGTCTCCAGCCAGGGCCCGGTCCTGGGAATATCAATGCATGATACGCCCTTGAACAGGTCTTAGCCGGAGGTGGAGCTATTGTATTTTAATGGAGAAAAATAATGGGTTATGGGGTGAAATGTGGGTGGTCTTGTACTGGGTTATTGTATAGGCTCGGACACCTGCCATAATCATGATAACTGACTATGTATAAGCAGGTGGTGGCTTGCTAACGACTCCTCTCTGGTCGGCCAACTAAGGCAAACCAGAGCTGAGGGTCCTGCGAGCCCTCTTGGGTTTCCACCCCGACCGACGAAGACACGTCGGGGGCGAGGGCTCTGACCGACTCTCTGGAGCACTCGGGTCCGTGGTGTCGTTACTCACCAACAGCTCGCCACAAGCTGCCCTGCTCTATTATTATTATTTTTAACCGACGAGAAAAAAAACGGATGAATTATTAAATCGACATGTATATATATATATTTTATATAACCACGCATAACTTTTTGCAGAGTTTTTTTTTTTAACGGGTATACCCCGAAATTGGGCCTATATAAATTTGAAAAATAAATACATCCTTAAGGGTAGAAAATCCGCCTGTTTTCTTCTACCCTTAGGGTTGGATTTATTCTTTTGCATTCCGGCAGTTTCATTTGAGCTTTAAAAGTTTTATCTTATGGCACCTCATCAATCTAGTGGCACCTCAGACTTCAAAATCAGTGAAGCAATTTAGGCTACAAAACAAATGAAACATACAGACTTACTTACCTATCAGTGGGTCAGTTGGGTAAAAGTTTAATCATCATCATCATCATCAGGTCTTTTTTAGTCTCCACTGCAGGAGCATGACCCTCTCTGTACTACCAGAACTATAAATTTCACCAGAGCAGTCAGAGGATTTGGCCTACACTCTCCACGCTGGCCAGACGGGTTGGAGAGGAGGTAGAAAGTTAAATAAATATATTTTATAAGCCGTGTGGTACCCGGCAGAGTAGAATAGGACCACTCGGAGTCTTACCGTGGATGTCGTAGAAGGCGACTTAGGTAAACACAAGCTAAACAAAGCTTGTAAACATCACAGAGACCTCTCCAACACGTCAGGCCAGCGTGGAGAATGTAAGCCAAATCCTCTGACTGCTCTGGCTAATATGTGGCTTTGGTAGTACAGAGAGGGTTGTGCTCCTGCAGTGGAGACTAAAAAAGACCTGATGATGATGGCGAAATCTTCTCTAATGTTGCAAAGAGGCAAAATTTGATTGTTTGTTTGTTTAATTGCATTGGATAGGCTCCGAAACTACTAAATAGATCTGCAAATTCTTTTATTAAAAAAAAAGCTTATTGATATGCGGATGACATAGGCTATAATTATCGTGGCCAAAGTCGGAGGAAATTGCTAGTAAGGCAATATATAAAAAGAAGTATCTGACAAAAAAAATACGAAAGCTCATATAAATCAAACGTACGTGCAAATGAGCTTTTGGGAGCGCCTCAAATCGTCTGAGCTTTTATTTATGTGTGTCCTTCAGACAAAATTAATGTTTCTATAGGTCACGAGATTAAAAGTGAACATAAGCTATAAAAAAATATAAACTTAGGGTCAATCTCACAGATTAATCTAGCCCCACGGTAAGTAGTGAACTTGTGACGTAGGATACCAACTCAACGATACTATCCTAATCCTATCCTAATACCTATATATTATAAATGCGAAAGTGTGTTTGTTTATTTGAAACGCTTTCACGCCCTATCTACTGAACTAATCATCTACACTAATCATGAAATTTTGCATACACATAATTTAGGTTACTGAAAAGGATATAGGCTAGGCTATATGATCACGCGGGTGGAACCGCGGGTAACAGATAGTATTTTAAATACTTGTTTAGATTTACATACAACACCCAGGTCAATCTGAAAAATATCATTTTCCATCATGACCTGGCTGGGGTTCGAACCAGGGCTCTTCGTGTAGTGACCTGGCTTTTTTAACAGAAGAAGCCCCATGACCTAGAGAGTGATCATTGTCAACCCCTACGCATATTGAGCAATCCAGCAGGCCGATTTACTAACTCGGTGAACAACGATTTGATTGTCACTTTAGCATCCATTACGGTTTTCATATCTTAAATAAAAATAGTTGTTGATGGCAACACCGCCTCATACCGAAGCCGTAAAGAATATTGAAGTTACCAAAAAAATGATGTACACCGTAGCTGTCAAAAGTTAGCAAATAGGCCTGCAGGACGTGGCACAAAAATATCTCGTGCTGCTTTGGAAGAGACATTAAGCCGTTGGTCTCGGCTGATGTCAGATGTTTTAGGCACCGTCAGAGTTGCACATGAAAGCAGTCAATCAAGTCAGTTGGAATAAACAAATGTCTCTTTCTGCCTTACTTTTTGTTTTAATACTTTCGTCACTTTGAACATTTTGTAATTTTATTTAAATAGAATTAAGTAATTAATATGGACACAAGTTCGCTTTTTTATCTATATAGATAGGCTTCTACACTAAAGTAGATCAATTTGCACTAGGTACTTGTTATAATTTCATTCTTGGCATCATGTGTTGGTTGACCGGTAGATAAGGACTTAGGCATTAAGCCCGCCACAAAAAAAAACCACATATATTTTTTGTTATAATTAATTGTCATATTTGATTTCACAAACAGTTTTCAACGTTAGTTATAAGGGTTTCATGAAAAAAGTTGTTCATACTGACGGCCTGAGAGCAGATATTGTACTTTTTAGTCGAATGGAAGTATTTTCTATATTCCCTTTGCAAATTTTATAAAAAAAAATCTATTGCAAGTAAAAAAGCATAAAATGCAATCCAACTGTAATCCTTTTTTCACAGCATTTGTTTTTTATTTTATTTATTAACTTTTGTTGTAAATATTCTGATATCTATGGTTCTACCTTTATTTGCCCCAAAAACCCTCCAAAAGTTAAAGCCTTCCTCTTTTCTTCAATTGTTCTCGGGTTTTCGTGGTATTATTTCCGTTGTGATCAAATGTCCATAAATCATTTTTAGGGTTCCGTAGTAAACTAGGAACCCTTATAGTTTCGCCATGTCGGTCTGTCTGTCTGTCTGTCCGTCCGCGGCTTTACTCAGAGACTATAAGTACTAGAAAGCTGTAATTTGGTATGGATATGTATATTAATCATGTCAAAAAAGGGGTAGAAGAATGAAAAAAATTTTTTTTTAGCGTAGCTCCCATACAAGTAAAGAGGGAGTAATATTTTTTTTTCTATACAAACCCATCGTATTGGGTATCGTTAGATAGGTCTTTAAAAAATATTGCAAGGTTGACGACACCACTTTTCGATTTAGGGATCCGTTTCCAAAATATCTGATTTTAAAGTGCAAAATTTTGTTAGAGGTAAGTGTCCTCCCCCCTCTATCTACTAAACGGTTATATATGGATACGTGAAAAAAAATTACAGCAGAAGTATATATACTGAGGTTGAAAGGAAAACTATCAGAGCTTAGTACCAAGTACAAACTAAAAAGTTATAGACAACCAACTTATAAAATGCACTCAAAAATGTAAAATTTCATACATTTTCATTGTTACATGTTTTTGGTCGTTAAACTGTAAGGTAGGAGTGTGAACAGTGTGAACTCAAAGTTGTCATTCGCAACTACGGAACCCTACACTACGCGTGGCTCGACACGCACTTGGCCGGTGTTTTTATTATAAAATAAAAGTTCATATAGATGAACACATTAATTTTACAATCTTAACACTAGAAATCAAGTTAGTGGGTGAAATTAAAAGGGCGTGTTTACGTACCGCACGAGCACGCGTGACTAGAGAAAGTTATTTCACAGATATGGCTGAGTTCCAATACTGGTAGATAACATTACCGCGGTATAAACGTATAAATAACATTTTTATAGGTCGTAAGGTTGCAAAGGGCTCTCTTAAAATGTAATTAATGTCAGAACAAAATTAGGCTTTTGAATAAATGGCAGCGAAGACTCGTAATCAAGGTGCTCAGGAGTTAATGGTACCATAGATAAAGAAGATATAACTTTTATGTTGGTATTGTTCTTCCATACTGGCGAGCTCTGTGGCGCAGCGGTCAACACGCTTGCCTGCGACACGGAGGTCCCGGGTTCGATCCCCGGTCAGGTCAAGATGGAAAATGATCTTTTTCAGATTGACCTGGGTCTTGGATGTTTATCTATATAATAAGTATCACTACAACATATTATAAAACAAAGTCCCCCGCCGCGTCTGTCTGTCTGTCTGTCTGTCTGTTCGCGATAAACTCCAAAACTACCGAACCGATTTTCATGCGGTTTTCTCCAATGGATAGTGTGGTTCTCGAGGAAGGTTTTAGTATATAGGTTGTTAAGTTTTTGTTTATTTATTTATTTATTTATTTTATTTATTTATTTTAAGTACACATACAGACAGTTTACAAATTTGCATTTCATACTAATAAACTAGTAACAAATGAACTTATAAATATAATATTGAACTAGTAAATTGTCCAAACTTTGTGTACATAGCATGATCAACATAGATGAGCCATTAACAGAACAATAACAACTAGTAAGTAGTAAGTAACTAAATTCATAAACAATAAGGTTAGTACATAACCAGATAAAATTAAGAAAATAATGTTTTTTATTTTATTTTTATAACAAAGTTTTCACGAAACAGTAGCTGAAATATGGTATTATGTATATTTGCATATTGAAAATAAAATTATTTTATTACTTTATTAAGGGAATAGCTTTATGATAAGATTGCGGAATTGTCTTAAGCTTAGACCAAAGATATCTAAACCGTCTATTTTGGCATTATTGTAAGATCTACACATTACTGAAACAGGATTGTTGAAGGAGATGTTATTCCTGAAAGACAGAACTAAAAATGTATGGGAATTACGAGATCGATGATTTGTATTAAAATTAATTTGCTTTAATAGTTCAGGACAGTCAATATAATAATGTATTATCTTATATAAAATAAGGAGTTCATTTCTTTGTCTACGAGAGATCAAGGAAGACGTTTTAAAGTAAGTTAACTTAGTATTATAAGACTCCAAACTCCTATAAAGCCCATACCTTCGACAGACAGCAGTTAAATATCGCTTTTGGACTCGCTCAATGTTATCTTGATGAACTTTGTAATAAGGGGACCAAATGACTGATCCGTATTCAAGTATAGGGCGCACTATGGCTGAGAAAAGGTAACTTATAGTACTAGGATTTTTAAACTGTTTTGATATACGAAGTATGAAGCCATTAAGTTGGTTACATTTGGATACGACCTGGCTAAAATGAGAACGGAAAGATAGCTGGTAATCAAAGGTAACGCCCAAATCCTTGGCTATGTCTTTACGCTCAATTTTTTGACAATTGATATTATAGTTGAATGTAAATTTGGGTTCTTTAGTGCAAAATGAAATAAAAAAACATTTTTTAACATTTAGGAACATAGAATTGGATACACACCAGTTATGAATTGTATCAATATCTTTTTGTAGTATCGCACACTCAGTGTAATTAGAAATAGAGCGAAATATTTTTAAATCATCTGCATATAGTAGACAATTGCTTTCAATGTTATCAATTAAATCATTTATAAAAATTATAAATAGTAACGGCCCCAAAATTGAGCCCTGAGGCACGCCTGATGTAACCTTTATAGGGCTGGACATAAAACCTTTGACAGCTACCATTTGACTCCGGTTGGAAATGTACGACTCAATCCACCGCAAAAGTGAGCCATGTACTCCATAGTAGGCAAGTTTTTTAATCAATAAAGAGTAATTAACCTTGTCGAATGCCTTCGAAAAGTCCGTATATATAGAATCTACTTGAAGACGTTTATCGAAAGCATTGCAGATGTAAGATTTATAGACTAATAAATTACTAATCGTAGATCGACCAGGTACAAAACCATGTTGAAATTGTGATATGTATTGTTTAAAATGATTAAAAAGGAAAGGATAAACAAGGGATTCAAACAGCTTAGCCAAAAGTGAGAGTATGCTTATGGGACGATAATTTTCGCACTTATTTTTGTCTCCAGACTTGAATATAGGTATGATGAAACTAGATTTCCAGTAATCTGGAAAGCGGCCAGATTTAAGTGATTTATTAAATAAAATTTCCAAGGGAAAGCTTAATTCATCAGCACAAGTTTTAATAAATCTAGCCGGTATTGCGTCAGGTCCAGCACCTTTATTGGGGTCAAGTTTCTTGATTCCCTCAATAATATCCTCTCGCTTGATATAAATATTATTCAAAACTATATGGTTTGTTAAATGTTCCAAATCAGTGGCGCAATCAGTTGGTAACTCATACACAGACTTAAAATAACTCGCAAATAATTCACATACGCCACGGGCATCTGAAGTTGTTTCAGATATATGCGACATAGTCTGGGGAATGGAATTAGTAGCCTTTTTACTGTTAACGTACCGCCAAAAAACTTTTACATTATCCCTCAAACCACTCTCAGTAGATTCTACAAAGCGTGTATGGCATTCATGTATCATCTTTTTGCTCCTATGACGTAACAAATCAAATGTGTCGTAATCCCTCGGGTTCCCGTATTTTTTAAATTTATTGTGATATTTATGTTTTTCTTTTAAGCAATTTACTAGAGCATTACTATACCAATGTGGGTAGTTGGATGACTTTTGTTTATGTTTTGGAGTGTAACGGTGTATAATTTCATTTAGTTTGGTGTAAAAAATAGTAAGTGCAGCATCAATGTCAAGGTCACATAGAAGATTATTCCAGTCGGTAGCCGCTAAGGCGTCTTTTACATTATTATATTGACAACGCCAGAAATTGAGCTTTTGAGAATCGGGATTTTGATTAACTGATGAAAATGATTGAGAGTCAATGATCTCCACTGTTAAAGATGGATGGTGCCCTTCTAATTTAAGAAGAGATTCAGCAATATTTACTCGTATGTTATTGTTGTTATACAAAATAAGATCAAGCAGTCTATCATTAACGTTGAATAAGTGATTATATTGCTGTAAGTTACAGAGTGCCATTGTTTCCAATAAGACAGGACCTCGGGGGTGGATCACGTTATATGGTTCAAGATAACTATGAGAGTTGCTTTTTTCCCAAGATACCTTAGGGATATTAAAATCACCTAGTAATAAGAATGAGTCATTCTGATCATTACCAAGTATTACATTCTGACAGTGCTCGAAAAATTTAACAACGTTAGCTAAACTCATGTCAGGCGGTAGATAACAAAGACAAATATGAATGGGCGGTTGTTTTTTTGATTGTGAAAATAAAGTAAGCCATAGGTCTTCAAACGAACTTTCCCATTCAAATCTACGCAGTACTTGAAGATGTTTCTTAGCCGCCAGAATATTACCACCTCCTTCAACCTTCCTAGTAGCAGAACATTCGGAGCGATCTCTCCGGAAAATATTATAGCGCTCGTCAAACAATTCCGCATCGAAAACACTTAAATTTAGGTTAGTTTCATTCAAGCATATGAGGTCATAATCATTATTTAATACATTCAAATAAAGCTCAGTTGTTTTTGATCGCATACGATTTACATTTTGGTAATATATCAACATATTAAAGAAAATGCTACTGCATATATGAAAATATAAAATCTAAAGATACTAAATGAAGTAAACAGGTCAAACGTATAAAAAACGCTACTGTTACCGTGAATGAAAAAATAACAATGACTGTTATATAAAGTAAAAACGAAAAATAACAAAAAAAAAATGGCGAAGAAAATAAATTAGTATCAAACAACTTTATTTAAACTGTTCATGTCTCGGATCAAAATGGCGGGGGATTTCTCATCCTTTCGCACGTAGACTTGACCGAATTTCACCCATACAAATGTGTAGGCTTTTTCTCTAGCCGCTTTTCGTGCCGCTGCATGAAGTTTTTTGCAGTCCGGTGACAAGTGCTCCACCACATATATTTTTTGTTTGGTGCCGGGTATATCAAGATGACCTGAATTAAGGGTATCCGAGGCGTTTGACTTATTAAAACGCCTGACGGCAGACAAGATGCTATCCCGATGGCGCGGTGAGGGAAGGGTGACCAACAAATTGCGTGGACGACTTGACGTATTGTCAATTTTTGCGATCCGGCGGCATGCATATATTTCAGAGTCCAAAATTGAGTATCCGATGACGTCGCATATTTTTTTAAATATATTCACGACATTTTCACTACGCTTTTCGGGTACAGCCTGTATTTCCAAATTTGAGCTTCGAGATAACATTTCATTTGCCTTCATCCTGCGGTCAAAATCACGAATGTCATGTTCCAATTTTGACTTCTGTGAATCTAATTCCTGGATCTTCAAATTAACTGAGCTCAAATTAGATTTTAGCTCGTTTTGTCCCGCCTCTAAAAATTGTGAGGTGGTACTAAAATCAGTTTTCAGATCAGTGATCGCAGATTGCACTTCCATTTTCACTACTGACTTTATTTCTGTAAAAATGTCTTGCTTAAATTTTTGAAACTTTGTGTCCAATAAAAGGCTAATTTGCTGAAGTGTAATTCCCTCATGCTCTGGTGTAATGCTATGATCGATTGAATGATCGCAGGAAATCGATGACTCATTAAGGCCGTATGCGTGGCGCACCGGAGTATTTGTATTATCACCTTTGCGTCTCGTTATGTTTACGCAAGATGGACAAATCCACGTATTGTTGCTATTCAAGATCGATTTGTATGAGATTAAATCCATATTCAAGCATTTATGGTGATACGCTGCCTGACAGGGGTCACAGCGAAGCAACTCGGCCGTTTTGACGCCGGAATTACAAGCTACACATTTCTCCATGATAGTAGTAAATAAATCACTATGCGGATAAGTGTCAGCGTAGCAATAAAAACGGAGCGGCCAGATGGGTAAGTAGGTACTTAGTTATCAATAACTGGTTACTGGTAGCCGGCCGGGCGGCGCATGACTCACCTCCGCTGTGTCGTATACGTAAACAACCTTATAAGCACGATGCACCAATGTGAATAAGTTACAAATATCACTAATTAGAAGCACAGAAGCAGCTTATTTAAAGGCACTGATTATTGGTAAAGTTCGGTCACTGTTTTATCTGCACCATAGTTTACATTTTGGCCGAGAACTTATGATAATTACATAGTTATGAATTTATTTCTACGGAGCACAAAAAAGTTACTGCTAACCGACTCGGCGCACGCGGGTATGATATGTATACATGTATACATTTTTGTATATACCAGCGATATTTGTTGGAGGTGTCGTAAAAAAATGAGCCGTGTGGGAGCTTTTAACGAAAACGCTGTCTAAACCCTTTAAGATATAACAAAACAATGTATGGTGGAATTGTGTATCTTATTTAGGTCTACAGAAAAGTCCGCGATGGCATATGTCTATATATTAAGGATAACATACTATATTCATTTTAATACTTTAAAAAAAACCGGCCAAGTGCGTGTCGGGCCACGCGCAGTGTAGGGTTCCGTAGTTGCGAATGATAACTTTGAGTTCACACTGTTTACACTCGCACCTCACAGTTTAACGACCAAAAACATCTAACAATGAAGCTTGTATGAAATTTTACATTTTCCAGTACATTTTATAAGTTGGTTGCCTATAACTTTTTAGTTTGCACTTAGTACCTAGCTCTGATAGTTTTCCTTTCAACTTCAGTATATATACTACTGCTGTAATTTTTTTCACGTATCCATATATAACCGTTTAGCAGATAGAGGGGGGGGACACGTACCTCTAACAAAATTTTGCACTTTAAAACCAAATATTTCGGAAACGGATCCCTAAATCGAAAAATGGTGTTCTCAACCTCACAATATTTTTCAAAGACCTTTTTAACGATACCCCACACGATGGGTAAATAGAGAAAAAAAAAATACTCCACTTTACTTGTATGGGAGCTACCCAAAAAAAAATTTTTTTTCAAGATTTTATTCTACGACTTTTTTGCCATGATTAATATACACACTCATACCAAATTACAGCTTTCTAGTACTTATAGTCTCTGAGTAAAACCGCGGACGGACAGACAGACAGACAGACAGACAGACATGGCGAAACTATAAGGGTTCCTAGTTTACTACGGAACCCTAAAAATGGGCAATTATCAAAGATCACGCGCAGGCCAAACCCTTAGAGCTAGAAATTTGAAATTTTGCTCACGTATTCCTCTTATGACTTAAGCATCCACTAAGGAAGGATTTTTCAAAAGTCATCCCCTAAGGGGGTGAAATAGAGGATTAAAGTTTATATGAAACTTTTTATTCCTTGGACATATTTGTATGAAATTTCGTGTGAATTGAGAACGGCAAAAATAATGAGTAACATTTTTAATAGTTTACCGAAATTAAACCTCTAAGGGGGTAAATCGGGGTATATGTTTAGTTTACCGCTTTGTAGCGTCATATTTTATAATCCCCGCATTCCAAACCTGAAGTCACCGCGGACGAAGTCGCGGGTAACTGCTAGTCTATTATAAAATATAGTATCGTTGAGGTAGTATCCCATAACCACAAGTCTTACTTAAGAACTTACTTTGGGGCTGGCTCGATTTGTGTGATTTGTCCGTATATATTAAATTATATTTTTTATTAAACTGGTCTGGGATTGGGAGTAAAAGAAAAAACTTAGAATGTACTCCTACGGACTGGTGGCCCCACTGTTTATCTCCACCTGTGGGGTCACGAGCACTTTCAAGTGCTGATGTCTCCAATGATGGTGGATCAGTGGAACCATAAGTACTTACTTATACTTATGTCTCCACGCACATGTTGAAAAAGCACTACCAGCTGTTTCTGATCCCACGAATACCGTAAAAGCCGGTCAAGGGAATGGGTGAAATGTTAGGAATGATTTCAATAGGCGATGCGGATAGCAACCAATCACTATTTAGATTTCGTTCTTCACCTACTAGCCCATCAACACGGTAAGTGTGGTGGATATTAAGACCTTGGGCTCTGTCTACCCCGCAAGGGAAACAGACGTGATTATATGTATTGTAGTGTGTATGTATGTGTTGACGAGCTCCGTGGCGCAGCGGTCAACACGCCAGCCTGCGACACGGGGGTCCCGGGTTCGATCCTCGGTCAGGTCATGATCTTATCTTATCTTATCGTTGAGTTAGTATCCTGCGACACAAATTCTCAACTTACTGTGGGGCTAGCTCAATTTGTGTGATATGTCCCTATATATTTATTTATTTATTATTTAGATAAGAAAACGATACAGAATGTTTTAGCTTTTTCTGATCTCGCGCAGATTATTATAAAAAATTACAAACAGACATAAAAATATGTTCAATTTAGGTACAGACACAATTTTTTACTGTTATTATATAGATATATGTATGGTAATAAGGATGGACATGTATATTCATAAAAACATCAACATAATCACTTAATCTAACATCATTTAACCCAAAAAGACCTCCATTCATCACTTGAGCCCGCTATGTCCATATATCGCCTTTTGATTAATGATAGATGACCCTTAGGATAATATATACATTCATCATATGTTTGTCTAATATAAAGCAAAGTCTTTTTGTTATAATAAATAACATTGATTAATCAATCAATAACTTATCTTCCATGTTGGTTTGGGAGAAAAGAAAAAACGCAGAATGTATCAGCTACTTCTCATCCTGCGCAGGACGTAAAAACTGACCGAGGGAATAGGGCAATGTAACCCCACATTAATACTCAGCCACTGCCACTGCTCCTGCCGCTGCTGGAAATATTTCCCTGAATACTCCTGCCGCAATAACGACGCGAGTGAGTGTTCACACTCAGCCTTCATACTTCTTTACTGCTGAACTCGCAACAATGACTGACGTAGGGGTTGTTCTGGCGAGAGCATAATATCTGCTCATTCGAAGCAATTTATGTGTATAATTGTGTAGGTATACAAAAAAGGGCGTAAAAATAATGGTGCATGAAGGAAATGTATTGCAATAGAACGACGTCATTAAATATAGGACTTAAATTATTTCGAACGTCAGCGGTAAGTGAGCGAGAACGCTGAATGTAAACGCTCACTCGCGCTCGCGACGGTACTTGCCTAATGTTAAGATTATATAAAATTTGTTTCCAATGATACTAATTTCTATCTAAAAACACTATAAAGAACACTTTAAATTTGATATCGATTCGTTAAGTGATCCTAAAGCTTCTTTAAAGTTGGGTGAATAGGACCATTTTTTAAAGTATGAAAATCTTTAATTACAATTATACTGTATTTTAGTCTGCAAAATTTATAGCAACTTTTATTATGAAACCATTACCATAAACGAAATATTTCGTATAGCTACCAAACAAAGTTCTCACGCCACCCATACAAAATACAAGCTTGTGACGTCACAAATATGTAGGCATTTCGCGACGCGTTTTCACGTTTAAAAATTTACGTCTAAAAACATGTGTCTTCAAAACTTTTATAACTGAAAGAGTTTTTTGTTTAGAAATGTATTTCTGTCACTATTGTGTTTTTTTTGGCAGGTCTTTACATAACAACATGAAAAAAATTTTAGTCAACATGCCCATTCCGCGCGAAAAACCGACAATCAAGGGAGCGCCGGCAGTGGCAGCGGCTTGAGCATTGACAGCGCGAGTAACCTATTTACATACTCGCGCTGCCCACTGTCCTGCTCACTTCCCTGCCCAACAAGGCTGAGTGTAAACGTGGCATAAGGAATCATGTAAAAAGGCGGTGCGGTTAGCAACCCGTCACTATTTTGATTCCGCTTTCCACCGATCGCCTATTGACATGATTCATAACGGCTTCAATCGGCTTTTATGATCTACGCGGGAATTTGCTGGGAAGCAGCTGGTACAATTTTATTTTTTTTCTTTTCTCCATGGCCAGCTTGGCAGCAACACGAAGGACAGTTGCATTCTCTGCTCTATACATACATACATACATACATACTATCACGTCTGCTCTATAGTATATTATATTCTACGCAGACGAAGTCATTCGCAAAAGTAACTTATGCAAGTGGGCTATTTCAAAAGATAAAAATGCAACTGCCTTTTTGACACTTTGGAGAAGAATACAAATATAATGACTTTTCACACCTCCTGATTGGTCAAACCGTTTAGTCTATCATCATCATCATCAGGTCTTTCTAGTCTCCACTGCAGGTGCACGATCCTCTCTGTACTACCAGAGCCATATACTAGCCTGAGTAGTGAAAGGATTTGGCCTACACTCTCCACGCTGGCCAGACGGGTTGGAGAGGTCTCTTTGATGTTAATAAGCTTTGTTTAACTTGTGTTTCCTTAGTCGCCTTTTACGACATCCACGGAATGACTTGGAGTGGTCCTATTCTACTCTGCCGGGAACCACACGGTTAGTCTATAGGACTCTATAATGAAACAGACATATGTATTTACCTACATATATACAAAAATAAACATACAAAAATCATTACCCTCCGTCTAGATCAGTCGGGTAAGAAATATCGAAGGTCGCGTAACTACAAGAATGTAATAGAAAAAGTTAAATTGAGTTAGGTAGGAGTTTGGTACGGCCATGTGATTGAGTTTAATGATGTGTTTAGTAAAGGCCGAATCTAACTTTATAGCGGCTCGGGTATTAGCTGCTCAGTACGCGCCCCACCTCCCCGCGCGCGCCCCTCTGTATCTAAAATTGTGTACTGCGTATCGACGCGCGCGATGTTTCGAGCCGCTAGTAAGTTTGATGTGTGATTTGATTTGATTCCAGCTATGTCAGATGCCTTAAGGCAGCTTGAAAAATCTGACACCAGTGTTGGCCACTTACACATACGAAAACAAACAAAGTAAGTTTGATTTGGACTGTCCTTAATGCATAATCATCAGCACGTCATTTTAAGTGTCCATTGCAGAAACACGTCCCACTCTGTACAAAGAATAAGCCAAAATAGGCAGAGGATTTGGCCTACCACGCTGGCCTGACTTAGAAAATATAAGCTAACTAAAGCTTATAAACATCAGAGAGACCTCTCCAACTGAATGCATACAACATACATTTAAACGTACATACAAACATACGTGCGAAAAACTAACCTTCTTTCTGGATGCGTCAGTTGGTTAAAAATATCGAAGATCGCGCCTAACTACAAGAATGTAATGGAAAAACTTAAATTGAGTTACGAGTAGGTCCGGCCATATGCTTGAGTTTAATGATGTGTTTAGTATTACCAAAGACAATATAATACTAACGTAATAGACTGCCCACCTCATACAAAATATTGGATCAAATTAAGGTTGCGAAAAGCAGGCGAATGTATGGCGCAGGAGAGTTGCTTGCTACTCGATACTAGATGGCGGTAATCTGCGTTAGCCTTTAACTTACTAAATATACGGTGTCATTTTAAAATATTATGCCTAAAATATTGTTTTGATTTTTAATAAGATATATTTTGTGAATCATGTTTTTATATTCTCATAATACGGTAGATACAATGTTGTGTATTTTCGAGTGACGCCATCTATGCGAGTCTCTGAGAACAATTCATACGATTAAGGCGTTGAGACCACATGGTATTACACAAAATGTACGTAGTATAGAAGACAAGACTCCGGTAACATCGGCCTTGTCTCTTCGAGCAACACGGCTTCCTTGTCTAAAGTCGAAAGTATTATAATGGCTTGACCTGAGCTTGAAATATAGGTTGTTGTACAAGCATAAAAAATGTGGCACATTGTTAAATGCAAAGGCCATGAATAATGTTAAAGACAACGTGAGGATTATTGGACAATCGTAGCATTTTCTTTCTTCTTCTTCTGTTTTATATTAGAGAAGATTTCAGTGATTCTACAAATGTCCAGTATATTGACATACTAAATATCGATGTTGAACGGTAAAGTTGTACGAGTAATAAGCAGCATCAAAGATGGCGTATGTTCTTTAATGTCCCGTGAGAGCTTCTGATGACAAATCTATACGAGTCCATATAACAATCTACTTTAACTATTTCACAAATCGTGCATGAGTACATTTTTATAAACCGCAAATATAACCTTGTTATTTATACAAACACTATAAAAACGAAGTAATTTTTGTTCGTGACAAATGATAGCGGTATTTTGGCTAGGTAGTCGACACGTGAAGTGGATAGCTTAGTTCATGCTCGTTACTACGGAACCCTAGATGGGCGAGTCCAACTCGCTCTTGGACACTTTTATGTTTCGAGTTCCAGCATTTGGTGCAAAAGAAAAACCAAATTTCATTTTAACGAGCTGATTTGGTAGTTTTAAGAATAACGCTATTTAAAAATTTATTTAAAATTTATTTAACCAGAGGGCTGGCAACTATTTTGCCCAAAGAATAAGCATTGCCATTCAACGTGGCAATGCTGCCAGTCTTCTAGGCACATTACCGCAGGGCAATGACCTGCTGGACATTTTCTATTTATAGGTAAGTTTTACTTATAGGTAGGTTTTATTTATAAGTAGTTTTATTTTATAGGTAGGTTTAATGGGCATGTTGACTAATTTTTTTTTCATGTTGCTATGTAAAGACCTGCCAAAAATAAACACAATAGTGACAGAAATACATTTCTGAACAAAAAACTCATTCAGTTATAAAAGTTTTAAAGACACATGTTTTTAGACGTAAATTTTTAGACGTGAAAACGCGCTGCTGAAATGCCTATATATTTGTGACGTCACAAGCTTGTATTTTGTATGGGTGGCGTGAGAACTTTGTTTGGGAGCTATACGAAATATTTCGTTAATGGTAATGGTTTCATAATAAAAGTTGCTATAAATTTTGCAGACTAAAATACAGTATAAAAAATGGTCCTATTCACCCAACTTTAAAGAAGCTTTAAGATCACTTAACGAATCGATATCAAATTAAAAGTGTTCTTTATAGTGTTTTTAGATAGAAATTAGTCTCATTAGAAACAAATTTTATATAATCTTAACACTAGGCAACTACCGTCTTAGTTTATTTAAATTAGTTTTAATATTGTTACTTAGTTAGAACACTAGCAAATGTATCACTACATCACTACATATTATAAAACAAAGTCCTCCGCCGCGTCTGTCTGTCTGTCTGTTCGCGATAAACTCAAAAACTACTCCACGGATTTTCATACGGTTTTTCACCAATAGATAGAGTGATTCACGAGGAAGGCTTTAAGGTATAATACATGCCCGGGCGCAGCCGGGTAGGGCTGCTAGTTGAAAATAAATATGACACTACATTTAACATCTTGTGCAATGTTTTACAACAGATCTCTTTTTTGATTAAAACTACCGTGAGATAAAGACATTATTAAAATACGTAACAACGGGTTACTCGCGTAAATAGTCAGCTACTGGCCGACATGTTTCAACCTTCTTCTTTTCTTACATCTTTTAAGGCATTGTATGTACCATAGTTAAGGAAGAGCGGTGTCTCCTAACACAGACTATGTTAAGTCTAAAAGGAGGCTCCTGCCACTAATATGTTAAGAACAAATGTTAAAGAAATAAAACATTTTCATTTTTTTTTCATTTTTTTTTTCATCACGGTGTCGTCCCAATCCGCATGCGGATTGGGACCTCCGGATGAGGTTGAAACATGTCGGCCAGTAGCCGACTATTTACGTGAGTAACCCGTTGTTACGTATTTTAATAACAGATCTCTTATTTTGTAGTTTTCCTTACAACATCAAGTATCTAAAAGACTAATGCAAGATATTTCAATCCCCAGAGCGTTACCGATATCGCATATTTCGAGCTGAGGTCAAGCCATTCATCTTCTCTATAAGCCAAGTGGACGAATCTGATGTCGGCGCTTTCCCTTGTTTCCTATTTTACTCTAGGGACTTTAAAATATTGTTTTTTTATCGAATTTAGTGGTGGTAAAAACTATATAGTGGCAGAGTAAGAGTGCAAAAGGAAGTCATTAATAAATTTAACGTTTAAATTACAATATACAATTTGATATATTAGTAACAGTGACATAAAATTAAATAAAATACAAATATACGGACAAATCACACAGCCCCAAAGTCAGTTCCAGACTTGTGTTTTTGGAGACTAACTCAAGGATACTATATTGTATTACAAATACATATATAGATAAACATCCAAGATCCAGGTCAATCTGAAAAAGATCATTTTTCATCTTGACCTGACTGGGGATCGAACCCGTGACCATCCTTGTCGCAAGCCGTATTTAATTACAAACTAGCTATTACCCGCTGCTTTGTCCGCGTGACATACAGCTTATGTCTTTCTCAGTACTCTAACCTATGTGTATGCAAAATTTCATAATGATTGGTTCAGTAGATAGAACGTGAAAGCGTAACAAACAAACAAAAAAACTCACTTTCGCATTTATAATATTAGTTAGGATAAGTAGTTAGGATTGGGATACATGTGTGAACATCCAAGACCCAGGTTAATCCGAAGATCTTATTTTTTCATCTTGACCTTACCGGGGATCGGAACCTGGACCAATCAATGTTGCATCCGTGTTGCCCGCTGCGTCACGACACGAAGCTCGTCATAATACATCTATAATATAGTTTCATAAATATCAGATAGGCTTGATTACTCTCCTTTGAACAAAATAAACGTGGAGAGACCACTGAATAGAGGTGTCCGCAACAAAGCCGTCGCTATAAAACAGGAGTGGCAGGAGATACGGCGAGTGCTGCCTTAAATAAATATCCTCAGGTGTGGCCAGGAAAAATACAGCAAATTGAATTCCGCTCGACTTTGTGCACAAAATTTTTTAGAAAAAAAAAATATTTTTGGTGCAAATTGGAAGAGGAACGATATTAATCTATCTGTAGAATTAAATGACCATTATTTAATTGAAAGATATAAAATATTAATAAAATGCTCATTCTGAAAGTAGTACTAATTCAAACACATTGATAATAACGAGCAAAAGCAAGTTTAATATAAATTTAAAAGTAGGTTTGTATACCTATTTATTTGTAATGCTTGAGTGTAATCGTATTATAAAAAATTTGCTTACATTTTGTCACAGGATTTTGAGCCGGAGTAAATTTTGTAACAAGATATTAAAAACACTTTTTTCAAGGTGCTAACCGTTATGCTAAGAACGTCGTGGACGTAAAAAAGTAAGTTAATTATTATTTCCCCAGAAGCTCAAAATTATATCCGATTTTTTTTTGCTTTTCATACATCCCTCGCGAACTTTTTTACAATTTCGAGACGTAATATTGATTTTTATCTTTCACCAAATCATTGTTATGTAAATAACAAACTACAAACACATTTTTGTGATAAAACATAAGGTATGAATATTTGGAATATTGTTGGACTACTCTCGCCATTTTCCTGGCCACACCGAAAAGGCTAGACCGAACGTACAGCCCAGTATCTCAAACCCTTTATATCTCAACCATCCAGGGACAACCTACGATATTGGGTCTCTATGTCTTATTAGGGTCCTGAGGGAATTTAATAATTTAATATTACTTCATGTTGTATGACAAGAGAAGAATAAATTTTATTTTTCAATACCTGCAAGCAATTCCAATAATTCGTAAAATAATTGATTTATCATCATCTTTAAGTCTTAATTAGTCGTCACTGCAGGAGCCTCTCTGTACTACCATATATTAGCCAGAGCAGTCAGAGGATTTGGCCTCAACTCTCCATGCTGCCGGACGGGTTCCAGAGGTTTCTTTGACGTTTATAATCTGTGTAAATTTTGAGTTCCCTAAGACGCCTTCTACGACATCCCCGGGAAATCTTCGAGTGGTCCCATTCTGCTCTGCCACCACACGGCGATATAATTGATTTATTCAATATTAATATTAAAGAACGCCAAAGATGTTTTTACCCGATTGACCCACCCAGAAGAAGGGTAATGTTTTTCGCGGGCGGTATGTAGCCGAAACGGCTGGATCGATTTTGAAAAATACTTGTATGTCGTAGATTGTAAGTTGACGTCATTTGGAGAAAATGCGTTGTGCAGTTTGTTGCCGCTTCTTCTGCACTCCGCCTTGGAAGCGGTGTAAATTAGCTTTAAGTAACTTATTGACGTCAACAATAACATAACATTGTAAACCAATTGTAAATGCCGTGTGGTTCCCGGCTGAGAAGAATAAGACCACTCCAAATCTTCCCGTGAATGTCGTAAAAGACGACTTAGGAAACTCAAGCTAAACAAAGCTTATAAACATCAAAGAGACCTCTCCAACCCGTCTGGCCAGCGTGGAGAGTGTAGGCCAAATCCTCTGACCGCTCTGGCAGTACAGAGAAGGTGCTCCTGCAGTGGAGACTAATAAAGACCTGATGATGATGATGATGATGTAAATGTAAAGTGACGTTCACCAAATGATATTTAAAATATCTTAAGATGAATAAAATTTTGGCTATTGACTAACAGTGAGGTAATATTTAGGTTCTTATTCTTTGCCGGCTATGCTACGGAACGAACAGCCCAGTATCTCAAACCTTGTATATATCAACCGTCCAGGGACAATCACTACGATATTGGGCCTCTTTGTCTTATTAGGGTCCTGGGGAATTTAATATTCCTTTATGTTGTATGACTAGAGAAGAAAAATAGGTTTGAAAGATTATATTTTTAATACCTGCTATGGTTTTAATATAGCAATCTTACAAAGAAATCAAAAATACTAAGCTACAAACTACATACGTAGCATGTAGTAGCATGCTACGACGTAGCCGCTTTGCTACGAGATTTGTAGCTTCAAATCCAAACCTTTACGTGGAGTCAAAGTCAAAGTCAAAGATTTTTATTCAAAATTGGATAATTTTATCTCTTTTTGAACGTCATATTTTTTACTTTCTTATTATTTTTAATTTTTAATATGCAAAATCGAAAAACTACTAGCGTTTCGTAATGACCACTGGTGAGAAGAATACTCCGAAAGAAACTCAATCCAGACTCACAAGTTGAAAATATCAAGTTCTTAGCACCTATTCTAACATATAATCATGTCTTTCAGCCGTGTGTTCCCGGCAGAGTAGAATAGGACCACTCCAAGTCATCCCGTGGATGTCGTAAAAGGCGACTAAGGAAATCCAAGCTAAACAAAGCTTATTAACATCAAATAGACCTCTCCAACTCGTCTGGCCAGCGTGGAGAGTGTAGGCCAAATCCTCTGACTACTCAGGCTAGTATATGGCTCTGGTAGTACAGAGAGGGTCGTGCTCCTGCAGTGGAGACTAGAAAGGCCTGATGATGATGATGATGATCATGTCTTTATCCCTTGCGGAGTAAACAGAACCTAATGTGATAAAATTCAAAGGTCAAAGTGGAATTAAAATAGTGATGGGTTGCTAGCCGCAATGCCCAATGACGTGATTCCTTACATTTTCGTCCAATCCCGCGACCGCCTTTTACGGTCTTATGTTTATCCTATGTTTTTCCTTTTTCCCAAACAAGCATGGAGGAAACCAGGTTATCGCTAATAGAGATCAAAAAGACTAAGCTACGAACTACGTGCTAAGCATGTAGCGGCATGCTACGACGTAGCCGCTTTGCTACGAGATTTGTAGCTTGCAGTCCATAGCTCTATGTGGAATACTTATCAAGACAAAAATAACAAATTCTTAAATTTATATGGGGGTCCATATAAATTTGAACTAGTGTATAGATCTTGGAGCATTCTTTGAGATCTAATAGAGGCAATAATAAATAAATATATACAGCAAACGACACAGATTGAGCTAGAAGTTCGAGACTTGTGGCGCTCCTATAGTAACAATAGCGCCACCCGGCAATTAATTATCAAATTTTAAAAATCTAACAAGTACATAACTGTAAAATTACTTGTAGTTTTTTTGTATTAATTTTCACTAATATTTGTTTGATAAAATAAGTGAAAAACAGCTTAACGCCAAAAGTGGCAGCTTTTGGCGTTAAGGGGGAACACTAGGCACAGTAGCGACGCCAATCATTTTATTCCTAATACTTTACAAATAGAAAGTAATTCAAGAATATAAACAATACAAGCCTTAGTAAATAGCCTGAAGTATTTTTTGAATCATGTTTATTACTATCGGAATCAGTGAGAATTATGAGAATCTGATTACCGCCAATAACGGCCGTTTTTGGCGGTTATCACTTTTTCTCTCAATGACTGATTCTCATAATATCAAAACATGATTCCAAAAATACTTCAGGTTATTTACTAAGGCTTGTATTGTTTATATTCTTGAATTTCTTTCTATTTGTAAAGTATTAGGAATAAAATGATTGGCGTCGCTACTGTGCCTAGTGTTCCCCCTTAACTGATTTTTCTCTTTAAAAATGGCACTAGTAAATTACTTGTAATAAATAAAAAATACTATAAGTAATTAAGAAGTTATTTACTTTTAAAAAAATCATCCCGTTTCATGGTTTCACCAATAGTGCACACCACACCTGACGTTTAAATTTCATTTACTGTAATTTCGCCATATTTTTCTATTTCGAAAATTCTATGTAATCTTACATTGCCATCTGTATTGAAATGTTTGAACTAACACTAGTATATACCTCTTGTAGCGCCCTCTAACGGAGGGTTGTATAAATCATTCATATTGGAGAACCTGTGTGTGAACCATCTTGGCTGTTGGCTGAAAGTTTATTTCTATCAAACTGAAATAGATGGCGTAAGTGAGCACGAAAAGGTTTTCTCCCGGAAAAATAAGACTATTTGGGGCAACTGCTACTAGAGGGCCTCCAAGATAGTCTTCGCTTGCTGTAGTATTTATTTTAAACAATTTATCTATAATTTATCTATATTATATATATAGTTATTAGCTTATAGGTACACATATAAATTGTGACACATTCTGCGCGTTACTCTAGGTTTTTTCAAAGAAAACTATCTTGAGCTGCTTTTATAGTGTAGGATATTTATTTGATACCAGCTAATGCCCGCGACTTCGTTCACGGAGACTTTATGACTCCGGCGTTTTAATATACCTACCTTAATACGAACTAAACATACATAAGAAAATATGTGCAGCAGTGTTATAAAATTGCATGGCATTGCATTGGCTGTTGCTAAATACTGGAGGGATAAAATATAGGATTCTTTTAGACTTTTTGAGCCACCGACACGATAAGAAGAACACTATATAGCTAGCTCCAAGTAAGCTTGCGCTACTTCACCAAACTTTGAGGTATGGGCAGGGTGCCCTCCACCGATCGCACATCTCCAAAGGGCCTTCGGGAGGGACGGACCTCGGCTTTACGTGTTGCCTGTGTGTGCCACCAAGCCTTGAGCTTGGTGAGACAGCAAACTCTCATGTTTTGCCGTATGGGCTGAAAACTACGTTGCCAAAAGGGGGACCGCTGGACCGCTGGGCCGCTGGGCGGTCACCAGTAATATGAGCTAATCGTACTCTACATACTCTGTCCCAGTGGAGAGGGTGACTCTGTAAAATTGTCGATATACAATTTGACATGGTAGTGTATCGGATGTTCTAAATCTTCGATTAATTCCTTACAAGGTAAACAGAACCCAAGGTCATAAAACCCAAAGGACACGTTAGCATGTTAGTGGGCTGTAAGGTGAAATGCGGAATCAACATAGTGATGGGTTGCTAACCGCATCGCTTATTGACGGGATTCTCTAGATTTTCGCTCAATCCCTTGGCCGGTTTTTAAGGTCTGCTTGGGATGATAAGCAGCTGGTATATTCTATGTTTTTCCTTTTCTCCCAAATCAGCATTGAAGATTACTTATATGTTTAAATAAAATTATTTTAATACGGTTTTTATCGCGTTTATTACATTATTTATACACCTAACGTTTCGAGCACTTTACAGTGTTCGTGGTCGCAGGTAGACCAAGTTGACATTTGTCTAGTATTTTATAAGAACTGCAAAATCTACCGCCTAAAATATTTATTGATAACGTTCCGGATGTACGCAGTATTGGCTCACGGTGTCTGAAGGTCTTGCAGTCTTCTGCTTAGCTTGAGATTTGATTAAATTGATGACTGGATCCCAAGCTGGTGGTAACTGCCAACCATCCTCTCTATTGAAATTAGGATGTTTTTTTAATTTCAATAGCCTCACGAAGCATTCTTGGAATGTATCTGTTTTCTTTTGCAAGGACTTGAGGATTATCAAAACGCATATAGTGGTTGGGTTTGTCTAGGGCATGTTCACAGACTGCAGACTTCGTTGAGCGCCTATGCTTCATGTCAGCAATATGTTCTTTTATACGGGTACCGATGCTTCTCTTTGTTTGCCCAATGTATGATAAACCACACTCACAGTCAATTTTATAAACTCCAGCATCTTGTAACGGGATATTAGATTTGACAGGTCTTAAAAGTTGGTTTATCTGCTCAAGAAAAAGGTCTCTATACACATCTTGATGTACAAATACAATACGGTAGTTGCCTAATGTTAAGATGATATAAAATTTGTTTCTAATGAGACTAATTTCTATCTAAAAACACTATAAAGAACACTTTTAATTTGATATCGATTCGTTAAGTGATCTTAAAGCTTCTTTAAAGTTGGGTGAATAGGACCATTTTTTAAAGTATGAAAATCTTTAATTACAATTATACTGTATTTTAGTCTGCAAAATTTATAGCAACTTTTATTATGAAACCATTACCATAAAAGAAATATTTCGTATAACTACCAAACAAAGTTCTCACGCCACCCATACAAAATACAAGCTTGTGACGTTACAAATATGTAGGCATTTCAGCGGCGCGTTTTCACGTCTAAAAACATGTAACTTTAAAACTTTTATAACTGAAAGAGTTTTTTGTTTAGAAATGTATTTCTGTCACTATTGTGTTTATTTTTGGTAGGTCTATACATAGCAACATGAAAAAAATTTTAGTCAACATGCCCATTGTGCTCCTTTTTAATGTTCCTTCAAGGGCTTCTTTTTACGTCTTGAAGACGGATGGAACCCTAAAAATAATATTATCTCAGTCATTTCAAGTTTTACGTTGTAAAGATAAAAATAAGGCAAGTGCTTTAGAAGACATGGCATAAGAAAAAATCTTTAATTTACTGCTCAAGATCTATCTAAACTTTTTACTACTTCTAGATAAAAGAAAAAACTTTTGTAAAATATTAAAAGATAATGTTTTATCTTAAATAATGTTCATAATAGATAAATGTTTTCATCCTATTTTTGTGGTTCTTTGGTTAAGAATAAGAATAGCTTTTATCCTTTTAAGTAGTAAGTAAGCATCACAAAAAAAAAATAGTTGTTTTCGAAAACGATTTAAATGATTAAATACAAATATAAAATAAATAAATAAAGTTAAGGGATAAATCACACAAATCTATCCCCAGTAAGTTGTAAACTTGTGTCGTTATTATTATCATTATTAAAAAAAATACTTAAAATAAAAAATAAATATTCATAAGCCTAATTCTTTTTAAAGCATAGGACGGCAAACGAGCTAGCTGTTCACCTGATGGAAAATGACCACCGCTGCTCATGGACTAATAAAACACCACGGGTGTGAAAAGAAAGTTGCCGGCCTTTTTTCCTCTCATGGGGGGATGGGCCTCCGGCTCTCTCACTCACCGAAAAAATGGTCTGATTCACATAAAATACTGACTAAAATTGTAATTTGCTCCCATCCCGGAACCTTAACGATCACTCAGAGCGCCTGATAACTCGTTGCAAAAATACTGCTTTAATTCGGCCGCCGATTCACCTAAATTTTAGGCCTTCTGCATTCACATTGGTAGAGTAAAAAGGTAAAAAAAAAAAGAATTGCCTAATTTACCTTAAACTAATATCCTAATCCTATCCTAATCCTAACTTCCTAACTAATATTATAAATGCAAAAGTGAGTTTGTTTGTTTATTTGTTTGTTTGTTACGCTTTCACGCCATATCTATTGAACCGATCATCATGAATTTTTGCATACACATAAGTTAGGGTACTGAGAAGGACATAGGCTATAAATCATGCGGGCGAAGCCGCGGGTAACAGCTAGTTGTTTATAAATAAGTAAAAGAAAATCAAATTTAGGCATTTTTGCAAAAAAAGGAAACTCAGGTAATTCTGCCGCCGATTCACCTAAATTTCAGGCCTCCTGTCAGAATTTACATTGGTCGAGTTTAGACAGTAGTTATACCTAGTCAGTAGAAGAAAATAATATACTCTGCGTCTCTTTATTCAGGAGTCGCATTACCAATACCTAACTTGGTGCAGTATTCTGACGGTCTTTGATCAAGTTTGGAGTCACTACTCACTGGGTATGGGCAGAAAAAGAATTATAAAGATTGTGCTTACCATACGACTGTAATGTAAATTTACTCCCAAAAGAAGTACTTTAGACATTACCCGGAGTTCGTGGGTTTAAATCCCATAGGAAGCACTTGGCAAAAGTTGGTCTCAGTCTGTTTAGAATCCTGATTTACTGAAAAGATAATATATAGTAGAATATTTATTAGAAGATTCCTTGCTTCAGGAGGCTCTTAGGTAAATTAAATGGAGTGGTGCATATGATTGCACCTGACTACAGTTAGTCTGACGACCTAACCAAGATCGAAGGAAGACGTTAGATGCAGACCGCTTCCAACCAGTCGTATTGAAGATCCTTGGGGGAGGCCTATGTCCAGCCGTGGACTTCTTGCGGTTGAGGAGATGGTGATAAGGATGGCTGAGCTTACTATACTTTTACCAAAAGAAGAACTTTATATACATTTAGTACTTTATTTATGATGGTTTGGGAAAATGGGAAAACCCGCGCAGACCGTAAAAGCCAGTCAAGGGATTGGGCAAAAATCTAAGGAATCACATCAATAGGCGATGCAGCTAGCAACCTATCACTATTTTGATTCCACTTTTCACCTTTACGCCCACGATGATGCAAAATATGGCCGGGTCTCATGACCTTCATGACCTTTAGCTCTGACTACCCCGCTAGAGATAAAGACGTGATAATATGTATGTAAGTAAGTACTTTATAGACAGTAGGTAGTCACTTGCTCAATGTGAACTTGTTAAATTCGGTGTCGCCATTCAGGAGTCGCATTACCGCCACCTGACTCAGCGCAGTATTTCACTGCTGCTAATGGCTTAAAAATTATACGGTAATGTTTACACAGTGTCACGTGGTTCTGATAAAAGGAAGTTATTAACTCGACGCGTTAGTATGTAATATTTTTAGAATTGCCCAGTTTTTGTATATGTTAATCTGTTCAAAATTCCATTTTATATATTTGTTCACGCAAAAGTTGGATTAAAAAAAAAATAGTTTGTCTAGTTATTGTCTAAGTTAGAGAACAATGCAAATTTCGGTTAAATTAGTTTAATCGTTTTTGAGATAGTGTTTTGAAGTTGATCTTATTTTGAAAGGGTGGCAACGCAAAACATTCTTTTCTTTCTTTCTTTTTTTAATTATGGCTGCCACCGAGATTTCAGTGATTCTGCCAATGTCCAGTATAATGAAATACTAAGTATCGGTGTTGTACGGTATGTGGCATCAAAGATGGCGTATGTTCTTTGGCAGCCTCGTGGGAGATTTTGGCGACAAATCTATAGGAGTCCATTTAACAGTCTACTTTAACTGTTTCACAAATTGTTCTCGAGCACGAGCATTTATAACACCAAACTACACCAATTTCATATTATAAAGTCCACTTAAATCAATTTGCAAAATTGTATAAGGCAAACGACAACTGAACCCCTTGACTTCCCACCAAACGTCCCTTGACCAACGCAAAACTTATGTAGATGTCGCTGTATACGATTTTTCCTACGGAGAATATGAATATCTTTATTGTTAGCCTTTTACGCAAGTAATAAAGTGTATATACATAGTAATTAACCATTTGACCTTTGAAAACTAACAGCCCTCCCCGGCTGCGCCCGGGAATAAATGATACCTATAAACCTTCCTCATAAATTCTTCTATCTATTGGTGAAAACCCCACGAAAATCCGAGCAGTAGTTTTTGAGTTTATCGCGAACAGACAGACAGACAGATTCGGCGGAGCACTTTGTTTTATAATATGGAGTGATAGTGATATGTAGTGATAGTAAAAGTGATAACCTTTAAAATTATTTTTTGTAATACATACATACTATCACATCACTATCCCTTGCGGGGTAGACAGAGCCCAGGTCTGTAAAACCTTAAGGCCGCGTTTAGCATGTTAATGGGCTTGGTATTTTTTGTAATGGTTTTATAAAATCCCAACTCATATTATAAATGCTAAAATGAGTTTTTATATTTGTTTGTTTGTCAGTTTTTCATGCTTAATTTACTGAACCAATCTTCTTGAAATTTGGCATATTTATAGAAGAACCGTAAACAACGCCATCCTTGACAGTTGCCATACCAACAAAGTTTGTAACAAACAAAATAGCTGGGCTATCCACAAACTCTGATAGTTCGCAATTTCTTTAATTAGTTTCTGGTTCCAGGCCAATTTAATTAAGCTTCTCATTAACGAAAACTATTTGGATTTTGTTTCATGATTGTTTGCGGAAACCAAACTCTGAACGAAATGCGCACAGCATTGCATATTCAAATAAAGTTTTAAGTGTATTTGGACAAACTTCATGAGAATGTAAAGAGAATTTGTATGACTATAGGTATATCTACACTTAATATTCCTAAATAGAATATTATACATGCGGAAATGTGTTTTTGAGAAAGATTTAACAAACATATATTTAGGCATTACAAAAAATTACACCACATATTTTTTACATAAAGTTATAAATAAAATAAATAAATAAATATATACGGACAAATCACACAGATTGAGCTAGCCCCAAAGTAAGTTCTAATGAAAGACTTGTGTTATGGGATACTAACTCAACGATACTATATTTTATAACAAATACATATATAGATAAACATCCAAGACCCAGGTCAATCTGAAAAAGATAATTTTCCATCTTGACCTGACCGGGGATCGAACCCGAGACCATCCGTGTCGCAGGCAGGCGTGATGACCGCTGCGCCACGGAGCTCGTATATGTAAACAATTACAATACATTGCAGTGCATAGGACATGTTATATTTCATATTAACATGTCCTATGCACTGCAATGTATTGTAATTGTTTATTGTAATGGCCGAACATTATTTGGAACTGCAATGGTAATAATAGTTTGGCTCATAGAAAATGCAAATATTGAAAATGTTTAAAATATCGGCCAGATATCTATAATTTATCTATATTAATCTAATGAGACTAATTTCTATCTAAAAACACTATAAAGAACACTTTTAATTTGATATCGATTCGTTAAGTGATCTTAAAGCTTCTTTAAAGTTGGGTGAATAGGACCATTTTTTAAAGTATGAAAATCTTTAATTACAATTATACTGTATTTTAGTCTGCAAAATTTATAGCAACTTTTATTATGAAACCATTACCATAAAAGAAATATTTCGTATAACTACCAAACAAAGTTCTCACGCCACCCATACAAAATACAAGCTTGTGACGTTACAAATATGTAGGCATTTCAGCGGCGCGTTTTCACGTCTAAAAACATGTAACTTTAAAACTTTTATAACTGAAAGAGTTTTTTGTTTAGAAATGTATTTCTGTCACTATTGTGTTTATTTTTGGTAGGTCTATACATAGCAACATGAAAAAAATTTTAGTCAACATGCCCATTGTGCTCCTTTTTAATGTTCCTTCAAGGGCTTCTTTTTACGTCTTGAAGACGGATGGAACCCTAAAAATAATATTATCTCAGTCATTTCAAGTTTTACGTTGTAAAGATAAAAATAAGGCAAGTGCTTTAGAAGACATGGCATAAGAAAAAATCTTTAATTTACTGCTCAAGATCTATCTAAACTTTTTACTACTTCTAGATAAAAGAAAAAACTTTTGTAAAATATTAAAAGATAATGTTTTATCTTAAATAATGTTCATAATAGATAAATGTTTTCATCCTATTTTTGTGGTTCTTTGGTTAAGAATAAGAATAGCTTTTATCCTTTTAAGTAGTAAGTAAGCATCACAAAAAAAAAATAGTTGTTTTCGAAAACGATTTAAATGATTAAATACAAATATAAAATAAATAAATAAAGTTAAGGGATAAATCACACAAATCTATCCCCAGTAAGTTGTAAACTTGTGTCGTTATTATTATCATTATTAAAAAAAATACTTAAAATAAAAAATAAATATTCATAAGCCTAATTCTTTTTAAAGCATAGGACGGCAAACGAGCTAGCTGTTCACCTGATGGAAAATGACCACCGCTGCTCATGGACTAATAAAACACCACGGGTGTGAAAAGAAAGTTGCCGGCCTTTTTTCCTCTCATGGGGGGATGGGCCTCCGGCTCTCTCACTCACCGAAAAAATGGTCTGATTCACATAAAATACTGACTAAAATTGTAATTGGCTCCCATCCCGGAACCTTAACGATCACTCAGAGCGCCTGATAACTCGTTGCAAAAATACTGCTTTAATTCGGCCGCCGATTCACCTAAATTTTAGGCCTTCTGCATTCACATTGGTAGAGTAAAAAGGTTGCCTTATTGACCTTAGACTAATATTGTTTATAAATAAATAAATAAAAAACTTATTCGGCATTTTTGCAAAAAACAGCAAACTCAGATAATTCTGCCGCCGATTCACCTAAATTTCAGGCCTCCTGTCAGAATTAACATTGGTGGAGTTTAGGCAGTAGTTATACCCAGTCAGTACTAGAAAATGTTATACTACGCGTCTCGTTATTCAGGAGTCGCATTACCATTACCTGACTTGGTGCAGTATTCTGATGTCTTTGACCAAGTTTGGAGCCATTACTCACAGGGTATGGGCATAAAAAAAAGATAAAGATTATGCTTACCATACGATTGTACTGTAAATGTACTCCCAAAAGAAATACTTTAGACATTACCCACTCTCCTATTGTGTGGTACAGAACTTCTTAAGACCCGGAGGTCGTGGGTTCAAATCCCATAGGAAGCACACTTGGCAAAAGTTGGTCATAGTCTGTTTAGAATCCTGATTTACTGAAAAGATAATATATAGAAGAATATTTATTAGAAGATTCCTTGCTTCAGCAGGCACTTGGGCAAAATAAAATGAAGTGGTGCATTACCACCATTTCAGACGTTAAAGGTCCACCACTGGACCTAGGCCTCCTACAAGGATTTCTGACATTCTGAGGTTTTTCCATACTCACCATGCTTGGCAAACGGGTTGGTGAGCGCAGTTTCTTAGGCTTATCTCTGTTCCGCCGCTGCTGCCCATCCAAATCATAATTAAGCGAGGAAAGGTTAGGAGTTTTTTGAACTGGGGGCACGGTATACAGATATTAGGGATGCTACTTGCACGGATGGATTGGGGATGAGAGAGTAGCGGCTCGGGAGGTCGAGCACGCGTACCCGATGCCATACTTGCATCCACCATCCATCTGCACTCCGCTTTTGAAGCGGTGTGAACTTAACTAAGTAAATAACTGACGTCAACAATAATAAAACATTGTAAACCAATTATAAATGTAAATTGACGTTCACCAAATGATATTTAAAATATCTTAAGATGAATAAGTTTTTTGACTCTTAATAAATATATATACGGACAAATCACACAGATTGAGCTAGCCCCAAAGTAAGTTCGAGACTTGTGTTATGGGATACTAACTCAATGGTACTATATTTTATAATAAATACCTACTTATATAGATAAACATCCAAGACCCAGGTCGATCTGAAAAAGATCATTTTCCATCTTGACCTGACCGGGGATCGAACCCGGGACCTTCCGTGTCGCAGGCAGGCGTGTTGACCGCTGCGCCACGGAGCTCGTCGAACTATTGACAATACACTGGAAAGGCAGTTGAGAATGAAACCAGACCTCGTGCAAACTTGCAGTGGGGCATTTTTTCAGTCAAAAGCGAAGCCTATTTTTGCATTCTCAGATGTTAGGGAAGTGAAAGTACTCACTCAATGTGAACTTGCCAAATTCGGCGTCACCATTCACGAGTCGCATTACCGCCACCTGATTCAGCGCAGTATTTCATAACTATTTTAGACCAAGTTTGTAGTCAATATTTATTTATTTAATACTCTTAGGGTATAAGCAGGAAAATAATGACAGACATTGTTAACCATACTTTTACCAAAAGAAGTAATTTTTATACAGCAGTTACTCACTCACTGTGGAATCGTATACCAGCACCTGTCTTGGCGAGTTATTTCACAACTATCCTACAACAACTTCAAAAATGGTGACCACGTACCGGCAAGCGCAGCATTGGGCACCCACTGACTAGTTGGTCTGACGACCTAACCAAGATCGAAGGAAGACGCTAGATGCAGACTGCTTCCAACCAGTCGTATTGAAGATCCTTGGGGGAGGCCTATGTCCAGCCGTGGATTTGTTGCGGCTGAGGAGATGGTGATGATGATGGCTGAGCTTACCATACTTTTACCAAAAGAAGTACTTTTATATACATTTAGTACTTTATTTATGATGGTTTGGGAAAATGGAAAAACACGCGCAGACCGTAAAAGCCAGTCAAGGGATTGGGCAAAATCTAAGGAATCACATCAATAGGCGATGCAGCTAGCAACCTATCACTATTTTGATTCCACTTTTCACCTTTACGCCCACGATGATACAAAATGTGGCCGGGTCTCATGACCTTCATGACCTTTGGCTCTGTCTACCCCGCTAGAGATAAAGACGTGATAATATGTATGTAAATAAGTACTTTATAGACAGTAGGTAGTCACTTGCTCAATGTGAACTTGTTAAATTCGGCGTCGCCATTCAGGAGTCGCATTACCGCCACCTGACTCAGCGCAGTATTTCACTGCTGCTAATGGCTTAAAAATTATACGGTAATGTTTACACAGTGTAACGTGGTTCTGATAAAAGGAAGTTATTAACTCGACGCGTTAGTATGTAATATTTTCAGAATTGCCCAGTTTTTGTATATGTTAATCTGTTCAAAATTCCATTTTATATATTTGTTCACGCAAAAGTTGGATTAGAAAAAAAAATTGTTTGTCTAATTATTGTCTTAACTAGAGAACAATGCGAATTTCGGTTTTTTGAGATAGTGTTTTGAAGTTGATTTTATTTTGAAAGGGTGGCAACGCAAAACTTTCTTTTTTTTTTTTTTTTTTAATTATGGCTTCCACCGAGATTTCAGTGATTCTGCCAATGTCCAGTATAATGGGATACTAAGTATCGGTGTTGTACGGTATGTGGCATCGAAAATGGCGTATGTTCTTTGGCAGCCTCGTGGGAGATTTTGGCGACAAATCTATACGAGTCCATTTAACAGTCTACTTTAACTGTTTCACAAATTGTTCTCGAGCACGAGCATTTATAACACCAAACTACACCAATTTCATATTATAAAGTCCACTTAAATCAATTTGCAAAATTGTATAAGGCAAACGACAACTGAACCCCTTGACTTCCCACCAAACGTCCCTTGACCAACGCAAAACTTATGTAGATGTCGCTGTATACGATTTTTCCTACGGAGAATATGAATATCTTTATTGTTAGCCTTTTACGCAAGTAATAAAGTGTATATACATAGTAATTAACCATTTGACCTTTGAAAACTAACAGCCCTCCCCGGCTGCGCCCGGGAATAAATGATACCTATAAACCTTCCTCATAAATTCTTCTATCTATTGGTGAAAACCCCACGAAAATCCGAGCAGTAGTTTTTGAGTTTATCGCGAACAGACAGACAGACAGATTCGGCGGAGCACTTTGTTTTATAATATGGAGTGATAGTGATATGTAGTGATAGTAAAAGTGATAACCTTTAAAATTATTTTTTGTAATACATACATACTATCACATCACTATCCCTTGCGGGGTAGACAGAGCCCAGGTCTGTAAAACCTTAAGGCCGCGTTTAGCATGTTAATGGGCTTGGTATTTTTTGTAATGGTTTTATAAAATCCCAACTCATATTATAAATGCTAAAATGAGTTTTTATATTTGTTTGTTTGTCAGTTTTTCATGCTTAATTTACTGAACCAATCTTCTTGAAATTTGGCATATTTATAGAAGAACCGTAAACAACGCCATCCTTGACAGTTGCCATACCAACAAAGTTTGTAACAAACAAAATAGCTGGGCTATCCACAAACTCTGATAGTTCGCAATTTCTTTAATTAGTTTCTGGTTCCAGGCCAATTTAATTAAGCTTCTCATTAACGAAAACTATTTGGATTTTGTTTCATGATTGTTTGCGGAAACCAAACTCTGAACGAAATGCGCACAGCATTGCATATTCAAATAAAGTTTTAAGTGTATTTGGACAAACTTCATGAGAATGTAAAGAGAATTTGTATGACTATAGGTATATCTACACTTAATATTCCTAAATAGAATATTATACATGCGGAAATGTGTTTTTGAGAAAGATTTAACAAACATATATTTAGGCATTACAAAAAATTACACCACATATTTTTTACATAAAGTTATAAATAAAATAAATAAATAAATATATACGGACAAATCACACAGATTGAGCTAGCCCCAAAGTAAGTTCTAATGAAAGACTTGTGTTATGGGATACTAACTCAACGATACTATATTTTATAACAAATACATATATAGATAAACATCCAAGACCCAGGTCAATCTGAAAAAGATAATTTTCCATCTTGACCTGACCGGGGATCGAACCCGAGACCATCCGTGTCGCAGGCAGGCGTGATGACCGCTGCGCCACGGAGCTCGTATATGTAAACAATTACAATACATTGCAGTGCATAGGACATGTTATATTTCATATTAACATGTCCTATGCACTGCAATGTATTGTAATTGTTTATTGTAATGGCCGAACATTATTTGGAACTGCAATGGTAATAATAGTTTGGCTCATAGAAAATGCAAATATTGAAAATGTTTAAAATATCGGCCAGACTAAGCGAACAATAGCAGAAAAAGTCATAGAACATATCGCAGTTGTAAAGAATAGCCAGACCAATAAGTCCGCCATTGCTGAGCATCTCATGGACACCAATTGCAACCACTAAATTGAATTACACCAGCCAAAAATACTATCCACGGACCGGCAGTATTACAAAATAATAGTACGAAAAGCTGTTGAAATCAAGAAATTCAAGAATTTCAATAGAGAAGACGGATACAAATTGTCACCAGCATGGAATCTAGTGATTGCCAAAATTAGACCGCGTCTTCTGGAGTTGGACAAAAATTCGTACACTGTTAAGCCCGCTCCACACTCTCGGCAAGACTACACGAGAATAGGCGAATACGAGAGTATGGAGGCGAATACGAGAGTATTCGGCAAGTCTCAGCTATATTCGTGTAGTCTCCATGGTGGCGGTATTTCGTCTTTTTTAACGCCTTTTAATAACTATTTTTCTCGTTGTAAGAAGTATAAATACGCTACAAGACATAATGCTATAAGGCCGCAGCAGTTTCAACGTCCATCTTCAACGTCCTCAAACAGACAATTGCGCTAAGCGAGAGTGTAGAGAGCAGTTCTCGATCTCGTATTGTTTCGGCGAATACCGGGAAACGAAACCTCTCGACGAGAGTGTGGAGCGGGTATTAGTGTAGTGTATACCGGGTCTAATGCCTAAATAAAAACTATGTGTGGGTAGTGAAATCATCAAAGTTGTTAGTGAACTGCGTCTACCACCACAAGATAACACTGCCAGTACCCCAGTCTCGCTGCAACCACGATGGGTGTAACCCCATTGAAACGTCAGCGGAAACAAATAATTATAGGGAGTTTGTGGTGGGAAGTCAAGGGGTGCAGTTGGGGTCTACCTTGGACGATTTTGCAAATTGATTTTGGTGAACTTTATAATATGAAATTGGTGTAGTTTGGTGTTATAAATGCTCGTACTCATGGAACAATTTGATTGGACTGTTATATGGACTCGTATAGACTTGTCACCATAACCTCCCGACCACGAGGCATCAAAGAACATACGCCATCTTTGATACTAATTGTTACAACTTTACCGTACAACACCGATACTTAGTATCTCAATTTACTGGACATTGGCAGAATCACTGAAATATCGGTGGAAGCCATTTTATGAAACAGAAGAAGAAGAAGAAAATAATTATAAAAGGTTCGTACTAAGTCCTGTTTCTATAAATAAATATGTAGACAAAATCGATGTAAAATATTATTACTTCTATACATCTCAGAGCTTTGAGAACATTTCACAAACAAACCTAACAACTGCATACTGAAACTACTTGGCAACAAACAGACTGCAATGTATTGGAATTGTTTATTGTAATGGCTGAACTTTCTTTGGCAAGGCAATGGTAATAAATATAGTTTGGCTCATAGAAAATGCAAATATTGAAAATGTTTGCAACATATCTCGACTTGGCTATGATTGACGACTTGATATACATACTTTTCTACCGTTGTCGTACCAAATAATATTTTTTTTAAATGGATGTCTTTTTTTTAGTTTAGAAAACTAAAAAAAAAAATTATAGGCAAAGTGGTTCATATTGTTACACCCATTTGTCAAATGGGTCAAATATTTTTGACATTTCTATACAAAATATTCAGTCGCCCGGACAATTGGTACTGGAAAGTCAAAAAAGAAATCGACTTCCTAGCAGTGGTTCCATAGTAAAAGTTTTTTATAATGACGGTCTGAGTCACCCCTTGGTATTCATATACCAAATACTTTGGCTCAAAGAAAATGCAAATATTGAAAAACTTTGCACATATCTCGAGTTTGCTATAATTGACGTAGTCTTTTGCTAGTGACTTGAAATCGAATACCTATTACATACAATCCTTTCTAATCTTATAAATGCGAAAGTTACCTACTGAACCGATTTAAATGAAATGTAGTACACAGATAGTCTGGAGCCTGAAAAAGGACATAGGCTATTTTTTTCACGCGGAGGAAGTCGCAAGCATAGCTAGAATTATAATAAAACCATACCCGATCCTAAAAAGAGTGACTCGGCCAGTCAATATGATTTTTTTTCGAATAGGATGAAAGCTGAAAGATCTTTAAAAAAATTCAACATTTTCATAAAAGCCCAGTTGGCTGTATCCTTTTGTATGGGAATGTCATTTTGTTTTAAGATTTTTTTTTATGTCGTAAGACGGCAAACGAGCAAGCGGGTCACCTTATGGTAAGTGACCACCGCTGCCCATGGACAACTGTAACACCAGGGGTGTCACAGTAGGTGCGTTGCCGGCCTTTATTTTTCCTTCCCCGAGGGGAGAGGGAGATGGGCCTCCGGCTCTCTCACTCACCGAACGAAGCATAGTAGCGGTAAAGCTACTACTCAAACGTCGATTTTCTGTGAGAGTGTGGTACTTCCCCGGACGAGCCGGCCCATTCATGCTACTAGCAAAAGTGATTTTCGCCTGTAGCGAGGCTCTAGCGTGACATGATAATACAGAATCACGTCTTAATTCCTTGCGGGATAGACAGACTAGAAGGTTTGAAAACACCATGTTTAGCAGAATTGTGATGGGTTCTGTTATAAAAAAAGTGTTATTCAGCAACTTTCAGTCTATAATCCCAACTTCCCAACTAATATTATAAATGCGAAAGTGAGTTTGTTTGTTACCACTTTGTTACGCTTTCACGCCGTATCTACTGAACCGATCATCATAAAAATTTGCATACATATAGGTTAGAGTACTAAGAAATACAAAGGCTATAAATCACGCGGGCGAAGCCGCGGGTAACAGCTAGTTATAAATAATTGTAGGATAGTACGGAACTTTTCAGCTACGAATTTACTTGAACGGGTTATTTTCAAAATTACCTAATTGTTTCATTCTAACAATACCTCTTTGTTCCAGGTAAGTTCAAGACTTGATACCATCTTGCTTCAAACACTTAAGTAAGTATGGAAGTAACTTAAGGTGGCCCTTCCCCGACCGACTATCGTCAACGCGAGCATGGTCGAAAAGCTTGTTCCGTCCAGCGCAATGTCAGATAAAGAGGCAAAGTGAAAAGAACCCCTTGCCCTCGTCTCCCGCACACCTCTTACTGCCTCATGGAAACAACCTAGTGAGTACGTGAAGACATTGAACGAAAAATAGTGTGCGGAAATTTCATTAAACTTGTTTCAAGAAATACGTGTTTATTGGAAAACCTTACAAGTTTATGAAAAAAACGTTGTATATCTAGACTCTCTATTACATTTGCAAGGGTTCTAAATAAATATTTTCTTTACTGTTACATTTAATGAGTACATTATAAACGCCCAAAGTTCACATAAAATTTGTGCAAAAAAGCGGATTTTCGGAGGCTAATACTGAAGTTGTTTCTCCAAATTTAGATTTTTCGTTTTGATAGAAACCTAGATATAGTGCACAAGATACTTATTAGTGGAAAATCTTTAAAGAAAGATTTGTTACACCGCCATAATCACGTACGAGCGTTTGTATGAAAAGATAGACGGGTTGGCCGCCCTTAAGATAGTTCGAATCTAACAATATCGGCTGAAACCTTAAGAAGTAAGTTTACAAGTTAGACTAGATTGTAAAGTGAATTTTAGTAAATATATTCGATACTAAATGTAAAGATACAGGTGCAAACACCTGCGGTTTTGCGCTCGCGTTAATTTTGTCCATTCTATTCCATCATGAACTGACCGGGGATCGAACCTGGGACGGCTCGTGCCGCAGAGTGGCGTGTTAACCAATGCGCCTCGGTAGTTTACAAGTAGTAGTAGGTCATCATCATCATCAGGTCTTTTTAAGTCTCCACTGCAGGAGTACGATCTCTCTGTGTTACCAGAGCCATATAATTATGAGCCAGAGTAGTCAAAGGATTTGGCCTACACTCTCCACGTTGGCCAGATGGCTTGGAGAGGTCTCTTTGATGTTTAAAAGCTTTGTTTAGCTTGTGTTCCCTAAGTCGCCTTCTACGACATTTACGGAAAGACTTGGAGTGGTTCTGTTCTGTTCTGCCGGGAACCACACGATAGTAGGTATTCGCTCATCATCAGTTCGTGTAGGTCACAGAACACAGAAGTAGGTGACACGGTCAATCGACCATGCACACCCTGGTGTCAGAGTTCTTCGGAACCGCCTCTCGGCCTCTGACGTGGTTCCTTTAACGACTACCAGATGGCAGCCGGGACCAACGGCTTAACGTGCCTTCCGAAAGTACGGACTCATCTTTTTTATCAGACAATCAGGTGATTCATGCCTGCAATGTCCTAACCAAACTGGAAACAACTTAACAAAGTATGCTTCCCGTGGGAATCGAACCCACGACCCCCGGGTCAACAAGGCGAAAGCATTAACCACTGGACCACGGAGGCAGTTATTCGCTAAAAAGGATTTTCTAAAATTCAAACCCTAGAGGGTGAAACGGGAGTCCAAAATTTGTATCTAACGTGAGCAAATAAGCTCAAGAGCTTATTTGCTCTAGCTAAGATTAGCTTTTAAGACAGTTATGAAGATGTTTCGCTGCTAGTTTTCTCGTTAAATAAAATCCTAATCCTAATCCTAACTAATGTTATAAATACGAAAGTGAGTTTGTTTGTTTGTTTGTTACGCTTTCACGCCCAACCTACTGAACCGGTCATCATGAAATTTTGCACATACATAGGTAAGGGTACTGAAAAGGACATAGGCTATATATCACGCGGGCGAAGCCGCGGTTAACAGCTAGTAAATAATAAATCGTATATTTGTATATAGCTTTAAACAAATATCTGCAAACTCGTTATTAAATTTCGAAATAGAAGCAGTGTTCATTTTCCTTTGTATAAAGCTGGAATGCATGATGACCGGCTTTGTTTGACAAACACTATTTACATAGCACAGGTATGAGCCAATCAGGTTTTTGAAAAGCACGGAGAAATATTTCATTTAATACTAACAACCTAAAACAAACTTAGGGTTCCGTACTATAAGAGGTAATATGAGGATTATTCCAAAAAATAACTAGTCGGCGAATCCGACTAAATAAAACGTGAGAAAAGCCGGGTTCCAGTGAGCGTGTGCATTATAAGCGTTTCTGCATGTTAAGCAACCCAGGGCGCAGTCCCCACTTGGATGGGTGACCGCAAGTGGCATAAAAATATCTCGAGTTGGTCCCGGCTGTCATCATTGATAGCAGTCGTTAAACTATGTCAGATGCCTGCTTGAAAAATCTGACACTAGTATTGGCCACTTACACACAAGTAAAACCAAAACAAACAGGGAAGAATGGAGGTCATTAGTTACTTTACAGACAAGAGCCTATCATCATCATCATCATCAGGTCCTTGTTAGTTAGGCTCCACTACAGGAGCATGACCCTCTCTGTACTACCAGAGCCATTTAGCCAGAGCAGTCAGAGGATTTAGCCTACACTCTCCACGCTGGCCAGACGGGTTGGACAGGTCTCTTTGATGTTTATAAGCTAACAAGACCCTAACTCTTTCATAAAAGATAAAAAAATACACATAGAGTTAACAAAGATGGTTTATATAAAGTCCTCTTTTTTAAAGTCTGTTATAAAGTACTTTTTAAATCTTGCATACGAAGCTCAAAATCACGAAACTTCGAAACAACGAGACAGCTGATGCTAAAGTATTTAAATTTCTCTCTCATTTTACTGACGGTACCTCCCCCAGTCCCTGCGACAGAGTAGGATAAGAGAGTAGAAACATATAGATACTAATTCATTAAATAAAATTAAAATTAGGAAAATCTTGCTCGTTTTAGGAATAAAGAAGACGTTTCATATTAATAACGACTACTACGAACTGTCGAAATACGAACATCTGTTAAAATTTGCTCCTCAATTTTTATTCGAAAAGTGCTAGAAATACCGTTAATCACAAATTGGAGTTATAATATCCGCAATCATTGGACTAACAGCAACATCGCTGTGAAATCAGTTTCGCGAAAAGTGGCGAGAAAGTGAAGTTATAAGCGAAAACAATTCAAAAATTTTAAAATTGTCGTTGGTATCCCTGACCTACGACAACTCGCGCCCGCACCGCTGCTAGTGAATCATCATCGCACAGAGACGGGCGGCGATCACCTACCACGAGACGCGCGGGCTTAGCGAGCGACTACATCGTTCCGGTACCAAGATATTAAGAACTACGTGGAAATAACTACTAGTGCAATGATGGCAGCATCGAAAATCAGCTGCGCGGGATGTCGAGGTGACATTGAAGACCACACGATATCTATGAAATGTAATAAATGTAAGCAAATTTTTGATATTTTTTGCGCTAATTTTAACATGGAAACCTTTTCTAAACTGTCAAACGAGTATAAAAACACCTGGGTGTGCATTGAGTGCCGCAGTAAAATGCCGCGGAGTGACAACTCACACACTCCAGTGCGACAAACTTACTTGGAGCATGATATAAGCATTGCGAGCGAATGTCCGGATATGTCAATATATGATACCGACAATGTAACAGTACGCGCTGGGGGGCGCTTTACGGCTCCAACATTGCAGAGCGACCTAATGGAGAAGGCATTGAATAGGATGCGCGCCACTATGATGCAGGAAATAAAGAATTTACACGCGGAATATGAAGCCAGAGTAACGGAGAGATTGAGCGATATAATTCATAAGCAACTAATGGAGATAAAATCTGAAATACACAACAGAGGTTGCAATAATTGTAGCGACCAGTTGTACAAGAAGATGGTGGAAATAGAAAATAAAGTGGATGCTATGATGCGAAGTAAGAAGGGCTCAGATGTCAGTAGCAATCAAAAGGTAACCGAACAACAAGGTCCTAGCGTAGTGCAAGTAACTACACCTACAGAGACTAAGCAAAGTCAAAAAGAAACGGAAAAGGCAACAGCACCCGGATCCCAGAAGGATCCCAGGAAAAGTACATCAGTGTCCAGAGCAGACGTACATAGCGGGAACAATAAGAAAATAAGTATTCTTCATATGAACCAGGTTGAGGATGACCACTTGATTCAAGGCCACATTGAACCAAATGAATGGACTGAAGTAAAGAGGAAACGCCAAAAACTGCCATCTTCTTCAGTATTGCGGGGTACAGCTACGCCAGGAGCGACGTTACTGGAAGCTTCCGAAAAATGGAAATACATACATTTGTTTTATGTGAAGCAGGGTACTAAGGCTGAACAGGTACTTAATCATTTGAAGGCGATAACTTTGGAAGAGGTTTGCACGGTGGAGGAACTCAAGTCGCGGGGCAAATATGCTTCTTTCAAAATTGGAACACCATCTCGGCTGGCACCGGCAATAATGGAACCAGAAAATTGGGCGGCTGATATTTGTATAAAGCCATGGAGGCAGAACTTTCGAAAAAGCAGTACCAGAGAGACAAGTTTACAAAATTAACAGTGATTCTATAACGAGTGAATCTGACAGCGGAAATCAGAAAATACAAAGAAGTACCATAAAAAAGGTCATTGAAATACTCTACCAGAATGTGAGAGGCCTACGCACGAAAATCACAAAGTTCATGTCCTTCATACAAGGAGTGGAATCGGATGTTATTGCCATAACAGAAACCGGATGCGACGCATCAATCCATGATGCCGAACTAGTTCCGTCTGGTTTCCAAATAATGCGATGCGACCGCGCAGATGGCAGAAAACAGGGCGGAACGTGTATAGTGGTAACTCCTCAGTATGAACTACGGCGAATACCTACACCAGAGAATATAAACATAGATGAACATTGTTTTGAAATGGTGTCTGCTACAGTGTACATGAGAGGCAGATTCTTATTTGTTTTATGCGTAATATACATACCACCGAGTAGTAGTAGTGATGAATATATAGTTATGTTTGAATTAATTGAAAAAATATGTATACAGTACAAAAACAACGTAATCGTCGTAGGGGACTTCAACTTGCATTCCGCGAGTATTGAAGTTAGTAATTATTATGAATATCTGTTGTCCTTTTGTGAGTTCATTCAAAAAAATAAAGTACCGAATTGTAATAGTAGACAATTAGATTTGGTTTTAAACGGGAATGGAGTGCCAGGCATATTAACAGTTAGTGAAGCAGAGGGGCTGCAGCCTATAGATCCTCATCATCCGCCACTTACCATCACTATCGAGTTTGAATATAAGTTCCCGATACGTAAAGAAAATACAACGCAGGAACGTAATGTGACAAATGGGACGCAATGGAACTTCAGAAAGGCAAGATTGGACCTCTTGTACACCCATATGGCAAAATTGGATTGGACAACACTATGTGACATAAGAAATCCCGAAGAAGCTGTAGAGTATTTTTATAATACAATAAATAATATTATACAAGAGTATACTCCTGTCAAAAGAACGGTAAAAGACAAACCGAAATATGAATACCCGGAGTGGTATACGAGAGAAATAATCTTGTTAATACGGAAAAAACACGCACTGCATAAACGTTACAAAAAGACGAAGTCACCGGAGGATTACGCAGAGTTTTCGCGCTACAGAGCAGAAGTAAAATATGAGGTTGAACTTGCACATAATCGCCACATAAATTGCCTACAAAATAACCTAGCTTCTGATCCTAAATCTTTTTGGACATTTATACGTAATAAAAGAAGAAACGTCAGTAAGAAAACAATCGTGAAAAACGAATGCGAGCTTACAGACAAAGAATGTGCTCAGGAATTTGCTAACTTTTTCTGCTCTGTATATAGTCAGGAACCAGCAAAACTGGACGTAGAGGCGGCGAGTGCAAAGGCACAGGCCTCTGCGGCGAGGGTGCAGGTTCATGAGCTGCAGCCAGAAGAAGTCAAACGGGCCTTGATGAAACTCAAGCCTAAGCATTCCGTGGGACCGGACGGTATACCGCCCTTCTTGTTCAAAGATTGTCGGGAAGTATTAGCATCACCGTTAAGACACATATTTAATGTTTGCCTGGGAAACGGGACATTCCCTGAGCGATGGAAACTGACTAGGGTGGTGCCAATACCTAAATGTCCAGGAGGCAGTAAGGCAAGCGACTATAGGCCTGCAGCTATACTAAATACGCCAGCTAAGATCTTCGAATCGGCAATAGACCAGTCAGTTAGCTCTCAGATAAGTGCTCAGCTATCGGATGCGCAGCACGGCTTTCGTCCGAAACGAAGCACGGAGAGTAATTTGCTTCAGTTGATGACTCAGGTGCTGCCATCAGTGGATGCAGGGGCACAAGTCGATGTAGCGTATTTTGACTTTCAGAAGGCATTCGATACTGTGGATAATGACGTTCTTCTAGGAAAACTGGCCGAGGCGGGATTCACTCCGAAAACGCTGACGTTTTTTGCCAATCATTTGCAAAATAGAAGACAGTACGTAGACTATGCTGGGCAACAGTCAGAGCCGTATTTCACCAGATCTGGGGTAAACCAAGGTAGTAACTTAGGCCCATTAGAATTCAACTTAATGATCAATGATTTACCAGGCGCCATAGAGGAAACGACATGTCTTTTGTTTGCAGACGACTTAAAATTAGTAGTAGAAGTAAGAAACCAATCGGACTGTCAGAAGATGCAGAGAGATATAAATAGGGTGGTAAAATGGAGTAAAGAGAACCGATTATATTTCAATGTATCGAAATGCTCAGTAATGTCTTTCACGAGATCGCGACAACCCATAATATATCCATATAGCATCGATGACGTCCCAATGCAGAGAGTAACGGAGACTAAGGATTTGGGAGTTCACTTCACAGCAGATATTAATTTCCGAGATCATGTAATAAAGATTTGCAAGAAAGCATTCCGGAATTTGGGGTTTGTGTTGCGTCAGACGCGAGAGTTCACAAACCTCAATGCGATAAGAGCACTATACGAAGCGTTGGTGAGGAGCCACTTGGAAGGTAATGCTAATATTTGGGCACCGCATGAGACAAAATATAAGTTAATGATAGAACGGATACAAAATAAATATACAAGATTCTTGTACCGTAAAATGTACGGCGTTTATCCGTTCTATCCACTTATGTACCCAACATTATTTGTTCTCGGGATGGTAGGATACAATACACTAGAGGTACGGAGGAGTATGAGATTAGCGAAGTATCTGTTCGAACTGTTCCGGGGGAAAATCTTCAACCAAGCAGTACTACAGTGGCTGGCGCTGAACGTGCCGGACCGCTACGTGTGGCGGCGTCGACAGCCTCCCTTTTTTGCGATACCGCAAGCGCGGACGAATTTGTTAAGCCAGGCGGCAATCATTAGAGCGCTAAAAGCTTTAAATGGGGTTGCTAACAATATAGATATTTTTATATGTACTTTGAATGAGTTCACAAAGGCAATGATGTTTGAGCTATGTTACAATAATAGGATTAGTTAAAGTGTTATATAATTAATTACTCTATTGAATTGGGAATGCTGTAATAATAGAGTAAGATATTGAATTATAAATAAAAATATTTTCTGCTCAAACTAAGTATAAACTAAGTAAAATCACGAGAATTCTAAACAACAAAACAGCTGATGCTAAAGTATTTATATTTCTCTTTCATTTTTCTGACGGTACCACCTCCAGTCCCCACGAAAGAGTAGGACAACAGAATAGAAACATATAGATACTAATTTATGAAATAAAATAAATATGGGATAATGAGTAAAAGTACTTTATTTATAACATTAAAAAACAGAACAACCTTAATTTTATCTCATATAAGTATGCTGAAGTGAGAAAAAGTGCCTCTTTTCCCACATGTATAAGCCGAACAAAGGAATTAGCTTAAACCCGAGAAATTATGTCAAAAGGCAACCCATCAGTATTTAAAGCCCATTTTCTTCTACGATTTGTCGAGCTCCGTGGCGCAGTGGTCAACACGCCAGCCTGCGACACGGAGGTTCCGGGTTCGATCCCCGGTCAGGTCAAGATGGAAAATGATCTTTTTCAGATTGACCTGGGTCTTGGATGTTAATCTATATAAGTATGTATTATAAAATATAGTGTCTCGTTGAGTTAGTATCCCACTACACAAGTTCACAACTTACTGTGGGGCTAGCTCAATTTGTGTGATATGTCCCTATATATTTATTTATTTATTTATTCTACGAATTCACGTAAAGTCACCAATATACTAAATCTCAATAACATCTTGTAGGAAATCGCTAAAACATCAAAGAAGTGACACAGCTGATGCCGAAGTATTTAAATTCCTTACTTATTATACTGACAATACTGACGGTGGGCGGAATCCTCCCTACAAGTTAAACGTAGGACAATAGAGTAGAAACATGCAGAGGCTAAAGATGTACCAATCTAGAATAAGATTATTCCGTCGTCATTTAAAGGTTTGTGACAAGTGTACAAATAGTATACTGATTCCTGTTTGAAGGAATAGGATAAACGAACTATTTGAAGCTATTTGTTAAGAAGTATCTCGTTCAGTTTAAAAAGAAAGAAAGAGACGTGTTGTTACCTATGTAGGTATTAAAAAAATGAGGAGCCCGATGGCTTAGTGGGCGTGAGCATTATAAGCGCTTTCGCATGTTAAGCAACCCCGGGCGTAGTCCCCACTTGGATGGGTGACCACAAGCGGCATAAAAATATCTCGAGCTCCTCCGTGCTTCGGAAGGCACGTCAAGCCGTTGGTCCCGGCTGTCATCATTGATGGCAGTCGTTAAGCTAAGTCAGATGCCTTAAGGCAGCTTGAAAAATCTGACACCAGTGTTGGGCACTTACACACACGAAAAACAAAAAAAAAACAAAACAAACATTAAAAAATAAGTGACATTGATCATATATATCTGTATTTCAACCAAAGGTTTTATTTAAAAGTTATCAATTACCTAGTTACAAAAATACAATCAAACAAACACAAATCTATTTTATTATTCGCTTGATTGACGGGTCCACTCATGCAGGTCTGGGAAAAATGATGTCAAAAGATTATGTATGTGGGTAAGGCCACATACATAATCTTTTGACATCATTTTTCTATTTTTTTTTTGATCCCTTTCTCCCCTCTACTCACCCAACATCATGCTATACGCAACCCTTACTCTGCTTACTCCGTTAGAGATAAGGACATGATATTGATACGCATCTCTCCAACCTCTCTAACACGTGTGGCCATTGTGGAGAGTGTAGGCCAAATCCTCTTACTGCTATGGCTAATATATGGCTCTGGTAGAACAAAAAGGGTCATGCTCTTGCAGTTGAGACTAAAAAAAACCTGATGATAATGATGATGATTGATACGTAAAAAGAGTCTTAAACCAGTTAAGGATATGATGACTTCACGGATCAAAAAGCATTTAGCGTGCGACATCGTCCCAAGCAACAGTATTGTATTCTCTTTGATACTGCAGAATCTCAATATTTTGTGCATAATCTCTACATCAATTCTACTCTAGCTGAACCCGTAGAACGTAGAACTGAAAATGAAAACTAAAGTCGCCAGTGTGGCGCCGTGCGCCGAGCGAGTCGGACGTGCGTGCGACGACGGTTTTCTACTTACGATGCGTATTATTTAAGTAGTGTAGTGATGTGGTTTAGTGAATAGTGTATTGTAGATGAATTGGTTTGAGGTAAAATTATAAGTGGGTTAATCAAACCATGTTTAAGATGGAAAATTATCAAATCAATCAAGACGAAAACATGAATAATATCGATTACAATTCAAAATGAAAAAAATATTTGTTGGTAGGTTTAAAAATGATGATTAAAGGACAAAATGATTGGGCTTTTATTAAATTTACGTATTTTTTTTGCATCTAAATCACAAGATATAAATAACTTAAGTGTTCTTTGGTCGGTATCCTTGCTTTACTAAAGTATTCTAAAAAAAGGTTCATTATTATTCAGATGAAATGCACATAGGGTAGGTATCCAAAGTAAGTTTAGTTTTTCAACCACTAACCCTACATATTTAATTAGGGATATATGTAAACTTTTAAAATATTTTTATACAGTCTAATTTAAAAAAATAAATTCTGTTCCCTTTGCGCAACAATACACATATGTTATAGTATACTTAAATTATCAATACATTATGTACGAACTTTGACTACAAATATAATAGGTCGGGGAAAAAGTAATTTCGTATTTTTATGTGTAAAGTTGTAATCAAATATCTTTGGTAATGTTGTGTGTATCTGGCTGATTTAGATACCATCTGAAAGGTACAATTTTCAAGAATTATATAGAAATGTACAAAATACACCTATTTTTTAAAAGATGGATAAAATCTTCATACAAAATACGAAATTACTTTCTCCTAGTAGATACGGGTAGATACACAGATTGAACTAGGACACATCGAACCCAAGATCCTGCGATTCAAAGGCACTATACTACTGAGCCAAGGACGTCATAAGTCGTCAGCTTGTTCTCGTAACTTCGTTCGCGTAGTTACCAATAACATTGTAAAGTTTCATGAAAAATCATCCTGTAGTTATGAAGTCACGAACACACATCCTCAAAAATCTTTATATTTATAGTACTTATTGGTTAGTTTCTTCTGGTTCATTATCCGAACGCATATTTTTTTTGGTATAAAAGTTGTTTCGCATAAAAATATGTTACGTAAGAAATTTGTATGGAAAATTTAAGCGTAACATACCTTTATGCGAAATATCTTTATTAGTTAAAAAAGTTATTCGTTCGGATAGTAAACCGTTTCTTCTTCTTCCTTTACCTTATCTCACTTTGTTATTTCTCTCAATTTTTTTATTCTGCCGCCTACCATAGCCTTTGTCACTTCTCTCTTGTTCATACTCTACTTGACCCAATCCATCCATATTTTCTTAGGTCGTCCTCTGTTCCGCGTTCCATCCACTTTCAAAATATTGGTTATATTACTAAGATAATACTCACTTTGTACGGATATTCACATTAAATTTATATCTAAAACGAAATTGGTACAATATCCTCATTATCTTCTTTCAAAACCGTTGAATAACATTTAATCTGCTTTGTAACATTATTAATTTGTAATATTTCTTAAACTATCATTGAATTTCATTACCAGTACTAAGTAGGAAGAATAAACTCAGAAGAACATACTAGAGTAGGCAGAGATGTAGGACTTTTTTTAATCTATGAAAGTAGGTTATTGTCATTCAGAAAAAGTAAAATTTTTGTGGAACCTTCATTAACGCCAACGAAACTGCAAGTCAAAGCTATGAAAATAATTAACTAAATAAAGAATAGTCTCTCCCCAAAATGAGAAAAACAAATGATGTGTTATCTTAGCTAGATTTCTCAGGAGGCGTAATTCCAAATTCTAATATACATTAACCAAGACACGTCTATGCCGCGAAATTTGCGTCCTTTATAATTTTGAGACATGTAGTAATTGTAGAAGTTGATCAAACTTGTAGTACCTACTTCTTGCCGTCTGTGTAAGTGATTGATGCTCAAGTCAGTCTTTTCTTTTTTTTTCATGAATGCTTCTGACGTATATCAGTTGCTAATTTGCCACCTCAAGACTTAAGCAGTATTCGATATATGTTTACATTAATTACTTATTATTTGCCTAATCCTGTGTCTGCTCTGGCAAATCGTAGCCTTTTAAGTGACTCTGGTAGTAAAAAAGTCATGCCCTGCAGTGAAGACTAAAAGGACCTGATGATAATTAGTCTGAAATGTACCTAATCAATTTTAATGAAAACCACAGGCTTTTGGCAAAAGAAAAAAAACATAGTCAGAAAGCCCACCTACTGATCACTAGTGTCTTAAACTTTTACTACCAGGATTAAAAAATATAATGTATTGGTTAAGTTTTGTCAGATGCCTTTTGTGAATTCAATATAACTGAAACTAACTTTTAGAAAGAGTAAAACAAACGATGTAGATTTTAGCTAGATTTCTCAAGAGGCGTAATTTCAAATTCCAATATGCATTAAGAAACGTCTACGCCGCAGAATTTGAGTCCCTTGACGTTGAAACAAGTATGTTTTGTAACAATATTGCAAATTCTAGACTTGGATTATGCTAATATGTTAGGACGCATACGAAATTGTGGACTTCAAAAGTTTTGCAGAATTCTGGAATATATTATCTTTTTATAAATGAAAACTTTGTTTTTCAATTCTTTTAACTGAAGGTGCATGCTGTTTCTGTTATTATTATTATTAATTAGTATACAAACTTTAGGGAGCGACTCAGCCCGTCAACATGGTTAACTGTATTAAAAGTTGACTAATTTTTTGGGTGTATATCTCTTGCGATGCGTACTTAGTATTTTACAACTATGTATATGCTTAAATGATAACCTTAATATTAATATAGCTTAACTATTCCTATCCAGAGCTATAGCACAAAAAAAAATGTGCAAGTCCCATTTAAATTTTATCAAAATCGCTTCAGTATAATGATTGCAGTCAGTTTTTTTATGCAAAAGAATATATAAATAAACAGTCTCGCATTAATGCTACCTTTCATGCAAATTTCCATCATATACTTACATAAAATTTTAAACAAATCAATTTAAATCTGGTTTTGCTGTCGACTATACTTCTGCAACCGTTGGTGCCTGCATCGACTATGTAATCCACACAATCCGAATTTAAACTTTATCCGTTTCGCCCATTCCACTCTATTTGAATCGAATTAAACTTTTCTGTTTTACTTTGTTTTCGATTTAATTTCCACTTTCAACCAACTTTAAATAAAAGGTCGAGGTTCTCAATTTGTAGGAATATTTTATACATTTTTATATATAGCTCATAACTCATTTATGAACCGGTTTGAAAAATTCTTCTTTTATTTAGAACGGTACCTTTTCAAATTGGATCCATTTAAATTCATTCCAATCGGTTCTGTTTAAAAATCTTTTTTTTTTTTAATATATTGGACCCGCATAAATACTACCTTTCATCCAAGTTCCCCATCATATACATAATTTTTAAAATTATATCAAATTAAATGATGCAAATTATCCTAATGTATATATATGTCGAGCTCCGTGGCGCAGCGGTCAACACGCTAGCCTGCGACACGGGGGTCCCGGGTTCGATCCCCGGTCAGGTCAAGATGGAAAAAGATCTTTTTCATATTGACCTGGGTCTTGGATGTTTATCTATATAAGTATATATTATAAAATATAGTATCGTTGAGTTAGTATCCTGCGACACAAGTTCACAACTTACTGTGGGGCTAGCTCAATTTGTGTGATATGTCCCTATATATTTTATTATTTATTATTTATTTCATTATATATACTGGAAGAGATTGAATAGCGATACGTCCATCTTTGTACCAATTAATCTCTTAAGTTATTTGAAATAATTTATTTTTGCATAATAGTGGTGCAATCTTATTTTGTAATCCACACAATCCGAATTTGAACTTCGTCCGTTTCGTCCTTTCCACTCGATTTGGCCGCGATCCTATTAAACTTTTTTTTCGACTTGCCTTCGATTTATATTTCACATTTTAGTAAATAGATTTTACTAAAATTTTGGTTTATATATCAACTGTTAGAACTTGGTTTTAATCTGAATTAAGTGGCCAATGGGGAGTCTGGCTCGCCCACGAAGGGTTCTATAGTAGCAAGCATAGAGAAATCAACTTCGTATTGATTGCCTACACCACTATTTGCTACCAAAAATAACTTTCTTTTTCATAGTGTTTGTATAAAAGATACGAGCTATATTTGCGGTTATGAAAATGTACTATATTCTGAGAAAAATGTTGACTATTATCTTTGAAACCAATTTTTGTTGAAAGTGTTTATTGTGTATATATTATTTAGGTTTTTTATTTACTTATTTTAAAAGTTAGAAGGGGAAAGGAAACACAGTTTAACACTTTGGAAGAGTCTATCTTTCAAACGTTCGACTTAAGGGCTTGCGTCACGTTGCTTGGTGTCTTGGAACGCTTTCTAGCTCTACAGAGACCATCATCATCATCATCATCAGGTCTTTCTTGTCTCCACTGCAGGAGCACGACCCTCTCTGTATAACCAGAACCATATACTATCCTGAGTAGTCAGAGGATTTGGCCTACACTCTCCACGCTGGCCAGACGGGTTGGAGAGGTCTCTTTGATGTTAATAAGCTTTGTTTAGCTTGTGTTTCCTTAGTCGCCTTTTACGACATCCACGGGATGACTTGGAGTGGGCCTATTCTACTCTGCCGAGAACCACACGGCTACAGAGACCGATATACCATAATTGTCGATGGATCTCCATAAATTACTTCATCACTAGCAGCTGCTGGCAACTCTCTTTGGTAATGTCATATGACATTGACAGCATTTTTCATAGAAGTCTTCATCCAGCAAGAGACTTGCTCCTCCTTGCTCCGGAAATACAGAGCGTATTTCCGGTCATGCTAGCTTCAGCTCGCGTAGATTTTTTTTCCATAACTTATTTACTCATCGTCAAGAGAATATCACACTTTAGTATTGTTAATACATAAAATTACCTAACTATAAAAATGAAGTCAAAGTAATAATTTTAATATACGGCAAGCACTCCATCAGCATTTGGATTTCGTTTTGTACCTAAACGTGTCGTCAAAGTCTTATGGCCTTAGGCCTACCCTATATAGGATAAAGATGTGATCATATATATTGGTATGTATTCAACCAGTGTGACCTCTTCAACCCGACTGGCCAGCGTGGAGAATATAGGCCAAATCCTCTGACTGCTCTAGCTAATATATGGCTCTGGTAGTACAGAGAGGATCATGCTCCTGCAGTGGAGACTAAAAAAAAACAGCAAAGTTTAAGTCAGACTCGCGCATGAAATACATAATCTGTGAAAATTTCAGCTGTCTAGCTATGACGGTTTATGAGTTACAGTCTTACGACTGACAGAAAGGCATCAGTCTCGGGAATAGGGTCCCGTTTTCACCCTTTGGGTACGGAACCCTAAAAAAGACCTGATAATGTGTTCATCTATCCTTTTGCCGTGTTGCTTGAAGATCCTTACCTTTATTTTAACAGAACTTATTCTCAAAAATCGAATTCGATCGTTCGGTCCCTTTCCGCACATAAATAATCAGATTATAATCAGAATTCGGCGAAAGAGGCGAATTTGTTAAACGTGATAGAAAGTAAATTGCGTCTAATGGACACTTTATTTGTTGGATACTTTGGATACAGGTTTCCATTATACGACGTTATTTTTTGGAAGTCCTTCCTTAACGTTAAATTTGAGAATTGAAGTGTCTTCACTATTTGAATTGTTTAAAATATTTTTTGTGTTTCCAAACTTAAAAAGTAAAAAGCCCTTTTTGCTTTTAAGGAGTTAATTTGTCCACCTATTTGCTAAGACTATTTTCCTCAAAAACGTATAAAATTTACATCTTATACTAGAACTCCGTCGTTATTCAAAATTTTCCTACTATAAGGCCCCAAATCAGGAGTCCACTATCGCAAGACGACATTTACATGCCTATACAATACAATAAACAAAATAAGAAAATGATTTTGCCAGTAAATCTTGAAAAACTCGTTTGACAATGGAAAAAGGCAGACGTAAAAGTAATTTTATTCGCAATGTGCCTGAATGGTGAATACATTCGAATGAATACTTCGTATCTTAACGCGCTCGTTTGTATTACGTAATAGGGACCTGCGACGTATTATGTTAGAAGTTGTTTTTCCTGCTATACTACCAGCTTAGAGTTGTTTTTTTTACACTTTTAGGCTAATAGAGTATATCTAGGCTTTATATACGTAGATACTCCTAGCCAAAGCCTAGATCTATTACCCTAAAAGTGTAGAAAAAACTAGTGTCCAACCCATAGTCGGTCGCGCATACACACAGCTATCAATTTGACGGATTTTGAGGGCATTAATTGACAGGACGCGTGTGATAGGTAACACAAAGCTGTCACGCATTCAAACATTGTAAAATGGGCCAATTTTTTAATCATTGAAATAAAGGCATGACGGGGTCTAGAGAGTGTAAATTTAAAGACCACAAGATAGCAGCTTCTTCTTATCGAGTCTAAAAAGATATACAGCGTATAACTCAACCTTCGACATACCATTAAATGGGTGACTCAGCCCGTCAATATGAACAAATTTTGCTATAGGATCAATGCTAGAAAATCGAAAAAAAATCGACTAATGTTCTCCGAAGCGTCATAGCTAAGGATTTTATCTTTGAAACTGACGTGAGATAAAGACAATAACAACAGTCCATTCATACTTGATTTATTTGATTTGATTTAAGTGTGGAACGCGGTGCGAAAGGTCCAGAACTTACTCATAGCTAAGCAATTTATAGCGAAGTATATATTTAATCGTGAAAACTCTCAAACGAGAGAGAAAGTATATAAGCCGACGAAAATAGAATTTAAACACAGGAAAATGGTAGTAAATCCATAATCTTCCAACAGAGCGTAAAAATATGAAAAGGTTAAGGGTAACAATACCCACTCAACTCAAAATTAGGTTACAAAACCAATCTCCTGACGTCATCCCATAAGACAGCATGTTGTTTATTCTTCTACAGATATTGAAGTATGTTTTTGTAAACAAATTTCAGGAAAATATTTTCATACCGCGTTGCGAGTGGGCGTTGAGATTTCCTCTCAATATGTTAAAAGATGGCTCAATTTCAGACGTGTTGTACTCAATATTTCAGAAGAGTATATTTTTCTTTTGTTAAAAAATGGACTGACGCTAGTATTCTTAATGTGATGGGTTATTTATTTACCAAACAGTTTTGGCGAGTTATTGAACTCAGTTTTGCTTGATGGAAAGCAATGACGAAGTCTAGGATAGTACAGAAAATTTTAATATGCCTATTCACTTTTGCCTTAAAAATCCGTAACGGGAAATAGCGATACGGGGAGGAAATTCCTTTGCGGTCCATCATCATTTCGTGTAGGTGCCACGGTCAGTCGACCATGCACACCCTAGTGTCAGAGTTCTTCGGAACCGCCTCTCAGCCTCTGACGTGGTTCCTTTAACGACTACCAGATGGCAGCCGGGACCACCGGCTTAACGTGCCTTCCGAAGCACGGAATCATCTTTTTTATCAGACAATCAGGTGATTCATGCCTGCAATGTCCTAACCAAACTAGAAACAACTTAACAAAGTATGCTTCCCGTGGGAATCGAACCCACGACCCCCGGGTCAACAAAGCAAACGCCTTAACCACTGGACCACGGAGGCAGCAGGCTTTACGGTCCGCATATGAAGGAGGATGCGAGCAGATAACGCAGCGGTTATTTTTTTTTCAAAATGTACAATCATTATCAAAACGTAACTTATAAATTAAGGTGATAAATGCGAAAGCTAGAATAGAATAGAAGCTAGCTTTTAATTCAATTATTCATAAATACATACACACATATCACGTGTTTATCCCTTACGAGGTAGACAAAGCAAAGATTTGTCCGTACGTATTTGTTTCATAAAACCCAGACCACGTTTTGTCAAACACAAAGCCCACGTTTTGACCCAAAGACCATGTTTAGCGTTTTGATGTAGGTGAAAAACGGTATCAATCAATCAAATAATGACATACGAATCTTATATTAATATTTAATTATCGATTACGTCCAGATGAAAAATGATCTTTTTCAGATTGATGATTAATGGTTTTGGATTTTCATCTTTATTTATATGTATTTGTGATAATATATAGTATCGCTGAGTTAGTAACTCGCAACACAAGTCTCGAACTTACTTTGGGGCTAGCTGAATAAATGTGTGTTTTCTCATATTTTTATTTTATTCGTAATTCTTTTATTACTCAACTTAATTAAGTTACCATCATACTAAGAAGAGTATTTTTTTAACTGAAGAATATGATGTGCAATGAGATACACATGAATTAAATGGTTTTTAAATAGCATTACAATACTCGGTATATTATTAAAATTGCTTGAAATAAATAAGTTTACTTACAATATTACATCAACAAGCTTAATTAAAAAGCCAACAAAATAAAACTCGGCGCTTGTTAATGACGTAGACTCATCAGAGCAAAATTTGTAGTAATCGACTTAATGGAGTGTTGTCAGGCTTTAATTATGAAGCGGGGAAAAAATGTAATTGCAGACAGTGACAGAGCGGTATTATTTACTCGACGACACAAAAATAGAGGTTAATGTTTACAATGTTCACCAAAATATTTAGTGAGTCGAGTATCTTTTCCTCTTTTCTAGTCCTACATAATCTTTGACAAATCAACACACCGGCTTGCGACACGGATGTTCCTGGGTTCGATTCCCGGTTAGGTCAAGATGATTTTTTTTTTATTTTCATATTGACCTGGGTCTTGAATGTATATGTATTTGAAATAAAATATAATATCGTTGAGTTAGTATCCCATAACACAAGTATCGATCTTGCTTTGGGGCTAGCTCAATCTGTGTGATTTGTCCGTATGTATTTGTTTATTATTTTTTTCTTAAAACTCAAACTGAAAGAATATTAGTTAATATTAATGGGCTGAGTCAAAGGTAAATTAACAGGCTAAATAATCAATAATATTGCTTTTGAAGAAAGATACTAGAAGTAGATAAAATTTACTCTAATACGATATAGGTAACAAGTTATAACTCTTTCACTTAAGGGTGCGCTAGTCAGGTGTTTCGCCATACAAATTCTGTAGGGTGATGACTTCGTTGTTCGGTATCGTCTGTTTAAAGTTTTTATTCTATCGATTTGTTTAGTTGTTACTAGCAGCCCTACCCGGCTGCGCCCGGGCATGTATTATATCTTAAAACCTTCCTCGTGAATCACTCTATCTGTTGGTGAAAACCGCATGAAAATCCGTGCAGTAGTTTTTGAGTTTATCGCGAACAGACAGACAGACAGACAGACAGACAGACGCGGTGGAGGACTTTGTTTTATAATATGTAGTGATCTATGCTTGTATGGAATCATTATTGTAAAATTATAAGTACTTTAAAAGTTATGAGTCTCAAAACATTCCGTTTTAACACGTTATTTTAACGCAACTTTGGGCGCAATTAAATACCGGAAGGAGTATAAAATCTCTAAAACAAAATTCATACAAGCATAGTTAGGTTATTAAAAAACATAAATTATTTTACTTTTAATAAAAACATTCAGCTGTTTTATCACAAGAACACTTCTCCCAAACGCATATTCGCGAATTTTTAGACGACGAAGATTTAGATTTTCAACAATATTTGTGTTTGCACACACTAGACTGTTGTTCCGATGTGCTTATACATCAGTGTAGATAGTTCCACACTGTTCAAAACCGAGTCTATCCCTTTCTCAGCGAAATAGCACGCATTTTAGCCACGTGCGCTGACGAGTTCGAGTTCCCGACTAGCGCATCCTTAAGAAGGCCACTAAAACTTATAAAAAGCCGTAGTAATAAGAACAACCTCATAAAACTGTTAAAGTAGTTGTTGGTAAACTTGATCTTAATAAATTTTAAGCAGTAGCCACCTTAGACAATAAAAACTTTGAACTTTAAAAACAATGGTCTAGAAACTTGGATTACGACCGGACCTAGTATACGCCCCTGTGGTGCACCGATGCAAACTTTTGCAATACACACAAACTTTTAATGTATTTGAACAGAAAAATATTTAACAGGATATCCGTTATTGACTGAACAATGTCCTGAAACTACACATAATAAATAAATAAAACAAAGTGTGTTTTATTATATCCGTACATATAATCTTAAAAAAATAGTCAAATGATTATTAAATACTTGTAAACTATATTATAAATGCTTCTTACCTTCAAAACTAAATATCAAAACTAAATAAATTGGTCCTTATGCAATAGGGTATCCAAGATTACCAAGGTCCTGAACAAAAAGCATATTAGTCCTGAAACAGTTACATACTATACATAATATATAAAAATTTCATAAGTAAAACAAAATGTTTTATTATAAACGTATATATAAACTTAGAAAACATAGTGAAGTGACTAATTAAATACTTGTGAACTGTATTATAAGTGCTTCTAAACTTCAAAACTAAATATAAAATTATATTGGACCTAAAACAGATCCTTGTGGTAAACCTTCAAAAAATTAAACAAAAGGACAAAATTAAACAAAATGGCGTCCTCAAACAGCAAAGACAGTGCAAAAATGACAGCTTCTATAGACAGTTTAAAGCTATCGAGCAAAAACACGTCTGTGTGCTCGTCAAAGCACGCATCTTCAGAATCAGTGCTCTCTCGAAAAGACAAGGAGTGTTTGCAAATGCAGGAATGCAAGAAGAAACTGCTGGCAATGGAACCTCAAATAATTATAAGGGATGAGAACGTGGTGCTGCGCTCGCCGCCACAGAAGAAGATGTTAATGCCGCCTACTGTCAACCCTGAGGTATGTTTCTTATAATGCTTAAAATACTGTATTTATTTCTATTGAAATCTTGTCCACGGTATAAGCTCAATACTCCATGGAAACTGGTGGAGTAGTGAAAACACTACTCCACCAGTTTCCATGGAGTATTGAGCTTATCTCGCTAACTCGAGAATATCCGTATAGTCCTAGGTTGTCTATGGTGAAACGTAAAAATTTTTCAACCTATGAATATCTGCTGTGATTCTTTGGAGTAAAATTTTTCTTGTTTGATGAAATCCAGCCTAATTGGGCTTAAGTATTACTTACTTCAGTGTCTAATAAATATGTGATTGCAGAAGCTCCGTATTTGTAGTTTAAGCTTCATCATATTTTGAACAAAAGAAAATGTCAAACTGACTTCTATTCATTAAGATTATTCTCATCTACAATGCGCTTCGAGCAACACGGCCTTGTTCGGAGGTCGTGTTGCTCGAAGACAATGCGTGTTTAAAAATTCTACCTAAATCACTATCTTATTTGGGTATTTCGCCCTAAGTACTAAGTGAGGAGCCCGATGATCCAGTGGGTATGAGCTCTATGAGCGCTTACGTATGCTAAGCAACCCCTGGTGCAGTCCCCACTTGGATGGGTGACCGCAAGTGGCATAAAAATATCTCGAGCTCCTCCGTGCTTCGGAAGGCACGTTAAGCCGTTGGTCCCGGCTGTCATCGTTGATGGCAGTGGTTAAGCTATGTCAGATGCCTTAAGGCAGTTTGAAAAATCTGACACCAGTGTTAGCCACTTACACATACGAAAAACAAAACAAACAACAAACAAGCCCTAAGTACGTTAGTACTATTATTAATTCTCCTGTTTTAGTCACAAGAAAACTTTATTAACCCTCCGGCCAAATGTTTTATTATATAGGATGCACAATATATAAAAAAGCCATTTAAGAGGCGATTATGTAATAAGAAGTCAATAAAAATTTTCCCGAGCCGTGTGGTTCCCGGCAGAGTAGAATAGGACCACTCCAAGTCCTCCCGTGGATGTCTTAGAAGGCGACTTAGGACACACAAGCTAAACAAAGCTTATAAACATCAAACTGACCTCTCCAACCCGTCTGGCCAGCGTGGAGAGTGTAGGCCTAATCCCATGACTGCTCTGGTAGTACAGAAAGGGTCGTGCCCTGCAGTGGAGTCTCAAAAGACCTGATGATGATGATGATGATGAAGAATTTTCCCACGGATAAGTTATAAAATCAGAGGATGGTTTCCAAGAGCGAAGTAAAAGCCTATGGCATGACTTTAAAATCGCATTAAAAAAATAGTGAACCTACAAAATTATTATATGCCATAGCCTCACTCAGATGTGGGAGATAGAATAGAAATACTTAAAGCCATTACCTTCATACGTAGAAGGATAAAACTGAAGTAAATTCGTCATTTATTTTCCAGTAAATGTTATGAAGAGCCGCTGCTCCTTATTCAGGTTACACTGCAATTTGCCCACGAATGCAACTTGCATTTATGCTGTGTGTGGTTATTTTAATTGCTGCTCTTTGAATAGGTATGTAAATTATTTTTTTGTTAGAACCTTTTTTTCTTCTTCTGTTTTATATTATGGCTTCCACCGACATTTCAGTGATTCTGCCAATGTCCAGTATAATGAGATACTAAGTATTGGTGTTGTACGGTAAAGTTTTTCCAAGTAGCATCAAAGATGGCGTATGTTCTTTGATGCCTCGTGGGAGTTTCTGGCGCAAATCTATACGAGTCCATTTATCAGTCCACTTTAACTATTTACACCAATTTCATTGACAAACTACACCAATTTCATATTATAGAGTCAACTAAAATCAATTTGCAACATTGTCTACGGCAAACTTCAACTGTACCCCTTGACTTCCCACCAAAATGATTTAACGAATTTACCTGTATGTGGATTTCTTCTTCTTCCTCGCCTTTTCCCTATTTAGAGTTGGCTTTGTATGTTAACTCTCTTCAAAGCTTTCTGTTCCCAACCATATTGGCACTAGTTCCCCGTTCCTTCATATCATTCCTCACACATTCATTCATCATATTGAGCCAAAATGGTGTCCATTAGATATCTTTTGACCAATATTAGATCACGCTAATTGCCCTGTCGTTGGTGTCATAGAGAACTAGATTCATCATCATCATCATCAGGCCTTTCCAGTCTCCACTGCAGGAGCACGACCCTCTCTGTACTACCGGAGCCATATACTGAGCCTGAGTAGTCAGAGGACTTGGCCTACACTCTCCACGCTGGCCAGACGGGTTGGAGAGGTATCTTTGATGTGAATAAGCTTTGTTTAGCTTGTGTTTCCTTAGTCGCCTTTTACGACATCCACAGGATGACTTGGAGTGGTCCTATTCTACTCTGCCGGGAACCACACAGAGAACTAGATTATTTCAAAAATTTTAAATCCCGGCTGCCTTTTTGAAAGTTTACGCCCGCCATATGGAATTTTGGCTGACGTCACATACTTAGGTAAAGATTACAAATTTTATGACACCTCACACTTCAAAATCGGTCAAGCCTTTAATGCTACAGGATGCAATAATGGAAGAGACATACTTATAAATATACCTACATACATTATATACAACCTGCGGAAAACATTTCCCTCCTTCTGGGTGAGTCAGTCGGGTAAAAAAAGGGTTTGATTATCAATATAATATTATTGCAGATAGAAATTCTTATAGATAAATTATGTCTAGAAATGGGTTGTAACGATTCTAAAGTAATTAAAAATAAATGAAAAAATAAAATTTACGTTCTAAGTTAAAACTTGTTTCAGAAAACATTTTTCAATACATTTGCTAATAATACGGTTCTTATGACATCGAAATCTGTATCGTAATGATGTATTTTACGGCACTTGTGCTTTTTACTTTACACCAATCACAACCGCTCAATATCCCAATGCCACAGATACAAAATTTAAACATTTTCATAGAATCCGAGCAAAGAGTTTCAAGTTCAGAATGAAAACTTTTTTTCGTAAGATGTGATTCTTTTAACCGACTTCGAAAAGGAGAAGGTTATCAATGTACTTTTTTGGAGAAAATAAACCTGAGTTAATGTACCTGACTATTGTAAATGTATTTTTACAAACTGCTTTAGTTCCTAACTTTTATAAATTCCTTATTTGCTGAACTTTAATCTTGTTTTAGTTTAAGGTAATCGCAAATGTATTGAAAAATGTCGTATGATACTCGTACGGTAAGCTGTCTATTATAGTCGTCAGTTTATTATAAGCAATCGGCTTCGCCTCGTGCCTATAAACACCTTGACTATAATATTCAGCTTACCGTACTTGTATCATAATGTAATATTAATGAATCCTTAGCAATTTTTAAATACCTTTTTTTTCATATTTAAGTATTGCTGAAAAAAATGTTAAATTGTTCTCACAAAAGAAATGCTGACTGTTCTCAACTTAATTCTGATTATATTCAATGAACAAAGAAAAATCTCGTCTTTCATTTTCTTTAAGACCCATCGATCTTTGTTGTAAACGACTTAGGTCATCAGTATTACTCGACTTGTCTATACTTAATAAAGAGTAGATATAATAGAGAGGCCAGCCTTTATACTATTGTACCTAAAATACTGTTTTTTATAGTTTCAGTAAGTGAAACTAAGTTACATCATCATCATCAGGTTTTTTTTTCGGTCTCCACGGCAGGAGCACGACCCTCTCTGTACTACCACAGCCATATGCTAGCCAGAGCAGTCAGAGGATTTGGCCTACACTCTCCACGCTGGCGAGACGGGTTGGAGAGGTCTCTTTGATATTTATAAGCTTTGTTTAGCTTGTGTTCTCTAAGGCGCCTTCTACGACATCCACGGGAAGACTTGGAGTGGTCCTCTTCTACTCTGCCGGGAACCACACGGCAAGTAACACTGCAGGGTAAAATAAATTATACTATAAACTTTGTATTAAAAGTGCTTAGATAGTTAACCCAGTTTGGTAACTGATGATTGGATTAAATCTATGTTGACAAAATATAATTTTTTTTTTTTTTTTTTGGACATATCACACAAATTGAGCTAGCCCCACAGTAAGTTGTGAACTTGTGTCGCAGGATACTAACTCAACGATCCTATATTTTATAATATATACTTATATACATAGACATCCAAGACCCAGGTCAATATGAAAAAGATCTTTTTCCATCTTGACCTGACCGGGGATCGAACCCGGGACCCCCGTGTAGCAGGCTAGCGTGTTGACCGCTGCGCCACGGAGCTCACAGCAGCACTGCAGCACGGAGCAATAATTGCTAAAATTGTTATCCGTAATCTTGAAATCGTCTTTACACATAGATCGTCAGAACTGTACCACTTTTATGGTTAAATTACAAAGCAAAAAAAACTACTCATCAAGCTTTCAAAATGCTAAATATGTGACATCACAACTGTTTAGTCTTTTCCGTAGACCGTTTTGAGCGAGTCAAAATAATGTGAACGCATATAAATCATATCTTACAGGTTGGGTCTCTGCATTGGCTAATGTATTTTTTTCCATGGATTAACTAAAAAATGAATACGTATGCTAGTACTCTATTTTATAGTCATCATCATCAACATCATCATTTCAGCCGCAAAAAGTCCACTGCTGGACATAGGCGGGAGGCCTATGTCCAGCAGTGGACTTTTTGCGACTTTCCAAGGATTTCCAATATGACCGGTTGGAAGCGGCCAGCATCCAGCGCCTTCCTGCGACCATTATCAGATCGTCCGGCCATCTGGTCGGTGGGTGTCCAACGCTGCGCTTGCCGGTACGTGGTCGCCATTCAAGAACCTTTTTGCCCCATCAGTCATCGGTTCTTCGCACTATGTTCCCCGCCCACTACCACTTCAAAGATCTAATCGGCTGGGCTATGTCAGTGACCTTCGTTCTTCTACGGATCTCCTCGTTTCTGATTCGATCTCGCAGAGAAACACCGAGCATAGCCCTCTTCATAGCCCTTTGAGCGACCTTGAGCTTTCTTATGAGGCCCATAGTAAGGGACCACGTTTCAGACCCGTAAGTCAACACTGGTAACACACATTGGTCGAAGACTTTCGACTTTAGACACTGAGGTATTTTGGAAGAGAAGACGCTGCGGAACTTTCCGAACGCTGCCCAGCCGAGTCGGATTCGACGAAAGACATAATCATAAGCAGCGTGAAATATACTCTTTTCACGCGTACGAGCCCGCACTATTTAGTGATGTATCTACTATTTCCTGAGACGATATACCACTGAAACAGTTTATCGTACCGATATAGAAACTAGCGTGCACTGATGCGATACATCACTGCAACAGAGTTAATCGTACCGCAAAGTTAACTTGCTTGAACTCCAATCTTAACCTACTCTTCTGTCTCAAGTAGGCGTCATTTAATTAAGCAGATCCATTAAGCTTACGAAGGTACTATACATCTGTAATATACTAAGGGATGACGTCATAAACTTAGAATATGCGACGGGAGACTTACCTGCAAGTATTCACTTAAGAAGATTAAGCCTTTGAAATGTACAGTCAGCGGCAGATAGACCTGGCACCCCTATACAATTTAAAAACGGTGTGTATACTTAAGTAAAATCTACAAAAAGTGTTACATAAGCTTCCCTATTTTTTTTTTCGTTCACGTGTACATTTGTTCCCGCGAACGAATAGACTTACCAAAAGTCGCACACCAAAAATTGCGTAGAAGCAATACTACGCAATTTTTGGTGTGAATCGTGCCATGAATGAGAAAAATACCCGTGGTACGAGTATTATCGCAACAAGGTATTTATGTTACTAAAATTTACATTTTTCACTGTGAGGTTCCGGGCAGAGTAGAATAGAAATCCTCTAAGTCTTCTCGTGGATGTCATAGTAGGCGACTTAGGAAACACAAGCTAAACAAGGCTTATAAACATCAAAGAGACCTGTCCAACCCGTCTGGCCAGTGTGGATAGTGTAGGCCAAATCCTCCGACTGCTCTGGCTAATATATGGCTCTGGTAGTACAGAGGTGCTTATGCAGTAGAGACTAAAAAAGACCTGATAAATATATATGTATAATAAGTTTATCTGCGCCCGACTGTACCCGAAGGGAGAGATAGGTAGTAATTCAACCCGGTTTTGTTTAGTTCAAATTACCTAAATGTTAGTTTCATATGCTTAGGTGTCGCCGTGTGGTTCCCGGCAGAGTAGAATAGGACCACTCCAAGTCATCCCGTGGATGTCGTAGAAGGCGACTAAGGAAACACAAGCTAAACAAAGCTTATTAACATCAAAGAGACCTCTCCAACCCGTCTGGCCAGCGTGGAGAGTGTAGGCCCAATCCTCTGACTACTCGGCTAGTATATGGCTCTAGTAGTACAGAGAGGGTGGTGCTCCTGCAGTGGAGACTAGAAAGACCTGATGATGATGATGATGAGATGTCCATTCGTCTTCAATTATAAACATTGGGATTGATTAGATTTTGTATTTTATGTTCTTGGAGAAGAATTAAGAATCTGTTTTGACAAATGATATACCTTGACTATAATAACCGTAATGGATGTTGAAATGTTCATTAAAAAATTGTGTACATAGTAATTGTCATAAGTATGGAATAATACCAAGGAACTCACTTTTTAATTTATAATAATAATCATCATCAGGTCTTTCTAGTCTCCACTGCAGGAGCACGACCCTCTCTGTACTACCAGAGCCATATACTAGCCAGAGTAGTCAGAGGATTTGGCCTACACTCTTCACGCTAGCCAGACAGGTTGGAGAGGTCTCTTTGATGTTAATAAGCTTTGTTTAGCTATTGTTTCCTTAGTCGCCTTTTACGACATCCACGGAATGACTTGGAGTGATCCTATTCTACTCTGCCGGGAACCACACGGCAAATATATATATATATATATATATATATATTATAATAATAAACCAGTAGATTTTTTTTTCAACTGCCCACGTTAATTAAAGCCTATACATGTCTATTATATTTGCCCAATAGGCAAACCAATAGACGCACGGGGGGAAAAAATAACGGTGACACCTACAACTATGCCACGGAGAAGAAAAAATTCTTGGAACGCAACAAAAATTATACGTACATACAATTAATATTCAACTGAGAACCTCGACTTTGTAACCGTGGTAGATTAAAATTGACAGATTACCCATTAATCTTACTGCAGTGAAACGTTAGTGAAACTCTCTGCATGCTACAAATTCTCCAAAATCTTGTTATAAACTATAACTATCATAGTTGCCAAGATCCATATCTTCTAACTGACGATTGCATTATAGACCGAGATCCTGCTGCGAGATGAATGATAGTATATAATCCAAATAAGATTCCTAAAATCAAAAGCCGGATAAATTAGCCAATGTCTTTGGATATAACGGTAAAAATGCCAGTCAAAATCGACATCAAATATTGCAAACGCGTATGTATATATGTAACGGCGATTTTTATGAATAGTAAAGACCCTGAAGATGCGACTATTAATCCATCATAATTTTGAATCTATTTGGTATGGATAGAGTTAAGGTTTTAATGGATGCAGACTCCGTCTACTCCAAGAGGAATGAGAACGTGTTTTGTTTGCAGGTAAGGAACCATCTTTGATTATTTATGGTCTATAGTCAAAGGGAACCATGTACTGGTATCTCAGACTACATCTCCGTTGTCATTTTCTCGCAACGGAATACGTTATATGTCGCGCTAAGTGGATCGTTTATTGGATTGAGAACTTGCATCCGCATGGATTTATATCTGGATTTCGATGTGTTTCCAAGAGTCATTACATTGCATTTTCTGCTGCAGTGTGATTCATAATGTAACCGTAGTTTAATATAATGGGAGAAATACAAACACATAAAATATACTATCCGCTTCGTCTCCCGCGCAGTTCATAAAAAAATGGTAATGCAAGGAATACTGTTAGCAAAAGATGCAACTAGCAATCTATCATTATGTAAAATCTACTTTCCACCTACACGTCTATCTTCACGTTTAGCGTGGCGTTTAGGTTTTAAAGATCCAGACTCTGTCTTTTCCGCGAGGAGTGAAACATATGAAACATATCCATGTTTCATATGCTCGTATGTAGAAATCATGTACTGGTATCTCGAACTACATCCTACATCTCTATCTTGTCATTTTCTCGCAACAGAATACGTTATGAGCCATACTAAGTGGATCCTTTATTGGATTGAGAACTCGCATCCGCACAGATTCACATCTGGATTCCGCTGCATTTCTCATATGATTAAGTGATGCGTGAGGAATGGGATACGGTGGAGAAATTCGATATTTGGAATCGAATCGCAGGGGCTTAATTGGTAAGGCGTTAGTCGAACAAATACTAAATACGCTAGGTTGGAATCTTGCTCGCGTGGAATTTTTTTCCGTATCTTATTTCTTAATTCAAAAAATGTAGTGCATCGACATGTTTGTAGAAGACCAAGTTGATTGCTTTGCAGCCACTATTCGCAAAAAACAAATTTACTGATATTTGGGGCACGTGGTAGTCCTGGCAGCACTTTGCAGACTGGCAGATAGGTATATGTGTCCGCTTTGGACTATGTCTACTATGCTATGTCAGAAGGGTAGGTAATATTAGAAACCCACTCTAAAATGTTATTTAAAAGCGGATGGTTTTATTTGATTTTATCGTACATCTGGCTTCGCCGTAGTTGGGTAGATAGGGCTTTTAGCAGTATTTGCCCCAAGTTTGGCATCGGTGATGTTTTTCTCGAAACTTAATTCGCTAATGCAGTCTGCATCAAAAGCTTTACTTTCTCAACTTTTAATCGCATTAAACCTTTCTGAGTTCATTTAGATTTGGAAGTCTGAAGAAGATTTATCCTTGTCTTACACAACTGTCCAAGAAAGAAGAGTACTGTTTTCAAAATTATTATGGTCAGGGGTGTCACCCTCAACTGCCTGTCCGGAGCTGCAGGTTAAGCATCAGGTACGGTTCTCGACCTCCTGATTTGCTATTTTCGCATCCCCAATCCATCCGAGCAAGTAGAATCCCAATTACCTTTATTCCGTTCCTCCAGTCCAACAAACTCCTACACTTCCCTTGCAAAAAATTGGTTTCGATAGGCTGCGGCGTTGAAATTAATATAAACCAAACAAACTGCGTACACGAACCCATTTAACAAGCAGGGCAAATATGGAAAAAAACACTATGATGGATATCCTTGTGAGAGGCCTATGTCCAGCAGTGGAGTTCTTGCGGCTGAGAAAAAGAAGAAAACAAGGATTTCAGACGCTAGGTCTGTTTCCTGCCCGCGTGTATTTTTTTCTCCATATCTTATTTCTTAATATAATGAGAGTACATTTGGCTCCGCCGTAGTCAGTTAGATAGGGCTTTTAGCAGTATTTGCCCCAAGTTTGGCATCGGTGATGTTTTTCTCGAAACTTAATTCGCTAATGCAGTCTGCATCAAAAGCTTTACTTTCTCAACTTTTAATCGCATTAAACCTTTCTGAGTTTGTTTATCTCTGGCTGTCTTAAAAGAAAGTTTGTTTTTTCTTATGCCACTGTCAAAAAAGGGGAGTACTGTTTTCAGAGTTGTTGTTTGTTTGAAAATCTTTATTGCCCAAAACTGATAACATACATTATAAAATTAATATACAAGAAAGATGTGCAAATGGTGGACTTATCCCAAAAGGGATCTCTTCCAGTCGACCAGCAGGTTAAAGGACAGTTTAACATGATGGACGGTAGAAGTTTGTACAATATATTATGTTTGTTTTTATGTAAGTTTTTATTCCATCATAAGCCACCTTGACCTAAATTGTTAACTAATCAAACTATTATCGTAGGACCAAGCACAGCCAAGTGCAGCGTTGGGCACACAGAACACACTTTCTGAGATCTGTGGTTGGGCACCCACTTACCAGTTGGTCGGACGATCTAGCCAGGTCTCTGTTGGGGATAAAAACTTTATACATTTGATGATGTATTTAATATGAGGGGAAATATGAAATCTAAAGTTAAATCTAAATCCAGCAAATTATTATCATCATCATCATCATCATCATCAGGTCTTTTTGGTCTCCACTGCAGGAGCACGACCCTCTCTGTACTACCAAAGTCATATACTAGCCTGAGTAGTCAGAGGATTTGGCCTACACTCTCCACGCTGGCCAGACGGGTTGGAGAGGTCTCTTTGATGTTAATAAGCTTTGTTTAGCTTGTGTTTCCTTAGTCGCCTTTTACGACATCCACGGGATGACTTGGAGTGGTCCTATTCTACTCTGCCGGGAACCACACGGCAAATTATTATACAACTAGCTATTACCCGCGGCTTCGCCCGCGCTTTTTATAGCCTGTGTCCTTCTCAGTACCTTAACCTACGTCTATGCAAAATTTTAAGATGATCGGTTCAGTAGATAGGGCGTGAAAGCGTAAAACAAACTGACTTTCGCATTTATAATATTAGTTAGGATAGCATTCAAAATGGTCCGCTTAGTCCGCATTTATATAAATCGAGCAATTTACTGCCGGCCTGTTCGCGACAGATGTCTAAATCAAAATAAACGATCCTTCACCGTGCTATCTGTGTCTATGATTTCGTTTATTATTATAAGCTTTTGTGCAAAAGTATTTAAGGATAAATGGCTTAAATAAAAGAATCTCCAGTATCCAAATCCAGTAAATTATTATAAAATAGCTTTACAAATGGTTTTCTTAGTCGGCACTTGTATAAAACGAGCAATTTACTGCCGGCCTGTTTGCGACAGATATCTAAATCGCAAAAAAACGATCCTTTATGTGTTTCTGAGCTTTAATTTTTTATTATTAGCTTTAGAACAGATCTTTTTAAGTACAAGCGGCATATGACTTAAGCTCCACCATCCATCAAATTATTATAAAATGGTCCCCTTAGTCCCCATTTATATAAATCGAGCAATTTACTGCCGGCCTGTATACTACAGACGTCTAAATTAAAATAAACGATGTTTCTGCATGCTATCTGCTTTTAATTGTCCATAAGTTTCTAAGAACAAGTGGCATAATTAAATAGAGCACCGGCATTTAAATTATTATAAAATACTCGTTGCATTACAAATGGTCCGCATTTATATAAATCGAGCAATTTAATGCCAGCCTGTTCGCGACAGATATCTAAATCAAAATAAATGATCCTGATGCGTACTAATCTGTGCCTGTTAATTTATAGTAGCTGTTACCAGCGGTTTCACTCGCGTGATATATAGCCTATGTCCTTTTTAGTACCCTAACCTATGTGTATGCAAAATTTCATGAAGATCAGTTCATTAGATAAAGCGCAAAAGCGTAACAAACAAATAAATACACAAAGAAACTCACTTTCGCATTTATAATATTAGTTAGGATAGGATAGTATTATTATCTATCGTGCAGAAGTTTTTAAGGACAAGTGGCTGAAATAAAAGGAGCTCCAGCATCAAAACCAGCAAATTTATAATAATTCGCTGGATTTTAATGGTTACTAAGCGGACCATTACAGCATTATAAATGGTCCGCTTAGTATGCATTTATATAAATTGAGTAATTTACTGCTGGCCTGGCCAGGACAGATGTCTAAATCACAATAAACGATCCTCTATCTATGTCTGTAAATCCATATATTAATATTAGCTTTAAACGCAGTATAAAAAAGATGTGTACTGTTGATCCTCTATCTGTATCTGTAAATCCATTTATTAATATTAGCTTTTTACGCACTTGAAAAAAAGATGTGTACTGTTTTTGAGTCCATGTATGTTTTTTAGTTTAAGCTTCATTATTACACCTTTATTTTCTAAATGCCTTCTTATCCAAGGGGGTCTTGCTTTTATTATTAGAAAAAAAGCCGCTTAAAAGACTTATGTTACATAATTTTCTAAGCACAAATGGCGTATAAAACTTGACCATAGTCCGGGAGGCGAAAGCTGAGCTTTGCATTTATGTGACTCACCAAAATTAGAGTCAGACAAAAAAATTTTTAAAATAAATTTGACACTTGACACGTCTTTATCGTTAATTTATCTTTATTTCACTTGGCTATTTAAAGGTTATCGTATTCTTCGTTTAATTTTGTTTGCAGCCATTTTGCTAATAAATCAAACACAAGATTAAAATATTAAGAGGGTATACTAGCAGTGCGTTTTCCATACAAATGTATTTCTCTATTTTCTCGCTAAAAACTGCTTCTAGAGGCACAATTCTTTTTACATTCAATCTATTACTAAAATAGGTATGTCCCTATGTTTTATTTTTTTCTAAAAACCATTTTAAAAGAAAAATTTTTTTTACAAAAACAATTTTTTTGGAAAAAGTAAAAAATAGGGGCATTCCTATTTTAGTACTAGATTTTATGAAAAAAGAATTGTGGCTCTAGAATCAGTTTTCAGCGAGAAAATAGAGATATACATTTGTATGGAAACCATATTAAAAAAATACTGCTAGTATACGCTCTTAAGAATCAAAATACGTCACGCTGCTACCAGTACAAGGGTGAACTGTAAAGGGTCCGCGTGCTTTAGGCTGATGTCACACCTACATTATATCTGTACTCACATAAATTCAAAGCTCAGCAAAGGTCTCGTGAACTGTACCAGCGTCTAAATCCAGCAAATGATTTTAAAATAGCATTACAAATACTCCACTTAGGCCGCATTTATATAAATCGAGCAATTTAATGCCGGCCTGATTGCGACAGATGTCTAAATCAAAATTAACGATCGTTCTGCGTGTAATCTGTGTCTGTTCATACATACATACACATAATCACGTTTTTATGCTGGATAGACAGAGACCAAGGTCAAAAAACCCAAAGGCCACGTTTAGCGTGTTAGTGGGCGTTAAGGTGGGCAACGGAATCTAAATATCTGTCTGTGATTTCATTTAGTTTTATTAGTCTTTGGGCACAACGTTTTAAATGTAAGTGGCATAATAACTCGAGTTGTCGCGACGAACGCGATACAAAAATATAGCTGGTAAGTACCTAATTGCCTTATTCATACTGGCAACTCTAATAGAATACTTTAGAAGTGTAACGAATCTTTTGACAGTTGCACGTGGTCTTTCCTTGCGGAACAATGTTCGCGCAGCGGGAAATTTGAGTAAGTGATAGAATAAGAAAGAATAACAGCGGATTACATTGGTGAGTGTTAGAAATGTAATTTGATTATTGTTGTAGTAGAGAAATGAAGTGATGAGTAGTTAAGAATGTAGAATGAGAACTAGAAGTGAGAAACAGCCAAGAAAAGCCAAATGGTTGTGTGCGGACAGGGTCGGGCTATAAGGGGTGATGTGGAGGCCCGTGATGGAGAAAGAATCTCCGTCAAGCAATCAGAATAGAAGCTATTAAGAACTTAGAATGTTATTAGAATCTAGAAAGTATGTAAACTTAGAAATCACTTCATCTCTCACTCGACTGTACTTTATTGTGTGTATTTCAGAGGCACTTTGTCGTTATGTCTTATTAGAACTCGGGCTTGGTCTAATGTTAGGTAATAATAGAATATTGCCTATAATAAGAATCTTATAAGTAATATAGACGTCACGACACGAGTTGCAGCATCAAAATCCAGCAAATTATTATAAAATGGCAGTTTAAATGGTCAGGTTAGTCCACATTTATGTAAATCGAGCAATTTAATGCCGGCCTGGTTGCGACAGATGTCTAAATAAATATAAACGATCGTTTCGCGTATTATCTGTGTCTGTGATTAATAATAACATAACTACGGCGAAGCCAATGACAGGGTTATAGTTTTGGCCATATTTTGGCCGCTATAGTATGTTTATATGTATCTTCGTGCTGTGAAAAAGTATTTATCACTTGTTGATTGAAGTACCAACTATACATGTTGGGCTTGACTGGGAACAAATCCCAGAGTTCTCGTTTATGGGCTGCTACTTGACCATACTTAATACATGGCGAAATTTTGATCGTTCTGGACCCTTAAAGGGGTGATTCAGCCCGTCGATATAAACCATTTTTCCTATGGGACCAATGCTGGAAAGTCAAATTACAAAAGTGTTCAGCCGCCCGGGCAATTTGTATAGGAATGTCGAATTTTTTTTCGAGTTTACAGCATTTGTCCCATAGGAAAAGTTGTTTATATTGACTGGCTGAATCACCCTTTTAATGGTCCGGAACGATCAAAATTTCGCCATGTATATTGAACCACTGGACCGCATAAAAAGCAGAAGCCCTTCTACCATGGAACTGTTCAATAAAACTGGTCTGGCATCAGAACAAAAAATAATGGCTTGACGATATTACGAATGATAAGGGAGAAACAAAACTTATCAACACAATCGGCTTAAGAGTCGCCTGGAAGCACATGCCTCCATACACACGGAAAAAGGGAATTGTGGCAATATTTGATAATTTGAGGGGAAAGTTAAGCATCCAATCAATTAATCTTATTATAATCTACGTACGTTCCTATACAGTTTGGTTAAATTATCAAATGTTTGAGAATTATACGCCTCTCAAGATTTCCATACAAATTTGAAAAGGCTTGTAATTCTCAAATCATTGGTATTTTAACCAAGCTGTATAGGAACGTACGTAGATTATAATGAGATTAATTGATTAAATGATTAATATTACTCCAAAATTATCAAATATTGCCACAATTCCCTTTTTCCGTTTGTATGGAGACATGCGCTTCCAGGCGACTCTTAAGCCGAGTTTGTTGTACGACACTACTCGGTTTAACGCTAACAGCCCAACATGGCGGCTGATTACAGACTAACGGTAGTCGCTTGCTGGCTAGCACCCACCCTGTACTGTTAGTTCTTTCATGCCCGCTACCAATAGTTGATGCAACACTTGAAGACGTTGATGCAGCACTTGAAGACGTTGCTGCATCGGTTGAGGCTGCAGTAGCATCAGCCATCGTGCTTGCGACACGTGTTTTGCCCCGACACGAGGCATCTCCAGGCAATGAACCTTTAAAGATTTTGATCGTTGGAATGACAAGCATAAGCATTTTGGGTTCATCAGGGTTACAAGCATCAACTACTGGTGGCAGGTATAAATGGACTAACAGTAGTAAGTAGGCGCTGTCCAGTAACAGTTTGCATGAACTAACTCGTGGCGGAAGCATATAAAGTAATTCTACTCAAAAGGCATGCATTTATAAATATGCTTAAAAGTACTTACTTAAGAACGAGTACTCAAGCAAACAACCAAGCAAGCAAACAGGGCACTTCTGCTCTGGGTGGTACCTGACTCAAAGGATATCAATAGCTATTCAAAAAGGGAACTCCGCTAGCGTAATGGGTACCTTTGAACCGAGCACACTTAGGGGTGGCATTTTTAGGTTTTAATTCTTTTTTGTGATTAAGCAAAATCTTTTACTTCTTTCATACAAGTTTCTTGCTGCTCAACCATACTTGGGTAAGTAACTTTCCAAGATATTATCTTAGCATTCGAGGAAAGATTACGGATGGAGTCGGGTTCACTAACTGTCAAAAGTAGCGGCAGTTAATCAGAAGTGGCACTGGCCTCGTTGAAACTTTTATTGGGCGAGAATTGGGGACCTGGATTGCTCGAGAGCTGCAAATTTTGACTTACGAGTCCAATCAAGTCTGAAATTTATGACCACAACAACCATTTCCAATTTTCTAAGTAAAAAGATCAAGTTAAGTACCGCATTACAATTCTAAGTTTAAAAAAAAGTAGCTTTCGATGTAAGTTTATGGTGATTAACTTATGTCAAAAGTAATTTTTTGTAGTAACTACCTTTAAAAAATATCTCATACAATGATATTAGATCCTAAGATTTGAATCTAAATGAATGCGTTACATCTGATCGTATTTGATATTTTGCCTGAACGAATTTTGAGTCCAAAAAAGATTGAAATTTATGACCACGGACATGGTATTTGTAATGGCTTAGGGAGGATTCATAAAAGTGTGTAACAATAAATCAAAAGTGAAAGTGATCTCGTTAAAGCTTTTATTGGGTGAGAATTGGGGACCTGGAGTGCTTGAGAACTGCAAGTTTTGACTGAACTAGTTTTGAGTAGAAAAAAAATTTAAATGTATGACCACGAGAACCATTTCACGAAAACGGCGCCAGCGCAGTGGTTAACACGCCAACCTGCGATACAAGTGATCCTGGGTTCAAGCCTCGGTCAGGTAATGATGGTAAACGATCTTTTTTAGATTGGCCTGGGTGTCTATCTATTTAAGTATTAATCATAAAATATAAAATAAATTATCGTTGAGTTTGTATCCTACAACACTAGTTCACAACTTCCTGTGGGGCTAACTCAATTTGTGTGATCTGTTCATATATTATATTAATTTTTCTAGGTGTGTTATACATTTTTTGTTAATTAAAACGCGTTACCTAGAACATCCTTTAGATAATATGCCTATAGTCATTGTTCATTGAAGACATTGTATTTGTAATTGCTCAGGGAGGGTTCATAAAAGTGTGTAACAGTAAATGAAAAGTGAAAGTGACCTCGTCGAAACTTTTCTTGGGCAAGAATTGGGGACCTGGATTGTTTGAGGGCTGCAGGTTTTAATTGTACGAATTTCTAGTTAGGTTGAAAGTTCTGACCAATCGGTATTCCAATAATTTTGCTAGCTTTTTATTTTGAAATGCTTAAATTAACCTGTTTTAGTACATTTATTACAGGTTAGGTGCCACCATATAATTCTAGATCATCATCATCATCATCATCATCAGGTCTTTTGAGTCCACTGCAGGAGCACAACCCTCTCTGTACTACCAGAGCAGTCAGAGGATTAGGCCTACACTCTTCACGCTGTTCAGACGGGTTGGAGTGATCAATTTGATGTTTATAAGCTTTGTTTAGCTTGTGTTTCCTTAGTCGCCTTCTATGATATCCACGGGAAGACTTGGAGTGGTCCTATATTCTACTCTGCCGGGAACCACACGGCTACATACTATTAACTACTACATAAACATGCTAAGTAATACTAGATGCTTTTGATAAAACGTTCTAGATTTTTTATCCAACTGCCAAGAAGGGTTATCTGTTTTGCACATAATATCTTATACCCGGTGAAATATTCACCGTTTCGGACCCTTTATAGAGTGAAACATCCCGTCGATTTCTATAACTTTGCCTATAGGACCAATGCCGGGAACTTGAAAATTTTTTTGACATTCACGTACAAATTTAAGTAAAAAAATTTGTAAGGAAACGTCAAAATCATTTTTGATTCTCGGCATTTTCTATCATCATCATCATCGTCAGCTTTTCGCGGTCCACTGCTGGACATAAGCCTCCCTTTGTCTGCGCCATTCCGTTCTGTCCGTTGCTATCGCGAGCCAGTTCTGGATGTCCCACACACACACAGGTAATAAAGATAAATGAGAAGAAAATATGAAACTTACAATAATGAACAAAAGATAGTGAAGCCACCGTCCAATTACAGTCGATGAGGCCTCGCAAAGCAACAAGGTTTATCGATATCCGATCGCATAAACTTTCTCTGCGGAAATAATTATTTTGTTCATGAAGGTTCCTTAGAAATACACTGTCTTTTATAAAACAAACTATAAATATTTTTTTTTCTCTTTTTTTAAATGCTTATTTTGTGTCCCACTGCTGAGCAAAGGCCTCTCGTCCCTATCTGGTGCAACCTGCTGCCAGCCATTACAAAACCTGTCGAGGTCATCCCGTCATCTCGTTCGTGGTCTGCCCCTACGCCGAGGTTCATCGGGTAAACAGGGTGACCTCCCGGGCCCATCTATCTGATCGCATACTGCAAACGTGCGAAAGAGAATTATGCACTGTAATAGAACTATGGATAAACGAAGTGGTTCTTAGTACTGTCGATAGGACAACGGGCAATTTTATTTGCCCGTAATCCGATTGATAGAACCACAGGCAAAAAAAAAAAACAATGAGTTGCACTCCGGGAGTGCCAGCAGAAGTGAAAACTTAAATACTAGGTATCATTTATAATTAAATACCCTTCCTGACAGCAGTAACCATCCATAAAAGTGTGTAGCGCCCTGTAACACAAACACACACGCACATTTGCGCAAGCGCCCTGCGCGGTCTTACGAATTTTCAATCTGACGAATCCGTCGGTCATGTCAACCTGTCGCGAGTTTAACATTTTTTCCCCATCACAAAAACTGCACGGCGCCGCCAAAGAAGTTTTCATTTCAAAAATTGCTCATGGATCGACTAGGAGAGTACTCTTTGGCCGTGGCGATCGGACCACGGGCATGTGGTCTCAACGCCTTAATCGTAGGATTTGTTCTCAGAAACTCGCATAGATGGCGCCACTTGAAACTTAGCAACATTGTATCTACCGTATTATGAGGATATAAAAAGAGAATTCACAAAATATATGTTATTAAAAATCAAAACAAAATTTTGGGCATAATATATTTAGTAAGTTTAGGCTAACGCAGATTACCGCCATCTAGTATCGAGTAGCAAGCAACTCTCCTGCGCCATACATTTGCCTGCTTTTCGCAACCTTAATTTGGTCCAATATTTTTGTATGAGGTGGGCAGTCTATTACGTTAGTATTATAATCATAATCATATCTTTATTTGCTCAAAAACACGGTATTACACAAGATGTCACATATGAAAAGAACAAACATGTTTTGCTAAAAGTAAATAGCATTTTTTTTTTTTTTTTTTTTATGTCATAGGACGGCAAACGAGCAAGTGTGTCACCTGATGGGAAGTGATCACCGCTGCCCATGGACAACTGCAACACCAGAGGTGTCACAGGAGCGTTGCCGGGCTTTTATTTTTCCCTCCCTAGAGGGGAGAGGGAGCTGGGCCTCCGGCTCTCTCACTCACCGAACGAAGCATAGTAGCGGTAAAGCTACTACTCAAACGTCGATTTTCTGTGAGAGTGTGGTACTTCCCCGGACGAGCCGGCCCATTCATGCTACTAGCAAAAGTGATTTTCGCCGGTAGCGAGGCTCTACCACAACTATTATTTAGTTGTCAATATAATCTCTAAGACTATAAAAGTTTTTTTTGTCTTTGCCACGGGCAAAGAGGACCCTTTAAGGATCGGACAGGATTTTATTAACATAATGAATGCCAAAAAAGATAAATGAGAAGAAAATATAAAACCTACAATAATGAACAAAAGATAGTGAAGCCACCGTCCAATTACAGTCGATGAGGCCTCGCAAAGCAACAAGGTTTATCGATATCCGATCGCATAAACTTTCTCTACGGAAATAATTATTTTGTTCATGAAGGTTTTTTGAAATACACTGTTTTTTTATAAATCAAATTTTAAATAATTTGCCTGCATGAAGTTTACATACGAGGAGAATTTACGCTCTTTAACTATGGGTATACGAATTTGCCCTTAGAACTACCAAGTTCTATCGATAAGACGACGGGTAATTTGATTCGCCCGTGATCCGTATGAAAATATATGTTTCATTAAGGGATCATTTCTGAATGGACTGCATTGTTAAAAGATTGACTCCAAGACTTGCCAAGTGCCGACCATCACTACATATTATAAAACAAAGTCCTCCGCCGCGTCTGTCTGTCTGTTCGCGATAAACTCAAAAACTACTCCACGGATTTTCATACGGTTTTCACCAATAGATAAAGTGATTCACGAGGAAGGTTTTAAGGTATAATACATGTCCGGGCACAGCCGGGTAGGGCTGTTAGTAGATTATTAATGTGTACAGTCAAAAGCACCAACTCTATTTATCGAGAACCAATTACGTGAAGTTTATATACGATACAGATAATAATTTTGTTCATGAAATTTTAAAGTTATGGGCACAGCTGGGGAAAATGTAAGCTTTGTCTTAGGAGAGAACACGAGCTCCGTAGCACAGCGGTCAACACGCCGGCCTGTGACACGGATGGTCCCGGGTTCGATCCCCGGTCAGGTCAAGATGAAAAATTATCTTTTTCAGATTGACCTGGATCTTGGATGTTTATCTATATATTTATTTGTTATAAAATATAGTATCATTGAGTTAGTATCCCATCACACAAGTCTTACTTAAGAACTTACTTTGGGGCTAGCTCAATCTGTGTGATTTGTCTGTATATATTCATTATTATTTATTTATATTATTAACATAGGTAATGAGTTTCTGTTGGCAAATCTCCATCTGGTATTTTCTTAAATAAATGTGTGGAACTTTGTTTTCAAATGCAAATGATGTGTGTTCATGTTTTAGGGTCACTGGCTCAAAACATATGTTATATGTATATTACCTGTTTTATGTTTTTTTTTTTTAATGATTGTAACCTGTTGTGTATACCTAAATAAATAATTGGGTCTACATGCTTGTGCCTGAATATTCTTATATGGCATGTATTTTTTTTTTTGTATCCAGCATTGGTTACTTATGAAAAGTTGTTCATATAATTCTTTCGACACTCCCATACAAATTTACGGGGCCACTGAATATTATTGTATAGAAATGGCAATAAAAAAATTAATTCTCAACATAAGTCCTATAGGAAAAGTTGTTCGGAACACCAGACTAAACCACCCCTTAAAGGGTCCAAGACGTATTTACATTCCTATTATTGACAGTTATTTATTTGTATATCATGTAAATAATTTATAAATAACTAGCTGTTACCCGCGACTTCGCCCGCGTGATTTATAGCCTATGTCCTTCTCAGTACCCTAACCTATGTATATGCAAAATTTCATGATGATCGGTTCAGTAGATAGGACGTGAAAGGGATTACTTATTAGGATTTACATTTCACCGCATTATACATAAATTTTCAACTGAGGACTATTCTCAGACGGATAGGTCTCGCCTACATAATCACTAGTCGTCTTCGTGGCATTCAAGACAGCCTTTGCTATGATATCATTATACAGGTTCACATAATTGTGGGAAACGGCAGTATGTGCACACACGGTGTTACAATTATGCACACATATGCAACTATATGAACAAAGGAAATGTGTGGAAATGGAAAATAGCTATTCCTAGAATATTTATATAGTATCTCTTCATGCTGGTTTGAGAGAATAGGACATAAAATATACCAGGTGCTGTTCTTGTCGCATAGATCGTACAAGCCGGTCAAGGGATTGAGCTAAGGAATCACATAAATAGGCGATGCGACTAGCAACCCATCACTGTTTTGATTCCGCTTTAAACCTTAATTCCCACTAACACGCTAAACGTTGTTTTAAGATTTTATGACCTTGGGCTCTGTCTACCCCGCAAAGGATAAAGATGTGATAATGTATGTATGCATAGGTTTTGCTTATATAATCACTATTCTAGTCGTCTTTGTGGCATTCAAGACTGCCTTTGCTATGATATCATTATACAGGTGCACTTAATTGTGGGAAACGGCAGTATGCGCACACACGGTCTATCAATTATGCACCCATATGCAACTGAATGTATAAAGGAAATGTGTGAAAATAGAAAATAATTATTCCTAGAATATTTAATATACTGTTTGGGAGAAAAGGAAATACATAGAATAAATCAGCTTTTCTTCCCGCGCAGACCGTAAAAGCCGGTCAAGGGATTGAGCGAAAATCTAAGGAATCACATCAATAGGCGATGCGGCTAGCAACCCATCCCTATTTTGATTCCACTTTAACGCTCACGAACACGCCAAACGTGGCCTTTGGGTTTTTTGACCTTGGGATTTCTACCCCGCAAGGGATGAAACGTGATTTTGCGTGAGATGAACTATCATGATGAGACTCCTACGTTTTAGTTACCACATCTTAGGAATACCTTAAATCATCATCATCATCATCATCAGGTCTTTATTAGTCTCCACTGCAGGAGCACTCTGTACTGCCAGAGCAGTCAGGAGATTTGGCCTACACTCTCCACGCTGGCCAGACGGGTTGGAGAGGTAATACCTTATATCTCTAGATTTTATCCGTAAGATCAACCAACGCAATCCCATACCAATTATAAATGCGATAGTCCTTGTTTGTTACGCTTTCACGTCCTAACTACTGAACCGATCATTATGAAATTCGGCATACATATAGACTGAAGGACGGAGAAAAACATGGGCTACCTTTGATCCTTGAAGAGGAGGTACTGTTCCCGATGGATCGGGAGGCAAAAGCTAGTCTTTGATAAACCAGAGCTATGGGAATCGACAGTTGCAAATACGTATAGCTGGACAAATGAAATGTGTATTATTTTACTTGCTTTTAGCTGGCGGTGTAGAATTGCAATATCAGATAAATAAATAATAAATATATACGGACAAATCACACAGATTGAGCTAGCCCCAAAGTAAGTTCGAGACTTGTGTTATGGGATACTATCTCAACGATACTATATTTTATAATAAATACTTATATAGATAAACATGCAAGACCCAGGTCAATCTGAAAAAGATAATTTTCCATCTTGACCTGACCGGGGATCGAACCCGGGACCTTCCGTGTCACAGGCAGGCGTGTTGATCCCTGCGCCACGGAGCTCGACCAGAGAGAATTTTGTTTCGTTTTCGAGACAAGAGAACTTACAAATTGAAACCTATAATTCTCAAAAGCATTCTTTTCAAAAGATATCTATTCGGCTAGGTGACAAGCGAACCGTGAAAGGGCCGATATGAATGGCTACTCAGTTGCAGTTCTGAACTTGCAACCCGGCGACAAAGGTAACGCCTGCCTGCAGCTGAACTGCGTTCCAGTATTGTAACTTCTAATCTTGGACGGGTTATAGTTACTATATACATTTTGTTGCACAAATATACCTTCTTGGTTTTCATTTCCATTAACTTTCAATTTTCAAAGGGTTGTAAAAAAATATTTTTTTTTTCTCCAATCAATCTATGACATAAATATGTGAGAAAACTATCTGTAATGAGACAAACACAGATTAAAGGAGACTGGAGTCTGATGTAGGCAGGGCCTGTATTACAGTAAAAGTTGTAATTTAAACCAATTTTTGATATAACTTTATTGCATGGTCTGCGGGTCTAAAATGGCCACTTAACGCAATTCATCGTAAAGGAATTCGTATTATGAATTCCCAGCAGATCATTAGCAATTCCTCTAATATTGGTAAAATGGTCACAAAATCTCCCAATTCACCTACAATTCAATACATATTCTGAATCATATAGGGGTCAATGTTACCGCATTAAAAAATGAAAAACCGTAACTCATCGATAATGTTTTGAAATAGGATTTATAATTATAAAAATCATTTACTTAAATAAATGTAATATGACACATTACATTAAAATACACTTATTTGATATTAAGTAATTGTGAAATATATGCGCTTGAAATGAAAATCAGAAAAATGTTTTTTAGAACGGCAACTAGCCACTAAACTTCTCTGGTGAACAAAATTGGAACTAATGATTGTACAGTGGGCATTCAATCAAATGTAACAATTTTTATTTTGACAATATAGTCGTTTTTCGTAATGCAATGTTAAACTTGCTGTTTGGCCTACTGTACAACAATTTTTTTCAAAGGTTTTCACCTTTCGTTTAGGTATCTAATTTTACGAGTCGTATTTCATTTATTTCCCAAAAGAGGTATCTTATTATGTTTGCTTCGTTTTGAAAGGTATAGCTAAATTATTAATTATATATTTTCTTAATAAAAAAAATACACTCCTTGTACATATATCATCAATATTTTTATTTATAATAACATTCCTTCTATAAGTATAAAATTTTCGGGAAAACACTTAAAAATGCGTACTTTACTCGTAAAATCCTCTCACTTTTTCATAATATTAATAAAAAGTTGTAAAACAAATTTAGTACAAGCATTGATTAGATTAGGTTAGGAAACGTAAACAAATCATTTACAACATAATTTCATTTAGGTACCCAGCACCTATACACACTCTGAATTACATGTTTTTGTCCAAAATAGTATTCACAACGTCTTATACAAACAAATATCACATATTTTTTCCAAATACATTCGAGATGAATTGAAAAATGTTGTTCTAGAGTAACTTTTTATGATTCTGCTATTTGACAGAAAATACCGTGAAAGGAATTCATATAATGTGAGCCATTTTACCAATTTCCATAGAAAACTGTCAAATAGATGAATTGCCAAAATAAAATTGCTTATGAATCATTTTATGAATCGTCAAAAAGTAGCCATTTTGCCGCGCGCAATGTAATTCATATGTGAATCATATTATGATTCGTGCAAAGTGGCCATTTTAGACCCACAGATCGTGCACAAGACAACAGTACAGTCATTAAGAGAAATAGTGATTACCGCCAAAAACGGCCGTTATTGGCGGTAATCTGATTCTTATAATTCTCACTGATTCTGATAATATTAAACATGATTCCAAAAATACATCAGGTTATTTACTAAGGCTTATATGATTTACATTCCTGAATCGTCGAGTCGAGCTCCGTGGCGCAGTGGTTACCACGCCAGCCTGCGACACGGGGGTCCCGGGTTCGATCCCCGGTCAGGTCATGATGGAAAACGATCTTTTTCAGATTGACCTGGGTCTTGGATGTTTATCTATATAAGTATATATTATAAAATAGTGTATCGTTGAGTTAGTATCCCACGACACAAGTTCACAACTTACTGTGGGGCTAGCTCAATTTGTGTGATATGTCCGTATATATTTATTTATTTATTTCTTTCTATTTGTAAAGTATTGGGAATAAAATGATTGGCGTCGCTACTGTGCCTAGTGCCCCCTTAATGCCATAAATCATTCTCTACCAGTCAACCAACAAAACTTTTCTGCGATTATGCCACCTTCTGAGACAGCACGACAACTAAACAGTCACGATATTCTGCTATTCGACATTTCAGAAACACAGAATAAGACCTGCGTGCATTGAGATATAGTACTAGAGGGGCTACCTTATTATGGCATTGTTCCATTCCTCGAAATTTAAAATTTAAGCGCTGCAGCGCTAAAACTATAACGGAGCGTCCAATCATACATAACTCAATACCTCAGCGCTGTATTTGCTACGCCTGTGTACTACTCTCACGCGTTTCCGTAGCAAAATGTCAACATAATGCAAAATGGCGGGAGGTAATTATATTGGCTTTTTTGTAAAAAATAATGTTGCATTATTTTTTTTCGCACATATTGCACTGTGCAGTGTTCAATAAGTTATTACTGCAATAACTTAATACACACCAACGCATTTTTTATGATTTTTACCAAGTGTTTGTTTATTAATTATGGGAAGTACCACAAGCAAAAGAGCTAACAACCGACTGAGTGAGTTGTGGCGCGATGGCCACAGTTGAACGGGACAATGTAAGGATTTGCGGTGTCTTCTCTATAGTTATATCTCAAAGCCTGCGTGTCATGTGAATTATTTATTTGTATCGATATTTTTCGTCTTTCATATCATAACACAAAGATTTGGTTGTCTGTTCCCGTAGCGCAGCACGCACGACAATGTTTATTAACCGACTTCAAAAAGGAGGAGGTTCTCAATTCGTCGAAATCTTTTTTTTTATGAATTTTCCCCGATTACTTGAAGACGCCTGGAGAGATTTAAGAAACACTTTTGGTGTCTGAAACGTTCATCATACACCCCGTAAGTGGTCCCATTGTCACCGAGGCAGGTTTTTACAAAGGGATCCTTAAAAAATTGAGGGAAGTAAAAAAATATATACTAAGATGACTTGTTGTTAGTTCCAGTTTATACACTTACGTATAGGGTTGAAGCTGGCTTATGTTTTATTGTTAAAAAAATAATTTTAATATAATAATAAACTTATCAAAAATCACCTATTTGTCGAAACAAGATGCCATTATCGAATATCCACCATCGCTATCTTAATTCTAAAGTATATGACGTAAGCAGGCAAATATACGAGGTGACTAAGGTGAGTAACGCTTGAGCAACACAAATCAAGGATTCGCGACAAGTTGCCAGTTTGTGCTCGCAGGGAAATACATATTTCCAGCTTTACCTATTTTTATACGAAGATTTTGTATATTTATTTACAAACTTGCCCTATATTGAACGTTAAGAACAAATCGTAAGATATATTCTTTGTCATTGCTACGTCTCTGTAATGTGCTTTGGAAGCAACCCTAAAATTATCGTTTTCCACCTAGACTTTACCCAGGATCGAACCCGGAACAGTGCAATTTATTTATTCATAGACAGACACCTTGCTGCGGTAACACTGAGCCACAGATCAGAAATCGTCGAATTTTAATCTATACCACACAAAATTCCAATGCCACGCTTTTGGATGGCAAAATTCTAAAATTTATGACGTAAGCAGGCAAATGTACGAGTAACGTGTCTAAGGTTGGTAACGCTTGAGCAACATAAATCAAGGATTCGCGACGCGATGCCAGTTTGTGCTCGCAGGGAAATAAACATTTCCAGCTTTAACCGAGCTATTTTATACAATACAATACAATACAAGAACACTTTATTGCACCAAAAGAAAAAACATTACAAAGAAAATAAATACAATTAACACGAAAATTGGTCGACAACCGGCGGCCTTATCACTTAAAGCGATCTCTTCCAGGCAACCGTTATAAGAAAGAGAAATTTACTAATAAAATAGGTGGCGCAGAATAGGTTGACGTTTAACACATTACAAATATTTAAACAAAAGTACATCATGCATGATACATAGGTACAATAATATACCTGCATAAAAAAGTTTACTAAAATACACGTACATAGACATATACATAAACTTAAATATATCTTAATACACATTGAAGAAGAGAAACAGGACGAACGAAGAAAGGAAATAAATAATAGAAAATTAACCAAAGGCAGAGGAGAAATTTTAGGAAGTAAAAAAGTGCAACTTTGTCAGATTTTTAAAACTATTAAGAGTTTGAGCGCGTCGGAGAGGGTGTGGCAGGGCATTCCAGAGACGAACTGCTTGCACAGAAAATGATTTCACGTAAAAATCTGAAGTCCCATACTTGGGTTCTGGTACTGGGGTTCTTAGGAGCAGATTGTCTGAGCTGCGAAGCAAATGAGTATGTCCATCGCTGAGGAAGACGAAACGTTCTTTTAGGTAAACAGGGTAGGTGGGATTAAAAAGGATGGAATAAAGAAGGGAAAGGATATGCCAATCACGGCGACGTTGAATTGTGAGCCACTTGAGGTCTGATCAAAACTGAGAGATGTGGTCATATTTGCGTAGACCAAATATAAATCGTATGCAGAGGTTCTGTAGGCGCTCAAGCTTATTATTATACGAAGTAGATCTTATATTTTTGTTACAATTTTTGAAACTGATAACTTGTCTGTAAGAGTCAAATCTTACAACTTTTAAAACCTGATCCTTAACGGATTGAGCTGAATTTTGTTTATTTATTTACAAGCTTTTATTCATCTTGCTCTGAATTGAATCCGAAAAACGGAAAAGCTATAAATATAAAATATCTATTCTGTTACTGCCGCTTTTTTGCACTGTGCTTTGGAAGCGGCATCATAAAGATCCTTTTCTACCTAGACCATACCTTAGCTCGAACCCGGAACAGTGCAATTTTTTTTTATTCAAAAGCACTTGTTGCGGTAATACTAAGCCGCAGAGCAGAAATCGTCGAATTTTAATTTATACCACACAAACTTCTAAAGCCACGCTTTAGGACGGCAAAACCATATATAAAATAAGCAGGCAAATATAGTAACGTGTCTAATGTGTGTGACGCTTGAGCAACATAAATCAAGGATTCGCAACGCGATGCCAGTGACGAGCTCCGTGGCGCAGCGGTCAACACGCCTGACTGCGACACGGATGGTCCCGGGTTCGATCCCCGGTCAGGTCAAGATGGCAAAATGATCTTTTTCAGATTGACCTGGGTCTTGGATGTTTATCTATATAAGTATCTATTATAAAATATAGTATCGTTGAGTTAGTATCCCATAACACTCGAACTTACTCGTCTCGAACTTACTTTGGGGCTAGCTCAATCTGTGTGGTTTGTCCGTATATATTTATTTTATTTTATTTTTCTGTAAGGGCAAATCAATTTTAAAATAATTACTCTTCACCGATTAAGCTGATTTTTTGTGTACTTACGACACAAGGATGAAGAAGGTCAACAATCTATAATAACGCGAGTGGATCCACGGGCGAAGTCTATAAGGAATAGTCTTTGTTTACTTAGTAAAGTCGTAACGTTAATAACCTCAAGATGGACATAACCTCATAAATAATAACTACGTAATAAAGTTGATCCCCTAATGAATATGTTCACCAATCCTTCTTAATTTCACGAGCTCAGTCAACTTAGTACAATAAGAATATTATTACTAGCCGTTACCCGTGGCTTCGCCCGCGTGATATATAACATGTCTTTTTAGTACTCTAAACTATGTGTATGCAAAATTTCATGATGATCGGTTCAGCAGATACGGCGTGAAAGCGTTACAAATAAACAAGTAAACAAACAAACTCACTTTCGTATCTATAATATGTAATGTGCCCTACAATAGGTAACATTCTCCACCCTACAAGCCCATCAACATGCTAAACGTGGCGTTTAGGTTTTATTGACCTGGGCTCTGTCTACCCCGCAAGCGAAAAAACGTGATAGTATGTATGTATGAAAGATGTGATTATTATTATTAAAAACGGTTGCACTCACGTTATATTTAGTCGGTATTGCCGACCGGGCACAGTGCTCAAAGAACGGCCGTGTCGCGACGACCTTGAAACTCGCCCTGAAGATTGCCATCTGAATTGGCCGAAACCCGGTCGGCAATACCGACTAAATATAACGTAAGTGCAACCGTTTTTAAAAATAATAATTATGTCTCGCGTAACATTTAATTATTTAAAAGATGTGATTGTTTATATGCGGGTAATTACTAGTAGGTAATAAATAAAGCACGCGGATGAAGTCGTGGAAAAAGAAAGTAAGTCTTAACCTCATAACTCGTAATAACGCTCATCCTCAGATGAATATGTTCGCAAATCCTTATTAATTTCGTGAGCTTGGTCACTGTAATCGCAGTGGATAAAATAGATATTATATTACTACTTTATTAGTGTCATAGGTGCGTTTCTACACGACCAAAATAATATTTATTTATTAACTCAAGGTATACGCAACAGGTAACAATCAGTAAGACTTAATCTAAAATACATGCTACGTTGATGAAGCGAAAGAGGTTTGTAAGGATCGTAGCAAGTGGAAGTCCATAGTTTTTGCCTACCCCTATGGGAAAGAGGCGTGATAATACGTATGCATGTATGTATGTTACGTTCTGAGCTAGATTGAGACCCAAAAAACGTGTATACACAGCATGACCGCTGTAAACGCTATTTGAGCAATATACAAATTTAGGTATTACCTCATCATCATCATCAGGTCTTTTTTAGTCTCCACTGCAGGAGCACGATCCTCTCTGTACTACCAGGGCCATACATTAGACAGAGCAGTCAGAGGATTTGGCCTACACTCTCCAAGCTGGCCAGACGGGTTGGTCTCTTAAACGTTTGTAAGCTTTGTTAAGTTTGTTTTTCCTAAGTCGCCTTCTACGACATCACTATTAATATCACACTTATTAGTATCACTGGTGCTCTATAGAGCGCCAGTATCAGTGACCTTGTCTAGATTACCTGTAACAGATTATCTAGATAACAGATTACACTTTTTATCCAAAAATTAAACCGCTGCAGTAAACTGAATAGCAAAAATCAATAATCCCCTGTGTTCTTACCTACTTTCTACCTACAACTAATGACCCCTGTTTTTAAAGATGGATTTCTTTTTCACAATTCTTTATGTGGGACCATTTTCAGGGTATAGTTTTAACTAATAATATTAAAACTTACGCGAGGTAAATTCATTATGAAAACACGGCTTTACTCACGTTTTATTACGTCGGATCTGCCGACTAGTTTCGGTCTGTTACGAAGACCATCATCGGTGCGTGTGAAAGGGGTGGCGACACGACGGTTACGCTTCCCTCAAAGCACTGAGGGCCGACTCACGCGTCGCCGCCCGCGCCGCTGCCCGCGCTGCGCGGCTCGAAACGATGACCGGTGGAGGGGATGATGGTCTTCGTAACAGACCGAAACTAGTCGGCAGATCCGACGTAATAAAACGTGAGTAAAGCCGTGTTTTCATAATATAGTTTTAACTATTTAAATTTTCAAAAATTCAAAACTCATTCGCTCTGTAAAAAGTTACGCGTGGTCATATATAAAAATGAAAATATATGCGTCAACGTGAGAACCTCCTCCATTTTTCGTCAGTTGAAAACGGTTCGTGTATAACGAACCGTTTTCAACCGACGAAAAGTTGCGACGAAAAAGCGGTTGCTGAGTCAATATCGAGCGCCGAGCTTCGAGTGGCGGTGTTATAATATTAATAAAGTTGTGCTTGTTCGTCTGTGCTTTAATACCCCCGACAATGTGGTTGGTACAATAAGGATATGCGGATAGGGAGTTTATTTTCACTAAGACTAAGGGGAAGTATAATAATGATAGCTTTTAACTTCATTAAAGCTAACGTGTAACGGCTTTATAATATATCATAACTTAAATTATAGATGTGAAAGTGAGTCTCTTTGTTTTTTTTTTTTGTCATCACGCTTTAATAGTTTATTATGATACAAGTACGGTAAGCTGGATATTATAGTCGAGGTGTTTCTAGGCACGAGGCGAAGCCGAGTGTTTATAATAAACCGACGACTATAAGAGACAGCTTACCGTACGAGTATCATACGACGTTTTTCAATACATTTGCGATTACCTTAGACTAAAAGAAGATTAAAGATCAGCAAATAAGGAATTTATAAAAGTTAAGAACTAGAGCAGTTTGTAAAAATACATTTATAATCATCATCATCATCATTTCAGCCGCAGGAAGTCCACTGCTGGACATAGGCCTCTCCCAAGGATTTCCAAAATGACCGGTTGGAAGCGGCCTGCATCCAGCGCTTCCCTGCGACCTTGGTCAGGTCGTCCGACCACCTGGTCGGTGGGTGTCCGACGCTGCGCTTGCCGGTACGTGGTCGCCATTCGAGAACCTTTCTGCCCCATCGGCCATCGGCTCTTCGCGCTATGTGCCCCGCCCACTGCCACTTCAAAGAGCTAATCCGCTGGGCTATGTCGGTGACCTTTGTTCTTCTACGGATCTCCTCGTTTCTGATTCGATCTCGCAGAGAAACACCGAGCATAGCCCTCTCCATAGCTCTTTGAGCGACCTTGAGCTTTCTTATGAGGCCCATAGTAAGGGACCACGTTTCGGACCCGTAAGTCATCACTGGTAACACACACTGATTATAGACTTTCGTCTTTAGGCACTGAGGTATTTCGGACGAGAAGACACTTCGGAGCTTCCCGAACGCTGCCCAGCCGAGTCGGATTCGTCGAAAGACCTCATCCTTGAAGCTGGAACTTCCAACCTGGATTAACTGACCCAGGTAGATATATTGGTCTACAGCTTCAAGGATATGGTTCCCAACATAAACCGGTGCTGGCGCAACATGGATATTTGACATGATCTTCGTCTTATCCATGTTCATTTTAAGGCCCACCTGTTGGGAAACCTCATTGAGGCCATCGAGCATGGTACTTAGGTCCGCCAGCGATTCCGCCATGACAACGATATCATCGGCAAATCGAAGGTGAGTGATATACTCGCCGTTGATGTTGATGCCAAGTCCTTTCCATTCCAGGAGCTTGAAGGCATCTTCCAAAGCAGCGGTAAACAGTTTCGGAGAAATTACATCTCCTTGTCTAACCCCTCTCTGCAGTGGAATAGCCTGTGTACTCTGCTCTTGTACTCGGACTGACATGGTGGCGTTGCTGTATAAACACTTCAACACTTCGATATACCTATGGTCAATGCGGCACCGCTGAAGAGACTGAAGCACGGCCCATGTTTCGATCGAATCAAAGGCTTTCTCATAGTCCACAAACGCTAAGCATAGTGGCCGGTTATACTCCTTGGTCTTCTGTATAACCTGCCGCAGCGTATGAATGTGGTCTATGGTACTGTAGCCTTTTCGGAAACCGGCTTGTTCGGGAGGCTGGAAGGCATCAAGCCTGTTCGCGAGACGATTCGTGATCACCCTCGAAAACAGCTTATAGATGTGGCTCAAGAGCGTGATGGGTCTATAATTCTTCAATAAGGTATTGTCGCCCTTTTTGAAAAACAAAACCACCACGCCCCTGTTCCACGCCTCTGGCGTCACGCCCTCGAGCAAGACGGAATTAAAGAGCTTCTGTAGGACTTTCAGTATCGGCGTTCCGCCCGCTTTCAGAAGCTCTGCTGTGATTCCGTCCTCGCCCGGCGCCTTGTTGTTTTTGAGCTGCTTGAGGGCAATCCTAATCTCGTACAGGCTGATGTCCGGGATGTCTTCGGTATGATGTCGAGTTAGCTTGGCTCTTGGATCTTTAGCCAAATTGACAGCGGGTTTGGCAACTGACGTATACAGCTGTCCGTAAAACCTCTCGATCTCCCTCAGTACCTCGGCCTTGGTCGACGCCACTTTGCCGTCCTCCGTAATATATTATAATAATCAGGTGCATTTACTCGGGTTTATTTTCTCCAAAAAAGTACATTCATAACCTTCTCCTTTTCGAAGTCGGTTAAAAAATCACATCTCACGAATCAGAAAAAAGTTTTCATGCTGAACTTGAAACTCTTTGCTCGGATTCTATGAAAATGTTTAAATTTTGCATCTGTGGCATTGGGATATTGCGCGGCTGTGATTGGTAAAAAGTTAAAAGCACAAGTGCCGTAAAATACATCATTACGATACAGATTTAGATGTCATAAGAACCGTATTATTAGCAAACGTATTGAAAATAAAATAATCATCCTTAGATTATGTAAGTCTAAATAGACTCTATTAGCCATTGCAACGACTAAGATGCAAATACATGAAATACATAGCTACCGATTTGATGGCATAACTTAGGACATAAGTTGACAAGACGCATGTTTTTTTTTTAAGTATTGTTTTACGGCCCTGGATACAAGTCCTTTAGAGCCTTTCTTTATTTATTTCGCCAGTTGGCGAGTTATTCTTCTTTGTTGTCAACGAAATGATGGTGTAATTCATTTCGTTGTTTTCACGGAGCCCCTGGGGACAACTCTTCGCGAATCCTCAATCAATCATTGACGACGCAGCAAGGCGGACAACCACCAGCCCGCTATATAAATCTCACTACAGCCGCACAACGCATGTGTTATCACAAAGCTGTCACGCACACAAGCATTGAAATATGACCAGTTTTTTTTTTACTTATTGAAATAAATGCATGACGGAGTCTAAAGAGTATATAGTCAAGGCAATCGTCATGAAATTTTTGCAAACATGATTTATGGGGTACATAAGCTACCTTTCATTCCGGAAAAAAAATATTTCCGACGAAACGTCACTAACTAGAACTGAAGATCTCATATCGTCTTTAATTTTATACCTCTAGAGGTTCTAGAGCTATTTTTCTTAACAAAGAGCAACTCAGTTGTTCCGCTTGAAGAATTTTGATGTGTTACGTTACAAAGTGTTGAGTGTAGTACAGTCTAGAGTAATAATATACAATTGTATTGCATTTTAGACCTTATCACACTGAGTTAAGAATCGAAGTGTATATGTCGCAGGGATTTTGTCAAAAACGTGACATTATAATAATTTCTCTAGTGAAATTATACTTACACTGATTATTGTCAATAACGTCTGGTTCTTATAATTTCACGGGCTCTTTTCAGAGTTATTGTAATTTCACTGGGCCGCAATAGTGATATTATAATAAATCTAGGTTTAGAGTTGCGTTTGTGGTGGGAGCCCCGCGTGTTCTGATTGGTCAATTTGTTATTAATTTATTATTCTATTTCTTATGTCGTTTAAATTACTTGCTCAATTATGTAACCTACCAACTTTTTTAAGTAACATATTTTGACAAAAACTACATATTAAGTATTCATTTATTATTATTAATTAAGCTTTTGATGCTAGTGACTAAAATATTACTACCAGTATTACGTTCTATTAAGCAGCTTATAGTTATTAAAGTTATGATTTGATCAGTAAGTTTTATAACTTTTTCAGCATATTTTATAGAATAGATAGTACTATAAAAAATGATTAGTTAAAGTATAAAAAATATTTTCTAAAATCCGTTTTTTATTTTCTAACTCTATGTTTAGTACTTGTTGGTCAGGTGGTAACGAATGTGGACCAATCAGCGATCGCTCTGATAATCTTTCGGCTTCTAACGGCTTTCTTAAACCAGTGTTTTTGTCAAAATATCACTGCCTTACAATTTCACTCCATCGGTCTAGTAAAATTATAATGGTACTGAAACTAGCCCGTTAAATTGTAAGTAATACAAACGATTGACAATAATCTGTGTAATTATTATGTTACTAGTGAAATTATAATATCACGACTTTAATAATATCCCTGCAACATATACATATTATGCTTGTGACTGTACAAACATACTTACTGTCGCACACGAGTCACATTTTATTTTTTAGCTTTTGTTGTGTTTTTGTGTTGGAAGGTTAAAAACAAAAGTAATCCCTGCCAAAGTATATGGTTTATAGATTAAAAAAAAAATTTTTTCGTCTTGTTTTAATTTTAAATCTTCTTTTTGTTTTCTTCTTGTCGAGTCGTAATGTCTATGTAAATTTTAAATAAAATATTTTTTTTAATAGGTAGGTAGTTCTTTTATTTTCTCACAATATGGTAGATAAAAAGTTGTGAAGCAACCATTGGTGCCAATTGTATCTATGTGCAAGTGACAAAAATTTTACAAATTGGTTGAGACCACATGGTAGTAGTTAGCTCGAGAGACTACTATACTCCGGAATAGATTCCATGTGCGGACTAGTACTCCCTTTTCACGGGTAGTTTTCTGTGGTTCTTGAGTTTCACAAGGCTGGATGCCTTCAGACAGCCGGCTATCTGAATAATCTTTTTTTTTAATTACAACAGCAAGATCTCATAGTAGCAGACGCATCAAAGCTCCTTAGCCATAAGAATGCTCAAATAAATAAATTATAGAGACGTATCACACAAATTGATCTTGCCCCACAGTAAGTTGTGAACCTGTGACGTAAGATACTATAATTATCAACGATACCATATTTGGCAAAAAATACTTATATCGATAATAATTCAAGACCCAGGTAAATTTGGAATAGATCATTTTAATCATGACATGACCGAAGATCAAACCCAGTACCAGGAACAAGGCTGGGGTGTGTTAACCACTGAGCCACGGAGCTGTCTGTCAAATACCAACATCTTTTCTTATCCCACTTTTTTATGTGGACTCGGTACAGTATGTCAGCTCTCTCCACCTTAATCTGTCATCCACTATAGCCTGTGTCACTCCCTTCCTCTTCTTACTGACCTTGATACAATCGATCCATCGTTTCTTTGGTCTCCCTGTGTTCCGCGTTCCATCCACATTCAAATCTAATGACTTTCTTGTAAATGAGGAGCTACTTACATCTCCTTAATTTATTAAGGGCCTTAGCGATGAGCTAAGTGAATCCTACAGGATAATAAGGGTAGCGAATCAATTAGAGATGTCATTGACTCTAAATCGCCCGGATTACGCCCTATCTGGCCCTTAGGGAAATTAGGGATTCTCGTATATCAATATCGTATACCAGCTTTTGCCCGCAACTTCGTTTAAATCTATAATCTAAAAGAATGTTCAAATGTCAGAACGATCGAGTGTTAAAATGTGTAAAATTCATCACGACATCATTCATTGCTATGATGATTAAGAGTCAAAATATGCAATTTGTGTCAATGTCATAATGACTGGTTATGGACATAACCACTTATAGTGCTACAAGCATGGAGATAAATAGGTCATCATCATCATCATTTCGTGTAGGTGACAGGTCAGTCAACCATGCACACCCTAGTGTTAGAGTTCTTAGGAACCGCCTCTCAGCCTTTGACGTGGATCCTTTAACGACTGCCAGATGGCAGCCGGGACTTACGGCTTAACGTGCCTTCCGAAGCACGGAATCATCTTTTTTATCAGACAATCAGGTGATTCTTGCCTGCAATTTCCAAACCAAACTAGAAACAACTTAAAAAAGTATGCTTCCCATGGGAATCGAACCAGACCCCCGGGTCAACAAGGCAAACGCCTTAACCACTGGACCACGGAGGCTGTTGATATATAGATATGAACTACGCTATACTTTCGCGGCTACGAGCTAGAGTTAATCTATGTGATATTATCGCACGTGGTTATAATCGGAACTAATCACTGTCATTGCTGCCATCTTGTAAAGCGTCACTTTTGGAAGATAGCTCCTGTGGTTCGATCTGTTACTCGTAGTCATTAAAACCTCTTTCGACTACTTTTTAGCAGTATTAAATATTTACCAACATATAAGTCAAGACCATGGTACGTTTAATATATATAGAGGTAAACACATAAGTTCCTACAATATAATGCAATGTTCCCCAGCTATCAGATAGGGTGTGGCGGATGGGTGCAGCCTTTACGGAGGTCGCGGGTTTGGCGTTTCTTAGAATTAATAGCCTTGACCTCTACTATAAAGGAGTGAGATACATGGTACGTAATTATATATAGGTAGTCACTAAATTGATGAACTCCGTAGCGGAATGGTAAAACACACCTTCTCTAATTCAGAGTAAACTCGTCTCCATTAAAAGGCGGTTTAAACTAATACCGTCTTATTATAAAACATCAATAAATAATAGTTAGAAGAAATTTTGAATGTTTGTTACGCAAAATTTCACTTTCCATGGATTTAGATAAAATTTTGCACACAGATAGTGTTTTACCTAGATGAACACATACTGCTTTTTAGTCTACAATGCACGCTAATATTCTATTTTAGTGTACCTTTCCTACCATGTGACAAAATTAACAAAATTTTAAGGACCGTTCTCTTATCCAAATTACCCCGTGTTCAACATTTAGGCAACAAAATAACGACAAATAGAAGTGACACTTGTAGGTATTTGTACTCGGTGTTTGCACTGTGCACGTCTAACTTTTTCTGTTATACTTATAACGAACACCAGAGTCGGTTTACTCATAGAGAACATTAAGACCTAAAGTGCATCAGAGAGATAGACGGTCACACACACCAATACATAACTTATCCTCTTTTTGCGTTCGGAGTTGAAAAGTGAAACACATACACGAATTATCCTTCTCACATTTTTTATTTTGCAACATACTTGAAGTGCGTCTTAGTAGAAGATTCCAGGAATTCGTTAAAGAGAATCTTAGAAAATCTTCTTGTACAGTCGGGGGCAGATAATACTACAAAGCAGCTGGTATATCCTATGTTTTCCTTTTCTCTTAAACCAGCTTGAAGAATATCACATAAGAAACTCAAAAATAATCGTAAGTCCCGTAGTGAAAATAAAGATGTGTTTTTTTTTTAATTTAGTCTGATATTTCGACAACAGTGCAGCTGCCATTTTACAGACTATATACACAGACTATATTTTTACAGCCTGTGAAATAAGACACAATTTATCTTTACCTTATCGGACAAAATTTAAAAATAATCGTGGTAAGTCCCGTCGTGAAGATAATAGTGATTTTGACCGCAAAAGCTTAAAATCTTATACATGCAACATAGTATTACGTCTTTATGCTTTACGCGGTTGACAGAAAATAAGGTCATAATGTCCAAAGGCCTCGGATTGGAAAACGAAATCAAAATAGTGATTGGTTGCTAGCCGCATCGCTTATTGATATTTTGGATTTAGATAAAATCTTATCAAAAACAATCGCGGTAAGTCCTGAAGTGGTAATAATAAGGACAAAATGTATGAAAAACCATGTAAATTGCGGTTGCTGTGACCAATCGCCAATAAGTTTGCGCCTTGCCTAAGGGGAAATTATCCGGGAAAAGAATCTAATTGAAAAGGGTTTAACTTTTAAATAAATTAAAATCCCAGGTCTGCCTTTGGTACGTCATTTTTAACCGACTTCAAAAAAAGGAGGAGGTTTTCAATTCGTCGTCATCTTTTTTTTTATGTATGCTCCCCGATTTCTCGAAGACGCCTGTAACGATTTAAAACAAAACTTGTTTAATAGGTAAGTAATACTTTACAGATGGTCCCATTTAAATTTTATCGAAATATGTCGAGCGCTTTTTGAAAAAATACACAATAATCTTTACACGCATGCCGTTTGATTTATACTTATTTCAATTTTATTTTTATACTTATTCAAACAAATTGATAAGGTTGAAGTCGTTTTTTGTTTTTCGGTAAAAATATCTTAAATTATATCAAAAGGTTTTTGAGGATGACTAGTTTTATTAAACTAAAGCACAATTATGGAACCGACAAGCCGATCAATATTTATGTCAAATAACCTTAAAAAATAATGTGGTAACTCAGAGGTACAAATCTTAAAAGGGAGTCAAAGGTACAGCCAAACAGAGTAAGGGAAGATTTCTGTTATGGGATGCGTAATATGCGTATTTAGACTGAGTCACCATCGGTTCAAAATTTGCTGTGTACTAGCACAGGTATGGCACTTCATACAAGCGGAATAATATTTTGTTGATTTGTTTTGTTTTTCGTATGTGTAAGTGGCCAACACTGGTGTCATATTTTTCAAGCTGCCTAAGGCATCTGACATAGCTTAACGACTGCCATGAATGATGACAGCCGGGACCAACGGCTTAACGTGCGTTCCGAAGCACGAAGGAGCTCGAGATATTTTTATGCCACTTGCGGTTACCCATCCAAGTGGGGACTTTGCCCGGGGTTGCTTAACTTGCGGAGCGTTTATTATTATATTTATTATAATATTTATACTGAATACTAACTACTACAAACGAAACTTTACATCATGCGCACATCAATTTGTGAGCCTAAATATTAAATGACAGGAATATTGCTAGAATCTACTTACGTCATATGGAGTGACACTGGCTATATTATTTGCCATGGCAGTCATTTCTGTCAGTTTTCATTAAACAGACTTGTTGATACTCTAGCTTAACTATGTTAGTATAAAAAGTATAACAAAACAAAAGAAGTTTCCTAAGACCATTTTATGTGAATGTTTATTTCTTACTTTAACGTTTTTCGGGGACTTTCGGTATAAGAAAACTTTTATGGGCCACACGCAAAAACAAATAAATAAATACTAATAAAAATATAGAAACAAAACACATTAAGATCACATCATCATTTAACGCAATCAATATTATTTCGTTACGATACAGATTTCGATATCATAAGAACCGTGTTATTAGCAAATGTATTAAAAAAAGCTATACATACACACATACTATCACGTCTTTATCCCTTGCGGGGTAGACAGAGCCCAAGTTCATAAAACCTACAGGCCACGTTTAGCATTGTAGTGGGCGTAAAAAAAATCGGAATCAAAATAGTGATAGGTTGCTAGCCGCATCGCCTATCAATGTAATTCCTTAGATTTTCGCCCAAAAGCTATAACAGAAACATTAACGCAAACGACGTCACGGGCGAACATTAGTCTCACTTAATACCTTTCAAGAAAGGCTGGATCGTCCCCGATCCCCTTTGTTTTTATAGCACGCTAAACACCTACTTATCGAAAAAGTTGAGAAGAAAACCCTTCTAACCTATTTCCAATCTTATCTCACACAACATAAGGTATACATTGGGGTTTTAGGTCGAATAAATTTTGGATGAGGCGAAATTTCGTTGAGTGCACGGCTGTGATTTAGAATTAAAAATAACTGGATGAAATAAGAGGTCTTTAATATTTTATGATGTTTTTCTTGCAGAATTTTGGACATTTTCCTTCACCATGATTTTGGAAAACATGCATTTATCACGTCTTATTCCCTAACGGTGTAGACTTCTTCTTCCTCCTTTAAATTATCTATCCCTCCTTTATATGGGGTCGGCACAGTTTGTCAGTTCTTCCTATTTTGATCAGTCATCTACAATTTAAAGTGAAATTGTGAAGTTTAGCGTTCTCGTAAAAAAAATCTGGTTTTTGGTGAATAAGCTTATGTAAAACCGTTAAAGTACATACCTGTACTTTAACTGTAAATTATGCAAAATCTTTATGTAAACTGTAAATATTGAAAACTAGCTGTTACCCGTGACTTTGCTGGCGTGAAATATAGTCCATGTTTCTCAGTACCCTAACCTACGTGTATGCAAAATTTCATGATGATCGGTTCCGTAGGTAGGGCGTGAAAGTGTAACAAACAAACAAACAAACAGATAAACAAACAAACTCACTTTTGCATTTATAATATTAGTTGGGATGTCCTTTTCGGTACCCTAACCTATGTGTATGCAAAATTTCATGATGATCGGTTCAGTAGATACGGCGTGAAAGCGTAACAAACAAACAAATAAACAAACACGTCATCTTAATACATCTTAATTTTCTCTGCTCATAATTGGTCACTCTGTAAACATAATACGGCCCCAATATCCTGACAAACATAGTTTGCCAAAAACCCTTGTCCCAATATTTGATTAAGGCCCTTCATCATCATCATCATATATTTAAGAACTTTGTTCTTGTCGGTGGAGTATTTTCCATTTTTCCCTATCCTCTGCTATCTCTTTGACCTCTCTGTATGACACGACTTTTGCCTTCACTTTTAAGGCCCTAGGGAGGGTAAATTAAATCATCTAGAGAGGTCTAGCAAGATTATGTTTCAGACTAGTTGCTGATGGCTTTCATCATTATAATTAGGAATTTTTTAGTCTCCACTGCAGGAGCACGACCATTCAGAGGATTTGACCTACACTTACACTGGCCAGACACACAGAGGCCAGAGGGTTACAGAGGTCTCTTTGGTGTTTATGAGCTTTGTTTAGCTTGCGTTTCCAAAGTCATCTTCTACGACAGCCACGGGAAGACTTGGAAGAAGAAGTGGTCTTATTCTAATCTGCCGAGAACCATACGGCTCAAGGCTTTATTTACATTCAATTCTATATTATTTACTACAAATCAGAGATCAAGCCGTACAAGTTTTTACCAGGAGTTATTGGTTGTAGTCAAAGAGTTGACAAGCTCCGTGGCGCAGCGGTCAACACGCCTGCCTGCGACACGGATGGTCCCGGGTTCGATCCCCGGTCAGGTCAAGATGGAAAATGATCTTTTTCAGATTGATCTGGGTCTTGGATGTTTATCTATATAAGTATCTATTATAAAATATAGTATTGTTGAGTTAGTATCCCATAACACAAGTCTCGAACTTACTTTGGGGCTAGCTCAACCTGTGTGATTTGTCCGTATATATTTATTTATAAAAAAGTTCAGTTCAGGGGTTTGCCTTAGATAATTTTACAAATTTTAGTGGACTTTGATGTATATGTGGGAAATTGGTGTGAATGCTTGTGCTCATAGTGTTAAACCGACTTAATTTTTTTCTAATGGCTGATATTATTCACTTACTGTTTACTCTCAATCTTTAAAACTACTGAAATTATTTAACTAAAAAGAATTACCGTCTTCCAGCTTATAGTTTTTGAGATATGCGCGGACAAACATACAAACATCACTTATAGTTTAGAAGCTGATAATACGGTAGGGAGCGTGCATACCACCTTACTCCCGCTACATACTCTTGGTTTTTAAAGTCAACTCCAGGAATATTATCGTTTAACTTCCGTTTAGCTGGTTGAACTTAAAATACAGAAGGACGGACAGTGAAGTCCTTATAATAAAGACCCATTACAAAGACTTCACTAAAAATACGTAAAATACGGGTCACTCTCGTATGAAGTCAGCTACAAGCCGACATGTTTCGACCTCATCTGGGGGTCTTCCTCAGGGCGAATCTGAAACGAGACGCGCGCACGAAGTCGTCCTAGTCCGCACTGATAATATGATTAATAATGTTAGTATCCCAAGTTAATTTTAATCAAACAAGACTACTGTTCATCCTTCTGTCTGTCTGCCATATGTGTTGTATGTGTGCCCCCTTAAAATTTTTTTTTTGCCTGTAGTGTCCCCTGCTGGGCTGAGGCCTTACCCCTATTTTCCACTCGTCTCTGTCTGCTGCGATATTTTGCCAGTCTATTGACCAGGTCGACCCGCCATCTCGACCTTGGTCTGCCTCTACTCTGACGACCATCCGGCATCCAAAATGTAGCCAATTTTGCCCATCTTTCAGGTGCAATTCGACAGACATGGCCGGCCCAGTTCCACTTCAGTCTGACAGTATCTTAGTTACATCTGCTATTTGTTTCTGAGAACGCAGCTAATGTTTATTTTATAATGATTTAATTATTTATTTTTAAAGTTAATTTAATTAATATTCTGTAAATATTTGAAGCGTCTACCGTAGTAGGCACATTAATCGTTGGTACCGGTTGTCACCTTTGGTGGCGGTTGTTAAACTATGTCACCTGCCTCAAGGCAGCTTAAAAAATCTGACTAGTGTTTGCCACTTACAAACACGAAAACAACAAACAACATTATAAAGATGTATGTATGTAAAAAATGCCTTTCCGCAGTAACTGGCAAAGTCGGCCTATCTGATTTAGTACAGGAATTTGAAGTTATTTTATCATTCTTACTTTTATATCGCCATATAATAACTGCTACCACAATTATTTAGATACTACCATACTAATTTACAGCCGCGTGGGCGCACATTTATTTGTTCGGTCGTCAGTTCGATTCCCGGCAGTAAAAACGCAATGAAAGTCGGATACGGCAGCTGTACGCACAAACACACCGTTGAATTGTGGTTAGTATATTCTGGAAAACATTATTTTACTGTTTAAGTTTTATTTAAGAATAGACCGTGAGTTCTGTGCAAAATTTTCTACGTCATACATGAATCAGAGTTCACGGTTCTTAGGTAGGTACCCAAATGGTAACCCGTGCGTGGTTCTCGGCAGAGCCGAATAGGACCACTCCAAAGACTTCCCGTGGATATTGTAGAAGGCGACTTAGGAGACACAAGCTAAACAAAGCTTATAAAAAGAGTGTCTCAGACGGTCAATTGAAACAACTTTTACTTACATGGTTTTTGACTTTCCCATACTAATTGCCGGAGCGGCTGATTACTTTGTAGAAAAATGTCGGATTTTTTTATTACTTCCCAGCTTTGATCACATAGTAAAAGTTGTTCATATTGACGAGCTGAGCCACCCCTATAAAGGAATGACGAAGGTCAATATACACGCTGTCCAAATACTTATAGCTTTCCTAATAATAGCGTTTCATTAATGTAGTCTGGAGCAATCCATCTTCAGCCTCGTTCGAGGAGGCTCAGTTCCGGTGGGCCACACCATTCGAGATACAGACAGACCCTTAAAATATTAATTTAGTTAACTACTATTTCGGGTAGGGGCGCGGGCTGCGAGCAGCCCCAGGTATTGGTGCAGCTGTTGAGGAAGGTAGTTAAAGCATTCAGTCGAGCAAAGGGAAAAGAAACTTGTTCAGTAGGGAATAAGTGAGGAAAGGGGTGGGCGGGTGGTCATCTTGGATTCCAAAATGACGACCAGTTTCGAGTTCCGCGAGGTCTTAAACCCGTGTGGGTCATAGGACCACTCCAAGTTAAGACATGGAGTGGTCCAATTCTACTCTGCCGTGACCCACACGGCGCTGGTGGTGGAATACATACGTTTATACTAATAACGTCTTTGTGCCTTGTGGAGAAGATAGAGTCTCAAGTTACGTTTATCGTTAGTGAGCTTATACTTGACGAAAAGCTTGTTTCGTGGCCACCGCGCTCTGTCGTCAAGACGTGCTTGACTGAATAATATTAATAAAAGCACTTAGTATCCTCATTTCTTTATGTTTACAATGGAAAGAAATAGAGGGAAAATCTATGATAGACATGTTTATTTACTCCTCTGAGCTCTCGATCTTTAGGCTAAGTTAGTTGTATTAAACAGCTTGAAAATTCAGATACTAGTATTGTCATAATAAACACTAGTTGTACCACAGAACACAGAAATTTCTTTCTGTATTCTGTGAGTTATACCAACTGCATCGATATGGTCACGGGTGTCACCCACAACTGTTTTACTTGTAGTAAAATTACAAGCCATGTGGTTGCCGGCAGAGCAGAATAGAACCACTCCAACTCTTCCCGTGGATGTCGTAGAAGATGACTTAGGAAACACAAGCTAAACAAAGCTTACAAACATCAAAGAGACCTCTCCAATCCGTCTAGCCAGCGTGGAGAGTGTAGGCGAAATCCTCTGACTGCCGGCTTATATATGACTTTGGGAGTACACAGAGGGTAGTGCTCCTGCAATGGAGACTAAAAAGGAACTGATGATGATGAAAACCACAAGCACCAATCCCCCAAGTATGAATCACGTCTTTATGTCTTACGGGGAAGACAGAGTCTCAAACCACGTTTACCGTTGGTTTTTTGTTTGTTTTTCGTATGTGTAAGTGGCCAACACTGATGTCAGATTTTTCAAGTGAGCTTATAGGTGACGAAAAGCTCGTTTCGTAGCCAACGCGCCCCGTTGCCAGGACGTACTTGACTGAATATTAATAAAAGCACTTATCCTTCATTCTTCTTGTTTGCAACGAAACATTATAGAGGGAAAATCAATGATGGACATATTTATCCTCTGTGCTTTGGAAAGTAAGTCAAGGCGTTGGTCTCGATCTTTAAGTAATGTTAGTTTCATTTAATTATCATTATTACGTGTTTTTGTGTCCATGGCAGGAGCACGACTCTCGCTGTATTACCAGAGCTATATATTAGAGCCTTATCCAGAGCAGTCAGAGCAATTGGCCTACACTCTCCACGCTGGCCAGACGGATGGAAAGGTGTCTTTGATGTTTTAAGCTTTATTTAGCTTGTGTTTCCTAAGTCGCCTTCTACAACATTCACAAGAAGACTTGCAGTGGTCATATTCTACTCTGCCGGGGACCACACAGCGCTGGTGGTGAAATACATACGTTCATACGAATTACGTCTTTATGCCTTCCTGCTTAGAGTCTCAAGCCACGTTTACCGTTGGTAAGCTTATAGGTGACGAAAAGCTCGTTTCGTGGCCACCATCGTTTGTCGCTGGGACGTGCTCGACTGAATATTAATAAAAGCACTTATCCTCCATTCTTGTTTGTAACGAAACATAAAGGTGCTCCCACACCGGTTTTTTTAACTGTTGCAAACATTATGACTTTATTCAATAAACAAAACAAAATAGGTCCAAAAAAAACTAACTTACATATACTATTTTTATTACTCCGTGACTTACTGCGATTATTTTTGAGAATCGTCTGATATTTTGACAATTTTGCAGCTGCCATGTTCACAGAAAACTTGTGCGATAAAAGACTTAGAAAGAGGGTAGACCGATACGGTTGCCCTATCAGTTCCACATCCACCGCAGCTCTTCAATTAGTCTGTGAACATGGCAGCTGCTATTTTGTCGAAATATCAGTCATATATCAAAAATAATCACGGCAGTCCCAAAGTGATAATAAGTGATTATGACCGCGAAAGCTTGAAATGTAACTAAAAGTCTAAAAGGGTCTGTCTTTGCGTCATGGTGCCAGCTACGCTGGCTGCTTTCCTCGCTAGATCGCTACACGTATGCGTTGTGCAAAACACAGCCAACCCTCTTGTCACCAGCGGCGGCAAAAGAGCGTGGAGAGATCTCTTTTAAGACACTTCTCGTTCCAGCTCCGTGGCGCAGCCGTCAACACGCCGGCCTGTGACACGGATAGTCCCGGGTTCGATCCCCGGTCAGGTCAAGATGAAAAATGATCTTTTTCAGATTGACCTGGGTCTTGGATGTTTATCTATATATGCATTTATTATAAAATATAGTATCGTAGAGTTATTATCCCATAACACAAGTCTTCATAAGAACTTACTTTGGGGCTAGCTCAATCTGTGTGATTTGTCCGTATATATTTATATTTATTTTATATATGGTCCAAATATGAGTTGCTACTCTCCAAAGGCTTTGCCATTATTTCTCAGTTCGGCCCTTAAGGCTATGCATGCAAGTCGCTGCTCATCAGGCATAAGAGAGTTTGCTGTTTCTCCAAGCCGTGTGCACTCAGGCAACGCGCAAGTCGAGGTCTGTCCCTCCTGTGGGGCCTTTGGTGATGTTTACTTTACAGGCTGAGGGTAAAGATCCTGACCTTAAACATCCGGTGAAATAGCGAGAGCTCACTTTGAGATAGCTACATAGTCAATTCAATATAAAAACCTAAAGTGTACGTGTCGAATAATAAAAAAATAGATCCTATCTTAATCCTTACTTATATTATTAATGCGATAGTGAGTTTGATTGTTTGTTTATTTATTACGCTTTCACGCCGTATCTATTGCTCTAATCATCATGAAATTTTCCATATTGAAAGATTAGGATACTGAGAAGGACATAGGTTATATAACACGCGGGCAAAGCCACGATTACAGCGAGTACAAGTTTTCGATACAAAACTTCAACTCGCTGTAATTTTGTATAGGTATTGTTTTTAAAATTGAAATCTGATTATAAACATCAATATGCCTTATCCGGTCGTATGTACGAAATTTGGTTAAGATTGTCTTAACTGTTGTAAAACTAAACCGAAACTACGTTTGTATGGGATTGCGCCTTTACGTGAGACTCTTAACTAGTCTCTCTCTCTCATCTGAGCGTTGTCCCAGTTGCATCCTCAGCTGGGGTGCTTCGGAGACCGGGCTCCGCTTACAGCTAGTTAACTAGTATGTAAGCCAAATATACTAAAACTGTGTACCTGTATGAAATATTAAAATGTCTCTCGTTTGTTCCAGGTAAGTGAGGCTTTGAGGATTATCCAAGAGTGATACGCGAATCCCTGTCACGGTGAGATGTGAGCGCTGTCTTGGATGCTTTAAATTTTGTACGAAATTTTAGGTTTTTGGGTCATAACATACTAACATACATGTATACATACATACTATCACGTCTTTTTCCCTTTGTGGGGTAGACAGAGCCCAGGTCTGTAAAACCTTAAGGCCACGTTTAGCATCTTGGTGGGCTTGTAGGTGGGAACGGAATCAAAAGAGTGGTGGGTATTGCCAGTCGCATCACCTATTGACATGATTCTTGACGCCTATTCCCTTGATCGGCTTTTACTGTTTGCTTGGGAAGAGAAGCAGCTGGTACATTCTAAATTTTTTTCTCCCTTACCAGCGTGGAAGTACACGTATACATACATACACGTTTACATACATATCATGACAGCCTCCGTAGCGCAGTGGTTGACCTGCCAGCCTGCGACACGGGGCCCTGGGTTCGATTTCTAGTCAAGCTACAGACTACTAGCGTTTTGGAATAAACCACTGCAGAGAAGAAACGCTGAAAGTAACTATTTTCGAGAGGAAAAGAGTTGAAAAGAGTTGCAGTGGTCAATTCCACTCTTTAATTTTGGTTGCCTGCCTCCGTAGCATGGCACGCGCGACAACGTTTATCGACTATCGCCATCTTGTTTTTCGCAATACTGAAGAGCGAGAAGTAGATAGTTTATCGCGCGATATAAACGGCGTCGCCGGAGCCATGCTACGGGGGCTGGATGTTTATCTATTATAAGTAAGTATCATTGAGTTAGCATCCTAAAACACAAGTTTACAACTTACTGTGGCGCCAGCTCAGTTTGTGTGATATGTCCCTATAGGTATATTTATTATTGCTCACCTTAAACATATTCTCTAGTCATAAAATGTTCATGTATCCCGTCTAAGGATTATCCAAAAGTGACACGTAAATCCCTGGGACATGAGCCGTATGTTTAGCCTGAAATTGGGTCTAGATCTCTCAAAGACTGTGTGTTCTAGGGTTTAAACGGAATTTAACTAAAGCTATAATTCACGCTGTACTAGGTCGGGAAAAAGTAATTTCAGATTTTGATGTAACACAATATCTTCAGTTATGATGTTTGTTCTTGGTTGAGTTGAATACGAGTAGAAAGGCACAGTTTTTAGGAAATATACAACATAAAAATAAATAAAAAAGGCCATTTATTGCCATACTAAAGGTAAAAATGGATTTTCGTCATTTTTTAATGTATTATTGTCAATTGAAATGTATCAATCTTCGAGCAACACGACTGTGTCAATAAATTATATTTTTTTACATTTTAAAAGTTTATTCCAAAAAAAGTTTAAATAATGCAAAAAAGAGCTAGTACATGGCTAGAACTAATTTTCTTATTTACAAATTAATAAAAATGAAAGTCACCGTCACAATTGAATTTTCCTGTATCGCAGCCCTTAATTAACTTATTTTACCGCCAAAAAAGCAAAAAACACCTAATCACGTTTTAACACACTCTCTTACAAACAAATCGTAATAAATTTTCCATCATTAATTACATTTTTCTACCAACGATGACTGATCGCAATTAGGCACTGTATTTACTGTTTATTTTCCTGATCCAAACAAGGAAGCGCCACAGAGTATAGAAGAAATAATGAAGAAGAATAATATTTTTCCACCATACTTTATTTCCTACGTAATATATTACATATAGTTCGTGATATAGCCGCCTGGTTCCTGGCAGAGTAGAATAGGACCACTCAAAGTCTTCTCGTAGATGTCGTAGGAGGCGACTTAGGAAACACAAGCTAAACAAAGATTATAAATTTCAAAGAGGCCTCACAACCCGTCTGGCAAGCGATGGGAGTGTAGGCCAAATCCTCTGACTACTCAGGCTAGTATATGGCTCTGGTAGGACAGAGAGGGTCATGCTCCTGCAGTGGAGACTAAAAAGACCTGAAGATGATGACAGTGCAGGGAATGTTACTATCGCTCGCGCTACAAGAGATGTTCCTTCAATACATTTCATACAAAACAAGCGTATCAGAGGACTGAGTTTAAGAGGGTATACTAGCAGTGCGTTTTCCATACAAATGTATTTCTCTATTTTCTCGCTGAAAACTGCTTCTAGAGGCACAATTCTTTTTACATAAAATCTATTACTAAATGATGTATGTCCCTGTGTTTTATTTTTTCTAAAAATCTGTTTAAATGAAAAATAATTTGATCAAAAACAGTTTTTTTGGAAAAAATAGGGGCATTCCTATTTTAGTACTCGATTTTATGAAAAAAGAATCGTGGCTCTAGAATCAATTTTCAGCGAGAAAATAGAGATATACATTTGTATGGAAACATATTGAAAAAATACTGCTAGTATACGCTCTTAAGGTTTCGAGGTAATTTTAGAAATGTGAAAATCTGTTATTTTATACATACTTTTTTATAGTTCTTTAATTAAGTTTAACAAAATGGTTACATAATTGTTACATATAAATATAAATAAATAAATAAATATATAGGGACATATCACACAAATTGAGCTAGCCCCACAGTAAGTTGTGAACTTGTGTCGCAGGATACTAACTCAACGATACTATATTTTATAATATATACTTATATAGATAAACATCCAAGACCCAGGTCAATATGAAAAAGATCTTTTTCCATCTTGACCTGACCGGGGATCGAACCCGGGACCCCCGTGTCGCAGGCTAGCGTGTTGACCGCTGCGCCACGGAGCTCGACATATATTTACCAACAAAAACCTATATAGGTTTATACGTGGTAAAAGAGTGTCACTACTTGTTACAATTCTTGGCACATATTTTTGCATTTGGAAACCTTATCTATATTACTTATTTGATCAATATTATTGTTAGGATATTTATTTAGTAGTACTTGTGATATAGGTTACACCAGAATTTTGTTTATTAACCATTTTACTGTAATTAAGAAACCATATCACCATAGGTGTTTCTGAGAACGAACTGGCCAAGTATGCGGCTTTTGCTAGTCTAGCGCGGGTAGACACGCGATATTATTATTTTTTTCGTCTCTGTTAGTGTCATCATCATCATCAGGTCTTATTTCGTCTCCACTGCAGGAGCACGACCCTCTCTGTACTATCAGAGCCATAATTAGCCACAGCAGTCAGAGGATTTGGCCTACACTCTCCACGCTAGCCAGACGGGTTGGAGAGTTTTTTTTGAGATTTATAAGCTTTGTTTAGCTTGTGTGTGTTTCCTAAGTCGACTTCTACGACATCCACGGGAAGACTTGAAGTGGTCCTATTCTACTCTGCCGGGAACCACACGGCTCTGTGTCTGTTAGTGTGTAAATGTATAATGAACTAAATGTCATTAAAATTATCAAAATTGGAACGTTGGGCAGGACACGTAGCAAGAATGGATGCGGACAGAGTGCCCAAACGCCTCGTGGAAAGTCGGCCAGAGGGTCGTAGAAGCCAAAGCAGACCAAAGCTGAGATGGTCGGATGGTGTTGAAGGAGACTTAAAGAGTATCGGCGTAAAAAACTGGAAACAAAAAGCCCGAATAAGATGCGAATGGAAATATTTACTTGACCAGACCCAGGCCCACTCGCGGCTGTAGTGTCTTGGATGATGATGATCTATTAGTGTGCAGGCGACATTTCGTGCTCAGTGTGTTTATCAAATGGCCACGAATGAAAAGCAACAGTAACAGATCTTATTACGTCGTAATAGAGTTCAATTTGCCGCTAAACAAAACGAAATTTATTTACGATCCTATGTACGTATCGTTCCCCAGCGACTACAATTTAGGATTCGCGGTGTATGTAAGCGAGAATTATTCTTGTTATTTGTAATGTTTGTGTTGATGTTGATTTATTTTTATGAGTTCACTTTCTCCATATTGCGATGGAGATATTGTTAGCACTCTCACATATTAAGCAAAGCAGAATTTAACCGTACGTTGATGGAAGTGCTACACTACTAGCTAGCCCTACTACTTTTTTAAAGTTCTAATTAGGGAAACAAACAGCTACTTTATGGACAACAATATTAACTTCAAATAACACAATATTCAGTGCTAATTTTAAATTTGTAGCAATTATGCGTTTGGCACCGTGGTCCAGTGGTTAGGGCGTTTGCCTTGTTGACCCAGGGGTCGTGGGTTTGATTCAAACAAACCAAATAATATTATAAATAATATTATTTAAAAAATAATTAATAATATTATTTATTATTTAATAATATTATTTGTTTTTGTTAGTTTTTCGTGTGTGTAACTGGCCAACACTGGTGTCAGATTTTTCAAGCTGCATAGAGACATCTGACATAGCTTGACGACTGCCATCAACGATGACAGCCGGAACCAACGGCTTAACGTGCCTTTCGAAGCATGCAGGAGCTTGAGATATTTTTATGCCACTTGCGGTCACCCATCCAAGTAGGGACTGCACTTGGGGTTGCCTTAAATGCGTAAGCGCTTATAATCCTTACACCCACTGGACTATCGGTTTCCTCACTTTTGGATACTGGTAGATGTAGACCCAAAGGAAATAGCGAGGCGATCTTAACGTGTTTGTATGGGCTAATATTGCCATGGATAGTGATGAATGGAGAACCTAAAAAATATGACGTTCAAAAAGAGATACAATTATCCAATTTTGAATAAAAATCTTTGACTTGACTTTGACTTTGACCTAGGGGAAGGCCTTTGTCCAGCTGTGGGATATAAAATCTAAGTGCTGGGTAAAAAAAAATATTGATGATGATTGATAAATGTTTATATTCTTAATATTGTCAACAACGGGCACCTCAAAGTTCAATTATGTTTGTTAGACGACTACTCATGAAGCTTGACAGCATTATACCTCCATTATCAGGACTTTTTTTAGTCTCTACTACAGAAGCAGGACCCTTTCTGTACTACCAGAGCCAAATATTTGCCAGAGTAGTCTGAGGATTTCGCTACACTCTCCACGCTGGCCAGACGGGTTGGATAGGTCTCTTTGAAGTTTATAAGCTTTGTTTAGCTTGTGTTTCCTAAGTCTCCTTCTATGGCATCCACGGGAAGACTTGGAGTGGTCCTACTCTACTCTGCTGGGAATCAGACGACCAAATTATACCTTACCACGTTATAATAGAATCCATTTTACCTAAAACGATAGATATACGATCCTAATACATACGTATTGTTCCCTAGTGGTTGTTCATAAATCGTCGATTCGCGGTGGATGTTACGGAGAGTTATTTGTGTTATTTACGCTGTTTGTGTTAATAGCAATTTATGTGTTCATATCGTCGTTACTATGGTGTATACATATATACATACTATCACGTCTTTTTCCCTTGCGGTGTAGCCAGAGCCGAGGTCTATAAAATCTTAATGGCACGTTAAGTCATTATTGTATTGCTACACGTAACAATTGGGCAATTTGATAATAAAGCTAAATTTGATGGGGTGCGAGGTGGGCAGCACGTATAACACGTAAAGATGAGCGGCGGATAAATATCCAATTTAAGTGAATACTCAAAATGGTGTTGTGGAAAAGGCAAAATTTTTAGGACTAACAATGGATAGCCAACTAACGTGGAAGGTACAAGCAGATGATATATGCAAAAAACTTAGTAAATCTGCTTTTGCACTGTATAAGTTACGTAAAATTGCAAAATTGGACGCAACGCTGACAGCCTACCATGGGCTTGTAGCGTCGGTACTCAGATATGGGATTATATTTTGGGGTAATTGTACGAATTGTAAAACAGTATTCAAACCATAGAAACGCTGCATACGTTCTATGTGTGGCCTGATCATAAGAGAAAGTTGCATGCAAATGTTCAAACAGCTAAAAATACTGGCATTTCCTTCTCTGTATATATTTGAAATAGCTCTGTTTGTAAAAAAATATTAAGTAAGTAATGTTTGCAAAGCTATCAGAAGTAAAACGGAATCCAACACGGATACACCATAGACATGCTTTATGTACTCAAAATTTTACATGAACTTTAGTCCGTAAAAATGTTTAAGGTATGGCTACTAATACAATAAGTTCTACAATAAGTTGCCGAACGATTTAAAAGACTTGAATATTTAAAAAACGACTATTTGACATCTTAATTTTTAAATGTTATTTTTCTATAAATGACCGATTATAAATTTGACATTGTATTTTTTGTTCTGACATTATTATTAATTATTATTTTTTTTTACCTTTAGCACTTATTTATTAATGCAAATAGTTAATTTATAACATTATGTCTATATTGAAATCATATTGCATGAAATTTTAATAATTTGTATTATTGTGAATTTATAAATAATTCTGTAATTTAATATTTGTATGCTTTATCGAGCAAAACGTTACGGTCTACCACTGTTTATTTTATCATCTGTTTTATTATCCCTATTCTCACAAATAAATTATTGATTCATTGATTGATTCTTGTCAAATCGATAGCTTTATTGATAGATTGAAAAATTATTTGCTCATGTTGGTAATCAAAGAACCGTTGACGGATTTTATGTGAGGTACATATATATTACTCTTAACTAAAATTAAATTAAAAAGCAAAAGGATATTTGAAATTCCCATTTCAATGAAAATGCAATTGGGATGCAGTTGTAAACATTGCATAATACATAGGGCTGAATTGTCGTCGCCAACAAATACTTGGCAACCCTCACGTTCCATGAGCCAATATATTATATATATATACATACGTAAAAGCAGTGTGTAACTAAGACAGCTTATACAAAATGTCATTTGTTGAATTGATTTAGGCGTTACTTTGCGGAAGTCAAAGTCATAAGCACTTTTAGTTAATGCAAACTATTGCTAGCCAGCACCCGCCCACTACTGTTAGCCTGTTTATTCCCACCCCCAAAACTTGATGCATGCAACCCTTACCGAAATAGTTGCATCTGTAGATTTAATTATCAAGCAACCTACGTTTCGTATATGTTGCTAAAATTAATAAATATGTACACGTTCATGTTCAAATTCAATAAAAATGCTATTCGATTGCAGTTGTAAACATTACATAATACATTGGGGTTGAACTGTCGACGCCAACAGATACTTGGCAAGCCTCGCGTTCCATGAGCCAACATATAAACATGCTTATGTAAAAGTACCTAGATGTATACCTAACTTAACGCCCACTTACATGCTAAACGTGGCCTTTGGGTTTGAAGAGCTTGAGCTCTGCCGTCTCCGCAAGGGATGAAGACGTGATAATAAGTATGTATTTTTCAGAAAATTGCCTCCACGTTTATAAATACAGTTTTAGCATAAACATTTACCTACTGTAACTAAAACAATGGCTGCAACAATGAACATTGAACAACAGAGCATCACATAAAATAGTAATGGCGGTTTTACGGTGGCTGTCGAACGTAACAGCTTTGTTTGTTCTGGGTCCGATTCCAGGGCAATGCTAAATGAAATTGAGATTGTTAACGACTTTGAAAACGTAACGTTTATCTTTTACGGGATTAACAGTGCCGAGTGCTGTGAAAACCAGTTTGGATTGGACCCTTTTTGACATCACACCACAAACGCAGGTGATAAGTTTTGATTTTTGTATTGTGTTTATATTCATCATCATCATCATCATCATCAGGTCTTTATTAATCTCCACTGCAGGAGCACGACCCTCTTTGTACTGCCAGAGCAGTCAGAGGATTTGGCCTACACTCTCCACGCTGGCCAGACGGGTTGGAGAGGTCTCTTTGATATTTATAAGCTTTGTTTAGCTTGAGTTTCCTAAGTCGCCTTTTACGACATCCACGGGAAGATTTGGAGTGGTCCTATTCTGCTCTACCGGGAACCACACGGCGGTGTTTATATTCTTTCTACATATTTAAGTATATAAAACAAAGTCTTTTGCCGCGTCTGTCCGTCAGTTTGTCTATCTGGCTGTTTGCGATAAACTTAAAAACTACTGCATGGATTTTCATGTGGTTTTCACCAATAGATAGGGTGATTCATGAGACAAGTTCATAGGTATAATACATGCTGGGGTTGCAGTTGGGGAGAGCTGCTCGTATTTGAATTTACATAGTGTAATTGTCTACAGAGATTTTTTTCTTTTGTCTTTTTCGGTATCTCGCCTCCACGTTTATAAATATGTCGCAGCAGGAGGCTGAAACTGGACTGAGTTTCTTTCGGCGTATTCTTCTCAGCAGTGGTCTTTCCGAAACGCTAGTAGTTTTTCGATCTTGCAAACTAAAAAAAAAATGACGTTCAAAAAGCGATATATGATATCCAAATTTGAATAAAAATTTCATTTCATTTCATTTGAGCTGGATCAGGATCAGACATCTTAGGTGATGTTAAACGGAAAAACTGCACGTGGTTTACAAAGATACATTAATTTTTAGGGTTCCGTAGTAAACTAGGAACCCTTATAGTTTCGCCATGTCTGTCTGTCTGTCTGTCTGTCTGTCTGTCTGTCTGTCTGTCCGTCCGCGGTTTTACTCAGAGACTATAAGTACTAGAAAGCTGTAATTTGGTATGAGTGTGTATATTAATCATGGCAAAAAAGTCGTAGAAAAAAACCTTGAAAAAATATTTTTTTTTGGGTAGCTCCCATACAAGTAAAGTGGGGGAGTAATTTTTTTTTCTCTATTTACCCATCGTGTGGGGTATCGTTAAAAAGTTCTTTCAAAAATATTGTGAGATTAAGAACACCATTTTTCGATTTAGGGAACCGTTTCCGAAATATTTGGTTTTAAAGTGCAAAATTTTGTTCGAGGTACGTGTCCCCCCCCTCTATCTGCTAAACGGTTATATATGGATACGTGAAAAAAATTACAGCAATAGTATATATACTGAAGTTGAAAGGAAAACTATCAGAGCTGGGTACTAAGTGCAAACTAAAAAGTTATAGGCAACCAACATATAAAATGTACTGGAAAATGTAAAATTTCATACAATCTTCATTGTTAGATGTTTTTGGTCGTTAGACTGTGAGGTGTGAGTGTAAACAGTGTGAACTCAAAGTTGTCATTCGCAACTACGGAACCCTACACTGCACGTGGCCCGACACGCACTTGGCCGGTTTTTATTTATAGCACTGTTTAACGATAAACAAAAGAAAATCAAATACTTGATTGGAACGCGAGGGATAGTGCTGGGAAATGTGCACTCGACCGCTGCTCAATCAGTAATGAGTTGCGGGCGCTCTCCGAGAACCCGTCCAAGCGCCATCTGTATCATCATCATCATCATCATCAGGTCTTTCTAGTCTCCACTGCAGGAGCATGACCCTCTCTGTACTACCAGAGCCATATACTAGCCTGAGTATTCAGAGGATTTGGCCTACACTCTCCACGCTGGCCAGACGGGTCGGAGAGGTCTCTTTGATGTTAATAAGCTTTGTTTAGCTTGTGTTTCCTTAGTCGCCTTTTACGACATCCACGGGATGACTTGGAGTGGTCCTATCTACTCCATCGCCATCTGTAGTCGTGTTGTAATTCCGCTAGGTGGTACCTACGTTTCAATCGGTTGACGGTCCGTACGCATGACCTCCTCCGACAAATACATAATTACCGTAAAGTCAAAGTCAAAGATTTTTATTCAAAATTGGATAATTGTATCTCTTTTTGAACGTCATATTTTTTACTTTATTATTTTTAATTTTTAATATGCAAAATCGAAAAACTACTAGCGTTTCGTAATGACCACTGGTGAGAAGAATACGCCGAAAGAAACTCAATCCAGACTTGGTCCCTACGTGCCTGAAGGGCTTCGATTACAATATTTTACAAGTATTTATTTATTTCTAATGTTATTTATATTAATTACAATAAATTACAATCAATTAAATTACTGCCACGCATTTTTATCATTTAAATAATCATTAATACAATAATATGCCTTTTTTACTAACTGGTTTTTAACAGCAGTTTTAAACTTATGTAAAGGTAGACCCGATATTTCTGCGGGAATTTTATTATAGAAGCGTGCTCCGAGACCCATAAATGAACGCTTAGTTTTCTGCAATCGCAAAGCTGGTGTAGCCAACTTATTTTTATTTCTTGTGTTTCGGTCATGAATGTCACTATTTTTCTCATATAAATGTAAATTATGGTGTACAAACATAATATTCGCAAATATGTACTGAGAAGGTAAGGTTAAAATATTAAAATCTTTAAACAATTCTCTAAGAGATTCTCTAGCACCAAGTTTATATATAGATCTAATAGCTCGTTTCTGCAGGATAAATATTGTGTTCACTTCTGCAGCGTTACCCCATAGTAAAATTCCATAAGACATAACACTATGAAAGTAACTAAAATATACCAAACGCGCGGTTTCAACATCGGTCAGTTGTCTAATTTTCCTGACAGCATAAGCCGCAGAGCTAAGTTTACCTGCCAAGTTTGTAATATGGGCACCCCATTGAAGCCCGGCATCAAGAGTTATTCCAAGAAAAGTTGTTTTATCTATCAAATCTAGTGGTTCATTATTCATTACTATGCGAGTTGGTATTTTGGCAACATTTGGTAAGCAAAATTTAATACACTTAGTTTTCTTAGTATTCAACAAAAGATTGTTCGCTGTGAACCAATCTAACACTTGAGCTAATGTACTATTAACCTCGTCAAAAAATTCAGTTTGTCTACCTATTTTGAACACAAGAGAAGTATCATCGGCAAATAGTACAGCCTTACATGTAGTGACACAGTAAGGCAGATCATTGATGTAAATGAGGAACAACAAAGGCCCTAGGATAGATCCCTGGGGTACGCCCATTTTTACAGAAGATCCGGAGGATTGAACCCTGTTTAAACTAACAGCTTGAGTTCGGCTACTTAAATATGATGCAACTAAATTAAGAGATTTACCTTTGATTCCATAATGCTCCAGCTTGGATAAAAGGGTATTATGGTCTACGCAATCAAAAGCTTTGGTAAGATCACAAAACACACCAATGGCATTTTGTTTTCCCTCCCAAGCATCATATATGTATTTTAACAGAGCTACACCCGCATCTGTAGTAGACCGATTCTTCGTGAATCCATACTGTTCACCATGGAAGAGACCATTACTGTTAAAAAAAGCTAATAACTGATTAAACATTATCTTTTCAAATATTTTACTGAGCGCTGGCAGAATAGAAATAGGACGGTAATTAGTGGGATCATTCTTATCGCCAGATTTGTATAACGGAATGACTTTGCTTAACTTCATCAAGTCAGGAAAAGTTCCTGTATCTACACACTTATTAAATATAGAAGCTAAATATGGCGCAATTATTTCAATAATACTACTAATGATAGGTACTGAGATATCCCACAAATCTCCAGTCTTCTTATTGTTTAAACTCTTAAATGTATCAATTACTATTTCAGGTGTTACATATTGAAATATTAAATGGTTATTACATTCTGGTATACAACTTGCTAAAAGTCTTTTAGATTCAGCGGGTGATGAACGTAAGGAGGCAGTAATGTTGACGGGAATATTTGTAAAGAAATCTTCAAAATATTGCGCGATATCTTCATTACTACTAAGGAGCTTGTTATTGACTTTTAATTCGATTTTGTTATCACGTTGTTTACTTTTACCGGTTTCTTTGTTAATAATTTTCCAAGTTGTTTTTATCCTATCATGAGAATCTTCAATAGTTTTCCTAGTGTGTAAAGATTTTGCACACAAACATACCTTTTTAAAAGTTTTTGAATAATTTTTTACATATTTTATGAATTCAGTATTCCGATTATAAACTTTCATTGCTAATAATTCGTATAATTTGTTTCTACTAATGTAAATGCCAGTAGTTGCCCATTCACTAAATTTTTTACGGTTACGTCTAGTACATTTTTTAATTTTGAATGCACTATTGAATTCCGATTCAATAACACCAAACATTTTATTATATAGGGCATCCGGATCATCTCGCGTTTCTTCAATTAGTGGCATTTTTTCAGCTATTTTTTGCTTAAATACCTTTACTTTACCTTTAGTAATAGATCTAAAGGTAATTTCTGGTGAATCTGCTTCTGAATTATTTATAAGTTTTACAAATTGACCAAAGTGATCGGAGGTTAGATTTTTTGTTATATATTTGTCAACAGCAGTGCAATTGCAGAAAACATTATCTATACATGTGGCAGAATCTCCATCAATTCTAGTTGGTTCTAAGAAAAAATTGACTAAATCAAATGATTTAAACAAATTTAAAAATCTAACACTCTCGGTTGTAGTAACTAACAAATCAACATTAAAGTCGCCACACACTATAATACTTTTGCGGCTACCACATAATTTTCTCAACACATCTTCAATAACTAATTCTAAAGTATTAAAATCTGAATTCGGGGGTCTGTATACACACACTATAATATAATTCCCTAGTTCAATACATGACAGCTCAACATTACAATCTACCGAAAGACAAACAATATCCTTACGTTCTTTACATTTAACGTCACTTCGTGTTAGAATTAAGCTCCCGCCTTTCTCTTTAGTCTTTCTGCTATATGAGCTTGTCAATGAATAATTCTCTATATTGAATTGTTGCTGATGCGACTGCATAAAATGTTCAGTCAAGCAAACTACATGCAAATCTTTACTATTTATAAATAACTCTAATTCTAATAATTTGCTAGTCAGGCCTTGAATATTCTGATGTAAAATATTGAATTCATCGGCCTTGACTGTTGTCTTATTGCTTAGTTTAAATCAGTCAAAGAATTACTAATTACAGGTATATCACAATTTGATATACCTATGTCGGATTCATATTTATTTACAGTTGTACTACTTACAACAGGTGATTGTAAATTAAAAGCTACAACAGTAGCTATTTGTCTTTTATAATTAAAAGGTAGATACATTGTATCATGAGTCAACTTAAATCTACTAATAAACTTATTTATATCTAAATAAAAAATAAAATTGCCATGACTATATGTCATGTTGTACATATGTACATTCAAATGGTAAATTTGCTTGTTTGTACTATTGTCTAAAGATTCAGAGTATGGAAAGGCACCAATCATAAATTTACATTGATTTTTTTGTTTAAATCTACTAATTTGTCCAGACTTATTTTAATGTTCCTTTTTGATACAGAGGAACTGTCACCACATAAAATTAATATTGTACAGTTTTCATCTAGACTGTCATAATTAATATTGTTTACTAGATCTAAATACGAAGCGCCGGGTATACATGTGTTAAATACAGAACAATCTTTGTGGAGGTGATTAAAAATAATGCTACTAAAATCTTGACCTAACTTATTAGAGTAAATTAATAGTTTGTTACAGTTAATTTTTTTATTTGAACTGTTATCAACCGTACCTATCCTTGATTGAAAGTTACACTTCCTGGTATCATACTCTCTTGGCTCAGGAACAAAGTTAGGTGACATAGTAACTGCAGTTTCAGGTGAACTATCGCACTGCTGCTTTTGTAGGAGAGCATCATACCGTTCTTTATTATAATTAGCTTCCTTCACTAATTTTTGAGCCTCTAAGATATTTTTACTTAAATCTTTTTGTGATAATTCATATTTATTAGATAAATTATTTAAGGACTGTTGCAATTCCGAGATCTGTGACTGTAGTTCAAAAATCTCGGTATCATATATACGGCTAGCCATATACAGGTCATCTTCACATGATTTTAATTGATTTGACAAAAATAACTTTTCCTTGCTTAACTGTGCTAAAGATTTCCTTGTTTTTTGTTTAGATATAGTTTTCCTAGTACGTTTTATTATTCTGTTTATTTTGACATATTTTTTAATTTTATTATGACTATTTAGAATAAAATACTGAGATTGTGGAGTATTCGCAGGTATTTCTATGACTGGTCCCGAGCCACACTCTATGAATTCGCTATATAAATGAAGCGTATTGTTACATAATTCAGCCTCTTTTTGATCTTGTATTTCTAATGCAGATTTTTGTGCATCATATAAGCTACGTTCTAACTCATTTATGCGACTTAGGGCCCGTTCATGAACTGTACTGCACTCCTTAGCTTGATTTAAACATTCTTTCAAACTAATATTTTCCTCTAATAATTCTGTACTTCTAATGTGAAGACTGGTACATTCATTTTTTAATTGATTATTTCTATCATTAATTTTTTGAAATTCTTCTTCGGTTTCCTCCTGTTCCTGTAAAAGTTGTGACTTTTCCTCTCGACACGCTTTAAGGTCAAACAGAGCCTGCCTCAGCTTCATGGTTAGGTCTTTAATAGTGGCCTTCCGTGTCATCATAGTGAATGAGGTGGTGTCACCAACTGAAAATTTATTTTAATATGTAAGAAGAGACAATAAATATATTTTTCAGACCGGTAGGACAATTATTTCTGTATTAATTAGGTATCTATTTGTTCAGACACAACCCAAAACCAGACAACATAGGATGTAATAAACAAGTTTAGTTAAGTTGGAATACAAGTTATTCAAATTATCCTAAGCATAAAGTTATAAATGAGGCAACAATATTATTATTGAGTATATGATTGATAGTTATTTAAAGCATTTATGAAATTATAAACTATATTCTTGCATTTGTTTTGTAGTCATCAACTCAGCTTTTATAAGCGCAGCGAGACCTCAAAAACAGAGCCTGATATAGATATAAGTATAATCTAAGTAAAGTTAATCAGAGTATTTTTGTAATTCTTATACATCAAAATATGGAAAATAATGGAAAAGTTAAGTTAAAATCTCCTTGTATTGTTTTTTATATGTAGGTATTTATATTTTACAATTTGCCATAAAATAAACAAGAAGGATACGGCAGATTATGCGTAGCACTGTCTGAAATATTGTTTGTTATTCAATATTTATGCATGTAGCCGTAGTTTGAGACCATCAACACCGTTTGCACTAGGAAAACGGAGCGAGAATCGACTGAACTACGTTAGCAAAACAGTTAGTACCTACTACTTAAAAGTGAAATTTATTTTTATGCAGACGGTTTATGTGTCGGGATATGCACTGCCTGTTTATCATGAGATTATAAAACACTATACTCTCCTGGTTTAATTGAGGATACTCCACAAAATTCCTTTGTTGTTGGTTTGACAACTGAACGAATCCAACCGCCGCGCCGGTCGTCTGGTTTTAAACGTCGATTTATGATATTATTCCACGATTACTTGTTGATTTAATTAACTAGTGACTTATTGTACTTAATCAATTTTAGTTTTATACAAATATTTGCAATAAATACTATTAAAATTATTTAAAATTACGGAACAGATGATTTTGACATGTCACCCGGGCAGTGTTCGGGCGTAACTAAAACAATGGCTGCAACAATGAACAACAGAGCATCACATAAAACAGTAACGGCAGTTTTATGGTGGCTGTCGAACGTAACAGCTTTGTTTGTTGTGGGTTCGATTTCAGGGCAATACTAAATGAAATTGAAATTGCTTAAACATACATACAATCACGTCTTTTCCCTTGTGGGGTCGACAGAGCCCAGGTCTATAAAACCTAAAGGCTACGTTTAGCATATTGGTGGGCTTGTAGGTGGAGAACGGAATCAAAATAGCGATGGGTTGTTAGCCGCATCTCCTATTGCCATGAGTCCTCACGCCCATTTCCTCGATCGGTTTTAACGATCTGCAGGGGAAGAGAAACAGCTGGTACATTCTAAAATATTTTCTCTCCCAGACCAGCGAGGAAGAAGGAAAGTAAACGAGTTTGGAAACGTTACTTCTTTATCTTTAACGGGGTTAACAGTGCCTATTGCTGTAAAAGCTTGTTAAGTTAGATCCTTTTTAACAGCACAGCATGTCTCGGGCTCGGGATCATTTTTTTTTATTCAGGGAAAAATAAGTACATTGAATTCCTCGCTAAGGCTCTAGATTCAAAATGATTCCCTCAGGTATGCTTGCGCCATTATTTACAATTGAATACATTTTCATTCATGTTTCCGAGTCGTCAATAACTCCAAAAGGTAGCAAGTAGGCTATAGAGCTATGATACGCGAGGTTAGAAAAATGAAAAGAAATTTTCCTCAGCTGTGATCGTTAACTTTTATAAACTTACTTTTAATAACATTGGAAAGAGTTTAATGCTTAGTAACCTTATTGTCTCAGTGGACATAGAAATTCCAGATAATTCCGGTCGTATCTGGAATAGTTTCAAGGCAATCGCGCTAATAGTCTCCGCCTTAACTGCCTACTTACCGTAAGTAGCAAGGTATCGTTAAGTGGAATGTGGCATTTAGATAATTGTACGTTGGTCCTTCCCCTTAAGGCGAGGTGAGTTCACACACTAGCGCCACCCAGCAATTAATTCATTTACTCCTAAATTAAATCAAATTTAAAAAATGTAATATGGTATTGCCCTAGTAAATAACTTGAAGTATTCTTTTTGTTACTTTTCATTGATGTTACATGAGGACAAAATGGCTGATTTCGTCCTCATTAATATTGTCCATTTAGCCGGTTCCCGGCAGATTAGAATAGGACCACTCCAAGTTTTCCAGTGGATATCATAGAAAAGAAACAAGCTAAACAAAGCTTATAAACATCCAAGAGACCTCTCCAACCGGTTTGACCAGCGTGGAGAGTGTAGGCCAAATCATCTTACTATTCTGGCTAATATATGGCTCTGGTAGTATAGACAGGGTCGTGCTCTTGCAGTGGAGATGAAAAAAGACCAGATGATGATCATGAAAATTGTCTATTTAAAAGACTAATAATTTGTATATCAGAAACAAAAAGCGACTTATAAGCTAAATAGGAAAAAGCTGCTGATGCCAAATATTTAAGGCGCTCTTACACACACTAGCGCCACCCAGCAATTAAATTCCTTAAATCATAAATTGTATCGTATTTTAAAAATCTAACAAGTACAAAGCTACTTAATTGCATATAGTATTTTTTGTATATTACAAGTAATTTACTAGTGCCATATTTAAAGAGAAAAATCGGTTAACCAAAAGTGGCCACTTTTGGCGTTAACCTGTTTTTCTCTTATTTTATCAAACGAATATTAGTGAAAATGAATACAAAAATACTACAAGTAATTTACTAGTTATTTACTTGTTAGATTTCTAAAATTCGATATAATTTAGGATTAAAAGTATTAATTGCTGGGTGGCGCTAGTGTTACAATAGGAGCGCCTTAACACATAAATTTTAGGTATTTAAAAAAATACTTGTTTTCTTAATATGACGCCGCGCAAACTATCATAAAGCCGCAAGTAAAATATTTATCTTCCCCAAAGTGTGTAGAGTTAATCTTAATAAATATTTTATTGCCTATAAGTTTCCGAGATATACACTATGTCATAAAATAAAACGTGGCTATTGATCCCAAGGGACTAAAGAGTTCCCGTTATGATCCCTCATCAAGTAGGGCAGTAACAGTGAACTACTCACATAAAATAAAATTTATTTGCGAACTAGCCGCGCTTCATAAAAGTTTATACAAAGCTCTACCTGACCTTAAAGTTACATAGTTTTGTCGTAATCAAAAGTTTGGGAAGTATGGGATTCACGGTCAAAAATATTTCCTAGGTCTTGGATGTTTATCTATAAAAGTATCTATTAAAAATATAGTATCGTTGAGTTAGTATCCCATAACACAAGTCTTGAACTTACTTTGGGGCTAGCTCAGTCTGTGTGATTTGTCCGTATATACATATTTATTTATTTATATGAATTTTCATTTACTGGTCTGAGAGAACCAATGCTCGGATGGTCCGGCAAATTGTATGAAAATGTTAAGACCATTTCATATTGAGAGTAGCGTGTGTTCTGATGTCCATTGACCTAGCGTCGGCGTCACGTTGTCGCCTATCTTTATTCAAAACCCTTTTACTGAACAAAAGTTGTACGTTTGCACGTTGAGGATGTGAATTTAAATTATAGCTAGTTTAATACCAAACATATTGTATAAAAGGCAGCCGCTACTGACCGATCTATCAACACACAGTCAAATCAATTCAAGGATTGCACTGTTTGGCACTCAGATAGTTATTATTACGCAGGCATTCGCTAAGAAAGCATTCCCTGAAATTCATCTCTAAAGGGGTAAAACTGGGGTCCAAAATTTGTACCCTGATTAACCCCCTTAGGGGGCAAAACAATACTAGTAACCACATCAACTTTGAAGACATTACTGTAACGGGTTGTGTATGGCATCTTTGCAGAAAAAAAAACTATTACGACTTTTCTTCTTCAAAATTAGTTGATACATTATACACGTGCGTCTTCGTACGCTCATGAAGACGACTGGGTCAAACAGCGGTTTCTTCGTAAAACTTCCACAAATAATATTTTCTTTTGTTTGCATCAAAAGCGTTTCAAACATCTTAAACCAACTTTTTCACAATATTACACTCTTTTCGTGGCAGTTGTGTAACAAATAAAGTTACTAGGCGTACATGAGCAGCCATCTCATATTGAGAATAACGTGTGATCTAATGTCCATGTCACAGAGCACGAAATTTCGCTCGCGCGCCCTACTAGAGGAGAAAGAAATAAAAATACCGCGCGTCAGCCCGCGCCTCTAGTAAGCAAAGTCCCCTTGATCCACTAAATTAAATCCATTGCAAAGATCCATTGACGGATTCTTTTGCACTCTTGTATCTACTGAAATCCTTGATCCAGGATTACTCGACAGTCGTATACTCGGCCAGTCTGAGCGTGCTCGAAAATAATCGTGAAAATGCCTCAGTGTGTTGTGATGTCGTATTATAATTACAGTAAAAAGATTAATAAACAAAACTGTGATGTAACGTTTATCTTAAATATCTAGAAAATATTAGATTTTTAGATTAGGACGACCTGATAAAGGTCGCAGGTAGGCGCTGGATGCAGGCCTAGCAGTGAACTTCTTGCGGCTAAAATGATGATGATAATACAATTTTTTCATTTCTACAATTACTTTGGAACTGAAAGCCTTCGCCCCCTGACACGCTTGTTTCGTATGAAATATGTTGAAAAGGCGTTTCTAGTAGCACGCAAGTGAGTCACATGGGTGCCGTGTGGTTCCCGGCAGAGTAGAATAGGACCACTCCAAGTCATGTCGTGGATGTCGTAAAAAACGACTAAAGAAAAACAAGCTAAACAAAGCTTCTAAACATAAAGAGACCTCTCCAACACGTCTGGCCATCATGGAGAGTGTAGGCCAAATCCTCTGACTACTCAAGCTAATATATGGCTCTGGTAGTACAGAGAGGGTCGTGCTCCTGCAGTGGAGACTAGAAAGACCTGATGATGATGTTGACAGTCACATCTACTATACCCTGCTCTGTGGCCCGTATTGATCTAGCATCGGCGTCTCGTTGTCGCTTCATCTTTGTTCAAAACCCTGTACCTTATTGTATCACAGACTTAAACATAATTTTATTTTTAAACGTAGGCGCTTAATGATATGAACAGCATTTAACACGAAAACCACAACTTTGAGTAGAACTCGTAGAACCACGGTATCGGTTAAAATTCACTTTCACTAGTAATATGAATGGGCTGGCTCATCCGGGGAAGTACAACACTCTCACAGAAAATCGACGTTTGTGTAGTAGCTTTACCGCTGCTATGCTTCGTTCGGTGAGTGAGAGTGCCGGAGGCCCATCCCTTCTCCTTTCTGGGAGGGAAAAATAAAAGGCTGGCAACGCTCTTGTCACACTCTTGGTGTTGCAGTTGTCCATGGGCTGCGGTGATCATTTACCATTAGGTGACCCGCTTGCTCGTTTGCCCTCCTATGTGATAAAAAAGAGACACTAGGAGAAGTAAAGTGGGCTTTAGCTCAGTAGTGGGACATAAAAAGGTAAAAAATTGCCGCCTTTCTCCATTATCAATCAATATATAATCAATATAATATCAATCATTCATATACAACTCGTAACGCATTTGAACTAATGTATATATTGATCTAGACAGGCGACATGTCGTCGCCTGTCTGTCATACCGTACCTTATTGTCTCTAATGTGCTTTTGTGTTCAAGCTTTGATGGAGGAGCTTTTGCTATGGTTCGTATTATCTTACTATATTGTGAGAATACCTGAGAGAACGAAGGTTGTTTCGAGATATCAAATAGATAAACTGGAGTACTTATTATTACCTAACTTATCACACAATTTCAGCTAGCCTTATAGTTCAAACTTAACTAAAAATAACTGAAACACCTAAAAAAAGCAATGAATATTGAAAGTGTGTATTAAAACAAAAATTCTCAAAAATTAAACAACTTATAATTTAAAAAGAAAATTTTAAACAAAGGTTGTGCCCGATGTGGCATAGTTCCAAGAACACTGGCTGCATTCCCACGCTGAATAGCAATTCCAATGCTCTGTGCGAGGAGTGTGCCGGCTCACCAGCGGAGTCAACCAGCCTGGGTCCCATGGACTTTATGATTAAAAACCAAACAGAACAAACATATCCATACTTAATATTATAAATGCGAAAGTAACTCTGTCTGTCTGTCTCACTTTCATGCCAAAACTACTAAATCTATTCAAATGACATTTGGTACACAGATACTCTAAAGCCTGAGAAAGGACATAGGCTACTTTTTGATTTGAAAACTCTCTTTTCCACGCGGGTGAAGTCGTGGGCATCGCTAGTAGGTACATAAAAGTAGTACACTATCATCATCATCATTTCGTGTAGGTGATACGGTCAGTCGACCGCACACCCTGGTGTCTGAGTTCTGCGAAACCGCCTCTCGGTATCTGACGTGGTTCCTTTAATGACTACCAGATGGCAGCCGGGACCACCGGCTTGACGTGCCTTCCGAAGCACGGAATCATCTTTCTTATCAGACAATCAGGTGATCCATGCCTGCAATGTCCTAACCAAACTGGAAACAACTTAACAAAGTATGCTTCCCGTGGGAATCGAACCCACGACCCCCGGGTCAACAAGGCGAACGCCTTAACCACTGGACCACGGAGGCAGTTAACGTTAAAGTTAGTAAACTATGAGTTGAATTGAGAAATAGTGATCCAAAAAGTGCAAGACGATCCAAGTATGTTGGTTCAATGTAGCAACAAATTCACAAACATCGATAGCTTGGAGCTTTCTCCGCAGACGACAAAGAAGCTTTATCTTCTATTGAGACTTTGTAGAGCTTTCTCTGAGAATATATGTGCTCAAAGGTTTGCTTTGACTTTAGATAATGTAAGTTTTATCGAGTGAAAAATATTTTTACTAAAGGTTTTCAAGGAGCCCGATGGTCCAGTGGGTGTGAGCTCTATGAGCGCTTACGTATGTAAAGCAACCCCTGGTGCAGTCCCTACTTGGATGGGTGACCGCAAGTGGCATAAAAATATCTCGAGCTCCTCTGTGCTTCGGAAGGCACGTTAAGCCGTTGGTCCCAGCTGTCATCGTTGATGGCAGTCGTTAAGCTATGTCAGATGCCTTAAGGCAGCTTGAAAAATCTGACACCAGTGTTGGCCACTTACACATACGAAAAACAAACTAAAGGTTTTTTATTTGCTACCTTTTGCCGGTCACTTTGCTCACGTGTGAGTTTGAAGATAGCCGAATTAGTAAAGCGTTTTTTGTTTTTCGTATCTGTAAGTGGCCAACACTGGTGTTAGATTTTTCAAGCTGCCTTAAGGCATCTGACATAGCTTAACGACTGCCATCAACGATGACAACCGGGACCAACGGCTTAACGTGCTTTCCGAAGCACGGAGGAGCTCGAGATATTTTTATACCACTTGCGGTCACCCATCCAAGTAGGGACTGCACCAGGGGTTGCTTAACATACGTAAGCGCTCATAGAGCTCACACCCACTGGACCATCGGGCTCCTCAAAAGTAAAGCGTTAGTCATCCAACACAAATCCTACGCGCGTGGGTTTTTTTAACAACTCTTTTTTAGGGTTCCGTAGTAAACTAGGAACCCTTATAGTTTCGCCATGTCTGTCTGTCTGTCTGTCCGTCCGCGGTTTAACTCAGAGACCATAAGTACTAGAAAGCTGTAATTTGGTATGGGCATGTATCTTAATCATGGCAAAAAAGTGGTAGAAAAAAATCTTGAATAAATTTTTTTTTTGGGTAGCTCCCATACAAGTAAAGTGGAGGAGTAATTTTTTTTCTCTATTTACCCATCGTGTGGGTTATCGTTAAAAAGGTCTTTGAAAAATATTGTAATGTTGAGAACACCATTTTTCGATTTAGGGATCCGTTTTCGAAATATTTGGCAAATTTTTGTTAGAGGTACGTGTCCCCCCCGTCTATCTGCTAAACGGTTATAAATGGATACGTGAAAAAAATTACAGCAGTAGTATATATACTGAAGTTGAAAGGAAAACTATCAGAGCTGGGTACTAAGTGCAAACTAAAAAGTTATAGGCAACCAACTTATAAAATGTACTGGAAAATGTAAAATTTCATACAATCTTCATTGTTAGATATTTTGGTCGTTAAACTGTGAGGTGCGAGTGTAAACAGTGTGAACTCAAAGTTGTCATTCGCAACTACGGATCCCTACACTGCGCGTGGCCCGACACGCACTTGGCCGGTTTTTTTCTTAATTTAAAAATATCTTCCATGCTGGGCTGGGACGATGAAAAATATAGAATGTTCTTAATAGTTGCATTTTTTATTGCACAAATCGCAGAAGCCGATGAAGAGATTGGGCAAAACTCTAAGAGATCATGACAATAGGCGATGTCACTAGCAGTTAATCACTATTTTGATTCTTTATTTGAATTGTATGATTACGAAACATCGACACCGATCGAAAATGTACAATCGGTCGAAAAAAACCTGACCTGCTTACAATTTAAAATCTGATTGTAGGGTGGTTAAGTTTATCTGCCCCCGACTGTACTTAAAAGTATGAGTAGAATGGAGAAATAGTGATCCAAAAAGTGCAAGACGATCCAAGTATGTTGGTTCAATGTAGCAACAAATTCACAAACATCGATAGCTTGGAGCTTTCTCCGCAGACGACAAAGAATTTTATCTTCTATTGAGACTTTGTAGAGCTTTCTCTGAGAGTATATGTGCTCAAAGGTTTGGTTTGAGTTTAGATAATCTAAGTCTTGTCGATTGAAAAATATTATAGCTTTTAAGTGCTAGCTTTTGCCCGTCGCTTTGCGTACGTAAATGTAAATCATATCATAAATCAATGACGGGCAAAATAAATAATAAATAAATGAATAAATATATAGGGACATGCCGTGCAAGGACATGATGTGCCGTGTAGTTCTCGGCAGAGTAGAATAGGACCACTCCAAGTCATCCCGTGGATGTCGTAAAAGGCGACTTAGGAAAAACAAGCTAAACAAAGCTTATAAAATATCAAAGAAGCCTTTCGAACCCGTCTGGCCAGCGTGGAGAGTGTAGGCCAAATCCTCTGACTACTCAGGCTAGTATATGGCTCTGGTAGTACAGAGAGGGTCGTGCTCCTGCAGTGGAGACTAGAAAGACCTGATGATGATGATGATGATAGGGACATATCACACAAATTGAGCTAGCCCCACAGTAAGTTGAGAACTTGTGTCGCAGAATACTAACTAAACGATAGTATATATTATAATTTATACTTATATAGATAAACATCCAAGACCCAGGTCAATCTGAAAAAGATCGTTTTCCATCATGACCTGACCGGGGATCGAACCCGGGACCCCCGTGTCGCAGTCTGGCGTGGTAACCACTGCGCCACGGAGCTCGTCAGCCAGTAAAAGCTAAAACACAGTGGTTTTTCCGGGATAAAATTTACTTTATGTTTTTGTCTGGCTACAAGCCATCTCCGTGTCAACTTTCAACTACATCGACTTAGTGGTTGAAGCGTTAGAAAGTAGCAGTCAGTTACTAGCCTTCGCTCCTGGCTCTGAAACTTTTTTAAACCTAAATACTAAATAATGCAACTAGTGTTTGAAAAAAGAACATTATCATTCACGCGCGTTTCACTACATCCCAACTAATATTATAAATGCGAAAGTGAGTTTGTTTGTTTGTTTGTAACGCTTTCACGCCGTATCTACTAAACCGATCATCATGAAATTTTGCATACACATAGGTTAAGGTACTGAGAAGGACATAGGCTATATATCACGCGGGCGGAGCCGCGGGTAACAGCTAGTATACTATAGAACCGAATTACATAATAGTAATTTAATTAAATAATTCAATCAATAAATTCAAAAGAGACTTTCTTTAAAAGACTAAACAACTTCAAGTTCTAAAATTTTATGAGCTCTCTAAAGTCTAGAATTCTAGTTAACCTTACCGGTCTTTATAATTTTACAGTCTCCACGGTATCAAGTACCAGTACTATTTCCCAAAGGTTTACCAACTGTAAGTAAGTGCAGCAGATCGGAGATAGCGGGAATTTTATTTCAAAGTATTTTCTTATCCCTCGACAACTTTCATTTACGTTCTTGACAATCACACCATTTGCTTAGCTTAACCTATTTATATCATCTTTTAATTTTGTAACAGCTAAGTCAGTCTTTCTTGATGTGTATACGTGGGAAGGGCAGTGGCAGGCAATCATCTTCCCAAAATATAAAAAGTTGTTCATATCAAAATAATATAGTATTCATCATTTTCATTACCATTATCAAATCTTATTTAATCTCCACTGCAGGAACATGACCTGTACTACCAGAGCCATATATTAGCCAGAGTAGTCATAGGATTTGGCCTACACTCTCCAGGTTGGCCAGACGGGTTCGAAAGGCTTCTTTGATATTTATAAGCTGTTTTTCCTAAGTTGCCTTCTACGATATCCACGGGAAGACTTGGAGTAGTCCCATTCTACTCTGTCGAGAACCACACGGCGAATAAAACATACAAGATTCAGACCGATCTAAAAAAGATGAACGTGGATCGGATCCCAGACCTGCGATGAGACCACCTGGCATATTGATCATTAGGTCTTTGGTAACATTAAGCTCACAACTTTAAGGTATTCCTCTACCAGGATACCAAAAAGGTAGTAAGTATAGCCATAATAGCCAGTTTCTACGTAAAGTTACTGTTCTCCTTTCTTACCTCATTCTCTTTTTTCATGTAGCTCAGCACAGTATGTAGATAGATAGATAATAACTTTATTGAAACCGGAATGACACACATACAAACATAAAATACAAAGACAAAAATACACATAAGAAAAGAAAAATTGACAGTTCAGTCTTGTTTAGCATGTGTGCCGCAATGATACCAAAAGGTTGTAGCTCAGCGATACGTTTGCTCGCAGAACAAACCACTGATTTTCAGCTACCACCAAGTATGTAAGTTTTTTCCATATCTTTCTGAGGCTTAGGTCTTCACTACTTTCTTTACTTGCGTGTGGCTTGCTAACATTAACATAACTAATAATAGCAAACATAAGCTTGACAACATATAAAGCCCTTCTCCCATTGCAGCGCCCGTCAGGGTCCTTAATTGTTACTTTTGTTCAGTAAGCTAAAACCTGTATTACAAATTATGGAAGCAATAAATGATGGATTGATTGATTGCTCCTTGAAGCAATGTTTCTTCATAAGTTTTATATGCTTCGATTTATATCTTGCTTTATCTTCTTTTAAGTTGCCTCATCATATTACTTTATTATTATAGTCTGCAGGAGGTATGTCATTGTATACCTGCCCGCCATTTTATGATATTTTTTTTTTTTTTTTTTTTTTTTTTATGTCAGAGGACGGCAAACGAGCAAGCGGGTCACCTGATGGTAAGTGATCACCGCTGCCCATGGACTAATGTAACACCAGGGGTATGACAAGAGCGTTACCGGCCTTTTGTTTTCCCTCCCCAGAGGGGAGGGGGGATGGGCCTCCGGCTCTCTCACTCACCGAACGAAGCATAGAAGCTGTAAAACTACTACTCAAACGTCGATTTTCTGTGAGAGTGTGGTACTTCCCCGGACGAGCCGGCCCATTCATGCTACCAGCTGAAGTGATTTTTGCCGGTAGCGTGGCTCTACCACAACTAGAACTAGGTCTAACTAGGTCTCTTAATTTCGTTTGGTCGGATTTCAAAGTATTTTTGGGGTCATACTATTCTTAAATAAAATTTTATCTCTTCGTTCTCTTGTTAATTTATATAATGTATAATTAAAACTAAATAAGTATTTACTAACTGAATAGTTAATCGCACCTTTGACCCTTCGATCACACGTGAGTTTCGAGACCGCTGCCCCAAAATAAATGAACGTACTTACAAACTACCTTTTACAAGGTATTGATTCCTCTGGACCCTTGCGCATTAATAAAGTACTTTGGTCTCGTGTTAATAATGAACAGCCGAATAGTGATGAAAATGGACACCTCTCTGGGTTTTTGGGAGCATATTTTATTCAAACTGCGATAACGGTTCGTGGAGTTACACAAAGAATATTTAAGTTTATTTATAGTTTACAAACTGTTGCCTGCGGCTTTGCCCACGTGATATATAGCCTATGTCCTTCTCAGTACCCTAACCTATGTGTATGCAAAATTTCATGATGATCGGTTCAGTAGATAGGACGTGAAAGCGTAACAAACAAATTCACGTTCGCATTTAAATTATTAAATAAATTAGAAAGTAAGGATTTATAGTACTTGCATAAAAATTTATATTTAATCAAAGTTTATCTTTTCGTTCTCTTGCTGATTTATGTAATGTATCATTAAAACTAAATGAGTACTAACTAATTCAATAGCTAATCGTACCTTTGACCCTTCGATCGCACATGAGTTTCGAGACCACTGCCCCAAAATAAATGGACGTATTTACAAACTACCCTTTACTTATACAGGTATTGATTCCTCTGGATCCTTGCGCATAAATAAATTACTTTGCTCCCGTGTTAATAATGAACAACCGATTAGTGATGAAAATGACTTACTGTGTGGTTTCCGGCAGAGTAGAACAAGACTCCTCCAAGTCTACCCCTGGATGTCGTAGAAGGCGACTTATGAAACACAAGCTAAACAAAGCCTATAAACATCAAAAGACCTCTCAAATCCGTCTGGCCAGTGCGTAGAGTAGGCCAAATCCTCTGAATGCTCTGGCTAACATATGGCTCTGGTAGTACGAAGAAGGTCGTGCTCCTGCAGTAGAGACTAAAAAGACCTGATTATGATGATGATAATGATGATGATGATGATGAAAATGGACAACTCTCTGGGTTTTGAGAGCATATTTTTTCAAACTGCGATGACGGCTCGCAAAGTTACGTTAAGAATATTTAAGTTTATTTATGGTTAATGTATAAAAATGTATCAGAAATTGAAATGTATCTCTTCGTTCTCTTGCTGCTTTATGTATTGTTTCATTAAAACTAAATGAGTACTAACTAATTCAATAGCTAATCGTACCTTTGACCCTTCGATCGCACATGAGTTTCGAGACCACTGCCCCAAAATAAATGGACGTATTTACAAACTACCCTTTACTTATACAGGTATTGATTCCTCTGGATCCTTGCGCATAAATAAATTACTTTGCTCCCGTGTTAATAATGAACAACCGATTAGTGATGAAAATGACTTACTGTGTGGTTTCCGGCAGAGTAGAACAAGACTCCTCCAAGTCTACCCCTGGATGTCGTAGAAGGCGACTTATGAAACACAAGCTAAACAAAGCCTATAAACATCAAAAGACCTCTCAAATCCGTCTGGCCAGTGCGTAGAGTAGGCCAAATCCTCTGACTGCTCTGGCTAACATATGGCTCTGGTAGTACGAAGAAGGTCGTGCTCCTGCAGTAGAGACTAAAAAGACCTGATTATGATGATGATAATGATGATGATGATGATGAAAATGGACAACTCTCTGGGTTTTGAGAGCATATTTTTTCAAACTGCGATGACGGCTCGCAAAGTTACGTTAAGAATATTTAAGTTTATTTATGGTTAATGTATAAAAATGTATCAGAAATTGAAATGTATCTCTTCGTTCTCTTGCTGCTTTATGTATTGTTTCATTAAAACTAAATAAGCACTAACTAACAGAATAATGAATCGCACCTTTGACCCTTCGATCACACGTGAGTTTCGAGACCGCTGCCCCAAAATAAATGATCGTACTTACAAACTACCATTTACTTACGTAGGTATCGATTATTCTGGACCCTTGCGCATTAATAAATTATTTTCCTCTCGTGTTAATAATGAATAGCCCAATAGTGATGAAAATGGACAACTCTCTCGGTTTTTGGGAGCATATTTTATTCAAACTGCGATGACGGCTAACGGAGTAACGCTTAGAATATTAAAGTTTATTTATAGTTTACTAGCGGCCTTCGGGCACGAATTATACCTATAAACCTTCCTCACGAATAATTTTATCTATTAGTAAAAACCGCATGAAAATCCGTGCAGTAGTTTTTGAGTTTATTGCGAACAGACAGACAGACGCGGCAGAGCACTTTGTTTTATAATATGTAGTATGAAGATGTATCTAGAGAGAAATCGAGAGCGAGATGGATTGAAAAAACCAACCAAGACATTAAGTTGGATTTGCACTTGAATCTTGAAACATTTTTTTTACTCGATAATATTTTGTGAGGTACAAAATTTTATCAAGTAAAAAATGTTTTTGAGTCTCACTTGACTCTAATGAGAAATAGGACTTTGAGGCCTTAACATACATTCCTGGATCGAAAATCGTGACCGGATACCGACAATTTTTTTTTTTCACCCACACACCACAAAATGGAAGTGACGAAAAAAAATAATATCAAAGAGAATTCTCCAATCCGTCTGGCCAGCTTGGAGAATGTAGGACTACTCTGGCTAAAATATGGCTCTGGTAGTACAGAGAGGGTCGTGCTCCTGCAGTGGAAACTTAAACAGACCTGATGAGAGGAAATGTGAGGAAAGGAGAAGAGAGATATACTATTATTTATTTATTTATAATTTAATATCATGTTAAATTACTTGCTTAGCGTAGCTTTCTTATTTTTATAGTCTCTGAGCTAAACGGACAGACAGACTGTCAGACATGGAGAAAATATAAGGGTTCCTTGTTGCTACGAAACCCTTTTAAAAAGCATGTTACATTTCGTTCAATTACATACATACAACAAAACAAAATTATGCTTGCATGTTTTAGGTACGGTTGAAATTAAATCACAGAAAATTAAAATAATAATGGGTGTCTACCTGAAGTGGTGTGCCACGTTGTATAATTTCGACATCAGCAGCGGACGTTTGCAGCGCCGTATAATAACGCAATAAAGTTTCCCTGTGTCGTGGTTTGTTACGAGTGTTGTAAAGTGGCAAAAATTGTTTTAGCCACTTTACAACACTCGTTGAATCTGTGTGACTTGACATAATTTTTATTGAACAATTATGTGGAGACAAATCACTCATGCTTGCATTTTTAATAAGTAGTGTTAAATCACAGAAAATTAAAATAATAATGGTCGCCACGTTCTATAATTCCGACATCAGCAACGGACGTTTGCAGCGCCGTATAATAACGCAATAAAGTTTCCCTGCGTCGCATTTTGTCACGAGTGTATAAAGTGGCAAAAATTGTTTTAGCTACTTTACAACACTCGTTGAATCTGTGTGACTTGACATAGTTTTTATTGAACAATTATGGGGAGACAAATCACTTATGCTTGTCGCATTTTGTCACGAGTGTTGTAAAGTGGCAAACAATAAAATTATATTATATATTTAAATATTCGTTTACTGAGAAAAAGCATAAAAAAGATTGATTGATAATTGCAAGCCGCTTCTAACCGGCCGTCCAGTTTTTGTTATAATTATCTTATGCGTTTGAAACAATAAAGATTTTAAACAAACACACAAACAATTTTTAGGGGAGGCCTATGTCCAGCAGTGGACTTCTTTGGGCTGAGATGATGATGGTGAAGAAACTAAGTTTTTAATCTCACGGATTTTGCTCATCTAACGGCGTTTTGATGGTCACGTTAACGTACATTACAGTAAATATAAATAAAAAATTGGCCAATTGCAAGTCGGACTTGCACATCAAGCAAGCTTAGATAAGTCAAAAACTAATACTCACCTCTAATAACTATTAAAAACACTACTACTTACCTCTAATAAAATTATCCCCACTTAACTTGTATGGGACCTAACCTAAAAAAATATTTTTTAAGATTTTTTTCTACCTTTTTTTGGCATGATTACATGACACACCATTTCTATACTCATGCCAAATCACAGCTTTCTATTACTTATAGTCTGAGTAAAACCACGAACGGACAGACAGACAGACATAGCGAAACTATAAGGGTTCCTACGTTTACTACGGAACCCTAAAAAAGTCTATCAAAAATACGAAAGTCGCAATATATTTTGAAGTGATGATCAAGACGTTGTACACTGTTGTTGTTAAAAGTTAGTGAGAAACCCCGCTGACGATAGATTACTCGCCCACTATCTTCAGTCTATCAATAACTTATCTAGCAATATTTCAGTATCAGAATCAGTATCACTACCATTTTATAGAACTGCAAGATAAAAAAAAAATGATTCTTTTCATACAAAATCACTGATCACCACATCTATTTGCTAACTTTTGACAGCTACGGTGTACATCATTTTCATGGTAACTTCAATATTCATTACGGCTTCGGTATGAATGACTATTTTTATTTAAGATATGAAAACCATAATGGATGGTAAAGTAAAAATCAAATCGTTGTACACCGAGTTAGCAAATCGGCCTGTTGGTCAATTTTCTATGGGAGTCTCACTTTTTATGTACCTTTTTTTTATTGTTTTACTTATTTTCTGCCGGATGTATATTATATTAGGGATTATGATTTTCCACTTAAAACATTGCCAGAGTGTTGAGAATTTCCCTGTTTTTGTTACATATAACTAAGCAAACACCAATAGCTTACCAGCTATTCAAAAATTCAAAGTTTTATTTGCCAACTATGTGTGCAGCATACAGGTCTTAGATATACGAAAAAACTAGGATCTAAACATAGTAACTCCTTAAGAGTGTTGCAAATTGATGAGTAGATGTAATAAATTTGAATAATTAAAATAAATTACATTTAACTTACACATACACATTCTTATTATTAAAATAAATTACAGTTGAATATAATAATCATTTGTGATATATTTTGATTAGAAAATATTATTTGTTTACGTGAGCAAGTATTCATTAATGGAATAAAAACATTTTAAGATCAAGAAGGATTTCAGAGCATTCGAGAATTTTACGTAAGATTTTTTCATTTTTTTATATAGGCGGGAAGTTTATTAAATATTTTAATTGCCATGTAATATGGACTTGTATTTAACATTTTTATTCTTGACGATGGCAAATAAAGCCTCTTTATGTCGGGTGTTAATATTATGTATTTCCATATTCTTAATGCTACATTCAAGCTTTCCATTGATCCCTTTAGACAACGCGGTTTATTTGCAAATCATCAACATCATCGTGAGGTCAAAGACCTCCACTACAAGTCTCCACTACAAGAGCAAGACCCTCTCTTTAGAACCAAAGCCATAATTTCCCAGATCAGTCAGAGGATGTGAAGAGGTCTCTTTGTGTTCCCTGCCTAAGTCGATTTTTACGACATCCACGGGAACACTTGGAGTATGTCCTATTCTACCCTGCCGACAACCACACGGCGAGATCTATACATATGTTTATTTGGTTGTATTAACATTGCTCGATAGAAGATATTTATATAGAGGTATAACTATGCTAACATCAAAATAGCTTATCAGCTATTCATAGCTTAACACTACATTCAAGCTTACCATTGATCCTTTCAGACATTGCGAAGCCGCGAACACTTCGATTATTCAAAATATCTCCAACTATTCTGAGCCGGCGGAATCCGGTTATTGTTGCCGTGTACCGGTATGAACCGGTAAGATCTGGAATTTACAATATGACACTTCAATATCTTGCGCAAATTTACGGGATTATTTGATAATACAGTTTATAAATAAGGTACCTATAGTTAAAAGTAATTGTACTATTTAAATGTGATTACATTTGTGAATGGTCGTGTTCTTGCAGTGGAGAATAAAAAGACGTAATGATGATTATCGTGGATGATATTTGTGAAAATTTAAGTTTGTCATTCGAAGACTCATCATCATCATTTTCGTGTAGGTGACACGATCAGTCGAACATGCACACCCTGGTGTCAGAGTTCTTCCGAACCGCCTATCAGCCTCTGACGTGGTTCCTTTAACGACTACCAGATGGCAGCCGGGACCACCGGCTTAACGTGCCTTCCGAAGCACGGAATCATCTTTCTTATCAGACAAGATAGATAGATAGATAAAAGATTTATTGTACCATCAAAAACACACATACAATCAAATAAGCAAACAAAACATATTACAAAACAGAGACTTAACTATTAAACCAGTGGGTGCGTGATCGTTTGTGTGTCGCAGTGGTACAAAAGGCAGTATCTCAGTGCGTATATTACTCGGAGAGCAATGCACTGGTTTTCAGTTACTGCCTGGGGTAGTCACGAAGCGCGCAGCAAACCAGTCGAGTCATTTTTGTCGATGTGTTTATGCGTTGGAAGTATATAAATCGAGAACTAGAGCTTAAATTAAAATTAACATTCATGAACAATTTCAAAACATTCAAACACCATCTTAATTTCTATTCTATTTGGTCTCTATTCAAACACCCTATTCGTGCACTTTCTTCCCTACCAGTCAACTAAATGATTTTTGATGTTCTAAAATATACACCTTAAAACGATTCTTGAAACAAGTTTTTGTAGTTAGATTTCTTATAGGTGGAGGAATGTCATTCCAGCATTTAGTTGCCTGGTAGCGAAAACTGCCAGTAAAAGCCACAGTGCGATGAAGATGGTTCATAAGCGGAACTCTTATCTGGCGCTTCCGGGGGTCGAGGAATTTTAATTTACTGTGTAGATACTCGGGAGTTTTAAATTTAACTACACCAAACATTAGTACCGCCAGATGAAGACGCCTGCGAGATTCCATGTTCAGCATCGAAGCATTATTTAAATAAAGTGTTATATGAGAACGTGGAGGAACTGTGAAACAAAAACGACAACAGGCGTTCTGTACTCGCTGAATCATCCGTTGCGTTTTCTTAATTAAACACAACACTGACAATCAGGTGATTCATGCCTGCAATGTCCTAACTAAACTCAAACAACTTAACAAAGTATACTTCCAGTGGGAATCGAACCCACGATTCCCAGGTCAACAAGGCAAACGCCTTAACCACTGGACCACGGAGGCATTCGAAGACTTTAAATGTATTTAAGGACTTTAAATAATATAACCTTATAACAGATTTATTTGGAACAACTTATATGGAAAATTAAACTTAACAAAACATATGGAAGGAATATTAGGGTAACAACTTAGTTACTTTAACTTAACAACAACACAAGTGGTCTGACAAATAGTTCGAGCCCCATGCTTTGGAAAGCACGTTAATCCGTTGGTCCTGGCTGTCATATTTGAGAGTAGCTGTTAAGCTCTGGATGCCTTAAGGCAGCTTGAAAAATCAGATACCACTGTTGGCTACTTACACATACGAAAGCCAAAACAAACAAAGCTTCTAGGACAAAAAACTCGTATTTATATGATTTCTCAAAGGATTTTTAAACAAATCGTCTAGGTGCAGTGTTGGTAGTCAGAAAGCATTTCCCCTATATTGCTCTCTAGATGCTTACTCTATTGCGGTTTTTACTGTTTGCAGGGGTGCAACGAATTTGTTGATTTGGTGCAAACTCTAGATTAGAATAAAATTATTTTAGTACGGTTTTTATCGCGTTTATTGTGTTCGTGGTCGCAGGTAGACTACAGTCTACCTGCGACCACGAACACTGTATAGTGCTCAAAACGTTAGGTGTATAAACAATGTAATAAACGCGATAAAAACCGTATCAAAATAATTTTATTTAAATCTAGATAAGAATCTTCTATTTAACAAAAATATCCTTTAACCGTAGATAATGTTGAGATTTTATTGGTCATTATTACCCAAATTTTGAAACACTTTCCATAACGTAGAAACATAAGCTATTTGAACTCCAAAAAACAAAAATTTAATTTCAAACGCAATACAATGTGATTATGATGACCCTAGCAAATAAACATTTCCATTCATTCCACCATTCAATTCAATTCAATTCCATTTTATTTCAGTGAAGTATTTTTTTTCGTTTATTTTTTGTAGTAATTGTTGTGTTGTTGTTTGGGTATGAACACAAACAACAAACACAACAATGTTTGTTGATTTTATGTGCCAAATAAATATATGTCTTTCTTTCTTCTTATTGCCTAGCACGTGTTTGGTTACTGTACTTTCCTATTATCTTCCTTACGTATTGCTTTTCGTGATCATATTCACAGTTACTTTGCATTCAAGCGTTCGACTTTGTGTAATTACTTTGAGTTTTATGTACTTAAATTAAGTGTATATTATATGTTGACGTTAAGGGAAGCACTTCCTTACATTTTATCACAAAAAAATAGAATTATTCCCAAAGAATTAACATTCACACGAACGGACTCGGACGGATTCTAGTACTTTACCCTAACACTTTTGATGACACCCCTATTCCAATGGATATGTATTCTCGGAGTGGTCGCTACATCGGACAGTGTTATAAACGGTGATCGTCGTGACCAATGCATTTTTATTACTATTCCGTGCTATCTTCGTGCTTTTATTGTGCATCGTTACTTGTACTGTGTGGTCTAAGCTAGTATTTTGTATTATTTATTAAATAAAGAAAATAAGAAATGGTGAAAAAATTTCACGCGGGCAGGAACCACCACCATTTCTTACTTTCTTACCATTTCTTATTTTCTTTATTTAATAAATAAGGTAAAATAGCATTGTGAATGCAAAAAAAATCCCATATAAACTATAGTATTTTGTACTTACCAACAAACATACGTAAAGACATCTTCCTTACGAAGTTTGAACAATTTTAGTGCGTTTGACATTCAATTCCAATGCATTTCGATTACCATTCAGTACTATCTCTTATTAAACGAACTTCAAAAAAAGGGAGGAGGTTTACAATTCGTCGTAATGTTTTTTTTTTATGTATGTTCCCCGATTTGTCGAAGACGCCTAGACCGATTTAAGAAATTCTTTTTTTGTTCGATAGATAATACTTTACAAATGGTCCCATCAAATTTTTATCGAAATGTGTCGAGAGCTTCCTTAAAAAATACACAAAAACAAAAAAAAATTACATGCCGTTCGGATTACACTTATTTCCATGTTTTCTTTTGCTTATTAAAAAAATTGCTAGGGTTGGAGTCGGTTTTCGTTTTTTGTTAAAAATATCTTAAATTATATCACGCATCGTTACTTGTACTGTGTTGTCTACGCTAGTATTTTGTACTATTTTTTAATGTACTTACCAACATACATATATCGAGACTCTTTGCTTAAGAATTAACTTATTTGAGTGCGTTTGACCCCCATTTTGCGGGGCGGATAGGATAGGGCGCCTTTTGATAGGAAGTAACCTGAAGGCGAGGAGTTTTGGATTTGAGTTTGATAAAAACTAACTGAAATAATGCTTATTCAACCTTACCCAGAGTGGTCGTTATGCATTGGACAATTTGGACAGTGTTATTTACGGACATCGTCGTGTCCCATGCATTCCTATTACCATTTTGCAATTTTCATTTCGTAAAAAAGCTTGAAACTATTATCACAGTTTATACCCAGAACTGTGATTGATAGAGTCAACGTCAATAAATGTTTAGTACTATAAAATCGCTTGCTCCACGTAAGCTCTCCAAAAGCTGGCCGAGCTCAGTCATATTTCACGTCACTTCAATGGCCGCTCGCGTGAACGTCAGAAACTGAATATTCTGTTACGTGAACGACAAGTTTTCAGATTGGATTTTTGCGCTTTATTATACAGCCAGACTCTCGACATTTCCTGAAAGGAGTTACTCATACCGTCAATATGAACAACTTTTTCCATGTGACCAATGTTGGGAACTCAATACTTTTTTACTTCCTTATACTATTTACCCGGGCAGTTGAACGCTGTTGTATGAAAATGTAAACAAAAAACATAATTTAGTTGTATGTAGTGATACTACAGAATCGACGTCAATACATATGTTCATGTATAATTCCTTCTATAAAATCGCTCGGTATTCCACGTAAGCCCTTCAAAAGCTACCGAGCTCGGTCATATTTCACGTCACTCCAATGGCCGCTCACGTAAACGTCAGAAACTGAATTCTGTTACGTGAATGACAAGTTATCAGATTGGATTTTTGCATCTGACTCGCTAGATCATATGCAAGCTTGAATGGTGCATTCAATTGCAGATTTAAGATTTTAAAAAGCGTTACTGGTATCTTGCAGGACTATAGCTTTTCTTCGGTCTAAGTTTAAAACGATTCCGTGTTTGTTTGTTTTTCGTATATGTAAGTGGCTAACACTGGTGTCAGATTTTTCAAGCTGCCTTAAGGCATCTGACATAGCTTAACGACTTTCTTAACTTCGATCTTAACGATTCCGTAATGATGTTATTAAGATGATTAATGTTGTCGCCGCGGTGGAAACGCGTGAATTTTAAATAATAAACCTGTTATTTACCTTCTTTTTAACATGCATGAGTTCGGAATAATTCCATACTCTGTTATTAGTATATCATAATTAATTAAACTGGAAACATTGTTAATTGAATAACCGCCATTGTGATATCATCCCACCTTATGGAGGGGTGTCCCCTCTATTGAATCTTCTTTAAAACAGTAACGGATAAAAATCACTCATTCGTGTTTCATCGGTGATCTTGAGTAGTAGTTATATACAAATTGTCACGTATAAGTCTATTTTGATTAAATAAGGAAATGATGGATAAGTATATACTTTGTATTAGGGATTTAAAATATAATTGTGTTAATTAAACGGTGCTTTGAATATAAACAACTGTATGAAACTTAACTGTGTTATTTATTGAATTATATATGATTGGACGCTAATGTTGTTTCTATATTTTGGTTAACCTTACATTAATTGTAATGAATATCTATTCAGACCTATTTGCTATTTGTGTTAGCCACTTACACATACGAAAAACAAAACAAAACAAACCTATTTGCTAACCACTTAATATGAAAAAACATGTTTTTTTTTTACCGTTTACACCTTCACGTACCGTATTTTATGCAAAAAAATATGATTATGACTATTCCAATTTGTAAAGAAAAGGACCGGTTTCCTATTTCGTAACAAAAAAATGTCGCAGCGAAGCATCATCATTGTCTCCAGATAGAAATGGATTTGAGAACTATTTCCCACTCCGCACTTGTCGGGATTAGTGCGAGCCGATATTCCCAGCTGTGGGAATTGGGACGGCATGAGATTGTTTTGTGATGTCGGTTGCTGTGTCCTCGTATCTTTATAATGAAAAAATTGGTAAAGAGAATTCCTTAACCATTTTAACAGAACTGAAAAAAATATCTTTACAGAAATTAATATTACTTACCCTAATTACGTACTTTCATTTTGGTCATTCTTTTTCGTATGTGCTAAGTATTGCATAAAGGTCATCTGACATAGCTGAATGAGTTTCATCTATTGATAACAGCTGGGACAAACGGCTTGACATGCCTTCCCAAGCACTACACGACTATGTTTTACAGGTATTTTTTTATACATTCACAATGCTATTCTTTTGAAATAAGATACGGGGTAAGAAATCCACGCGGGCAAAACTCAGTACTGCATTGTATCACATATCTGTACCACAGTACCTGCTGAGTACTAGCCGACTCATTTATAAGGTTACACATGTTAATCACCTTCAAGATGGGTGGCGGGAATTGACATAAAATAAATGAACATCTTGATAGACGAGTTCCGTGGCGCAGCGGTCATCACGCCTGCCTGCGACACGGATGGCCGGGGTTCGATCCCCGGTCAGGTCAAGATGGAAAATGATCTTTTTCAGATTGACCTGGGTCTTGGATGATTATCTATATATGTATCTATTATAAAATATAGTATCGTTGAGTTAGTATCCCATAACACAAGTGTTTCATAAGAACTTACTTTCGGGCTAAGTCAATCTGTGTGATTTGTCCGTATATTTATTTAATTAATTTGATTGCTTCCATGCTGGTGTGGGAGAAAAGGAAAAACGTAGAATGTACCAGGTGCTTCTCTTCCCGCGCAGATCGTAAAAGCCGATCGAGGGAATAGGCGTCAGAAATCATGTCAATAGGTGATTCATCACTATTTTGATTCCGTTCTCACCTACAAGTCCACCAACATGCTAAATGTGGCCTTAAGGTTTCACAGATCTGGGCTCTGTCTACCCCCGCAAGGGAAAAAGACGTGATAGTATGTACAAACATCTTTATCATCATAACATGCCTTTAGCAAACACAGGGGAATCACAATAAACGTAACAGCGATTTCGATTTCAGAAAAACATGGCCGATTTCCTATTCTATTGATAGCGAAACTATGTCGCAATGTCATCATTGTCTCAGATATAAAAGGATTTGAGAACAATTTCCCGCCAGTGCGGCACTCGTCTGGATTAGTGCGGGCCAATATTCCCAGCGCTGGGAATTGGGTTGAGATTAAATTGTTTTGTGACGTCGGTTGCTGTGTCCTTCCAAAAATTGGTTTACTATTTGATACTACGAACTTTGATATACGATTTTAGATCTTTCCTAAAGGAAAAATATGAATATTTTTTTATCTTATAAGTAAAGCCGATCTAGGGAATAGGCGTGAGGAATCATGTCAATAGTATGCACTATTGCTTTAGCTAAAGCAATAGTGCATACACGCTTAGGATGCTAAGTTGGAATACCTACTATTAGCTGATAAGAAACCTTGTAATATTATTACTTAGTGTCTGTTGTGTTGCCTTATAAATAAATAAATAGGCGATGCGGCTAGCGACCCATCACTATTGTATGTATTTTCGCTTTGCATTTTGTATATATTTTAGTTACTCAAAGCAAATATCAATATCTGAACAAAACTTGGCAAGTTTATATACAGCTTGTAATACATGATTTATTTTTCTGTTAAAGCAATATTATTAGGATTTATTTCATGCCAAGGTTTGTTGATATATTGCTTGAAATATTTGCCTTATCATGCTCACAAACCTGCTGATTTTCGTGATCATAATGAACATGGCAAGATGTATTGATTTTACATTCGTCTTGCTCAATTCGTCACGTTAACGTTATGGTTTTAGTTACAAACAGATACATACAATTCACGTCTTTACCCCTTATGGGAAGGACATAATCTAGATCTGGAAAATCTGGAAGTTATGTTAAGCATGATGGTGGGTATGTAGGTAGAAAACAAAATCAAATTAGTAATGGGTTGCTAGCTTACATACATACATATATATAATCACGTCTTCATCCCTTGCGGGCTAGACAGAGCCCAAAGTCATAAAATTACTTTTTTTGTGTAAGCAATATGACTAGGATTTATTTCATGCCAAGGTTTGTTGATATATTGCTTGAAATATTTGCCTTCTCATGCTCACAATCCTGCTGATTTTCGTGATCATAATGAACATGCCAAGATGTATTGATTTTACATTCGTCTTGCTCAATTCATCATGTTAACGTCGAACGCGGTAAATTTCATTATACAAACATACACATACAATTCACGTCTTTATCCCTTACAGGATAGACACAACGCAGTTAATTTAATCATACATATAGATACATGGCGAAATTTTGATCGTTCCGGACCATTAAAGGGGTGATACAGCCTGTCAATATAAACAACTTTTCCTATGGGACAAATGCTGTAAACTCGAAAAAAATTTCGACATTCCTATACAAATTGCCCGGGCGGCTGAACACTTTTGTATGAAAATGTCGAAATAAAATTTGAGTTTCCAGCATTGGTCCCATAGGAAAAATGGTTCATATCGACGGGCTGAATCACCCCTTTAAGGGTCCAGAACGATCAAAATTTCGCCATGTATGTTCCTACATTTTACTTCTTTAAAACGAATGAAGGGTACAAAACGGGGTAGACATAACCTAGACCCAGATAATCTTAAAGTTAAAATAATTTAAAAAGAAAAAATATTTTAAATCATTAATGTATTTAGCGTACTACCCACTAGTTGTTTCATAACCATATGCAAAAGAAATAAATATGAATTTATTATCCTAAATCCAAAGTCTAATACTCAATAGACAAAATCACTTAATATATGATTAAAACTAACATGAGATAAGGACATACGTAGCTGACTATTTACGTGACTAACCCGTTGTTACGTATTTTAATAATCTATGTGATTATTAAAATACTATATAATAACTACAAATTTATAATTCGGAAGGAAATCATCATCACCACGTCTTTTTTTAGTCTCCACTGCACGACCCTCTCTGTACTACCAGAGCCATGTTTTAGCCAGAGCAGTCAGAGGATTTCGCCTACACTCTCCACGCTAGCCAGACGGGTTGTAAATATTTATAAGCTTTTGTTTAGCTTCAGTGTCCGAAATCGCCTTCTACGACATCCACGGGAAGACTTGGAGTGGTCCTATCTACTCTGCCAGGAACCACACGGCATTTCGAGAGAAAATATTACCTTCAAATATTTCGTCTCAGAATATTATTGGCAGTTTTACGGCCATACTAAAATCTTGTTAATGCGATCTTTGGTTTTAACAGATCCGTGAAATACAATGTAAGAATACGACTTGTGGCGCCGTTAACTTTGGCGACAAGGAGTTGTATTTATTATCCGACTGGCCCACCGAGAAGGAGGGGTAATTTTTTTCACTCGTATGTATGTATTTAAGTAAGTAGGTGACGTACCTACTGACTGTTGTGTTTACTTATCGTTACCTCCTGTAGTCTAAACTTGACCAAATTTGAAGTGGGATTTCGAAGTGAGTGTGTCATTAGAACGCCGTGTGGTTCCCGGCAGAGTAGAATAGAACCACTCCAAGTCATCCCGTGGATGTCGTAAAAAGCGACTAAGGGAAAACAAGCTAAACAAAGCTTATGAACATCATAGTTACCTCTCCAACCCGTCTGGCCAGCGTGGAGAGTGTAGGCCAAATCCTCTGACTACTCAAGCTAATAAATGGCTCTGGTAGTACAGAGAGGGTCGTGCTCCTGCAGTGGAGACTAGAAAGACCTGATGATGATGATGATGATGATGAAGATGTGTCATTAGATTGGTATTGCCATACTAGCAACCACTGGACAGGCAGTTGGGGAAAATACCCCTGACGTACACGTGTATGTACGTACACATACATACATGTTACATGTAATATGTATTCTTGTACTCGTTTGTGATGACTGGGGGAAATGGAAGGTTTGTGCAAAAATATATTTTTAATGAAGAATAAATATTAAGAAGACAAAATAGGAATGGCAAAGCTATCCTCCACTCCTAAGAGATCGGTGTCATACCATCAGACTTGACCTTCTCAACACTTATTCTATTTTATTTTTAAAAGGCTTTCACCGCAGTTTTAGTGATTCTGCCAATATCCAGTTAACAGAGATACAAAAGATTGGTGTTATACGGTATACAGTTAACAAGTACTTACTTACTTACTGCAATGGCGCAGCGACCCAAAGTGGGTCTTGGCCTCGGACACTAGAAGGCGCCATTTCTTGCGGTCATGTACCAGCCTTTGCCAGTCGCATACTCCGAGGCTCTGTAGGTCCTTCATAATCTCATCACACCAGCGGGACCTAGGACGGCCGACCGGTCGACGGCCATTCGGTCTACCCGAGTAAGCTCTCTTTACAGCTCGATCCTCTCCCATTCTCTCCAGGTGTCCGAACCACCGAAGACGAGATGATGTTATTTCCATACAGTTAACAAGTAGCAATCAAAATTGGCGCAGGTCCTTTCATTGTTGTATGGGAGCTTCTATTGGCAAACCCATACGTGTCCATATTATTATATATATATATATATTATATACAGTCTACTTACATTATTAATAAGCACGAGCATTATTTTTTTCGTCATGACGTAACATGTTTCATCACTATCATCAGGTCTTTTTATTGTCCACTGCAGGAGCACGACCTTCTCTTTACTACCAGAGCCTTTATTAGTCAGAGCATTTAATAATAATAATAATTGTTTATTTCGGATAACAGGATCCATAGGGGTAAGTAACAATTGACCTTAAAACGACCTGTACCAGCAAGATGTCTACGTAACTGCGTGCAGCCGTATCCATCGAGCTAGCATCGGCGAGTCCCACCGGTCTGCGAGGGCGCGCAGGATTGTGTTGGGGCTGTCGATTTGAAAATGATTTGGCATACACGCTCCACGCTGGCCAGACGAGTAGGAGAGGTCTTTTTGATGTTTATTAGCTTGTGTTTCCTAAGTGGTCTTCTACGACATCCACAGGAAGACTTGTATTGATCTTATTCTACTCTGCCTAGCACACGGCAATAATAATTACACACTCTAAAACATGCAACATAGTACGTTTGTTATATCAGCAAAAGCTTTATAAAAACGTACATTTTGCTACTGTAGCACACCGGTGACAAAATGCGATACACAGTGACTTTATTGCGCTATTATACAGCGTACAAACATCAGCATCATTTTGCTGATGACGAAATTATACGCGTCAGGTCGGTATTATAATATTTTTGGGGATTTAATTTAACTTGTGAAAATGTAGAGATTGTTATATCCCAAAAGCTTATGCAATCTATTACTTCTTTTTTATCTAAAATGAAATATGCCTCATATTTTAGAAGACGAAAGTTATTACGGCCTGCTGCCTGCCTGATAAAATGGAATACTAATAAACTAATTACCCGATTTGAATACCCAAAGTAGCTGAAAATTTTGCTCTAATATGAGCTCTTATAAGCAAAGCAAGTGTACCAAATTTCACCTCATTTTTCTTTTTTCTTCCATCCTATTTGGTGTACTCTCTCGAAAGTTATTGCGGAAAAAACGACTATAATTTTTCGAAGTTATCATTCCAGAGCTCATACATACATATAAGAACTATGACATGTTTTTTCAAATTTTCACTCGTTTTTTTGATTTGCTTAGTTTGTTTTTTTTTCTCATAGAAACAGAATAGAAATATTTTTATTTGCCAAAAAAAAAACACGTACATAGATGCATGTATGAGAAAAAGTATACATATTATTTGTACGAGTAGTTCGTATATTTTCCTCAATGTGCTTGAAATAGACTGTTTAGGTACCTTCTGTTGTCAGCCGAAATCTTTTGCTATCTCTTTTACTTATTTGTAAGCCACTACGACTCGAAAGAAGAAGAAGATTTGTAAGAAGAAGTATTTTCCTTCTTTTTAAGCAGTCGGGTAAACAGGAATAATATTATATAGGTATATACATTTCTCTCATGCTGCTCAGTATAAAATGTTTTCTGCTGCTGAGACAATCAGAAAATATTACCATCCTTTTAACGCTGTGGGACAAAAAACATAAAAATCATACATGAAAAACCGGCCAAGTGCGTGTCGGGCCACGCGCAGTGTAGGGTTCCGTAGTTACGAATGAATGACAACTTTGAGTTCACACTCGCACCTCACAGTTTAACGACCAAAAACATCAAACAATGAAAATTGTATGAAATTTTACATTTTATAAGTTGGTTGCCTATAACTTTTTAGTTTGTACTTAGTACTCAGCTCTGATAGTTTTCCTTTCAACTTCAGTATATAAACTACTGCTGTAATTTTTTTCACGTATCCATATATAACCGTTTAACAGATAGAGGAGGGGGGGACACTTACCTCTAACAAAAATTTGCACTTTAAAACCAAATATTTCGGAAATGGATCCCTAAATCGAAAAATGGTGATGTCAACCTTACAATATTTTTTAAAGACCTACTAACGAAACCCAACACGATGGGTTTGTATAGAAAAAAAAACATTACTCTCTCTTTACTTGTAAGGGAGCTACCATAAAAAAAAATTCTACTACTTTTTTGACATGATTAATATACATACCAATACCAAATTACAGCTTTCTAGTACTTATAGTCTCTAAGTAAAACCGCGGACGGACAGACAGACAGACATGGCGAAACTATAAGGGTTCCTAGTTTACTACGGAACCCTAAAAATGTACGAATATATTATTTTTCATTCTTCTCACTATGACATATTTTTCATCTGTTATTTGTCGACATCTTTGGTAGTAACTCTATTACTCTATTGCCAATTTGAAAAAAATATTCTTTTCTTTTTAAGCTTACGTATAAAAAAGAATAAATTCACACATTTTTCTCATTTTGTTCAATATAAAATGATTCCCATCCGTTGTCGCCGACATCTGGCGTCTGAAATATGACGATAAATGCGCCTCGCGGATTTCATTTACGAGAAAAAACGTAACTAAAGACCGGATTGTTTATTTCAAACGATAAATTTAAACTTGTACTCGTCTGTGACGACTGACGACTGGTGTAAAAGGAAATTTTTAGCAAAAAAATATTTAGACAATAAAAAATTGCCGTGTGGTTCCCGGCAGAGTAGAATAGGACCCCTCCAAGTCTTCTCGTGGACGTCGTAAAAGGCGACTTAGGAAACAAGCGAAACAAAGCTTATAAACATCAAAGAGACTCTCTAACCCGTCTGGCCAGCGTGGAGAGTGTAGGCCAAATCCTCTGACTGCTCTGGCTAATATATGGCTCTGACAGTACAGAGAAGGTCGTGCTCCTGCAGTGGAGACTTACAAAGACCTGATGATGAAAGAATTTGCAGAGTCCAAGGTCTCAGTTCGTCAATATAAACACTGTTCCTAATCCGGGAGGCTGAAATCCTTTCTTCCAAAATTTCTTACTTTTTTTCAAGATTTCAGCATCGATTCCAATGCTGGGCAAAGGCCTCCCCTCTAGTCCGCCACAGGTCTCTATATTGGCGATGATTTGCCAATTTTTATCATGTGCCGTCAAGTCATCTGCCTATCTTATTCTTGAGCGTCCCCGTTTCCGACGCCAGTCCAAAGACACCCATAATGTTGTTATTTTCGCCCATCTTTCCGGGTGCATCCTACAGACATGGCCCGCCCAGTCTCATTTAAGTTTGGCTGCCTTCTTTGATCCCATAGAAAAAGTTGTTCATATTGACGGTCTGAGTCACCCCTGTAAGAGAATATCAAAGGTCAAGTGACACGCTGTATAATTCAGTATAACTTTTATATCTCTTACGAGGTAGACATAAAGACCTTGCTCTCCAAAAGCTTTTGTACCCACAACAATAAAGCATGATGAGGCTATTGTAAGCTCCGATCCGTTTCAGAACGGGAAACTTTTTTCATTTGAGAAAGTTTCTATAAAAAGCTTCACAACGGGATTTGTAAGGGTTCGATGGAAAAAGGGTTACAATTTTTTTACAAAAACTCGTCATAATTGGTGTAGACGAAAAGTCAGATATAATATCTCCTTACGGCCTTTTGTTAGTATAAAAAAGTTACTTTTAACAGCCTCTGTGGTCCAGTGTTTTTTTTTTTTTTACTAACTACCTCCAACATGATATCGAAGCCTATATTCTCTAATTTCTCTTTCATACTAGTTCTCGCATTTATGCTTCTCGTACTGTCATACTGTCATACTTCATACTTATCTTTCATACATCTTCTTTTACTCATTTACGGATGGGATTTCCGTCTAGGTTTCGGTTCTCTATATAGCTATTTATTTATGTTTATTCTTTTTTTTTATTTCTGTCTTGGGTATGGAATAAATTGTACAACTTATTTTATTTGCTCTTTCTTTTCTTTATAACAGGCATTATTTTCTATATTATGTTATATTATTAACTTTTTCTTTATCTATACATTTATCTTCTGTTACTACTTACTAAAGCTAATACATTATAACTGTTTCTATCTTATTTCTATCTTATATGAAACATTATTAGTTTTAACGTTTCATCAGAGGCGGGGCCACTCGCCCCCCCGACCCTCTACGGCTCAATCCAATAAAATACAATTTTTATTGTACTGAATAGACTTTTATTCAAGTTTAAACCGTGTGAGGGTAAGGAAAAGCGAGTACCCCCGCGTTTTCCTTGCACACAGGTGATCATGGCGTCGACCGGTACATTGGCTGAGTTTGAGACTCGAGAGGATTGGTACAAGTCCAGTGGTTAAGGCGTTTGCGACACTGACCCTGTGGTCGTGGGTTCGATTCCCACGGGAAGCATACTTTGTTAAGTTGTTTCCAGTTTGGTTAGGACAATGCAGTCTTGAATTACCTGATTCTCTGATAAGAAAGATGATTCCGTGCTCCGGAAGGCACGCTAAGCCGTTGGTCCCGGCTGCCATTTGGTAGTCGTTAAAGGAACCACGTCAGAGGCCGAGAGGCGGTTCCGAAGAACTCTGACACCAGGGTGTGCATGGTCGGCTAACCGTGTCACCTACTCGAAATGATGATGAGTTACTTTTACAATCTCACATTGGTCTTTTTTCTTTTTAATTATGGTCCTATAGTGTCCCACCGTGGGAAGTGTAGGCCAAATCCTCTGACTACCCTGGCTAATATATAGGTTTATGGCTCTGGTAGTACAAAGAGGATCGTGCTCCTGCAGTGGAGACTAACAAAGACCTGATGATGATGATGATAATGATGATAGTCCCATAGTAAGTTGTGAACTTCGTCGTAGGATACAGATAAAAATCCGTCAATTACAAACATCAGTCATCAATCTGAAAAAGACGTTTTACAGCATAATTTGACCGAGGATCAAACCAGGGACACCCTATACACGATACGAAAATACTGTTTGTTTTTTTTTTTTTTTTTTTTTTCGTATGTGTAAGTGGCCAACACTGGTGTCAGATTTTTCAAGCTGCCTTAAGGCATCTGACATAGCTTAACGACTGCCATCAACGATGACAACCGGGACCAACGGCTTAACGTGCCTTCCGAAGCACGGAGGAGCTCGAGATATTTTTATGCCACTTGCGGTCACCCATCCAAGTAGGGACTGCACTAGGGGTTGCTTAACATACGTAAGCGCTCATAGGGCTCACACCCACTGGACCATCGGGCTCCTCGGGCTCCTCACGAAAATACTATCATCATCAGGTCTTCAAATCCATATATAAGCCAAAGCAGTCAGAAGCTTTGGCCAGACGGGTTGGAGAGTGTTTTTGATGTGTATAAGCTTGTTTTTCCTAAGTCACCTTCTACGACATCCACGGGAAGACTGGTGGTCTTATTCTACTCTGCCGGGAACCACACGGCGCCAAGTACCATACAAATAAATAAATAAATTTCTATGGTATTAGGCGCCGTATGGTTCCCGGCAGAGTAGAAGATATGGTATTAGCATTATGAAATTTAATTAGATTTCATGATACTGACAATGAGCTATTGTTATTGCGTTTCGTTGTAAGCCTCGAACGTTATTTCACGACTTAGTAACTCGTGTTCCCATTCTGTTTCCCTTTATCTCTCCCTAAGCCCTCGCATATAAGTACCTATACGAAGATGTATGAATTGAACAAAGCACCCACTTGTTGGCGTAAGGGTAGAACGTAAACAGGGTTGGATATATTGATCGTTGTAACGTTTAAGTTATATCTTCATTTTCATTCCTCGCACGAAAGTTTATAAAATGGCGAAATAAAAACTGATTAAAAATTGTAAATAGGTATAAAAGAATCAATATTTTCATTTATTGCGCTTGGTTTTTAGATAATTATTTTCTACTTTTTAGTTCCAGTTTGTATACTTACGTATAAGGTTGAAGTAGATTCTTTGTTTTTGTGAAAAATAATTGAATATAATCTAAACATAATACATAATGTAAATTGAGAGCGCAAAAGTTTGAAAAAGAAAAGAAAATTTCTCTCCAATATAAGAGAGGGCTTTTCATAATAAAACACATAATTTGGATGTGATTGTTACGGGATGACCAAGGGATGAGCTATTATTGGACGCCCCTGCCCTTACCACTCCCAATTGATAAATGCGGGATCATTTTCAAGAGTTTAAGAGCCGCCATAGCGATGTGGTTAACACGCCAGCCTGCTACACGACTAAGAAAGGGTTTGATTCCTAGCGCGGACGAAGACTTGTACTTTATCTCCATGAGTATTAATCGTACAGTAAAAATTAAATTCATAAATTCGAACTTTAAGATGTGAATGATCGTCACCAAATCATTTTTAGTCTCCAATGCATTAGCACGACCCTCTCTGTTCTACTAGAGCCATATAATTAGATATTGAGCAGGCCAAGATGAAATATGTAAAATTAAACTTTCGAAAGTAAGAAAGACCCATAATGGTTCCTTGGCAACGACATTTGATAAATAAATAAATATCAGCTCCAAAGAAAGTTCGAGACTTGTGTTTTGGAATAATAACTCAACGATACTATATTAATCCATCCATCCATCCATCAGGTCTTTTTTAGTCTCCACTGCAGGAGCACGACCCTCTCTGTACTACCACAGCAAAATATTAGCCAGAGTAGTCAGAGGACTTGGCCTACACTCTCCACGCTGGCCAGACGGGTTGGAGAGGTCTTTTATTATTACTATCTTAATAATATATACTAATATAGATAAACATCCACCGAAACCTCGGTAGAACCCATATTATAAAGCAGAAGAATAGCTATATTATACCCATATTATAAAACATACGCCATAGCTGAGGATATAACTGGAAAAACACTGAAATGAGGAGAAGATATAATTAGACTATACCCGCACCATCCCCGATCGATACGAGTTTTAAATAAATACGGGACTTTTCATGGACTCGCCCCTATATGCGGTGAAACTGAAAAACTGGCTGGATAAACAACAGTTCAAAAAATAATAAAAAATTGTGTTTTTTTTTCTTTTATTGTAAAAGTGACCAATACGATAGATTTAATAAATCAATTTTTGGTGGGAAGTCAAGGTTTTCAGTTGGGGTTTGCCCTAAATGATTTTGCAAATTGATTTTAGTGGACTTTATAATATGAAATCGGTGTAATTTTGTGTTATAAATGCTCGTGCTCATGAGCAGTTGAGAGAAGCCGATCGTATGGACTCGTTTATATTTTTCATCAGAAGCTCCTATGAAGCAATCGAAGAACGTACGCCGTCTTTGACTGCTAGGTGTTTAAACTGCATGCCGTAGACTACCAATACTTTGAATCTGATAGTATTACCAAAACCTCGATGAAATACACATACATGCATATATATTATCACGTCTTTATCCCTTGCGGGGTAGACAGAGCCAAAGGTCATAAAACACAAAGACCACATTAAGCAGATTAATGGGCGTTAATGTGAAACCTCGGTGGAAGCCACATTATAAAGCAGAAGAAGAACCAACATAGCTGAGGATATAACTGGAAAAACACTGAAATGAGGAGATATAATTAGACTATCCCACACCATCCCCGATCGATACAAGTTCTAAATAAATACGGGACTTTTCATGGACTCGCCCGTATATTGCGGTGAAACTGATAAACTGGCTGGATAAAAAGCAGTTCAAATAATTAAAAACCGGCCAAGTGCGTGTCGGGCCACGCGCAGTTTAGGGTTCCGTAGTTGCGAATGACCAAAAAGATCTAACAATGAAAATAGTATGAAATTTTACATTTTATAAGTTGGTTGCCTATAACTTTTTAGTTTGTACTTAGAACTCAGCTCTGATAGTTTTTCTTTCAACTTCAGTATATATACTACTGCTGTAATTTTTTTCACGTATCCATATATAACCGTTTAGTAGATAGAGGGGGGGGGGGACACTTACGTCTAACAAAAATTTGCACTTTAAAACCATATATTTCGGAAACGGATCCCTAAATCGAAAAATGATGTTCTCAACTTCACAATATTTTTGAAAGACCTATTTAATGATACCCCACACGATGGGCAAATAGAGAAAAAAAATTACTCCCCCACTTTACTTGTACGGGAATTACCCTAAAAAAAATTTTTTTTCAAGATTTTATTCTACCACTTTTTTGCCATGATTAATATACATACCCATACCAAATTACAGCTTTCAAGTACTTATAGTCTCTGCGTAAAACCGCGGACGGACAGACAGACAGACATGGCGAAACTATAAGGGTTCCTTGTTTACTACGGAATCCTAAAAAATTGTGTTTTTTTTTTCGACTGTATAAGTGGGCAATCCTGATGATAGATTTTATTTAATTTAATAAATCAACATATCAAAAGAGGATTTTTGGCAGGAAGTCAGGGCTTTTAGTTGGGTTTTGTCCTCAATACATACATACATACATATAATCACGCCTTTTTCCCATAGGGGTAGGCAGAGACTATGGATCTCCACTTGCTACGATCCTGACAAATTACTCTAGCTTCATCTACACTCATCACTCTCTCCATGTATGCTCTTCGGTTTCGGGTACTTCTTACATCTTCTTTCTTAAGAACGTCAGCAATCTGATCACACAACAGTTCAAATAATAATTAATATTAAATATAAAATAAATAATTAAGAATTGTGTTTTTTTTTTCTTTTATTGTAAAAGTGGCCAATACGATAGATTTAATAAATCAATTTTTGGTGGAAAGTCAAGGTTTTCAGATGGGGTTTGCCCTAAATCATTTTCCAAATTGACTTTAGTGGACTTTATAATATGAAATCGGTGTATTTTTTGTTATAGATGCTCGTGAGATAATAATAGACTATCCCGCACCATCCCCGATCGATACGCGTTCTAAATAAATACGGGACTTTTCAAAGACTCGCCCGTATATTGCGGTGAAACTGATAAGCTGGCTGGATTAGCAGTTGCAATATTCAATTAAAAAATATTGTTACATTTTTAGTTTGTTTAAGTGTGTAAGTGGCCGACACTGGTGTCAGATTTTTCAAGCTGCCTAAAGGCATCTGACACAGTGCAACGACTGTCATCAATTATAACAGCCGGGACCAACGTCTTAACGTGCCTTCCGAAGCACGGAAGAGCTCGAGATATTCTTATGCCACTTGCGGTCACTCATCCAATTGAGGACTGCGCCAGAGGTTGCTTAACATACGTAAGCGCTAATAATGCTCACACCCACTTTACCATCGGGCTCTTTTAATTAGGACGTTAAACTCATCCACGCTGGTCTGGGAGTTCAAAAAAACGTAGAACTACCAGCTGCTTCTCTTACCGTTCAGATCGTAAAATCCGATCGAGGAAATGGGCGATAATCTAAGGAATCATGGCAAAAGGAGATGGGGCTAGCAACCCATACATACAATCACGACTTTTCCCCTTGCGAGGTAGACAGAGCCCAGGTCTGTAAAACCTTAAGGTCACATTTAGCGTGTTGGTGGGCTTCTAGGTGAGAACGGAATCAAATAGTGATGGGTTGCTAGCCGCATCGTCTATTGACAAGATTCCTGTCTTCCATTCCCTTGATCGAGTTTTAGGATTAACGCAGGAAGAGCAGCAGCTGGTACATTCTACGTTTTGTCTTTTCTCCCAGACCAGCCTGGAAGAAACACGAAACCTATCACTATTCTGATTCCGTTTTCCCTCAGTACGCCCACCACCATGCAAAGGCCTTAAGTCTTACAGGCTTTGGCTCTGTCCATCCCGCAAGGGAAAACAACGTGATAGTTTATATGTATGTTAAACTCCGATAACTAAAAAGTACATTACTGTGGTGGCGGGCAAAATAGATTTATCTCAAACAAGGTTCTCATTATATTCTTGGGAAAATACTATTATGAACATGATTTATTTGTTACCTTTCATACATAACAATGTTCGTTTTAAAAGTAAATCCCTTTATCTTTTCTATAAATATCTGAAACCCTACAGAGTTTTCAGTCTATTCACGAACAGATGTTTGCGCTGGCGTATATTGGAAAAGGTGACGCGCATTTCATGTTACATGAGAGAATATGCTGGCTGCCATCTGGTAGTCGTTAAAGGAACCACGTCAGAGGGCGAGAGGTGGTTTCGAAGAACTCTGACACAAGGGTGTGCATGGTCGACTGACCGTAGTGACCGTGTCACCTACACGAAATGATGATAATACTATAATAATTTAAATAATACCATTATATATGCTTTTAAATATAAAGCAACTTTTATTAAAAGACCATTACAATAAACGCAATATTTAATATAGCTGTCGAACAAGTTACTCATACGTCCCATACATTTTACTCAACCGTGACGTCACGATAGAGTAGCATTTTCCGGGGAGCGTTTTGGTATCGCCCAAAAAATGTGCTATTAAAACTGTAATATCAAAGAGAATTTTTGGTTTAGCATGGCGTTTTTTTCGCGGATGTATCTTTTTTTGGGAGGAATTTCCATATAATAACGAAAAAAATATAGTCATCATCCATATTACTTGTGATTTGCGGTGTAGAAGCTGGGCCGCTCAGGCACGCGGATGCATATAATTCAAGCCTTACATTCAGCATGGTTCCCGGCAGAGTAGAATAGGACCACTCCAACTCATCCCGTGGATGTCGTAAAAGGCGACTAAGGAAACACGAGCTGAACAAAGCTTATTAACATCAAAGAGACCTCTCCAACCCGTCTGGCCAGCGCGGAGAGTGTAGGCTAAATCCTCTGACTACTCAGGCTAGTATATGGCTCTGGTAGTACAGAGAGGGTCGTGCTTCTGCAGTGGAGACTAGAAAGACCTGATGATGATGATGATTCAGCACAAAAAAAATCATAAATTCCTCCCCCTTGACCCACCCAATAAATATCAGCTAAAATAAACAACTCTAGGAAAGTCAGTGAACTTTCTGCAAACAAAACAACGGGCGCCGAAACTGAATGGCAAACTAGCAAAGTTTAAATTTGAACTTTTTGTTTACGAAATAGGGAATGATTAATGATAGTAGTTATTATTTTAGTTGTAGTCTAGTAAAATTGTAGTTAGATTAAGTTACAAGTTTAAATTACACAAAGTAATTTTTACCCGTATAACTGATTTAACATCTTTATAATACTGTATTCTTGTAAATAAACATTGATCAAGATTCGCCTGGAAGCGCATGTCTCCATACAAACGGAAAAAGGGAATTGTGGCAATATTTGATAATTTTAGGGCAAAATCAAGCATCCAATCAATTAATCTCATTATAATCTACGTACGTTCCTATACAGTTTGGTTAAATTATCAAATGTTTGAGAATTATACGACTCTCAAGATTTCCATACAAATTTGAAAAGGCTTGTCATTCTCAAACCATTGGTATTTTAACCAAGCTGTATAGGAACGTACGTAGATTATAATGAGATTAATCGATTAAATGAATTTTACTCCAAAACTATCAAATATTGCCACAGTTCCCTTTTTCTGTTTGTATGGAGACATGTGCTTCCAGGCGACTCTTAACCTTCCCAAATGGAGAGTAATTTTTTTTTTGTATGTATACAGATTGATTCTGAACAACCTGTTGATGCTACCCATCAAAACTGTTTTTAAGCGAGGGAAGGGTAGGAGTTTGTTGAGCTAGGGGAGCAGGATTAACAATGCTGCTAGCTCCGATGGTTTTGGGATGAGAAAGTAGCTGCTGGGAAGGCCAGGCGCGTATACCCGATTGCATACCCGCACCCAACTGATACCGTGACCACATATAGAAAGAAAGAAAAAAAGAAAAATGATTATTTATATTATTATTCTGCTTGTTTTTTTTTTATTAACTATAGAATTAGGCATTTGTCTCCCATATCACCTGATGGTAAGTGACGATGAAGACGAGGATGTTACATGCCTATCCAAGAGATACCTATTTATTCTACCTTTGAATGTCCCGGGATTGTATTTGTCTGGGAATATAGACGCAGGCAGTTCATTCCACTCCGTAGCAACTCGAACCAAAAAGGAACTGTCGAAGCGTTTAGTACGACTCTTTGGAATTTCTACGACAAAAGGGTGAAATTTCTCTCTGCGTGTCGTAGTCCTATGGAGGAATGGTGAGGGTTCTACTAGCTCAAAGAGCGCCATCGCACACATTTGTTTGATTGTTTCAAATATACACAGCAATAAAAGCTTATTTCGGCCATTCTCCGAACAGCTAGTTTTTACGTTTTCGAGCTTGTATATCCATAATATTGTAAAATTCAAGAGGTGTAATTTTTTTTTTATTTTGTTAACATCCGTAGTGAGATATATACAAAAACATAGGCATCTATGAAGACGTTTTCTGGTTAAATTAATTTCATAAACCTCTGTTCTCTAATCACCGTGACGCGTCCGCACACCAACTTAATGTTAAAACTTGCCATTATTTTTTATAAAGCACGGAATTAATTTTCTTTATTGAACATTCTAAAGAGTACAAGGTAATATGTATCACATATCAAAATATCCATTCATCAGAACCATTCAGTTAATTATTATCAACTAATACTCGCATGTCCTACCTAAAATTACAATTACCGTAACGATTTCGATTCCTGGATGCACATCCCTAAATATCAGTATGTGGCACATCATTACTATCCGCGTAGCGAGCCCTTAGTTCGTCTCGCGAACCGTCAGCAGGCGCACGTCTGTTATGCTGGTGTATCTTCATCAAAGCACGTAAGTGTATAATTACCGCATCCTTGGTTTAAAACTTTTCTAATTACCATATACTTATTTTTATACTACATTGGTTACTACTTAATCCTCGGTATTTTTTTTAAATAGAGGCAATACTTTGAGCTCTATTGATTGTATTAATATACTATTTGCATACTCTATAGGTTTTAGAAATATTTAAGAAAATCTGCGATTTTCTAATAACCGTATACTAATTACCATATATATCTAATTACCGTTCTATGAAATTATTGTTCACAACGACCAATTTTCAGCGTTACTAAATCTTCAGACAAACCTAATATTACATCTACGATGCAATTTTCACTTCTTCTAAATCTATTTCCAAAAATTATACCGATAAGATGTTTCATAATGTCGAAAAGGCGGAGAGTAGCTTAGATTTATCTGATACAGATAGCTTATGGGCTCCTGTCTCTCCCGTTGATTTTAGTCTCACAGTGCCGTCCTTCACAACAACGACAAATGTTCCGAATATTAGTGTTAAGTATAAGATTCCAAAATTCTCATTTTTTTAATACTGATGATTCCGATTAATATAAAATAAAAAATGTAAAACAGACTGTTTTCGCTCTTAAATCATACTAGTCTATATTTATTATTAAGTTACCAACTTATTTCTAAAACATAGATATACCTAGTTTATTTATTTTTATAATATGAATAGATACAGAAAAGCGGATCTTAAGAGTAGCTTTAAGCTAGACCTATTGTTGTTATCTAAAAAGATTTAAATCTCTAGTTATTGTGTTTTATGTCTACCTTCTGAAAAAGACTGAATTGCTGTAGAATTAAAATATAATATTATATATATTTATACTAATTTAAGTGCATTTTAATATCTGTGACTTGTTGAATGAAGATGTAACGAATAGCTGAGAAAATATTAATAATAATAGTAATAGCGATAAAAACCGTATTAAAATAATTTTATTTAAATGTTGATTTGTTTCTAATAAGGCAATTGAAATAATGCAAGTGTTTATAATAAATACAATACTCATGATAAAGGGTTTTTTTTCATTGTTTATTTAGAATACAGCATAATGCAGTATTCTAAATAAACACTATGCATTGTTAAAAATTAATGGTTATTGATTTTTATTTGTAATTTTTATTATTTTTGTTTTGAATTGCAATAATCGCTAAAAATAACTATAAGCGATTATTGTAATCGGTTATTACAAACTTTTGAAGCAGATTAAATTTGCAGCTTGATGGGTACAGTAGTTTATTTTATTTTTAAAAGAGAGAGAGAGAGCGCATAATGGGATGTGTTCGCAATTTTCCAATAGGTAAAATGCGACCAAGTACGGCTTATTTCTCTTATTTTATATAGATTTATTGTTATTTTCTAATTACCGTTACTTAAAGTATCAGATTTATCTAATTACCGTACCCATAAAAATATTAAGTCTCAATAACTCGAAAACGACTTGTACTAGTTTAATGCCAATTTAAATATTAAATTCGTATCTTAAATATGTTTCATATTTCAATGTTATTAAAAGAAATTAGCAAAAAATAAAAAAGGGTACGGTAATTAGGCGAAGAACACGTAATGCCGAGAAACACCGATTTATTGATTTTTATCGACAAAATCCCAAGATATAATATTCGTTTAATCTAAATATGACAATGTATGTCTATATCTGGTCTACAATGACAGCATCAATTTCTAATGGATCTGTCGCTCGCAGTAATTGGTCCTGTGTCGCCCGGGACGTGGGATGGCGCCGAGGACAATGTGGACGCTTAGACATGCATGTATTAGTAGGGGTCATGGCAATGATAGATAAATAAATGAATAGACCAATGTTTGTTTGTTCTCCGTGTATGTAAGTAGCCAACACTGGTGTCGATTTAATGCTGGCAGTAATTAGTTTTGTATCGCCCGGGACGTGGGATGGCGGCGATGACAATGTGGATGCTTAGACATGCATGGATTAGTAGGCGTCACTAAGATGATAGATAAATATATGAATAAATAAATAAATAAAATAAATAAATATATACGGACAAATTACACAGATTGAGCTAGCCCCAAAGTAAGTTCTTAAGAAAGACTTATGTTATGGGATACTAACTCAACGATACTATATTTTATAACAAATACATATATAGATAAACATCCAAGACCCAGGCTGAAAAAGATCGTTTTCCATCATGACCTGACCGGGGATCGAACCCGGGACCCCCGTGTCGCAGGCTGGCGTGGTAACCGCTGCGCCACGGAGCTCGTCAAATACACCAATGATTGTTTGTTTTCCGTTTATATAAGTGGCCGAAACTGATTTCAATTTGTAGCTTTTTGTAATTGGCATATATAGATAAACATCCAAGACCCAGGTCAATCTGAAAAAGATCATTTTCCATCTTGACCAGACCGGGATCTAACCCGTGACCATCCGTGTCACAGGCAGGTGTTGACCGCTCCGCCACGAAGCTTGTGAGATCTCAGTCGTGAGAACTCTGCTGCTGGACATAGACCATCCATGGCCTGCGTCTATTAGGGTTTTAATCATTGGAGAGTTCTGGCCGTATTCACCATGCTAGGAAAATGAGTTGGTGAGCTGTTTGCGTAAAGAGATGACGCGATCTAAATATATCGGGTACACAATGACAGCATCAATTTCTAATGGATCTGTCGCTCGCATTAATTGGTCCTGTGTCGTCCGGGACGTGGGATGACGGCGAGGACAATATGGGCGCTTAGAGCATGAATTAGTAGGCGTAACGATGGTGATACATACATACATATTATCACGTCTGAATCCCTTGCGGGGTAGACAGAGCCCAAGGTTATAAAACCTAAAGGCCACGATTAGCGTATTAGTAGGCGTATGGAAGGAAGCGGAATCAAAATAGTGATGGGTTGCTAGCCGCATCGCCTATTGGCGTAATTTCTTAGCCAAAATCTATTGACTGGCTTCTGCGGTCTGCGCGGGAAAAAAAGCAGCTGGTATATTAGACAACTAGCAGCCCTACCCGGCTGCGCCTGGGCATGTATTATACCTTAAAACCTTCGTCGTGAATCACTCTATCTATTGGTGAAAACCGTATGAAAATCCGTGGAGTAGTTTTTGAGTTTATCGCGAACAGACAGACAGACAGACGCGGCGGAGGACTTTGTTTTATAATATGTAGTGATGTAGACGCTTAGACATGCACGGATTAGCAGACGTACAGAGTAGCGAATGTGACTGTTCGCGCGCTATAAGAGACACCTTTTCAACACATCTCATGCAAAACAAGCGTTTCAGGGGACGGTACTCGTTGAAAGATCCACGTCCACACCTCAGACCACACTTATTATCTTGCCCTGCGTGTCCTACCACCTGTACATGCGAGGACCTATACAATGCTACTGATAACGCTATATCAGTAGCAGACTTTTGGTCAACCAACACAAATATAATTTGCCCGAGTTGATACGCTAATAAGAAGAAGAGGCCGAGAGGCGGTTCCGAAGAACTCTGACACCAGGGTGTGCATGGTCGACTCACCGTGTCACCTACACGAAATGATGATGATGATGAGGGGACGGTACTAAATGAGGTTCGGGTTTTTAAAGTTATTGTAGAAATGCAAAAAGCTGCTATTTGCTACTTACTTGTGATATAAGTTATATTAGAATTTTGTTTATTAACTTTTCACTGTAATTATGATGCCATATTACAGTATATTGGGGTAAGCCGAGTATGCGACTTTCGCCTACCAGCCGGGCGCGGATTGAGGCGCAGTATTACTACTTTCGTCTCGAACGTAAAAAACGACGAAAGTGGTTTTCAAGGAGCTCTTTTTTCTTGAAAGGTAGTGGATCCTAAAAAATCTCATAAAAAATTAAAACGTGACAGAGTAGGTTCTTTCGGCAATCACGCCCTCAGCTTAGAGTACCTTTTTATTGTCCGGAGTGTCTTTATAAACCGCCGTTATGGCATAATTCCCTCATTTAAAAAGGGTTCTAGAGGCAAATGTTAGTAAAAACATAAAAGTCAATAGTGAAAAATTTTATTCATCTTAAGATATTTTAAATATCATTTGGTGAACGTCAATTTACATTTACAATTGGTTTACAATGTTATGTTATTGTTGACGTCAATATGTTACTTAAAGCTAAGTTCACACCGCTTCCAACGCAGAGTGCAGAAATGTCAATAGACATGCAATAATAATATATATATTAATAAAAGACAATAAAATGCATAAAAGTTTGCTTTCAAAGTTTGGATGAACAGATAAATACCACAAAAAACTAACAAACTCGTTGTCAAAGCAGACCCCAGGCCAATGGGTCCTGTAGTCCTGGGGGTCCCTCTCCAGGAGTAGAACAACCGAGGGAGGGGTGCAAAGCTAAGCCAGCAAGATGTCGTTCACTGAACAAAAATAATCATGGGTTTGATTGTATGGTTTGTCACAGGCCACAAATGGTAGTATAGCTACACCACTGCCCCAGGCTCTCTTAAGCAAAGAGTTGAAGTTGGCTCAAAAGTCTAGACTATTGAGCGAGTTTGAGGTTTTTTACATTGTAATCTGTTGTTGAACAACTAGTCCTTCTACAATAGATTACATAATGACTAAAAAAACAAGACAACAACGTGAAGAAAATGTACCTTTATACCCTAAAAAGTGTCATAAAATATTAAAACGTGACAGAGTAGGCTCTCGGCAATCACGCCCTCAGCTTAGAGTACCTTTTTATTGTCCGGAGTGTCTTTACAAACCTCCGTTATGGCATAATTCCCTCATTTAAAATGACGAAACAACCGAGCATTGTACGACACAATGGAGGTAGTTAAAATTTTAAAGTCAAAGCTGTAAGGAATCTTTGAATATGTACCTTACTCTTTGTTGAAATGTTAAGTAAGTTTTAAGATCAAATATTTATTAAGGTCCTAAGTTTTCTTGGGCCTTTCTTTTAGTGTTAAGTGATTTGTATCTATATAAGTAAAGGGTAAAAACAGGAAAGTAATTAAGCTTCCTCTGTCAGTTTGTCATGAACTATATTAAAATCTCGAAATCAGTGGAAAAAAAGGTGAAAATCGAAAAAAAAATTCAGACTTCCCTTAAAACTTTCCCAGCTGATCGGCGAATTTATATGGGATCCCTCCCTAAAATGTTTTTTTTTTGTTTGCTTAGTTTCCTTAAAACTCTATGTTTAATAAGGATTGATCCTGAGATTGCAATATAAATATATAATAAATATAATAAATATATACGGACAAATCACACAGATTGAGCTAGCCCCAAAGTAAGTTCTTAAGTAAGACTTGTGTTATGGGATACTAACTCAACGATACTATATGTTATAACAAATACATTATAGATAAACATCCAAGACCCAGGACAATTTGAAAAAGATCATTTTTCATCTTGACCTGACCGGGGATCGAACCCGGGACCTTCCCTTCTTTCACGAGAATCGATTTAGAAAACACTGCCGTATCTAGGTAACGACATTATTTTTGGCTAAATTTAAATTATATTTCTAATGTAATTTGACGTGGAAAAGCTTAGGCTAACTCTCTGAATAAACGTTTTGATTCTGATTTGGCTTTATTAAAATGATAACGATCTACTATTGATTTGTCGGCGCAACGAAAACGCAACGGTTTTTGTTGATCACACTATTTGAAATGTAAAATTTTGAATCAACCACGCAGCTTGTCAACAGCAAAATTGAAACTGAATTTTTAAACTGCACGTAAAATGAGAGTGGTCAGTTTATTGTAAGGCTTGATGATTCATCAATTATGTACTATCGAATACGACATGACACAACCGCATCAAAATCAAAATAAAAATTAAAACGTTCATTCAGAAAATAGGTCTTTGCAGGCATTGTACATAGTCTTAGTAGTGTTTTTTGTAATTTTTTATTTTTTGGTGTACAATAAAGTATTACTTAGGTACTTACTTTTTCACGTCATATCATATTTAAAATTATCTTATTAGATAATATGTATTTATACATTTTTCAAAAGCTTCAGACTACTAGCGTTACTACTACATCATTAATTACATAGATATATCTAAATAAATCACACAGACTGAGCTAGCCCCAAGTAAGTTTGAGACTTATGATGGGATACAAGACCAAATTTCAACTGTCTCAATAGTTTCGGAATAAATGGCTGTGACATATGAAAAGACACACAGACAGACATGACGAATCCATAAGGGTTCCGTTTTTTTCTATTTGGCTACGGGACACTAAAAACTAGCTTTTTGAATTTACATATACATACTGTCACATCTTTTTCCCTTGCGGGGTAGACAGAGCCCAGGTCTATAAGCACTAGAGCCACGTTTAGGATGATGGTGGGCGTGAAGATGGAAAACGGAATCAAAATAGTGATGGGTTGCTAGCCGCATCGCCTATTAACATGATTCCTTAGATTTGAACCTATTCCCTCGATCGGCTTTTACAATTTGCGCGAAAAGAGAAGAAGCTGGTACATTCTATGTTTTTTTTTTACTTCCAACCCAGTGTGGAAGCTAAATTTTTGAATTTATGAAAAATTTAAAGCTTCCGTTATAACCTCAGTTTTATCATCATTGATTAAATCTGAATTATTAAACGCTTGCACAATTTTGTTATCGAAGCTACGGCCTAAAATTTCGCTAACATCATCACACAACCTCATTTATTATGCATTTCTGCCAATTTAATAATGTTTCATCATTGCATAATAATGGATCAATTATCAGAGCAACGAAATATGTATATATTTTTGAATTACGAGCATGTTAAAAGGAAGTGCTAGTGACGTTTTTTAACAGACTTCTAAAAATAAAGTGTTTTTTTTTTCAATTTAACGCGCAGAACTTATGGGCAATGGGATCGAAAGGTTCTCGAATGGCTACCACGTACGTTGGCGTACGTAAAGCGTTGGATACCCACCAGGGAGGTCCAATGACCTGACCAAAGTCACAGGAAGGTGCTGGATGCCACCCCCTACCAACCAGCCGTTTAGGAAATGCTTGGGAACCCTCCCAAGCATTTTTTGGTTAAGGTTCTGCTGACATAGACCCCTATGTCAGCAGAACCATAACCAATAAAGACTTTTTCAATTAATGTATTACTCAGATTAAATCCGTACTAAGCATTTACTAGTGTATAATAATGTGTATCTGATTAGTTAACTAGCAGTGGACTTACTGCTACGAGTATGTAACGATAACTTTTGGAACTAAACTTGCTACAGCGTTTACCAGGAAGTTTGCTCTGCATATTATCCACAGATCTGTTTATTTTTGTGATATCTATTCTTACAGAATTTTGATAACTATGATTAAATGAGAAAACATGAGATTAAAACAGGATCAAACAGCATCACTTCTTAAACATTAAAAAACCGGCCAAGTGCGTGTCGGGCCACGCGCAGTGTAGGGTTCCGTAGTTGCGAATAACAACTTTGAGTTTACACTGTTTACACTCGCATCTCACAGTTTAACGACCAAAAACGTCTAACAATGAAAATTGTATGAAATTTTACATTTTCCAGTACATTTTATAAGTTGGTTGCCTATAACTTTTTAGTTTGCACTTAGTACTCAGCTCTGATAGTTTTCCTTTCAACTTCAGTATACATACTACTGCTGTAATTTTTTTCACGTATCCATATATAACCGTTTAGCAGATAGAGGGGGGGGGGGGGACACTTACCTCTAACTAAAATTTTCACTTTAAAACCAAATATTTCGGAAACGAATCCCTAAATCGAAAAATAGTGTTCTCAACCTCACAATATTTTTCAAAGACCTTTTTAACGATACTCCACACGATGGGTAAATAGAGAAAAAAAATACTCCTCCACTTGTATGGGAGCTACCCTAAAAAATTTTTTTTTTCAGCGGACGGATAGACAGACAGAGACATGGCGAAACTATAAGGGTTTCTAGTTTACTACGGAACCCTAAAAACACTCATTTTTTACTAAAAGACTAACATGTTTTCTTGTTCTTTTCAGGAACTAGCCGCGGCCACACCAACGCAGCGGAACTGGCGAGGGATTCTCATAGCCTTGCTGGTCATAGCAGCAGTCCTCGGCCTGATAGTGTTCAGCATCGCGCTGCTGACTCCGACAGGAGACGGCGGCAGACTGCGCGGCAAGCGGCCGACGCTCCGAGATGTGTTGGTGGACCATTACAAGCCCTTCAACGGGACTTGGCTATCAGGTATGTCTCTTCTCTGTGAGCCCAAGGTTTAATTTTTAGCAATATATGTACATCCTAAGCTGTAGTACTTCTAAGCCCTGGGTCTACATTACGGGTCCTAGGGCTTTCTTCTAATTGTATTCGAGTATCCGAAAATCTATTTGATGGGTCTCAGGCTATCCCAGTATCCTTTACTGTAACGCTCTTGAGCTCAGGGTCTACTTATCATTATTATATTACTTCAATTACCTTTCTGGCCCATCGATTCTACACTATAAAAATAAAATAAATAAAAATTTGTTTATTCATACACAAAAGGTCCATTTTGTGTTAGAAATTACAGAAACTACGAACCATGTTAGTATATTATATTTTATTAATTTAATTTAAATATTTTCTTGTCCTACTGGGCGACCCGGAGACAACCGCATGAGTACGTACCCAGTGCCGCACAATCGGACAATCAAATTTAGTACCTATTATATATACCTATATACCTCGCCCACTTGTTTTTAATAGAGTTAATCCGTTGACCTATTTCGGTGACCTTTGTTCTTCTTCGGATCTCCTTGGTTCTGATTCGAACTTGTAAATTTCATTTCATAATATGTATCAATCATTCATCATCATCATCATCAGGTCTTTTTTTGTCTCCACTGCAGGAGCATAACCCTCCCTGTACTACCAGGGCCATTTAATCATTAAATTGAAGTAATACCTTATATAATATATCCGCCGTGTGGTTCCCGGCAGAGTAGAATAGGACCACTCCAAGTCATTCCGTGGATGTCGTAAAAGGCGACTAAGGAAACACAAGCTAAACAAAGCTTATTAACATCAAAGAGACCTCTCCAACCCGTCTGGCCAGCGTGGAGAGTGTAGGCCAAATCCTCTGACTACTCAGGCTAGTTAGTATGGCTCTGGTAGTACAGAGAGGGTCGTGCTCCTGCAGTGGAGACTAGAAAGACCTGATGATGAATACCTTATATGCGGCACCATATTATTTTAGTCGGAAACAGATGTCTGATTCTGTGTTGTTTACTTTAAAGGGTAGATGCAATAAATGCTTTATTCATTCATTCAACTTACTATTCAGATCAATGTTTGTGTTTGCGTCAGTTGGACCGAGTCCGCTTCGGAACGAGTTTCAACATGTCTGCTTGAAACGGAATGCGAAACTATCTGAAATTACACCTCTATTTACAGATCAATGTACCTCCATGCTGTTCATACAAATTTTATGCGAATGACGTTTCCATGCTGGTCTCAAAAAAGAAAAGTTAAGAGAACCAGCTGCTTCTCTTCCCGTGTAAATCGTTAAAATCATTAAGGGAATGGGCGCAAGTTCTAGGAATCATAATAACAGATGATGTCTGATGAAAGTCTTATACAAAATCGTAAATAACAAGATTGACTCCGATACTCTCACTAGCAGTGTACATTACTCTGTTCCAAGAAGGAATATCCCCCGTGCAGTTCGTTTTCGTCCTCTTTTTGCTACGTTCACATGCCGAACAAACTCAGGTTTACGTGTTCCTATACGTCGTATGGTTGAGTCCCACAATCAATTATTTAATGCACACCTAGATATTTTTGGAAGCAAGCCTTATCTCTATAAAAAGACACTGTGCAAATTACTGAGTGAGCTTGACACAAAGTCTTTAGACTCGTATTAGTTTAGTTTAACTATTTCGCATCTACCTTCAGTCTTATTATATCATATATTTCTTATCTAGTTTTAATTGTAAGCATACACGTAATAAACTCTATTAACTATAATCTGTTAACTACAATTATTTTTGCTTATACTCACATTTTTCTGTTGTTACCTACATATTTACTCTAGTGGCAACATTTTTACATAATATGTATCAAATTAAACTGTGAATAACGTTGTTGGTTGCATAATTAATAAGAAGTGTTATGTTATTTGTTAGATATTTAATATATATTATGTAACTGTTTGTTATTCCCGAATAAAAAAAAATCCGAATTAAGCAAAGCTTACATATATAATCATAAAAGAGTCATCTCCAACCCGACTGGCCAACGTGGAAAGTATAGGCCAAGTCGTCTGACTGCTTTGGCTAATATATGGCTCTGGTAGTAGAGAGAGGGTCGTGCTCCTGCAGTGGAGACTAAAACGACCTGATGATGATGATATGTATGTATGTAAATTTTCTAAAAGAATTAACTCAATGTTGATTCTTTTACCAAATTTAAACATCGCGCGTCCCTGAAAATAATCCTCTGTTGTCTTGATAAACGGACAACAAAGTGATTCTACAAGGGTTCCGTTGTACTACGGCTCTTAAATATTACACTATTGTTTAGGCAGCTGTGTAATCAATCATTCGCTGTGTCAAATGTTTCCACATAATAATGCTACAATATTTGATGTCAGACGCAGAAAAACTAAGGCTAGAACTATGACACGTACAAAAAGTTTGATAAATGAGCATCAGAAACGATGCGTGTCCTTTATCTTATACTCGTATGAAGTATTATTTTCACTATAGCAAAGATATGAGATATAATAAATCTTTATTTTTTTTAACTTAGCCTACATTTACATTCGCGCATTACGGCGGTATTGGTATCGTAGCACTTCGTAGAGGCTGCGTAGCGATGACTCGTAGCCATCTCGTAGCTATCTCGTAGCGGTTAGCGATGCCTGTCGCCTGCAGTAGCAGTATTACAGCCTGGCCACGGGACATTCGCCCTGGCGAATTTTCGCGCGGCGCGAACGACGAGTCGACCGGCGAGTGAAACAAGAGAATAAAAAATTGCCGAGCATGCCACGCGCACCGGCGACCGGCGACGCGACCGACGAATTGTATCAGGCGAATCGCGCGGGCGACCAACGGCGCGGTGGGCGAGTGAAACAAAATCGTGAATTCGTCGGCGCATGCCACGGGGTCGAGGCGGCAGTCGCGGCGAATAGTACAAGGAACAAATGTTTTTAGTCGGTTTTGAATTAGGCGAAATTTTATCGCGGATTAATGAGCTTGGCCAGCTACGTCTGGCCAAGATAAATTTTAAAATACCTATTACAAAAAAACATTGCCCGCACTGACTCTTTTCCACCGACTTCAAAAAAGAAGGTTTTCGATAGGCCCGTTTGTATTTTACTTTTATTTTAGCTTCTAACAAGTGTGCCAAATTTCGCACGTGTTTTTTTGTAAATTTTTAATTTGTATGTTGTCTGCTTGTACCTAAGGCTTGTACCTATGTTTTAGTATGATTTCGTATGTTATTTTATGTTTTTGTCAGTTTTTGTATGATTTGTATGATTTTGTGTAATTTCGTATGTTTTATATGATTTTGTATGTTTTCGTATATTTTGTATGTTTCTGTATGTTTCGTATGATTTTGTACTTTTGTCCATGCATATCTCGGAACTATAAGTCAGATGTTGAAATTATTTTTTGTGGTAGGTGGTACTGCAAGTTTCATCAAAATCGGTTGAGTGTTTTTGAGATAGATTATGTGAGTACGAGAGAAAAATTGAAGTCGGTTTTTTTAATACTTTTGTCTCCAATTCTAGTTGAATATTTTCCTTCGATTGTTCTCGAAATAAAATTTTTGGTAGGTACATTCTATATTTTTTGTACTTCTTATGAATTTTCCATCTGCCTATACTCCGACTTCGATTCAAATCATGTACTCCACAATCTCTTCCAAATAATATGTCTTTAACTAAAAAAGTTTAATTTCTTAGCCAAATCGAGATAACTTTGATAAAGACATTAGGCTCTCAGATCTCCGTCTATTCTGGTCGCCGCGGCGAACGCGACTGCCCCGTGGCCTGCAAATCGCGCCGCACAATTAGTCGCTTCGCCCGTCGTGCCGTCGTTCGCGTCGCCCGTCCCCGTGGCCAGGCTGTTAGATCTTAAAATATGTTGAAAAAGCTATATACATAGCTATAGCTAATATCGCATTGAATTCTTTAACGAAGATTTTTTAACTGTTTGCAAAAGTTTAGTTCTCGACTCCTTGTTTTATCTTATACATAACTTTTTTTTTTTAAACTCACCAGCCACGGTTAACTTTCACAACCACTGGCCCATCAGGCTTTTCAAAGGCGTTGTATACATAAGATATTGATTCTACGAGAAAAAAATATTGTAAAATTGCTCTTGACCGCACAATGCCATTAAATAAAACTAACAATTTATTTCGCCTTTCAAGTACCAATTTTCAACATCGAATTGAAACCAAATATTTTGTTAAGTTAACGACTCCATCACACTCATCTCTTAAAAGCCTCTTTAGGACATTGACCCGGGCTTTTGACGTCCAATTACTTCGCACGGTTGGACATGTATAGTCCGTGAGCCCAATTCAAAATTGGCTACGTCATTTACTTTTACACATATTATCACGTCTTTTTCCGTTGCCGGGTAAACAGAACCCTTGATTGTAAAACCTAAAGGTCAAGTTTAGCATGCTGGTAGGCTTGTAGGTGGAGAACGGAATCAAAATAGTGATGGGTTGCTAGCCGCATCGCCTATTGATATGATTCCTTGCGCCCATTCCTTCGATCGGCTTTTACGATGTGCGCGGGAAGAGAAGCAGCTGGCAAATTATCCGTTTTTTTCTTTACTCTAAGTCCAGCGTGAAATATGACATTTAAATGCATAAGTAGTATTATCAAGATGGATATGCCTAGTCCGTGAGCCCAATGCAAAGTAGGAGAAATTGGATTTAGCAAGATCCAAATCTAGAATATGGAAGCAAAATTGCTCGAGAACACAAACGGAACTTTGAATTATTTTGGTGACTGTAGTAGGTATTATCTTCACTGCGTACAGTCATTATTGAAATATCATATCGATAATACCTTTGACTTATTATATTATTGATACAATGACATTATTTTGCTGCTATACATTTATTGTGAAACGCTTTATCAATACTGATTTTTATTATGTACTTATAGGTATTTTGCGAAAGCCTGCCTTAGCTTAACTTCAGTCTAAGCATTATGTATGTTTTATTAATCAAAATCAAAACGTTTACATGTCACGTCATGTTTACGACTATACATGTCAAATCACATTTAAAATTACCTTATCCCAACTGTCCCATCCAAACTATATATATGAGTCTTTTATATATTATGTACTGTTTCCGTGGGATTTGCCATAAAATACTCGGCAAATTTATATGACAAAATAATAGAATAAAATACGCACAAAAAAAAATAACATGACATAGGCAACTTAACAGCTAGCTCTCGGGTTATGTATAAATAGCTGTAACTACGTCTGTATCTGACCTTATTTCACGAGGCACTGTAAATAGTGCTGAAGTAATCCTGATTTATCGTAAAAAGATCTCATTCTTATTTTATACTTTAGATACCGCCTTCTATGTAAGGAATGGATGAATTTTCTTTATAGTTTCATCTTGTCACATAAATTCCAAAGACTAGGCCTAAAGAGATAAAAATAGACGTTACATCTCGCTATACATATTGCTTAGACAAGAGGCCTAAAATATAAAATATGACGTAGAAAACTTTACAGCTGGCTCTCGGGTTATGTATAAATAGCTGTGACTACGTCTGTATCTGACCTTATTTCACGAGGCTCTGTAAATAGCGCTGAAGTAATCCTGATTTATCGTAAAAAGATCTCATTCTTATTTTATTTTTAGATACTGCCTTCTATCTAAGGAGTAATGGATGTATTTTCTTTGTATTTACATCTTGCCACACCCATTCCAAAAACTAGGCCGAAAGAAATAAAATATGACGTTACATCTCGCTAATTATATTGCTAAGACAATAGGCCTTAAAAATATGACGTAGAAGACTTTACAGCTGGTTCTAGGGCCTAGGATTATGTATAGATAACTGTGTCTACGTCTGTATCTTACCTTATTTCACGAGGCACTGTAAATAGCGCTGAAGTAATCCTGATTTATCGTAAAAAGATCTCATTCTTATTTTATACTTAGATACCGCCTTCTATCTAAGAAATGGAGTCATATTTTGGCATGGCGAAACCAATATAAATGGCCTAATTATGATCGTTTTATATGGTCATTAGATCCAACATAATAAAGAGGTATTGGATACCAACGTAATTTTTTTAGTTTTAAAGAACTTTTATTTCTAACTAGCTGTTACCCACGGCTTCGCCCGCGTAATACATAGCCTATGTCCTTCTCGGTACCCTAACCTATGTGTTTGCAAAATTTCATGATGATCGGTTCAGTAGATACGGCGGGAAAGCGCAACAAACAAAGAAATAAACAAACAAACTCACTTTCGCATTTATAGTTTTAGTTGGGATTAAAAATACGATGTTATTTTACTTACAGAGAAAACACATATTACAATTATAATTAACAAAGAGCGTACATAATTCATCGTCATCATCAGGTCTTTTTAGTCTCCACTGCAGGAGCATGACCCTCTCTGTACTACCAGAGCTACATATTAGCCAGAGCAGTCAGAGGATTTGGCCTACACTCTCCACTATTCCCTAAGTCGCCTTCTACGACATTCACGGGGAGACTTGGAGTGGTCCTATACTACTCTGCCGAACCACACGGCATCAACGTACGTAGTTTTTCATTGATTTATTTTAATTTATTCCTATTTGCCATACTAGCACGGAAGAAATATCTAACAAAATTTAAACATTGAGGTTTTGTGTATAACCTTGACATTTTCCTTTACAACTTTTTGCCCCAAACTTTTACGGAGTTTTAGTAATTTTCAAGACTTCGTTACAAAACATCTTGGTATTTATTCAGTTTCAAGTTACAAGGATTTTAAAAGGTCGGAAAGAATTACCAGGATTATATAGATGCTTATTTTATAACGAGGAACGATTTGTTTGTTTGCACTGAATAGGCTTGAAACTACTCGACTGATCTTCAAAATTTTTTCACGTTTAGGAAGCTAATTTATTTGCAGCTGACATAGGCAATAATTTATGCGAACTTAGTCGCGGGTTTAACAAAGCTTATTAACATCAAATAGACCTCTCCAACCCGTCTGGCCAGCGTGGAGAGTGTAGGCCAAATCCTCTGACTACTCAGGCTAGTATTATGGCTCTGGTAGTACAGAGAGGGTCGTGCTCCTGCAGTGGAGACTGGGAAGACCTGATGAATTGCGGCAAAATTTGATAACCTTGGTATTAAATTTAGCATTACATCAATTTATCTCATCATATACTATGGACATTAAGATACAGCTTGGTTAAAATGGTTTCAAAATTATAACCTCAAGTCACATAATAACCAGTGTATCAAAATGCCCACTGTATATCTTAAAACTTCGACTTATCATAATGTCTACTTAACCAAATTGACTGCTTGCCTGAAGAAATAAATAAATATACAGGGACAGATCACACAAATTGAGCTAGCCCCAAAGAAGTTGTGAACTTGAGTCGTAGGATACTAAAAATCAACTATACTTTTTTTTATTTTATATAAGATACTTACAAAGAGTAACATCGAAGACCCAAGCCAATCTGAAAAAGATCATTTTCTATCATGACCTAGTGTCTACCATTCATTTTCTATCGTGAATTCGTGACCTTTATATGTGGTTGTCTGTGTGTATGTGTATGTATGTATATATATAGTTATATAAGAACAAAATCTTGTCTCGTGATTTAAATAGTGTTTATCTTGATGTTCTAAATTGTATAGTCGTAAAACTGTTTGTGCACCAATAAACAAAATAAAGACCTGTCCGGGGACCAAACCCGAGACAACTCAAATCGCAGGCTAGCGTGTTAACCGCTCTGCCATGGAGGACGTCAAAACCTTGAAATGCTTACGTAAAGCATCAGGTCTTTTTAGTCTCCAGCAGGAGCACGACCCTCTCTGTACTACCAGAGCCATATATTAACCCAGAGTAGTCAAAAAAAAATCAAAAATCAAAAATCAAAACGTTTATTCAGAAAATAGGCCTTTGCAGGCACTTTTTCACGTCATATCACATTTAAAATTATCTTATTAGATAATATGTATTTATTAATTGTTCAAAAGCTACAGACTACTAGCGTTTCGGAACCGACCACTGCAGAGAAGATTTAGCACTACAGAAAGATTTATCACTGCAGAAAGGATTTAGCCTATACTTTCCACGCTGGCTAGACGGGTTGGAGAGGTTACTTTGATGTTTATAAGCTTCGTTTAGCTCTTGTTCCCTAAGTCGCCTTCTACGATATCAATGGGGAAGATTTGGTGTGGTCCTATTCTACTCTGCCGGGAAGCACACGGCGGTATGCAATGCTTTACATATGAAACATAAAATAGATAGTTGTACTTGTAATATCTAGGCCTTGTACAAGACTGACACATGCGAAGCCATATAAAACAAGATCACGACAGCATAGAATCAATATGCTGTATTCTAAACAAATATTTACTCATTATGAAAACACGGCTTTACGCACGTTTTATTACGTCGGATCTGCCGACTAGTTTCGGTCTGTTACGAAGACCATCATCGGGGCGAGTGAAAGGGGTGGCGACACCCTGAAACGTAACAGACCGAAACTAGTCGGCAGATCCGACGTAATAAAACGTGAGTAAAGCCGTGTTTTCATAATGAATTTATCTCGCGTAAGTTTTAATATTATTAAATATTTACTGGTTGTGGCACAACTTACGTAGTACATATATCTACGTGGGTACAACAGTAGATTTATTTTTACCAAGCGACGATAAGGGTAGAGTATCAGTATCCTTTGAACTTACTTCTTTATCTCAATCTTTTTTTAGTATAAATAAAAAAGGTTTGATTATTAGTAGGTAGTCTTCTTCTTATCGTGTCGGTGGCTCAAAAAGTCTTCTTCTGTTTTATATTATGGCTTCCACCGAAATTTCAGTGATTCTGGAAAGTTTTTCCAAGTAGCATCAAAGATGGCGTATGTTCTTTGACGCCTCGTGGCAGCTTGGGGCGGCAAATCTATACGAGTCCATTTATCAGTCCACTTTAACTATTTCACAAATTGTTCATGAGCACGAGCATTTATAACACCAAACTACACCAATTTCATATTATAAAGTCCACTAAAATCAATTTGCAAAATTGTCTAAGGCAAACTTCAACTGTACCCCTTGACTTCCCACCACAAAACTTCCTCAAAAAGTCTAAAAGAATGTTATATTATATCCCTCCAGTTATAGCAGCAGCCAATGCAATGGCATACAATTTTATGACACTGCTTCAAGTATTTTCTTATGTATGTTTAGTTCGTATTAAGGTAAATTAATACGCCGGAGTCATATAGTCCACGCGAACGAAGTTGCGGGCATCAGCTAGTATAATATGAGATAGATAATCTTACTCTCGTTTATCGCTACCTCTTGTAAGTATCTACCCCCCCCCCTTCCTCCCCCCCCCCCCCCCCCCCCTCTTCCATCCATCCATCCATTCCATAAATTTTACTGGAGAATATAATATCCAAGAATATTACATATGTAGCGATAATAACTGTGATTTCTTTTTAATTTTATTGCAAATTCGCATTTATAATATTACTTGGGATAGTGATAGTAACTGACAGAGAGAGTTACGCAAAAAAATCTCGTCTCCGCTTATCGCTATCCGCTATAAGTACCACCCCACCCTCAACCGTCCGAATTTTACTGGAGAATGTAATATCCCAAGAAAGAGGATTTAATTGGACAGCTGTGAAGGTTCCATTCCCGCGCTGGATCAAATATGTATGTTGACGATGGATTCTCCGAAATGTAGCTCATAAAATTTTGTTTCTTAACTGACTTATTTAGAAGGAGGGTAATGTATTTCGCTAGAATATATGTATACATATGTACTGACAATAAAAAGTGAAGATGTTTTAAGTTTATCGCGAATAGACAGACGCAGCCGAGCATTTTTTAATATTGATATTTATTGATAGTGATTAACTAACAGATAATACTGTGCAAAAAAATCTCAACTCCGCTTATCGCTATCCGCTGTAAACAGTACCCCACCCTCTTCCCTCTGAATTTTACTGGAGAATGTAATATCCCAAGGAAGAGGATTTAATTGGACAGCCGTGAAGGTTCGACTCCCGCGCGGGATCAAATATGTATGTTGACGATGGATTTTCCGAAATGTAGCTCATAAAATTTTCTTTTTTCAAGCGACTGATCCACCCAGAAGGAGTTTTTCGCGAGAATGTATGTATAGGTGACCCAGACCATCAATATTACGTAGTACATATATATCCATGGTCAATATGAACTTTTCCTATAGGGCCATTCATTTCCTTTTTACTTTTCACCCTACCCTGGGTGAGTATGGTACAAAATGTAAGTGGGGAGGGATAGAAGGGGGGTAATGATTTTCGCGTGTTTATAATATACGTATTTAATAATTAATTACGTTATCATATAATATACGTATTAAATAATGTCTCTTTTAAATTGTTAGTCAAACCCATGGCTGATTTTGTAGTGTGTTGTCATTAGAATTATATTAGATAAATAAATATATACGGACAAATCACACAGATTGAGTTAGCCCCAAAGTAAGTTCTTAAGAAAGACTTGTGTTATGGGATACTAACTCAACGATACTATATTTTATAACAAATACATATATAGATAAACATCCAAGACCCAGGTCAATCTGAAAAAGATCGTTTTCCATCATGACCTGACCGGGGATCGAATCCGGGACCCCCGTGTCGCAGGCTGGCGTGGTAACCGCTGCGCCACGGAGCTCGTCAAATTATTCTTCCCTATGCAAAGTCAGTACAAATCTATATGGCAGTCGTAAACTGACAAAACCGGCAGTCGGGTTGCTATTTTTTTAATAATGTGACGATATAGATGGCTTTTTAGGCAAATGGCAGAAAGTAGCCTTAGATCGTGACGAGTGGAAACAGAAAGGGGAAGCCTTTGCCCAGCAGTGGGAAACAAAATAGGCTAAAAAAAATAATGCGACATATTTAATCATTGAAATAAAGGCATGGCGGACTTGACTCCGTATTTTAGCCTTGACAACATCCTCTCTGTCTAAAGAGAGAAAATATTGTCAAGGCTAAAAATAAATAAAGATATTTCCCGTCATGCCGAATGCCGTGTGGTTCCCGGCAGAGAAGAATAGGACCACTCCGAATCTTCCCGTGGATGTCGTAAAAGGCGACTTAGGAAACTCAAGCTAAACAAAGCTTATAAACATCAGAGAGACCTCTCCAACCCATCTGGCCAGCGTGGAGAGTGTAGGCCAAATCCTCTGACTGCTCTGGCAGTACAAAGAGGGTCGTTCTCCTGCAGTGGAAACTAAAAAAGACCTATTGATGATGATGATGATGATTTCCCATCAGCAAAACCGCGTGACCTTACGATTCTATATTCATGTACTAACAACACAAACAATTTGTTTGCTCATCAGACAGCACAAACATCTAACACAAATATTTGATGTAAGGGAAGGCTGTTGGGATGTTGAGACGTGTATTGATAAATAAATAAATATATACGGACAAATCACACAGATTGAGCTAGCCCCAAAGTAAGTTCAAGACTAGTGTTTTTGGATACTTTAAAAAAAAAACTCCGCTATACAAGATTTTACTACAAATACATAATAAGATAAACATCCAAGACCCAGGTCAATCTGTAAAAGATTATTTTTCATCTTGACCTCACAAAATCAATTGTCAAGATGAAAAATGATCTTGAAAAGATCATTTTCCATCTTGACCCGACCGGGGATCGAACTCGGGACCATCTGTGTCGCAGGTTTGTGTTGACCGCTGCGCCATGGAGCTCGTCAAATGTGTATTGATATGGAGTGTACGGTGCAGATCACAAAGCACGGAATGTCAGTCGCACTTTACTAGAGACGAAAGTAATAGTAATACCGCGTGTCAGCTCGCACCCGACTAGTAGGCGAAAGTCGCATACTCGACTTAAACTTAAAAAACCGGCCAAGTGCGTGTCGGACCACGCGCAATATAGGGTTCCGTAGTTGCGAATGACAACTTTGAGTTCACACTGTTTACACTCGCACCTCACAGTTTAACGACCAAAAAACATCTAACAATAAGATTGTATAAAATTTTACATTTTCCAGTACATTTTATAAGCTGGTTGCCTATAACTTTTTAGTTTGCACTTAGTACCCAGCTCTGATAGTTTTCCTTTCAACTTCAGTATATATACTACTGCTGTAATTTTTTTCACGTATCCATATATAACCGTTTAGCAGATAGATGGGGGGGACACGTACCTCTAACAAAAATTTTCACTTTAAAACCAAATATTTCGAAAACGGATCCCTAAATCGAAAAATGGTGTTCTCAACCTCACAATATTTTTCAAAAACCTTTTTAACGATACCCCACACGATGGGTAAGTAGAGAAAAAAAAATTACTCCCCCACTTTACCTGTATGGGAGCTACCCAAAAAAAAATTTTTTTTCAAGATTTTTTTCTACGACTTTTTTGCCATGATTAATATACATACTCATACAAAATAACAGCTTTCTAGTACTTATAGTCTCTGAGTAAAACCGCGGACGGACAGACAGACAGACAGACAGACAGACAGACAGACAGACAGACAGACATGGCGAAACTATAAGGGTTCCTAGTTTACTACGGAACCCTAAAAACCAGCCAAGTGTGAGTCAAACTCGCGCAATGAGGGTTCCGTACCTGTCGTGATCGTGAACACACACACAATGTGCAAAAATGTTTTATTCAATTGACTAGCGCTATCAAGTGGTGTTATAGTGAACTATTTCCCTAGTTGAACTTATTATAGTGAGTTAACAATTTTATTTTCAGGTGATAGAATTCTTATTATTTTTCCTGTAATCTTCAAGCAATGAACTATATATTGTAATTTTTTCGAAATTTTAGGCCCAGTAGTTTCGGACATCAGGGGGATTTTGTCTTCTTTCGTGAATACAATCAAAAGTATTGATTTTACCCGAACAAAAAAAAAAAAATTTGAGATCATAAATATATGAGTACTTGTTGCATAAAATGGTGCGTTTAATCATCAAGAACATCTCCAAAAGGATGGTGTAACTTTTCACAGGTAATTTAAGTTATTTAATTAATTAATTATAATTACGTGCCGAGTTCATTTTAGGGGTAACCAGAGCGTCAACCATGAGTTTATACATTTCATTTACGAGAGTAGTATACGGTATCGTTTTTATAACCGTCATAGTTTACTATACTTTGCCCACCATGAGTACGATATACCAGAGTAGTTTTCGAATCTAGTAATCGAAAACGACTCAAGGTTGAATGTAAACGAATACGATCCTGTGTTTACAGGAACATTTTCTGCGGTATCAGCACCATGAGTTACAATACTGACCTTCGTTTTCTATCGAGTAGACAATAGTTTACTTTAGATCGAATCGTTTACTACTCACGTATTATAAACTCATGGTTGACGCTCTGTACCCAGTGTGCTGTGATATGGTATTATAATTATAGTAAAAGGTTAAGAAGTTAAGGTGAAACAAAGAATCTCGCATACAAATTTTAAATTCACCCTGTACACATCATACTCTGCTTTTTGGGCAGTCATGAAAAATGTAATAAAACTTATTGAGCAGCACTCTTTCTTTTCGGCCCTAAAAGGAGCGTTGATCTTGATAAAACGTTAAGACTTGATAAATAAAATGAAACCGAAGTGCGAGTCATATTCTTACATAACCTTAACATTATTATAATTATATTTTAACTACAAAATCGCCAATAAAAAGTGCATTTCTTTTTAAGACACTGAGGTATGAGTTAGGCTTGAATGAAACATCATCTTTGGCCGTGTGAAACTAGAAGAGAACATGTAGTGGTCCTATTCTACTCTGCCAGGAAATACACGGCGCCCTTTGTGTTCAGAACCCTAAGAAGAAAACCAAAAGTAAACTCTCAAAAAAGTAATATCGACGCGGATCCCTTCGTTTCCGTAAGGCTTTACAAACAAATCAAACAGAAGTTTATTGACAAATGACAATGCTACATTGTTGGAATTCGTGGAATTTCTTATTCCAAATATTTCCGTTTCTACCTCTAATAACAATGATGTACAGTCGGGGGTAAATAATAGGTGTAACAGGGTGTATGTAGGACCATGGCTGAAAGAGAACTGTCATCATCAGGTCTTTTTTAGTCTTCACTGCACTAGCATAACCCTCTCCGTACTACCACAAAATATATATATTTGCAAAAGCTATCATAGGATTTGGCCTACACTCTCCACGCTGACCAGAGGAGTTGGAGAGGTCCCCTAGATGTTTTTCAGCCTTGTTTAGTTCGAGTGTTCTAAGTCGCTTCTACGATACTCATGGGAAGACTAGGAGTGGTCGTATTCTACTCTGCCGGGAACTACACGGCATCCTTTGTGTTTCAATATCATAAGACGCGAGCAAGCGGGTCACCTGAAGGTAAGTGATCACCGCTGCCCATGGACTAATGCAATACCAGGGATGTGATATGAGCGTTGCCACAACTGTCTACAAAAAGTGGGAATATACGTCCGATTTGCTTCCGAACCGATTGCAGCGTTGCCTTTTAAAAAATAAGAAATTCCTTACACCTACAAGAAAAAAAATTAAGATTTTTAAAGAAATTGCAAAAAAACCCCCTAGATATGCCTTACTCACTGCATTAATAAAATCAGAAAACATAATTAAGAAATAAGAAGGCTTTTTTATAATTCGCAATTTTATTTTTATTACGCCATTTACTGAGAAAACTTCCTATAGTATCATCTTGCTCATATTTAACTGGTTTTTCTACGAAAGAAGATTACGAAAAACAATTGCCTAAAGACAATCAAATTCCCTTAGAATTAAAGACACTGCACCTAAAATGGCAACACCGTCCGATTGTCGGATTGAAAATCGGACGTGTATACACAGCTTAAGCTACTAATTTTGCTAACCATTCGCACGGTTCAAAAATACGTAAAAACAGGCCCGCTCGTTGATTTTATTCACATGTGAATACGAACCGAGTGCTGACGTCACAACGAGTGATTGATTCTATTAGTTTAAAAATTGACCTCCAGCTGGGTAGGCCGGGCGCGCGTACCCGATGTCAATACCTGCAACCACCTGACAGGCAGTTGAGGATGACACCCCTGACCATATGTTTTAATCAGAATCCCTAATTAATAATAATAATAAATACATACGGACAAATCGCACAGATTAAGCTAGCCCCAAAGTAAGTTCTTAAGTAAGACTTGTGTTATGGGATACTAACTCAACGATACTATATTTTATAATAGATAAACATCCAAGACCCAGGTCAATCTGAAAAAGATCATCTTCCATCTTGACCTGACCGGGAATCGAACCCGGGACCATCCGTGGCAGGCGTGTTGACCGCTGCGCCACGGAGCTCGAGCTAATTATACGCAACATTCTCAAAAACAAAAAGTAAAAGTAAAAAAAAAAGGTAAAAAAAAATTGGAAATGAACAAGTACTTAATTTTTTCCCATAATGGGAATAATAGGACTAAGAGACCTTTGTGCAACTTTTTCTTCTATCGAGTCGTAGAAATGGCATTATTTGTGCATATTAAATATGGCGGCGCGCCGCGAAAACGCAGTAAGGGCCCGGGATACTTCGGCCACAGAATTAATAATAGTACCTTCGGCGTCGCGTATCCCGAACTCGCTTTGAAAATGGACTCCTGATGAGTCCGAAACTATAGTCGCCAATCCCGACACAGTAGCACGTGAATGACCTGTTTTTAAATATAATAATATTTAATATGTTTTAACCAGCGCTTGCCACTATGATTGCCCGTTTGTTTGTCTCATTGAGATCCTGCATAGTGCAAGAAGTTGGAGTAGCACACCAAAAGGTGGGGGCAACTGACTAGCGTGAATACTACGGAACCTTCCACCAAATAAACCTTAGTATTCAGGAAGCGGAAAATACATTACAATAATATTCACATCCACATATCCTTAAGGGCCCACACTAGGCACAGTAGCGACGCCAATTATTTTATTCCTAATACTTTACAAATAGAATGAAATTCAAGAATGTTAGTCATATAAGCCTAAGTATATACACTGAAGTATTTTTGAAATCATTGTTGTTTGCTTACCCAAATAAATTGAGAAAAAAAAAACATGTGCTAATATTTTTGGAATCAGTCATTAAAAGAACTACTGATTACCGCCAAAAACGGCCGTATTTGGCAGTAATCTGATTCTCATAATTTTCACTAATTCTGATAATATTAAACATGATTCCAAAAATACTTCAGGTAATTTACTAAGGCTTATATTATTTACATTCTTGGATTTCCGTCTGTTTGTAAAGTATTAGAAATAAAATGATTGGCGTCGCTACTGTGCCTAGTGTGGGATACATGCATGTTTCAGGGTCTACTGCTGCCCCTATTTGAAAAAAATCATTTGAAAGAAAATCAAGACATCAATAAAAAAAAATTGCGAGACCCCAGACAATTCTTCAAACTATTTTATGAACTAACGTTTACAGGTTAAAGTGGCCGTTTTTGACAAAATCTTTAAGAAAAGCTTCACGTTCACACGGTCAGTCGACCATGCACACCCTGGTGTCAGAGTTCTTCGGAAACGCCTCTCGGCCTGTCACGTGGTTCCTTTAACGACTACCAGATGGCAGCCAGGACCAACGGCTTAACGTGCCTTCCGAAATACGAAATCATCTTGTCCTAACCAAACTGGAAGCAACTTAACAAAGTATGCTTCCCGGGTCAACAAGGCAAACGCCTTAACCACTAGACCACGGAGGCTGTGTACTGTACATCGATAAATTTATGTAGGGCCTCATTTTATTTATTTTACTACTAAATCAGATCAAATTAAAAAGAAACAATACAGTCGGTAGTAAAACTTCTTGTAGTATTTACGGTATAACTTTTCATCAATATCATTTCAAAATTTTAAATCACGTTACCACCAAAAGTAACCACTTTTAGCGGTAAGAGTAGTTGTAATTTTTTAACACAACTATGGAGGCAATCAGGCATACGGCCCACCAGATGGTACCGTAGTCTATGGACCCCTGCAACACTAGGAGCGCCACTTACGCGTTGTCAGCTCTTGAAAAATCATGGAAGGGAGTTGGTTCCATAAGTTCAGCGTAGGTGGGAGAAATAGATTTTTTTTTTCAATTTTATCTTATTTACGAGTGCAGGTATAAAATGACGGATGGCACTAGTTTCGCTGATCGAAGCCCCTTAAGCAATAACGTCCTCTTGGAAATAATTTGAAGGTTCGACTCCTCATGAATAATATTGATGAGTTACATTCACTTTGTCCTTTTGTCGGGTATTGTTAGGAGTTTCGTGGGTTTTGGGTAACATTGTAACGGAATTTAAAATTTTAACGAAATATTGGTTTTATAAGGGTACACAATAAGCTTTTTCTTCTTCTTCTGTTTTATATTATGGCTTCCACGGAGATTCAGTGATTCTGCCAATGTCCATTATAATGAGATACTAAGTATCGGTGTTGTACGGTAAAGTTTTTTCAAGTAGCATCAAAGATGGCGTATGCTCTTTGATGCCTCGTGGGAGCTTCTGGTGGCAAATCTATACAAGTCCATTTATCAGTCCACTTTAACTATTTCACAAATTGTTTGTGAGCACGAGCATTTATAGCACCAAGCTACACCAATTTCATAATATAAAGTCCACTAAAATCAATTTGCAAAATTGTCTAAGGCAAACTTTAACTGTACCCCTTGACTTCCCATCACAAAACTCTAAGCTTTTTTTGTTTTAAACTACTTAAAATAACTTGACAGTCTCCGCCAATTCGTATAACAGCGTTAATAAATAAATAATTAGGGACAAATCACATAAATTGAGCTTACACTGCAGCAGTAAGCTGTAAACTCGAGTCGTTGAATAGCAATACAACAATACTTTATTTTATAAACATCCAAGAGAAAGGTCAATAATAGCCTGAAAAATATTGTTTTTCATCTTGATCTAACCGGATATCAAACCCAGGACTACTCTTGTGTTGGCTAGGCTGGCGTATTAACCACTGCGCTACAGAGGCCGTCAAACATACATGATGAACCCAAAAACATACAAAATCCTTTTTTGGCAGTCGTGTAATAATACCTTAGCCGACTCGCACTTGGCCACGTCTTGCTAGCCAATCTCGCGTGCCGACATATCACAAAAGCACATTTATGTCCCTAGTGCATAGTAAATAATGTAAAAATCTACAAATTCGCAGTCACGTAGGTCGTAAAAGTAGTTTTTTACGGCTAGTCCGCTCTGCAATTTGTATCACATGCGCGAAATGTGGCCTTTGTTATACGGAACACTGTTTACGATCCAACCCCCACTTTTAGTAAAGTTATTTATGTGAATCTATCCTAACTAATGTTATAAATTTAAATTTATGATGGTGTCGGTACCAAACAGTCCGTGGTTCATCTTCTTTGTTTTATGGCATAGGATGGCAAACGAGCAAGCGGGCTTATCCTTACTTATATTATAAATGCGAAAGTGAGTTTGTTTGTTTATTTGTTTGTTTGTTTGTTACGCTTTCACGCCGTATCTACTGAACCGATCATCATGAAATTTTGTATACACATAGGTTAGGGTACTGAGAAGGACATAGGCTATATATTACGCGGGCGAAGCCGCGGGTAACAGCTAGTATTTTATAAAGCCTACATAGACTCTATTAGCCTAAAAGCGTAGAAAAAAAACAGTGTTCAACCCATAGTTTGTCGGGCACACACACAGCTACAATTTTGACGGATTTTGAGGGCGTAAATTGACAGGACGCGTGTGATAACACAAAGTTATAACGCACACAAATATAAAAAAATTGGCCAGTTTTTAATCATTGAAATAAAGGTATTACAAGTATATAGTCAAAGCAAGCGGGTCACCTTATGGTAATTGATCACCGCTGTCCATAGGCAACTGCAAAACCAGCCTCCGTGGTCCTGTGGTTAAGGCGTTTGCCTGTTGACCCGGGGGTAGTGGGTTCGATTCCCATGGGAAGCATACTTTATTAAATTGTTTCCAGTTTGGTTAGCACATTGCAGGTATGAATCATCTGATTGTCTGATAATAAAGATGATTCCATGCTTCAGAAGGCACGTTAAGCCGTTGGTCCTGGCTGCCATCTAGTAGTCGTTAAAGGAGCCACGTCAGAGGCAGAGAGGCGGTTCCGAAGAACTCTGACACCAGGGTTTGCATGGTCGACTGACCTACACAAAATGATAACGATGACTGCAAACCCAAGGGTGTGACAGGTGCATGGTCAGCCTTTTATTTTTCTCTCCCAAAGTGGAGAAAAGATGGGCATCCGGCTCTCCCACTCTCCGATCGAAGCATACCAGCGGTAAAGCTACGATTCAAACGTCAAATTTCTGTGTAAGTGTGGTACTTCCTTGGACGAGCCGGCTCATTCATGCTACTAGCAAAGTGAATTTCGCCGATAGCGTGGCTCTACCACAACTTTTATCGAGCCCTAGCTGCCACTCTAGTATAATTATCAATAAAAGTATTACATTGTTGCACTTTGCACTATCAAATAATAAATACCTATATCAGTTATGTATTTTGCTTGCCACACATTAATTTGACACTGCGTGAGACAATAGTAGATTGTTGCACTGAGCAGAAAGTAAGTTATTGTTGCACGAGTTTATTTGGAGCCCGAGCGCTAGCGAGGGCTCTAAAAAGCACGAGTGCAATTTAACTTACTTAATGCGAGGTGCATAATCTGCTTTTCTTTCAACTACTGCAATAAAAGTAGTTGAAAAATAAAACTGAAGACATTACAATAGTTAAAAATTTGTTGTTCACATTCCCGCTTTTTTTCTTTATGGCCAGTATTTTTTTTAGGCAAGGCAATACACTCGTCCCTTTGTTAACTCCATACGGCCGTTAGGTTGGCCAACCTTCTTTATGACAGGTGACAACTATTGTCCACGATTAAAAAAACTAAACAGTGCAGTAAAGGATTTCCATACATTTTTGCTGCACTAGAGCAGCAAAAATGTATGGAAATCCTTTACTGCACTGTTTAGTTTTTTTTTTACTTCTAGTGCAGCAAAGTTCCGCTTTGTGCTGGATGTGTAGTGCAGTTATGATAGAATTGCAGCGTAGTTGGAAGAAAAATATTTTGTTTAAAAATTGTAATAGCGCGTCATCTCAACTAAGGTGACAGCTGAAAATCAGTGGTTGCTCCCCTGAGCAACATCTCGCTGAGCTGTAGCCTTTTTGTGCTATTGTGGCACACATAAGTCATGTTTAGTTTTAAGGAAAGTTTTTGTTTGTTTTTAATTTTAATATGTATTGTATGTGTGTTACAAAGAACAAAATAAATCTTTTATCTATCTTATCTATTACTCTACTTGCATTGTTCAGGATCTTAACGAGGGAAACGTGTGGTCCTAACCTCTAAATCGTACGATTATTTTTCAGGGTGTAGTTTTGGAGGCCCCGGTGAGATACTCGTGCAGCGTGGTCCGTCGTTTCGTTTCTACCAACAAATCATTACTTAATGTTTTCTTATATTTTCGCGATTGTTACACATTTAAATAAAATTATTTTAATACGGTTTTTATCGCGATAAAAACCGTATTAAAATAATTTTTTTAAAATCATTACTTACTAATCTATCAACAGCTCTCCAATTTTCGTTATTCTCGTACCAGTATTATTAATTTTCTCGTCCCTTCAAGTTTTCATTAGCAGTTTCAACTCGATTAAAACTAACGTGAGATGTTAACATTATTAATATGTAAAATACGGGTCACTCACGTCGGCCATGTCGGCCTTTAGCTGACTTCATACGTGAGTGACCCGTATTTTACATATTAATAAAGTTTCAATTCGGTTTGCGATATAGGTGGCATCATTCATCACTTTCGAATCACAATAATTGTAAACGATTTTTTGTCATATTCGCAACAATAGCTGACAATACAGTAACAATTTGCTTGTTTACCTAATTTCAAATTACTAATTTCATACCAAGTAATATCACATTTTTATCATAATTAATACTAAAAATTCAAAAGTAACAAATATCTTATTTTCGTGCCATAGCTGCAATGATCTTAATATGTGGCGGATCAGGTAGAACCAATTTCCTCCCATCTCCTATACTGTCCTGTTACATATACACGGTGAAAAATTAACCTAGATCGAATTATGAAAAAAAAATTGGGATCTCTTACAAAACCTGTAATCAACTGATCGATACATACATACATACTATCACGTTTTTCCCCTTGTAGGTTAAACAGTGCCCACGTCTGTAAAACCTAACACCACGTTTAGCATGTTGGTGGGCTTGTTGCTGAGAACGGAATCAAAATAGTGATGAGTTGCTAGCCGCATCGCTTATTGACATTATTTCTGATGCCCATTCCCTCAATTAGCTTTTACGATCTGCGCGGGAAGACTAGCAGCTGGTATATTTTACGCTTTTTCTTTTCTCCCACATCAGCATGGAGGATCATTATGTAAAGTCGATAGTTGTCCAATATTTTATTATAGGAAAGTTTTGAAATATGGCCAGGTTACAGACTTAAATTACGTGGTGAAAGAATCAGCCAATCTGCGTTACTGACTAGACTGTCCTCGCAGATTGTTTCCTAGGGTGCGCCGGATGCATAGGGGATCAATACGTCACACGGGAGGCTCCTTTACATGCACATAACGACTCGAAAAGAAGAAGAAGACAGACTTACAGGATTTAGTTTTGGAGGTCCCGAAGAGATACACATGCAACGTTATCTGTCGTTTCGTTTCTACCATCAAAATCATTACTAATCTATCAACAGCCCTCCAAGTTTCGTTATTCTCGTACCGGTATTATTAATTTTCTCGTCCCTTCAAGGTTTTCATTAGCAGTTTCAATTCGGTTTGCGATATTGGTTCATTCATCACTTTTGAATCAAACGACATTTCTGTCGTATTTGCAACAATATCTATTCATTTAATAACAAATAGCTTTACCCGCGGCTTCGTTCGCGTATAAATTTATGCAAATCTCAAAGGAACAGTACTTTTTCCCGGGATGAAAGGTACCCTATGTCCATCTCAGTGCCTTTACCATAGATATCAGAATATTTACATCTCTGTGGCCTTTACCTTTGAACAAAAATTTCATACACTCTACAATATCAACTTAGTTATGTAATAATAACTTCAACAGTCTGTCCGGTAGTAACGTACACTTGTCGCAAGGACGTTAACTGGGTTGTAAAACTTTAAGTGTTGTTATCTAGTAAATGTCCGAAGCTTTTTGTTTTATAGCTCAGAAACCTAGCCTAGATATAACTCTTCTAGGAATATCAGTCAAGATATATTTCTTATCTTCCAGCCCCCGTAGCATGGCACGCGCGACAACGTTTATCGACTATCGCCATCTTGTTTTTCGCAATACTGAAGAGCGAGAAGTAGATAGTTTATCGCGCGATATAAACGGCGTCGCGGGATCCATGCTACGGGGGCAGATCAGCAGAAGAGTTTTCGTTTACTTTATTTATTAGTTATTCTTGCTTCGGAAGGCACGTTAAGCCGTTGGTCCCGGCTGTCATCGTTAATGGCATTCGTTAAGCTATGTCAGATGCCTTAAGGCAGCTTGAAAAATCTGACACCAGTGTTGGCCACTTACACATATGAAAAACAACCATTAGTTAGGTATTTACACATTTTTCAATCTTTTTGTCGATTTTCTGACTGACCTCACCACGGGCACTAGTTTTCAATATCCCGCTTTGTGTAGCAAATGGCCCCAAAACAAACGTTATCGAATTTTAACACATCTAAACGTATACAAATCTAAATAAATATCAAATAAATATTTATTCTTTCTAGTTTAACATATTTAAACCTATCAAATGTATCAAATATCAGTATTTATTAGCAAGTCAACACTATTCGCATATAGTATTAATAGAACTCTGGAAGACCTCATTAGCTCTAGCACTTTCAACCCTATCGATAAAGACGTGACTAGGACGTTTATATAGATATCTATTATTTTTGACCAACATGAAAAAATCTCATTTACGAATGTTCACAGTTTTTAGGGTTCCGTAGTAAACTAGGAACCCTTATAGTTTTACCATGTCTGTCTGGCTGTCCGTCTGCGGTTTTACTCAGAGACTATAAGTACTAGAAAGCTGTAATTTGGTATGGGTATGTATATTAATCATGGCAAAAAAGTGGCAGAAAAAAGTCTTGAAAAAATTTTTTTAGGGTAGCTCCCATACAAGTTAAGTGGGGGAGTATATTTTTTCTCTAGTGAATATTGTGAGGTTGAGAACACCATTTTTCGATTTAGGGATCCGTTTCAGAAATATTGGGTTTTAAAGTGAAAATTTTTGTTAGAGGTAAGTGTCCCCCCCCTCTATCTGCTAAACCGTTATACATGTATATATATATATGTATATATATATATATACATATGTATACGGATACGTAAAAAAAAATTACAGCAGTAGTATATATACTGAAGTTGAAAGGAAAACTATCAAAGCTGAGTACTAAGTGCAAACTAAAAAGTTATAGGCAACCAACTTATAAAATGTACTGGAAAATGTAAAATTTCATACAATTTTCATTGTTGGATGTTTTTGGTCGTTAAACTGTGAGGTGCGAGAGTAAACAATGTGAACTCAAAGTTTTCATTCGCAACTACGGAACCCTACACTGCGCGTGGCCCGACACGCACTTGGCCATTTTTTTTACGTATTTTATCAATATATTTTCTTTTTCCAATTTTCCGGGTGACCGCTACCGCACTAGTTTTCAATATGGCGCCCGCTTTGGCTGGCAAATACGAGTAGTCCCAAAATAACGGTAAACGGGTTTAACACTATATGTTTTTACTAGCAGCCTTACCCGGCTGCGCCCGGGCATGTATTATACCTTAAAACCTTCCTCGTGAATCACTCTATCTATTGGTGAAAACCGTATGAAAATCCGTGGAGTAATTTTTGAGTTTATCGCGAACAGACAGACAGACAGACGCGGCAGAGGACTTTGTTTTATAATATGTAGTGATTATAAAATATATTCAGTACATGATTTCCACGCTGGTCTGGTAGAAACGAAAAAATGTGAAATGTACTAACTGCTTCTCTTATCGCGTAGATTGTTAAAACCGATCGAAGGAATGGGCTTATCTCTGAGGAATCATGTCAATAGGTTACTCGGCACGCAACCCATCACTAGGAATTACGTTATAGGCATGTGCCTATAACGTAATTCCTTAGACTCAATTCACACCAGGATGGAAGCGCGCGGAAGGGAAGCGGAGAGCAATTTCAGTGTTATATAATTTTAGACGTTATCGCGATGAATATTATATATACTTGAAGGTGGTGTCAGAAAGAGTGGACAGCCCAATTCTGAGACATTGGTCAAACTTACACGCCCAGATACAACAGTTTTATAGGTTTCTCACTAACAAAATATAGACTTGTATTGTTTTTGACTATGCAGTCTGAAATAAACAATTTCATTTCATTTCATTATACAAGGAATTGCTTAAAAAAGTGGAAAATAGCGCGGGAATACTCGTGAGTTCGCGAGCACTCCAGCGGCGTCCGCGCAGCGTGCGTGGTGAGTCACGCGCGGGTGCGAGCATTCGCGGGCCTTCTCTTTCGAGCCGGCCGCTGCGCGCCGCTTCCAGCAGCTTCCATCTCTGTGTGAATTGAGCCTTAGATGTGCGCCCAATCCCTTGACCGGCTTTTACAGTCTGCGTGGGAAGAAAAGCAGCAAACCAGCATGGAAGAGACATCATTAGTTTGATTCCGTTTTTGAGCTACAAGCCTACCAACATGCTAGACGTGGCCTTTATGTTTTATGGACCTTTGTCTACCCCGCAAGTAAAAAAGGACATGACATTATGTATGTATGTGTAACAATGTTTTCTTTTCCAATTTTCCGGGTGACCGCTCCCGCACTAGTTTTCAATATGACGCCCGCTTTGTCTGCCAAATAGCCCCAAAATAACGGTAAAAGGGTCTAACACAATGTGTTTTTATTAGAAAATCTTCAGCACTTGGTTTTCAGCTTGCAGAATAGTTTTTTTTTTCTTTTCATTTATTATTGTTTAAAGGATCTTACAAACTTAGCATAGCGAAACCACTAAGTTTTAAGATTATACTAAGATTAAGTTTACGTGAATCAATAACCTCTCGTCTGTCACTTACCGTCCGGCGGCACGTCAAAACCGGCCGGTGTCTGTCGTGTACCGTCCGACGGCGTAAATTTATGGTGTCATGTTACGCGCGTATTTTAAACAACGTAGTATTTAAAGGCAACACTTGAATACATCGAGGAACAAGAAACAACCATGGCTGTATATGTAGCTATTCCTTTGAACACATTTGGAGTAAAATATAGAAGTAAAGTGTACCGCGCGCGTTTTAAAAATGTACTGCAGTAAATATATTGCTTCTTTTTGGTTGAAACTGAAGGACATAATAGAAAGGTTAGTACAGCGATTTAACATACATTTGTTGTACCTGTAACTGAAGACCCAACTGCATCACAACCCAAAGAAATAAATAAAATAAATAATAAATAAATAAATATATACGGACAAATCACACAGATTGAGCTAGCCCCAAAGTAAGTTCTTAAGAAAGACTTGTGTTATGAGATACTAACTCAACGATACTATATTTTATAACAAATACATATATAGATAAACATCCAAGACCCAGGTCAATCTGAAAAAGATCGTTTTCCATCATGACCTGACCGGGGATCGAACCCGGGACCCCCGTGTCGCAGGCTGGCGTGGTAACCGCTGCGCCACGGAGCTCGTCGTCGTCGTCGAGAAATCACTTTGTCTTTTTAGTATTGGCTGTAAACCAACATCAAAATTGGGTTTAAGGCACCATTAAATTTAAGGCACTTATTTATCTTACTTTTAATGAACTATAAAGTTAACCGTGGATATTTTTTGAGAAAGTGTAAATTTGAGGATAAAATAAATCCGCCCGGCGATACTTGACAGATGCCCATACATTTTCTCCTTATTTTGTAGGTGGTTAGTATGGGGAAAAAGGGCTGTTTTTCGTATCATTTACCTGGACCAGTATTGTTCTGCATCAGTCGTCCAAATCTTCAATTTAAAATACCTCAACAAAAATGCTCATCAGGTTTAACAACTTTTGCTAAGGCTCCACTTTTATATTTCTTATAGTTCAGCTGGACCATTATGGTGCTGTATCAGGTGTTCTATTTTCCAAAATAATTTCTACTCTATATCTTTCCCTGGCTAAATATCTATAAAGCAAAAAAAATTCATTCGAATCCGTCCGATGTTTCCGGAAATAAGTAGGTGATCATACATACAGACAGACAGACAAGAAATTCCAAAAAAAATTTTACTTTCTATTATTCTTTTTAGAGTCCCTCTATATCCATGTTAACCATATTTAATATGCTTACTAAGTACGCATTTTTTCAACTTCACGTGCTCACATAAGCCCCCTCTGGCGCACAAAAGCCGAACTCAAGACAAAGAAAAAAATTTCCAAAATAATTTCTACTCTATATCTTTCCCAGGCAAACATCTATATAGCAAAAAAATTTCATTTGAATCCGTCCGATGCTTCCGGAAATAAGTAGGTGATCATACATACAGACACAGACAAGAAATTCCAAAAAAAATTTTTGCTTTCTATTATTCTTTTTAGAGTCCCTCTATCCATTTTAACCATATTTAATATGCTTACTAAGTACGCATTTCTCCAACTTCACGTGCTCACATAAGCGCCCTCTGGCGCACAAAAGCCGAACTCCAGACAAAGAAAAAAATTTCCAAAATAATTTCTACTCTATATCTTTCCCAGGCTAAACATCTATATAGCAAAAAATTTTCATTCGAATCCGTCCGATGCTTCCGGAAATAAGTAGGTGATCATACATACAGACACAGACAAGAAATTCCAAAAAAAATTTTTGCTTTCTATTATTCTTTTTAGAGTCCCTCTATCCATTTTAACCATATTTAATATGCTTACTAAGAACGCATTTCTCCAACTTCACGTGCTCACATAAGCGCCCTCTGGCGCACAAAAGCCGAACTCCAGACAAAGAAAAAAATTTCCAAAATAATTTCTACTCTATATCTTTCCCAGGCAAACATCTATATAGCAAAAAATTTTCATTTGAATCCGTCCGATGCTTCCGGAAATAAGTAGGTGATCATACATACAGATACAGACAAGAAATTCCAAAAAAAATGTTTGCTTTCTATTATTCTTTTTTGAGTCCTTTAATATGCTTACTAAGTACGCATTTCTCCAACTTCACGTGCTCACTCGAGCGCCCTCTGGCGCACAAAAGCCGAACTCCAGACAAAGGCTCTGAAAGTGTGCTATTATGCCGAAATTCGGGATGATCCCTCATGCCTGTCATTACGATAATAATACGATGTTTTGTGGTATTCTTGGAACGTTATCTTCAAATTCTATGAATATTCTTTTCACGAAGTTCACTCGGATAAACTGCCTCCGTGGTCCAGTGGTTAAGGCGTTTGCCTTGTTGACCCGGGGGTCGTGGGTTCGATTCCCACGGGAAGCATACTTAATTAAGTTGTATCCAGTTTGGTTAGGACATTGCAGGCATGAATCACCTGATTGTCTGATAAGAAAGATGATTCCGTGCTTCGGAAGGCACGTTAAGCCGGTGGTCCCGGCTGCCATCTGGTAGTCGTTAAAGGAACCACGTCAGAGGCCGAGAGGCGGTTCCGAAGAACTCTGACACCAGGGTGTGCAAGGTCGATTGACCGTGTCACCTACACGAAATGATGATGATGACTCGGGTAAATAAAAATACTGAATGTAAGTTCGGAATTTATTTTCTCGTTTAAAGATATCTAAGCTAATGTAAGAAGATATCTAAAACTTTAAGCAAATTGTGTAGAGAAAATCAAGGGAATGAACAAGTATATGCATTGTGCAATACTTGGCTTTCTATAAAACTTTTCAATGTAAGTATGCATCATGCCTTGAAATTCGATACCCCACTTGTACTTTTTATATTGTTCTACCCTTTTCCTTTCTTTTAAGCTCTAAATCTTACAAACAGCTTAATCGATATTTAATCTAATCAACTTTCAAACAAACCAATAATCTGCACTAAAATCGGTTTAGCCGTTTTGGGAGCTAAGGTACCACAAACACACAAATAGCCACCCCTCTTTATTCATCGGGGATCTAAAATACTACGCAATCCTGAAATCACTCTCATACTAAACTCAGTTTCTTTCGGTGTATTCTTCTCAGCAGTGTTTTTCCCGAAACGCTAGTAGTTTTTCGACTATGCAAGAATAAAAAAAAGAATTCACCCAAGAAATTACGTTCAAAATAAAAATAAAAAAAAAATAAAATAAAAAAAAAGTTTATTTTCGGACAACTTTTTAGTCCATTTTTGTTAGTAAACTTATAGTTAGGTGTGTTAGTACTTATATTCTACTAGCGAGATTGTTGAACTAATAAAATGGCCAACAAACGGACAACAAACGGACGTAAAGATAAATTCCTTTTTTTTTTCATTTCACTCTCATATGAAGAAAACATACAATTAATAAAAAAAAAAACTTTACTGAAAAGGAACAAGATATGGCCGCCTTTATATTACAGTCACGTCGCTCGCCTTCGTTAATTCACTCCGTAATAAATTGACCGTTATATGGTTGTGGAGGTATCGAATAAAAGAAAACACGCTGTTTTTACACGACTGCCAAAAATGGGGAGTACTGTTATGTATATAAACAGAATAGGCACGAACGTTTCGTTTGTTTTCGCTGACGTTTCAATGTCAAATTTACCATGACGGTCACCCAACGCAGGTCAACGCTTGCTTTTGCCGTCTTATTTCATAAACTGAATATAATTAAAAAAAACTTATTAAATAAAATTAATGTATTATATATGCCTAATAATATTTCCTAAATCTTTAACTAATATTTATTGAATTTACTTTTGTATCGTAAATTTACTCTGTATCGTAAAATCCAAAAACTAAGGCAAGTTAAATTTTAAGTCTTCTAGAAAATTACATCTTTCACAAAACGCGCTCTCACAAAAGGACTTTTACAATGCACTGAATGCAGCTTGCAGTCTGCGTCAACTAAAGCTCTCTTGACAATATAATCTACGTTCCACATGACTGCGAAATTCATTGCCACACAATGTTCACTAAGTTTTTTAACTGTGTTAATAGAGACCACATCATCCCTACCGCAAGCATGGACCTAGGAATAATATGGACCCGGCATTAGACACAACAAAAGTGAAGCATAACTTACGTCACATCAAGTCACATGTGTGCAGCATGTATTTGACATTTGGGAAATTTGACATTTCGTTCGACCGGGGAAAAGTGTAGGGATTTTTGTGCCGATGTGTGCGTGCGCTAGTGTCGCGACACGAGTGTAGGGATTTTTATGTGCGTCACTGTTACATTTTCCAAGGGCATATCCTGATTATTCTTAGATCCATGACCGCAAGAAATCCATTGCTGGACACAGACCGTACCAAGGATTTCCATGATAGGGGTTTTTGCCATTTTGCCATACTCATCACGTTTGGAAAACAATAGGAATAGATGGAAAATACTTCACCGACAAGAACAAAGTTCTATAATATATGATGATGATAGTAATTATAGCGAATTTATTATATTCATGCCGCAAGCAATCTTCGGTGCTAATTTAGGAGAAAATTAAAAAAATAAACCAACTACTTTTGCTTACGCGCAGACCATAAAAGCCAGTGTAGGGATTGGGCATAAATCTCAGAAATCACGTCACCTAGGGCTCTGTCTACCCCGCAAGGGATAAAGACGTGATTATATGTATTACTCTAATTGAGGATCTAACCGGGAAAACGCTTGGTTAATGATGCCGTGAAATTGTTTGGCTAAAGTCTTATCAGATATGCTGCCACTCTTCCAGGTGTATTAATAAATTTTGCAAGAAATTTTCGCCGAAAATTAATTATATCGCAAAGTCCCTGATTATTACCGCCGGTGTAACTGTATCTACAAGGTTCTGTGGGCTTGCAATGGCCACTTTGCACAAATCATAATTATGATTCACATATAAATGCATTGTGCGCGGCAAAATGGCTACTTTTTGACGATTAATAAAATGATTCGTAAGCAATTCTATTTTGACAATTCATCTATTTGACTGAACTTTGAACTTGATAGAACTAACTCTGAAGGGCTGAGTTCTTGTAATAAAGGCAAAGTTATTATTATGTCGTGAACTGAAAGTCTGAGTTATAAAGTTACATACATAATATCACGTCTTTTCCCTTGCGGGATAGACAGAGCCCGGGTGTATAAAACCTAAAGGCCACGTTTAGCACGTTGGTGGGCTTGTAACTAGAGAACGGAATTAAAATAGTAATGGGTTGCTAGCCTATTGACATGATTTCTCATGTCCATTCGATTTCGATTTCGACTCGATCTGCGCGGAAAGCTAAGCAGCTGGTATATTCTACGTTTTTTCTTTTCTCCTAGACCAGCGTGGCCGGGAAATTATTTAGCAGTCTTATCAGATATGCTACCAATCTTCCAGGTATAATAATAAATTTTGCGAGAAATTTCCCCCAAAAATTAATTAGATTGCAAACTCCCTGATTATTACCACCAGTGTGACTGTATCTACAGAGTTCTGAACTTTGAACTTCATAGCAGTTTAATTAACTCCAAAGACCTGAGTTCTAGTTATGAAGGCAAAGTTAGTATTAGGTCGCGAACTGAAAGTATGTTCTGCTTTATATTATGGCTTCCACCGAGATTTTAGTGATTTTGCCAATGCCAGTTTAATGAGATACTAAGTATCGGTGTTTTAACTGTTAAGTCTGAGTTATGACGTTGTGAATTAAGAATTTTTTTAGATGAAAAAAGAGATTGCTCAAGACATCATCACTAAAAAGGGCGGATGATGATGCCGGCAAATGTATTTTGCAAAGATCTTATTTCTATGCTGCCGCTCTTCCAGGTATAATAATAAATTTTGCAAGAAGTTTCCGCCGAAAATTAATTAGATCGCAAACTTCCTGATTATTACCACCGGTGTGACTCTATATACAGAGTTCTGAACTTTGAACTTCATAGCAGTTTAATGAACTAACTCCAAAGGGCTAAGTTTTATGAAGGCGAAGTTATAAGTATATTGTACAGGGTATGAACTCAAAGGCCGAGTTAGAAAGTTGTGAATCAGAAACTTGTTTTTAAGGTTTGAAAGGATAGTTAAATTAGTTATGCTTTTAATGAAGAGAGTTCTGCGCCCTTTGGCTCAAGATGCTAAGTTATATATAATATAATACAAGATGGAAGATATCCCATCTTAGGTTGAGCTTTTAAGCGTTGCTCTTGAACCCGGGATTCGCTATTGGGTACCTGGCTGCCATTTCACTAGAGATGCGTTAGAACGATGTAAACATTTGTGTGTGTTTTTACCCAAGTTAAACTGTCACAACAGACATATAATAATCATCATCATCAGCTTGCCATAACCCACTTCTGTGCATAAGCCTCCCTTTGTCTGCGCCATCCTTCTCCATGCCTAGCCTTCGCAATCTAGCAGGCCTATTTGCTAACTTTTGACAGCTACGGTGTACATCATTTTCATGGTAACTTCAATATTCATTTCGGCTTCGGTATGAATGACTATTTTTATTTAATATATGAAAACCGTAATGGATCCTAAAGTGACAATCAAATCGTTGTACACCGAGTTAGCAAATCGGCCTGCAGTTCTTTCCTGAAATCTGTTTTATGTCAGATATATAATGTGTGTTGTGAATTATTTTTAGAAATTGTTTGACTGATATTGAATCAAGAAACATTCGCCACCTCGAAACACAGCGCATATATTTGATATAAACGTAGCCTTTAGAAATAATTAGGTTTGACAACTTTGTAATTTTTAGATTATTTAAACACATATTAATTACATTTTTAAATATTTAAACACTAAAAATGAACACTGAAAAATATAAAAAATAGTAGCCCACCGGTATCGGGAACCGGGTCCAAGCTACCGGCAGTCAAGGCTCCAGGGAAAGGAACCTCCTAACAATACGGGCCGTGTCCAGGAGAACTGCTTTCTGAATCAAGCCCTTGATCCAGCCGCCTAACGAGAGCCTTTTCAGGTACTGGTCGAGACTCTTGGCAATTAAGCCATGGGCAGTCACGACTATCGGCACAATGATCGCTGAATCCACATCCCACATGTCGACAACCTAGTTCTTTGATTATTATTAACAGTGTGACTGTATCTTACTGAGTTCTGAACTTTGAACTTGATAGCAGTTTAATGAATTAGCTAAGGGCGTAGTTCTTGTTATGAAAGCCAAGTTTATAACTAAAAGGCCGAGTTATGAAGTTGTGAATCAGGAACTTGTTTTAGAGGTAAGAAAGGGTCATTAAATTAGTGACGCTTCTACTGAAAGTTTGATTAATGGATGGGCTATTTTACACTTAAATATAGAAGTAGGCAATAAACTCCCAAAAGTAAATGCGTTTAAAGAATTTATTTCTCAAAAGAATACAAGGATATTCACTTACAGAGAAACATTTAGTAAAAGTAATAATTAATCACTTTCGACGAGCGTAGATTAATTAAGTCAAAGTCAAAGTCAAAGATTTTTATACAAAATTGGATAATTGTATCTCTTTTTGAACGTCATATTTTTTACTTTATTATTTTTAATTTTTAATATGCAAAATCGAAAAACTACTAGCGTTTCGTAATGACCACTGGTGAGAAGAATACGCCGAAAGAAACTCAATCCAGACTTGGTCCCTACGTGCCCTAAGTGATTTGTATATACTAAGAAGCTGTTAAACTTAGTTGGTTAGACACATACATTAACGCATATTTACAATTTCAACAGGTAAATATAAATATAAAGCAAAGACAATAAGACATACTGACGTAATTCATATTAAAACATGTGGGTAGATTAACACTTATTCTAGTTTACCGATTAAATATCATCGCGGAGTTTGTGGTGGGAAGTCAAGGGGTGCAGTTGGGTTCTACCTTGGACGATTTTGCAAATTGATTTAGGTGGACTTTATAATACGAAATTGGTGTAGTTTGGTGTTATAAATGCTCGTGCTCGTGAACAATTTGTGAAATAGTTAAAGTGGACTGTTATATGGACTCGTATAGACTTGTCACCATAACCTCCCGACCACGAGGCATCAAAGAACATACGCCATCTTTGATGCTACTTGTTACAACTTTACCGTACAACACCGATACTTAGTATCTCAATTTACTGGACATTGGCAGAATCACTGAAATCTCGGTGGAAGCCATTTTATAAAACAGAAGAAGAAGAAGAAGAAGAAGAAAATATCATCGCAATTTTTTCAAGGTTGCGTCCCTCAAATGTAAAAGGAAATCCATATAAGATTAATTTATTACCTTCCTGCTTTGACTTTTTTCACAGAAAATGTATAAACTATTAATTCAGGCTAGCAATTTCATTGAACATTTCTGATACTTTAAATAGGCCTGTATAATTATATTTAAAAAAATTCCGATAGCATTTTTGACAGTATACGTCTACCATATTGATGTTTTGCTGAGGTCACATAGCCTATGACACCACGGGGGAAAAAACAAGTTTAATGACACCTATCATTTTAAGATGGATCTAGCGTTCAAGGCTACAAGAGGTGACAATGGAACAGAATACTTAAGTGCGAAAAATATTACCGTCCATCCAGGATGGTCAGTCGGGTAAAAACGTTTTTTCTAGTTAGAAGTGATAAATAAATATATAAGGACAAATCACATTAATCTACTACAAGTTTAGAACTTGTGTCGTAGGATACTAACTCAACGATAAGGTATTTTATAATAGATTCTTGTAGATAAGCATCGAAAAACCAAGCCAATCTTTAAAAAAAACATTTTCAATCATGACCTGACTGGAGATCGAACCTGGGACTACTCGTATCGTAGGCTGGCACGGTAATCACTGCGCCATGAAGGTCATCAAAAACGAATTGATTAATCATCAAGAACAGACCTCACTCAAAGTAAGTCATATAATTAACCTATGATGATTCAAATCTTTGACATCACATATACACACAATACATATTAATAAACACTCTATTATGATAAACAAAGATTTTGAGATAGCATAATAGCGAGGATTAGTTCAAAATAAACACATTATCTTGTTTGCGGATCCCTAATTTATACTCCTAACCAACTAGCGTGTCGCGTGGTGCCGTGTGGTTCTAGCCAAGTATACAAAGACTACTATTTTTACCCGACTCATTCAACCAGAAGGAGTGTAATGTATTTCGCGCCGATAGTTTTTTTTAGAATAAATAAGTATATACGGACAAATCAGTAAGTTCTTAAGCAAGACTTGTGTTATGATGGGGTACCAACTCAACGATACCATATTTTATGATAAAAACATATATAGATAAACATCCAAGAATCAGCATCATTTTCCACCTTGAACACATTGTCCGGGGATCGAACCAACCGTGTCACAGGCCGGCGTGTTGACCGCTTCGCCACGGAGCTCGTCAATAGCCGTATATAATAATAACAATATAAGTATAACTGTTTTGTTGTCACTTCCTCGAGTCTAAATGGTTCGACCGATTTTGAAGTGTGAGGTGTCATTACTTTTGTATTCTTCCCCGGAGTGTCATTGCCTGAATAACGTTAGTAAATAATTACTATGGTGCACGTAAACTATCAAAAAGGGAAGTCGTGTTTTTATTTTTTAAATATTACTTACTACTAGTTCATAGACAAAATCATACCTTGAAGTGAATTGATCGGAAGAAATCTGCCGAATTATTGTAATAAAACACAAATATGAGTTCGCTTTTTCTCTCTGAAATTTGTGTAAAATTTCCTTTGACTATATCTGTAGACAACTCGTCATGCCTTTATTCAATGATTAAAAACAGGCCAATTTTTCAATGTTTATGTGCGTGACTGTTTTGTGATATCACACGCGTCCTGTCAATTTATGTCCTCAAAATCCGTCAAATTGGTAGCTGTGTGTGTGCGCCACTAACTATGGGTTAAGCGCTAGTTTTGTCTAAGCTTTTAGGCTAAAAAAGTCTATCCGAAATTTCCAACAATTTTAATAAAAGGAATAAGAAATTCTCGGTAAATATTCAGGTCCCATTCTCCTCATTTTCAAAAATTTCGCCAATACCACATGATGATGCAATCAATGATACGCTTGCTAAGATAATAAGGACTAATAAACAATCTAACATGATAAGCAAACACACAGAGCATATTTGGCGAAAATCTCTACAAACAACGTCCACACAATCCTGTTTGCAGAGCCTTAATTTATACTCCCACCTGGCGGGATTCAGGGTCGATTCATGTGTTTATTTTACTGATAGAGATACAAAATATAATTTATTATCCCTTGGTACTCGAACTAAACATTGCCAGTTTTAAATACATGAAGATTATAAACTAAACCTCCGTACCCTTAAACAAATATCGGTGTGTTACAGAGAATTTTTGTTCTCTAAAACTTATTTTCTCTGAAGTATGTGGGAAATATTCGATGATTCTCAAAAAATAATAATAATAATACTTCTATTTTAGAAAAGAAATTAGAAATTCTCAGTAGAAATATCCAACCCGTTCTCTTCGTTTTTCGGAAATCTCGATCTCGACAATGCCTCATCATTTTCCATGACGTGATCATACGCTTAGATGATGAGAGAAAGAGACGAATAAACTAACCAACAATCTAGCATGATAAGCAAATACACAGAGCATATTTGGTGAAAATCTCTACAAACAACGTCCACACATAATCCTGTTTGCAGAGCCTTAATTTATACTCCCACTTGGTTGGATCCAGGGTCGAGTCATGTGTTTATTTTACTGATAGAGATACAAAGTATCACAAACATACTATCCCTTTATAACGCTCTGGAAGATTTTACTAAAAATTCCAAATTGTAAAGATTGTGTAATCGTAACATTAAACCACACCAATGACTGAGAATTAGACACGAAGAGATACGTAGACGTATAACGGTCACCGACAGAGTTCAGTGGAATCATCTCCTTGAAGTGGCAGTGAGCGAAGCACATAGCGGGAAGAACCGGGAAGAAGCGCAGCTTCGGACACATATCAATCAGGCGGTTGGACGACTTGACCAAGATGTTTCATATTTCGACCTATAAATTGGTCGGGAAAAGTTATTCAGTATGTTTAATACAGATAGGTCCGTTTGAGAATATGTTGCATATTTATTCGGTATTGTGAGCAGATTTACCAAGTGTATAATAATTAATAATGTACGCGGATGAAGACGTTTGTTTATTTTTTGTGTGTAAGTGTGCTCCGTGGCGCAGCGGTCAACACGCCTGCCTGCGACACGGATGGTCCCGGGTTCGATTCCCGGTCAGGTCAAGATGGAAAATGATCTTTTTCAGATTGACCTAGTTCTTGGATGTTTATCTATATAAGTATCTATTATAAAATATAGTATCGTTGAGTTAGTATCCCATAACACAAGTCTCGAACTTACTTTGGGGCTAGCTCAATCTGTGTGATTTGTCCGTATATATTTATACATTTATTTATATTGAAATCAGGTTTTCCAGATAGCCGCTGATAACTTAGGTAAAAAATAAGAAACACGTGCTACATTGCTTTAATTTAATCATTGCGAAGTATGTAGTGTACATAATAGAGTCACGAACTCAGAGAAGACTTCCAAGTGTATCTTGTCTCTGTATCAATGTTATTAGTTCTAACTTCACTAACACGACTGTACCCTTGGATGTTGCAAAATTTACAATATTGTGGAGACAAGATATCTTTCCAATCATCAATTTATCCTACGCGCTATGACATGGGGTTAAAAAGGCGTGCTTGCAGGTATCTTGAGAGGCGGCAACGCATCAGCACCTCCTCTGGTGTTGCAGATGTCCATGGACGACGGTGACCACTTTCTATTAGGTGGCTCGTCGTCTGCTCGTATGCCGTCAAACATACATAAAAAAGTAAATCGTTCAATGTCTTAGAATCTTGTCATTAGGTGATACGGCAAGCAACCCGCCTTTATTTTGATTTCCTTTTCCATCTATACATATCACGTGGCTTTTAGGTCTTATGGTCCGGCAATGTCTACCCCGTCAGATATAAAGACGAGTTTACAATCTATGCGAAAAGTGTTGTAACTAAAATCTACAATTTATTTATTATAGATTTATGTTGTTCTTAAACAGTTAAAATATAAGAAACACATGTTATCTTACCTTAAATTTAATCATTGCGAAGTATATTAATAGAGTCACGAACTCAGAGAAGACTTCCAAGTGTATCTTGTCTCTGTATCAACGTTATTAGTTCTAACTTCCGTAACACGATCGTACCCAAGCATATTGCCAAGTTTATATTGTAAAGACAAGTTTACAATAGGGTAGAGACAATTTATCCTTCCTCATATCGCAAAACCAACTAGTCCTGATATCCCTATCCTAATCCCAACCAAAGACAATATAATACTAACGTTAAAGACTGCCCACCTCATACAAAAATATTGGACCAAATTAAGGTTGCGAAAAGCAGGCAAATGTATGACGCAGGAGAGTTGCTTGCTACTCGATACTAGATGGCGGTAATCTGCGTTAGCCTTTAACTTACTAAATATACGGTGTCATTTTAAAATATTATGCCTAAAATATTGTTTTGATTTTTATTTTGTGAATCATGTTTTTATATTCTCATAATACGGTAGATACAATGTTGTGTAGTTTCGAGTGGCGCCATCTATGCGAGTTTCTGAGAACAAATCCTACGATTTGTTCTCGTTGAAGACGTTGAGACCACATGTCCCAACTAATATTATAAATGCGAAAGTGACTTTATATACCTATTTGTATATTTGTTTGTTTGTTTCCTGGTTTGTTTGTTACTTCTTCACGCTTTATCTACTGAACCACTCTTTTTAAAGTTTGGCATACATACAGGCTTGGGTACCGAGGAGGACATATGGTAGGCACCTTTCATCCCGGAAAAAAGTGCTGGACTCGGAAAATTTATAAGGTAAAATTATAAGCTAGCAAAGCCGTGGGTAAAAGCTGTTTGTTCGTTAAGGAAAAAGTCGAAGAAATGGGAGATTCAAATTATAAGTGATGCGGCTAGCAACTCGCCATTATTTTGATTTCTTTTTCCAATAACATGCCAGTCACGTGACTTTAGGTCTTTTGGATACTTCGCCAATGTAGACATTGTGATAAAAAGATGAGAAAATAAAAGTTACAAAACTAAAATCTACAATGAGAACATTTTGAAAACTATTTCTGATTATATAAGCATCTAGCTGGAAAAATCTGTTAAGGACACTTTCAGTCCGATATCGACACATTAACTTTGGTTAAGATTGGTTAGAAAAGTCCGTTTGAAAAATATGAAAATTTCAAAAATCTTATATTACTTTGTAATAGCTCTTTAAATTTATAGCAAATTTTGTTATGGAGCCATTTCCCTAAACGCAATATTTAACATAGCTGACAAACAAAGTCCTCACAACACGCATACAAATTGCTAAAGGAGGACGTCACTAGTCAGTTGTTTTTTCTTAGGGACGTTTAGGCCGAGACGAAAAATTAGGATTTTCAAACCCTTATATCTCAAAGAATTTTTGAAGTATCAAGATGATTTTTTCACTGTTATTTATATTTTTGAGTGTTCTTTTCATTGGAGAATGAAAAAATAGCCTGCAAGTTTTCACGCTGTTTAAGAGGAGACCCTAACGCCCAGTGGGCGTCAGCATCAATGATGGCAGTCGTTAAGCTATATCAGATTTGAAAGAAAAGATTTGAAAAATTTTACACTGGTTTTGGCCACTTACACATACGAAAAACAAAACCAATGCTGTTAAAATGTTATGCAAAACGTCGTTGAGCCTTTACATTGATAAATGCACAACGTTAATGCAATTTTACTATACCGCTAAAATCGTTCCGATGGTTTACTTAACCGTGCTGATTTGCTAACTATCTGGCGATTTCGGTAAATATGCCAATTTAAATGCAGACTACGTATTTGCGCTGTTTGGTGTAGATACATTTGGACCATAAGGTCCTGATTTACAAGTACTTTATAAAGAGATTGCTCCTCGCCTGATCTCCGCCACACCACCTTCTCGCGGGAAGGATACGCATCGCAATTCAGCATGGGAATGCAGCCAGCATTCTTGCCAACATGTCACACGATCACGAATTCTTAAATATTTAAGTTTGTTTTTTGGATTAATTAAACATATAGAGACAAATCTCACAGATTGAACTTATTTTGGAGCTACCACAGTATGTTACGTACTTGTGTCGTAGGATACTAACTCAGCAATACTTGATTTCATAAATAATAGATACTTATCAAGATAACCATCCAAGACCCAGGCCATCCTGAAAAATATAATTTTTCTGTGACTGGCGTGTTATCCGCTGCGCCACGGGGGCTCTAATTTATTATTAAGTTAGTTTAATACTCATTTTACAAATAATAAAACAAATATATTATTACTAGCTGTTACCCTTGGCATTGCCCGTGTGATATATAGCTTATGTCCTTTTCAGTACCCTCACCTATGTGTATGCGAAATTTATTGATGATCGGCTCAGTGCATTGGGCGTGAAAGCGACAAACAAACAAACAAACTCACTTTCGAAGTTATATTAGTTGGGATAGGATGGTATTTAATTTTGTACACAATCTTTGTTGAATCAATCTTCCACGTTTGTTGGTATGTTATAAGAAAAAAAAACCGGCCAAGTGCGTGTCGGGCCACGCGCAGTGTAGGGTTCCGTAGTTGCGAATGATAACTTTGAGTTTACACTGTTCACACTCGCAACTCACAGTTTAACGACCAAAAACATCTAACAATGAAAATTGTATGAAATTTTACATTTTCCACTACATTTTATAAGTTGGTTGCCTATAACTTATTAGTTTGCTCTTAGTACTCAGCACTGATAGTTTTCCTTTCAACTTCAGTATATATACTACTGTTTTAATTTTTTTCACGTATTCATATAACCGTTTAGCAGATAGAGAGAGAAGGGACACTTACCTCTTACAAAAATTTACACTTTAAAACCAAATATTTCGGAAACGGATCCCTAAATCGAAAAATGGTGTTCTCAACCTCACAATATTTTTTAAAGACCTATTTAACGATACCCAACCAAACCAACCCAACGACACGATGGGTAAATAGAGAAAAAAAATTACTCCCCCACTTTACATGTATGGGAGCTACCCTAAAAAAAAATTTTTTTTCAAGATATTTTCTACCACTTTTTTGCCATGATTTATATACATACCCATACCAAATTACAGCTTTCTAGTACTTATAGTCTCTGAGTAAAACCGCGGACGGACAGACAGACAGACATGGCGAAACTATAAAGGTTCCTTGTTTACTACGGAACCCTAAAAAAAAGAGCCACTATATACCTTTTACCTTGTCTTCCATTAAAAGTTTCCGATATCAATTTAAATCTGATACTGCTCGCGCGGGAAATTGGAATTCCGTATCTCGATCAAAACCCGACTGCGAAAGTTGCGAAATACCTTAATGTAAACTTAGCGAAACAAAGTTTATTTAGGTTAGGAGTATACTATGCTCGTTTGGAAGAAAAGGAAAAACATAGAATATACTAGCTACTTATCTTTCTGCGCAGACAGTAAAAGCCGATCAAGGGATTGGGTGAAAATCGGAGGAATCACGTCATTAGGTGATGCGACTAGCAACCCATCACTATTTTGATTCCGCTTTCCACTTTAACACCCACTAACATGCTAAACTTTGGGTTTTATTACCTAAGGCCCTGTCTACCCCGCAAAGGATAAAGACGTGATAATATGTATGTATGTAGTATATATTTTTTTACCTGACTTTCCCATCTAGATATGGTTTTCGCGCGTATCACTACTTAGTACAGGGTGTCCGCTGACAGTTTTTACGTTTTAGATTGAGCTCATGGCGCGTTGCAAGTCAGCAGCAAAGAAATCGGATTATGGCTCAAAACGGAAGTGTTGCGGATTATTTAGTAGCTATAAGACCATATGAAAAACATCTTAAATAGTCACAATTATGTTAAGTCATTCTGTAATAATTTTCTATGCCCACACGATTATTGAACATTTTTTTTAGTAATGCGGCACATTTTAACTTTGGAGGGTACTTTAATAAACAGAATATGCATTATTGGAGTGCGAGAAATCTATTACAAGAACTTTAAAGGTCTCTTCAGAGCCTCAAAACCATAGTTGCGTTCGTCATTTCTGGCTATTTTTTGGCAGAGACGGAACCGTAAAAAAATTAATTTAAGTTTACGGGTAGAAAGGCATTCAATAAAATTACTTTTAAAAATAAAATCCGCGTTATTCTTTTCTAAGAATATAAATAAATAATTTTCATTGTAATCATATTCAGTTATATTTAATTTTATGAAGTATAAAATCTGCCGGCGGACACCCTGTATAAAACATATATATATATATACGGACAAATCACACAGATTGAGCTAGCCCCAAAGTAAATTCGAGACTTGTGTTATGGGATACTAACTCAACGATACTATATTTTATAATAAATACTTATATAGATAAACATCCAAGACCCAGGCCAATCTGTAAAAGATCATTTTCCATCTTGACCTGACCGGGGATCGAACCCGGGACCTCCGTGTCCCAGGCAGGCGTGTTGACCGCATGTGGGCATGTGGTCTCAACGCCTTAATCATACGATTTGTCCTCAGAGACTCGCATAGATGGCGCCACTCGAAACTACACAACATTGTATCTACCATATTATGACAATATAAAAACATGATTCACAAAATATATCTTATTAAAATCAAAACAATATTTAAGGCATAATATTTTAAAATGACACCCTACATTTAGTAAGTTTAGGCCAACGCAGATTACCGCCATCTAGTGTCGAGTAGCAAGCAACTCTCCTGCTCCATACATTCGTCTGCTTTTCGCAACCTTAATTTAGTCCAATATTTTTGTATGAGGTGGGCAGTCTATTACGTTAGTATTATATTGTCTTTGACCAGGGGCACCGGGCTTATTTCCAGCGCGGGCAAATAGTTGTACTCTATTTACACAGGTATTTGTTTGCGATCCTTGAGCTTTGTAAGGATCTTGTATGGGACTTTTAGTTTTAATTTTATATTTTTTTGTTATAACGGCAAAAGATTTACACATTCTGAGAAGAGTTCATGTTTCTCCGAAAAAGTACATCCCTAGTTGGGATGGACCAAATACTAGGAACCAAAATACTAAATAATGCAACTAGTGTTTAAAAAAGAACATTATCATTCACGCGCGTTTCACTACATCCCAACTAATATTATAAATGCGAAAGTGAGTTTGTTTGTTTGTTATGCTTTCACGCCGAATCTACTAAACCGATCATCATGAAATTTTGCATACATATGGCTTAGGGTACCGAGAAGGACATAGGCTATAAATTACGCGGGCGAAGCCGCGGGTAGCAGCTAGTTAATTATAATTTTTTATCTCTTTGTTACAGGTAAGTCAGCGATGATGCCATTACTATCGACCACATTCGTCCGTACAACGCAATAAAAACGTAAGGTCCTTGACTAATATACTCTCTATACTCCATCACCATATTTCAATAACTAACCCTTTCACGGTCCAGATTGATTAAAATCTTATAATTTATAATTTTTATGTAGGAGTTAAATTCCATTAACATTAAAGGTTTGGCAAAAAAAAAAGAAATATGTGTCGTATTTATAACTTTCAAGAGTCCCACGTAAAGCCGCAATCCCATACAAACGTAGTTTGGTTTTAGTTTTACAATAGTTAAGCCAATCTCAACCAAATTTCGTACATACGACCTTATAGGCATATTGATGTTTATAATCAGATTTCAATTTTATTTTCAATACCTATACAAAATTACAACGAGTTGAAGTTTCGTATCGAAAACTACGTTTGTATGGGATTGCGGCTTTACGTGGGACTCTTAAGACTTAGTTGGTTTCCTAACAAAATTATTTGTTTCGGAATTGATTAAAACCCTTCCAATCATGTTAATTTGAATCTGATCCCAAAATAATTCTACCAAATAAACCATCTGGGCCCTTATTCGTAATTTTCTTCAAAGAGTATTAATTAAGAATGTTCTATTCAGCTTTTGTTAACGGAGAGGTACAGTCGCGGAGAAAAGTTTTGACAAAAATACCTTTGACATGTTTCATTAAATCTAATTAAACGACCAAACTTTTTGTGCCCATCTTATTAATTATATTTTAGCCGTTGACGAGAAAAGAAGAATGTTTGAAGAACTCAAAATTAAGTTAATGTGTATGTACACAAGCAATTCAGGATTTTAAAAGTGATATTTTCAAACATACTATCACGTTTTTTGCCCTCGCGGAGTAGACAGAGCTAGGTCTGTAAAATCGAGTAATTCATGATTTAAAAAGTGATATTTTCAAACATCATACATATTATAGCGTCTTTAGCCCTTGCGGGGTAGACAGATCCAGGCTAAAGAGCCCTAAAACGACCCGCTAGTGGCGGTAATCACTAGTTCTTTTAATGACTGATTCTCATAATATTAAAACATGATTCCAAAAATACTTCAGGTTATTTACTAAGGCTTATATAACTTAGATTGTTGAATTTGATTTTATTTGTAAAGTGTTATTAATAAAATGATTGGTATCGCTAGCTGGCCTAGTGCGGGCCCTTACGGCCACGTTTAGGATGTTGGTGGGCTTGTATATGAGAACGGAATCAAATATCAAATACGCTCATTTAAAAAATTATACTTTAAAGTCCTATGCACGTAAACTTGTTACCTGAAATTATCGAGATGTTCAAGTTGAATGTAATGACGTATAATAGTGATTAGTGTTGTCAGTATCACAAATATGATGATTTTAGACTGTGGTGCTAGGTTCATATTTTATTTTTCCGTCTTTGTGTTATATTATTCTTTTCCTAGCAAGTCAAACGCGATCAAATAACTCTTGAAAAAATATTTTTAGATCACAATCGTTTTTATAAAAGTAAATCTGAAATTCTCGTACGTCAAACTGAAGAGCTATCCAACAAGCTAAACTCTGGAGATTGAAAGCAGTCGTGCACAGTGCGGGAACGAAAAACAGAGGATAGAGGATCGAGATGGATAGAGTGCGAATTGCGATCGTACGTGACGCGTTTTTCATTTTTTGCTAGGATGAGATTTGCGATATAGTGTCGCTATGCGGATCGAATCTATACATTGATTTTGTTTTAAGGGCAACAACGTTTTTTGAGCATCTTTGTGGTCAATAATAATAATAACAATTATTTGAATTTACCTGTAGGCAAATCAAATGAGCCTAGTGGGCTTATCACGTTTTATTTAGAAATTTTCATGCCTCCTCCCAACTCCATCATCAGAACAATTCTGGCGTCTGTGAAGTTAGTCACAAGTCGCGTCGTAGTAACGACTTTTGGGTGTAAGAATTAACGTACGGGGAGCAAACCAAGGCATATTCAGTTTACATATCTAAATAGTTTCTTCTCTAATAGTTTTTAGGTAATGCAACCATTCTATATCCATCTAGTTAATACTGTAGGAAAACCAGCTAACTTCAAAAGTTGCGACTTTTAGCCTTATTAGATTTTTTTTGTAATTTATCAAACGAATATTAATGACAAGTTATAAATATAAATTTTCGATTTCACTTCTCTTCGTGACTGCCCTACCCCTTTCTTAACTTTCCAAATTCAGAGTTTACAATTTCATCTTTAATAACCGCGCCGTGAGGACCCTGTTTTGCTTTTCTTTGACTTCTAACTCTGAAAAATTCAGACCGTAAGTTTTTATTTGAAATTTTATTTTAATATTTCATTCAGAATAAAGAACTGTTTGCTCAAAGAACAACATTTGAAGAACTTACAAGCCTTTTTACATGCTTTTATTTAACTTCCTTGAAGAGATCGATTAATTGATATCCTTGAGGAGTGAGTGTAGGCATATTAGCATTTACGCAAGTAAAGCAACCGCTGGCGTGGTCATCACTGGGATAGGTGACCACAAGTGGCAGTAAATAGCTCAAGCACGTATGCTTCTAAAGGAAAAATAAAAAAACCGGCCAAGTGCGTGTCGGGCCACGCGTAGTGTAGGGTTCCGTAGTTGCGAATGACAACTTTGAGTTCACACTATTCACACTTGCACCTCACAGTTTACCGACCGAAAACATCTAACAATGAAAATTGTTTGAAACATTTTCGAGTACATTTTATAAGTTGTTTGCCTATAACTTTTTAGTTTGTACTTAGTACTCAGCTCTGATAGTTTTCCTTTCAACTTCAGTATTATATACTACAGATGTAATTTTTTTCACGTATCCATATATAACCGTTTAGCAGATAGAGGGAAGGACACTTACAGCTAACAAAAATTTGCATTTTAAAACCAAATATTTCGGAAACGGATCCCTAAATCGAAAAATAGTGGTCTCAACCTCACAATATCTTTATCTCTTCTCACACTCACAAGGTCTTTAAAAAACCTATTTAACAATACCCCACACGATGGGTTATTAGAGAAAAAAAATTCTCGCACTTTGCATGTATGGGAGCTACCCTAAAAAAATTTTTTTTCATAATTTTTTTCTACCACTTTTTTGGCATAACTAGGTATTATACAAAAAAAAAAAAAAAAAATATAGTCTGAGTAAAACCGCAGACAGACGGACAGACAGACATGGCGAAACTATAAGGGTTCCTTGTTTACTACGGAACCCTAAAAAATGCTTTTAAAAGCATGTGATGCTATGTTAGATGCTAGAAGGCAGCTTGAAAATCTTAGTCTAATATTGGCCACTTTGTCATTCATACAAACACTATGAAAAACTAAGTTTTTTTTTTGTATAAAATGACAGTGATATTTTGGCTTATCTAAGCTTGCTTCTACGGAACCCTTCATGGCCGAAACTGATTCGCACTTGGCCACTCAAACTATACCAAAAATTCCTACTTAACTTTTCCTCCCTTGAAGGATTCTTGATACAAATAACTCCCTATTCTATGTCTATTCGTAATTGGGAGGGCTTGGATTTCTCAAGGATAATATTGATTCTATCCCAAGCCCAACTAATATTATAGTATAAGAGCTGACGAGCTCCGTGGCGCAGCGGTCGCCTGCCTGCGACACGGATGGTCCCGGGTTCGATCCCCGGTCAGGTCAAGATGGAAAACGATCTTTTCCAGATTGGGTCTTGGATGTTGTTTATGTATATATGCATTTGTTATAAAATAACCATAACTATCACACAAAAATAACATAATATAGCTCAATCTGTGTGACGCTCAATCTACTGAAATTTGGCATACTGGTTGTTTGGAGTATGGAGAAGGACATAGGCTATTTTTCATCGATCGAGTGATCGACACTTACGCGAGCGGAGTTACCGGTAAAAGCTAGTAATACTATATATTAGCCCCCAATGCGCGAGTCCGACTCTCTCTTGGCTAGTTTTTTGTGATACATACTAAAAATATCCAAGCCATTACGAAGGTTTACCTTTACCGAAAATTCCTAAACTATTCTCCCTTATAGAATTCTCGCTATGAGTAACTCCAAATATTTGTCTATTTGGGGTGGGAGGGCTCAGATTTCTCAAAGATAATATTGATTCACCGCCATCCCGAAGGATATCTGATAGTAACCCGAAGCGGAGTCCATCCGCTTTTTCCCAGGTTTTATTTTATCGGTGGTTTTGTCCTAACCCTCGTCTTGTATTATTTCTGAGCCTGAGATATTTTTATAAGTCTTTTAAGGATCATCATCATCATTTCGAGTAGGTGACACGGTCAGTCGACCATGCACACCCTGGTGTCAGAGTTCTTCGGAACCGCTTCTCTTAAGTCTTTTAAGTAAATTAAAACGATTGGCCTAAAAGACGACAAGTCCGTCTATCAAATCAAGTATCTCTTTTTTTCTGGAAAACGTAGACGCCTTCTATTTTTAAATACAGAAAGTAGAAGAATTTTGGTCAGTCCCAAATCTAGGGTTCTTTGATGTTGTGGAAAATCGAACTTGAATGGCAATGTAAACAAAAGATGATCATTTCGCACACATTGCATATGTTGCACATGCGCATCAGAATCAAAACTTATAGAGAGCATGCCGTAGTACATCCCGTTAATGAAGAATCTTGTAATTTCTAACAATCCAAGTTTAAGAATAACGTTATTTTTTTGGTTTCATCACAAGAAAAGTAACTTTTTATCAGGCAACCTCGGTTAACAACTACAGCTTGTTCTTAGCCATTTTTAGGGTTCCGTAGTAAACAAGGAACCCTTATAGTTTCGCTATGTCTGTCTGTCTGTCTGTCTGTCCGTCCGCGGTTTTACGCAGAGACTATAAGTACTAGAAAGCTGTAATTTGGTATGGGTATGTATATTAATCATGGCAAAAAAGTGGTAGAATAAAATCTTGAAAAAAAATTTTTTTTAGGTTAGCTCCCATACAAGTAAAGTGAGGGAGTAATTTTTTTTTCTCTATTTACCTATTGTGTGGGGTATCGTTAAATAGGTCTTTCAAAAATATTGTGAGGTTGAGAACACCATTTTTTGATTAAGGGCTCCGTTTCCGAAATATTTGGTTTTAAAGTGCGAATTTTTGTTAGAGGTAAGTGTCCCCCCCCTCTATCTGCTAAACGGTTATATATAGATACGTGAAAAAAATTACAGCAGTAACATATATACTGAAGTTGAAAGGAAAACTATCAGAGCTGAGTAGTAAGTACAAACTAAAAAGTTATAGGCAACCAACTTATAAACTGTAAAATTTCATACTATTTTCATTGTTAGATGTTTTTGGTCGTTAAACTGTAAGGTGCGAGTGTGAATAGTGTGAACTCAAAGTTGTCATTCGCAACTACGGAACCCTACACTGCGCGTGGCCCGACACGCTTTTGGCCGGTTTTTTTGTAATACATATCTACTAGAAATATCGAAGCCATTACGAAGGTTTACCTTTACCGAAAATTCCTAAACTATTCTCCCTTATAGAATTCTCGCTATGAGTAACTCCAAATATTTGTCTATTTGGGGTGGAAGGGTTCAGATTTCTCAAAGATAATATTGATTCACCGCCATCCCGAAGGATATCTGATAGTAACCCTAAGCGGGGTCCATCCACTATTTCCCAAGTTTTATTTTATCGATGATGTCGGATTTCACCTCGCATTAATTCTAAACCCTCATCTATTCTTACCGAACTGTTTTTATTTTTCGTATGTGTAAGTTAACTGAAAAACTTAGTCTAATGAATATAAGATAAAGAACAAAGGTGAGAGATGTGGCATACACAGCCCGGAAACAAAAATGGAAGTGGACATTTCATGAGGAGCCGAACTGGAAAGTGGACCAAAACAGCGACGGAATGGTACCCTAGAAAAGGGAAGAGAAAACGAGGACGATGGGAAGACGGTTTTCAGGACATTGCTGGACCAACATGGCGCAGGAAAACACAGAACCGACTTACTTTTATTTCTTTTTTTATGAATTATTGAATTAGGAGTTTGTCTGATATCTCACCTGATGGTAAGTGACGATGAAGACGAGGATGTTACATGCCTAACCAAGAGATACCCATTTATTCTACTTTTGAATGTCCCGGGACTATGGGGGAGGCCTATGCTAGTGATAAGTCAGTTGTGGAACAGTTGCAATGACCCAGGAACTATATATATAAAATGCTGAAAAACTGCCAACAAAGGCTGATTGATTGATGTGTAAGTGGCCAACACTGGTGTCAGATTTTTCAAGCTGCCTAGACATCTGACATAGCTTAACGACTGCCATCAATGATGACAGTCGAGACTTAGACCACTTGGATGACCGCAAGTAGTATTAAAATATCTCGAGCTCCTTCGTGTCTTGGAAGGCACGTTAAGCCGGTGGTCCCGGCTGTCATCGCTGATGGCAGTCGTTAAGCTCCAAAAATCTGACACCAGTGTTGGCCACTTACATACACGAAAAATAGAAAACAAATCCGTTTAAGAAACTTAAATAGTTTCTTGAAAAGTTTCTTAAGATACTTACGTAAATAGTTTCTTAAACGAATTTGTCTATTTAAAAATTATTTATAAATTATGTTCATATCCTGTTCTACTCCTTATAATCAGACTGGAATCTTTCAAAGTTCGCTTGAAAACGTGGGAGTAAGCCGGCATCTCATTAGCTTCAATTATAGTCTGTGGTCCCGACGCAGAGTATCTTACTTCATCCGACGCACCAACAGTGCTACAAGAATCATTTGGCACGTGGCCATAATCGGAACTAAACGCTGCAATTGCTGTCATCTTGTAAAGCGTCATTTTTGGAAGATAGATCGAATATATTTTTGTTGCGGATATTTCATGCTTTAAATTCTATTTACAAAACTAAGTATATTTTATTAGCTTGTAGCCCTAATTAGACTCGTAATTAAACACAGCACCCTCATTTTGATATCATCCAAATGCCAAATTATTCTTATTGCACTGTACGAGCCTTTCATGTCATCAATCGTAATATTTGTTAAACGCCAACTCCGGTATCAGAGTTTTGACATAGGTCTCTGACGGCTTAGCTAAGAAAACTCAAGGTCACCCACAGGGCTATACTCAGTATTTCTTTTCTACAAGTCACAACTTACTATGGGGCTTTCTCAATTTGTGTGATATGTCCCTATTTATTTTTTTATATCTCAACGCAAACGCATTGAAATATTGTTCTGCGGATTAGCTCTTTAAAGTGGTAGTGAGCAAATATATAGCACACAGACACTACGGCCGATGAAACAGAAAATTCTCGAATAGCGACCACGTAACAGCAACCAAATTACAGAGGAAACAAAATTGACAACAGGGTATTTTTCTGCGAAGTTTTCATCATCGAAACTAGCGACAAAATAATACTTCGGTGGTAAATAACTTTTTAGTTTAAATTTTCATCAATATCCTAATTACAAACTCACAGATTTATTAATTACCTTTTACATATTTTTGGCGGTAATGAGTACTTCTCTTGATTTACCAAATGCCAAATAATGAAAAGCAATACCAAAAATACTACAAGACATTAACTACAGAAGTACTGACATAATTATTTTCAATTTGATCTTATTTAGAAGTAAAAGAAGTTGGCTACCCTAAGCCGTTTTAACAGAGCAATTGGATGCTTTTTCTACTTTTAAATTAGATCTTACTGCAAGACCCTAGACTAATAAATTCACTTAATTTTATCTCGGTGTCTGTTTAAAATTTTCCAAAGGTTGCGTCGCAGAACGGTACCAAATGTCACAGTAAGTCTTTAATTAAATTTATATAATTGTCAGGTCTTCCACACTGGTTTGAGAGAAAAGATAAAACGTAAAATGAGCCAGCAGCTTCTCTTCCCGCGCAGATCCTAAAAGCCGATCGAGCGAATGGGCGAAAGGAATCATATCATAAGGCGATGCGGCTAGCAACCCATCACTACTTTGTTTCCGGTCTCCACCTACAAGCCTAAACTTAGCCATATGTAATTATTGACGCCAACAAATTTTTTTTGTTGATGTAAAAATTGTAAACACAAGTGTGACAATTAATAAGTGTTCAAAGAAACCTATATTATATAAATGATTGAATCCCATAAATATGCTAAACGTGGCCTTGAGGTTTTATAGACCTGGGCTTTGTCTCTGGAAAAAGACGTGATAATATGTATGTACAGGACTGCCACTTTTATAAGTTACACCGTACTCCTTACATCGGTGCGGTCGTACTGCACATAAGTCAAATTTTTGCATGGCGCGAAAATACCCGTCCGCTATTGGCTGATGTGTACGCGCAAAGCGGCGTCTCGACCACTCACGGCAGTCGTACGAGTATTGCGGGCGAGATAGCACGAGTCCTGTTGTTTTTGGATTTCAAATCTTATTTTGTAGCAATAAGTTCGTTATTTGATTGATGTTTTCATTCGGCTTGAGTCGGCAGTAGGTTGCGCTATTCTGCGCCATCGAACAATGCCGATGTAACTTATTGAAGTGGTAGTACTGTAAGTATTTGTAGGTAAGTTAAATGAGATCTTACTGTAAGACCCTAGACTAATAAACTCATTTAATTTTATCTCGAGGTCTGTTCAAAATTTTCCAAAGGTTAATTCTGAATTCGGTACCAACTGTCACAGTTACATACATACATACTTACTATCACGTCTTTTTCCCTTGCGTGGTAGACAGAGCCCACGTCTATAAAACCTAAAGGCCACGTTTAGCATGTTGGTGCACTTGTAGATGGAGAACAGAATCTAAATATTGATTCCAAAAGTTGCTTCTGAATTCGGTACCGACTGTTACAGTAAGTATTTAGTTCATCATCAGGTCTTTTTTAGTCTCCACTGCAGGAGCATGGCCCTCTCTGTACTACCAGAGCCATATTTTGGCCAGAGCAGTCAGAGCTTGTGTTTCTTAAATCGCCTTCTACGACATCCACGGGAAGACTTGAAGTGGTCCTATTCTACTTTGCCGGGAAACACACGGATAATAAACACATTTGCCAGTTCTGGTCACCCATCCAAATCCAAAGGAACTTCGCCCAGGGTTGCTTAACATGTGGAAGTGCTTATAATGCTCACGCCCACTAGACCATCGGGCTTCTCAAGCCGTTGGTTCCGTCTGTCATTTTAATATGATAGTCGTAAAACCACGTGCCTTTAGAAGCTTGAAAACTCCAACACCATATTGGCCATTTACGAGTATATACACAAAAAATAAAAATCTCGAAATGTTTAAAATTTTCGAAACGTTTCTTCTGAAAAGGGCACCAACTGTCACAATGCTTAATTAGAATTCTAGCCATACCTGGTTCGTTTGTGCAATGAGCTTATTTATTTTTCTTATTAAGTACAAAGCTTTGATATTAAAAGCTTTGTGACCGTAATACTAAATTATTCCCGTGTTCGTACTTAACTGATTAGACAGAGGCTGGAGTCATAAGACCTAAAATGCACGTTAAGGCGCTCCTATAGTAACACTAGCGCCACACAGCAATTAATTCTTTTAATCCTAAATTATACCGAATTTTAAAAATCTAACAAGTATATAACTAGTAAATTACTTGTAGTATTCATTTTCACTAATATTCGTTTGATAAAACAAGAGAAAAACAGGATAATGCCAAAAGTGGCCACTTTTGGCGTTAACCGATTTTTCTCTTTAAATATGGCACTAGTAAATTACTTGTAATATACAAAAAATACTTTAGGTAATTTAGTAGTTTTGTACTTCTTAGATTTTTAAAATTCGATACCATTTACGCTTTAAGGAATTTAATTGCTGGGTGACGCTAATGTTAATGGAGAACCCGTGACGAAGCGGGAGAATAGTGACGAGTTGCTAGCCGCAGATTATTTTCAGAATATTCTTCAGATCCGCGCAAAGCTGAGCGGGAGGAGGTGAAGCTGGTATAACCTACGTATTTTCGTCGCTTCCAGACTCTTGCGATAATCTGAAGAATCATATGCGGCTAGCAACCCGTCACTATTGTCCCCTAGATAAAAAGATAAAAATTGCAGTTTTGATATTAAATCGGAATTTCTTTCAGTTACGGATTTAAATTGCTCCGTGGCGCAGCGGTCAACACGCCTGCCTGCGACACGGATGGTCCCGGGTTCGATCCCCGGTCAGGTCAAGATGGAAAATGATCTTTTTCAGATTGACCTGGGTCTTGGATGTTTATCTATATATGTATTTGTTATAAAATATAGTATCGTTGAGTTAGTATCCCATAACATAAGTCTTGTTTAAGGGTATGCTAGTCAGGTGTTTCGCCATACAAATTCTGTAGGGTGATGACTCCGTTGTTCGGTATCGTCTGTTTAAAGTTTTTAATTCTATCGATTTTTCTTGTCGTTATCTATGCTTGTATGGAATCATTATTGTAAAATTATAAGTACTTTAAAAGTTATGAGTCTCAAAACATTCCGTTTCAACACGTAATTTTAATGCAACTTTGGGGACAATTAAATACCAGAAGGAGTATAAAATCTCTAAAACAAAATTCATACAATAATAGTATAGTTATGAAAAAATTTAAATATCTTTACTTTTAATTAAAACATTCAGCTGTTTTATCATAAGAACACTTCTCCCAAACGCATACTCGCGAATTTTTAGACGACGAAGATTTAGATTTTCGACAATATTTGTGTTTGCACACACACTAGACTGTAGTTCCGATGTGCTTATACATCGGTGTAAATAGTTCCGCACTGTCCATAACCAAGTCTATCCCTTTCTCAGTGAGATAGCACGCAAATTAGCCACGTGCGCCGACGAGTTCGAGTTCCGGACTAGCGCATCCAGAACTTGCTTTGGGGCTAGCTCAATCTGTGTATAAAAAAAATATACCTAGGTTCAGTAATTCGTAAAAGCCGATTTGTTTGTACAACAAAGTTATCAAATTATTCTCACAAAGGAAACCTTTGATATTATATCGTAGTTTCTTTGCGATCGTAATCTGTTGTTGCTATTTTAGTATGCGAGTCATCAAAAACTCATGATTTGTTTTTAATATAACGTTATTGTAAATACGTCGTTATGTTCGCAGCTAATACAAGAATAAATAGAATTTTACTAACTACTGCGTTCCTGTGGAAAAACTGTAGCAAAAAAAGTTAATTCATTTCTGTTTCTTTTAACACTCACATAAAGTAAATCGACCTATGCGAGTCTTATGTATTTGATAGATATGTTATTTTCGAATTTTCTTCAAACCTAGGGAAATTTCAAGAAATGTTTAAACGAACTTACTTCTTAGATTATTCATATTCAAGTATCGGAAGAAAAGTTGAACATTTTTGATACTTTTCAGAAGATTTGCCACAATTTCTTAATCCAAATGTAGGCACGTGGTTTTACGACTATCATATTAAAATGACAGACGGAACAACCACTAATTGCCATACGATGCTCAAACTTCTGAACTCTAACTTTTTCACAACAGCCGCAAGTTCTAAAATTCAATTAGGCAGTTGTTCAGCTAATCCGTTACACGCTCAGTTTAGGAACACCTTAAATAAATCCTCAAATTAATGGCATATCTATACTTCTATTCTAATATAATGCTCTCTATAAGGTCACTTAGATTTACGAACATCAAAAATCTATGTAAACCTGCCCCCCTATTTACTAACTCGGATGACAGGTGTCGATGCCTATCAATCTAGAATTTACAATTACAATGCGGATTTTGCTTGCTCGAACTTTTTATTTGAAATACAAAAACCGCATTGTAACAGCAAATCCTAGATTGATAGGCATCGACACCTGTCATCCGAGTTAGTAAATAGGCCGGCAGGAAGATGACAATTTTTTTTTATTAAATGGAGAATATAATGCAAACACACCATTTATTACAAATATAAAAATGGCGATAGTTTTAAAAGCACTCAATTTCGGAGACACTCATCCTTTAGGCATTTAGAAGGTACGGTGGAATAAAGAAACTTGCATACCTTCAATCGTTGAAAGCTTTAGGTGTTTCAAAGAAAATTTTACGGTTGATATTTCTACATAGCTGTAAAGACATTATTCTCGTTAGGTGATTTTCTGTTGTTATGTAAAATAACTTAATTATTTAGCATATTCATATAAAATTTCAGAGCAAAAGATGTACACTTTTGATACTTTTCTCGAAGTTTCATCATAATTTCGTAATGAACAACCGCTAATTGCTATACGAGGCTCAAACTTCCGAAATCTAACTTTTTCACAACAGCCGCAAGTTCTAAATTCAATTAGGCAGTTGTTCAACTCATCCGTTACACGCCCGTCGCGCAGTTTAGGAAGAGATCCACATGTGTTTACTAACCTTACTTACCTTACGAAACCTTACGAGGAGCCCGATGGTCCAGTGGGTGTGAGCTCTATGAGCGCTTACGTATGTTAAGCAACCCCTGGTGCAGTCCCTACTTGGATGGGTGACCGCAAGTGGCATAAAAATATCTCGAGCGCCTCCGTGCTTCGGAAGGCACGTTAAGCCGTTGGTCCCGGCTGTCATCGTTGATGGCAGTCGTTAAGCTATGTCAGATGCCTTAAGGCAGCTTGAAAAATCTGACACCAATGTTGGCCACTTACACATACGAAAAACAAACAACTAACCTTAAATAAATTAAAATAAAATCATATCTATGCTTATATTATAAAGCCCATTGTTTGTTTGCATTGATCAGGCTCTGAAATTACTAGACCGATTTTCAAAATTCTTTCAACTATAGAGGCCTTATTTATCTGCGGATGACAATATGCTATTATTTACGCGGATGAAGTCACGGGAAAATTTCTAGTGGTAGATTAAAATTACATAGAGTAATTCGACCAATGAGTATCATGGTCGAATTTGCTCCAAAGTTAGGGAAATTTCAAGAAATGTTTAAAAAGAATTTACTTTTTTGACTTATTCATATAAAATTTCAAAGGAAAAGATAAACATTTTTGATACTTTCTCGAAGTTTCGTCATTATTTCGTAATGAACAACCGCTAATTGCTATACGATGCTCAAACTTCCAAAATCTAACTTTTTCACAACAGCCGCAAGTTCTAAATTCAATTAGGCAGTTGTTCAACTCATCCGTTACACGCCCAGTTTATGAAGACCCCCCGCATATGTTTACTAATCTTAAATAAAATCTTAAAATATTCGCATATCTTTACTAATATAATTAGGAGGAAAGAATTTATTATTTATTTGGTTTGCATTGAATGGGTTACGAAACTTTTGGACAGATTTTAAAAAGTCTTTCACCAATAGAGACATAGGCTATAATTTACGCGAACGGGAACGTGGGAATATTGTTAGTATTAAAACAACTAGGAAAGACCGCTCCAAAGTAGACTCAAATTTTCAAGGGATACTGGTTACACTTAGATTTAATTTTTCTCATTTTCTCAGTAAATTTATCAACAGGGTTAATTGAAAAACATCAGTAGCCTCGCTGGGATATAGAGCTAAAGAGCTAACGTCATAAACAACAACGTTTCTTCCACGCCTTCTCATATTTTCCTTTTATACAAAAATAACCATTGCAACATGGAGGTTGTATAGGGTTCTTTACTAACTGGCCGGTTAAAACGTTGCGGTGTAGCGTTTTGTGCCAACCGGATATCGTTGGTAAAATGATCTGTTAATATAACTGCCCGCTCTCGAGTTAAATTTAATATTATTTCGTGCTATGAAATGAACGGGAATTCGCTTTCATATTTGCAATTACGGGAATGTTGATAGTTTTGAATTTTCAGTAAATTGTCTGGACATTATAGCGTTCACAATTATTTAACATAGAGCTGAAAATTTCTACGAATACTGAGAATACCAATAAATGTAAATTATGCAGAAAGCCTTAATAATATTCCATAAATTGTAATTCATGCCATCGTGCCGTGGGCAGGATTTATTCTAAACTAGGAATTTTCTCGCGGCCTCGTCTGCGTAAAATTTTATCCCCTATTTCACCCCTTAGGGGTTGAATTTCAAAACTCGTATTTTTTAATTTTTATTCAGCAAGAATTTATTAGTTTCAACAAATCCATTACACTCCACTACATAATTTTCTGCCAGAAATAATCATAGTGATGTGTTTTTATCCACATAATGTAATAACACAGACAAAATATATTTTCTACTCAAAATAATTATTATGGCTCAATCAATACTAAGCGTAAAAAAAATAAAACAAAAAGCATTTAAGTATATCAAAAGAATAAAAAAAAAATTAATATCCTGATACAGATTGTCAAAATAATTAAAAATATTAAAATTTTACCTTTTGACGTGGCGGCGACTCGCTCGACGTGGCAAGACTAGACTTAGCGTGACTTGACGTCTAATCTATTATCTTAAAATGTTCATCGCATGAAACAAATATATTGCGAACAGTGCCAAAAATATTTCCACAGATTATCAGAAAAGGTTTCACGAAATTGGTCATCAAAAATTCAACCTGCCTCTTTTGACAACGGGTGGCTGGACCCGTGCCAACCTGACAAGTGGAAGTGGGTCACAAACTGGCTGGATCTATGAGACTTCCGGACTAATGGAGATGGTACACTGAGATTGAAAGTTTACTCAGATAAAAAACCTTAAGCCACATTTATGCCTCATTTACACTCAGCCACTGGCACTGCTCCTGTCGCTGCCGGAAATATTTCGCTTACAACTTCTGCGGCAAGAACGACGAGAGCAAGTATTCACACTCAGTCTTTATACTTCTTTATTTATTAACTCACAATAATGTCTGTAAACAGTCCCTCACGCTGCCCACCTTTCGCATCACGCACTTCCGCATGAATAACCCACAAAAGAAGAGCGCCGGATAGTGGCAGTAGCAACTGAGATCGAAAGTATATATCTATCTGAAAAATCGGCCGTGTCACGGCCGATTTTCCAGTCGTCAGCCAGCCGACAGTCAGAAGGATATACGAGTGATCCTATAAGAGTTCTGTCGTGTCACTTAGTTGTTTAGAACTAAATACTGCTGAAAAACTGTCTTGTATAGATATTATAGAACAAGCTTCATGAGTTTAAATTTGTTGCCCCCAATAGAAATTTAAACTTAATTGTTGTAAATGACATTCAATCATCTTTACCCTCACACCAATATTTGTCTATGATCTCTTTTGCCTGGAGAAAACATAAGGCTGTCGGTTGTCTGATACTAGGATACTAGTAAGAACTGTATCTTTTTCGTAATTTGTGTATGGAACCCTAAAAACATAGTCAGAGTTATATTTGGGCACCAAGAATTCCATACAAAAAGCTTTTTATGCTGTTTTGCTGTACTTATTCTTCCTAACGACAATAAAACTTAATAAATTAAGCGAAAGTTTGTTTGTTTTTACGTCCTAAGTTCTGATCTCATCATCATGAAAATTGGTACACACATTGCCTAGAGTAAGGAAAAGGGAAAAAAGTGACAGTTTGTGGCCATTATCAAACAATCACAACATTACTTCAACTCCACTGTACCCCAGTGTACCACGAGCATAAACTTCCGCCTAACTTAGGACGTTCAAATTGAAAGGAAAATTGTTCGCAGCTTTCCGAGAAATTCAGCGCTTTCGAGCTTTCGATCACCGGAACTTTCAGTTTTACAGAACTAGGACTTTTATAGCTTTGGGTGGTTGAAGAAGTTGTAAGATTGACTTGGTTCGTAGTACTTATTCTAAAAACTACGTCTTACTTACTAGCTTTAAACTTAACCAGTTGCTAAGCCATTGCTTGTTTATTGAATTATTAATTAATAATCTTTGGTTAATTAAAAATTTTAGATTCTTGAGTAAATTGTTATTTTGAAATTTTTGAGTAAATTAAAAATAAAATAATTTGACTTTTATAAAATATTCTCAATACTCTCATTAATTATCCTTCCACGTTGGTGTGGGAGAAAAGAAAAACACGTAGAATGTACCAGCTGCTTCTCTTTAAAAGCCGATCGAAGGAACAGGTATAATGAATCATGTCAATAAGCGATGCAGCTAGCAACCCATCACTATTTTGATTCCGCTTTCCACCAACAAGCCCACCAACATGCTAAACGTGGCCATTAGGTTTCATACACCTGAGCTCTGTCAACCCTACAAAGGCAATAGACGTTATATTATGTATGTATGTAAAATATGAAAATGGTTTACTTTAACGAAAATCTAGCCTAGAGGCAAAGATATGGCCTAAGATAGAGCGTGCTTACCCAAACCTATATAGAACTTTATTCTTTTCCGAGTATGGTTTGTGACTTCATTACGTGTTGTAATTAGGATCCAGTAAACCTTACTTATAAATATATTTTTTTATTTTCTCTATACTTTTATTAATTACTTTAGTCACACATTCATGACTGCAGGTTTGTTCGCAGTAACTACTATTTGTACGCAGTCACCATATTACCCGCCCAGATTATAAGGTGTTCAAGCATATATTGTAAATTCTACAGGACTAGATTTCTCAAACATTTCGGGATATATACCGTGATTATTGTAGTTTCTGTGAGTTTTCGATATTTCAATCCAGTTACATGGACCATGATCACGAAGGAACTGAAGAATTTGCGGGTGGGAGCAGGCAGCTGTCGAAGTAAGAAGCAAGACAGCGGCCTGCTCCCACCCACAAATTCTTATCTTCCGAAATGTTTAAGTCTAATATTGATAACCGTAAAAGTTTGAAAGTTAAATGGATGTCTCATCCGAAGTCGCTCGCACTCTGGCAAGTTTAGTTTCAAAAAGTGAGTTCCCAGCATTGGTCCCAAGGACAAGTTGTTAATATTGATGGTCTGAATCACCTCTTTTAGGGAATGTCAAAAGTTAATTAATTTACACGCTGTATAATATTGCCATGTGATCCGGCTTACATAAGCATATAAATCCATGTGGTTCTTACTAATTTTCCAAGATTTGACCAATAAAAAGCATCATACAAGTTAAATAAAAGCTTCAACAAGGAATTCTCATCAAACTAAACAAAAGCACCCGAACAGATTTCTCGCTAGTTTTCCTAACCACAAATACTTCATTGGAGCATTCCATTCGCCAGCGCCTTTCTAAGCACCACATTTCTCGCAAAACGAGTAATTTACCAAATGAAGGAATTTAAGCGAGTGGTCCTAATAGCGCTCCCTGAGGAACGCCGCTTGTAACTCTACCTTATTAAATTGTTATGTTAATATGTCGCGCGGAAAGCGGGTAATGGGGACCTTTTAAGATGTCCCTAAATAGCTCTGTAAAGGACTTCGTTGTTATTGTATGAAAACGGGTGTAGTCCGTGGGTTTTTGATGCTTAACTTTAGCAAATGCTTATTTAAAATTCATTGTGAATGTACGTTGATACTAATTTTTATACGAATGCATTTAAAGAAGTTTTTTTTTTATTGCATCTTTGCCTAAAAAGGTACATAATAAAAAAAATAAAGGTAGGTAGGATACATTTTAGTATATTGCAAAGAAAAAATAGTTTAATTATAGATTAATTTCGAAACACTAACAAATATATATAAGTGCTTATCGAATCATTTTGGCTTAAGTACAAAAATATTTGATAGCAAATAAATATTTAATATTTGATAGCAAATAAATATTTAATATTTGATAGCAAATAAATGTTTGCTATTTTTGTACTTAATTAAAAACTTACTTTAAATGTTACAAATAAAAATCAATTTACCAATTTATTCTACCTTTTGCTACTACACTTTCAAAATTAATTTCCAATACTATTTTGGAACCTAGCTTATTGTGCATTCGACTCTTGCACGGAAATATGCGAAATTACGTACAGATGAAAATTAACTTTTATGTTGCAAACCGTGGATGGTTGGTATGGCAATGCTTCCTATTATTTAAGTTTATTTTTGAACAAGAAGTTCAAACGTTTAAAGGTTTTATATTAATTTAAAATTTATTTTATTCTTTATATGAAAAATAAAGAAGATCCTTCACGCTGGTCTGGAGGAAAAGAAATAACGTAGAATTAGCAGCTGCTTCTCTCCCAGCGCAGATCGTAAAAGCCGATCAAGAGAATGGACGTCAGGAATTATGTCATTAGGCGATGCAGTTAGCAACCCATCACTATTTTAATTCCTTTCTCACTTAAAAGACCACCAACATGCTAAACGTGGCCTTAATGTTTTACAGACTTGGGCTCTGTGTATCTTGCAAGGGAAAAAGACGTGATTGTATGTACGTATGAAAGAAGATCTCAGAAATTAAATAGTAATAATTCTTATTATTGATTGATGTTAACAATTTATCGTAAAATTTTAGAGAAAACTATTAATTTCTTAATTCATAAATAATTTAACGTGGCTGTCACACAAAATATAGTATTCTTTTGAGCCACCGACACGATAAAAAGAAGAAGAATTCATTTAACTTAAAAATTCATAATTAAAATAATTAAACAAATATTTTCCCTGTTTTTACTTCTTTAGAAATAGCTTTAGATGTTAATACGCCTTTTCATTCATCATATTTTTTTATTACTTAAAAGTACGTATACAATGAACACACAAAGAAATTATTATAATGCGTTTCATTAATCTAATAATGAGTTCTAATCCTGATCCTAAATAATATTATAAATGCGAAAGTGGATTTATTGTTTATTTGCTTGTTTGTCTGTGTTTTGCAGTAGATACGGCGTGAAAGCGAAACAAACAAACAAACTCACTTTCGCATTTATAATATTAGTTAGGATTTCACCTTAGTTAAGCCTGTTTTGAGAATTATCATGGAACAAACAAAGCTAGATACAAATACGTATTTCGCCCTAACTCGACTTGAAGACCTTCCTCACTTTGGTCGGTCGGTCAAAAATTCCTAATTAGTAATTTATTACTTAAAAGAAGTAAGTAAGAATAAAAACAATCTGAACATGATTTTGCTATGGCAGCTGTGAGGTGTCCCTTGGGAATATTTTGTCACAGCTGGAATGACAAGGGTTTTAATTATCCCCTTTGACAACTATTAATTTCATTTTAGTAATTTTATAAGTTTTCGGTGGGAAGTCAAGGGGAACAGTTGTAGTTTGCCTTAGACGATTTTTCAAATTGATTTTAGTGGACTTTATAATATAAAATATAGGTGTAGTTTGGTTTTATAAATGCTCGTGCTCGAGAACAATTTGTGAAATAGTTAAAGTGGACTGTTATATGGACTCGTATAGACTTGTCATCATAACCTCCCGACCACGAGGCATCAAAGAACATACGCCATCTTTGATGCTACTTGTTACAACTTTACCGTACAACACCGATACTTAGTATCTCAATTTACTGGACATTGGCAGAATCACTGAAATATCGGTGGAAGCCATTTTATAGAACAGAAGAAGAAGAAGAAGTTTTTGGTGGGAAGTCAAGGGGTACAGTTGTAGTTTGCCTTAGACGATTTTTCAAATTGATTTTAGTGGACTTTATAATATAAAATAGGTGTAGTTTGGTTTTATAAATGCTCGTGCTCGAGAACAATTTGTGAAATAGTTAAAGTAGACTGTTATATGGACTCATATAGATTTGTCACAAGAAGCTCCCACGAGGCTACCAAAGAACATACGCCACCTTTGATGCCACGTATTAAAAATTATAGAACAATACCGATTAAGTATCGGTGTTGTTCTATAATTTTTAATACGTGGCATCACATTATACTGGATATTGGCAGAATCAGTGACGTCTCAGTGAAAGCCATAAATTAAAAGAAAAAAGTAAAGTAATTTTATAGGTAAAAATTAATTTCACATACATTTTTAAAATGAAAACATTTCAAAACAAGCTTTAACTCTTGTAAAAACGATCCAATACTTAACCTGACATAGTACATAGACTATTTATGTCAAATTACAAGCCAAATGGATCCTATTCTTGTCCTAAAAGGAGTACAAGCCCCTAGGGATTCGACCTCTATTACGTCCTATCTCGGCCAAGCATGTGTGTAATTGGAGCCTAAACGCTTTGTGAAGAAACTGAGTAAGGTTAGGTCACAGAGCATATGTGACTGTCGCTCGTGCGCAACTAGAGAATCCTTTTCAACACATTACTTATGAAACAAGCGTGTCAGAGAGCGGTATCGATAATTGAGATCTTGGGTTTTTACTTTCTTGTGATGTGGTTACGTTAGAATTTTGTTTATTAACCTTTTTACTGTTCTTAAGAGTCCCACGTAAAGCCGCAATCCCATACAAACGTAGTTTCGTTTTAGTTTTACAACAGTTAAGCAAATCTCAACCAAATTTCGTACATACGACCGGAAAAGCCATATTGATGTTTATAATCAGATATCAATTTTAAAAACAATACCTATACAAAATTTCAGCGATTTGAAGTTTCGTATCGAAAACGAAACTACGTTTGTATGGGATTGCGGCTTTACGTGGGACTCTTAAAATACTATATACTATACTACTACTATACTATCACAGCATAAAGAGACATTTTTAGGTTTTTTTTGAGCATAAACTGACAGGCCGAGAATACGACTTTCTCCTACCCGCCTGGCGCTCACTAATACTGTAAGTGGAACTCTACGTATCCTTGTATTTAGTTATGAGTAAATAAATAAATAAATAGTAGGGCGTGATCGACATTCCGTGCTCTGTGGGTTAGGATTAGTTAACAAGTCTAATTCAGGGAATAATAGCTGTTATTAGTGCACAGATCGATTTAACGCCAAAGATATTTAATTTTGTGAGTTATCTTAATGCTTTTGTACTATTGGCTATACACGATTATTTTTGGAATAGTACAATAAAAAATGGGGCATTGTACCCGTTATATGTCGAGCTCCATGGCGCAGCGGTCAACACGCCAGCCTGCGACACGGGGGTCCCGGGTTCGATCCCCGGTCAGGTCATGATGGAAAACGAACTTTTTCAGTGTGACCTGGGTCTTGGATGTTTATCTATATAAGTATATATTATAAAATATAGTATCGTTGAGTTGGTATCCTGCGACACAAGTTCACAACTTACTGTGGGGCTGGCTCAATTTGTGTCTTTGTCCCTATATATTTATTTATTTTATTTTACTTATCATATTCACAAGCACAAAAGATAAAAAGTCAAAATCCCAAAAATGTCCCGAAAAAGGTGATATAATAGGTCAAGCTCTGTGGCGCAGTGGTCAACACGCCTGCCTACGACACGGATGGTCCCGGGTTCGATCCCCGGTCAGGTCAAGATGGACAATGATCTTTTTCAGATTGATCTGGGTCTTGGATGTTTATCTATATAAGTATCTATTATAAAATATAGTATCGTTGAGTTAGTATCCCATAACACAAGTCTCGAACTTACTTTGGGGCTAGCTCAATCTGTGTGATTTGTCCGTATATATTTATATAACGCTAGATAATAGTAAATGTGATATACGTCCATTCATTTATATCACATGATTTGTTTTTACGCCACAGAACTAGAACTAAAGCAATAGAAACCATATTGAAATAACAACACAATGACGTCAGTTCATGCTGTGATCTCTTATGGCATTAAAAATGTGTTAAAAAGTGATGCATATACAATAGTATAATGCCTGAATAATACCTTAACCAGAAACCAGTTTCAGCCACTAACACTAATAATAATAATATCTCTTTATTTCAGACAACATACTCGTAGTCCATTTTTTGTTAGTAACAATATTTACTTAAACTAAGTTAGTTATCTTATCTAAATATTAGTAACAAAATCTTAAAACCTAGGTATGTTAGTATTGTATGACTAAAAATGATCGGGTTCGATCTATAAGCCCACTTAGGAGTGGGCTTATAGATCGAATTATAAAGACTAACGATATCGTTACCAAATTAGTCGCGACCTCCCATAATATTACGCTCGTGGCTTCACTCCTCGCAACCTAAGTACCCCTAGTTTCCGTTGACTAGTTTCTTATACGATACGGTAACGAAGGTTAGGAATATGGTGTTAGAGAACTGGTTTACGAAAAGTAGGGGTAGGTTACGAGTAGGTGTTTGTGACAAATTTTGACACGAAAGCTATCGAAAGAGAAAACAAAGTCGTTCATAAATTGCTAACAACACCAACAGAAGCCTACAAGTTATAAATATAATAAATCTCGGGGCTCGTAATTTCATTACCAGTTTAAGATAAACGCAACGAAGTTATCTTTCAGGACACGCTCTGATGAATATTCAAATAAATTGCTATTTTTCGCAAAGGGCTATTTAATGAATATCGAGGAAATTGGTTTAAAATTAATTTTCTGGGAAGATTGGCTATGAATAACAGGTAGCGTTATTTCATAAAATAATAAATAAATAAATATATACGGACAAATCACACAGATTGAGCTAGCCCCAAAGTAAGTTCTAATGAAAGACTTGTGTTATGGGATACTAACTCAACGATACTATATTTTATAACAAATACATATATAGATAAACATCCAAGACCCAGGTCAATCTGAAAAAGATCATTTTCCATCTTGACCTGACCGGGGATCGAACCCGGGACCATCCGTGTCGCAGGCAGGCGTGATGACCGCTGCGCCACGGAGCTCGTCAACATAATAAAGCTAAAGTCTTTTTTATTTACAAATTCTTTTCAGATCAAAGTAAATTTTAAATTAAAGGTAAATAAAATGGCCAATTAAAATACCGTATCGTAATATTTAACATGGCTGCCAAACAAAGTTCTTACATAACACATACGAAACAAGTTGCATTACTTAAAAATAGAAACGGAATGCTATTTTTGACAGTTTGCGTCCGCCATATTGATTTTTGCTAACGTTACACAACCTACGACACTCAAGGGAAGAATACGTATCTAATGACTCAAAATTGGCCAAGCCGTTAAGGTTACAGAAGGCGACAGTGGAAGAGACATACCCACAAACTAAAGCCCGCTCCACACTCTCGTCGAGAGGTTTCGTTCCCGGTATTCGCCGAAACAAGACGAGATCGAGAACTGCTCTCTACACTCTCGCTTAGCGCAGTTGTCTGTTTGAGGACGTTAAAGATGGACGTTGGAACTGCTGCGGCCTTATAGCATTATGTCTTGCAGCGTATTATACTTCTTACAACGAGGAAAATTGATATTAAAAGGCGTTAAAAATACGAAATACCGCCAGCATGGAGACTACAAGAATATAGCCGAGACTTGCCGAATACTCTCGTATTCGCCTCCACACTCTCGTATTCGCCTATTCTCGTGTAGTTTTGCCGAGAGTGTGGAGCGGGCTTAAAACTGTAAAATTAAGTAAATCGGTACAATACCAAACAAACAAAAGACAAGCTATAAATTTGGTAATTTCGTTCCGAGCTTAGGATAAACTCGATAAAGTTATCTCTCGCGAAATGCTTTGATGAATATTCAAATAATACTTTGTCAATTTGCCTATTTTTAGCTGTGAAATATTTTTTTGTAACTTTTTAGGAATTATGACTATCTAATTCAAAGACGTATGTTATATTTAGTATCGTTGAGTTAGTATCCCATAACACAAGTCTTAATTAAGAACTTACTTTGGGGCTAGCTCAATATTTTTTTTTTGACATATCACACCAATTGATCCAGCCCCACAGTACGATGTGAACTTGTGTCGCAGAATACCAACTCAACGATACTATATTTTATAATATATACTTATATAGATGAACATCCAAGACCCAGGTCATACTGAAAAAGATCGTTTTCCATCATGACCTGACCGGGGATCGAACCCGGGAACCCCGTGTCGCAGGCTGGCGTGTTGACCGCTGCGCCACGGAGCTCGACTTGTTCGTATATATTTATTTATGTGTGATTTGTTCGTATATATTTATTTTATTTATTTAGTCTATTTATAGTTATTTGCTTAGTGCGTATAGGCACTATTTCCTAAATTATTATACCCACTAGTTCGATATAACCCTTAAACTTCGCCTATTGACGTGATTCCTTAGACTTTCGCCCAATCCCTTGACTGGCTTTCACGGTCTGTGCGGGGAGAATACCAGCTGTTTTATTCTATTTTTCCTTTTCTCCCAAACCAGCATAGAAGTGGCTACGAATCTCTAAAAATAGTTCCAGCTACATATATTGTATTTTCCAACTAGCGGTTGAGGGTAGAATTTTGTGGCTATTTCGCTATTTGCGGTCACTCGCAAATCACTCACGAAGCTGGCACTAGGAATAATAGATTCAAGCTATATTGCGCTTTACTGTTTAGACAAGAAGGCATCTATTTACCTGTCTGTATGTGGCAATTTCCCAACAGTTTGTGGTCACTATTGAAACCACGGCGACAGGTAAATCGTTCAGGAAAAGGAAGATTCAGCAATTTAGACAATTGCTGAAGTTTTGTTAGTTTTGCCTTAGTGTCACATAATAAATAATAGTTCTGTATGATTTTTGACGTTTCCGCGTTCCGTACAAACTAGGGGGTGACTTAGCCCGCGTCTATATGATTCTTTTCCTATGGAACCAATGCTGGAAACTTCACATCAACAAGACATCCATCTCACCATCAAGAAACCTCTCCAACCCAGCTGGACGGGTTGGAGAGGTTTCTTTATCATTTTTATTTATCATTTATTTGCTTAAAATATGGTAGTACATGATGTTAAGTTAAAATACATTTAGAACAGCATATTTCACCAAAAGCGGCATGCAAATATAAAAGAAATAGGTATTTATTAAAATTTTGACAAATATAACAAATTAGTCATAAATATTATTCAAAGGTCAAATGAGATTGAGTTTATACAATAATAATAAAGTGTCAAATCTATCAAAAAAATTAAACATGTCACATAAAATAAAATTTATTTAAATAAGTCGTCAACAGAATAAAAGCTTTTTTCTTTTAGCCATTTTGTGAGCCTTCTTTTAAATAATCGACATGGAAGACCTTTTATATCACGCGGTAGAAATTGCGTTGAAAATTGTGATGCACTTGAAATCGCTTTGTTTTAAGTATAAAGTCAGTTTGGGGTTTTTATGACAAACAAGCTTATCAGGATCTCTTCTACTTCTTGAGTTATACTTGATACTTGCGATGATTATAAGCCTTGTTTAGCTTCTGTTTCCTGAGTCGCCTCTACGACATCCATGGGAAGACTTGGAGTGCTCCTCTTCTACTCTGCGGCGAACCACACGGCCATGTGGCTTTAAAGCCATTATAAAACTATTAAGAGTAGATTGTATTTTACAACTGACGTTTGAGAGTAGAATTTTGCAGGGTGGCTATTTCGCTATTTGCGGTAACTCACAAATCACTCACGAAGCTGGCATTGGGAATAACAGATTTAAACCGAATTGAGCTTTGTTGTTTAGTAAAGACAGCACCTATTTGCCTGTCCCTATGTGGCAATTTCCCAACAGTTTGTGGTCACTATTGAAACCACGGCGACAGGTAAATCGCTCAGGAAAAGGTGGATTCAGCAATTTAGACAACTGCTGAAGTTTTGTTAGTTTTGTCTTGGTGGCACATAATAAATAATAGTTCTTACGTAATGGTGTTATTATTTTTGACGTTCCCGCGTTCCCTAAAAACTCGGGGGTGATTTAGCCCGCGTCTATATGAACAACTTTTCCTATGGAACCAATGCTGGAAACTTCACATCAACAAGACATCTCTCCAACCCGTCCAGCTGGGTTAGAGAGGTTTCTTGGTGTATTTGATAATTATAAGCCTTGTTTAGCTTCTGTTTCCTAAGTAGCCTCTACGACATCCACGGGAAGACTTGGAAAGTCCTATTCTACTCTGCCGGGAACCACACGGCCATGTGGCTTTAAAGCCATTATAAAACTATTAAGAGTAGATTGTATTTTACACCTGGCGATTGAGAGGAGAATTTTGCAGGGTGGCTATTTCGCTATTTGCGGTAACTCACAAATCACTCACGAAGCTGGCACTGGGAATAACAGATGTAAACCGAATTGAGCTTTGTTGTTTAGTAAAGACAGCACCTATTTGCCTGTCCCTATGTGGCAATTTCCCAACAGTTTGTGGTCACTATTGAAACCACGGCGACAGGTAAATCGCTCAGGAAAAGGTGGATTCAGCAATTTAGACAACTGCTGAAGTTTTGTTAGTTTTGCGTTGGTGGCACATAATAAATAATAGTTCTTACGTAATGGTGTTATCATTTTTGACGTTCCCGCGTTCCCTAAAAACTAGGGGGTGATTTAGCCCGCGTCTATATGAACAACTTTTCCTATGGAACCAATGCTGGAAACTTCACATCAACAAGACATCTCTCCAACCCGTCCAGCTGGTTTGGAGAGGTTTCTTGGTGTATTTGATGATTATAAGCCTTTTTAGCTTGTGTTTCGTAAGTCGCCTGCTACGACATCGACGGTAAGACTTGGAGGGTTCTATTCTACTCTGCCGGGAACCACACGACGCGGTGTTTTATTCTATATTTTTCCTTTTCTCCCAAACCCACAGAGAAGTGGCTACGAAACTCCAAAAAACTGTTCCGGCTATATTGTGCTTTTTTCACTGAACCTATTGAAACTCTCAATAGGTTAAGTAAAAAAATTCTTCTCTCAATTTGAGAATAGAATTTTGCAAGGTGGCTATTTCGCTATTTGCGGTCACTCGCAAATCACTCACAAAGCTGGCACTGAAAATAACAGATTTAAGCTAAATTGCCCTTTACTGTTTTGAGAAGAGGGCATCTATTTGCCTGTCTGTATGTGGCAATTTCCCAACAGTTTGTGGTCACTATTGAAACCACGGCGACAGGTAAATCGTTCAGGAAAAGGAAGATTCAGCAATTTAGACAATTGCTGAAGTTTTGTTAGTTTTGCCTTAGTGTCACATAATAAATAATAGTTCTGTATGATTTTTGACGTTTCCGCGTTCCGTACAAACTAGGGGGTGACTTAGCCCGCGTCTATATGATTCTTTTCCTATGGAACCAATGCTGGAAACTTCACATCAACAAGACATCCATCTCACCATCAAGAAACCTCTCCAACCCAGCTGGACGGGTTGGAGAGGTTTCTTTATCATTTTTATTTATCATTTATTTGCTTAAAATATGGTAGTACATGATGTTAAGTTAAAATACATTTAGAACAGCATATTTCACCAAAAGCGGCATGCAAATATAAAAGAAATAGGTATATATTAAAATTTTGACAAATATAACAAATTAGTCATAAAAATTATTCAAAGGTCAAATGAGATTGAGTTTATACAATAATAATAAAGTGTCAAATCTATCAAAAAAATTAAACATGTCACATAAAATAAAATTTATTTAAATAAGTCGTCAACAGAATAAAAGCTTTTTTCTTTTAGCCATTTTGTGAGCCTTCTTTTAAATAATCGACATGGAAGACCTTTTATATCACGCGGTAGAAATTGCGTTGAAAATTGTGATGCACTTGAAATCGCTTTGTTTTAAGTATAAAGTCAGTTTGGGGTTTTTATGACAAACAAGCTTATCAGGATCTCTTCTACTTCTTGAGTTATACTTGATACTTGATGATTATAAGCCTTGTTTAGCTTCTGTTTCCTGAGTCGCCTCTACGACATCCATGGGAAGACTTGGAGTGCTCCTCTTCTACTCTGCGGCGAACCACACGGCCATGTGGCTTTAAAGCCATTATAAAACTATTAAGAGTAGATTGTATTTTACAACTGACGTTTGAGAGTAGAATTTTGCAGGGTGGCTATTTCGCTATTTGCGGTAACTCACAAATCACTCACGAAGCTGGCACTGGGAATAACAGATTTAAACCAAATTGAGCTTTGTTGTTTAGTAAACACAGCATCTATTTGCCTGTCCCTATGTGGCAATTTGCCAACAGTTTGTGGTCATTATTGAAACCACGGCGACAGGTAAATCGCTCAGGAAAAGGTGAATTCAGCAATTTAGACAACTGCTGAAGTTTTGTTAGTTTTGCCTTGGTGGCACATAATTAACAGTAGTACTTACGTTGCCAGAGCATTGTCGGCGGATGAGATGTCTATTCCTATAGAATTACATTATCTTTTGCCTTGTGGTTCCCGGCATAGTAGAATGGGTCCAATCCAAGTCTTCCCGTGGAAGTCTAAGAAGGCGACTTGGGGAAACTTACTAAACAAAGCTTATAAACATCAAAGAAACCTCTCGAACCCGTCTGGCCAGCGTGGAGAGTGTAGGCCAAATCCTCTGACTGCTCTGGCTAATATGGCTCTAGTAGTAAAGAGAGGGTCGTGCTCCTGCAGTGGAGAATAAAATTGACTTGATGATGATGGTGATACATTATCTATTGTTTACATAAGGTGATTAAAATTGAGGAAGCTGTTGTAAATCTAAGAGTTGATGTTGATAGCAACGCATTACTATTTTGATTACTAAACTCTCTCCTTATTACTTATTCGTAGACTCTCTCGCACTAAATTTATTCACGGGATTTCACCTCAGCATACAGTTTTCCTTAGTTTGATTCATTTGAATTACTTTTACTTAACTTATGTAATTAGGACAATTATTCTTTTACTTAACTTATGTTATTAAGACAACAAAACAGCTTTTATATTGTAAGCATTTACTCGTCTTACTTACCTCGTCAATTAGTCCCATCACCCATGTTTGGGCCAAATTTTGGACGCAAAATTAGTACCACTTCCTGATGTTTGAGTAACCTAATATTTATTTATTTTATGTACAGTCACCATCAAATAATAGTCACTGAGCTGTTTATGGTGATAAAGAACTAACCTCTTAAATAATAAACCATAAAGCGAATTAAAATTTTTGTCGAAAATCTTACTTTATTTTTCTTTTTACATCACATTTTTCATTTCAGTTTTATTATCACTGCAATATTTTTAAAGAAATAATTTTCTCAGACAAATTGCATCAGCTCAGCGTATCATAAAACCTTATTTCCCGGATCTGCCCGGGAAATGAGCTCACAGTAAACATATCCACTATATATAGTGATATACACCCTTATTTTGAATTCAGTACACAAACTTTAAGGGGTGACTCAGCCCATCAACATGAACAACTTTTGATATGGGACAAATGCTGAGGAGAGGTCTGTTTGATATTTATAAGCTTTGTTTAGCTTGTGTTTCCTACTCGCCTTCTACGACATCCACGGGAAGACTTGGAGTGGTCCTATTCTACTCTGCCGGGAACCACACGGCTGGTTCATATTACACGGTACGGTAATTCATATTTACAACTAACTTTATAAAGCATTTTCGATTATTGCGTTCATTTAGATAACATTTTCTCAATCTTTTAAATAAATGCGTCTTATCCTTTTAAACACATATTTGATTTGAGATTGATAAAGAGAAATACACTAACAAAATAAAACTTTGAAAACATAACATTCTCTTTTGTGCAGTCATGTTATTAAGCCAGTTTTGCTCAAAAATATATTTAACCGAAGTAAACTGTCAGGAACACACCCGTGGCAACATTATGGCAATGCTAACGATTGCGTTTTGTAACTGTTTAACTGGCTTTTCTATTAACGATTGTTAGTAGTTCTCGTAATTATTTATGACACTATCCTCATCATCAATGCCACCCTTTTGTGGCCGATTTTTGGACAAAAGCCTCTCCCAGTTCTTTCCATCTCTTCTTGTCTTGTGTGTATCTTCTCCATAACTTGCCAGCCACTTTTAAAATCACATCCTTTCAACGTATAGATATCAGAATATTTACTTTCAACGCGTCCTCGGTTTTCCAGGTTTTCTATGCCCAACTCTTGGACGCCAAACAGAAATTTGCTGAGTCCATCGGTTATCTATGCATCTCATGAGGCGTCCAGCTTATTGCTGCTTAGGCCGAGCAATCCTGTTAGACATTATAATGAAAGATTAGTTCCTAACAAAAATAATGTATGTGTTTCTTACCACACAGTGACAATGACGCTATTGACTGCTTTTACGCAACAATGCGTAAACGGTGTGCATCCCTGGTGTGCAGGGTACGGGCAAGCGGTAACAGCATCCTGAATATGATCGCTGGTGGACTGGATTGCCTATATGTCAACCATTCCTGTGCCATTTCGGGGGGAGTGGTGCGGGAATGGCCGCTTTAACATACTTAAATTATTTCAATTACCTATACTAACATAGTTTATAAGCACTACTAACAAAATGAGTCTTAGTTACTTGAAAATAAAATTATTTATTTATTTATAATGACAGTAGCCTTTGAGTATCAACGATAGAGGAAGAAGCTTGCAATTGCAAGAATAAAACCTAGACATTACACTCCTTTCGTGGGCAGTCAAGTTATTACGCCAGTTATTCTAATAAATATATTTAACCAAAGCAAACTGTCAGCAACACGCGCGATGGCAACATTATGGGAAATGCTTACGAGCGAGTTTTGCATTTAACAGGCTTGACTTTTCTCTCACGATTAAGATAAATCAATTTCAAAAGGATTGTTCAAGCCAAAAACAGAATTGTCAAATGAAAACAAAGTTGAAAGTAATAATTAAAGAACAAAATAAGATGATTTTAATTTTGCCATATAGAATGAAATTTCGTGTTAGAATGGGGAGTGAGGCGACTTCGTGCACGCGTCTCGGTTCACATTCGAGAAGAGATAGACTATAGTGACGTTATAGGAGAGTGATGTATTTTACATATTAATAAAGTAGTCTTCTCTTCGATAATATAACGTATACGGCCCTGCAATTTCCCCGTTCGCTACATTTCATCTCAGCGTCACGTGCTACGTGACAATCTTGTTAGCGAGAAATTACTTCACACTAGCGTTTAATAACAGCGACATAAGACAATAATGCCAGGCAAATTAGTTTTTTTTTATTTGCTGGACGTCCTTTGCCCTCCATCCCCTCTTTACGTGTTATTTTTCTTGTCACCATCGTGATTAAATATTGCCTTATTTATATATAAAAGTATAGGAGTCCAAAAAATAAAGAATTATTTTAAAAATTAAAAACCTGATTGCTCTTTTTCTAGAGACACTAGAGATTTGAGACGAACCTAACGATATTTTAACTTTATCTAACCAGCCGGTAAGAAGATACAAGGTTAAAAAGAAATAAATATAAAAGATACGCGAAACACACGACCTTTTTCGACGGATCCCTAAATCGAAAGATGGTGTTCTTTACCTCACAATATTTTTAAATAAAATTATTTTAATACGGTTTTTATCGCGTTTATTACATTATTTATACACCTAACGTTTCGAGCACTTTACAGTGTTCGTGGTCGCAGGTAGACTAAGTTGACGTTAATATCTTGCACTTACCAGCCTTCGCAAGAACCCGGACGTTACCATCTTACGAGCTGTCAAAGGTAATTCAACGGTTATAATGGACACCTCGGATTATAACTTTAAAATAGAAGAACTGTTATCGGATGAAAGTACATATAAACAAGTTAAAAATGATCCTACTAACAAGATCGTCACAAAAACAAAAGAATTAATATCAAAATACTCCGAAAAACTAAACTTAGATGCCATGTCACTCGTACCTTCCTGTGTGAAACCGCCAAAATTATATGGCCTTCCAAAAATACACAAAAAAGATTGCCCATTACGACCCATTGTGAGCCAGATTGATTCACCAACTTACAAACTGGCACAACACCTAGCGAAGATATTATCACCACTTCGTGGGCACACTGATACTTATGTCAAGGACTCTTACCACTTCATCAGCTTAATTAAAGATCTACAACTAACTGATGATGACACAATGGTTAGTTTTGATGTGCAGTCATTATTTAACAGCCTTCCCCTGTATGACTGTATTGAAATCGTTAAGAGAAGACTAGAGGACCACCAACTACCTCAAGAATATGCAGAGTTGCTTGAGCACTGCTTAACATCAGGCTACCTTTTCTGGGAGAATAAATTTTACCTACAAATCGACGGTGTTGCCATGGGGTCACCAGTCTCCCCCATTGTCGCCGATATATTTATGGAAGACCTTGAGGAGAAAGCTCTTTCATCCACCCTGGCTATGCCGAAGATGTTCAAACGGTACGTAGATGATACTTTCGTTGTTCTCCCAAAAACTCAAGTATCTTTATTACTAAACCATCTTAATTCAATTAATAACAAAATTAAATTCACCTTAGAAACTGAGACAAATAATTCATTAGCTTTTCTTGACATTTTAATAATTAGAAATCCTGATAATACTATTAGTCATACTGTGTATACAAAGCCTATCCATAACGACAAATATCTCAATGGCAAATCCCATCATCATCCATGTCAGTTGGCTACCGTTGGTAAATCTTTGTTTCAGAGAGCACATGGCATCTGTGACACCCACCACCTCAAGGAGGAGCTTCAACGAGTAAAATCGGTTTTAAGAAGCAACAACCTCAACCTCCCAAAAACACATCACAGAAGCCGCCCAAAGCCTCACACAGTTGATCGCTTTCCTGCCATCTTACCATATGTAAAGGGAGTTACAGACAAAATTGGTAATATACTTAAGCGTGCTTCAATCAAGACCTATTACAAGCCGCACAAGAAAATAAACCAACTTTTAAGACCTGTCAAATCTAATATCCCGTTACAAGATGCTGGAGTTTATAAAATTGACTGTGAGTGTGGTTTATCATACATTGGGCAAACAAAGAGAAGCATCGGTACCCGTATAAAAGAACATATTGCTGACATGAAGCATAGGCGCTCAACGAAGTCTGCAGTCTGTGAACATGCCCTAGACAAACCCAACCACTATATGCGTTTTGATAATCCTCAAGTCCTTGCAAAAGAAAACAGATACATTCCAAGAATGCTTCGTGAGGCTATTGAAATTAAAAAACATCCTAATTTCAATAGAGAGGATGGTTGGCAGTTACCACCAGCTTGGGATCCAGTCATCAATTTAATCAAATCTCAAGCTAAGCAGAAGACTGCAAGACCTTCAGACACCGTGAGCCAATACTGCGTACATCCGGAACGTTATCAATAAATATTTTAGGCGGTAGATTTTGCAGTTCTTATAAAATACTAGACAAATGTCAACTTAGTCTACCTGCGACCACGAACACTGTAAAGTGCTCGAAACGTTAGGTGTATAAATAATGTAATAAACGCGATAAAAACCGTATTAAAATAATTTTATTTAAATGTGTAACAATCGCGAAAACATAAGCTCACAATATTCTTTAAAGACCTATCTAACAATACCCAACACGATGGGTTTGTATAGAAAAAAAATATTACTCCTTCTTAACTTGTATGGGAGCTACCCTAAAAAAAATTTTTTTCAAGATTTTCTTCTACCACTTTTTGACATAATTAATATACATACCAATACCAAATTTCAGCTTTCTAGTATTTATAGTCTCTGAGTAAAACCGTGGACGAACTGACAGACAGACAGACATGGCGAAGCTATACGGGGTTTGACGAGCTCCGTGGCGCAGCGGTCAACACGCTGGCCTGCGACACGGATGGTCCCGGGTTCGATCCCCGGTCAGGTCAAGATGGAAAATGTTCTTTTTCAAATTGACCTGGGTCTTGGATGTTTATCTATATATGTATTTGTAATAAAATATAGTATCGTTGAGTTAGTATTCCATAACACAAGTCTCGAACTTACTTTGGGGCTGGCTCAATCTGTGTGATCTGTACGTATACATTTATTTATTTATTCCTAGTTTACTACGGAACCCTTAAAAGTCTGAATTAAATTAAAAGCCTTGCAGTCGCGCGTCTGCCCTGACAGTTGGCTGCAATCCCGGTAGAAAACGACTAAAGCCCGCTCCACACTCTCGGCAAAACTACACGAGAATAAGCGAATATGAGAGTGTGGAGGCGAATACGAGAGTATTCGGCAAGTCTCGACTATATTCGTGTTGTCTCCATGGTGGCGGTATTTCGTCTTTTTTAACGCCTTTTAATAACTATTTTCCTCGTTGTAAGAAGTATAATACGCTACAAGACATAATGCTATAAGGCCACAGCAGTTTCAACGTTCATCTTCAACGTCCTCAAACAGACAACTGCGCTAAGCGAGAGTGTACAGAGCAGTTCTCGATCTCGTCTTGTTTCGGGGAATACCGGGAACGAAACCTCTCGACGAGAGTGTGGGGCGGGCTTTACAGTTACCTACAGTTCTTATTTCTCGAATACACCTTTATCAAATTAAGTTTCAGGCAGGTTTCCTTTTTTTATTTTCAGCCTTTAAAAATACACAACTTTTTACATAAAAAAGCCTCCGTTTCATTAAAAAAGTCACGGTTACATTAAAAAGTCGCAGGTAAATTAAAAGCCTGGCAGTCGCGCGTCTGTCCCGGACAGTTGGCTGCAATCCGGTTAGAGTAAGGTAATACGTTTTTACTGCGGCGACCTGGATCTTATTTCTAGATTATATCTTTAATTTCAGCTCTGCAGGCGGTTAATCCCTAGATATTTTTACAGTTTTATGTGTGGAAGTTCCATTCTTAGAAACTATTTTCATCGTATTGCAAACATTGTGACAGTATACGTAATACTGCGTTTACTATGTTATTTAATAAAAGATCTATTATTTTATTGTAAAATTTATTAGAAACTAGCTTTAGCTCGCGGCTTTGCTCACGTTAAATACAAACTTTGGATTCCATTTCACCCCCTTACGGGGTAAATTATGGTAATACTTTCTAATCGAATATTTACGACATAATACCTAACAGCCGGGCAAATTTTACCCCAATCCGTTAAGGGGTTTGAGCTGTGTACTAAGATCAGTCTGATATAAATTATTTAAATATGCTATGTTTTACTCTTTTAGTGAATTTATATTATAAGAAAGGAAAAATAATTTATTTTACGTACGTACAAGTCCACCAAATTGAAATAAAAAAAACCGGCCAAGTGCGTGTCCGGCCACGCGCAGTGTAGGGTTTCGTAGTTGCGAATGACAACTGCGAGTTCAAACTGTTCACACTCGCACCACACAGTTTAACGAGTTTTTTCAAGATTTTTTTTCTACCACTTTTTTGGCATGATTAATATACATACCCAAACCAAATTACAGCTTTGTACTTCTTAAAGTCTCTGAGTAAAACCGCGGATGGACAGACAGACAGACATGGCGAAACTATAAGGGTTCCTTGTTTTACTACGGAAACCTAAAATTGAAAAAAAATATTGTACGGAATGTGACATATACATATGTTGTATAAAGTACACGAAATAGAAAAATATGTATGTTCCTAGGTGATATGTCAATAAATCAAAAAATCGGTCAAGTTCTTTTCGTAAAGTTTTTTAATTATTAATACTACCCCGCGAATAGTCCGAAAATTCTAAAATGGTATTATTTTCGTATAAAAAAGAAATTAGTTCTTATTAAATGCTTCTACATGTAATATCATACATACTTGTGTAACATTTTAATACCACATTCTCCTCATATGGTCTTATTAAGTCGGTTAACGTCGTTTTTATGATAATCTATGGGTGATAGGGGATTCTGTGGCGCACGTTGTCTTTAATGGGAAATGTGGATAGGAATAAAAATGAGTTAATTTCTAATAAAGGCTCTTTAAGATTGCCAAGCTTTGATTATTCAGTCCTATTATCCATATTAAAATTGTAAATGTAAAAGCAAAACAGTATGACAAGTCCACCTATATTTCAATCCCATAACCCTCTAATTTTTCTTTTAAAATGGAATATGTTTCTCCTCCGACAAATACATTCAAGGGTATATCGTACGTTGGTATTTCCAGTAATGTGTTTTGGCTGGAGACCTACATAAAATCAACTTGTACAAGAAGCCTCTATGTGTTGGATCTATATCCCCACGCGATCCCCTTAAAGGGCCGAGGTAACCCGTGAACTCTAAGGGGATGAAATGAAATAAATCTCTCATTTCTTTGTTTTAAAAAATTTACCGAGTCACGGATGAAATGAGGCCCAGACAAGGACATAGACTTTCATCCCGGCAGTAAGTACTGGTCACGAGTAAACTAGCTACATTCACGCGAGCAAAGCCGCAAGCTAAACCAAGTTTCACATAAGCTAACAGTCTTCATGTTCTTCTTTTTCCACTCTCAAGTCAGCGTGGAAAGTCATATTTTAAACGCCATTAAAAAAACATAAAAGCGATACATTAAGACGTCCGGTATGATTTAGTGTGTGTATACGTTTCTTCATTGCAGAACGTGTTATGTCAGAAACTTTTCAACACTTACATTTAAGTATAGGCACTGAATTAATATAAGTGTCGTGTGGTTCCCGGCAGAGTAGAATAGGACCATTCCAAGGCTTCCCGTGGATGTCAGAGATGGCGATTAAGGAAATATAAGCTAAAAAAAGCTTTTAAACATCAAAGAGATTACTCCAAACCGTCTAAGCAGCGTGGAGAGTGTAGGCCTAATCCTCTGACTGCCTTAGCTAATATATGATGATGAGGTGACTCTGATGGTACAGAGAGGGTCATGCTCCTACAGTGGAGACTAAAAAAGACCTCATGATGATTATGTATGCGTCTGCCGTCCGTCGCCAGCGTAGAGAGAGCAGGGCAAATTTTCTGACTACTCTAGCTTATTATATTGCTCTAACAGTACATAGAAAGTCGTGCTCCTGCCGTGGAGACTAAAACAGACCTGATGATGATGATGATTGTTGTGTCATAGGATACTAACTCAACGATACAGTTTTATCTTGGTACACTCAGACTAGCTAAGAAAATCATATTTTAAACGCCATTAAACTAAAATGAAAGCGATATATTAAGACATCGAGTGTGATTTAGTGCGGGCACAGTGCACGGTTATTTATTGCAGAACATGTTATGTCAGAAACTTTTCAACACTTATATTTAACTATAGGCACTGAATGAATATAAGTGTCGTGTGGTTCCCAGCAGAGTAGAATAGAACCACTTCAAGTCTTTAGCATCAAAGAGATGTCTCCGAACTGTCTGGCCGGCGTGGAGAGTGTAGGCCAAAATCCTCTGACTGCTCCGGCTCTGGTCTTTTTTAGTCTCCACTGCTCTCTTCTACTTCCCTGTTAGTACAGAGAGGGTCGTGATCCTCCAGTAGAGTCTAAAACAGACCTGCAGGGCTAACATGCGCGCCACGACATATCTCTTAGACGACATGACATATCTTGTCGAATTCGACAATTATGTCGAATACCCTAACATGCGCGCCATGAAAGAGAAGTATCTCGTCGTGACTTGGCTATCACTTCTCGAAACGTCAAGTTTTATTTTAAAATTGCAACACCGATATTCAGTGTGTTTTTTACAGCGTAACCATGGTTACCAAGGCGCGGAAAATAATAATGAAAAGATTTTTTTTAAACAAGAATAAAGATAAAGATGAAACTATTGTTAAATCTTACAATTATGATATCAAATGTCGTTGTAAGATGGCGGACATGACTTTTCATGAAAATTGACATGGGTGTAGTTATATGCGTTTTTCAGGATATAGATTTCAAAAATGACGTCAGTTATAAAGCCAAGATGGCGGAAGCGATTTTTTGTGACAAATTATCATGGGTGTCATTATATAGGTTTTTTGGGGTGTAGATTTCGAAAATGACGTCAATTTTAAAATCCAAGATGGCGGACACGACTTTTTATAAAATATCGACATGGGTATCGTTATGTGGGTTTTTAGGGATGTAGATTTTGAAAATGACGTCAGTTTTGGAATCCAAAACGAAGGACGTGACTTTTTCATTAAAAATCGACATGTGTATCGTTTTATGGGGTTTTCGAAGTGAAGTTCGTTTTAGATTTCAAAACCGACGTCATTTTTGAAATCTACGCCCCGGAAAACCAACAAGATGACAACCATGACAATTTTTCATGAGAATTCGCGTCCGCCATCTTGGATTTCAAAACTGACGTTATTTTCGAAATTTTTACCCTGGAAAACACAATTCCAGAAATGATGTAACTTTGGTAATCAATGTGTGTATCAATGCACCCTTTAAGCCTTTAAAAAGGTTTGAATAATATGCAAATTCAGTTCGGCCTAGGCCAAACTAGTTCATCCTGAAATAGGGTTTTGCCTGAAACATATAGATTATAGGTATCCAAAAAAAATACGAATACCTCAGTCTTTCATTTGAGCAGTTTGAACATTTTTGCAGGCACAAATTCGAGTGTTTTATTTTCTCGTCGTTTGTCGTCGAAGAAAAATTCGACGACAATCTTATCGAATCCAAATGTAAAAAATCGATAAAATTTGAAGTGCATGTTAGAGACCGTCGACATAATGTCGTCAAGTCGTGGTCAAGTCTTCATTTGACAAAAGGACATGATTTAAGTGTGCTGCCATGTTACCGACTGTCGACATATAGAGATATGTCGTCACAAATCGCGAAAATGCCGCGACAAAATTTTGTCGTGGCGCGCATGTTAGCCCTGCTGGGGGCCGATTCTCGCGCGCTCGACATGATGTCGAATTCGATATATATCGAAAAAACATGGCGGATATCGAATTGTGCTATGCTCACTATATCACAGTCGATATTTATCGACTCCCAGCGCTCGATATGCATCGAGTGGTCGGCAGCACTCGACAAGGCATGTCTCATGCAATAACTTCGATATTTTGTCAACGATTTTCAGCTGACTTCAAAAAAGAGGTTATGAATTCGACTCGTTTGTATGTAATATGTCAGAATTGCATGAGTTTTGTATATGTTAGTCATTATTAGCTTCTCAACATGTATGTATGTATGTATGTTTGTTTATCTGCGAATATTTCGGAAACTATTGGTAGGATTGTTAATTTTTTTTTGTTGGATTATAACTATAATCCAACTTAGGGAATTTCTTGTAAATTTAACAGACCAAATTTTTCCCAATAACTGATACACACTTTACTCTCTATCTCAAAAACGATTTTAATGAAACTTGCACTGTTCCCTAAGTTGGATTAAACCTAGTCCAACAAAAACAAGAATTTTACAAACTGACTTGTGATCTCTGAGATAACTATGCGTATCGAACATACAATATACACCTATGAAATTTGCCATGTATGTTTAGAAGCTGATAAAGAATTAAAGACTGACATGTATCCCTACAAGTAGTTATTATTAAATAATAAAGAACAAACTTAAATTTTCCTAGTGACTTATTGACACTTAACACTAGGTATCTCCAAAACGAATGAACAGATTTTGATGAAACTTTGTTCTTTAAAAGTTAGACTACCTACCAACTTAGCAATGGCTTAGCCTAGTGTGAGAAATTTTGTTAATACCAAATGGTATGTCTTATTCCTACTTTTGTTTTTTTTTGTTAGACTCTTAAGTGTTTGATATAAACTTATTGTAAGTATTCAGCATGCAGTTTATATGGTAATAAACTTATTTTACTTTACTTTACTTATGCCAAGTTCAAAAGAATTTTGGCAATTCCACTGCTAGTTTGAGATATGTGAGGACGAACAGACAAATATTAAACACTTATGAAATTTGGCATACATGTTAAGAAGATAGTATAGACTAACATATCCAAAAACTGGATAAATCTGACTATATATTACATACATATGAGTTGAATTGATAACCTCCTTTTCAGAAGTCGGTTAAAAAAACCTTCTTGTTAGATCATACCTATTGTAAAAATTTGGAATTTCATAAATAAAAATGTCATTAATTGGTATTTAAATATTTATTTTTTGATCTACGCTCCAATGTGTATTAATTATTTGAAGATTTTTATGATTTTCCGAGTGTTCCAGATTGTTTTGTTTTATTTCCAAGTCATCTTTCTCATTTTCATGTATGTTGACACCTTTACTGCTAGAAACTGAAAATAAAAAGATAATGCTAATTAATGAAAAATTGTATTTTACATAATTAAATAACATTAAAACAGAAAAATCTATGCATACAACATTCAAGCAAAGTAGCATTCCTATTCCTCCACTCAGTCTTGCTGTGGATGTTAGTCACCTCCTACAGAGGTGACTTATGAAACACAAACTAAGCAAAACATCAAAGAGACCTTTTCAACCCGTCTGGCCAGCGTGGAGAGTGTAGGCCAAATCATCTGACTGCTCTAGTAAGTGGTACAAAGAGGGTCGTGTTCCAGCAGTAGAGACTAAAAAATACTTGATGATGATAAAGATAGTATACAACTTTACTTCTTTCATTAATAAACTATCTTGATTAAGTAGGTATCTTTGTTTATTTATTACAATGAGACAAAACTTAAGATAAAAGGGAACGGAAATTTGAGCTACAATCTAATAACTCTTTATTTAGCTATTAAGGCATGTGTAAGGCTGTAGTTTTTGAAGAATTTCACTATGTGATCCATGGGTGATCGAAGTGAGTAAACGAATATAAAACACTTGTTTGGTAAGTCGTAGTTATACATAGATATACCTTTTACTATTAGAAAACATCGTATGTTTTACCTTTGGTCACGGACTCCATCATTTTCCAGTTCTTTGTATCAAATTATCCAGCAGACACAGACTATTTTCGGAGTGAAAAAAGATATTTAAATTTTTCCAACAAGGTGTAGATGGCTCCCCGTCCAACAAATAAGCACAGTAGACGCGTAGGTTAACATTTCTATACGCAAATTACAAGGAAAACACATCCAGTAACACTTTTAATTCATAAATTAAGTTAAATAGGGACAAGAAAGATGTTTTGACAAAAACAGAAAGCGCGCGTTTCATTGATATCGCATTGCGATATTTGCGATGATGCGTTTCGTTTTATGCACACACGCTATCAAAAGTATGAAAACTTTTATTATTATAAACATTTATTAGCATGAAATACAATACAAAGCCATAAAATATTATTATTAAACGTCAAAAAATACTTTTTACAAAAATATTTTTCCATTTAATACGATAAATTACAGAAATAAATAATTTCAAAATAAATTGATATTTCATCGATTATGATTTGGCACAATCGAGCAATACGGAACGTTTTTCAGTAGAGATGTGAAAATATCATGTCTATTATGCCCCAGAATGGCAATAATGATATTTTTCATTCGACATCGAATCTTCGACATTTTTATCGAATTCGACAAATCTCTATGGAAACGAGAATCGGGCCCCTGATGATGAATGTTCTGTCATAAAATGCCTAGTTTTATCTAAGTACTCTCAGATTAGCGTGAAAGTCATATTTTAAACGCCATTAAAATAAAATGAAAGCGATATATTAAGACGTCGAGTGTGATTTAATACGGGTACAGTGTACGGTTATTTATTGCAGAACGTGTTATGTCAGAAACGTTTAACACTTACAGTGTTATGTCAGTAACTTTTAACTATAGGCCAGAATGAATGAATATAAGTGCCGTGTGGTCCTTGGCAGGGTAGAATAGGACCACTCCAAGTCTTCCCGTGGATGTTGTAAAAGGCGACTTTGGAAACACAAGCTAAACAAAGCTTTTAAACATCAAAGAGATGACTCCAACCCGTCTAACTAGCATGAAGAGTGTAGGCCACATCCTCTGATTGTTCTGGCTAATATTTGACTCTGGTAGTCAGAGAGGGTCATACTTCTGCAGTGGTGAATAAAAAAGACCTGATGATGATGATAATGTTTCGGTCTGCCGTCCGTCGTCCGTCCGACGTCTGTCCGACGGGATAAGCTTCTCTCTCTCTCTGTCCAGATAATAAAAGCCGATCAAGGGAATGGACATATTAAGTGCACGTAGAAACTTGCATTGTTTGCAATTGTGAACATTGCTTTTCTACGTTTTATTTCTACTCTCAGCCGAGTGTGGGGAGTCATATTTTAAACGCCATTAAACCAACATGAAAGCGATACATTAAGACGTCGAGTGTAATTTAATGCGGGTACAGTGTAAGTTCGTTTATTTATTGCAGAACGTGTTATGTCAGAAACTTTTGAACACTTGCATTTAACTATGAATATAAGTGTGTGGTTCCCGGCAGAATAGAATAGGACCACTCGAAGTCTTCTCGTTGGTGTCGTAGAAGGCGACTTAGGAAATACAAGCTAAACAAAGCTTGCAAACATCAGAGAGACATCTACAACTCGTCTGGCCAGCGTGGATAGTGTAGGCCAAATCCTCTGACTGCTCTCTCTTATACATGTCTCTGGTAGTACAGAGAGGGTCGTGCTCCTGCAGTTAGGTGGATGTCATAGAAGGCGACTAGGGATATATAAGCTAAATAAAGTTTACAAACATCAAAGAGATCACTCCAACCCGTTTGGCCGGCATGGAGAGTGTAGGTCAAATCCTCTGACTGCTCTGGCTTATACATGTCTCTGGTAGTACAGGGAGGATCATGCTCCAATTTGCACAGGAAAGTCAAAAAACTATGGGAATGTCGAGGGTTATTTACACGCTGTATACATACATACATAGCGCGAAGAACCAATGGCTAATGGGGCAGTAAGGTTCTTGAATGGCAACCATGTACACAAGCGCAGCGTTGGACACCGACCAGGGTGTTGGATGACCTGATAAAGGAGGAAGGCGCTGGATGCAGGCCGCTTCCACCTGTTCGTATTGGAAATCCTTGGGGGAGGCCCATGTCCAGCAGCGGACTTCCTGCGGCTAAAATGATGATGATGATAATACATACATACGCGTGAAAAGCATTTCCATCCTTATGGATGGCTCAGTCGGGAAAAACCCCCGTCATGTGTTTCACTTAGTCCAAAACTGTCCCCACACGTATGACGGCAATAAATAACCGCCTACGGAACCCCGTTTCGCACTAAATCACACTCCCGACATCTTCTCGCCCATACATCATGGTACTACTTAAATATAATTCTAAAGTACGGTCTAAGTTTTATCAGATTGAAACATACATACTAAAAGCACTGAATGAATAAAAGTGTGTGGTTCCCGGGAGAGTAGAATAGGACCACTCCAAGTCTTCCCGTGGTTTTATCAGGTTGAATTATAATGCATTTTAAGTCTCATCATTATCATCTTAGGCACAAGAAGTCCACTGCTGGTGATAGGCATTCCACAAGGATTTCTTTCATTCAAATAATCAAAACGTTCATTCAGAAAATAGGCCTTTGCAGGCAATTTTGAGAGTCTGTTTCTCTATTGAGAGAGATAAAATTACACTCATTTGAAAGCTTATATAGTCTTCTCTTTATTATTTTTCTACAACTTTCCTGTAAGGTCTTAAGTTTTTTTGGTACGGGCCCGGAAAGCAAAACTACCCCAAATTGTGCCAAATTTCGGAAAAAATTACCGTGGTTTGATAAGCTTTGACTCAATAAATGTAAGTCAAAGAGGGTTCAAATTATACTCAAACGAAAGATAATTTAGTCTTTTTCATAAAAGCATACTACAAAGATACCCGCAAAAAGCACCCTTCAGGTAGTGTTATCGTGGAAACTGAAAAAGTCCCATACTTTCGGGCCCCCAGGAGTAGCACAGGGTTAAGAAAGTTGCAAACTTGGGTGTAGACTATTCTAAGTGGTCTATATAATCTATGAAAAATCGCCGTTACATGCGCGTTTTCAATGTTGATGTCGATATTGACTGGCTTAATTACGAACAAACTACGAACAATATTTTCTTTTGGAACGCATTGAAAGGGTTTATAGCTCCTAAATAAACCTTCTTCACTACAGTATCCACATGTATTTGTGAGTTCACAAGCCTATTTACACACATTTCCAGTCGAGTGGACAGACTGACTGTGCGACCTGAATGTTCGCTGAACTTTTATGCCCTAAAAACGTGAATGACGTGTAGATAAGTACATTTTGAAAGGGGTGAAGTGTGCTTGGGATTTTTTGAGTTTTCTGTTTCAATACTTATATCTTTTAGTAGCAAATTTCCCGCGACTTCGTCCGCGTAAATATAGCCTGTGTCATCATCATCATCAGGTCTTTTTTTAGTCTCCACTGCAGGAGCACGACCCTCTCAGTACTGCTAGAGCCATATATTTGCCAGAGCAGTCAGAGGATTTGGCCTGTACTCTCCACGCTGGCCAGACGGGTTGGAGAGGTCTCTTTGATGTTCTTAATCTTTGTTTAGCTTGTGTTTCCTAAGTCGCCTTCTACGACATCCACGGGAAGACTTGGAGTGGCTTCTCTGCCGGGAACCACACGGCATAGCCTGTGTCACTTGCAGGTAAAAAGAATTTTGAAAATTAATTCCCCCTGTGTTTTGGATCCTACTCAGTGCAAATAAACAATTAATTATTTCCTCTTTATAATATTAGTATAAATAGTTATGTGACGTAGCGAACTACACCGTCGCCCGTCACAAACGCACACGCGCGCGCGCCTACCGTAGGCATGAATCGTTGATGTCACTGGCAGCGATAAGCGACGCACACTAGCGCAGCCCGTCCCTATATAAACGCAGAGCGGACCGTCATTAGTCAGCATTCTCTCGACGAGAGAGTGCGAGCCACAGTCGGCCGGGGCGTATTGCCTGGAAGATTGTGGATTTGGTCGGGAGGGCTTACAGTCGGCCGGGGCGGATTCCCTGGAAGATTGTAATTCCCTTTTGCGTCGTCCGGGGCGGATTTCCTGGAAGATTGCAATTTCCCAACCACCGTCGGCCGGGGCGTGTTTCCTGGTAGATGTTGGTTGCCCGACCATCCGTCCGGGTGGAGTTACTGTCGGCCGGGGCCCTTCCTGGAAGAACGTAACTTTCCACCCCCCGTAGGTTCCCGTGGGAATCACCAGTCGGCCGGGGCCTTTCCTGGAAGAAGGGTGATTTCCCTATTCTCCGTGGGGGATTACGGTCGGCCGGGGCCTTTTCCTGGAAGAACGTAATTTCCTCACCCCCGTAGGTTCCCGTTGGAATCACCGTCGGCCGGGGCCTGTCCTGGTCGATCTGGTGTTTTCCTCATACCGTGTCGTTGTCTAAGACAACCCCCGTATCTAGAACCGTAGACATCCTGACGAGCTATCACAGCCACCGATCTTTCGCGCCACCTGCGCATGTTACCGTAGCCGTGTACCGTACCGCGCGTGCCCTCAGCACGCACCCCGCGCTTTGTGCATCCGTATAAGCACTCCGCGCCCCGTGGGATATCACATCCCTTCCGTTCGTTGTTCGTCCAAGCTGAGTTGGTCGTCCAACCCCCGTTTATCACCCGCGCCATCGTTGAGAGTCCACTCCATCGCGAACGCGCGTAGTGACCCCGTATCCCGCTCTGCTATTGCCTGATAATAGTTTGAGTCCGTAGCCCTTTGATTTATAATTTGTCGCTTATCGCTGTTGTTTGTAAATTGTAAGATATAAACTGCGCCACCTCTCCCGTCTCTGAAGGAGCAAGGGATTTTGTTGTTTAAACCCGTTGAGTAATAAGTTAGATTAATCCTAGATTAAGTGTTTACCTTTGTGTAAACGAATAATAAACTTGTATTTTGTTTGTAGAGATAGTTTCCTTCAAACTCCCAATCAGGACACCTCTTTAGACACAGACCTTCAGTCGACCCTTCAGGTGACCAAGGTCTTTAATGCTGACAGTAGCACCCCGTGGTTCGACTCCACGCATTTGCTACATCACAGTTATATCTGTAGTGTCAACTGCAGGGCCCTCTTACCCACTGGGCACTTTGGGCACATGCCCAGGGCCCCGTAATCGATAAGGGCCCTCAGTTACTGCCACGTCATCATACGATAACCCATGAAATCAGAACAGTTTATAACCAAAAGTACTTTCTTACAAAAAAATGAAAACGCTTTATTACAAACGCACTCCATCACCGTACTCGTGATAACACACACACTTTTATAGCCATACACACACACACATACACACACACACACACACACATACACATACTTCTATACTACTAACACTTCTCATGTTTCCTCAAATAGTAATGTACATACCTACTCTGGACTTACCTGTGCTTATTTTCTTTATCTTATTTATGTAAATCCCTCTTCTAAGTTCCTAATCTAGCTTAAGTTTCAAACACGTTGTATATTTCTTAAAAAAATACAGCCGAACACTGGACTCCAAAATACAGGCGCCAGCCTAGTTTGGAGAACAGACAAAAAACAATCATTTGTACTATGTTTTACCTTTTGTATATCACTGTTCAAAATTCTATACAATTCTATTAGTAAATAAAAGATATTATTATTTATTTATTATTTGATTGATTATATCATAAGGTATACATTAGAGTATGCAACCGGTATGTTCAGATAAGAGAAAGATAGAGATAACACGATACTTAAAAGCATTATTAGTTAAAATGCTTTTAAGGCGCTGTAATTCACGCAATGCCGTAAAACGTCTATTTTTTCGTCGCGCAGTTAGCCTCTTATTTCATGGAATACTAGCATGAAAAAAATATGAAGTACAATTCAAAGATGAAAATAAATGATTACATCAAAAATTTTCAAAATGTCAAGAAGCTATATTCAGAAAAGGTTTCGTCGCGAATTACTTGATATTTTCAGCGATAACTACCATTTTTTTTTTTCATCTATAAAAAGTAAAACTTACTGAGCAATATGGATACCTAAGAATATTACAATATTTGGTTATAGTTAAGGAATTATTAAATTAAAACCGACAAAAAGCGGCCGAAATGACAGACACGGGTTCGAACTGAGATCGCCTACCGGCATCGCCACTTTTAACCTTATTTCATTACCAGTACGTACTATTATCGCGCGATTACCATTACGTACTATTATTATTAGGTGTTACAGCGCCTTAAGTATTCGGGCGTTTCAATCACTTCCTATTGTCGCAGACATATCATATCCAATATCTGTTACATATTCATAGCCGTCCAAAGTTAAGCGCTCAAGCCGAATTTCATGAATAATGCCAATTCTATTCAATTCAAAGTGCAATTCAATTAATTCTTGAATGGATAGCGTTTGAATAGATCTTTTGTGAGTACACAGACACTTTGAAATTATTACATTAGCACGGAATTAATGATAGTACTGTGACCTTTGATACTGTGACGTACAAAACGGACACTCGCAGTGTCCGTTGCAATATGGCGCTCCCGCACCCGCCTCTGCCTCCTCAGGGGTTTCATCATCTGCCTGTCCAGTGGTTGCATGTAAAGCATCGGGTACTCACGCCCGGCCTCCCAAGCTACTTTCTTATCCCAAATCCTTCTCAGTAAGAAGCATCATACATTTATTCAGTTTCCCTCGTGCACTTGTGTCCTACCCTTCTCTCGCTTAAAAACGCTTTTGATGGGCAGCAGCATCGGAGCCGAGATAAACCAAATTAATTCTTTCTTCTTTTAAATTATGGCTTTCACCGTGATTCTGCCAATGTCCAGTATAATGAGATACTAAGTGTCGGTGTTGTACGGTATACCAAATTAATTGCACTCACCAACCCGCCTGACACACGTGGTGAGTATAGCAAAACCTCCCCTATAATAAAAATCTTTGGGAAGACTACGTCCAGCAGTGGACTCTTTACGGCTATGACGACGAAAGCCAGGTTTTCATAATGAATTTATCTTGCGTAACTTTTAATATTATTATAGTTGCGTTAGTATTCTACAACATACGTTCACAAGCTCTGGGTGTCACTTTATATTTATTGTTTAGTGGAAAGGCAGCCTTAGAGTCCACAATAAATCTTACTTCCCTATATGAAGATTGACTTGGACAAGGATATTCAATCGGAAGGGTAGACCCCAAATAATTTGATGCACATAATTTGATACAATGTATCTACTCGTATTATGTAGTCCTCAACGCTGTTGAATAAAATACTGAAAGGGATCATCTCTTTGATGATGTTTATATAGTAAGTGTATTTTTAGGGTTCCGTACCTTAAAAGGTAAAAAGAAACCCGTAATGGATTACTTATTTACCTGTCTGTCTGTAAAGAACATTTTCTCAAGAATATGTGGACTTATTACCCCGAAATTAATAGATACGTTTGTTCCTGTTAAAAATCAAATTTTAACACAAGGCAATCAAAAAAATATGTCAATGCTTTCGTGCCCATACAGCATATTCAAAACATCATAGATAAAAGCGTGTTTTTCCATCAACATTATACCAAAACTCACGAAATATTTCATTCAACGCATCCAATATGCAACATAGTGCATCAGCCCATTTACATATCACAGCGCCGAATCATGTTTTAGAGGTATTGATGAGATTGATATGCACAACAAAGTTTAGTATAAATAAATAAATATATATTTTTTTATTATTCAATATCTTACTCTATTCTTACAGTTTCACCCACAGATTACCCCCAATTGGGGCCGTGTGGTTCCCGGAAGAGTAGAATAGGACCACTCCAAGTCATCCCGTGGATGTCGTAAAAGGCGACTAAGGAAACACAAGCTAAACAAAGCTTTTTTCTTATGTTTTCGCGATTGTTACACATTTAAATAAAATTATTTTAATACGGTTTTTATCGCGTTTATTACATTATTTATACACCTAACGTTTCGAGCACTTTACAGTGTTCGTGGTCGCAGGTAGACTAAGTTGACATTTGTCTAGTATTTTATAAGAACTACAAAATCTACCGCCTAAAATATTTATTGATAACGTTCCGGATGTACGCAGTATTGGCTCACGGTGTCTGAAGGTCTTGCAGTCTTCTGCTTAGCTTGAGATTTGATTAAATTGATGACTGGATCCCAAGCTGGTGGTAACTGCCAACCATCCTCTCTATTGAAATTAGGATGTTTTTTAATTTCAATAGCCTCACGAAGCATTCTTGGAATGTATCTGTTTTCTTTTGCAAGGACTTGAGGATTATCAAAACGCATATAGTGGTTGGGTTTGTCTTGGGCATGTTCACAGACTGCAGACTTCGTTGAGCGCCTATGCTTCATGTCAGCAATATGTTCTTTTATACGGGTACCGATGCTTCTCTTTGTTTGCCCAATGTATGATAAACCACACTCACAGTCAATTTTATAAACTCCAGCATCTTGTAATGGGATATTAGATTTGACAGGTCTTAAAAGTTCTCGAAACGTTAGGTGTATAAATAATGTAATAAACGCGATAAAAACCGTATTAAAATAATTTTATTTAAACAAAGCTTATTAACATCAAAGAGACCTCTCTAACCCGTCTGGCCAGCGTGGAGAGTGTAGGCCAAATCCTCTGACTACTCAGGCTAGTATATGTCTTTGGTAGTACAGAGAGGGTCGTCCTGGAAGGACCTGATGATGATGATGATGGGGGTTATCTGTGGTTTCACCCAATTCAATAGAGTAATTAATTATAACATGACAACCTTAACATAGTAAATAAAAAAATCTTAAATAACAACATTGCAAAATTATATTAATTATAAATCCCTATTCTTTCAATATTCTACATTGTAACACATCATCTATTCCTTACATTGTAACACAGTTCAATTGCCTTTGTGAACTCATTCAAGGTACAGCTGAAAATATCTATATTGTTAGCAACCCCATTAAGTGCTCTTACTGAATGTTTTCTTATGTTTTCGCGATTGTTACACATTTAAATAAAATTATTTTAATACGGTCGCAGTCGCAGGTAGACTACCTGCGACCACGAACACTGTAAAGTGCTCGAAACGTTAGGTGTATAAATAATGTAATAAACGCGATAAAAACCGTATTAAAATAATTTTATTTAAAAGTGCTCTTACTGCTCTGGTGATTGCCGCTTGGCCTAACAAGTTGGTCCGTGCTTGCGGGATCGCAAACAGAGGAGGCCGCCGTCGCCGCCACACATACCGATCCGGTACGCTCAGCGCGAGCCACTGCAATACGGCCGGGTTGAAGATTTACAAACAAATCACTCAGATTGAGCTAGCCCCAAAGTAAGTTCGAGACTTGTGTTATGGGATACTAACGCAACGATACTATATTTTATGACAAATACATATAAAGTAAAAATATCTAAGACCCAAGTCAATCTGAAAAATAAAATTTTTCATCTTGACCTGACCAGGGATCGAACCAGGGACCATCCGTGGCAAAAGTGTCCGCGTGTTGACCGCTCCACCACGGAGCTCGTCATCGTAACTTTCCTCCTGAAGTTCGCCGAATCTATGATTTGCTCAACAGAATGCTCCAAATAGATTAAAAACCTGTCGGAGTTGAAAAAAAGCGATGGGATATAGTGATGGGATCGGACGGATATTAATCTGTCCGATCCCATCACAATATATTTCCACAGAGCCCGGATTGCAGTGATGGGTTGCTAGCCACATCGTTTATTGACATCAGACCTTCGAATTTCGCCGAATACCTTGACCGGCTTTTACGGTTTGCCCAGGAAGAAAAGCAGCTTGTATATTCTGCTAATTCTGCCTTTCCAAACCAGCTTGGAAGATAAAAATACGTAGCAGGAAATCCCTCCGGACCTGTAACGTCTGGAAGGCTTGTAATTATTCAGCTTAATTAGCCCTCGAGCTGTAGCTTGTATATTTTAAGAGCTCCAGCTTTGTTTGAATTAGAAAGTTCTATTTGAGTCTAGAATTAGGTCCGTTGAAGTTTCTAATAAGGATTTTTATTGAACTCTTTTACTTGTTACAGAAAAAAACACAAGGGCGCAAAACAAATCATTTGTATAGATTATCACATCTTTATCTTGCGGAGTAGGACCTAAGGCGATGATTGTTTGTTTTACATGTGTGTAAGTGGCCAATACTGGTATCAGATTTCTCAAGCTACCTAAAGACATTTGATCAACAACGGGACCAATGGCTTAACGTGCCTTCCGAAGCACGAAGGAGCTCGAGATATTTTTATACCACTTGCGGTCACCCATCCAAGAGGGAACTGCGCCCAGGTTGCTTAAGCTGCAGAAGCGCTTATAATGCTTACTAGTGGGTTTATAATGTTTGCTAGTGGGTACTAGGCCATCGGGCTCCTTCGGGCCTAAGGCGATAAGACCTGAAGGCCATTTTAAGCGTGTTATATCAACAAAACTTAAACAAAAAGTATAAGAATAAAAAATAAATAAATATAAATATATACGAACAAATCACACAGATTGAGCTAGCCCCAAAGTAAGTTCTTTAGTAAGACTTGTGTTATGGGATACTAACTCAACGATACTATACTTTATAACAAATACATATATAGATAAACATCCAAGACTCAGATCTGAAAAAGATCATATTCCATCTTGACCTGACCGGGGATCGAACCCGGGACCATCCGTGTCGCAGGCAGGCGTGTTGACCGCTGCGCCACGGCGCGCGTCAAAAAATGAATATATTTATTAATATCAAAAGGGAGTTCATCGTCACCACTTAAATTATAAAGTATAGTACATTTTGAAAGGGACTTTCTTCCACGTACGCTGAAATTGTGGAATGAGCTCCCTGCCACGGTTTTCCCGAAATACAACAGTGATACAACAACAACAATACAACTGTTCAGGCGGTGAGACTTTGGAATGCTTTGCCACTTGACATTCGGAAGGCCCAATCAATTAAGTCTTTCAAAGGTTTGGTAACTGCACACTACCTTTCTTCAAACTGATAATTATTTTTGTAATCGTACGTACTTATCCTTCTTTGTTTTCTTTTTCTTCGTATATTGTTTTCCGACATCATGGTATGGTTATTAAGAGGGTATACTAGCAGTGCTTTTTCCATACAAATGTATTTCTCTATTTTCTCGCTGAAAATTGCTTCTAGAGGCACAATTCTTTTTACATACAATCTATTACTAAAATAGATATGTCCCTATGTTTTATTTTTTTTTTCTAAAAACCTGTCTAAAAGAAATTTTTTTTTACAAAAACAGGTTTTTTGGAAAAAAATAAAAAATAGGGGCATTCCTATTTTAGTACTAGATTTTATGAAAAAAGAATTGTGGCTCTAGAGTCAGTTTTCAGCGAGAAAAAAGAGAAATATATTTGTATGGAAACCATATTGAAAAAATACTGCTAGTATACGCTCTTAATGTTCTTATTATTTTATTTGTAAAGATTATATATTTATTTTTGTGCTTTATATCATATTTAGTACTACTAAAATATACTGCGCCAATTCCCCCAACACTTTTAAGTGTATTTCTACCCAAAGGTTGGCTGGAAGAAATCGCTTTAGTGCTAACCCCGCCTTTGTACCTACTCTAATTTTTTTCATATTATTTCTTTTGTTTTCTCCTGCATTGTTGGTGCAATAAAGAATTTTTATCTTATCTTATCTTATCTTATCTTAACAACATGGGGTCCTTTAAAAGGGCGTGGAAAGATTTCTCCAAGTTCAGCAACGCGCAAGTGGCAACAGTTTTTTAGGCGTCCATAGGCTGTAACCGCTTTCCATCAGTTAGACTGTATGCCTGTTTCCCTAATTCGTAGAATTAAAAGAAGAAAACGTTTAAATATTAAACCTAAAATTAGTTATAATCGCAGGACTAACTGCCAAAGAAATGCCTTTCAAAATTAAATTGTAATTACACAATTAATTACCCAAAAAAGTAATTTACAAAAAATTCCACACCATCTGCTTAAGTCGTTACAACTTGAGCAATTTGGGCAATTATCCTTCTAATTTATAAGGCAAGGGTTTTAATTTAAGCCAGGTTTGACCGGGCGACACGAACCTCATTATTTGAACCGGGTCCCGGTATAAATTGCCGGGGCACCAGACCTTAACATAACCCTAAATTATATAATGGCTAGGCTCGGGCTAGGTCAGGTGGAGTTTCTCCAGCAACAATCTGTGCTACTGCGGCGCTGTTCAGACGATGACCTATCTCATGAATTGCCCCAACTGTCCTACTTCCTGCACCGTAGTGGACTTGATGGAGGCTAACGATCGCACCGTCCAGGTGGCCAAATGATCTTTACTAATACGATATACTTAAGATTTATAGATATAGCCTTTTTGACTCGAAAAGAAAAAGAAGAAGGCTAGAAATACTTTATCAGCCTAAAAGCGTATAAATAAATTATGTCCAACCCATAGTCTATCATGCAAACACATAACTACCAATTTCCCTAATGGTTTCTCGGGAGAGTTAGTTATCAATATAAAATTCTATATATAGTCAACTGCATATTTAAATATGCAGTTGACTATATATAGAATAATTGAATTAAGAAATATGTCTTTCTGATGCTAATTCAATTAATTAATATAAAGAGACAATTTAAGTTCTGAAAATGGGAAAGCTCGAACGCTCCGCGTTATGAGGCGTGCAAAAAGACTCTTGGGTTCAGGCCTATATATGTATCTAATTATGTAAGTATGTCCGTTCCATCATTGCCTCTTGTTCCCTAAAATATAAGCCTAACATGGCTTCGCTCTAATTTGTTTTGTTTTCCCTGATCCTACCTAAGGTAAAGGTTGACTGGAAGAGATTGCAAAGTGATAAGTCCGCCTTTGTACCAATTAATATCTTTAAGTAGTTTTTAAATAATTTATTTTTTCTTTGTAATGGTGCGATAAAGAGTATTTTCTTTCTTTCTTTAATATATGGTAAATTTCATCATGATCGGTTCAGTAGATAGGGCGTAAAAACGTAACAAACAAACTCACTTTTGAATTTATAATATTAGTTAGGATTAGGATGTAGTCCTCCTCCTTGTTTCGTAATCCTCATTGCTGAGGGTCGTGATCTCTGTGTAACACTTTTTTGTGTATATCCCGCCATTCAGATCTGCGTTCCGCAACTCGTACAGCGTCGCTCACGTTGGTCTCGAGCGTCGAGCGAATCTGGAGGCCTACTCTAAGTTGACACGCGACGTAGTTCGTATTTCAGACGAGGACCTCGAAAGGTCAATGACGAATTTATCGTTCGAATCGTGGACGGATCCATAGTCATCAAAAGTCTACGATAATAGTGAAGTTCTTACCTACGAAAGACGTAATTTTTTGATATTTATCGATAAAATGGAAATGGAATGCTGGAATGCTTTTATTTCATTATTCAGAATGAAACTTAATAAAATAATACTATGATGAGTCAAATAATATTTTTCTGGTCTAGTTAGAAATAAAATAAAAATAATTACCTGCTAATAATTTATTGAAATCATAAATCAAGAAATCTTAACGTCTTAGTCCTTTGCCAAAATTAGAAAAAAAAGGGTGAAATTATTGACCAATCTTTACGAAGCTTTCTGTACGTAAACCTCATAGCACAGAGTAGGTATAGCTCAGAGCAAGTTATTGCTCTGAGAGGTATAGGTACTCGCATTTGAAAGATAATCCATATTGAATCTTAATTTATCATAATCATCTGCCTATACTCGTCCACAGCTGGACATAGGCCTCCCCGATTGCACGCCATCGAGACCTATCTTCGGCTGCTTGAATCTTAATTCACGACAAAACAATTTCATCATATTTATTCCACGTTACTGAAGATAATATGCTCCACGGAGGAAGGGCAATTCCAGAGTGATGTCTCACTTCCACTTATAGCATTTGCCTTGATCCATGCGAGAAAATGCTGAGCAATTTATATTTTGATCACAGTAAAGAACTATTGTCTACGTATTAGGTATTATACTTATAAAATTGTTGATTGATACAGAATAATAAAACACAAATGAACAGAAACCATATTTACTTTGATAAAACTTGTTTATTTTGTATTTATACGTCAGGAATAGAATAAAAAAGTCTTTCGTCAGAGATTTACATATAAATATTACGTGTAATAGAATAAAATATACGTTGCGCCCTTTTCTAAAACCTTTTGTTTCACTATACATGGTATATTCCTCGTCATACCATATATATTTTTGGAACGTTCAATAAATAGTACCTACTGCTCGTTTTGATGATAAAAATTATAATTTTCCTTTCAAACATATCAGAAAACTAAAAATATATTATCCTTGTAGGTATATCTGAGATAATATCTCCATTGACCCTGACAAACATTCATTTCAATGACAAAGTAAAAAAAGTGTCACATTTTTCCACAGACTATAATTTTTTTAAGGTATTAATTATTAGTGATGTCGTTTTTACCCGACTAGATCAAAAACTCGAAAGAAAGAAATGTTTTTCGCGCGTAAATATGTTATGTAAATATTTAAAAAAAAACTCGACTTTGAACCCCACACACTATCTACTTATCCTAAAAAAAAACTACTGAACTGATTTCAAAGTAACTTGCACTTTCCCTAATTTGGACAAGATCAACAAAAAAAAAAAAACCGGCCAAGTGCGTGTCGGGCCACGCGAAGTGTAGGGTTCCGTAGTTGCGAATGACAACTTTGAGTTTACACTCGCACCTCACAGTTTGACTGAACTGAACAAAAAATTGTACTTCAAAACCAAATATTTCGGAAACGGATCTCTAAATCGAAAAATGTTGTTCTCAACCTCACAATATTTTTCAAAGACCTATTTAACAATACCAAAGACGATGGGTTTGTATAGAAAAAAAATATAACTCCCTCTTTACTTGTATGGGAGCTAGGCTAAAAAAAATTTTTAACCCATACCAAATTACAGCTTTCTAGTATTTATAGTCTCTGAGTAAAACCGCGGACGGACAGACAGACAGACATGGCGAAACTATAAGGGTTCCTTGTTACAACGGAACCCAAATAAATGATAAACATCTAATATTTTTTTAGTTATGCTCGTACAAACATACACTTTAGAATTTTGGCACACATGTTACACAAAATATTAAAATCTATTATAGACTAATATATACTCAAACTACAATTCTGACATTATCACATACATTTGTACCTATTGAATTGTTAACCTTCTTTTATTGAAGTCGGCTGGTAAGAAGGTGAAACGACTATGAAGGTGAAAGGTGACATGCAATATTTTTTTTTTCAGATAACGTATTTTATGTGTTTTACTCCTGAGGACTGAGGCAAGCTGGAGCGGCAAAAATAAACACTACGTTATATTTTATTTTGTGTGCAAAATTAAACATTTAATAATGAAATATGTTATAAATGATTAACTTTAAACCGGGAGGTCTTTTACAAAATACTATGTTAGCTTAAATTTAAACATTTCATGATGTACTTATGTGTAGATACACAGAGGTGCATCCATACATACACCCATATATTTTAAGGCTGTATTCTAAACTCCAATCTTCATCTTTAACAAATATTAAATACTCGAGTTATGTTTACTTTTTCCTTTCTACAATTGTCATGGAGCAGCACTTTATGAACCCCTGCCCGCCGTACAAAGTTTTTGGTACATACGTCTTTCGATATGTTCAAAACACCCTACTCTCCGGTACAAACGAATCTCCGCAAAGCAACTTCGAATCCATAGAGATCACGATAATTTAACGTCCGTGACCAGTGACGTATACAAATAGCGATAAAATTCGTGTATGCTGTCGATAAATTTCATCGAATCAACTTTTCTCGCTAAGTACAATGGAAATTAATGAATTTTCGTTATTTTATGAGAAAAGATATTATTTCAATGTTTTTTATAATTTTAAAATATTAAATTACAATTTATTTAGCATCATTGAATTAATCTAAAATCGGCACATGGCTGAAACACATAGATGTCATGGTCGGCTCAACCAAAAAAACGTGATGTGACGTGACAATTTGTAGATTATTTATAATTCAGAATTTCGGAGACTAAAAATGTGTGTAAACCTAAAGAAAGAAAGAAAGAAAGTGTTTAAAGTATATGCAAACAGCGGAAAAGCAGTGAAGCTTAAATGCAATTTTTGATTTTTACTTACGTGATTGCCTACCAGTTGTTACAATTTTACCACAATTTTGCTTGGCTGGAGAATATGCAAGAACCTTATGAGCATGCTCGCACGGGAGATGCGAAGAACACCGAGCTAGGTGGGGTTCCTCCAGAGACAAACTTTGTGAACGCGGTGCTAATCCATGGCTTAGCTTTTGTCGTGCACTACTTGCACAGTTGAATATCTCAATGAGGTCAACGGAAGGGTGCTTAGCGTTTCCAAATATTGACTAATAAGACATCTAAAGAAAATATTTCAACTCGCCAAGAAGACGACCACAATGGTTACTTGTACAGCTATTAACAGCCCTTTATTGGCCACGACAAGACGAGACTCTAATATTCATATATAATTATCATTTGCAAAGGGTAAGCTACCGAATTTATATGTATATAATAAGTATGGGATATAGGTATAATACTCCCTTCGTGAAGTAGTGATAGTTTGGCTGATTTTGATAATCAGTGGAGATTTTTTTTTTTTTTAATACATATGTACGGACAAATTAGTTTAGTAGATTTGGCATGGAAGCGTAACAATTAAACAAACTCACTTTCGAATTTATCGCTCCAGATCAGAATATAATATTAATTAGGAAGTTAGGATTAGGATATTTACTGACTTAAATGTTACGATATGTATAAAAAAATGGCCTTTTCTTACAGATTTTATAATTCTGCAAAAAGAAAAACGAAAACAAGATCTACCTACCTAAGTTATAAATTTCAAGATTTCCGGTAACAAGCACATTTTCATCGTAATAACTCACGAAGATCTAAAGGATAATAATGCCTACATCAATAAATATACTAGAATAAAGTTTTACTGTGTTTCAATGTTAATTACAACGGTAGATAATACAAGCTTACATCTCGCCTATCTCGCATACCCAATGTGTGTTAGCGTTTGGCATGCAGCCGACCATCGATATTTGCTAAATCATTTATCTGCATACAATAATACAAACTAACATGCCATAAAAGTATCTCGAGCTCCTCCCTGCTTCGAAAGGCACGTTGAGTCGTTGGTCCCGGCTGTCATCATTAATAGCAGTCGTTAAGCTATGACAGATGCCTTTAGGCAGCTTGAAAAATGACACCAGTGTTGGCCAATTACACACATGAAAAACAAACAAACATATCGTTATACCTCAGGCCCCGGAAGCTCGAACGACACATATTTCTCAAAAGCGGTATTCCGTTCCGCGCTGTTTTTCAAACATTTCTCGTGATAATGCATAATTTTGTACCGATCATATAATTTGTATCACTCAATCTCTCAATGTACTCAAGAGCACTAGAGGCTTTCTTGAAAAAAAAACAACAATTTTCTTTTACTCATGGTACAAAATTCGCAGGCAGTGGCAGAGAAGCAATGAACCAGCTGCTTCTCTTCCAGCGCAGATCAATAATAATTATATATAGGGACAGATCACAGAATTCAGCTAACAAGCCATTATCGTAAAGGATATATTACGATTGATAAGTATATACATTTATAAGTAAAGATTTAATCATTTTAATTTAATAAAAGTAAGAAATCTAGCAATCCTCCATACGCTACAACTTACAACAATGCCAAAATTACAAAAAATCCAAAGTTTAAGTAACATATTTTGATGAATTAATTATTTCAAATGCTTCCCAAATCAATACGTTAGAAATCCGTCACGGATTCGTCACCTCGGTAGTTGACGTCGGAATGACCTTGAATAGAGGGCGTTCGTCCGTTAAATTCGTTGTCAAAAGCGCGCTCAGAGTAAGGTAAAAATGCAAAAATTCGTAAAAGTCGCTGTCAGTGTTGCAGTTAACCAATCATGGATCGACGAACAAGATTCGAAACGAATCCGCAACAAATTCGTAGGCACTTTGAAAGAGACAAGTAGCTACGGAAAGAGCGAGAGATCAGATGACGAAAAGTCCGTTAGAGTAGGGTTTTTGATGATTACGCAACGGATTCGCATTTTTCGTTGTCAAAAGCGTCGTTTTGACATAAGATTCGAAAGAAATACGTAGTTCGTGCAACGAAGTTAACAGAGAGAGTAGGCCTCCTGGTCGGACCAACGCATGGGGCTACGTACTCTGGATCTCTTTCCTTCTACTTTACCAGTAAGTATGAGTTTCTCCAGATTGTCTCCGCCTTTCCTGAATATATGTCCGAAGAACTCGAGTACTCTGCGTAGACATATTGTGGAGAGTCTGATCTTTATTCCCATTTGTTTGAGGATAGATGCGTTTGTCTGACGTGCTGTCCATGGAGTCCGAAGCATTTTTCTCCAGCACCACATCTCGAAAGCGTCGATTATGGTGCGGTCTAATTGTTTTATTTTCTTAAATACCTTATAACCTTTGCCCAACATTAGGACATTCACGGCAATAAAAAAAATTCTAATACAATTTGATTTTATGACATTTTTAGTGGCCAACTTTTAAAAATCACGAAATTGACCGTGTCGGGAATCGAATCCACCCCACGTCACACAGGCTGGCGTGGTAACTACAGCGCCTCGGTGGTCATCAGAGACAATCAAATCATTAGTACCATATAAGAATCTACCTAAATGGGCCACTTGACCAGTAGTGTTAGAGTTTTCAGAGGTATAACTCGCCCGCTCCGAAAAATATTAACAGGCGAGTTTAGCCTTAACATTTTCTCAAAGGGGTCAACTCGCCTGCGGGCGAGTTTTTGAGCGGGCGCCTTGGTACCTAACCTGAAATATCCAAACTAATCATCGCTAACTAATGAATGTGTCCAAGACAAAAGTTAAATACAATTAGGCGATTTATATCTCTCTAAAGAAATGGCAAAGAAAGTTGTGGCCATAAGTAATTGGCTATTAGTGTCCGAGTTTCTTGCATTAAGTGGCTTAAAAGGGTCGTCTGATTTCTTTTATTAATGAGTACAAATGTGATTGTGAATTTATTTAATAATCTGCTAATTTTGGACTGAAGTGTTTAGTTGTATTTTTCTTTTTTTTTAATTTGAATCTACCTTGCATCCCTCAAAAATCAAAAAATATCCATCAGCTAATTAAAACACACACTAACCTACAAATTCGCGAACAAAAATATACAGAAAAATATTTCTAAGATAATGCTAATTCTTTTTTTTTGTGAATCATCATCCTCATCATCAGGTCTTTTTTAATCTTCACTGCAGGAGCACGACCCTCTGTGTACTACGAGCCCTTTGATTATTTATATAGTCAAAGTACCAGCCATATATTAGCCAAAGCAGTCATAGATATGGTCTACACTCTCCACGCTGGCCAGACAAGTTTGAGAGGCATCACTCATGTTTATTAGCTTGTGATTCCTAAATCGCCTTCTACGACAACCACGGAGAGACTTGGAGTGGTCCTATTCTACTGTGCTAGGATCGCCACAGCTTTTTAGGGTTCCGTAGTAAACAAGGAACCCTTATAGTTTCGCCATGTCTGTCTGTCTGTCCGTCCGCGATTTTACTCACAGACTATAAGTACTAGAAAGCTGTAATTTGGTATGTGTATGTATATTAATCATGCCAAAAAGTGATAGAAAAAAATCATGAAAAAAAAATTTTTTTTATTGAAACTCCCATACAAGTAAAAAGGGAGTAATTTTTTTTTTCTATACAAACCCATCGTCTTGGTTATTGTTAAATAGGTCTTTGAAAAATATTGTGAGGTTGAGAACACTATTTTTCGATTTAGGGATCCGTTTCCGAAATATTTGGTTTTAAAGTGCAAATTTTTGTTAGAGGTGAGTGTCCCCCTTCTATATCTGCTAAACGGTTATATATGGATACGTGAAAAAAATTACAGCAGTTATATATATACTTAGGTATTATTAATTTTAACTTTATACGTTAACGCACTCCTAAAAAACAGAAACAGATAAACTTATAGATAGACAGATAGATTGTTCGACGGAACACTATGAACTTAGTAAGGTTTTTCTGGTTTGAGAGACAGGAAAAACATAGAATAACAGCTACTTTTCTCCGCGCGCAAACTGTAAAAGCCGGTTAAGGGATTGAGCTAAGGAATGTCGGCAATAGGCGATGCGGCTGGCAACCCATTACTATTTTGATTCCACTTTCCACCTTAACGCTCACTTAACACGCTATACGTGGCCTTCAGGTTTTATGACTTTGAGCTCTGTTAACCCCGCAAGGAATAAGACGTGATAATATTATGTATGTATGTATATTTTAAAAGGACTAAGGAAACACAAGCTAAACAAAGCTTATTAACATCAAAGAGACCTTCAACCCGTCTGGCCAGCGTGGAGAGTGTAGGCCAAATCCTCTGACTACTCGGCTAGTATATGGCTCTGGTAGTACAGAGAGGGTCGTGCTCCTGCAGTGGAGACTAGAAAGACCTGATGATGATGATGATGATGTATGTTTTCTTATTCTCTTATAGTACGAAGCCCCAAAATAAATCTAATCAATCAACAGCATTACAATTTCATTACACATCGAGAAGCCATCAATTACCGATCACATCGCACCGTCTGTCCGGTGATTACCGCGCAAAATGGCGCCGCATCCGGACCGGAAGTAGTTCCCTCGCACCGGATTCCCATTTATCCGGCTCGATGCTGAACTGGGCTTGTTACAGCTGTGGTAGAGATTGGAAAGATTTTTTGAATTTTGTCGTTCAAAATGTTGATGTAAATAAAACAGCAGCAATTTTTTTTTTGAGATGTATCTGAACTCATAACTGCTTTTGAGCTTTCACGTACGACGAACTTTATCGGGAATTAACGCAAAATACCAATTCTTTCCATATCAAATCATAAATAGGATCAAATATAAAACATGAAATTCGGTACTTTCATCAATTTATCATTTCAAATTCAGAATCAAACGCAAAATAAAGAAAAGGAGTATTTTACATACTACAAGTAATTTACCGCCGAAGTGCAGAATTACTATTCTTTTTCCATTTGACAGATCAGGTGGAAAATAATAATAATCAGTACTAAGTTAGTAAATTACTTTTCGTAATTTTGGTACTATTTTTCATTACTTTTTTTGTAACATAACTACTCACTACCGCGAAAATGGCCACTTTTATCGATAACGAATAGTTTCTTAATTTGAAATGACATATGATATTGATGAAAAGTTATACCAAAACTCCAGTATTTCGAAATACTGAATTAGATTTATTGACGAGCACCGTGGCGCAGAGGTTAATACGCCAGCCTACGACATGGGGGTCTCGGGTTCGATCCCCATTCGGGTCACGATGGAAAACAATCTTGCTAGCTCCACAGTACGAGTAGGTAATGAACTTGTGTAGTAGGATAGTTACTCAACGATACTGTATTTTATAAACTAAGATTAACATTGATCCAGGTCAATCTGAAAAATATCGTTTTCCATCATGACCTGACCGGGTATCGAATCCGGGACCTAAAGTGTTGCAGGCTGGTATGGTAACCAACTATGTTAGATATCTTTTGAAATCCTGAAAAAATCCTATGCAACAAAAAACAAATTTCCCAAAATTCTTAGACGTAATAAAAGTGACAAAATGGAATATATTTCAGCATGCCTGTAAAGCCCCAGATTAATGCGTGTTGAAAAACTCCCGACATGACATTGTGGAACTTTCCCGTCAGCTTCTGAACACGCGAACTTCCAAAGCTCGAAGTTTCGTCACATTGTTGACAAGTGACACATAGCGTAATGTTGGAGTAAATAAAAGTTTGATGTTGTTTGTTTTTGATTTAAATAAGCTTAAGAGTCCCACGTAAAGCCGAAATCCTCCGGCTTTACGTGGGACTCTTAAGGGTTTTGCAAAAGGTATTTTGAGTTAGTTAAGTCATAGCATAGATATAGGTTGAAGTAGCAAATTAAGTCTGATTGATTGAATTTTGTGTGTAAAGCATCTGACATAGCTTTATGATTGCAGTCAATGATGAAAACTGGGACCAATGCCTTAACGTGGCTTGTGCTTCAAATCACATTTAGGTTAACAGTGGTTGTAATTATCCATCCGAGCAAGTACCTTTAGCTCGTTCCCCCAGTCATACAAACTTCTACCTCTACTTAGAGGAGGGAGGCATGTGTCTAGCAGTATACTTCATTCATACAGCTGTAATGATAATGATGATGTTGGGTTGTAACTATAACTAGAAACGGAAACCTCTTAGGATACTTTTGGGATAAGCTTTTGACCAACATAGACCTTTTGCCTTCAGAAGAATTTTAAGCATAAGGAAAATTATTCTCTTACAACCCTTACCAACTTCTCATTTTTAAAGTTTCTTTGTAATTTGACATCATTTATGGCTTGACTGTTAGATAAAATGTTTGGATTTGAATCCGCCTTTTATGTTTATAAAGAAGCTAAAAAAATAAAATAACCTATTCATTAGCCTTACTGGATAAACATAAAGTTCCGACCAATTGTAATTAAACATTTTTCATATGTTATTTATTGTAAGTAATTTAAAAATAAACTCAAAATTAGATCATCAATGTAAACTAAGTACCCACAAAAAATTTAATCAATAAACAATTACCATAATCCAAGCAAGACAAGTTCGTTATTTAACTAAATTCCAAAGCAATATTGATCAAGTATGAAAGCAACAACAAATCACTATCTAAAACAATTAACCCAGAACGGTCGTCCAACCCAATCTGATAGGATCCCCTCGGCAGGCCGAGCTCAGTGCACACAAGTAAATTGCCATGTATTGCCTGCGTGCTACCTCGATCAATCACGGGAACACAAGACGGCTTTTACGGAGAGCGTTACATACGGGCCTAAGATGTGGGTAGCTTTTCTTTATGTGATTGAAAAAGTATGAAATTAGTATCTACGAGTATTTCAGTACAAATACGCCCATCCCAATCACTATGTCCACACATTCATTGATATGGACAGTATTCGAGAATATTGGCAAATTTTAAATACCCATTAGTAAATTTGTATTGTTTAACGGTGAACGGTTTTTTTTTTAATATTGAATAATCACTTCAAATGAACATAATATGTACATAGTAATCACATTTTTATCACTTACGGGGTAGGCAAATCCTGAGGCAATATAACTCAAAAGCCACGTTAAGAGTTATTGGATTTTATGGGAAAATTGGTACCAAAATTATAATAATTTGCGAGCCATATCACTTATCAAAAGATACCTTGATTTTGCCCAGTCATTTAACAAACTTCTAAGGTCTGCGCGGGATGAGAAACCTCAGGCTCTGCCTATCCCATAAAACCTTAAAGCCACGCTTAACGTCATTGGATTATGACGGGTTGCGTGCCGCATCACTTATTAAAATGTTCCTTAATTATTCCCAGTCCTTCAACAAACTTCTATGGTCTGCGCGGAATGAGAAGCAGCAATCAAGTTATTTTGTTCTCCAAGCAAGGAGTTAAAGTTTCTACAAACTAGAACTAGAAAGAGTTTCTACAAACGTCAAGACAATGTGTCCTCCACTGGGGTGTTTGTCGCGACAAGACTGATCGCTGCCTAATTGAGATTTAATACTGTTGCTGCCGTTTACGGGGATAATTCAATCTCGTATGTCGCCATCGATCAGACTGTCGAAGTCTTTGTAGAATTCAAGGACACGAGGGCGGATAACAATATGAAATAATAGCCAACAAAAGAAAATGCAGGAGTTGTGGCGTATAAGGATATTAAGAGAATAGCTGAGAACCGAAAAACATGGACAGTACTCCACCGGCAAGAACACAGTTCTTAAATGATAGATAGAGATAGCCAACTACTAGGTACTTTCCCCATAATCATAATCATTTTTTTGCAAGTATACAGTAAATTAAAGATCTTATCATATAGTTTGAACATGTATACAAACCGGCAAGCAGGTATAAAAATGTTATGCGAAATATAATTAATACAATTAAATGAAAAATAATTAAATTTGTTTTTATACTGTACTTTACCTGTTTGGTTTTACTGTACCCCGTGTACTTTATTTTTATACTAGCAGTCTATCTGTCCACTCCGGTTTCACCCATGATACATACATAGCCTATTTCACTCAGGGATAACGAACCTATCCATCGGTAAAAGAATTTTTGAAATCGGTCCTAATTCCTAAGATTAGCGCTTTCAACCAAAACATCTCTTCAGCTTTACAATAAAGGTATAGATTTGTACTCTAAAGGGCGCCATATTAGATTTGATATGACGTCACTTATACTGTGAGTATGACACCCCTGGGCATTTTGGCCATCTGTATACTAATCCAATCTAATCCCATCCCAATTCCAGTGAATATTATAAATGCGAAAGTGACTTTGTTTGTTACGATTTCACGTACTATCAACTGAACCGATCATCATGAAATTTCGCATACACGTTGTCTTGAGTAGGGAAAAGGACATAGGATAACTGTTATCTCTGAGAAAAGAACTATTTCCAAGGGAACGACTCTAACGCAAGTGGAGAATATTTGTAAAGCAGCCTAAAGGTTGAGGAACTGAAAATCCAACATCAAACTTTTATAACATATCGCATGTGTTGTTCAACAATGTGATGTGGAGCTTCGAGCTTTGAAAGTTCGCGTGTTGAAAATTTGGCGGGAAAGTTCCACAATGTCACGTCGGGAGTTTTTCAACAAGCATTAATCTGAGTCTCTACGAGCAGGCTGAAATTCTATGTTGACACTTTTATAAGGTATGACAGACTAGTCATTTTTTTTTCTCACTCTCTATCTCTCACCTCCTAAAAAGGATTGTATGTTTGGCTAGTTCATGTATAATATACTTATAATATGAGGCATGGTATCACACAATTACACATAGGATGTAGGTATAATGTTTTAAACGACTTGTGATCACGAATCCATTTGATGCCATTATACACCCTTTAAGGGGTGACTCAGCCCATCAATATAAACAACTTTTACTTTGGAATTAATGCTGGAAACTCAAAAATGTTCGCCATTTTCCTACAACATGCATCCCGGGCAAGTAAAAAAACGATCCCAGCATTGGTTTCCTAGAAAAACTTATTCATATTGACGGTATGAGTCACCTTTAGTATTGGACATTCAAGACCCAGGATAAACTGAAGAAGATCGTTTTCCATCTCTAACTGGGGATCCAACCCTAGACCCTGCGATTCAGAGGCACATCTGACCCACAAAGTTTGTCTACACAGAGGAAGAGGTTATATTCTGAAATTTTTTCACATGTCTGTCTGTTTGTTTCAGATGAGGAGCTGGTGTTCCGCGACCGCTGGGGTGGACTCACGCTCTTCAACGTGAAGAACTTGACTACGAGACTGCTCATGAATAACTCTACATTTGTAAGTATTTTTAACTTTATTATTCTATAGAAAATACACACAAGCAGTAGCGTAACCAAGAAGAAAAAGACGAAGGTGCGAAGAGCTAATGCGAGAAATAACGCAGGCGTGAAGACCACATTTCTTCGCGTCTGGGTTTGTTCATCATCATCATTAGGTTTCTTTTTAGTCTCCACTGTAGTAGCACGATTGTACTACCACAGCCTTTATACGTCAGAGGATTTGGTTGACACTCTCCACGCTAGCCAGATGGGTTGGATAGGTCTCTGATGTTTATGAGCTTTGTTTAGAACTCTGACACCAGTATGTGCATGGTTGACTGACCGTATCACCTACACGAAATGATGATGATGAGCTTGTGTCAAGATTCAAGATTCAATCGTTTATTTAATATAGGTTTCTTTGAACACTTATTAAAGCTAAGTTTAGGCCGCTTCCAAAGCGGAGTGCAGAAGAAGCGGCAACAAGCGGCGGTGTCTCCTGAGTCGCGTTCTGCGACATCCACCCGAAGACTTGGAGAGATCCTATCATAAAGCTAACATATTGTAGTGTTTGTCTGAGAGTCTTAGCAACACTAGCGCCACCAGTCATTTAAACCTAAATTAATTAATATCTTAACTAAAATAAAAAAAATCGAATTCAGCAGTAAGTTACTTTTAGTATCACTAATCCTCTTAATGTACGTATCTAGAAAGTAAAGAGGTATATTTTTTTATTTATAAAGTAAAAATAAAAATAACCTGGTGTCCTTGACTCGGCATGACCCTAAATAATAATAAATTCAAAACTTTTCTCGAGAACATTTGTGATTTGTCTTCGTCTTATCTACAAAAGTCGCCATTTTTCACTCACGAAGTCATGTGACAAAACTCTGACATCAACTTATCTGTAAAGAGACAGCTTTAGATTTTTAAATCGTCTAAAAGGAGCCATAAATCAGGCACGGACTGAATGAAGTCTGAACTTTAAAAAAATATCGTTTAGGATTTCGATTTTCGCATTTTAGATCATTTTTATTTGCATTTGAACAGAAAAAATAAAAGTTAGACTAAAACTTATATTTACAAATAAAATAGGCCTGGCAGCTCGTTGCCCCGTGGTAGCGTGCCCAGAAGGCTGGCAGCATTTCCACGTTGTATGGCAATGCAAATCTTTTGGCGAAAATATAAGCCAGCCCTCTGGTCATGAGACACCTCTATTAATTTTTTGGCGATGGCATTGAATAATTTATATGCCGAGGGTCCCCACGGCCCTAGAGTTTCAACCCCAAACGGTTCAAATATATAATTGTTGCCAATACATTCATATTTGCGCCGCTTGAGGTTTTCCGCCATTTGTTTTTTTTTTTTTTTATTTCAGAGGACGGCAAACGAGCAAGCGGGTCACCTGATGGTAAGTGATCACCGCTGCCCATGGACTAATGTAACACCAGGAGTATGACAAGAGCATTGCCGGCCTTTTGTTTTCCCTCCCCTCCTCCCCAGAGGGGAGGGGGGATGGGCCACCGGCTCTCTCACTCACCGAACGAAGCATAGAAGCTGTAAAACTACTACTCAAACGTCGATTTTCTGTGAGAGTGTGGTACTTCCCCGGATGAGCCGGCCCATTCATGCTACCAGCTGAAGTGATTTTTGCCGGTAGCGTGGCTCTACCACAACGGAATTACGGTATTTGATGATTGGTTATAGTATTACCCTTTTGTAGGCACTCGTTAAATATCAGTTGATCTGCTGCCTCCGTGGTCCAGTGGTTAAGGCGTTTGCCTTGTTGACCCGGGGGTTGTGGGTCCGATTCCCACGGGAAGCATACTTTGTTAAGTTGTTTCTAGTTTGGTTAGGACATTGCAGGCATTAATCACCTGATTGTCTGATAAGAAAGATGATTCCGTGCTTCGGAAGGCACGTTAAGCCGGTGGTCCCGGCTGCCATCTGGTAGTCGTTAAAGGAACCACGTCAGAGGCCGAGAGGCGGTTCCGAAGAACTCAGTTACCAGGGTGTGCATGGTCGACTGACCGTGTCACCTACGGACGCCCACCGACCAGGTGGTCAGACGACCTGATAAAGGTCGCAGGAAGGCGCTGGATGCAGGCCGCTTCTAACCGGTCATATTGGAAATCCGTAGGGGAGGCCTATGTCCAGCAGTGGACTTCTTGTGGCTGAGATGAATGAATGATGATAATACTTATATAGACAAACATTAAAAAATATCGAAAAGCATGATATTTGTCATTTAAAATTTCCATTTTGCAGTCAAAGTCACATGACAAAATTCTGGCAATAAATTATCTCTAAAGCGACGGCTCTAGATTTTTAAAGCGTCCGTAAGGAGCCATAAATCAGGAATTGACTGAATTGAGACTGAACTTTTAAAAGATATCGTTCTTTGAAGATTTTGTCGATAAAGAACTTAAAAGGCTCTTGAAACTTGAAGTCTTACTGTGGTCGCAATGGATGTAACTATGAAAATGGAAGTGGTAATAAATAAAAGGTTCAAGCTTAGCCCCGTTACTGACTTTGTCGCCAAGTGCGTGTCGGGCCACGCGCAGTGTAGCGTTCCGTAGTTGCGAATGACAACTTTGAGTTCACACTATTCACACTCGCACCTTACAGTTTAACGACCAAAAACATCTAACAATGAAAATAGTATGAAATTTTACAGTTTATAAGTTGGTTGCCTATAACTTTTTAGTTTGTACAGCTTTGATAGTTTTCCTTTCAACTTCAGTATATATTCTACTGCTGTAATTTTTTTCACTTATCTATATATAACCGTTTAGCAGATAGAGGGGGGGGGACACTTACCTCTAACAAAAATTCGCACTTTAAAACCAAATATTTCGGAAACGGATCCCTAAATCTAAAAATGGTGTTCTCAACCTTACAATATTTTTGAAAGACCTATTTAACGATACCTCACACGATGGGTAAATAGAGAAAAAAAATTACTCCCCCCCTACTTGTATAGGAGCTACCCTAAAAAAAATTTTTTTCAAGATTTTATTCTACCATTTTTTTGCCATGATTAATATACATACCCATACCAAATCACAGCTTTCTAGTACTTATAGTCTCTGCGTAAAAGCGCGGACGGACAGACAGACAGTCATGGCGAAACTATAAGGGTTCCTTGTTTACTACGGAACCCTAAAAATCGAGGGTACTACTTAAATTTTTAATTTAAAAACCATATCTTAGTATCTTTTTCCTGCCATTTCATCCGCGGTTTTTATAATATCATCATCAAAGAGCTGGGCTCTTGTCGGTGGAGCTTCTTCCATTCCTCTCTTTCTTCCGCCAGTCGTTTCACTTCTCTGTAAGTAGCAACGTTAATTTTTTATTTTAATTGGTTCATGAAAGCATGTTTCGGCCTTCCTGGTCCCCTTTTTCCTTCTATTTTTCCTTTTACTATGTAATATTACTTATTTACCTATGTTCCTCGAGAGGCTCAAAAGCTGTTGAGACGTTCAGAAGTTATGGTGGAATAAAAAAAACTAACAGACATACATTAATTTTAAATTATTAAGTAGGTACATTCATTTATTTGGGCAGTTGTGTAAAATACATACTATTATTTCCTGTTGAATCATAATACATACATACTATCACGTCTTTTTTCCTTGCGGGTTAGACAGAGCCCAGGTCTGTAAAACCATTTTGCCACATATAGCATTCTTGGTGGGCTTGTAGGTGAGAACGGAATCATAATAGTGTATTATAATATCGATATAATATCAACTCTTTATACACGGTGAAATATTGGTCGTTTTGGACCCTTTAAAAGGTGATTAAGAGTCGCCTGGACGCGCATGTCTCCATACAAACGGAAAAAGGGAATTGTGGCAATATTAGATAATTTTGGAGTAAAATTAAGCATCCAATCATTTAATCTACGTACGTTCCTATACAGTTTGGTTAAATTATCAATAGTTTGAGAATTATGCGCCTCTCAAAATTTCCATACAAATTTAAAAAGGCTTGTATTATCAAACCATTGGTATTTTAACCAACTGGCGACAACTCTTCGAGAATCCAATGGTTTCATCATTGACGACGCAGCAAGGTGGACGACCACCAGCCCGCTATGTAAATCTCACTACAGCCGCACAATGACAGTCTATTTTAGTTATTCTACACATTGTTCTTAAATATGGGCATTTATAACACAAAATAACACCAATTTCACATTATAAAGTCCAATATAATCAATTTGCGAAACAATCCAAAACAGACACCGTGTAGTCCGCTAAAATTCCCGCCATGAACTCTCAATTGTAGTTCAATGACTATGGGAATGTCAATATTTTTTTTTGTTCCTGTATTAGTCAGACAGAAAGAGGTTCAAATTGACAGGCTGAATACTTATAATAATATTTCAGCATAAGCATTGCCATTCAACGTGGCAATGCTGCCAGCATTCTGGGTACCCTTTCGTGTGACAACGACATGCGGGACATTTTTTATTTATAGCTTTGTTTTATATGTATCTAGTTAAGTTTTTATTTAATAGTTTTAATTTTTGTTTTTTAGTTAAGTTTTAGTTTTTAATTAGTTTAAGGAAAATGTATTAGTACATATTTAAAATTGAATAATTGTATAGTTCAAAATATGTTATCCCAACTAAGTAATATATAATATTATAAATGCGAAAAAATAATATTTCAGGTGGTATTATAATAATAGATATAATAAAGATTGATGACACAAAGTTACCCGATTTGTTTAGTAATCCCATCATAATGTCGTCATTCGTCAACAAAAAGACGAAAACAAAGTAAAACTCCTTTCCCGAATATGATTTATTTTTAACCCTACGCGTACCTTCCCCCCACCCCCTCCCCAATCGCAAAGTTTCGTAAAAGAAAAAGTTATTTTAGACCGTCGTCCTAACGCAATTTTCTTATGTATATTTTGGGCAAGTGCTTTCTCAAACCGTCTCAGAAATTGGTATCAATTGCTCAGGACAATACTGACAATTGTGTTTTATATAACAAGTTAAATAATCATCATCATCAGGTCTTTTTGTCTCCACTACAGGAGCACGACCCTCTCTTTACTACCAGAGCCATATGTCAGCCAGAGCAGCCAGAGGATTTGGCCTACACTCTCCACGCTGGCCAGACGGGTTGGAGAGGAGTCTTTGATATTTAAAAAATGCTTTGTTTAGCTCGTGATTCCTAAGTCGCCTTCTACGACATCCACGGGAAGACTTGGAGTGGTCCTATTCTACTCTGCCGGGAACCATTACAGCAGTAGTACCCATACTGAAGTTGAAAGGAATATAATATATGGAAAGGGAATTCGGCGCGGTGATTCGAAGTCACGGTGAAGTAGTTGGTATACTTAGGGCGTATACCTAAGGACCGTGGAATCCTATCTGTGTTGAGTTCTTTTTCATCAATATTTTCAATGTCAATAAATGTTACATAGTGGGGTGGATGTTCTCTGTTATTACTAACATCACTAAAAGAATAAAGTTACAGAAGGGGAATAGAACGAAGGAATTTTTTGATTAAAACTAACGTGAGATAAAGACATTATTAAAATACGTAACAACGGGTTACTCACGTAAATAGTCAGCGCACGGTGTCGTCCCAATCCGCACTGATTGGGACGACACCGTGCGCGCGTCTCAATTCACATTCGCCCTGAGGAAGACCTCCGGATGAGGTTGAAACATGTCGGCCAGTAGCTGACTATTTACGTGAGTAACTAGTTGTTACGTATTTTAATAGAACGAAGGAAGTTCTTATTTCGGAGTACAAGAATCAAATAACGGGCGTCTCTAGTTTCGCTGTTGTAGGCCTCATAATGAAATAATCATTATTGGTAGAGGAGCATTCATCTTTAGATTAGTAGTTTCCAAGCACAATCAATGACGAGTTTTCGGAGTATAAATTAAAAAACAAAAGCTTTGAGTTCGCAAGATGGCGTTGATAAAAAGGCAAGTGTCAATGCCATGAATGACAAAATTTTATACATAAATATATATATATAAATAAGTGACTTTATTTTTGGTTTTTGGTGGGAAGTCAAGGGGTTCAGTTGTCGTTTGCCTTATACAATTTTGCAAATTGATTTAAGTGGACTTTATAATATGAAATTGGTGTAGTTTGGTGTTATAAATGCTCGTGCTCGAGAACAATTTGTGAAATAGTTAAAGTAGACTGTTAAATGGACTCGCATAGATTTCTCGCCAAAATCTCCCACGAGGCTGCCAAAGAACATACCCCATCTTTGATGCCACATACCGTACAACACCGATACTTAGTATCTCATTATACTGGACATTGGCAGAATCACTGAAATCTCGGTGGAAGCCATAATTAAAAAGAAGAAAGGAAGAAAAGAAAATAGTTATCATTCTTTTTTCTTAAATGTCACTTCGACAACCCCTCATTATATACAAAACAAAATCGCATTGGAATGACTGTCTACACATATCTTTTTTTTTAAATCTATTCAGCAGTTCGGTTATGCGCGATATTCTTTTGTTTTATGGATAAAGGTGGGAATATTTCAACAGCAAATTGCCAACATTATGACAAACGGAAATTCTTTTTACACGACTGCCGAAATCTATATATATAAAACAAAGACGGGTTTGTTACAACACTTATAACTGGAGATCTGCTGAACCAATTTTCATGGTTATTGATTCGTTGGATTTGTCTCCGCCCCGAATAGCAGAATACATCTTAAAAACAATGAAAACTCGATATGTGTAATGAATACTTAATCATTGACTGTTAGGGGGTACGAAGTTTGCCGGGTCAGCTAGTAGGAGTATAAATGCAAGTGAAGCTTTATTTAGCGTTTCTGCCAAAAGTGGCTGTTTTTGACAAAAAAGAAAGCCATGAAAAGCTTCACGTCATCACTTTGAATTGCACAGATAGCAAAGTTATACTGTCTGTATTGAATTGTAAACAATAGATCAAGAAACAGATTGAACAGTTATCTAAGGCTTCGCAGAATAAAATCGAATGATTATAAAAAACGTACGTAAAATTCATGTATTATCCAAAAAGTAATTTGCAAAGTAATAAACATTCATTTATTGGCTTGCGTTTCATAGATATACCTCTATCTATTCAAACAAATGCCATCGAACTGAATGTATGTCTGTTTGCATCCAAATTAATTAAAATGCACAAACACGAACTGTGCTTTTATTTGAGTTTACCAGTGAAAGCTTTTACGACTGAGCTTTAGTCAAAAAACTAGGAAGCATGCTGGTCTGGGAGAAAAAACGTTGAGTTTACCAACTGCTTCTCTGTCTGCACAGATCGTAAAAACCGATCAAAAGAATGGGCGAAAATCTGAGGAATCACGTTAGAAGGCAATGCAGGTTGTTACACGGATAGTCCCTGGTTCGATTCTTGGTCAGGTCAAGATGTAAAATGATTTTTTTTCCAATTGACCTGGGTCTTGGATGACCTCCGTGGACCAGTGGTTAAGGCGTTTGCCTTATTGACCCGGGGGTCGTGGGTTCGATTTCCACGGGAAGCATACTTTGTTGTTTCCAGTTTGGTTAGGACATTGCAGGTATGAATAACCTGATTGTCTGATAAGAAAGATGATTCCGTGCTTCGGAAGGCACGTTAAGCCGGTGGTCCCGGCTGCCATCTGATAGTCGTTAAAGGAACCACGTCAGAGGCCGAGAGGCGGTTCCGAAGAACTCTAACACCAGGGTCGGCATGGTCGACTGACCGTGTCACCTACACGAAATGATGATGATGAATGCAAAGCCTAATGGGATGAAATGGAGGTTAAGTTTACGAAGACGAATTTTCGAGAAAATTGCTAGTAAACCTATAAATATCTCATAATACGGACCTAATAATACGTAATCGATCGTGCCAACTTCGTGAATAAGCTTTGAAGGTTGAATTAGCTAAGAATTTACATAACATTACTTCCACAACAGGTGGGGTACCTTAATATGGCCACCTGTTGCCGCGTCTTGAGTGGGTCGATAAATTTAAATTTAACGTTAGGCTCATATCGTCACGTTACAGGCAGAAAGTAGTTATTGAGTACTTAGTATACACGAGTCAAAGTAAAAAGGTACTTATGTTTATTTGAGTCATGTACTTTCCAGCAGAGTAATACACGACCACTCCAAATCTTCCCGTGGAGGTCGTAGAAAAACACAAGCTAATGAAACACAAGCTAAACAACGGTTGATAAACATCAAAGAGACCTCTCCAACTCATCTGGCCAGCGTGGAGAGTTTAGGCCAAATCCTCTGACTGCTCTGGCTAATATATGGCTGATAGTACAGAGAGGGTCGTGCTCCTAGCAGTGGAGGCTGAAACGATCTGATGATGATGAGTTAAAGCGGGTAGGTAATTACCTAAAATAATAAATCGATGATGTGAAAAATATTTTCTGCATTTGTATAAACGTTCTTGAATTGATCCAAGAATTCAACGATGATATACGACCTTCATCAGGTCTTTGTTAATCTCCACTACAGGGCACGACTTTCTTTGTACTACCGGAATCATATATTAGCCAGAGCAGTCTAAGGTAAGGCCTACAGTTTCCACGCTGGTCAGACGGGTTGGACAGGACTCTTTGATGTTATAAGTTATTTGTTAAGCTTGTGTTTCTTAAGTCGCCTTCTACGACATCCACGGGAAGATTTGGAGTGGTCCTATTCTACTCTGCTGGGAACCAGATAGATATACGACCCTGAAAAGCCTCAAAACAGAACAAAGATTTCAATGTAAATTAAAATGACTCTACCGTCTAAAACTTTTTTCTGAATTAAATACATCAAACAAAGATTAGCCCGCTAAACGTGGTCTAAAGGTCTTATGATTTTAGACTCTGTCTACCTTATAAGGATTTAAGAGAATATTTTTATAAAAAAATATATCTTAAAAATATCTCTCCCAACACCAATATTATTATTTACCGTAAATCCACCCCCGTGTGAATGTCATCCCGAGATCCGTACACACAAACAAACATACATCAGCGGATTGAACGCAATACCCAGATTTATGTGGCGTAAAAATAAAAGAGGAATACGACGTATTTGCATGAGGCTGATACGTATGTGTGTCGTTTCGCCTGTATAGATATTTGGTTGTGGCTCTGGTGTCAGATTTTCCGACCTACCTAACGTTTATATAAATAAACTAGCAATTTTCGCACGACTTCTCTCTCTCTCTCTCATCTGAGCGCTGTCCCAGTTGCATCCTCAGCTGGGCTGCTTCGGAGCCCGGGGTCCGCTTTCCAGCTTTTGCTTCTCCACTTCGCACGGTCTTTAGCATCCTTGATTGTGACACCATTTTTTTTTTTTTATAAATAATAATAAATAAATATATACGGACAAATCACACAGATTGAGCTAGCCCCAAAGTAAGTTCTTATGAAATACTAACTCAACGATAGAATATTTTATAACAAATACATATATAGCTAAACATCCAAGACCCAGGTCAATCTGAAAAAGATCGTTGTCCATCTTGACCTGACCAGGAATCGAACCCGGGACCATCCGTGTCGCAGGCAGGCGTGATGACCGCTGCGCCACGGAGCTCGACTATTTGTATGTGTTATGTATGTGTCCTTCCGCCTGGATAGATATTTGGTTGTGGCCAAAGTAGGTGTCAGATTTTTCGAATTTCATCACCATCAAATCATCAAATTTAAGAGCTGGGCTCTTATCGGTGGAGCTTCTTCCATTCCTCCCTTTCTTCCGCCCGTTGTTTCGCTTCTCTGTAAGTAAGTAGCAACAATATTTTTTTCTTTTATTTGTTGCATGAAGGTGTGTCTCGGCCTTCCCGGTCCCCTTTTTCCTTCTATTTTTCTTTTTTTCCTTATATTTATTTTTTATTTTTTTCGAATTTACCGATCGTTAATAAATTAAAACTAGCAATTTTACCGTGATTTCACCCGCGTAAATTATAGCCTACGTCACCTGCAGATAATTAGCTTTCCACAGGTGAAATAATTTTGAAAATCGGTCCAGTATTTTTGGAGCCTATTCAATGCAAATAATGCAATTAAATCTTTCCTCTTTATTATATTAATAAAATAAATAATAAATAAAATATATTTATTTTTCTCCAAAATCCATGTGGATTTTGGACATGGTACATAATTTTAAGTATAGAAGTATAGATATATCTTGTCATCCGCAACACCAATATTATTTTTTCTCGTAAATCCACCCCCGTGTGAATGTCATCCCGAGATCCGTACACACAAACAAACATACATCAGCGGATTGAATGCAATACCCAGATTTATGTACCTATAATGTTCATGAATTCTAATATTGACATGTATTTTTTTTTAATCACTGAAATTATAATTGACATTTGTTTATAAATGACATATGACATATATGCGTGCTGACCTTGTAATTGGAGTTCTTGGCGGGAATTTTAGCGGACTACACGGTGTCTGTTTTGGATTATTTCGCAAATTGATTTTAGTGGACTTTATAATGTGAAATTGGTGTTATTTTGTGTTATAAATGCCCATATTTATGAACAATGTGTAGAATAACTAAAATAGACTGTCATTTTGCGGCTGTAGTGAGATTTACATAGCGGGCTGGTGGTTGTCCTCCTTGCTGCGTCGTCAATGATGAAACCAGTGGATTCGCGAAGAGTTGTCGCCAGGGGCTCCGTGAAAACAACGAAATGAATTACACCATCATTTCGTTGACAACCAAGAAGAAGAACTCGCCAATTGGCGAAATAAATGAAGAAAGGCTCTAAAGGACTTGTATCCAGGGCCGTAAAACAATACTAAAAAAAAACCTTGTAATTTGTTATTTTTTTTGAGCTGCTCGATATAATCAGGTTAAGGGAAAAAATATTTTATGTGTATAAATTTAAATGTCAAATAGGACCATGTATAATTAATTTTTATTAATTTCTTAAATGCTCGTGCAAGAACAATTTGTGAAATAGTTAAAGTAGACTGTTAAATGGACTCGTATAGATTTGTCGCCAAAATCTCCCCCGAGGCTGCCAAAGCACATACGCCATCTTTGATGCCACATACCGTACAACACCGATACTTAGTATCTCATTATACTGGACATTGGCAGAATGACTGAAATCTCGGTGGAAGCCATAATTAAAAAGAAGAAAGAAAGAATTAATTTTTGCTCCTGTAATGTTATTTATACTTAAGTGAACTGTTAAAATTCGAATGCAATGAATATTGTTTATGAATAAATAAATTGAATTGAATTGAAATATGTGGCGAAAAATAAAAGATATTTTGTTTGGTTGCGGCCAAAGCTGGTGTCAGACTTTCCGAACTACCTAACGTAAACATAAATAAACTACCAATTTTTCTGCGACTTCAGCCGCGTACATTCTAGGTTTTTTGGAGCTGATGACGAGCTCCGTGGCGCAGCGGTCAACACGCCTGCCTGCGACACGGATGGTCCCGGGTTCGATCTCCGGTCAGGTCAAGATGGAAAATGATCTTTTTCAGTTTGATCTGGGTCTTCGATGTTTATTTATATAAGTATCTATTATAAAATATAGTATCGTTGAGTTAGTATCCCATAACACAAGTCTTACCTAAGAACTTACTTTGGGGCTAGCTAATCTGTGTGATTTGTCCGTATATATTTATATATTTTATTTTATTTATTTTTTTCTTTTCTCCCAGACTTGCATGGAAGAAACATTTAGTGTTACAGCAAAATTATATTCATCAACGATATATGCTCTGTCATCTATTTATTTATTTATTAACACACAAAACAGATAACAACTGATACAAAAATAAAATATAAAAATACATAAAAATAGTGAAGCTAGTTGCCATCCAAAACATGTGTGAAGAAAAAAAAAAGCAATAGCAACCGACTACCGAAAAGACAAGCCTCCCGAAGCCCGAAATCACTGCGGAACATGCACTCCCTACGGCAACAGAGCCATGTTACAATTTAGACATGATGACGTCACTATGCTAGTCACGTTCGCTGGTCACTCAGATTGTGACAATTGTACGGCGGTGAATCAACGATTTTGTAGAGTGAGTGAGTTTAGTGGGATGTCAGTCCACAGACACATCTCCACAGACAATAGCACATTTACTGGTATGCCCAGCATGCCCCGCGACCTGCAAGCTGGAGGACCTGCATAAAGCAACACAAAATGCAGTACAAGTTGCCCAATACTGGGCCAAGAAAATATTGAAATTGGTAAACATCGACACGCTAAGAAGAAGAAGAAGGGGTTCAGTTGGGGTTGGACTGGGATAATTTTGCATATTGATTTTTTTAAATATATATGCTCGTGCTCATGAACAATGTGTTAAATAGCTAGAATGATAAATCTATACGAGTCCATGTGACAATAAAGTGACAATATGGATTCCGATAGATTTATATACATAATACCCTTAGATATATAAAACCTAGATAGACTCTTTTAGCCTAAAAGCGTAGAAAACTGCGCCCAACCCAAAGTCGGTCGCGCACACACACATCTACCAATTTGACGGATTTTGAGGGCATAAATTGACAGGACGCGTGTGAAAACACGAAGCTGTCACGCACACAAGCATTGAAAAATTGGCCTGTTTTTTAATCATTGAAATAAAGGCATGACGGTGTCTAGAGAGGATATAGTCAAAGATAATACCTTCCCAGGCGCAGCCGGAGAGAGCCGCCAGTCTATACTACTACTGTAAAGAGGAACGATTTGTTTGTTTTTTTTGGCATTCAATCTTCGAGCAACACGGAAGGGAGTAGCCATACGCTGCATTCCCCTCTGTCAAGGTATAAGCCAAAATTAGGCATATGCATGTCTATGTGTTAGTTGTGTGTGACTCATCTGTACACAAATTATTTTTTCTTTTATATGTCATTTTTTGTGACAATGTCATAATTACTATCAAGTGACAGTTTAAGTTTTGTATGTAGGTGTGCGGAACTAAACTTGTGTGCACATTTCCCCCCGCAAAAAACGCCAGAAAAATTGTCATAGTAAATTGTCGCTATGCCCACTCCCTCCGTCCGGTACGGAGGCCGTGTTGCTCGAAGCATTCAATAAATTACTAGACACATTAAAAAAATACCAATAAAACACTAATTTATCTGCAGTTGACATATTGCTAGTAAATAAATAAAGACATGAACATGAAACAAAGAAAGACTACATAATTCCTACTTGTTATTGTTTAGGTTGCAATATTTATAAGTTATTTTTAAACTTTTTATTTAAAACTTACGTATAGTTTATATCTTCTATAATTTATGGTTTAATTGTTAATAAGTCCTAAAACTAATGACGAGTCCTGGTGATCCGTAATACAGGTTTTGCAGAAACCTAGCATGGACACCAGTTCTCCACATGTAATCTTATCCTCTTAGTAATATTTTTTACCAATGTTCATGTTGTAGTTATAAGACTTTTGGAGACAATAAATATATTTTATTATTATTATTATTTATAAAGAAATGCGACATGGTGACAAAATCCACGCGATAAGAATAAAAAGTTGTCCTCCATATTTTATTTGATAGAACGTATATTATGACGTCATACATTAACATGTCTGTGACAGTAGAGCCCGATTACATTCGAACCATTTAACATCAAAACTCGGTTTTGCGGACGATGAAATAAGTGACCATAACTCAGGGGCGTAGCTACCTCCGTAACTTCTGTACAGGGCGCCCGAGATTGAGGGGCCCTCTATAACTGTAACATTTTCTAAAATCACTCGAAGTTGTGTGAATGACGTCTCATATAAGTATGTGGTGACCTCTTCATTCGCCACAAGAACTAAAACAAAGACTCAACTGCGAATATGGTAACACAACAAAAAATCTACGTAACTTCTCACAAGATGGCGTTGATCAATCCTGAAACACGCAAACAAAGTTTCTTCGAATCTCACACGTAAGACCTCTGAGTCGGAGGCTCCGACAGAACGCAGTCAGAGCCTTATACGGTTCCCTGGCCGCACACCTTGCCCAGCGAGAAGATCTATCTTTTTTTCTTTATTCTTTATTTGCATAAATGTAGTTAAATACATGATACAGATAGTAGGATCAATAAACAAGTGCCAATACATTTTGCCTGCGAAAGGCGTGCAAAATTATTATTAGTTTACGTACATGCATTTTGGCGGTCGAGAATACCATACCTCGCTCCCGCTACAAGTTTGTATCTCTGATAGTATCCTCAATTATAGCGCTTCAAGACCAAGATGAGCTACAAAGACATCTAATTTTTATTCCTTTTTATTACGTACTTTAAGTTTAAACACACTAATACTTTTACAATCTAGTAGCTAGTTGGCCTATGAGTAATTTAACACTGACCTATATTATATAGTATTCTTCGTGTTATCATGTTTTGTTATGTTTCCAATTAAAAAGTCCCACTCAAATACATTAAATAGATGCTTTAAATTGCTGCAGTTATGGATCTAGGAATAATATGGACTGGACGCTAAGGACATCACAAGTGACGCCAACTTTTTACGTTACAAGCGTGCGGCATAAATAGGTTTTAATTTGACATTTGGAAGAGTTTGAATATCGAATAGGAAAATGTAGGAAAAATTTCAAACTTTTCTAGTATCGATGTGTGCGTGAGCTTGTGTAGCGACACGTTTGTATGTATTGGTATTTGCGTCAATGTTACGTGTCTTGGGGTCGTATCCTGATTGTTCTGAAATCCATGTCAAGTAAACGGAAGGGCGCAAGGCAAAGTTGCTACAGGGGCTTTATAGAGCATGCTACGCCACTAGTATAACCATAGACCGTAACTTTTTTTTTATTTCAATCTACCCTCAAATCGTTAAATTTATGGACCGGACGAGAATTACGGGACGCCATTGTTTTATGTCTAGATTAAGCGGTTAAGGCGGCAAAATGCCGCTTTATTTTGTAGCCCAATTTGTTTAATAATAATAATAATAATAAGCCCGCAGGGCAGCTTGTGGCGAGCTGTTGGTGAGTAACGACACCACGGACCCGAGTGCTCCAGAGAGTCGGTCAGAGCCCTCGCCCCCGACGTGTCTTCATCGGTCGGGGTGGAAACCCAAGAGGGCTCGCAGGATTCTCAGCTCTGGCTTGCCTTAGTTGGCCGTCCAGAGAGGAGTCGTAAGAGCTGTTGCTCCAGGGGTGGAAGTGTTAAAGGCCTAACGACGCGAGTAACTTCGGAGAAAGCGCAGCACACCTCTCGACACCCCTGAGTCGCCCGCACCGGTGTTGCCCCTTTTGCCGGCAGTCATCGTCGGCTAGTTTGAGGGGCCCATCTAGTGGGCGGCAAGCCACCACCTGCCAATTGTAGTCAGTTATCATGATTATGGCAGGTGTCCGACCGTTTGCAATAACCCAGCATTAAGTCCACCCATATTTCAGCCCCATAGCCCATTAATTTCCCTTTTTCTAATGCAATAGTCCCACCTCTGGCCAAAACCTGTTCGAGGACATATCATTCATTGGTATTTCCAGGAATGGGTTCTGGCTGGAGACCTACATTACATCAACTTCTCCAAAGGGCCTCTACGTGTTGGATCTATATCCCCACGCAAGCCTTCCAAAGGACCGGGGTAACACCCGTGAGTCTCAGAGAGATACAAATAATAATAATAATCCATCGCCCATCCGGCCCTGGAAATCTCCAGGGCCGGATGGGCTGCACAACTTTTGGATAAAATGGTTCACTAGTTCGCACGCTCGCCTGGCAACTCTGTTCCAGTCAGCCTTAGAGTCAGGGTCGCTTCCCGAGTTTTTAACAACAGGTATAACCCATCTGCACCATTAGCCAACAGGTCCGCCGTTCTCGAAGGAATCTGTCGACATGTTGGATAGATTATAAGAAGGCCTATGACTCGGTGCCACATACATGGCTCATGAGGGTGCTAGAGTTGTATAAAGTTGATGCAACTCTGCGCACCTTCCTGATGTCGTGTATGAGACAATGGAGGACAGTCCTTCGCTATCCAGGATGTCGGCAAATTCAAAGGAATAGCGAACCTATAAGGATAGAGCGAGGTATATTCCAGGGTGATAGTTTGAGTCCACTTTGGTTCTGCTTAGCCTTAAATCCTCTTAGTACGCTGCTAGAGGATTCAGGTCTAGGCTACCGGTTGAGGAGAGGTGGTCAAGTTATATCTCACCTCCTTTACATGGATGACCTGAAACTCTTTGCCCCCAACGATTTGCAACTGATGGAGTTATTGAAGGTAACTGAAACCTTTAGTAGTGCCATCAGGATGGAATTCGGTGTGGATAAATGTGCGATCATGCATGTAAAGCGAGGGGAGATTGTGGAATCGGTGGGAACCCAGCTCACGGATACCATAAATTTTAGATCCCTCTCAGCAACTGAAACCTATAAGTATTTGGGTATGTCGGAAGCGCTGGGCATCAATGTTGCTGACATGAAGCGATCGTTGAAGGATCGATTCTTTGGCCGCCTGAGGAAAGTATTTAATAGTCTTTTATCAGGCGGAAATAAAGTGCGTGCCTTCAACGGTTGGGTCATGCCGGTTTTGATGTACTCTTTCGGCATACTCAAATGGTCTCAAACAGAACTAGACACCTTGGATAGGAAGGTCCGTACACTGCTGACGGAATATCGAATGCATCACCCACGGTCTTCAGTTATGAGACTGTATATCCCGCGAAGGTGTGGGGGTCGAGGCTTTTTAAATGCTAAGACCATTCACAATCGCGAGATATGCAGTCTCAGGGAATATTTCCTTAAAGTTGACGTGGGGATGCATAAAGATGTAGTCACAGTAGACAAGGGCCTCACCCCGCTCTCCTTGGCTAAAGAGAACTGGCTCAAACCTGTAGTGCTTGACACTAACGACCGCAGGGAGGTATGGCAGAGTAAGGAGCTTCACGGACGCTTTTTCCGGGCCTTGCATGGGCCCGATGTAGATCTAACAGCGTCCGTAGCCTGGCTACGTTCTGGTGACCTCTTCGGAGAAACTGAAGGTTTTGTCTTTGCAATTATGGATGAAGTTATCATGACGAATAACTACCGGAGATATATTGTGAAGGATGGCACGGTTGACATATGTCGGGCATGCCACCGTCCAGGCGAATCAATCCGACACATTATCTCTGGGTGTTCTCGTCTAGCTAACGGAGAATACTTGCATAGACACAACCTTGTAGCCAGGATAATACATCAGCAACTTGCCCTACAATACAGCCTTGTGGAATCGGAAGTTCCATACTACAGGTATGTGCCCGACCCAGTTCTCGAAAATGGTAGTACCACATTGTACTGGGATCAATCCATCATCACTGACAGGACTATTGTAGCCAATAAACCTGATATAGTGGTGGTGGATCGATCAGAGCGGCGCGCAATGATTGTTGATATAACAGTCCCGCATGATGAGAACCTCGTGAAAGCCGAAAAAGATAAGCAAATTAAATATCTTGACTTGGCTCGCGAGGTTGTCGACATGTGGGATGTTGACTCAGCGATCATTGTGCCGATAGTAGTAACAGCCCATGGCTTAATTGCCAAGAGCCTCGATCAACACCTAAAGAGGCTCTCGTTAGGCAGCTGGATCAAGGGCTTGATTCAGAAGGCAGTACTTTTGGACACGGCCCGTATTGTGAGGAGGTTCCTTTCCCTGGAGCCCTGACCGCCGGTAGCTTGGACCCTGTTCCCGATACCGGTGGGCTACTATTTTTATATTTTTAAATGTTTTTTTTTTATATATTTAAATATTTAAAAATGTAAATTATATGTGTTAAAATAAATAAAGGATAATAATAATATTTGTTTATTCGGATAGCAAGGATCCACAATATGTTAGTAATACAATAAACTTATGCAACTATGTTAGTAAGTATTATTATAAAATCAAACAATTATTTTCAAATCATGTACCTGCCAGAGATATCAGAACGCGGATTAGTTTGTTAGTGATATGAATTTGTTTAGCTGACAAGCTTGAGACAGTGAATGTAACGATCTCTACAGACTCTGCTCGGCTGTATCTCAACGATTCACTATACATTGCTGTGTTAGATAGAAAACTCTCAAAAGCTTTAATGAGTTACTCAGCAATGAAGATGCAACGAAAATAAAGTAAAATGGGGTTTCTCCAGCAATACTGAGTGCGACTGTAGTGCTATCCAGTCTATGGCTCACCTTTTGATGTGCCCAGAAAACCAAACTTCTTGCACTATGCAGGATCTCAATGAGGCAAACGAAAGGGCAATAGTTGTAAAGCTGATTTAAGAGTCCCACGTAAAGCCGCAATCCCATACAAACGTAGTTTCGTTTTAGTTTTACAACAGTTAAGCCAATCTCAACCAAATTTCGTACATACGACCGGATAAGGCATATTGATGTTTATAATTAGGTTTTAATTTTAAAAACAATACCGATACAAAATTACAGCAAGTACAAGTTTTCGATACGAAACTTCAACTGGCTGTAATTTGGTATAGGTATTGCGGCTTTACGTGGGACTCTTAAACATATTTGTTATGTCCAACTATAGCCATTCTACGAGTCGATAGAAGAAGAAGACAGCAATGTACAGTGAATCGGCGCGATGACAGCGGATCATTGGCGATTGTGTAGATGAGCCATGATGTACCTAAATCAAGAATAACGTTGCTTACGATTGATTGTCAAATACATGAACTTTTCCCATCAGAATATTTTTCTCTTAAGTTTAACTGAAACTTGTGAAATAGGGATGAAAATGTCATTTCATTTCAAATAAATAACTATATTATAACATCCAAGAGTCAATTTGAAAACGATCATTTACTAACGTGACCTAACCAGGGATCGAAGCCGGGACCGCTGGGCCACGAAAGTCTTCTTCGAAATGGGGGAGACTTTTGCCCAGCAGAAGGATAGAAAGAGGTTAAATAACAAAAAAGAGGGTTGTAACCTCGTTTATTTCCGACATTTATAAATCTTCCATGCTTGGTTTGGGTGAAAAGGAAAAACATACCCGCGTAGACCCTAAAAGCCGGTCAAGGGATTGGACTAAGGAATCGCGTCAATGTTTGATTCCGCTTTCCACCTTAACACGCTAAACGTGGCCTTTAGGTTTTATGACCTTGGGCTCTGTCTACCCCGCAAAGAATAAAGACGTGATTATATTTATGAATCGGTTTATTAGAAGTAGTGTTTTTATTTGAAAGGTTATATAGTAGACTTTCTATATCTACCATACCTTATATTTAATAATATTTATTATAGGGTAATAATGCTCATTCTTGTATACACAAGAATGAGCATTATTATCCTCTTGGCATTTTGCGATTCCGAGGACTCGATTCAATTCTAAGAGAATTTGCTATTCTCCTCAAGAATTTAATATTAAGTCGCCGAAAACAATTCTATCACGTTTGTGTTTGCAAATGGTTTTCTGAAATAAGCGACGGTAGTATTGAAGCATCGGGAATAAATTACGCGGACGTAAAGGCCGTTATAAAATCCCAGGGAGTGGTTTGACATTTCGCATGTAAAGAATGAGGAAGAATGTAAGCATGTTAAAACTTTTAAAGGGGTACGATTACGATTTGCGAATGAATCGTAAAGATTTACTATCCGACTACAGAAATTAATGTTTTCCGTGTTTTTCCGCAAATAAAAACAAATGGTTTTTATTTTTATTTATGTGATCAGTTTTATACTTAAAGAAGTGTATTTATTTGTATAAAGTGTATATTTTAATTTGTGTAATAAATAAAACCAGAATTGTGGAGAATGTAGTATCACTGCTTGACATGAAATTAATCTAATTTGTGGATGTAACATGATTTAAAAAAAAAAAAAAAAAAAAAAAAAAAAAAAGCTGACGTGACACGTACTGTCAGAGCTTATGCAAATAAATTATTAGAAAATATATACAAATAACCGTCTATAATATACCAGTTTCATAAGGAAACCTAATTAAAAAGCAACAAACAATTTTTCTATATGATGGACACTTTACAGTATCAAGGGAAGATTTTAAAAAAATAATATATATATTTGAGTCCCTCGCTACGCTACCATCGCCCGACTAATTTGGAATCCTTTGAGGACCGAGATCACCGGCGGCAATGTCCCAACACTAAAGTAACTGATCAGCTGTTAGTCAGTCACCTCAGAATAGTGTCAGTTACCTCTCCTCGGACTGCGCCCTGTAATCCGCGCAGGACACCTGAGTCACCGCTGACATACATCAATCATCGGATCAGTTCGACAGACACATTTTTATTTTTGTTGTGTTTTTTCTTTCAGTTTTATTATTTTGCATTTTACGCACTGTTTTTTTAAAATAAGCATTTATTTATTACCTATGTTTCGGAAGTTTGGATGTCGTTAGTTGGTGGTGTTTCTTCTAAGAATGGTGATCCAGGTGAATCTATATCGTCTGAGAACTTGATTTTGTGCTCTCAGTGTTCCCAGCCACGATATTTCAAGGGGCAAAGGGGTCTTAAAATTCATGTGGCTAAAGCCCATAAAACCCATCTTGGTGATGAATCCCTTTGCCCCACCAGCATACTGTCCCCTCGTAATATTAATTCGCACCCCCATCATGATCTTCACGAACGCCTGTCCACCTTTAAACAATCAATACCTGTGATAAAACGTATCCCCAAAGGAGCTCGTCGGACTGTATCTCAAGCGCTAGCAAGTGATATAAGGAGGACAGTCCGCGAGAACTCAGAAGAGGCTTGGGAACATTTGCTCACCTTCGCTTATAGGATTCTACATGTCTCGAATGAAAACTCATCAGGTATTAAAAATCTTACCTCCAAAATAAAACAGAACTGTGTACATATTAACTCGATTTCTTTATCAGTTCCTAATATTTCGGCTTCCAAATTAAAGCAAAAAAGCTTGTCTAAGTATGTAGAATCAAAAATAAGCGAAGGTGATATCAAAGGTGCAGCTAGAATTCTTTTCTCGGACGATACAATCGCCCCTAATACTCCGGACACCCTCTCTGCTTTACAGGACAAACATCCATCTTCAGCAGCGGATCTTTCTCTACCTGACCCTCCCAATAACACTAATGTGGCGCTACAAGCAACAGAGGAAGAGGTATATGCAGCTGTGATGTCTTTTAGAAGTGGATCAGCCGGTGGTCTAGATGGTATGTCACCCCAACACTTAAAAGACCTTTTGAGCGGTGACAGCACTGACGCCGGCAATTCGCTTTTGAAGGATCTCACAGCTCTTGTTAACCTAATGTTATTGGGAAGGGTCAATCAGGGCGTTACCACCATTCTATACGGTGCTAACCTGTGCGCATTGAAAAAAAAGGACGGCGGCATCAGGCCCATTGCTGTAGGCTCTACGTACCGCCGACTTACAGCCAAATTATGCTGTAGAGCTGTCGCTGCTACCCTTGGAGACTACTTTCAACCGATTCAGTTAGGTTTCGGTTCCAAGGGTGGCTGTGAGGCCGCTGTCCATTCTCTGCGCACTTATTTAAATGTACAAAAGGGTGGGGTACTGCTGAAGGTGGATATAAAAAACGCTTTCAATTCAGTCGATAGGGGTGCTATGCTGGCACAAGCAAAAATCAAAATTCCATCGGTCTACAACTTTCTCTGGCAATGCTATAGTCAAAATTCTAAATTAATGTACCAAAATAATCTTCTTTTTTCGGCAGTCGGGTGCCAGCAGGGTGACCCCTTAGGTCCGGTTATTTTCAGTCTCGCAATACACCCGGTTATTGAACAAATTCATTCGAGGTTCAATACATGGTACCTCGATGATGGGAGTTTAGGAGACGCCCATCCTGAGACTGTTTTAAAGGACCTTGAAAACTTAAAACGTGGCTTTACTTCTCTAGGACTTAGTTTGAATTTTACAAAGTGCGAACTATTTATTGATCCCGAAATGCCTCTTCTTAATAAAATGAAAACAATTGCTCAGTTTAACTCTTTGGCCCCCAACATTAAAATTATTGATAAGTCTTCTCTTCGTCTCCTAGGCTCTCCAATTTTCGATGAATCCTTTCCCAGTTTTGTTGATGAAAAAGTTCAAAATTTTCAGTTAGCATCCGATCGACTTTCTAATATCCATAGCCATTTTGCTTTTACTATTTTAAAACATTGTCTTTTTGTTCCAAATTTTACCTATAATTTACGCTGCAGTCACCTTTGGAAATACCCGGACCTTCTTACGAAATTAGACAATATAATTAAAGACACTTTGGCATCTCTTTTAAACATTGAATTTGATCACATTATTTGGGAACAAGCCTCCTTACCCGTAAGGCTAGGGGGAATCGGAATTCGAAAAATTTCTAGTGTTGCTCTGCCCGCATTTTTGTCCTCTATCCATAGCATACAAGACCTTTATAAAAAAAATTTATGTAACCCTTCTTGCGAAATATTACATATGACAGAAGCCAAAAATGCTTGGTTAGGGCTATGTCCAAATTCAGAATTCCCAGACGCTACGTGTTCTCAGAGGCGATGGGACGAGCCGCTTTGCAGACTTGTTCAGAGTAATTTACTTGAATCTTCTAGTGATAGGTCTGCAGAGCGTGCTCGTCTACTTGCCGTTGCGGAGTGGGAGTCTGGACTATGGTTACAGGCCTTACCGTCGTTCACTCTGGGTACCTTTCTGGACGATCACACATTCCGTCTGGCGACATGCTTACGTTTAGGCGCCAAAGCAAATGTCCCGCATCGTTGCCTTTGCGGCGATACCGTAGACCAGTTTGGGCGTCACGGACTTTCGTGTGTCAGGAGTGCAGGTCGCATGGCACGCCATGCCACACTAAATAGTATCATCCACCGGGCTCTTGTCACTATTCACGTGCCAGCGGTTTTAGAACCCAATGGACTGGCACGGGAGGATGGCAAGAGGCCGGACGGAATGACTCTTGTGCCGTGGAGGATGGGAAGGCCGCTGGTTTGGGACGCCACCTGCGTCGACACACTCGCGTCCTCCCATCTGCCCGGCACAGGTTCTAAAGCTGGCATGGCTGCAGCTAATGCAGAGTCCCTCAAACGGCGTAAATATGATTGTATCGGCAACGGCTACATATTTGAGCCGTTTGGGGTGGAGACTCTGGGTCCGTGGGGCCCATCGGCGCATAAACTTTTTAAGGTTTTGAGCCAAAAGCTGGTTGAGGTGTCGGGTAACCAGAGGGCTGGCAATTTTCTTGGACAGAGGATAAGCATTGCCATCCAACGTGGCAATGCTGCCAGCATTACCCTTTCGTGTGACAACGAACTGCGGGACATTTTTTATTTATAGCTTTTTTTGTTTTTATCTAGTTAGGTATTTATCTAATAGTTTTATTTCTTTTTAGTTAAGTTTAAGTTTTTAATTAGTATTAGTTTTATGTATCGTATTAATGACGCATGTTTTAGTATTACCTATTGAACACATGATTTTTGAAAGAAGGAACAAAGAATTAATTATTCCAAATTAAAGATAAAGAAATTCGTAAAGTCAAATATTAAGCTTAGGTATAACACATTTTCCATGGATCAAAAAAATATAATGACCGATCACGGCACATCCCTATTTTGTAAATGTAAAAAACAGGCAACACCCCAAATGTCAGTGCACTTCGTGGGATTTTAAAAAGGACTTTAGTCGCGAGAAAAAGCTATTGGTAGAGAAATAAATCACTCAGGCGTCCAGGCGCGAAATTAATTCAAAATAAATAGCCAGGCATTTGTATACGCCTCGCCCAATCCGCTCAATAACTCGGCGCCATTTTGAAAAATGGGTTCGATTTAATTCGTCTCGAGTCCCGTTCCACGTCGAACAAGACGAATCGACTTCGCTGAGGTGTATTGTGATGTGAAAATAAGTTGAAGAATAAAAATATGGAGGGTACAGATGCAGCACACACTACAACTGAAAATGGAATCGATAACACTCACGTAAGTGAGAGATGCACCACAAAAGACGAGGAATAAAAAAAATTTTTTAGATAAAAAATAAAAACATAACTACCCTGCCTATAAAAATATTGCCTATGCCACTCGGCAGATGTCATGCCTGCTCTACACAATCGATTACTTTTTAACTCACATTTTCTATCCAACGCAGCAATGTACAGTGAATAGGCACAGATACTCGGCGTGATGATAGCAATGTTGATATTTTTCTGAATAAACGTTTTGATTTTTGATTTGAATTTGAATGATCGGCGAAGGCGATAATTTTTAAATTAGCTGACATACGTCTCGTATAATCGTATAATTTGACATACTCGTTTATTTTTATATAGGATTGTTTGGAACTCGTTATTTCTGAGCATTTATATAATACCACTCGCCTTGCTCTTCTCCGCAATGAGATTTTTAAGGCGCGGAGATGTAATTAAAATTTTCATAAAAATGCAACATTTTGGGGTTTCGCCCTAACTTGAGGACGCTTGCTCACTTCGCTCGCTCGCTCTGTTTTGGTCACGAGGAAACCTTACGACCCTAACCTAACTTCTGAGACCAACATGTCATTTTTATGTAAAGTATGAAAGTAAAAGAGCTTTTAATTTGAAAACGGCCCGAATCCACGCTTTGGGGTTTTTTTATAAAGAGAATAATACCCAGGCCATTCTGATAAAGATAGTTTTCCACCATGACCTGACCCGGGATCGAACCCGGGACCACTCGTGTCGCAGGCTGGTAAGGTATACTAACCGTCGTTCTTTAAAGCAACCCCGATCTATTCTTCTAAACGTTCTTTATTTTATTGTAACGACTGAATTCTTTAGAAAAAAAGTATAAAAGCTGACAAATGACATTCATTTGTTGAAACGGTGCAAACTTTCATTTGAAACTAAACTACGTTATCGGTACGAGAAAATTACTTTTTAAGGCATTAAATTTATTAAATGGTAATGGAATTTATATTGTATTATCCTACAATATAAATCTTTGAAACCTAGTTTAGTACATTTGCATTTATATTGTGCGATTGGTAATAAGCTTTACTCTCTAGACACTGTCATGACTTTATTTGCCTGTTACTTTTGAAATAAAAATACATACATGTAATTCTCCAAACGATGGCTGTGTCTGTGAAACTATCAACAAGACTGCCAAGATAAAATACCTAGGTGTCGTTATTGATCAGCGTCTCACCTGGCACGACCATCTGGACCTTGTTATGAGCAGAATTCGCAAAATGATATGGATTTTTAAATCATTAAGACATGTTGCTAACATGAAACTATTGAAACAAATTTATTTATCACTTGCCCAATCAATCATAGTATATTGTATTCCAGTTTGGGGTGGTGCTACTAGGATGAAGATGCTGGAATTGGAAAGGTCTCAGAGAGCATTACTAAAAGTTATGTGCTTCAAGCCGTGCACATTTCCCACTTTCTGTCTATACAGGCTGTGTGATCTGCTCACAGTTCGAGGGCTGTTTATTTTAAATGCTGTTCTAAAATTACATAAGAATTTCAAGTTTGAGCCAGATTTATTGCACAGAAGACGAAACCGTTTGGTCGTACCACTGCCCCTTGTTAGAACTCGATTTGCTGGAAGACAATATAAGCGGCAATCTGCACGTCTATATAATAAATTAAATAATATATTAAATTTTTATCCCCAAACTAAATTTAATTGTAAAAAAAACTATCACTCTATATCTAAAATCTCTAAGTTATGACGAAATTGAAACCTTATGTGAACAATCCCACTTATAAATATTTGACGGCACAGCACACAAAAATATCACATTACACACACACACACACACACACACACACACACACACACACACACACACACACACACACACACACACACAAACATATAAAACAGTAACTAGTATATAAAATAAATTCGTAAGGTAATTAGAGTTATATAAGTACCTAAATATAAGCATACTATTGTTATTGAAGAGCGGGGTCTCCTAACACAGGTAATTATTTACTTAAATGGAGATTCCAATCACAAATAAGTTAAAGTATTGTTGGTACAGAAAAAAATAAAACAAATAAATAAAGAATTTATGAATGACAGGCCAATTTTTCATTGCTTGTGTGCTTGACAGCTTTATGTTGGCAAACGCGTCATGTCAATTTATGTATGCCCGCGAAATCCGTCAAATTATGGTACGAGTAGCTGTAACGTGTGTGTGTGCGACCGATTCTTGACCAATTATGTGTTAGACTAGTTCTTTCTAAGCTCTTAGGCTAATAGAGACTATCTACGCTCTACGCTGTATACCTATAATCTAAGGTCATAAGTTGCTTATTTTATATGGAAAAAACCGGCTAGGTGCGTGTCGGGCCACGCGCAGTGTAGGGTTCCGTAGTTGCGAATGACAACTTTGAATTCACACTGTTCACACTCGCACCTCACAGATTAACGACCAAAAACATGTAACAATAAAAATGTATGCAATTTTACATTTTCGAGTACATTTTATAAGTTGGTTGCCTATAACTTTTTAGTTTGTACTTAGTACTCAGCTCTGATAGTTTTCCTTTCAACTTCAGTATATATACTACTGCTGTAATTTTTTTCACGTATCCATATATAACCGTTTAGTAGATAGAGGGGGGGGACACTTACCTCTAACAAAATTTTGCACTTTAAAACCAAATTTTTCGGAAACGGATCCCTAAATCGAAAAATAGTGTTCTCAACCTCATAATATTTTTAAAGACCTATCTAACGATAACCAACACGATGGGTTTGTATAGAAAAAAAATATTACTCCCTCTTTACTTGTATGGGAGCCACCCTAAATTAAAAATTGTTTTCAAGATTTTCTTCTACCCCTTATTTGACATGATTAATATACATACCCATACCAAATTTCAGCTCTCTAGTACTTATAGTCTCTGAGTAAAACCGCGGACGGACAGACAGACAGACAGACAGACATGGCGAAACTATAAGGGTTCCTAGTTTACTACGGAACCCTAAAAAGCACATTTAAACATGCATATAAAACTTACCTTTTCAATGTTCCGCAGCAAATGGCAAAAAGCGGAACCCTCATTATAAGTCCTTATTCACAACTTATATTATAGCCTATGTCTCCTGCAGATAAGCTTTCTATAGAGCTCCGTGGCGCAGCGGTCAACACGCCGGCCTGTGACACGGAAGGTCCCGGGTTCGATCCCCGGTCAGGTCAAGACGAAAAATGATCTTTTTCAGATTGACCTGGGTCTTGGATGTTTATCTATATGTATTTGTTATAAAATATAGTATCGTTGAGTTAGTATCCCATAACACAAGTCTTACTTAAGAACTTACTTTGGGGCTAGCTCAATCTGTGTGATTTGTCCGTATATATTTATTATTTATTTATATAGGTGAACGAATTCTGAAAACCAGTCCAGTAGGTATTTTCGGAGCCTATTCAATGCAAACAAAAAATCAAATTTGCCTTTTTTCTTTATACATAACTTAATCTTTCGCCCACAGCTTCCCTCGGGAATAGATTGTTTTTCCGGGATGAGAGGTAACCTTGTCCATAGTTCAGAGAACGTGTGTGCAAAATTTCATGATGAATGGTTCAGTAGATGGGGGTGAAAGCGAAACAAACACACTTTCGCGTTTATAATATTAGTTGGGATTGGGATATTAGTATACAAGTAAAGATGTAAGAAACACTCTGTCTTTTTTTTTACAGAGAGAGCTGAACGCAGTAGATTTCAAGGTATCCTTCGACCTGAAGTTCGTACTCCTGATATCAGATGTCAGGCCAGGATGGAGACACGCAAGACTGGCTCGATACCACGTCTATGACGTCAATAACAGGTGAGTCATTATCATCAGGGTTTTTTACTGCAGGAGCATGATTCTCTCTGTAATACCGGAGCCATATATTAGCCAGAGCAGTCTGACGATTTGGCCTACACTCTCCACGCTGGCCAGACGGGTTGGAGAGGATTATTTAACTGTAATGTATGTAGGTTAGTTAATAATAAATGGTGGTGGGTAATCCTAAGATCTCAAATTTTATTCTTCTGCTTTATATTACGGCTTCCACCGAGGCTTCGGTGAATCTGCCAATGTCCAGTTTAAATGAGATACAAAGTATCGGTGTTGTACGGTTAAGTTTTAACAAGAAGCAATCAAAGATGGCGTAGGTCCGAAAATTGCCTCATGGGAGCTTCTGTGACAAATGTAAACGAGTTCATCTAACTTTATATTTAACTTTTTCTCAAATTGTTCATGAGCACGAGCATTTAAAAAACCTAACTACACCAATTTATATTACAAAGTCCACTAATTATTTGCAAAATCATCTAAGGTAAACCGCAACTGCACCCGTTGACTTCCCACTAAAAACTCCTTAATTTTTATTATTTATTTACAGAAACAAGATACCCATATCGCCGGTGGAAGACGACCGCAGCGCCCCCCTCCTCCAGTACGCGGAGTGGGCGCCCATGCCGGGCGGAGGACTGGTCTTCATCCACGACAACGACATCTACTACAAGCCTAAGGTGCTGAAAACGCTGGTCTGCAGGATCACTAAGAATGGTGAGAATTTGAATTTTCCATGCTGGAAAAGTAAAACCAGCTGTTTTTCTTCCCGCGTAGCCCGTAATAGCTGGTCAAGGGGTTGGGCGAAAATCTAAGAAATCACGTTATAGGCTTATAGGATACGTTATAGGTTTTTGAGCTGCTTTTAGGACAATCGTAGTCGAATGAAATTATTAGACAAAACTCAAAACTAATCGCATTAAATTTCATAGCGAAAATAATAGTGATTGTAACCGCGAAATCTTAAAATTATATTAACCATTGCCTTCGCAATTGACCCAAAAGATTTACTTTCGTATCAATGCCAGGGGCATAAAAGTACTTTTTCCTTCTAAAAAAAAAACAAATTTTCCGTCTTTCCTAGAAAACGTTATTTCTAGAGGTTTAGCTCTCCATTTTTCTCCTCATCTCTCTTCTCGCTAGACTGTAACTTTCTCCTTTCAAACAGACATGTTTACGAGATTGTTATCATTAATTTCAGGGGTCCCAGGAGTGATATTCAACGGCATGCCAGATTTCCTCTACGAGACTCAAATCTTACGCCTGGACCGAGCTATGTGGTTCAGCCCAGATGGACAGACCCTTATGTTCCTCAGCTACAATGACAGTCAGGTCCAGCAGCATAAATATCCGTGGTATGGGCTGGACCAGCAAGAACCACCTGCGTATCCTACCATACGTACCTTGAGATATCCTAAGGTAAGACATCCTACACTGAGAACCATTCTTATCATCATCATTATCATCAGATCTTTGTTTGTCTCCACTGCAAGAGCATAACCCTCTCTGTGCTACTATCTATTAGCCAGAGTAGTCAGAGGATTTGGCGTTCACTCTCTGCGCTGACCAGACGGGTTATAGAGATCAGCTTTGTTTAACCTGTTTTTTCTAAGTCGCCTTGTAAGACATCCACGGAAAGTATTAGGGTGGACCTGTTCTATTCTGCTGGGACCAACACGGCAAAGAACTATTCTGTTTGTCTTAAACTAAGCTACTCCTCTTGTGAGCGTGGCAATGATTGCAATCGAGATCCGATTTAACAATGACGGTCAGGTCCATCAGCATAAATATCCGTGGTATGGACTGGACCAGCAAGAACCACCTGCGTATCCTACCATACGTAACCTCAGTGAACTTAGCATAACAACTGTCAGCATAACAAAGTTTGAAAGGAGTTCTATTCGCATCCAGGTGCGTACTTTGAGATATCCTAAGGTAATCGTCATTTCTATCCAGGTAGAAATATCATTTAGCAACTGGAATAGTCAACTTCCCCATAAGCAGGTATAATTCATGTTTGCAGGCAGGTTCAAAATATAATTGTTATGAAGTTGTACAAAATTGGTGAACTGTGTTAACTATAATTGTACCATTTGTACTTCACTGAACAAATATTTTGTTCTTTTTACAAATATGAAATATTTCAAATCCAAATAAGTGATAAAGATCCTCTAAACTCCACGAACTTCCTTCCACGTAAGCAAGTCAAATTCTAAATATTTCACGTTTGATAATGAAGATCCCCTTGAAATCTTCAAAATGTCGATAATTTTCTCCATTATCTCTATTACTTACATTATCGTATGTGTTTGTATTTGTCCACAGGTCAACACCAACAACCCAGTGGTGACGGTCAACGTGGTCAGCCTAAAGACTCCGAAATATCTCTTCCCCCATCCTATACAGTTCTCACCACAAGTGGACAAGAGTAAGTATTAGACAACATTATTGGACCAGCTCTTTCCAAAACGTCTTACAGTACAGATTAAAAGCCTGGTACCTATTAAGTACGTACCTGATCTGGTTTTATGAATACTACTTCTGGCTTCTTTTGATCTCTCTCTGTCTATTTGTACTGTTAGTTAGCAGAACCGACAGTAGTAGAAGTTAAATAAGCAGGTTGAAGTTTATCAGTTCGCCTTATATTTACTTTTTAATCATCATTATCTTCTTCTTCTTCTTCCTCACCTTATCCCTCTTATGTGGGGTCGGGACAGCATGTAAGCCTTTTCCATTTCGCTCTATCACGAGCCATCTCCTTCGTCACCTTCTTTTTCTCCATATCCTCCTTCACACACTCCATCCATCTTTTCTTTGGCCTTCCTCTATTCTGGTTTCCAGTAACTTTCATTTCCAGTACCCTTCTAGTAATATGGCTCTCTTCTCTCCGCATAACATGGCCGTACCATCCCAATCTATTACTCCCTCTCACATACTCATTCCTTATCCTATCCCTTCTAGTCACCCCACTCATCCATCTTAACATTCTCATCTCCGCTGCATGCAGTCGCCTTTCATCCGTTACCTTGGTGGCCCAACACTCCGAACCGAATCATCATTATCAACAGGTCTTTTTTAAGTCTCCACTGCAGGAACATGACCTTCTCCGTACTGCCAAAGCGATATACTAGCCAGAGCAGTCAGAGTATTTGGCCAACACTCTCCAGGCTGGCCAGACGGGTTGGTCTTTATATGGCTATGTTTATATACTCTTTGATGTTAAATGTCCTCTCCTCCTTTTTGTTTCAACATTTGTCAATATGAATTTGTGGATTTATCTCCAATTAAAGCCTTACAGTCTTATTCCATCACTGATTAAAGGAAATTCACTCTTATCTTCCAGCTTGGTACGTCCGCTGGACCAGCTGGATCTCCGAGCGCCAGATTGCAGTTCTACTTCTCAACAGGCCGCAGAACTACTCGATAGTCTCCATCTGTAACGCACAGTCCTTTAACTGCCAGGATGTGAGTGTCTATCTACTTTATCATAATCTCATGACGTTAGAGCTTTCTCTACTTTATTCAAACAATTATGTTAAATCTCTTGATATTCCTTATTGATGTTACTCACACACTTTTCATCCTGGAATCATCGTTTTTATTCATGTATTTTAACCTAGCCATCTTATCGCTATCAGACATCAAATATCAGCTATGGATTTATATCCATCATTACCATATGTCAAATCTCTAACCCCTGAATATTCAAAATAATCTTAAGTAATGACATTCTTAATTCTCAGACTGTCTTTGTTAGGTTATTTCCAGAGTGAGAGAACGATTCCTTTGGGTATTCGGATATTAATATTTCATAACTGGTATTTTCTAAGCAGCATAATTGCATTTATCCTAAAATGCCTGTTTAGACCACGGAGGTTCAAATTGTAAACTCAAACATTTATTTCAGATATTCCGAGACGAGACCGACGGCAGTCGCTGGTCGGGTCTCGGCGCAGAACCAACGGCTGAAGACTGCGGTTGGTGCGGCGGAGTCGCTTTAGCTGGCGGCAGATCAGGGCTGTTCACGACTGCCCCCGTGGCGGATGCCGGAGGAACTTGGACACATGCTGTGAGGCTCACGCAAGATACGAAGACAGCGCTCACGCAAGGCAACTTTGAGCTGACGCAACTTCTTGGATGGGATGAAAGGAGACGATTGCTGTAAGTTTGATTTAATGAGCTTTAATATAGTTACTCAGCTAAAAAGTGGCATAAAGTTACTAAGTTAGTGCTATAAAGGATACATTTGAGTATAGATTGTTGCTGTGACAGTCGCTGGAGAAACTAGCAGTTACATCTCTAACTGACAAATTGAAAATTGTTAGTATACACTACCCTAGCCCTACTGGTAGGCGTTTGTGTAATTTGGGGATGTTTTGTGAGTCAAAAAACAGCACTACCACAGAGGAATTTTGAGTTAAAGCTCTTCTTGGATAGGATTCCAATGCCATTGCAGTGAGATGTGTACATAAGTACTTATATTTATTTTGTGGAACAAAAGGTGCCACCCAGTTGCGACTTACATTAGCCATTATGGATATAAAGACACCCCTTTCATTTTCACTGCATAAGCAATACAGCGATTCTAATAATTCCTGTTTTTCTTTCAGATACGTCATGGGTACCGCACCAGACAAACCTGGCGAGCGTCATCTATACCGAGTGGCGGTGTCAGCAGACGAGACCAGTTGGCCCCCCGCAGCGCACTGTCTGACTTGCCCCGGAGCTGATATTCTGCCCGTTGAGAGTACGGTGGAACCTACTAGTGAAAACCCGGTAAATCGCGATAACTTTTTAGAAACCTTTAGCATAGCAAGCGTAAGTGTAAATAACGAGCCACGAGTCTCAAACTCGTCCTATATTTTAAAAACCGGCCAAGTGCGTGTCGGGCCACGCGCAGTGTAGGGTTCCGTAGTTGCGAATGACAACTTTGAGTTCACACTATTCACACTCGCACCTTACAGTTTAGCGACCAAAAACATCTAACAATGAAAATAGTATGAAATTTTACAGTTTATAAGTTGGTTGCCTATAACTTTTTAGTTTGTACTTGGTACTCAGCTCTGATAGTTTTCCTTTAAACTTCAGTATATATACTACTGCTGTAATTTTTTTCACGTATCCATATATAACCGTTTAGCAGATAGAGGGGGGGGACACTTACCTCTAACAAAAATTTGCACTTTAAAACCAAATATTTCGGAAACGGATCCCTAAATCGGAAAATGGTGTTCTCAACTTCACAATATTTTTGAAAGACCTATTTAACGATACCCCACACGATGGGTAAATAGAGAAAAAAATATTACTCCCCCACTTTACTTGTATGGGAGCTACCCTAAAAAAAAGTTTTTATTCTACCACTTTTTTGCCATGATTAATATACATACCCATACCAAATTACAGCTTTCTAGTACTTATAGTCTCTGCGTAAAACCGCGGACGGACAGACAGACAGACAGACAGACAGACATGGCGAAACTATAAGGGTTCCTTGTTTACTACGGAACCCTAAAAAGGGTACTATTTAAATGGTCTCCAAAATATATTTCAGATCCTAAGACTTAATATTAAGTAAAAGTGTTAGAATTAAACATATCGGGATATTTATGTACCGTGATTATTGTGGTTTCTTTTTTTTATGTTTCCAACACTGGTATCAGATTTTTCAGACTACCTAAAACATCTGACATAGGTTAACGAGTGCCATAAATAATGACAGCCGGGACCACTGGTTTAGCACGAAGGAGCTCAGGGTATTTTATACCACTTGCGTTCACCCATCCAAGTAAGGATAGTGCCCAGGCTTGCTTCACATGTGGAAGTGGGCCTCATCGTCTAATCTGCAAAAAGTAAACGAATATTCTTGTTGGTATAAAAACACGTCTTTTTTTTTTCAATAGAAGTTCGGTTGCCCGTATTACTTGCTAATTAAAACTTTTTGTATTCAGGACGGAGAAAACTCCACAGCATCCCTCCAGCCATGGCCGACGTCGACAGTGCTGCCACACGTTGCAGACGAGAACGACTCCTTGCCAACCGTCTGTCTGTACAACAGGATCACATTTAGCAAGAACTTCTCATATTACATTCAAGTAAGTTACACTCTCAAGATCATCAGCATTCAACATCATAGCTTCTGTAAAGCTATGGAGCCCGGAGGCTGCATACGGCTATAGCCAATTTGTCCACCAAAAACGTGCGTCACAGATTTTTTACATACTTCCAGGGCACCAATGTTAGGCCACCTGGTCTTTTACCAAATACAGTATTTCACTTTCACGCTGGTCTGGGAGAAAAGAAAAAACGTAGAATGTGCCAGCAACTTCCCGCACAGATCGTAGAAGCCGATCGAGGGAATATCAATAAGTGATGCGGCTAGCAACCCATCACTATTTTGATTCCGTTCTCCACCAACAAGGCCACCAACATGCTAAACGTGGCTTTTAGGTTTTATAGACCTGGGCTCTGTCTACTCTGCAATGGAAAATTACGTGATAGTATGTTTGTATAGTATATCTTTCTCTGTCTGTCAGGAGTGCCTAGGTCCAGGCCCCCCAGCTTTCCTGGTGGTGTCTGCACGAGGCGCGCGGCAGGCCGTGCTGTGGGACGGCGCGCCGCTCCGGCACAAGTTCGCTGCTCTTGCGCAGCCGCAGGCCAAGGTCTTCAGAGTAGAGGTATGCTTCTACGTCTTATGTTATAATTATCATTAATAATTATTTATATGAATGTGTTCTGTTATCCTGCTTTTGGGAAATAAGATGCCTATTTTATTTAATTGTGATTGAAGCCGCTATCAGCTGCCAACCAATTAACAAAAGTGTGAAGTCATAAATATGATAAATATTGTAAAATCTAAAACTAAATGCCCTTTCCAGTTACGCTTATATAGTCACGAAATAGCTTGGTGCATGTGCACACATTGCATGTTTAAAATTAAATTAAAAGTTAATTTAACATGCAATTATTTTTCCCCATGTATTTTCTAAAAAGACATGTGGACATACGGACGAATTAATGCATTCATGAAATAAAAATGCCATTAAGTAGAAATGAAAACACGTCCAACCGTGTCCTCGTGTCTACTTGAATCATACTCACTAGGCATGTCGACCAGCTGGAATACTCATTCTAATTACGGCGAACCCAAGTCGATGTGATACAATTCTCCACCAAAATTCAGCATTTTTTTTATCCAGGTCCAAACAAATCGTGAGGCTAGAGTGCGCCTGCTCCTGCCACCAGGATTTAGAGAAACAGATGACTTGCCGCTTCCGCTGGTTTTACATGTGTAAGTACGATAAAATCATGACATGAAGATATTTACGTTGACGATGTAATCAACAACAGAAATGCTAATTGATTTCTCTATTACTTTCGCTAAAGTTGAACTCGCAATATTCTCTAGCCAGTTCAATAAATATTGACATAATTCTCTTTGGAATACTTAAATTACTTGTAGGTAGTCATAGCAAGCAGCAAACAATTCCTATGTTGCGTCGATTTTCTACAAAATAATTTTTTGTTGGCCAGTTCCTCAAGGTAGTAATTTGGCGCCTTTATTAATATTAACGTTATTAATCTGATTTATTCATGACTCTGTCTAATATCTCAAAGCTAAAATATTTTACTGATTCACGTGTACAGGTCAGCGGAACCAGGAGGACAGCTGGTGACAGAGAAATGGTGGCCAGGCTGGGGGTGGTACCTCGCCGCGGCTAGAAACTTTATCGTGGCTGAGATTGACGCCAGGGGGAGTGGGGGACAGGTAACTTTACATTATTCCTAGCAATTTTCCCGCAACTTCGTCTGCGTAAATTATAGTTTATGTCACCCGCAGATAAATTAACTTTTTTTAGGTGAAATTTTTTTGAAAATCGGTCCTGTAGTTTCGGAGCCTACTCAATGCAAACAATCACATCTTTCTTCCTTATAATAATAGTATAGTATACATTATTGAGGCACCTTGTAAACTAAGAACAACGTTCGATATGATAATTTGTTAAACTGTCTCTTTGCAATCGAGGATAACAAGGATAGTTGAATTTGCAGCACCCATATTTTTTTCTTCCAACTACGCTGCAATTCTATTATAACTGCACTACATATCCAGCACAAAGCGCAACTTTGCTGTACTAGGAGTAAAAAAAACTAAACAGTGCAGTAAAGGATTTCCATACATTTTTGCTGCTCTAGTGTAGCAAAAATGTATGGAAATCCTTTACTGCACTGTTTAGTTCCTTTTTTTTAATTGCGGGACAATAGTTGTCACATGCATGTCATAAAGAAGGTTGGCCAATCTAACGGCCGTATGAAGTTTACAAAAGGACGTGTGTATTGCCTAAAAAAAATACTGGCCATAAAGAAAAAAGGTGGGAATGTAAACAACAAATTTTATTTTTCACTTACTTTTATTGCAGTAGTTGAAAGAAAAGCAGATTATGCACCTCGCATTAAGTAAGTTATATTGCACTCGTGCTTTTTAGAGCCCTCGCTGGCGCTCGGGCTCCAAATAATCACTCGTGCAGCAATAACTTACTTTCTGCTCAGTGCAACAATCTACTATTCTGAGTGAAATTAGCGACACCCGTAATTTTATTGATGAATCCGTAATAAGATCAAATTGAAAAAATCTAAGACAGCGCTTCGGTAGTAAATTACTTGTAGTAGGTATTTGAGTATAACTTCTCATCAATATCATCATTTCAAATAAAAGAACTACTCACTACCGCTATAAGTCGACGCTTTTGGCGGTAATGAGTAGGTAGTTAGTTAATTAATTCCTAGTTCTCTTAATTTTATCAAATACAAAATAATGAAAAGAAGGTACCAAAAATACTACAAGTTATTTACTACAGAAGCACTGTCGTTTATTTTTTCAATTTGATCTTATTTAGAGGTAAAAGAAATAAAATGAGGGGTAGAGCTAGTTGGCTGGTCTAAGCCCCATAAAGGCCAACTAAATGGTCGATCTATAAAAAATTAAAAGTTTAAGTTTCGAAGAAGATCTAACAAATTTATAATCATCATCATCATCAGCCTATATCTGTTCATATAATGCCTTAATCAATTTAAAGACCCAGATTGTCTTTTTCAGGGAGAAGAACTGAAAACCGAGATCTACAATAAGCTACTAACAGTGGACGTAGAAGATCAAATAGCAGTATTATCGTAAGTATCTCAGCTCATTATTAGCAAGAGATAAAATTTGTTGCATAGGTAGGTTAGTGCTTAGGCACAATCACGGAGTACATTGGGGTACTTACTCCGTGGGTACAGGCATGGTTGTATAGTATCATCTTGACGTGTCCACAAATTTTAATACAAAATAGAGTTTCGCTCCAACAATACAGGGATACTTATTCGTATTATAACTACCTTTCTATCTGTGGCAACCTCTATACTCGCCACAAGAACTAACACGAATACCCAACTGGTAATATGGCGAGACAGCAAATAAAGACTTCTCACAAGATGGCGCCGCACAATCCTGGAACTCGCAAACAATCGATTTGCGACATAAATAAAACCTCCGACAGAACGGAGCCGGAGCCGTACGGTTCCCTGGGCACACACCTTGCCCAGCGGGAAGATCTTCCCTTTGTGGCGGTCGAGCATACCACCTCGCTCCCGCTACAGGGACGTCCACTGCTGGACATAGGCGTCCCTCATAGATTGCCGCAAAGTATACTCCGAACCTATATAAAAATGAAACAATTCTATCTATAAGGAGACGACTCTGTCTATATAGATGGGTTTTAATTAAATGTCTGTGATTGCTTCCAGGTATCTTCGCGATAACCTCAAAATGGTGGACGGTACCCGCGTAGGAGTATGGGGCCGCGGGTACGGCGCGGGCGCAGCGGCAGCGTTGGCGGCAGACGATGCCAGGAACGTCACCAGATGCCTGGCCGCTATCGCACCGCTTACGGATTTGAGGCACTTTAGTGAGTTCTTCCTTCTATATTTTAAAGGTCATCATCATCATCATCAGGTCTTTTAAGACTCCGCTGCAGGAGCATGACCCTCTCTGTACTACCAGAGCTATGTTTTAGCCAGAGCAGTCAGAGGATTTGGCTTACGCTCTCCACGCTGGCCAGATTGAAAAGGTCTCTATGTTTGTAAGTTTGTTTAGCTTATGTTTCCTAACTTCCTTTCTACGACATCCACGGAAAGACTTGGTCCTATTCTACTCTGCCGGGAACCAAACGACATTGTGTGTGTTGTGCTGCTTTAAAAAACTGCAATTACCTTATCTCTTTTTCTTGCTAACTCTATGTGTTACACAACACAGACACATTTACACCACGCTTTTCCTTTGCCCCTATTAAAAGATTTTTTTTCTTTTAACACTCTCCTTAACACTGTCAACTATTCTTTTATTTACCTCCATTGCTACATTAATTTGGACACATTTTTAGAGAGTGTCAAAACTATTCGGAGTGGACGTTTCATACTAATCTCTTGCATCTCTTATATCTACACTTTGATTAAGTTGCTCCTTGTAACTGAGAATGTTAAAATCTCCGTGACACTCCTCTCACATAACTTGATCGAATTTTATTCATCCATAATATTATGCTGGTTTTAAATCATTTCAATCAGCGTCATCAACAATGTTATCTATTTCTCCATCTGATAGATATCCTGCTGGTTTTAAATAATTTCAATCTGCCTCGTCTTCATTGTTATCTATTTCTCCATTTGATAGATATTCTGCTGGTTTTAAATTATTTCAATCTGCCTCATCTTCATTGTTATCTATTTCTCCATTTGATAGATATCCTGCTGGTTTTAAATCTTTCAATCAGCCTCGTCTACATTGTTATCTATTTCTCCATCTGATAGATATCCTGCTGGTTTTAAATCATTTCAATCAGCCTCGTCTACATTGTTATCTATTTCTCCATCTGATAGATATCCTGCTGGTTTTAAATCATTTCAATCAGCTTCGTCTACATTGTTATCTATTTCTCCATCTGATAGATATCCTGCTGGTTTTAAATCATTTCAATCAGCCTTGTCTACATTGTTATCTATTTCTCCATCTGATAGATATCCTGCTGTTTTAAATCATTTCAATCTGCCTCGTCTACATTGTTATCTATTTCTCAATTTGATAGATATCTTGCTGGTTTTAAATTATTTCAATCAGCCTCGTCTTCTTTGTTATTTATTTCTCCATCTGATATATATTTTAGATCATTTCAATCATCGTCTACATTGTTATCTACTTCTCCATCTGCTAAATATCCTACTGGTTTTAAATCTGATTATCTTTATGTCGTCGTTATTTACTTTATTCCAGATTCGTACTGGACGGAGCGTTACAGCGGCTACGGGTCCTGGGCCGGCGCTCTCGGCGTCAGCGCTGTGTGGAGACGAGCAGGGAACTTACCTCCACGGAGACTGCTACTGGCTCACGCTACAGCAGATCTAACAGCTCCTGAGCATCATTCCTTGGCCTTGGCGAGAGCGCTCATCAGAGCAGGAGCTATTTACACTCATCAGGTAAGACATGATTTTCTTTTTCTATCCATGTAGACTGCGGCTGGTTCACGCTACAGCAGTATTAACAGCTCCTATCATTCCTTGGCCATGGCGAGAGCTGTCATCAGAGCGGGAGCTATTTATACTCATCAGGTAAGACGTAATTTTTCTTCTTCTATTCACGGACACTGCTGCTGGCTCACGCTATAGCAGATCTGGCAGTTGGATATCCACTAGTCAGGTGGTCGGACGACCTAACCAAGGTTTCAGAAAGGCGTTGGATGCAGGCCGCTTCCAACTAGTCGTATTGGAAATCCTTGGGGGAAGAGATGTCTAGCAGTGGATTTCAAGCAGCTGTGTGGTGATGAAAGAGTAACGGTGTACGATAGATTCTGGATTGGACAGATTCGACCAATTTATTTTAAAAAATCGACACCTCTCTTCGCCCGAACATACTCCAGAGAGCGTCCTATAATTATCAATAATAATATCATATGTATTCTATACTTTTCATAACCTAAAACCTAACGTATAATATAAACCTAGCACCTATAGAATGGGGTAAATGTGCCGGTTACGGTCGCCCTATTAGTCAGCTAAATAAAAATAAATAATAAACTACTTTCCCAGCCAAAAATTGATTGAATAAATCTACTTTGTACATTCATTAATTCGTCAGGTGTTTATTAGTCTCCACTGCAGGAGCACGACCCTCTCTGTACTTCTTGATTAGCCAGAGCAGTCAAAGGATTTGGCCTACACTTTCTACGCTAGCCAGACGGGTTGGAGAGGTCTCTTTGATATTTATAATGGACATACATCACGTATATTTAAATAATCAATATTGTGATTAAATGGATTATTTATTTATTTATCGTTTTCGTTCCAGGTGTACCCTGACGAAGGGCATGATTTCGAGCGCTCCTCGCTTCACCTCCACAAATCCATGGAGCAGTTCTTCGACGAATGTTTCGGCCCCGTGGAGGTGGCCGACTGGGACACCGGCGGGGTTGGGGGGCTGTTCCCCTTTCGAGACTAGTACGTCCGCTGTTGGGGAGGCGGCCGCGACCCCCCCACGCATCCCTATGAATGCTGGTTTTGAATTAACTAATCTAAACTCTGGAGGCGAATAAGCTAACATTCCTGTATAATGTTGAATGAGTAGTCTTTATTTTTATTACATTTTTTTTTCTTTTTAATATGTAGTTTTATCGTCATTGTAATACAAAAACCGCAAAAATTAAATTGGGCTTAGGAAATGATGTGATACCCAGTAAATGTGCTGTCATAAAAATGGACAGAAGAGAAATTGACAAAGCTACATTTTAATAATACTATTTCTTCTTAAAATTATTTTACAAAGTATATGAGTAAAAAACGTGTCTCAGAGTTTAGTAGCGTGATGGAGAAAGCCAAAATATGACTTCCAAATTAAAAATTAATTGTTTGAAATTGTTTCATTTGTTAATTAGGACACTTAATAACATCTCTTAAAATATTCAAATATTAATTTACTAATAGGCATTATATTTAAAATTCATCATACAGTAACTGGCTAGAGTTTTATTTATTTTTAATCAACTTTACATTAATAATACCTACTATTTACTTTTATAAAAGAAATGCTCATTAGTGTCATGTAATATTGTTTGGAAAAATGAATAAATTTCTTATTTAAAGAAGGACGAAATAAATTCCAGAAAGCCTAAAATATATTAAAAATACAAGTAAATATGACATTTTCGTGTACATGAGTGTGACGTGTAGTGAGTAAGATTAGTGAGATTAGAGCACACTAAATACCAAATAATCCAGATCGCTTTAATGATACAACTAAAGTCTAAATATTATTTCCGACTTTCAAAAATAAGGAATAGTCAAATACTTTTTTTCGATCATATTTACACCTACCTGTTTCCACAGTGAGGATTATCCCTACTAAGGTATTTTATTTTCTAATTAACAAAAGTAAATCTGGTCTATATTATTAGAAACTACCTAACACTAAGCACGGACCCATGAATTGTGTGCATATTTGAAACTGAAACATAACTGTGTTCCAGAAAATAAATTTTAATATTCGTAGTATGAACCCAAGTGTTTTGGGAAGACATGGGAATTATTCCCAAAGATTTTCTTATGATTACGATAAGGAAAAATCTATATTTAGTGCGTAATGAGTCATTCTTATCTATATTTCTATGTCGCTTTTAATGTCATTTTAAAGAAAGTAGCTTTAAAATACTGTATGTACTTAATAGTATTTTTGTCATTGTTAAGAAACAGATAGCCGATGTGCATTTAAAGAAAATATGACGAGAAAATATAAAAACTAATTGACAATAGCATTTTTTTTTCTGTATTGTTTCGACCAACATGCATATCGCTTAAAGCTATCATATTTTTTACGGACGATTTTTGGCACTCAATTTCATTACATTCCAACTGAAATGCACATCGTAAATATTTTAGTAAAATTTTCCAAAAAATAATAATTTGTCAAGTTACCTTTATGAAAACTCACGCAATAAGTAAAAGGGAAAATCTTCATTTTTCTGGCCAATGTTTAAAAAAAGATGTTATCATCCAGAAATGTCATGTAATTTCATAACCTAAGCCTAAACTTTTTTTATTCGTTAGGTATGAACTTTCTAAAATATTGGTGCGATTACTCGTAATATCACAAATGTAGCAAAAGATAGGTTTTGAATCTATTACTTAAGTAGCTCTTAAATTGTTCATTTTAAAACTACGAATTCGCTATCTCCTACTATTTTTTTATTTACATAATGGTACGAGACGAGAGGTCCAACCTTTAAAAATAAAACACGAAACTCCGAATAAGAGACATAGAACACTGTTAATGTCACAGATTTTTAAAGAAAAATATTAGTTTGGTCACATACTGGAACTGTCCCACGACTAGTAACTTTACCCTACTCAGTTCTATGTTTAAGTTTTGACATTAAATATTCAAAATGGCGAATTCGTAACTTTAGATTAAACAAAATCTATGGCGATTATACCTTGTACTTAATGTGTTTAATTTATTCTAGTCTTGTATCTAGTCATTTGTATTTTGTAACTTCGAATCGGCGTGAATGATTCTGAAAGAATATCTCTTCTATATTTCCCTTAATTAGTCAAAATAAATGTTGATAGAATACTAAAATTGTGATAGGTGTTTCATTGAGTATAATTTATACGATAATATTGACGTTTTAAATCGTGCGAGTAATGTTTTGAACTCGTGGTGTAGGTTTACCTACACTGTCATCAGTATTTTTGTAATTAAACGAGTTTTAAAAAATTACATATTTAATGTCGATGTAATTTTTGAATGGTGAGTTGTTGGAACAAAAACTGTTTAGACAATTCAAAATTAAAAATAAACAAGTAAAAAATACAATAACCATTTAAAATCAAAACAGTTTAAAAATAATAAATGTCGCAGTTGTAAAATTTCAGTTATTTTCGACGTAAGGCAAAATAATATTATTGTATTATACACTTGCCAGTAGGTAATCATTTTACCTAACTGTTTTTGTTCCAACGTAAACATTAATAAAAAAACAACTAAATATAATGAAAATTAGAACCTTTAAATGAAATAAATAATAAATGAACTATAAATGCACGTAGTTACTCCATGTTGAATTTACCCCCAATTTTAATTAAGTGGATAATAATTAAATTATAGATTAAATGAATAGCGCATACGCGTTCTAATTGTTTAAAAACGCTCAGTGGAAGAATATTGTTTATTTATGTTGAAATGTTGTTTTTATAAGAAAATTAAAAAGTTGTTCCCTACATATTGGTTTCGTAATTCCGATCTACGTAAAATCCCTCATCCTATAGCATTTTCTTCATATTTCATAAGTATAAACTAAATATCATCAATCATCATCAACGGACCTTTTATAATCTCCACTACAGGAGCACGACCCTCTCTGTACTACCAGAGCCATATGTTGGCCAGAGCAGTCAGAGGATTTGGCCTACACTCTCCACGCTGGCCAGACGGGTTGGAGAGGTCGATTTGATGTTTATAAGCTTTATTTAGCTTGTGTTTCCTAAGTCGCCTTTTACGACATCCACGGTAAGACTGGAGTGGTCCTATTCTACTGTCGGGAACCACACCGCTACATATAAACCTTCCCAATAATGGAAATCCTTGGGGGAGGCCTGTGTCCAGCAGTGGACTAGTTACGACTGAGATGATATGATGATACATACATATATTCACGTCTTTATCCCTTGCGGGGTAGACAGAGCCCAAGGTCATAAAACCTATAAGCTACATTTAGCGTGCGTAAAGGCACGAACGTTAGTACTATTAATTCTTTGGTAAAGGTGAAAAGCATCGCCTATTGACGTGATTCCTTAGATTTTCGCCCAATCCCTTGACCGGCTTTTACGGTCTGCGCGGGATGAAAAGCAACTGGTTTATTCTGTTTTTCTTTTTCTCCCAAACCAGCATGGAAGAGAGATAGAAAAATGCCATTAAAAACATAACTTGTAATTATTAATAGTATTTAATGCAACGGTTTTATAATAGGGGTCTTAAAAGGTGAGTGGCGCGGGTAGCGATATGAGCGAGCAAAGCCCTTCTTGTATTAGAAATGCTGACTCCTTGCACAGCTTCAAGTCCCAGTTACGTATTCATATACTTGAAAACTGCTCACTCTCGGAATAGCCACAACCTCTACAGTTCCATATAGGCATCTATTTTTGGTGATTGGAAAATTTGGAATTAACCGACGATGTTTGATTGAGGCATGGTTTTTCTGCTCTGCTTTGTTTTTGATTTTTAATTTTAATTGTTAATTTCTTTTTTTTTTCAATATCTACAATATCTCAATGTCATCAATATCTTTGTGGTACAATAATTACGTAATAATCTGCATGTTATTTAACAATACGGTGTCTGCATTTTAGTTTAAGTACTTATTTATCTGTTGTTCTCATGTAAGTGGATTTTTTAGAAAATAAATTCTTTAAACCTAAGCCAGCGAATATCGCTAATAGAGACGCCACGAGCCTTTTAGGACTTAATTATAAACCGTTGCCTACTATATTTTTTTCTACGACTTTCAAAAAATTTTAAACTATTTAAACATAAATTTTGAGTTTGACCACTAACTCGCGGGAAATGTAAAAATGACAAAATTTTGTGTCTATGGTTACCTTCTTTATTTACCTAATTGATGTGCGCTTGACTCTTAAAAAAAAACTTCTTTTGTAATCACGAGATCTAGGTTTAATAGTTGGCTGCTAGCCGTATCTTAATAGCGACATTATAGTACGGTTGTGCCATACTGTTATGGAGAATAGAGTATAGACTTATTATTGATGTTCTTATGTTTGTGTTCTTGGTTTTTTAAATGAAGAATACGTAACGTACAGGAGTAGGAAAAATACGTAACGGGTTACTCTTGTAAAAAGTTTGCTACTAGCCGACATGTTTCGACCTCATCGGGAGGTCTTCCTCAGGGCGAATGAGAATTGAGACGCGCGAAGGATTCATCCCAATTCGTTGTTGTTGTTGTTACGTATTTTAATAATGTCTATATCTCACGTTAGTTTTAATCGAAAATAACTTGTTATGTAAACAAAACCACGTGACGCAAGGGTAAAAGACGTGTAGTAAATGAAATTAAATGAAGTTTTTATTCAAATTTTGGATCTCATGTATCACTTTTTGAACGTCAAATATCTTTGTTATTTTTTTTTATATTTGCAAAATCAAAATACTACTAGCGTTTCGGAAAGACCACTTATTATGTATGTATGTATTTCAACATAACAGCCTGTGGTCCAGTGGTTAAGGCGTTTGCTTTACTGACCCGGGGGTCGTGGGTTCGATTCCCACGGGAAGCATACTTTGTTAAGTTGTTTCCAGTTTGGTTAGGACAATGCAGGCATGAATCACCTGATTATCTGATAAGATGATTCCGTGCTTCGGAAGGCACGTTAAGCCGTTGGTCCCGGCTGCCACCTGGTAGTCGTTAAAGGAACCACGTCAGAGGCCGAGAGGCGGTTCCGAAGAACTCTGACACCAGGGTGTGCATGGTCGACTGACCGTGTCACCTACTCGAAATGATGATGACTATCTTGTTTTACCACACGACCGTTGGGTAATCGTAACTTAAAATAAGAGAATGCTGTTGATTGGAATCACATATTTATTATCTTACAGATATTCGCTTATATTACATTTGTCTACTCTAACAGCCAGCGCGTCGGCCGCCACAGCACCGCACCAAACACATACCTGAAACAAACAATATTATACATTAAAATAAATAAATAAAAATAAATTTAGTTGTGGTAAGGGGTGGTAAGAGGATATAAGGGTATGGTTTGTTTGTTTTTCGTATGTGTAAGTGGCCAACACTGGTGTCAGATTTTTCAAGCTGCCTTAAGGCATCTGACATAGCTTAACGACTGCCATCGACGATGACAGCCGGGACCAACGGCTTAACGTGCCTTCCGAAGCTAGAAAGGAGCTCGAGATATTTTTATGCAACTTGCGGTCACCCATCCAAGTAGGGACTGCACCAGGGGTTGCTTAACATACGTAAGCGCTCATACAGCTCACACCCACTGGACCATCGGGCTCCTCCAGGGATCAGGGTATGGTAAAATTTAAAGATTAAAGTAGATTTTTTACCTTACTACTTACCTTAGATTTAAAGGTAGAACCAAATCGGTTGACAATTACAGTTGTGATACAGCTAAATATAAATAATGGTATTCATACATTTACGATGTCGTTATCTATCGATACTTTTATAATTACTGATACCTAAACTGAAATATTTTCAGTACCGAAAAAATTATGCGACGAAGAACATTGAGGCGAATTCTCGGCGGTAAAATTCAATGAAAACCTTTATTTCATCCAACCTTTATTTCAACCAATATCTAAAAAAATAACGATACCGCAGTATTACAATACCAAAATCGTAGAGTCACCATTTCTTTAAGGTATAGTAAATTGAAGGTACCATTATTCTAAGGTACCGAAATTTAAAGGTATGATGTCATACCGCTTACCGATTTAACCATATATTATCCCTGGTTGTGGTACAACCACGCTACCGGCGAAACTCACTTTTGCTAGTAATAGTAGTTTAGTAGCATGAATGGGCCGGCTCGTCCGAGGAAGTACCACACTCTCACAGAAAATCGACGTTTGAGCAGGATCTTTACAGCTTCTATGCTTCGTTCGTGAGTGAGAGAGCAGGAATCCCATTCCCTCATGCTCTGTCACACCCCTGGTATTGCAGTTATCCATTGGCAGCGGTGGTCACTTAACATCAGGCGACCTGCTTGCTCGATTGCCGTCCTATGTCATAAAAAAAATTCTAGCTCTTATTTTAATAAGTATAACGCATACAATCCCTTGTAGTGGCTCACCATAAGTTTACGTCCTATGTCATAAAAAAATTCTAGCTCTTATTTTAATAAGTATAACGCATACAATCCCTTGTAGTGGCTCACCATAAGTTTACGTCCTATGTCATAAAAAAATTCTAGCTCTTATTTTAATAAGTATAACGCATACAATCCCTTGTAGTGGCTCACCATAAGTTTACTTCCCGCGGGTGTTCTCATAGTGCCACTTGACAACCACCGATCATTTTAGCTCTTATTGCTCCAAGAATAAGGCACACAATCGCAGTATCTACATTTATGATTCAGCAGTAATTTAGGGCATTTTAGCTCTTATAACTTCAAAAATAAAGCACATAATCGCGTGTAGTAACTCACCATAAGTTTACTCCCAGCTATTGTTCTAGTAGTCCCACTTGACTACCACCGAGCATTCTAACTCTTATTGCTCCAAGAATAAAGCACACAATCGCTATTTCTACATACATGATTCAGCAGTGATTTAGGGCCTTCTAGCTCTTACTTCTCAAAGGATAAACCACACAATTGCTTGAAGTGACTCACCATATGTTTACTTCCAGAGGTTGTTTCAGTAATCCCACTTGACTACCACCGAGCATTCTAGCTCTTATTACGCCAAGAATAAAGCACACAATCGCTATTACTACACAGGTGATTTGTGGAATTGTGGCATTCTAGCTCTTATTGCTCCAATAATAAAGCACATAATCGCTTGTAATAACTCACCATAAATTTACTTCCAGCGGTTGTTCTCGTAGTCCCACTTGGAGGCCAGGCCATCGACGGGGTTGACCTTTAGGTCCAGCATGCGCTTGAGTTGGGCCTTCTGGTTCTCGTCGCTCAGGGAGTCGGGGAGAGGGCCGTATACTGGAATTAAATATAGCATTAACAGAATGTTCTGTGAACAGAATGAACTACCGTGTGGTTCCCGGCAGAGTAGAATAGGACCACTCCAAATCTGACAGCTCGAGATATTTTTTTAAACTAAGCTTTTAAACATGAAACATACCTCTCCAACATATCTGGCTAGCGTGGAGAGTGTAGGCCAAGTCCTCTGACTGCTCGGGCTAATACATATATGGCTCTGGTAGTACTGTGTGTAGCTTTGGAGCAGTCCTCAACACGCCAGCTTACAACACAAGGGACTTCAGGTTCAATTTGTGGAAAACATTTTGACTATGCTAACTCCTTAACTCAAAAGGATATCATCAGGCAGGCAGCTGCTGATAAAAGCTAACGCCAAATCATATCACAGCATAAAATCTGTCATACTAAGCATATCCCTGACTTCAATATATCACAGCTGGGTCTTCAACTGGGAAAACCGGAGTTTCTTGCTTTTGTCTTTACTGTAAGAGACGATTATATAGTGAACTAGCTGTAACCCGCGGCTGCGCCCGCGTGATAAATAGCCTATGTCCTTCTCAGTACCCTAACCTATGTGTATGCAAAATTTCAAGATGATCGGTTCAATAGATAAGGCGTGAAAGCGTAACAAACAAACTCGCTTTCGCACTTATGTATGATATTAGTTGGGATCTTTATCTCGATTTCCATAGCCTATACCTCTTATCCCCAGGTTCGAAATCTGGTCATGTCGAGACGGAAAAAGATGATGGAGGCTATAGCGAATGATGATGGAACTGCCTTCCACTCTCAGGTGACTTCTTGACACTTTACGGGCTATACAGAGCACTAAACTACTGACTGAAGACCTTCATGGCTATGTAGATAAATAAATAAATATATACGGACAAATCACACAGATTGAGCTAGCCCCAAAGAAAGTTCGAGACTTGTATTATGGGATACTAACTCAACGATACTATATTTTATAACAAATACATATATAGATAAACATCCAAGACCCAGGTCAATCTGAAAAAGATCGTTTTCCATCTTGACCTGACCGGGGATCGAACCCGGGACCATCCGTGTCGCAGGCAGGCGTGATGACCGCTGCGCCACGGAGCTCGTCAATTCAGAGCTCAGCTCGTAGATTCAACCCAGGAATCCATATGGAGAAAGAAGCTTTGGCGAGTCCAGCTTTCCGCAGAACATAGTCAACTTTCTACTTTCCAGTGACTTCTTCACACTTTACGGGTTAGACAGGGTACTAAACTCACCTAAGACCGTCATGGCCATATATATCCAGATGGAAATGGAGGCCAGCCCACGATCGCCTTCCACTCTCCGGTGACTTCTTGTTGCTTTACGGGCTAGACAGAGCACTAAACTACTTTCCAAACACCTTCATGGCCATAAAGATAACTTTGTAGCGACTTCTTCACACTTTACAGGCTAGACAGAGTACAGAACTCACTGAAGACCTTCATGGCCATGTAAATCCAGATGGAAATGGAGGCTTAAGCCAGTCCCCAGCCCGCGATCGCCTTCCACTCTGCAGTGACTTCTTGCTGCTTTACGGGCTAGACAGAGCACTAAACTACTTTCCAAACACCTTCATGGCCATAAAGATAACTTTGTAGCGACTTCTTCACACTTTACAGGCTAGACAGAGTACAGAACTCACCGAAGACCTTCATGGCCATGTAAATCCAGATGGAAATGGAGGCTTAAGCCAGTCCCCAGCCCGCGATCGCCTTCCACTCTGCAGTGACTTCTTGCTGCTTTACGGGCTAGACAGAGCACTAAACTACTTTCCAAACACCTTCATGGCCATAAAGATCACTTTGTAGCGACTTCTTCACCCGTTACAGGCTAGACCGAGCACTAAACTCACCGAAGACCTTCATGGCCATATAAATCCAGATGGAAACGGAGGCTAAAGCCAGAGACCAGCCCACGATCGCCTTCCACTCTCCAGTGGGAGCCTGGAACTCGGCGAAGGTCTGGCAGAAGGACGCGCGGTAGAGTGCTTTCTTCTCTTCCAGGGTCAGCTTACGCCAGTCTCCCTTTTCCTTTTCACGGAGGACCTGAAGCAAAGTATTAATTCATCATCATCACGTCTTTTTTGGTCTCCACTGCAGGAGCATGACCCTCTCTGTACTGGAGAGGTCTCTTTCATGCTAATAAGCTTTGTTTAGCTAGTGTTTCCTCAGTCACCTACTACATCCACAGGAAGACTTGGAGTGGTCCTATTCTAAGAACCACATGGTACCATAGAAGTTTACAAAAGCCTTTTGTCAAATACTTTGTGCCGTGTGGTTTCCGGCCAACATAAGCTAAACAAAGCTTATAAACATCAAAGAGACTTAACCAACAAAATAAACGTAATAAACAACTCCTACCCATCTGGCCAGCGTGGAGTGTAGGCCAAATAACAAGTTTGTGTTATTTATTTTTTATATTATGAACAAATCACAGATTTAGCTAGCTCCAAAGTAATTTCGAGACTTGTAATATGGGATACTAACCCAACGATTTTATATTTTATCACAAATACATATACATATAGATAAACATCCAAGACCCAGGTCAATCTGAAAAAACCGGGGATCGAACCCAGGACCATCCGTGTCGCAGGCCCGCGTGTTGACCGCTGCGCCACGGAGCTCGTCAAATATAGTCGTAGTTATAAATATTTATTTTATATTTTTCGTTTCAATATGAGCCTGCATTGCCCGAGTTTAATAAAAAAAAAATCTCTTGCATGTTCTACGAAATTCAATGTTTACTCAGCAAACAAATCTTCCAACAATAGTGTGTTAAAATTGAATACATTGATGTTGTTTGCTGTTTATTGTGTGTGCAAGTAGCCAACACACACAATAGAACTACTCGACAGCATTTTGATGTACATTGCAGTTTTATATGCCTGTTTATTTTACTCATAATATGAAAACAGTATTGTATGCCAGCATTCTGGTAATACGGCAGATAATTTTTTCGTTATGCCAACCAAAACTCTTTTAGTTACAGTTTTAAAAGCACATTTTTGGTCACTCCCTAGAAAATGCTAGTGAATCGTGATTTCACGGTTTTGTATTGTATGGGACGTATCACTTGTTCGACAGTTATATGAAATATTGCGTTTATTGTAATGGTCTAATAATAAAAGTTGTTTTATATTGAGAGAAACATCTATCTGTCTATACATCAGCCAGGGACGTCCCCTGCTGGACATAGACCTCCCCATAGATCGCCACAAATTGCGGTCTTGTTCATGCTGAGTCCACCGAGTCCCGGCGACCTTGATGAGGTGGTCCGTCCACCTGGTCGGGGGTCTCCCACGCTGCGCTTTCCCGTTTGTGGTCGCCACTCCAAGACTTTAATGCCCCAATGGCCGAAGCAGAGAAATATATTATGGTTATGTTTATTATTAATTTTTTCATACTTTTAAAATGGAATTGCTCAACCAACTTTAGGTCATTTAGAATAGAATAAAAAATCTTTGTTCAGTGACTTACAAATGTTATAGTACAACAATTAAATTTAGCTTGGTAAACAAATCTATATCAAATTGAAAGTAAATAAATACGGACAAATCACACAGATTGAGCTAGCCCCAAAGTAAGTTCTTAATTAAAACTTGTGTTATGGGTTACCAACTCAACGATAATATATTTTATAACGAATACATATATAGATAAACATCCAAGACCCAGGTCAATCTGAAAAAGATCATTTTTCATCTTGACCTGACTGGGGATCGAACCCGGGACCATCCGTGTCGCAGGCCAGCGTGTTGACTGCTGCGCCACGGAGCTCGTGTACTTTTATAACCTTTTTTAGGTAGATTTTAATTTGATATGAAACATTTTCAACAGTCTGGAGACCCAGTCATCATGCCTATTTGCTGAGACATTCAAAAGTTAAGAGATAAAGACACGAATGTTTACCTTGATGTCGGGGGTGTCTGGGCGGAACCTGACGGCGGGGAGGGGGAAATCGGGCCTGTCCACGTAGTTGGGCTGGCCGTTGAAGCCGAAGCCCACCCATTCGCGGTTTCCAATCTGAAAATAAAGGTTTATGCACATAATAGAAGAAAAATATGATAAAACTTTCTTATTATAGTTTATATGGGATTTATTTTGCATTCACAATGCTATTTTACCTTATTTACTAAATAAAGGAAATAAGAAATGGTGAAAAAATTCCACGCGGGCAGGACTCGAACCTGCGTCTAGATCTCAGTACGATCTATGCGTTAACAATTACGCCACCGCTGAGATCTAGACGCGGGTTCGAGTCCTGCCCGCGTGGAATTTTTTCACCATTTCTTATTTCCTTTACTTTCTTATTATTTTCTCAATATTTCAGGTGAAATCTGGACAACGGGAAAAGTGAAGTTTTAGGGGTCCAGTGCAACCCCTGTTTGAAATAAATTATTTGAAAGAAATCATCGTCATATAGCCCTTCAATCTATTTTTTTAACCAGAGTTTACAATCAAAAGTGAATATGTAAAGCTCTTCTTTTAGTGTTCGTCTGAAACGGCATTTCTTGGCGGAAACGCCAAGTAAAGCTTTAAATAATAATAATATAAGAATAAATATATACGGACAAATCACACAGATTGAGCTAGCCCCAAAGTAAATTCGAGACTTGTGTTATGGGGATACTAACTCAACGATACTATATTTTATAATAGATACTTATATAGATAAACATCCAAGACCCAGGTCAATCTGAAAAAGATCGTTTTCCATCTTGACCTGACCGGGGATCGAACCCGGGACCATCCGTGTCGCAGGCAGGCGTGTTGACCGCTGCGCCACGGAGCTCGTCATAATAATATAATAATAGCCTTTATTCGGCCTAATAATAGCCAACTTGTTAGATTTTTAAAATTCGATACAATTTATGATTTAAGGAATTTAATTGCTGGGTGGCGCTAGTGTTACTATAGGAGCGCCTTAACAAAAACAACGAATTACTTAATTTAATCTAAAATTATTATTTATCTTTTTTCGTCCCTTTGTTTATTTCATAAGGCACATAAAACAGATTACAATCACAGCATGATGATGACAACATATAACATAACATAGGTCCAGATTGCAATCCTATACTAATGCACACAACAAGCTAATTAAATGAAAGTGACGCAAACTTAATTCCTAACTTATACAATTGCAAATAAAACTTATCACAAGAATAAATCAAACAATTAAATCTGAAGACACACAAAGAAAAAATAATAGAAATAAATTAAATAATGACAAAAATAATGATTGTTTTTTTGTCAAGTCGTTGTCTTTATACATACTCACTTTTAATTTTAAATAGAAGTTTATAAAGTTTCTTTCAAATTATTTATTTTAAATGAGGGCAACCCTGGACACTGTGAAATACATGTATCCCATAAAAGAATCTAAGCTGCATTCAGAAACTTTCCCTATGGATAAAGTTCTTCTGTGTCTACTCTTGATGCTTTTGTTTGATAATCTTGCCACAAAAGGCCGGAGTTAGTTCAATAAGTCCATTCACAAGAATGTTTGCTCGCCATGGAATTTTCTAGATTGGCAGAGAGAAATGGTTCATGGCCGTGTGGTTCCCAGCAGAGTAGAATAGGACCACTTCAAGTCTTCCTGTGGATGTTGTGGAAGGCGACTTAGGAAACACAAGCTAAACAAAGCATATTAAACATCAAAGACACTTTTGCAACCCGTCTGACCATCTCAGAGAGAGTATGTCAATCCTCTTACTGCTCTGGCTTAATCTGGTAGTAGTAGAGAGAGGGTTGCACTCCTACAGTGGTGACTAACAAAGAGCTTATGATGATGCACAGCAGTGCTGTAATGTGATTACATTGATGTTTAATGACGTACCTTCGACAGTTCACTGCTGGCCCTAGTTCCGATGGGTACGCGGACTGCATCTAGCAGCGCACGGCGCATTATGTAGTGGGCCATGATTCTGTGGACATGGTTATAAATTAATTGAGGTCATTTTGTAAATATATAATACAGATCTTTTTTTTTTACTTTAATTTTGTAAGTTGTGCACACCCATAACTTTAGCATGTTTCCCAATGGAGGACCAGCATTGTCTTTATAACCAACATTTGCTGAGTTGGGACCTATTCAAGGACTAACTCAGTGCTCATAAATTAGTCTACATTTAAAAAAAAGTTGGTCACAGAAGAAGGTTCAGTTCGCTAGGTTTCCTGACCGAAACAGAGCGAGCGAGCTAGCTATTTTATATGAACATTTTATTTACATCTGTGCTTTAAAATACATTGTTGAAATAAAACTATTACAAAGTTAATTGCTTCCTACCTATATTTAATCTAATATTAAATATGAAAAAGCTTTCTGACATATGGAAAATCTATAATTACTAAAAACCTCAACTACTTTTTAAGTCGGGTGTAAAAGTACAGGTGTACCAACTGATATGTAGGTAAATGATAACATTATCAAATACCTAAAAACCCAACCTCATTATTTTACCTACAGTAAAAAAAACACGAGTAATTCCAAAATCTGCAAAGGTACACTAAAATAATGACATTATGAAGGAATTTCCGGAATTGATGCGTTTCCATAACAAAGTTAGGTTACCTGAGCCTTCAGCTAATCGATAAGAAGTTACATAACCAAAAATATTTGAAACTAAATCAATAAAAACAAAATTAAAAAACAGAATAGTAGGCCACATAAAACAATCAAGAAATAATGTAGCAGAAAACAAAATCAGGCTATGAAAATAAAGAAATCGTCAAATTTTAATTTTGGAATAACCTTTCGACAAATGAAAATCGTATTTCTTCTACTTACCACTGGCGATTTTAGGTGGATTATTTACCTATCACAAGTAAATAGACACAAATAACACTAAATAATGCGGTTTTTCTAAATAATTACCTTGTAAAATCAGCTTTTTCTGTCTCTAAAATTATTTTCACCACCCAATTTTGACTGAAGAACAGTGGCGCCCTCTGCTGCGGAAATTGCGTGACATGTTAGCTGCGTTTTGTTACGTTACATGGTATTGTCGTGTATTGCGACCTTAGGAATACGAACGTGATGTACCTGTAGGAAGTGTTTAAATATTGTTAATTTATTGTTGTTTTTATTTTTTACAAAAGGGGGAGTACTATTGCGACCTTAGGAATACGAACGTGATGTACCTGTAGGAAGTGTTTAAATATTGTTAACTTAGCAAGACACGTACATCACGTAAGAATATACACGTATTCCTAAATCAGCGATCTTCCCTACCAATGCGATATATATATTTATTTCCTTAGTATATAAGTTAGCGTTTCTAATAAAGACTTCACTTTATTCCTGGTATCAGTCTCAATGGTTTAATTTACCCACACGCCATAATTGGTGACCCCGACGTGATAAAGCCGTCGCGATGTAGTCCGACGCGATGGATACGCGCCTCAACATGAAAGACCCTGACGACGCAAGCCTGAAGAACAATTAAATCGCGTGATAATTATGGCGAGTGCGTAAGTTAAACCATTGAGATCGATACCAGGATAAGTGATGATTTATTAGAAATGCTGCTCGTAACTTATATACTAAGGAAATATACATAGGTATCGCATTGGTAGGGGAGATCGCTGATTTAGGAATACGTGTATATTCTTACGTGATGTACGTGTCTTGCTAAGTTAACAATATTTAAACACTTCCTGCAGGTACATCACGTTCGTATTCCTAAGGTCGCAATAGTACTCCCCCTTTTGTAAAAAATAAAAACAATTAACAATAAAATTAACGAAAAATTCATAAACTGTAACAACAATAAAATAACAAAAATGTAAAAACTGTAGCGAACGCAAATATACTAAATATATCCATCAATTGCATAGTGCACGTGCTGAAAAACGCTGTGTAGGCAAATATTTCTGCGCGGCAAATTATGCGTTTATGCATTGACATTGACCCTGTGAATCGTTTTTTTTCCTTATACATAGTTGGTAGATATTGCAAACTTCTTATATCTCTTAATATACATCTTGTCAATATGGTCTTGATGTGCAGTCTGAGCTTCTCGTATAGATACGTTTTCACTTGCCAGTTGTTTCAATCCCAGTGAGTCGGGAGATAATTTCTGCTTGCTCGTAGTCTTTTGTGAGACTGTAGAGAGCGATGTCGACTAGCGCCGGTGGAAGTCCTGCCGAAGTGCTCCGCTGAAGAGAGGCCACTCTATAAAAATTCTAATCGTGAGCTCGGCGGCTGTGTCGGACGCTATAATTGTCGAAAATAAACATTTTGGGTGCTCAGGACCAGGAGCTCGGTGCGTCGGCTGCTGTGGCCCTGGAGTATGACCCGTTTGCTGGCTTGCTCTTGAGACTGCTTGCTGTGAACCATTTGTTGCATCTTGAGAGACGTAATTTTCAGTTAAAGTAGTGCTTCTGTGATCGCCATTTTACTTTAATGTTTTCTTGTCAATATGTTGATCGCTGTTCCATCTTAAAGTTGTTCGCTCTTTTGCTTGCAGGCTTCAAAGCTATCAATTTACTGTCCTTGTTTGCCATGAAATCTATACCACTGTGTAAGTCGGTAGCAATTAGGCATTAGAACTGAATGATATCACGAAATGCGGTGCAAGATTCTTCGTTGCCAAACAAATTCTTCTTCAAATAATAGGCAATTATTTATATAATTTCTCATTACGCCTTTTTGAACAACATACGGCCATCGTCGGCCTTGCGATCTTGACCTCGTTCAATTATTTGTTGTAGTTGCACTTTCGTTCGTTGTTGATTCCATGTGAAGTGATGCGATTTGTGACGTCAAATGAGTCATCATATTGATATATACGTTGCTGTATACGTTGCTTGAATGCTTCTGTTGTGTTGTTCCTCTGTGACATCATATCTTTTTCTTTATAATTTTGATGTTAGCGATGACTGTTTCTTCTGTGCATGTGATCCTTTTTTTTTTTTGGAGTTGAAGGCAGACAGCTAGAGGTTGAGCTGATTTTCCGTGGATTTTTCTTTGTCTTAGGGTTGTCCATTGTGGTTGCATTTGCCTGGTGGTTTCTATGCCTCCTTTATAATTTCCGTTCAGCTATGGTGATAGAGGCACAACGTCAGTGCAGGTGTCGAACGATGTATCTTGGGAGGCGGCGGTGTTGATTCCTTTTACCGGTGTAGTTGGAGCCATTTTCGATATATTATATATAGGTAATGGTGAATGCCGATGAGTGCCTCTTGAATTTTCCAACCGGTGAGACCCGCTTGTGGGAAGCCGGTGAAAATATGCACGTTGATTTAATTGTTCTTCAGGCTTGCGTCGTCAGGGTCTTTCATGTTGAGGCGCGTATCCATCGCGTCGGACTACATCGCGACGGCTTTATCACGTCGGGGTCACCAATTATGGCGAGTGCGTAAGTTAAACCATTGAGATCGATACCAGGATAAGTGATGATTTATTAGAAATGCTGCTCGTAACTTATATACTAAGGAAATATACATAGGTATCGCATTGGTAGGGGAGATCGCTGATTTAGGAATACGTGTATATTCTTACGTGATGTACGTGTCTTGCTAAGTTAACAATATTTAAACACTTCCTGCAGGTACATCACGTTCGTATTCCTAAGGTCGCAATATCGTGTACCTATTTAATGTTTATGTTGTATTTAATAATTTTATAAAAACATTTATATAAAAAAAATTATATCCAGTGCAGGCTGTGTAATTTTTCACACCATACAAAACCAATATTATTTGTGTATTGTATTGTAATACTTTTAAATATTTTAGGTGATAGATAATGGTTTTCAAGGGGAATCCCTTACCTTACCAAAGACTTATTTACATATTAACTCACACCAAAGTCTCATACATACGTACGAATGAGACTTGGCACGAAGGATTCCTCACCAACCATGTCATACAATATCAGACTATGAAGCAAAAAAATCACGCTAGTTGTATGAGAGCTCCACTTGAACATTTATTTTGTTTTGAGTTTGAGTGAGTTGTGCATTACATTTAAGAATATTTCAAGTGTCTCTACATGCAGTCGTTCGTTAAAATTGAGCATAAAAACGGCATTCACGTTTCTTGAAAGCCCCTTTAAATAGTTATTTTGTTATATTTTTAGTATTTTTTGTTATAGCAGCAACAGAAGTAGGTACCTACATAATCTGTGAACATTTCAATTGTCTACATAAAATACAGCCTGGTGAGTGAGAGACAGACGGACGGACGGGTGGACAAAAGTAAAGTCATGTGAATAGGGTAGGTATTTGATAGAATATGATACTTTGGTGAAGATCACCTTCACCAAAGTATCATATTCCTAAGTATACTTTGGTGAAGATCACCTTCACCAAAGTATCATATTCTATCAAATATAGTTGGTTATATTTTGTGTCCTATTTGATGACCAGATATTTTTCGTTGCGATTGCGATTCTAATGGCTGGCTGGTCATCATCTTCATCTTCATCATCATCTTCGTCTTTGTTTGTCTCTACTGCAGGAGCACGACCCTCTCTGTACTGCCAGAGCAGTCAGAGGATTTGGCCTACACTCTCCACGCTGGCCAAATGGGTTGGAGAGGTCTTTTTGATGTTTATAAGCTTTGTTTAGCTTGAGTTTCCTAAGTCGCCTTTTACGACATCCACCGGAAGATTTAGAGTGATCCTTATTCTTCTCTGCCGGGAACCACACGGCTGGCTGGTATACTTTGATTAGTGCAAGTGCAAAGTTCATTCACTTGCTACTAAGCGTTTAGTAGGAAATGTATGAACTTCGCACTACCAGCCATAATGCAGTATCAGTAAAGATTTTCCTCCTTGGTAAACAGGTTGTTACAGTCCGAATCTAGGAACATCAACAGCATCGTGCGAGTCGATGCGCAGTACGCAATATTAGGCTCAGCGCGGCGCGCGGGGTGGCGGGGCGCGTACTGTGCGCAGTAGTAGCTCACAGCTAATATCCGAGCCGCCGCCATAAAGTTTTCGAACTGTACCTATCCAACTAAGCACACTTCGTGTGAAAAACGTGTGTTTAATATTACCTACATGAAGTAATATGTACTTACATATACTTAATTGACTTTAAACATTGTATTTTAAAATTTAAAAATATAAATACACTTTTTTTCTTTTGATGATCGTTAGTAAAAAAAAAAAACTATGTAGTCGAATCCGCGATGGATCCAGCTGGATTTGCTTCAATACAGCAAACATCCAGCTGGATTAAAAATGCAGCTGCATTGCAATCCCTTAAATGCTCAACGGTTCGGTATTTTCCCTAAACATCTAATTAAACGCTTATCTTGCAATGGCGTTACTTGCGACTATAAATACCACAGAAAATACATCTTACATGTTGTATTATAATAATATATATCTATTGTGGTGTGGTCAATTACTCAGAGGAGTTAAATACTAATTAAAAACTTTAGAAAAAATACGCTAATACAGTACAGAGTTGTGATTTGTATACAAAAGTGAGAACAAAATAATTCCAAAATGGATAGATGTAAGTACTTAAGTAAGAGTCCCACGTACAGCCGCAATCCCATACAAACGTACAAGCCCACTAACATGCTAAACGTGGCCTGAATGTTTTACAGACGTGGGCTCTGTCTACCCCGCAAGGGAAAAAGACCTGATAGTATGTATGTATGTACTATCTACATGCGCGTAGTTAAAACTACGAAGAGAATCGAACGAAAAACGAAAATAAAACACCTGGAGTGCTATTTTTGAACGCGTGAGTCACGCGTAAACGAGTGATTGACGCGAGTGTTTCCAAAAGGCCGCATTTTTGAATCGTTAGTTGACGAGTGATTGCAACGAGCGGTTGAGACCGCTCGTTTCCGCAGGCGACGAACGCATTTATGTCAAAGTCACTTCCTGTCATTTGAAGTTCATCTGTCATGATTTTACGTTCCGTTTGACGCTACACTTCTTAAACATTTTAAAAATCCTTAAGGGGGAACACTAGGCACAGTAGCGACGCCAATCATTTTATTCCTAATACTTTACAAATAGAAAGAAATTCAAGAATATAAACAATACAAGCCTTAGTAAATAACCTGAAGTATTTTTGGAATCATGTTTTGATATTATGAGAATCAGTCATTGAGAGAAAAAGTGATAACCGCCAAAAACGGCCGTTTTTGGCGGTAATCAGACTCTCATAATTCTCACTGATTCCAATAGTAATAAACATGATTCAAAAAATACTTCAGGTTATTTACTAAGGCTTGTATTGTTTATATTCTTGAATTCCTTTCTATTTGTAAAGTATTAGGAATAAAATGATTGGCGTCGCTACTGTGCCTATTGTTCCCCCTTAATAACCTTAAAAAAGTTTATAAAAAATTCTGCGTGAAATAAGAAGAAATGAAATATTTTTCGTTGAAGGTTGGCAGCACTACAGTTCAAGCGATGGTTTTAGAGGTGTTATATTAGGGTCAGTTATCGAGAACCATGTTATCGAATATATTAGTTTACCGATATTATGTTCCGTTAAACGTTCTCCAAGAACGGTGAAGAACAGGCTGGGATTTTGCAGGCAATATTATTTTTTGAGGCATTTTACATCTACCTATCAATATATAACGTTTCGTATCGTCGTAGTTAGGACGCGAACGGATGCGGAACGCGAACGGGCGCGGAACGCAGTAACGCAGCCGGTTCACCGATACGATACTTTGGATCTTCTTGACGGTTCTTCGGAACGCGTTCTTCGGATATCACATAACCTAATATATTTGTATTATGTTCTGCAGCGTTCATATTATGTTCGCGGTATCGGTTCTGATATATCAGTAACACCTCTAGATGGTTTCAAAAATATGGCAAAATGGCATTTCCTGACTTGGAAGACGAGTGTGACTTGTAGTCGTGCACGACTTCCGTTTAAGTGAGTCACGCGTTCAAAAATAGCACTCCTGTACAAAATAAGCTGTCAACTTACTGCTAATTAATTTAAAAATACGAGGCGTAACTAGCAAGGGTGGTCGCCCGGGGTGGTCGTCATGGTGCCACCCAGCGCCGAAGACGATGCCCATCGAATCTCCCTGCGCCTTCATCATCATCATCATCATCAGGTCTTTATTAGTCTCCACTGCAGGAGCACGACCCTCTCTGTACTTCCAGAGCAGTCAGAGGATTTGGCCTACATTCTCCACGCTGGCCAGACGGGTTGGAGAGGTCTCTTAGTTGTTTATAAGCTTTGTTTAGCTTGAGTTTCCTAAGTTGCCTTTGACGACATCCACGGGAAGATTTGTAGTGGTCCTATTCTTCTCTGCCGGGAACCACACGGCCCTGCGCCTTACCAGCAAAATTTTCGGTGTTGCCCTAGTGCGTTATGTTTATGACGGTGTCACCGTGGCACAGAATTAATAATAGTACTAACCCGTGGTTCTCAGGGTGAGCTGCTTCTACCACTCTGTACCCTACTACCAGTTACGCAACTTGACGTAAATAATAATTTAAGACATTTTTAACAAAAAACAAAAACCGACTTCAACCCTATCAATTTTTAAGCTTAAAAAAATAGAAATATGAGTTTAATCCGAACGGCATACCTGTAAAGATTTTTTGTTTTTTTTTTTGTATCTTTTCAAAATTTGCTCGACACATTTCGATAAAAAATTTATGGGACCATTTGTAAAGTATTACCAATCGAACAAAAAAAGAATTTCTTAAATCGGTCCAGGCGCCTTTGAGAAATCGGGAAACATACATAAAAAAAAAAACATTACGACGAATTGTAAATCTCCTTCTTTTCGAAAATTGAAAATCGACGTTTTCATAATAGTTGCCGGGCCGGCCGATCACTTTTGTATGATAAGGCCGTTTTTTTTTTCAATATTCCAGGGTTGGTCCCGTACATAGTTTTTCATTTTGGCGAGTCGCCTGGACGCGCATGTCTCCATACAAACGGAAAAAGGGAATTGTGGCAAATAATTCATAATTTTGGAGTAAAATTAAGCATTTAATCAATAAATCTCATTATAATCTACGTACGTTCCAATACAGTTTGGTTAAATTATCAATAGTTTGAGAATTATACGCCTCTCAAGATTTCCATACAAATTTGAAAAGGCTTGTTCAAACCATTGGTACACAACGTAGATTATAATGAGATTAATTGATTAAATGCTTAATTTTACTTCAAAATTACCAATTATTGCCACAATTCCCTTTTTCCGTTTTTATGGAGACATGCGCGTCCAGACGAGGGCTGATGCGGTGCTAGACTCGTATTTCCAGTTAGGAGGGAGCACACTCGTTGTCTTGTAATACGAGTAACGGGCTAGCTTATGGATCCTCGACTCGACTAGAATGAGACCGAATTTGTTGTCCTTGTCTTTCCTGTTGCGTTCCAAGTGCCTTCTTGATAAGGTAGTATAAGTCCTCAGGTAGATCGGGAGCCAGGCCCATGGCTTTCATGATTCTAAGGATCTTTTTGCCGGTGACGAATCTGACTTGGGCAACTCCATGTGAAGCTCTGAGCATGACACCGATCTGAGAGGGCGTGAGTGTTCATACTAATAACCTGTTTTACACTTTTTTTTTTTGTTGCAGTTCCGTATATACAAGTACCATCAGCAGTAAAATACCACGAGGCGACTAATATGATCCCGTCAACGTCCCTGTTCTCCCTCGTGGGCCAGATGATCACTGGTCCACCGAAGGCAGAAGAAAAGAAAGAAAATAAAGAACCAAAGAAATCGGAAAGAAAATAAAGTAGAAATTTAAAGACAATTTTATTGTTTTTATTTTATTTTACTGCCCTTTACATACAGCGTGTGACTTAACCCTTGACATACCGTTAAAATGGGTAACTCAGCCCGTCAATATGAACCACTTCTCCCATAGAATCAACGCTGGGAACTCAAAAAAGTTCGACATTTTCATACAAAGGTGTTCAGCCACCATCATCATCATCATTTCGTGTAGGTGACACGGTCAGTCGACCATGCACAGCCTGGTGTCAGAGAACTTCGGAACCGCATCTCGGCCTCTGACGTGGTTCCTTTAACGACTACCAGATGGCAGCTTAGATCACCGACTTAACGTGCCTTCCGAAGCACGGAATCATATTTTTCTTATTAGTGTTTCATGCCTGCAATGTCCTAACCAAACTGGAAACAACTTAACAAAGTATGCTTCCCGTGGGAATCGAACCCACGACCCCGGGTCAACAAGGCAAACGCCTTAACCACTAGACCACGGAGGAAGTTACCGGGGCAATAAGTATGGGAAAGTAAAAAAAATCGAGTTCCCAGCAAATCCCATACGAAAAGTTGTTCATATTGACGGTCCGAGTAACGTTTAAGGGAATTTACAAGCTGTAAAGTTCACATCTTTATCCCTTACGGATTTGACAGTCCCTAAGACCATAATCTTCAAAGGCCACGTTTAGCTTAGTAAGCCTTCAGAAGATAATATAAGTATACTGCTGTTACCCGCGGCTTTGGCAGCGTGATATATAGCCTATGTCCTTTTCCCTAACCTGTGTGTATGCAAAATTTCAAGATGATTGGTTCAGTAGATATAGCGTGAGAGCGTAACAAACAAATAAACAAACAGACTTATTTTCGCATTTATAATATTAGTTCGTATAATATACTTATTTGATTTTTTGCCATGTGGTTCCCGGCAGAGTAGATTGGGAACACTGCAAGTGTGAGCAAAACTCTCCACGGGAGCTTATAGAGTTCTCTTTGATGTTTATAAGCTTGTGTTTCCTAAGTCACTTTCTACGACATCAACGGGAGACTTGGAGTGGTCCTATTCTATTCTGCCGGGAACCACACGGGACAATCCCAAATTACCAGTGGGGATCACAGTTAATGATCTTTTATGTGAGTAATTCTCCCTAAAGGTACTTTACCTGAATGATTAACTGGGCTTTTCTATGAAACTGACAGATAATGACATTATATAGGTAAGATAAGATATCTAATAAAATTGAATGATAAGCACTTTCATTACATATCTTACCTATATAATGACTGCAGTTACAGTCATGATATGCAGAAAGTGCATTGATAGGCCTTAGACCCTCGATGTTGTCAATCCGATAGCTGAGTGTATTTGGGTTAGGAGTACTATTTAAGATATTGCTATTTGTAACGTTATAAGTGCTGCAGTTTAAAGTGCTGAAGAGTAAACATGGACGGTCGCAAATTAAATGGTAGGTACTTGAAATATTTTTGATACTTTGTAAAAGTGCATCTAAGATAATAGAAACACGACTTAAGTAAGTACCTCGGGAGGGTGTTGTGATTCTAAGAATACACACTTAACAAAGTATGCAGCGGACTGTTGTTGGAGTAGAAAAATGATACCTCGATCTTGCTGTATACATGTTTATTTCTCACCATAGGCGCGACACGTTTTCACGGTACAGAGATCTTGTGAAGAAGAAAATCATACAATCGTTCATTAAACAACATAACAGAAATAAAAGAAAATAAAAACTTTGTGTTGCCAGCAAAATACTTATTAAAAGGTATGATGGAATTTAGAAACATGCACATACTCAAAAAACAATACACTCCTTTATTACAGTCATGTAAAAATGCAATTTTGACGTAAATAATCGATTTGTGATCTATTTTATTACTGTTTTAAATAGGATAGGCGCCTTGCGCGACACCTCTTTATCTCTCCACACCTGAGCAATACCCGGATGCATCCAGCATCATTTTCTGGTTCTATAGAGGTGTTACAAGGTTGGACATTGAGTCTTAACCTTGCTGTATTTGACATAGTTTTTGCAGCAGCTTCAGAATTATGTTATCGAATCCTAAACTAATAACATAATTCTTTTGACAACAATGATATTGTAGTAATATTTTAGTTTATACTATTAATGCTATGATTAGGCAAAATTAGTGCGGTCATCCTGCTGCCATTCTTATATTGCTCAAGACAGAACAGCCGCTGACAAATACCTGTGAAAATGAGGTACCGTAGTTGAGAATCGAACCCACAGATTCTTGGTTAGCGAAGGAGTATTTACTAACTAATTTATAAGTGGAAGTATGTCAACTATTTGAAATTTTTATTTCAGTTGCAGTGAAATACCAAGAGGCAACTAACATGATTCCAAAAGCATCGTTGTTTTTCGTTGTGGGAGCAAAGCCTGGTGGTCCTAAACCAGCAGCGGAGAAGAAGCAGAATACGCTAAAGAAACCCCCGGGGAAGAAATAAAATGGAGCCATTAAAATATATTTTGTATTTTATTAACGAAGCCAACTTGTGTACAGTGTTTTTTTAACCCTAGCAATTTTACTTAAGAGTCGCCTGGAAGCGCATGTCTCCATACAGACGGAAAAAGGCCTACCTACCTACCTAAATCTCTCACTCTCGCACTCACTCTGTCTGCTAAATGATTGTATATGTATACGTGAAAAAAAATACAGCAGTAGTATATATTATAACGAAGTTGAAAGGAAAACTATCAGAGCTGAATACTAAGTAGGTACAAACTAAGAAGTTACAGCATTTTTTCTCTCTTGGCCAAATTTTCCTACAGGTATTGTATTTATAAGTGATTATGATTCCAAGATTTAAGAGTCGCCTGGACGCGCATGTCTCCATACAAAGGGAAAAAGGGAATTGTGGCAATATTTGATAATTTTGGAATAAAATTAAGCATTTAATCAATTAATCTCATTATAATCTACGTAAGTTCCTATACAGCTTGGTTAAAATACCTTTGTTTTAATACCTAAGTTTGAGAATTACAAGCCTTTTTAAATTTGTATGGAAATCTTGAGAGGCGTATAATTCTCAAACTATTGATAATTTAACCAAACTGTATAGGAACGTACGTAGATTATAAGAAGATTAATTGATTGGATGCTTAATTTTACTCCAAAATTATCAAATATTGCCACAATTCCCTTTTTCCCTTTGTATGGAGACATGCGCGTCCAGGCGACTCTTAAATCTTGGAATCATAATCACTTATAAATACAATACCTGTAGGAAAATTTGGCCAAGAGAGAAAAAATGCTGTAACTTCTTAGTTTGTACCTACTTAGTATTCAGCTCTGATAGTTTTCCTTTCAACTTCGTTATAATATATACTACTGCTGTATTTTTTTTCACGTATACATATACAATCATTTAGCAGACAGAGTGGGGGGTGAACAGGTTAGAGGTGAGTTTGTTAGAAGGTAGGTAGGTAGGTAGTGTGTTAGGTAAAAATTACTCTTAAAAACCAAATATTTCAGAAACGGATCCCTAAATTAAAAAAATGGTGTTCTCAACCACACATTTTTTTTAAAGACCTCTTACACAATATCTCACACTAATGGGTTAATAGAAAAAAATATACCCCCACTTTACTTATATGGTAGCTACTAGCTACACTAAAAAAAATTCAAGTTTATCTACCGCTTTTTTGCCATGATAAATATATCTACCCTTACCAAATTACAGCTTTCCAGTTCTCAAAGTCTGGCCGAAACTATAAGGGTTCGTTGATTACTAAAGAACCCTAAAAATGGTGCAAAAAATTAGACCATTCAAATTTTACAGATGAATTTATACGGTAAAATTTTTTGTCAGGTACTATCATTATTTAGGTTCAAAATCAAACTGTATAGCGGGTGTAACATACCCATTGAAAGAATACATTCGTTCCGTAGGAAAATTTATTCGTATTATTGGTATGAGATGTCTTTTCGATGCTATATCGAGATTAAAGCCCGCTCCTCACTCTCGGCAAAACTACACGAGAATAGGCGAATACGAGAGTGTGGAGGCGAATACGAGAGTATTCGGCAAGTCTCGGCTATATTCGTGTAGTCTCCATAGTGGCGGTATTTCGTCTTTTTTAACGCTTTTTAATAACTATTTTCCTCGTTGTAAGAAGTATAAATACGCTACAAGACATAATGCTATAAGACCGCAGCAGTTTCAACGTCCTCAAACAGACAACTGCGCTAAGCGAGAGTGTAGAGAGCAGTTCTCGATCTCTTTTTATTTCGGCGAATACCGGGAACGAAACCTCTCGACGAGAGTGTGGAGCGGGCTTAATGTTACACCCGGTAGAACTTAATAGCAGAAAGTTGGAAGAGCTAGAAGAAGCGAATCTTGTTAACACTATCTACCAATCAAAAAATTGTAACAAAGTATCCGAGGGCCGAGTGACATCATGTCCAATGATTTTGCCGTTTCCGTAACTTCCAAAAATATTGTTTTCTGGCGGTTTCAAAGTACCTTTATATATCCTGGCGTTTTTACGCAACTGTAAGTTTATGTTATTCTGATTTTTCTTATGATTTTTCATATTCTTCCAGATTCTAGCCATTTTGCTTTTAAGTGATTTTTTTACGTTTGCTTTGCTTTCTTTTGGATTATCCTCGTACCAAGGTTTGGTAAACACACCCGCAAGTGGTCGCACTCTTTTCTGCCCCGGCAGCTTCATCGGATCTTTACCAAAATCTTTAAGAATAAGCTGTAGATAGAAATCTAGTTCCGAACTAGTTTTGATATGTTCTACAATATATTCGTAAGGTAGGTTTGATGGCAGGCCAATATCAGGTCTAGTTGGCTTTGTGGTTGTCTTGTAGGTAGTAGAAACTATAGGGTAATGTATTCCAGGGATAGGCACCATGCTTTTATTGATCAAGGGGTGATGAATAGCTGAATTTGGTTTAGTTCCTTCATTTACCCATTCTAAAGGATCATCTTCACCGTTTATATCATGTTCGACTGCAGTTTTGGGTGGATTACGAGTATAACGATGATGGTCAGTAGGATTAGACATATGCGTCAGGATAGATTTGATTTCTTTGAAAACATGATGCCTCTTGGCATGTTGGCTCGGAGTCTGTGATGTGCTGCGCAATGAACCGACACTTGTAAATGAGTCCTGATCTTCTTCGAGAAATAGGCGCGTAGATCTAAACTCTCGGCTGCCAGAATTTTCTCCAGGATGGGGGATTTTGAATTTCTGAAATTCAATTATAGTGATTACAATTGATACCCTCAGACATGGGTTAAGTTATTGTTAAATATGTCTAGCTAAGTTTCACGAAAACAGACCTAAAATAGTTTTCCCGCAAGGAAAAATATTTTTATGTTTGAACTCATCAAGAAGTAAAGAAATGAGAAGGAGGCTTTACATAGCGAAAAATGAGGTCGTGAATTACCAAAGACTAGAAATTGGCTCCCTTTAATAAGGGCTTTTGAAATAAATGACGTCCTCAAAGCGTCGGGTCTCGTAAGCTGTTATTGGACAACAATGTATCAGATAATACTGCTTGTCCAATATTAGCCAATGATGAGTAGCCAAAGCCCTTATCTACTAGTCAACCAATAGGTGGATCCGAGAATAAGATTAGAAGTAGTGTAAAATGATCTACTTAATTATCTTAGTCTTAAATCTAGGCATAATCCATACATAAATAGACTCATCGGATGTAGTCATGTAGTGCTGCCCTCTAGTGGCCTTTCAGAAAAACCTCATTAGATAAAGAAGGATGGCTGAATATTAGTGAAAATCAACTACCTCATTAACGACTTGGTCGATCCACCGGTTGAAGCTGCCAGTCTTGGTGAAGACGGTGGGGGCGTCGCGTCTGCCGCACACAGGGGGGCCAAAGCTGACGATGCCTACCAAGTAGCCACCGGCCACGCCTGGAGCTCCCACGTCACCCTGGAAATAAATGAACATAGACTAATATATGGCTCTGGTAGTACAGAGAAGGTCATAGGTCTCCTGCAGTGGAGAATAAAAATAACCGATGATGATGTGTACAAATGACACAGATTGCGCTATCATCATCAAAATCAGGTCCTTTTCAGTATCCACTGCAGGAGCATGACCCTCTGTGTGCTACCAGAGCCAGAGCAGTTAGAGGTTTTTGCCTACACTCTTCACGCCACTGGCCAGATGGGTTGGAGTTGTGTAGCTGATGTTAAAAGTTAAGCTATGTTTAGCTTGTGTTTCCTAAGTCTACGACATCCACGGAAAGACTTGGAGTGGTCTTATTCTACTCTGCCGGAAACCACACGGCACTTTGATAAAGATTCAGATTTTGATTTTATTTCAGATTGCGCTAGCTGCAAAGTAAAATCAGGTAATGGTTAGCGGGATACTACCTCAACGTAACAACGTTGCCGTGTGGCAGATTTGAATAGGACCACTCCAAGTCTTCCTGTGGATGCCGTAGAAGGCGACTTAGGAAGCACAAGGTAAACAAAGCGTATTAATATTAGGGGGGGGGGGGGGGGGGGGGCTTTCAACCCGTCTGGCCAGCGTGGAGTATGTAGGTGAAATTCTCTGACTGCTCTGGCTAATACATGGCTCTGGTAGTACAGAGATGGTTGTACTTTTGCAGTGGAGACTAAAAGACCTGATGATGAACTCAACGTGCTTTAGTTAACAACTAATACGAGGTACGTGAGTATTATATTGTCTTTGATATTACTTTATTTCACAAGGAGACAGGGGAAATTTGTGGCTGCCTAGTCCTTAAATAGCGAGGCTATTTAAGGACTAGGCAGCCACAAATCTAGCAGATCTTGGTACAGCAGGTGTAGATTGAGATACATGGGCAGCAACAGCCAATTGATACAAGTTTAAAATAGTATCCAAAGAAGGATCGTTTTCCATCTTGACCTCTCCAGAGATTAAATAAATAAATAAATATATAGGGACATATCACACAAATTGAGCTAGCCCCACAGATAGTTGTGAACTTGTGTCGTGGAATACTAACTCAACGATACTATATTTTATAATTTATCGTAGTATCAGTCATATGCTTTTGGTTTCCATAGCAATGTCGTTAACACGTTAGTCTACAACACGAGGGTATTTGGATTCGATTCGAGTCAAAATAGTCAGGAAAAAGTACTTACATTACAGTGGCTATTTCTTCTGGATGCTCTGAAACCCGCGCAGAAGTTCAGTTCATTCACAAACTGCCTGCAAATTTAAAAAAGTATATGACCTGTCTTTAACCCGTCTGGCCAGTGTGGAGAGGGTAGGCCGAATCCTCTGTCTGCTCTGGCTCATATATGGCTCTGATAGTACAGAGAGGATCGTGCTCCTGCAGTGCAGACTAAACGAGACCTGATGACGATGACGATTTGACCTGTAAGAAACTATAAAACTAACAGTTGATCCTATCTATAAATTGAAATTGCCTCTGCTGCTATTATTGCTTATTTTTTGGCCAGATAGAGAAGAAGAGCGAAAGACCTTCTGTTCGTTGGACACCTCTAGTATTTTGGTCACAAACCTTAATAGTTAATAAAAATTAGTTCACCAACATCTTGGACCTTGCTATAACTTATATTATAAATGCTAAAGTGAGTTTGTGTGTTACGCTTTCGCTTTGCATACACATTGTCTGGAGTACGCAAAATGTAATAGGCTACCTTTCATTGCGGAGAAAAGTACTGTTTCCAAGGGATTAACACTAATGCGAGTGGAGCTGCACGCAAAAACTAGTATTCAAGCTATTAAATTCAAACGATTTTTAAGCACAACAAATTTAGAAATTTTACGAATATGTACTTCATACACATATTATATAGCACTCTTTCTAACGTATCTCAGAAATACTTATGATAATGCATTGAAAACTCAACCAAACTACTGTTACAATTTTGATTAAAGAGACAGAAAGAAGTAAATAAGATATATTACCCTGAATAAATTTTCTTGCACTGCTTCAAAGGCATAAGGTCAAGGTTGACAGCTACGAGTTGCTGGCTGTCTACTTTGAGGTCCTCCTGGAATTAGTTAGGCACAAATCAAAAAACAAAAACAAGCATTGCATCTGCATGGTCAAGGGTATCATTCTCAACTGCCTGACCGGTAATCGCAGATATGGCAACGGGTACGTGCGCCCGGAATCCGCACCAAAGCTTTATGCAACACAAATCAATTCTGAGACCAACGGGTCGCTAATCCATCCTGAATCAGCATAATCTTTGACTTGCTGTAACTCATTCCACCTGATTATTCCCAGACCATCAAAGAAGAAAAATTGAACTAAGTTATCTACTTAATAAACATAAGTTCTTTAAAGAGTTACCTAGAATAACTAGTTACAAGTAGCCAATGAACCCAAAAATTACATTTCCAGCCTAAAAACTACTATCTAAACATGACGCAAGCCACTTCTAATCCCACCGGACTTTCGTTCATCCTGATCTTTCTAATCTTTAGCCTGTCGTCACTTGTTCTACCGGTTCACTCCCATACCATTACGGAAGAAGAATTGGAGGAGGTGGCCTACTAAATAAAAATCTGTAGATAGTTTTAACACATTTAGCAGTGCTGTTAATTGTGTATTATAAATTACTTACGTTTCCGGCACCAAAGCCTAAAATCTGAACATGACGCAAATCTTTTCTAAGACCACCATCGGCAGTTCTGTCCAGCCTAATCTTTCTTATCTTCGGCCTGCTCCTAGCGTACTTCTGCAACTTAGTCATCCTTATGATGGCAATGTTGTTCTTCAAGGTGCTAGACTCGTATTTTGGATGAAACTCCACGTCTACGATGGGCACTTTTTCGCCATAGTGGTTGGCGTAATCACTCCCAATTCGCACTTGGATTATGTCGGGCATTTGTTGGATCATTTTGGTATTGTATGAGCTGAAATAAATATGTAATAATGTTGTATGGACGGGTCTGCTCGAATTCTTTGAACCTACTGTTTTTTATATCATTTAATATTGCACACTCGACCTCTAGCATAATATGTCCAACAAAATTATGCATTTTGAAATTGTTTTTATATGATATCAAAAAAGAAAAGAAAAAAGGAAAATATACAAAGCCAGGTGAGTAGGCGACCAATACTGTAAAAAAGAGTTTCTTTTAGCGTTTTCTTCTCTGCAGTGGTCGGTCGTCCTATTTTCTGCATAAACTCTTTGAATCTTTGAATAGTCGGAAACAGATCATTGATCTGACTTTCAGCTCTAGGTATCTCGGATATTTAATCATGATCTTACCATCATTTAAAGTCTTACAAGAAGATCTAGAGAGCAGATATACAAGTTATGTTTTGGCAGCAGACAAATTGCCAGAGAAATTCCTAACGAGTACGTTCACGTCTTGCCTAAGCCTGCTAGTTTCGTAAAAGACCTCCCAAACTTTGTTAGAAGGAACAAAGCCAACAACAGCTGGTTTGGTAATACAAGATGATATGCGTGTCAAAGGTCTAACAACCAAAAAAGTTGGCATGAGAGGAGTATAATGCTATATTTTATAAATCAGTGTATTATATTCTCAGCTGTTGTCCTTAGATTATATAAAAGCCTGGATAGACTCTATTGTCCAACCCATAGTCTATCATGCACACTATTTGCTTAACGGATTTTGATGGCGTTAATTGACAGGACGCGAGTGCTAACACAAAGCTGTCACGCACACAGGCATTGAAAAATTGGCCAGTTTTTAAATCATTGAAATAAAGGTGAAAAGGGAAGATGGTCTTCTAATACCCGATCCCGAATTACGCTATCGCATTAACAATCTGTTATCCTTAAAGGGATAATTCGCGACAAGATAATATGAAGTACGTCACTGAACTTTGCCCTATGTCACAGAAGAACGTGCGAAAAACCGTCACGACTGAGTATGCAACTGGAATACGCTCAGATGAAAGTTTACTTACAAGGGAAGACAAGAAGCAGCAGTAAGGACAGCATTCTTGCTGATGATAGAGCCGGTGCACGTGAATTTGTCCATGACATGGATGCTGACGACAAACGGGTATATCTTGGCAAGTTCAGCCCTGGCCATCCTCCTAGTCATGGACAGCCTGTCATTGGAATACTCGTTTGGATCTGAAAGTGACAACGTCAAAATAACTTGACTTAAACAGGAACTTTCGACGAGATTAATCTCTCCTCATCATCATCTCAGATCATATCCCCAGGGGTGATGATGTCTCTTGTGGTGCCATCTAAGCCATACAGCTTTGTGTGTCCACTATGCCAAAGAATATCTTAATTGTTTTTAAGGTTCCGTATCTCAAGAGGCAGAACAGAAATATTATAGGATCCCTTTGTAGTCTTTTGGAACAGAACCCTCGCTGCACTGGTTTGACTCACACTTGGCCGATGTTGGACTCGTCAAACATTAATTAGTTAAGAGTAACAAAATTTCAAATCAACAAGCATGAGCCACTCAAAAAACCTTACTCTTTTTTTCATCAACACTTTTCTTACCCCAAGTTTTTAAATCGAAATTCTTCCTTCTAAATATTTTGTATCTTTTATTCTTGTCTATTTCAAGATATGTTTTATTAATTGGATGGTAAATTAAGTCTTCAGCAGTGATTTTATTGATTTTATACAACAATTTATCTAAGGTTGCTTCTTTCTGTGTAGATACGTTGTTTGTGTTCCTTTTATCATTTATAGCAGTGTCATCATTTTCATCTTTAGTAGATGTGGAATTTATGATTATTCCTTTCGTCGAATTGTTCTGTTCTATTTCAATAGTTTTCAAAACATCAGTTACTAATTTATAGAAATAATTATTCTTAACATAATCAGCCACAGCAACACTATTTTTTATTTTAGAATATATATTCCAATTAAATTCTATAGCATTATTTAAGTTATCATACATAATTAACAACAATTTAGTTTTATAACACTGACTAAATTTTTTTTGTATTTTTAAAGAATAAAACAGTTTGTTAATATTAATTTTGAGTCTTTCATTTACAAATGGTATTATGTCATAATTTGCAGTATATTCAGTAACATTTGCAGTTACATGGTTATGTATAATGCGAAACAAAATATAAAAAAGAAAAAGCAGGGTTTTAATTATGTTCATTACGTATGTAACTGACTTTTATCTAAGGTAGTAAAATACCTTAAGGAACCCATAAAAATAAATAAACATTTGCAACAGTTGCGAAATAAACGTGAAACCCATAAAAGATTTATGGATTGTACACAATAATATAGTTATAATATTTCGAAACAAAATATCTAGAATATAAATAAAACCAACACATAAAAGTGGCGAAATTTAATAAACTAACATATTTCTAAACTATAAACTTTTTGCGTAACTCTCATCCTTGCAGTGATATTAACATTTTCCATTTTGAATTAGTGGCCAAGCACATGTCTCTGAGATTCTGCTTCGTCTTGTTCATCGTGAAGATCTTCGGTAACACATCAGCTCTAGTAGAACTGCCTCAGGTCGAAGACAATAACATCTTAGAAACAGACACCACCATCCGCAATACAACTAACAAACTATTTTCGATACTTAAATTAAAAGCAAGTAAAGAACGGGTAACTTTAAAACAGTATTCCCTGATCCATAACTACCTGGTATCTAACAGTTTGCACGATTACACAAACTTGATAGAAATTGCGAGACTCACAAGAGTCGATAAAACTAAATTAAGCAATGAAACGCGAAATTTTATGACCATTGTGAATGAAATATTAGACGAAGATATAAAGCACGAAGAAACAGAAGATGAATTCGTTGTTAAACATATAGAAGGGTTTATCACTAATCTTGATAAGTATACTGATACCTACCAGTATAACGAACATAATGTTGATATTATTATAGCAGAAATTTTAAAGCTTTTAGAGAAAAATGAAACTTTTACAGAAGCTTATTATAACACAACTTTAGATCAGGATTATGATGAAAGTTGGTTAGCATATTCAGACGAGAATGACACTATAATTGACGACAGTGAATTTTGGAGTAAGTGATGTTTTTACCTCAGTTTGTTTTGTAATTACACGTTGTTTTGTTTTATTTTGATACCACTTCAGAGAGTGATCTAAAATAAGCAATAGCATTTTATCAATTAGTAATTAAGTACTTAAACTGAATTTTATTACTTTGAATGAGGTCAGAACACTTAATAATTGGATACCTCGCACTCAGATATTGCAATTGAATTGTATACGTTTCCTGTTAGACTTAAACAATAACTATATTTTTTTTAAACGTCACTGCCCTGCCTTAAGATTTAGCCTATGATATTTAGAATAATGTATCCATTATAATGGCACGCACGTCATACAACCTTTGTGTACAAAGAAAGGATATGGAAGTAATGGTGAAATAAAAAATACTTTCACACACATGTTTCTAGATAACTGAACAACCCCTATTTGAACAGTCGTGTAAACAAGATACGTGAATGCTGTCCTGATAGCGAACCACCGGCTTCGATGCAATCTATCTAGGGCACAAGAGGGAAAATATGGTATATTCTTAGAAGATTCTTAGTATTAATATTTAATAAGAACTATATACGAGATTGTATCGACTGGCAGCCGAAATACAATCTATGGCACGCTGAAGTACTATCCATCGCCGATACTATTGAGCAGCACCTAGATACTGCTATCGAAAAAAGGATCCGTCATACCCAGCCATCAACATGAACTGTAACATAAGCTTTCTATAAAGAAGGATCTTGTTTCAGAGCCCAGCGCGCCCAGCGCCCGTCGTATTTTCATGGGCAAGCCGACCAAGATCATTGACTTTCCATTCATCTCAAGCATTCAGATCTTCAACCACTTCCAGTGTTCCGGCTCTATCATTAAAGCGGACCTGATTATTACTGCAGCCTCTTGCTTACAATTGTAAGTTTCTCCCATAACTATAAACACATTTCCAGGTCACGCTCAGATGTTCTTTAGGAAAATGCTTTTTGACTTCATCTTCTACATCTTTTCGCGTCATCCGTTGTGAGACATTGGTATCATTCCTGACCACAAAATAATCAATTGGGGAGTTCTGCACCTACACTTTTTTTGCTTAACCTCTCTGGTTGATTAGGGGATAATGCTCATTGCAATAATAATATCGAAATTCTTATCATGCACGCCTTTATTCCTTATGGGATAAACAGAGCCTAGAGCCATTGGATATGAAGACTACTCGTGTCTATGAGCGTGTAGGAACAACTCAGCATCATAATAGTAATGAGCATATCATAATCATAATCATTTATTTGCAAGTATACAGTAATAAGCGCATCTATTGGTTTAAAATATTTTTAAAAATAAGTCATTATCGTCATTTCGTGTAGGAGACACGGTCAGTCGACCATGCACACCCTGGTGTCAGGGTTCTTCGAAACCGCCTCTCGGTCTCTGACGTGGATCTTTTAACGACTACCAGATGGCAGCCGTGACCAACGGCTTAACGTGCCTTCCGAAGCACGGAATCATCTTTCTTATCAGACAATCAGGTGATTCATAATGCAATGTCCTAAATGATAATAAAAATAATTAAATCTGCTAATTACCATTCATCTTCACGCTACCAGAGCTTGGAACAATCGCTTCTTTCGTGAGAACCCGGCGTTTCTGTCAGCTCGCGTCGGTACCAGGTTCCACAATGGAGGCGGGGAGAACGTCCCAGTCCTGGAGGTCTACTTCCATCCAGAATATGACCCGAAGAGCCTCGAGAACAATCTGTGTGTCCTTCGACTTTGGCGGTAAGTCTAATTTTATTCATCACCATATCAGTATTCCACCCACTGCTAATAGGCCTCTCTTAATTTACGTTTTCCATTACGCTTCTCACAAAGGTCAAAAATGAGACCCTATTACTGAGACTTCGATGACAAAAAGACAGACAGAAGGTTTCTGTCTTTTTGTCATCGAAGTCTCAGTAATGGGGCCTGTGATCTGTCACCAGGCTGTTTCTCATAAAACGTGATAGCTATATTTGTTGCCGCTATAACAATAAATACTTAAAATGGTATAACACAAATATTTAAGGGGACTCTTATACAACAAACATGATTTTTAGCCGTTTTTGCTCGATAATCGCATGTTGTATAGATAATGGTACGGGACCCTCGTTCAAGAATCCGACTCGCATTTGGTCGTATTTCCTGTCTCCATGTATGTGTTTTGATAATTTCTTCTCTCCCAGAAGACCTGACATACATGAGACACCATATCCGAGTCTTAACTAACTAGAGAGCAATGAGAAGAAAGGCTCATTTTTAACTTCATTTAAATTTCAGGCAGCTAAAACTCACCTCCAAGAAAAAAAAGAAGCTAAAGAAGATAGATATCGACAGACACGAGAGCGCGTTGCCCACCAACACTGATGGCATTACTATTGTTGGCTGGGGGGCCAGACATGTAAGTATTTTAGACTTCCAAGGAGGGGAAGAAATAGGAGAGAGGCAACTCGCAGTTAAAGAAGAGGGGAAAGAATATATAAATATAATAAGTATACCTATACGGACAAATCACACAGATTGAGCTAGCCCCAAAGTAAGTTCTTAAGCAAGACTTGTGTTATGGGATACTAACTCAACGATACTATATTTTATAACAAATACAATATAGATAATCATCCAAGACCCAGGTCAATCTGAAATAGATCATTTTCCATCTTGACCTGACCGGGGATCGAACCCGGGAACATCCGTGTCGCAGGCAGGCGTGTTGACCGCTGCGCCACGGAGCTCGTATATAGATAAGATAGATATCGAAAAGCAAGCAAACGCGTTGCTCATCAATACCGACGGCATCTTCATTATTGGCTAGAGGGGCCACAAATGGATATAAAATTTAGGTTTTTGCTAGCATGCTTACAATCTTTTCCAACTTCTAAGCGTCGAGATCCGTGTTGTATACATTTATCTAAATTCCTCTTTGCCTGAGTATTAGGATACTTGTACAGCATTCAGTGTAGCACTGCATAGGTTCTCAATTGCGCAGATCTGTGTAAGTGCTCAATGTTCTGTGGAAACACGCCACGTTTGCAGAACGGTGAGTCCTGTGACTAGAGTGTAGCAATATTCTCTCATTGACACCCTAGAAATACAGAACCCTAATAATTTGGTTTTAATGGTTGTTTCAGCGCAGTAATAGAATTACAGAGCCGTACCTTGCGTTTGATGTGTTGGACTTCTATTCGCTGCAGGAGTGCCAAGAAATATACTCCAAGTAAGTAGTTGTCATCATTAAAGTCCTAAAAAGTCTCCCCCAAGAATTTCTATCATCTTCAATTAATCAAGGATTTCTATCTTAGGGATGAGAAAGTAGCAGTTTGGGAGGCCGGGCGCGTGTGCCCTATACTATACCCGCAACCACTATATAGGCTGAGGATAACACCCCTTACCTAAGTAGTAGTATTATAATATTACGTGATTAGGGTTCGGAATTTTGAATAAACGCCATTTCTTCGGAGACATTTCATTCATCACTGATACATGACTTGACAACACGTTGAATAGCCAATACGTTAAGGAATCGCCAATCGGAAACCTGTTTGGTTGCTGGGGTAGTTCAGGGCAACTGATAGTCGATGGCTCTGTTCTTTCCTATTTATGTATACTGTGATATAGGTTTGAAGAAAGTTCCGTATACCTCCCAAGTTCCCGCAACAGGAATATTCAAGAATATTCGAGATGTGTGTGAGTGAGATTGAACTGAATGCATACGATTTAACCGGATGGAAGAATGTAAGCAGTTCAGACAATGGAGTGGGTTGAAGCTATACTAACAGAGCGAAGAGAGCTATTGCGCCCTACAATTTTACAGGCATTTTACCTAAAACTTACTAAAAGTTTTTTTCTATTTTTTTTTTGTTTTGTTCTTTTAAATTACTTATTCTATACTTTTTAGAAGATACGTTACCAAGAGAAACTTCTGCGCCGGATTCATATCACGCGGGGCTGGTGCTTGTAATGTAAGTTCCTTTCATTCATAATGGGCCTTGAATAAATACCTGAGTATTTGCTACTCAAGGACCTCTGGTGTCTCACTAGCACACAGTATTGATAACTCTATGCTGTTGTGACGCTCGATAACTAATGATACCATCGGGAAAACACACATATGTGGAAAATGGGGGTCAAAGAACTGAATGCATTTGTGAAATATCTCACCTATCATCTGGCTAAAGCATGACCATTTTCATCGACCACTACTTGATTTCTGTGGCGGTTATATTCAGAATACCTGCATCTTAGCTAAGATTAGCAGCCAAGATCGACGACAAATTGTTGAATTTTTTTAGAATACAACGATTGGTATACTAAAGAAATACATCATCATCATCATCAGGTCTTTGTTAATCTCCACAGCAGGAGCATAACCCTTCTTGTACTACCAGAGCCATATATTAGCCAGAACAGTCAGGAGATTTGGCCTGCACTCACCAGGCAATAAAAAAATACCTATTTAGTATTTCCTGCGCCAGGTTAAATACCAGAAAATGTTGGGGGTAATTTAAAAAGAATCTGTCTTGTTGTAGCGAGATGTCGGGGCGCCAGGAGTCCATGGTGGTATTCTGATAGGCGTGGTCAGCTTCGGATCCCCCGTTTGCGGAACTCCTGATGCGCCGACTGTCTTCACAAAGCTGGGCTTCTATTCCCATTGGATTGATGAGATCTTGCATCAGGTAAAAGATATTACTCTGAATCACAGTAGAGATACATTTGTGATGAAGGAGGTCCTATTGATGAGGAAAATTCAAGAGCTGCTTTATTATTTTTTTAAGATGGATGCGTCTCAATAGTCTCACAATCTAGGATGTGAAGGTCATCCGAAGGAGAGAACATACATATTAGCACGTCTTTAGTTCTTGCAGGGTAGACAGAGCTCAAGGACAAAAACTCGAAGGCCACGTTTAGCGTGTTACTGGGCGTTAAGGTGGAAAGCGGAATCAAAATAGTTATAGGTTGCTAGCCACATCGCCTATAACAGGATTTCTTAGATTTTCACCCAATCCCTTGACCGGCTTTTTGATCTGCGCGGGAAGGGAAGCAACTGACATACCCTATTTTTTTCCTTTTCTTCCAAACCAGCATTGAAAGACCAGGATTGGAAGAGCAGATAAAAAGTAAACATCAGGTTCCGAGGTATCTCAACTAAGCATCCAACCGAGAACGCGCTCTGATAGATACTGCTAGGTTTACATAACGACCGATTAAAACACTGACCAGTAGGTGTACCATGTAATCTTTTAGGTTCGATCCTTACTATCATGGTGGGCAGTATCACTTCCCATCATCATGGAAGGGTTGTTTAAATTCTCAAGGGTCAGATAAATGTTCTTTTAGTCACAGCATTTAAAAGGGATCACGTCACATGTCAGCCCACATGAGTAAATGATAAAATGAAAATAAATTTTGTATAAAAGGTAAAACAGTCTAAACTAATTTTAGTTTTTGAAGAGTCTAAATAAAATTTATGTTTCGGTATTTTCATACATGTGACGAGCTACGTGGCGCAGCGGTCAACACGCCGGCCTGTTACTGTGACACGGATGGTCCCGGGTTCGATCCCCGGTCAAGTCAAGATGATCTTTTTCAGATTGACCTGGGTCTTGGATGTTTATCTACATATGTATTTGTTATTCAATATAGTATCGTTGCGTTTGTATCCCATAACACAATTCTTAATTAAGAACTTACTGTGGGGATAGCTCAATCTATGTGATTTGCCCGTATTTATTTATTGATTATTTTTAGGATACTTCAATCAGTATCACAGTTTTATCTATAATTAACAGCCTCCGTGGTCCAGTAGTATGAAGCATACTTTGTTAAGTTGTTTCCAATTTGGTTAGGACATTGCAGGTGTGAATCACCTGAAAAGAAAGATGATTCCGTGCTTCGGAAGGCACGTTGGTTCTGGCTGCCTTTTGGAAGTCGTTAATCGAACCACGTCAGAGGCTGAGAGGTGGTTCCGAAGAACTCTGACACCAGGCTGTGCATGGTTGACTGACCGTGTCACCTACACGAAATTATGATGATGATCTTAAATACGCATTTCATATGATTTCAGAGTCCTCCTATGAAAAAACAGAGAACTACTACATTGCGGCACCTAGATTTCTTCACCATACCTAGAGATATTGGACAAGAAACAACCACCTTTAAATTGGAACCACTTGTATTCACGAAGAAAAAGAAGAAACGTACTACTACCCCAATCAGCTTAGATGACGTAGAAGCCTTGAGAGATTTGAAACAACATGGATTATTGAAAAACTTTGTCGATACCGTTATTGGCAGCGAAGAAGCCGAATCATTGCTTCGAGAATTAAACATTACTAAAGACAAAATTGGACTGAGATCGACTCCTGGTCGAATGACATTCACATACTCTCCTGTCACTACTTTAGATCCACCTACAGTACAAAGTACAATAGGTCTGATAGATAATTCAACTGAAGCTCAAGCCAGACAAGATGATTATTCAGAGAAATCCATTGAAACTGAAGAAGAGCCATTTTATGAATCTGTAGAAGACCGGAACGAGCAAGACAAAATAAATGATAAAAGAAAAGATGACTTAAGACTAGATTCAGATGAATATGTTCTTATGAATCAAAAAAGAGATTTAACTAATAAACTTGAAGAAGATATAGTAAAAATAATTGATGAGATACGTTTGGACGAGCTCGTCAAACAAAAAGTGAAAATAAATGATAAAAACCAAAAAGAAGTTAATAACAATGAAGACTTACTTAAATTATTGTCTATTTCCGACTCAGATAGAGAATTTTCATCACTTTCTGATGATGTCAAAGATAATGAAAATCAAAGAGGCCTAGATATTGATACAAAATTGTTTAATGACCTAACATATAGGAATTTCAATGAAACTGATGACTTCTTCATATCAAAACAAGAACTATTACACATCGTTTCTGAAGCTCTCAAGGAAGAACTGAATAAGACTGTGACATTAACGACTCCAGCAAACGTTACAGAAATAAGAACAACAACAAGTACCACTAAATCACGGGCAACCAAAAGAAAATCTTTATATAGACAGTCAGGAAAGATAAATAAAGTCTTACTAACGTATCCTTAGAAAAAGCAGTTTTTAATATCTTGGACCTTATTTACGTCTTTTGTTTTTGTTTCGACTCTAAAAGCGCGACACATGCATATAAAACATAAAAGACGTCGACGATTCTGTTTAAAAAATACAATTATATAAAATTCGAAGTAAAAGTGTTTAATTTAACCTTTTCTACCGGCTACTTTGAATATAATACTCGAGCATATAGTAAACATCTAGAAGATTTGTCAACGACTACTTTCTATTAGTTTAAAAATTAAAGACCTTAAAGGTCTATTATATAATTAAGACGAATTGAAGAGTGAAAGCGAGAAACAAACGAAATCATTTTCATTATAATATTACATATCAAAGATCCATTCTTTAAGTAAATCGTAATAAAATGCACTTTATCCATTTTTGTCTTAAAGAAAGGAAAACATACTAAATATTTATGACAAATCCAATAGGACATCATGGAATTTTTTTTTTTAAAGTATAAAAAACCGGTAAACATTTCAGGTAGCTTCAACTTTATAACTCCCGCAATAAAACGAAAAACAATTTTATTTCACTCATAAAACGCGTGTTCATTTGTTATGGATATTTCAGCGCCTAGATTTTGACTCCATGAGTTTGTATTGATAATGAATATTATATTCAATACTTTATTTTTACTTCTAAGTATTTTAATTAACAATACATTAAGTTCCATTACAACTTATTCTGATGTTCGAATAAATTATGATAAAACAAAAGAAATAGTTCAAAATTGTCTAAACGAAGTTCTAAACACATTAAACTTGAATGACCAAGTTAAAAAAAGGCCTAAAGTCCAACTTTTACTAATCATACATGAGAATTTAAACAATGTAGTACAGCACAAGTGGAAAGTTACATTTGATATTAAAAATATGGTCAGGGCAGAAAATTATACTTCACCTAAACAAGTATATGAATTTGTCGATGAAGCCATAACGGCTATGAAAACGGATAACCTTAGTAACGATACAGAAACAAATGCAATTCAGAGGAATTTGAATACCACAAAATCGACTGATTTTTTCTCTGATCTTTTTACTAGAATCAATAAACAGTCCATAGCGACGGAAGACACGTCGTATCAGAACAGTGATGGAAATCTCGATAAAAATGATAGAGACTATGAAGATGAAATCGAGAGAAGAGTGAATTTTGTTATACAGACATGGCGTAAGTATTTTTTGTGACACATATGACATAGCTCAAACTGTCATTTAATTATAACAGATGATGGGATATGGTGGTTACATTCGAACTGTAGGATCGAACCGCGGTGGCTTAATTCGGCGTTAGTCTTGTAAAGACTAAGACGCAGAGTTCCAGTCTTGGCCTTGTGGATTTTTTTAAGGATAATATAAGTTCTAGATCTTTCATCTATTTCTATGAAACTGAAAGGTCTGAGGAGAGAGAATATCATTGTTTACTCATAATGAATAAATATGTAATTGGACCTGGAATTTGATTTAAAAATTGGATTGAAATTAGACACAAAAAGAAGCAAGTCAGTATATAACTACATATAACCACAGCTTCATCCCTTGGGGGGTAGACAGGGCCCAAGGTCATAAAAACATGAAACCTTTAGCGTGTTAGTTGGCGTTGAAGTGGAAAATGGAATCAAAATAATGATGGATGAAGTAAATATTATTGTTTTCAGAACCAAAGGAACCTCACAACGAAGCCAGGAGGGTGTACGGCGGCAAGCCCGTCGGTATCAGTCAGTTTCCCTTTATAGCGAGCGTCCACGTTCTGGGCAAGTTCTCCTGTTCGGGATCTATCATCAGCAGCAACTTTGTCATCACAGCTGCGTCATGTCTGCAACCGTAAGATTTCTTTATTAAAGTCATAACCTCCGATCTCTTATACATAAGCCATCCTCATCAGGTCTTTTATAGTCTCCATGCTCATAAGCTCCATGAGCACGACCCTCTCTGTACTACCATAGCCATATATTAGCCAGAGCAGTCAGAGGATTCCTAAATCCTCTATGCTTGCCAGACGGGTTGGAGAGGGCTCTTTGGTGATTATAAGCTTTGTTTAGGTTGTGCCTTCTAAGTCGCCTTCTACGACGTCCACGGGAAGACATGGCGTGGTTCTATTCTTCTCTGCCGGGAACCACACGGCTAGAGCAGCCGTAAGTCGGGCCATAGCAGTCTTCACAGCAGTGGTCGTTCCGCAACGAGTTTTTCGATCTAGCAAATATTATTATGTACGGCGGCAAGCCTGTTGACATAATTCTGTATACTTATTCATCGCGAGCGTGCACGTTCTGGGCAATCGTTCTCATGTTCTGGCTCCATCGTCAGCAGCAGCTTTGTCATGACTGCTGCATCATGTTTGCAACCGTAAGATTTCTTTTTTCTTATAAAGAAGCCATAATCATAATGTTTTTCTTAGTCTCCACTGAACGAGCATGATCCTATCTGTACTACCAGAGCCATATATTAGCCAGTCAGAGGGTGGGTCCTTCATCCCCTATACTGGCCAGTGGGGTTAAAGAGCTTCTCTTTGATGTTTATAAGCTTTGTTTAGCTCGTGTTTGGACTTGGAGTGGTCCAATTCTACTCTGCCGGGAACCACACGGCATATCTGTTTGCATGTCTGTCAGTGTTTTTGTTGAAAAACATTTTTTTTTTGTTGATTTAGTGGCAGAATGTACAAAGCCAATCAGAGACCAATAGAAGTCCGCATCGGCAGCGAGCACGCCACGATTGGTGGGGAACTGCTCCCAGCGTTGGAGGTCATCTTCCACCCTCACTATGACCCGGTCAATCTGGTGAACAATCTGGCAATGATTAAGGTTCGACACTAGTTAATTATCTATGGAGTGTCATCCTTAATTGCGCTCACCTACTCGTCTGCCAAGCGTGGTGAGATTGGAAAACCTCCCGATGATGGAAATCCTAGTTAATTTACTCTGGATAAAGGTAGCTTTAAAGTTAATATCGGTGATGATAATAGTCTTGAAGTGGTGACTCAGCGAATCAATATAAACAACTTTAACTAGGAAATCAATTTTAGGAAAAAATCGATCGACGTTCCTATATCAAAGTGATCAGCTTCTTTAATCCACTGTAAGTTTTGAATGTTAGTTAACATAATATCGGATGATGCCTGAAAGATAGGCACGTTCAATTACTGAATGGGTTCCCACTGATGGAAGGCGGCACAGAGGGAAGCCGAGGGTTAGATGGAAGGATGACTTATGTGCGTTCGATAATGAGTGGCAGGTTCCGGCGCTGGGTAGGACAAGGTGGAAAACGGAGGGGGAGGCTTTTGCCCAGCAAATACACAAATAGCTAAAAAAAAAATTTTGAATATGTTAAGTATCGTGATAGAGGTTTGTTACATCTTTTTGCAGGATGGTCGTGTAACTTTGATAAAATGTCGTTTAAAAATTCAAGAATGCAAATCGTGGAAATCTTTTTCTTTGTTTGTTGACCTTGTAATGCTTTGAATGAAACCAATTGTAATAATTACTTTTTTCGTTTTGAAAGGTATACTTCTAAATTGGATCCATTTCAATTGAAGGCTTAGTGGCATCGCAAGTGCCTTTGAATCACAGGGTCCTGGGTTCGATATCCGGGATAATGGAAAAACGATATCAATTTCCGATTGGCCTGGGCTCATGTCATGATCATTTATCCATACAATCTTTTTGGTATTGAACTACTAAGTCTAAAATCGGGAAAAATAAATAATATTTTTCTACTAGGTTCTCCTCGCACATTACGTAATGGCGGGACAACAGGTGAGTGTTTCTTTATTAGATATATAATAAATAAGATAATTTTCTTATGATCACAAACATTTAATTCAACTTGCTCAGCTCGCCAGATGACCTCCCTGAAGTGGCAGACAGCGGGGTATATAGTGCTAAGAACCGATGGTAACATACATTAACTAATTTTATGTAATGGAAGAGCAAGGTTTTCTGTCACAAATATTATACTCTAGTAGACTACTAGAAGTACTACCCTACTAGAAAGCCTCAACCACTTGCATTGTAAATTGTGTTTTTTACTGACTTAATGATTTGATTTGAAATGATGGAGCAGAGCAGAAAGGTTCTTAAGTGACGACAACATACCGGCAAGAGCGTTAGAGACAAGGTCGCAGAAAGACGATGGATGCAAGCCGCTTCCACCGGTCGTATTGATAATCTTTAGGGGAGGCGTATGTCCAGCCGTGGACTTATTGGCTGAGATTATGAAGATTTGACTTGCCTTGTTAGTACGTCTGTCGATCAGGATCCCATTTATGAATACGTATCGCTCGAAAACGAATTATTTTTGTATGGGAAAATCATTCTTGTGAAGAACGGGTTCAGAAATAGTACTGCGGGCTACCCGCGATTTCTTCCTAATTACGCTTTAAACGCGATCATTTCCAATACATTGCAGCTTTCGTTTTAAGATGTTTGAATCGTAATTGATGTTAAAGTGGCCATTAAAACATACACCGTGGTTGTGTCGTAAGGGCGAAGTCGGAAGTTAGTTTAGGAAAGGTGACTGAAGATGGAGAGTTGGTAGAACATGACAAGAAATGACCTAGGGGTCATTTCGGTTACATTTCTTGTCATGTTCTTACGTTGGATTTCTCTTTCACTCCCAATCAGGATTGGGAAGGCCGAGAAAGCCGTGGGGAATGATAAGGAGGGAAGGGAAGCTTCGTTTTTAAAACCCTAGTGTTTTTAGACGAGCTCCGTGGCGCAGCGGTCAACACTGTCAGCCTGTGGCACGGATGGTCCCGGGTTCGATCCCCGGTCAGGTCAAGACGAAAAATGATCTTTTTCAGATTGACCTGGGTCTTGGATGTTTATCTATATATGTCTTTATTATAAAATATAGTATCGTTGAGTTAGTATCCCATAACACAAGTCTTACTTAAGAACTTACTTTGGGGTAAGCTCAATCTGTGTGATTTGTCCGTATATATTTATTATTTATTTATATATTATTTAGATGTTTAAAAATGAAGAAAGGCAGTAAGGATTTTTATTTTTTAAATAACACCTGCCGTGCCGTATGGTTTCCGGCAGCGTAGAATATGACAACTCCAAGTCTTCCGTGGATATCGTAAAAAGCGACATAGTTAAAAACACAAGTTAAACAAAGCTAATAAACTCCAAGACACCTCAACCAGTTTGGCCAGCGTGGAGAGAATAGACCAAATCCTCTGACTGCTCATTAGAGCCATCCATTAAGAATTCCACGTAAAGCCGAAATCCCATACAAGCGTAGTTTGGTTTATATTAAATTACAGCGAGTAGAAGTTTCGCATCGAAAACTTCTACTCGCTGTAATTTTGTATAGGTATTGTTTTTAAAATTGAAATCTGATTATAAACATCAATATGCCTTATCCGGTCGTATGTACGAAATTTGGTTGAGATTGGCTTAACTGTTGTAAATCTAAAACCAAACTACGTTGTATGGGATTTCGGCTTTACGTGGGACTCTTAAGATGGCTCTGGTAGTACAGAGAGGGTCGTGCTTCTGCAGTGGAGACTAACAAAGACCTGATGATGATTACTTACTTGTCCGTTTATTCATTTCGTTTTCAGAAAGCCATCAATAGACCTATGATCAAGAAGATTCGAATGGACAGCTGGCCCAAGAACTTGCCGAAGGACATCGATGCTAAGGAAGTGTTAATTTTGGGCTGGGGAGATGGAGAGGTTCATACTTTACTCATATTTTATTTTTTCATTTGTTTTCAAGAGATTGCACATGATATAACATGGATTCAGATAAACGGCCAAATTTATTTACTGATTATCACCGCTTTAGCCACGCCTATTCTTTGTCTGAACCGAAACCAAACTGAGGAGCCCGATGGCCGAGTGGGTGTGAGCAGTATAAGTGCTTCCGCATGTTAAGCAACCCCGGGCGCAGTGCCCACTTGGATATAACTGAAAGTGGCATTAAAAAATTTTCGAGCTTCGGAAAGCACGTTAAGTCGTTGGTCCCGGCTATCATCATTGATGGCAGTCGTTAGGCTATGTCAGATGCCTTAAGGCAGCTTGAAAAATCTGACACCAGTGATGGCCATTTATACACACAAAAAACAACAACAGAAACTAACCTTTACTATCGATCGATATAGTGGGTTTGTATGAAAATCAAAGATGATACACTAATGCAAAACTCACTGCAGTTGAGTTTCATTCGAGATTAATTTCAGCATGTGACGAGTACGAAAAACAACCAGCATCTGACTTCGGCGTTCCTTGACTTGCAGTCTTTCGGGGATTGCATCGATATATACACACAGTATGTATTATTATCGACAGGGACTTATATCGATACCACAAGAAGTATCGATACCTTTTTATGCATATCTAAGTAGTTAAATAAATTAGTATTCTGTATCAATACTTTGAACTATCACTTTCTTTTCTTCTTTTTAATTATGGCTTCCACCAAGACTTCAGTGATTCTGCCAATGTCCAGTATAATGAGATACTAAGTATCGGTGTTGTACGGTATGTGGCATCAGAGATGGCGTATGTTCTTTGGCTGCCTCGTGGGAGATTTTGGCGACAAATCTATACGAGTCCATTTAACAGTCTACTTTAACTATTTCACAAATTGTTCTCGAGCACGAGCATTTATAACACCAAACTACACCAATTTCATATTATAAAGTCCACTTTAATCAATTTGCAAAATTGTATAAGGCAAACGACAACTGAACCCCTTGACTTCCCACCAAAAACTCAACTATTACTTTAATTTAATACCAATTATATATTCGACAACAACACTACCCATAGATAACTATTGCTTTCCTTTTCGTACATATGATATAATACAAGGAGAGACGCGCGTGTGACGCGTGCAGTGAACTGACAACTTGGAAAAAATAATTTTTATTAAATAAAATATCAATATTTTTTTATCGATACCCTTAAAAGTATAAAAATATTAGTTCACATATAAATAAAATAATACATATTTTTATGCATAAAGTAAATGCAAAAATACTAATACGTTAGTATCGATACCATCAAAGTATTGATATTTGCGTCCCTGAATTGAGTTTACTGTTTAGGCTAGTTTTCCACGAATTGATACTGTTTTCGACCACTGTGAAACATTATAAGAATCTACCCGTAGCCTTAGTGAGGTCTGGAAAGTATCGTTAAATATTACATCATCTCTTAATTTTACAGGCAATATGTGACAGACAAAAACTTTTGTGCCGGACTCGTTTACAAGGGAAGCGGAGCTTGTAACGTAAGCTTTTTCGCAACTTTTAGTTATATTAGAGCCATGTGGTTCCCGCGAGCTGTGTGGTTCCCGGCAAAGTAGAATAGGACCACTCCAAGTCTTCCCGTGGACGTCGTAGAAGGCGAAACACAAGCTAAACAAAGATTATCAACACCAAAGAGTCTTACCCGTCTGGCCAGCGTGGAGATTGTAAGCCAATACCGCTGACAGCTCTAGCTAATATATGGCTCTGGTAGTGCAGAGAGGGTCGTGCTTCTGCAGTGGAGACTAAAGAAGACTGGGAATTTAAAGTAATTTTATTTAAATGAGTAACAAGCGTGAATTTATTAGAAAGCGATGAGATGAACTTCATTCTTTTGAACGAGGTTTGGTTGATGATCATGATCTAAATCAATATTTAACGGCCCCACACTAGGCACACAGACGCCAATAATTTTATTCTTAATACTTTACAAATAGAGAGAAATTCAAGAATGTTAATCATATCAGCCTTAGTAAATAACCTGAAGTATTATTGGAATCATGTTTTAATATTCAGATGAATTCAGTGAAATGATTCTATGAATCAGATCACTAGTTCTCTTAATGACTTATTCTCATAATATCAAAACATGATTCCAAAAATACTTCAGGTTATTTACTAAGGCTTATATGATTTACATGCTTGAATTTCTCTCTATTTGTAAAGTATTAAGAATAAAATTATTGGCATCGCTAGTGTGCTTCGAGCAACACGGCCTCCGTAAAGCTAGTGTGCCTAGTGTGGGAACTTAAGAGTTGACATCGACGGAGGTTGATTGCTTTGATTATTTCGAGTACTTATAATAGTCAAAGGTTGATCGACGTGTTGGAAGACAACTCAGATGTTTGTGTTGAGATTCCATAGTGAATAAATTCCCTTCGATGTTTGTGTTGAGATTCCATAGTGAATAAATTCCCTTCGAAGTTGTTTTGCCGGCAAGCCGCAATCGCAGCGTCGGACAGCCACCGAACCGGTCGGATGACCTGATAAAAGCCGCAGGAAGGCGCTGGATGCAGGCCGCTTTCAACCAGACGTATTGGAAATCCTCGCGAAAGGCCTTTGTCCAGCAATGGATATTATTGCGGCTGATATGATGAATATTTTGTTATTTTACTCCAAATCCTGAACCACGTAACAATAGTAACTTTTTAGGGAGACATTGGCGGTCCAGCAATAGTACTTGGCATTCTGGTGGGGATCGTCAGCTTCGGGCCCCCAGCCTGTGGTACCGTATCGGACCCCACAGTGTTCACCAAACTGGGGTATTACACGTCTTGGATCAATGACGTCATAAATGAGGTGGGTAATGCTGACGAACAGTGCTACAAGGATCTTTTGGCACGTGGCAATAATCGGAACTAAACGTTGCCGTTGCCAGCATCTTGTAAAGCGTCACTTTTGGAATATAGCTCGAATTAAACGGAGATTTCGTGCTTTTTATTCTATTTATAAAACTAAGAATATTTAGTTAGCTGGCAGTACTGATTACACTTGTAATTTCACACAGTGCCTCATTTCGATGACATCCAAGTGCCAAATGATCGTGGTCTATCTCTACTCTGGCTCTTGGGTGGCCAACTTGGAGGAATACATTTTTGCCGCCATTTTGTTTTTGCGGTAAATATAACAGTTTTAACATGAAAATAGCTTTATGTAGATACGGCAAATTTGTTATGGAGCGATTTACGAGAAACATTAAAAAGAACGTTTCCCGGTCTTTGATGAACGGTGACTTTGATTGGCCCCCAAGATCGCCTGATTTTACAGCTCCTGATTCTTTCTGTGAGCCTATCTAAATGGCCGTGTCTATGCTAACAGGCCAATCATCATCATTTCGTGTAGGTGACACGGTCAGTCGACCATGCATACCCTGGTGTCAGAGTTCTTCGGAACCGCCTCTCGGCTCTGACGTGGTTCCTTTATCGACTACCAGATGGCAGCCGGGACCACCGGCTTAACGTGCCTTCCGAAGCACGGAATCATCTTTAAAATCAGACAATCAGGTGCTTCATGCAACAACAGGCCAATGAACCTTCAGCAATTAACACAAAATTTCAAGACTCAGTTGATATCTCAGTGATACCGCAGGAAATTTATTAAAATGGATGAAAAACGCGATGAAAAGTTCACATGCTGAATGGTGACGGAATCCGTTAGAGGTCCTCCTCTAACGGACGGCGTAACAAACAAACTCACTTTCACTTTTATAATATTAGTTAGGATAAACTAAAGTGTACCTATATCTACATGTTTTTTGACCACCCTGTATTAAAAGTAAGACAAATCTATGCCGCATATATAAATATACGCAGAGTAGAATAGGACCACTCCAAGTCTTCCCGTGGACGTTGTAGAAGGCGACGTAGGAAACACAAGCTAAACAAAGCTTACAAACATTAGAGAGACCTCTTGAACCCGTCTGGCCAGCGTGGAGAGTGTAGGCCAAATCCTCTGACTGCTCTAGCTAATATATGGCTCTGGTAGTACAGAGAGGGTCGTGCTCCTATAGTGGAGAATAAAAAGACCTGATGATGATGATGATGATGATGATGAAATCTATGTCGATATGACTTGTTATTGTAATAAAGTGTCATTGTAATTTTTGATTGACTGCCACGAGACAGGCATTTTTGCCTTTGCCAACTGTTTATGAGCATAGTTAAGGCCGCACTATTTTATTCCTAATACTTTACAAATAGAAAGAAATTCAAGAATGTAAATCATTTAAGCACTAGTAATTAACCTGAAGTATTTTTGGAATCATGTTTAATATTATCAGAATCAGTGAGAACTATGAGAATAAGAACGTGATTACCGCCAAAAACGGCCGTTTTTGGCGGTAATCGTTCGTTTTCTCTTAATGACTGATTCTCATAATTAAAACATGATTCCAAAAATACTTCAAGTTATTTACTAAGGCTTATATGATTTACATTCTTGAATTTATTTCTATTTGTAAAGTATTAGGAATATCATGATTGGCGTCGCTACTGTGCCTAGGGTGCCCCCTCACATACAATGATTCTTTTTGGCTTTTTTTGTTTGACGTTTTAAGTTTTAAATCTATAATACATGCAGCTGAACCGATTTCGCCTTTCTTATTCCTTGAAGCACGAGGATAGTTCTTACGGAGATAAAGAATTATATGTTCCACGGGCCGGGCCGAACTGCTAGTTTTAGATAAATATCATTGTCTTTGTAAGAGCTCAACCTCCTCATCTGATCGTTTTTCCAGATACATCCTTAGCTGCGATGTGACTGAGCCAAAGGTCCACGAATATGATAGCATACATGCTGATTTATGATTTGGAAATTGATTTGAATTCGCCTCAAGCCCAAAACAAAGCCATTCTTCTCATTATCATTTCGTGTAGGTGACACGGTCAGTCGACCATGCACACCTTTCTTCTAAAATCTTGGATTGATAATTGCAACCCCCATTTTGTTACACGTAAATATTTTATGGAATGGAACTCTTCATGATTCATTATCGAATGTGATTTACACTGACCCATTATTTTTTTCTATTTTCAGAGAATACCGAAATCGCGACTATCTGACCGCCTGTGGTTATCAGATACATCTTTATTCTCTCAACTGAATCCTGTATTGCAGAACAGTCACGAGGAATTGATCATTCTGAGGGAATTAGTAGACGAACTAGACAAACCTGGCAACAAAATATCTAAAATCATAGAAGAAGATCAAGAGTTAGACGACGAGATGAAAATTATCTTTCAAACTACTACTACCCCTGTTGATACAGCTCATCATGAGCTAGTAAATAAAAGTGTTATATTGATTCCTGGAATACATGTGCCTGAGGAAACTACTATCCCTCCGATGCTTGCTGATAAAGAGTCTGTAAACATCATTGATATAGGATTGCCTAACGTAATTCCTTACGACAAACTCGGCGGACTTTACGGTAACGTAGTTGCTGACAGCACAGAACTGCGTTACTATGTCAATCAATATTTAACTCACGGAACCCTTTTCAAAGCTAAAAATATACCGGACCCAAAGCAAGCAGATATAACATCCATAGAAACGAATGAAAATTTCGAATACGAATCCAGTGAAGGATTGAGCATAGAAGTGCCACCTGGAGGATTTCTTCAAGAAAATAAGGATTTGAATAAAAAATTGCGTCCTAAAGGATTGAAAGTGAAGTCAGTAAAGGAAGAACGAGCCGTATTTGATTTAGGCGAAGAGGACCATGTTTTCAATATCGGGAATGTACCAAAGGTGCCTGCGAAAGATATTTGGTTTGATGTCATACGATTGAGACAATCACAGCAGAGAAAGGGAGTTACACGGCTACGCAACATTGTAAACAATATTTTGGCTAGAAATGGAGATTTTGCGAAACAACTCCGATCTCTGTATTTATCAAAACTAGGTTTTTAACATTTTATGAACTATTTTACCCACACCATCTACAGGGTACGCCACCTCTCCCTGTTTTTCTCATCTGAGTGATTTGCCGGATGCATCTTCAGCTAGAGCACAAATAGAGCCCGATGCCAAAGACAATATAATACTAACGTCTGCGACTGCCTACCTCATACAAAAATATTCGACCAAATTAAGGTTGCAAAAAGCAGGCGAATGTATGGCGCAGGAGAGTTGCTTGCTACTCGATACTAGATGGCGACGTAATCTGCGTTAGCCTTTAACTTACTAAATATACGGTGTCATTTTAAAATATTATGCCTAAAATATTGTTTTGATTTTTAATAAGATATATTTTGTGAATCATGTTTTTATATTCTCATAATACGGTAGATACGAGTACAATGTTGTGTAGTTTCGAGTGGCGCCATCTATGCGAGTCTCTGAGAACAAATCGTACGATAAAGGCATTGAGACCACATGCCGATGCCCAGTAAAGTATCAAAATTGAAAATTCCGAAATTTTTATTAAAACTTGTAAAGATAATGTTATCAACTAACTACCGCTGGAAGTGTCACTGTTCATTCTTATCATGGTAAATAAAAGAATGCAACTAAAAAAGAACGTAATTTATTTTCAGAATAAAGAGAAAATACATGACTACATAATACCAAACGAAAATCCTAACGTGTAAACTTGTTTATTACTGAAACAAAAGAAAACAAAGATCATTAGTAAGTATTCTGGAACAGCTATTATTTATTTTGGTATTACTCCGCCGTACTTAACTATTAAAGAGGAATTCATGGTTATAGACGCTTCGAGCAACACGGCCTCCGTACCGGACGGAGGGAGTGGGCAAAGCGACAATTTACTATTACAATTTTTCTGGCATTTTTTGCGGGGGGAATGTGCACACAAGTTTAGTTCCGCACACTTACATACAAAACTTAAACTGTCACTAAACTTGATAGTAATTATGACATTGTCACAAAAAATTACATAAAAAATTTAACAATAATTTGAGTACAGATGAGTCACACACAACTAACACGACGACATACGAGTAGACATGCATATGCCTAATTTGGCTTGTACCTTGACAGAAGGGAACGCAGTGGTTGGCTACTCCCTTCCGGTACGGAAGGTCGTGTTGCTCGAAGGCCAGACGCCTACAATAATCAGGATATGCCCATAAGAAATAAGTGACGCAAAAAAAATCATGCAGACGAGTCGCGACAAGCTAACCCACACATCGGCACTAAAAATCTATTCAATTTTTCCGTGTTCTAAACTCAAACCCTTCCAAAGGTAAAACCTACTGATGCCGTACACACACCCAAAAAAGACTTCTGCATAAACTGAGGTAGACGAGCCGTACTTATCATTCTGAAGCAGTCAAAGCTTAGAGTTGACACACTAGCGCCACCCAGCAATTAATTCTTTTAGTCCTAAATCATATCAAATTTAAAAATATCATAGCTGAATGCCCTAGTAAATTACTTCAAGTATACTTGGTACAAGTTTTCACTATTTTCAATTTGATGAATTATCATACCGCAGTGCCTAAAAGATGATATGGCTATCAATAGAGAGCGCAGAGCCCTTTCAGTGAGACGTAATATGCTAACCCGAACATTTTCCAGGTGTCCGGACGGATAAAGTCAAAGTCATACTATTTAAAACGTACTGTCCGACATTTTACACTGGACATCTTTATATACTACAGGACAGCTGGACGTTCAGTACAACATCGTTTTCAGAATGCTGTTGGGGCTGCCTCGCTACTGGGGTACAATTTTTGAAATTTCGCCGGTCGCAAATCAGCGGTTTTGGGTTTTTCCACGCAAAAATCGTTCGAAGAGGAGTGTTACACGTTTAAAATAGTACCCCTGTAGTGCATCGGGGATGTTGCATACTACCACACTGATGGCTCCCACGCTATAACACCCAAAAAAACTGCATCCCTGATCAACAGAGTGAGAGGCAGTCAGAACAGCATTCTAAAAACAGTGGCTGAAAATTGGACCTCTACACTATGGAAGTGCCTAGTGAGAAGAGCAATTTAATAAATTATTATATTAAATTTAAAGTTATATATGTAACTATTATTATATCTTTCTTTTATTATTAAAATTAAAACAAAAATATGGATTTCATTTATCTGAAATTAATTACTTTTATTTTAGCTCATGTACCGTGAAGACGCCGTCCACGTCACGTGACACGATTGCTTTTATATGTCTGTTTCTTGGAGTAGGGCACATCTACCTCAGTTTAAAAAGAAGTCCTCACATATGTTACGTAAAAAGTAAGCGTCACTTTTGACGTACTTCGCGCCCGGTCCATAATAATTCTAGATCCATGCTCTGACAAGAGGGACGCCGCAGTACGTTAGACACATACATACATACATAGTGTCACGTCTTTATCCTTTGCGGGGTAGACAGATACTAAGGCCATAAGACCGTTAAGAGACCATGTTGATGGGCTTAAAGATGGAATACGGAATCAAAATATTGATGGGTTGCTAGCCGCATTTACACGATCCCTTAGATTTTCGCCCATTCCCTCGGCCGGTTTTCACGGCCTGCGCGGGAATATGAGCAGCTGGTACATTCTACTTTTTTTCTTTTCTCCCAGCCCAGCATGGGAGAGTGAGACACGTATGGAGATATCTCCATTCCAGTCCAACATACTGCGGGTCAGAATAATAATAATAATAATCATTTATTTGCCAACTAAGTGTATACAAATAGATCTTATATGTAGTATTGCACTTTACAACTTAGTACCTTCTACAGGTATTGCAAATAGGCGGCGCCTGATATACTAAATTTATATTAAAACTAGCTGTTACCCGCGGCTTCGCCCGCGTAATTTATAGTCTATGTCCTTCTCGGTACCCTAACCTATGTGTATACAATAAATAAATCACTAGGCCTTGACAGCCCCGTAGTACCTACTCTAATTAGTTGCGAGCTTGTGTCGTAGGATACTAACTGAAAGATACTATATTTAGGACCACTCTCAGTCTTTGCGTGGATGTCGTAAAAGGCGACTAAGGAAACACAATGTAAGCAAATCTACTCCAACCCGACATCAAAGAGACCTCTCAAACCCAGCCAGCGTGCAGAGCCAAATCCTCTGACTGCTCTGGCTAATATATGGCTCTTGTAGTACAGAGAGGGTCGTGCTCTTGCAGTGGAGGCTAACAAATACCATGATGATGATGATTTACCTTCCATCTATCATTGTCGTAGTCCCACTTGGACGACAGGCCATTGATGGGATTCGTCCGAATCTCCAGCATTCTTCGGAGCTGCTGTTTCTGGGAATCTTTTGCTAAGGAGGCTGGTAAAGGCTCCGTTACTGTAACAAACAGCTTCACATTATCTATTTGACGTAGGAACCCGTTGAGAACTTAGGAAGCAAACAGAATTTTAAAAAAATCAAATGTTTATTTAATATATTTATTGTATATTTAATATGGATTAGGTTTCTCTGAACACTTTTTAATTGTCATACATATGTCACCGAAAAATAACAACAATCGTAAATTGATAAACTATCGGAAAATAATAAATTTAACACACTAAATTTTAGTTAATTGTTAAAATTTACGGTACCTCGCAGTAATAGTATACTACTTTTGTCACAAGTCAAATCATACACGGATGAGCCAATCGTTGCTTAGTGTACATTTTAACGGTATATTATCATACGTTAAATAATACACTGGTCTCTAATTGGTTGATGGCAGTGGTTGCAAGCATTTGGCAAGTGTTTATTTATAGAGTTAACAGACAATGCACGTGAGCCATTCAACCAATCAGCGTAAGGTGTACGCTTCGTCGCATTATTTAACTGCAAGAGGCCGTAAATTTATCAGTTTACTAAAATATACGTTAAATAATACACTTTAACTGCCGTTGAAAGTTGATCAATAACTCGAAAATTGATCAATTTACGATTCTTGTAGTTTCCGGTGACACATATATTATTCACGACTGAAAACTTTTTGACGTCAGTAATTGACATAAGGCTAAGTTCAACGCCCCTTCAACAGCGGAGTGCAGAAGAAGCGGCAACATATATGGTGAGTATGGCGAACCCCACAATGATGGAATTCCTTGGGGAAGGCCTATGTAACTCAAACTAACTGACTACTAAACTAAATGAATCAAAATTTGCTGCGTCTAGTGTTTAGCACAGGTCGTCGCTAATGACAGTGTTGGGTGGGCTTATTGCTACTACATAAGATTTGAAATCCAACAAACAGGACTCGTACTATCTCGCTCGCAATACTTGTACGACTGCCGTGAGTGGTCGAGACGCCGCATGGAGCGTACACATCAGCCATTAGCGACGGGTATTTTCGCGCCATGCAAAAATTTTACTTCTGTGTAGGTACATCGGCGTAACTTATAAATGTTGTTGTACTGTACCGTAATAATGATAATAGATCAGCGACCAGAACGCGAAGGAAGTGCTGATGAATAGGCCGCCGAGAACGAACTTCCAGTAGCCTGTGGGGTGCTGGAACTCCGCAAACGTCTGGCAGAAAGACGCCCGGTACAGAGCCTTCTTTTCTTCGCAGCATAACTGTTTCCAATCGCCTTTTTCTTTCTCCCTTAAAGCCTGAATACAGAAATGAGAACTGTTATGTCACACGACACGATGTGTTGCTTTGGCATTGTGCGAAACCGTGTGGTTCCCGGCAGAGCAGAATAGGACCACTCCAAGTATTCCGGTGGATGTCGTAGAAGGTGACTTAGGAAACACAAGCTAAACAAAGCTAATGAACATCAAAGAGATCTCTAGCCAGCGTGCAGAGTGTAAGCCAAATCCTGTGACTGCTCTAGCTAATATATGGCACTGGTAGTACAGAGAGGGTCATGCTCCTGCTGTGGAGACTAAAAAAGACCGGATGATTATGTTGCGATGACGCTGTATCGGTTTAAATACTCATTGATCGACACGTCATATAAAATGTTTGAAACAACCTACAGTGGCGGAAATAGGAGCATCAAAGATCCCATCTTGTTCTTATGCCTTTTTGCCGTTAGGGACCATAGTTACGACTACTAGGTCCATTTCCTGTTTTGGCCACACAGTACAGTGTGAAAAAGAAAAACACAATTTGAAAAATTGCTTTTTGACTTTAAAATTCACCCTGGTCAAAGACAATATAATACTAACGTAATAGACTGCCCACCTCATACAAAAATATTGGACCAAATTAAGGTTGCCGAAAAGCAGGCGAATGTATGGCGCAGGAGAGTTGCTTGGTAGTCGATACTAGATGGCGGTAATCTGCGTTGGCCTTTATCTTACTAAATATACGGTGTCATTTTAAAATATTATGCCTAAAATATTGTTTTGATTTTTAATAAGATATATTTTGTGAATCATGTTTTTATATTCTCATAATACGGTAGATACAATGTTGTGTAGTTTCGAGTGGCGCCATCTATGCGAGTCTCTGAGAACAAATCGTACGATTAAGGCGTTGAGACCACATGCCCTGGTGGAGAATATGCGTATTATATTTTTTCGTTATGCTATGGAAAGAGTACCCAAAACATAGATCAGACTACTATAGGGAGCTCTTTCCATAGTTAAAAAAATATCTTAGTAGTCCAAAAACTCTTTGAGCGTGAAAAGTTTCTTCAGAGTCGCCAACGCGCGAATGGTACCCCTGGGGTTGCAGGCGATCATTGGATACGGTAACCACTTTCCATCAGGTAGGCCGTATGCCTAATTGTAATCATTATCATCATCACGTCTTTTTTAGTCTCCACTGTAGGAGAATGACCCTGTCGCTGTACTACCAGAGCCATAGATTAGCCAGAGCATTCAGAGGATTAATTCGCCTACACTCTCCACGCTGGCCAGACGGGTCGAAGAGGTCTCTTTGATGTTTATAAGCTTTGTTTAGCTTGTGTTCCATAAGTCGCCTTCTACGACATCTCAGTAGAAGACTTCAAGTGGTTTTATTCTATTTTGCCGGAAACCACACGGTAAGTTTGCCTTCTTAGTTGTATAAAAAAGGTAGGTATAAACGTTTCAGTGACGTTGGGTATCAAAGATGCGGGCGTTCATTCCATGCTGCCATTGGGAGGGTTTTCTTCTCGCTTCAGGATACTATCATCATCATTAGGAGCAAGATCCTCTGTACTACCAGACCCATAATATTAGCCAGATACTATGCACAGACGCAATTCTATTAAAGTTTTAGAATATAAAGAAAGAAAAGGTTGAGCTTTAGAAAACCTTAGCACGAAATTGTAATTTCTGAGGATTGGATCTAAAAGACTCGCTTTGCTCTTCTCCACAAGATGACCTTATTCTTAAACTTAGCGTATAAATATATAGGGACATATCACACAAATTGAGCCAGCCCCACAGTAAGTTGTGAACTTGTGTCGCAGGATACTAACTCAACGATGCTATATTTTATAATATATACTTATATAGATAAATATCCAAGACCCAGGTCAATATGAAAAAGATATTTTTCCATCTTAACCTGACCGGGGATCGAACCCGGGACCCCCGTGTCGCAGGCTAGCGTGTTGACCGCAAAAAGAGACGTAAAAGTTGGAGTTTTCGCCTAATCTGGAGATTCTCGCTCGCTGCTCTGTTTTAGTCACAAAAAGTAAAAACCGAACTAGTTTTTTTTTTTTTTGTTATCCTTGTAAGTTAATGTTTGTGATAGTTATGTAAGTAATTAAGTGTATAAGATATTGAATGTAATAATAATATTTACGTAATCTCGTAAGTAATTAAGTGTATAAGATATTAAATGTAATAATAATAATAATATTTACGTAATCTCTAACTAAAAATAAGTTCAACATGACAACGTCCTATGTATTTGCATGCTGTTAAAAACAGCAAAATAGGCTTGAACTAACTAATTATGTAAACATTATATTACTGACCCTATTTAAGCAAATAATATTGATTTTTTTTTTTAATTATCACTATACATACACTTTCGTGTTTGGCCTCTTGCCTTCCGTAAAAAACCATTAGAAAACAATAATTGTATAATTTTGTTAAAGAGCTGGTAATTTGAAAACGACACGACTTCGCACTCTAAAATATTGTCTTGATGGAGAGAAAAATGAGTTAAATCGATCTAATCCTCAGAATAGTATCTAAATTAACATCTTAATTAAGCTAAGCTATTCTAAAGCCCTGCCATAGGTTTGACAGCCTTCGTGGCGCAGTGTTTATTGAACACGCCAGCCTGCGACACGAGTCTGGGTTCGATCACAGGCCAGGTCATGTTGGATAACTTTTCATCTTTAGTCTGAATCAAAAAATGATTCCGGTGTCGTGTCTCCCCTGATGGCTCCCCTGGGGGAGCCATTAGGATTTTTTTAGTCTTGGTGTCATCCCTAGGTCGGGGAGACATCAGACCTAGCTTGTTAATAATATATTGAGTACTCGTGTATCCCCTGTCAAGTTTAAATATACTGGTCACTCGAAAATGAAATGACATGAAATTTATTTGACCATTTAAAGTCCACACTTGTTTACCCCACACTAGGCAACATGCCCGTTCTGGCAACCTATTAATGATTCCAAAACAGCGTTAAAATGGTGCTGACAAAAAGTTTACTTGTAATTAAATAATTGCGTTAGGAATACTACATTACTCTCGGTCATAATATACATAGGTACATATTATCACGTCTATCGCTTACGGGGAAGACAGAGCCTAAGACCAAGCCTCATTTAGCGTATTGGAGGGTGTAACGGCAAAGAATATAGGTAACGGTGAAAAAACAACCACAATATGAAAACTGTTTTGTGTATTCTTGGTAAACTAAATACTATTTTGACACGTATTGATCAAAAATAAGTAAGAATGACCTAACTCTGTTTGAATCTTTTTCGGATTGGCCTAGGTCTTGGATGTTTATCTATACAGTATCTATCTATTATAAATTATAGTATCGTTAAGTTAGTTTCTTTCGTCACAAGCTCACAACTTACTGTGGGGCTAGCTCAATCTGTGTGATTTGTCTCTTTTGGCCGCTTTGATTTGTCACTATACATTTATTTATTTATATTTAATAGTAAGAACATTATATAATATATCAAGCTACCTCCATGAATGACCCTGGCAACCCAACATATATAAACACACCTATCTCTGTCTACACCAATCAACTTTTAATCTTGTTAGATACTACTATCTCCTCTACATATAAAACTAAAAGGAGTCCTTAGCTGATCACTGACATACTCACACATATATCCCTTGTGTTTTCCTTGAACCTCACTGCTGGGAATGGAAAGTGGGCATCGTCTTTGTAGTTCGCGCATCCATTGATTCCGAACCCAACAAGATCGCGATTTCCCGTTCTGCACCTGCCGTATATTGATCTGATGTTTATACTCCGAGGGACGATGAATCTAGAAGTTTTTGCGGCCAAAAGAGACATTTTTGTGGGGCTCAGGCATGACAGATTAACGTCTTTCGAAACAGCTGTCAAGTTGTTTCGTTATTGTCATAATGTAAATACGCGAGAAAGAAGGTTTTGCGATATAATTTGATTTGATCACAGACTACGGATAGATATATGATAAGTAACCAGATACAACATGTGAGGTTTCATCATCATCAGCAGGCCGATTTGCTAACTCGGTATACAACGATTTGATTGTCACTTAAGCATCCATTACGGTTTTCATATTTTAAATAAAAACAGTCATTTATACCGAAGTTGTAATGAATATTAAAGTTACCATGAAAATAATGTACACCGTAGCTGTCAAAAGTTAGCAAATAAGCCTGCAGGTCTAGTCTCCACTGCAGGAGCACGACCCTCTTTATACCAGAGCACAGGATTTTGCCTACACTCTCCACGCTGGCCAGACGGGTTGAAGAGTTCTCTTTGATGTTAATAAGCTTTGTTTAGCTTTTGTTTCTTACTTGGCCTTCTACGACATCCACGTAAGGACTTGGAGTGGCCCTATTCTTATCTGTAGGGAACAACACGGATTAAGGTTGTGGGGTTTGTGAGGTTTATGGCATGCTAAACCCTCCAAGTCCCAAAAGTCAAACTTGTAAACAAAGAAATGCCAAATTTTGATTCAATAAATACAAATTAATGGGAGTTTGTAGTGAAAAGGCAATGGACATAGTTGCGATTGGCCTTTGATAATTATGCTAATTGATTTATGTGAACTTTATAATATGAACTGCGTGTAGTTTGGTGTTATAAATGATCGTGCTCATTAACAATTTATGAAATAGTTAAAGTAGACTGTCATATGGAGTCGTATAGTTTGTCACCAAAAGCTCCCATAAAAACAATCAAAGGACCTACGCCTACGCCATCTTTGACAGCTACTAGATAACTATATACTCTTTAACGCTGACATTGGCTAAATCTCCGAAACCCCGGTGGAAGCCATAAACTATGTAAAAAATAAAATATAATAAGAGGTTTTGCGTTACAATCACAGATTCACAGATATATGATAAGTAAGCACATCATGTGAGATTTATGGCATGCTAAAATCTCCAAGTCCCAAATGTCAAACTTGTAAACAAAAAAATATCAAATCCCGAATCTGTAAATACAAATGAAAGTAAAATTAATTTTTCCTACAATTCCAAGTTTTGTGAGTATTGGTAGGCATTTGAAATATAAACCCATCAATATCAAATGAACTGAATCAGGGCAATACGGCAAATTCCAAAAATAACAAACAAATTATTATCAATGTGACTTATAGACTTTTTTCTGTTTCTATAAAAATAAATGTTTATGTTGAGTCTGTTCAGTCAGAGGAAAAAAATCTGTGACACTGACGTAATTTGCTAATCATACAGCATGTAAATTGATGATCGCAAAAATAACTAGGTCCCAGCATTGGTCCAATAGGAAAAAGTGTTCATATTGATAGACTGAGTCACCCCATTTAGGGAATGTCAACGATCCATTTACATGGTGCACACTATATCCCCGGGGATAATAGTGAAGACAATTTATTATTCTGAGCATCATCATCATCATCAGGTCTTTTTAGTCCCCACTACAGGTGCATGATGTGATGACCCAATTGTTTATTATTTATTGTTATAAAAATCACATACAGATTTACAGTTATACACCAAATCATCTGCATGGTAGTCGGTAAAATAAGATAATAATGTTTGGTAATACTTAGCAATTCAAAATAAATTAAGTCAAAAAATTTAAAAAAGCAATTTAAATGTGCACATGTGAAGATTAACTACAGCTAAATATTAATTATTATTGTTAATGAATCTTAAAATACTTTATATGGGATTTTATTTTGCATTCACAATGCTATTTTACCTTATTTATTAAATAAAGAAAATAAGAAATGGAGAAAAAATTCCACGCGGGGCAGGACAGGTGGAGAAATTCGGCGCCGGGGCTTGAAGCGCGGTGGCGTAATTGGCAACGCATAGATCGTACTGAGATCTAGACGCAGGTTCAAGTCCTGCCCGCGTGGAATTTTTTCTCCATTTCTTATTTTCTTTATTTAATGAATCTTAAAATATCGAAATTAATCGAATTTAATCAATAGTCTTATTTAAAAATAAATTAAATGAATCATTAAATATATCAATGTCATTGTTACTGACGAGCATGTCACTGAGCAGTTGCAGGGCCTATCTGTACTACCACAGCCATATTTAGCCAGAGCAGTCAGAGGATTTAGCCTTCACCCTCCACGCTGGCCGGACGGGTCGTAGAGGTTTCTCTGATGTTTATAAGCTTTGTTTAGCTTGTTTTCCTAAGTCGCCTTGTACGACATCCATGGGAAGACTTGGAATGGTCGTATTCTACTCTGCCGGAAACCACACGGCGAATCTTATCTCTTTTTATTATATTATCTTTATGGAGTAAATAAACCGATGGTTTTTTTTGTTTCCGTGTCGTGATTATTACAAAATCTCGATGGCCGAGTTGGCGTACGTATTATCAGATGTGTGCTTGTTTTTTTTAAGAATTCGGTACCCAGCGTGGAAAATGTAGGCCAAATCCTCTGACTGCTCCGGCTAATATATAGCTCTGGTAGTACAGAGAGGGTCGTGCTCCTGAAGCGGAACCTAAAAAGAACTGATCAGTTCTAAAAACCCGCTGTAAATCTCTACAGAGCCGCCGTAGAGCCTTTACGAGATTCGCGTGCTTGTTTAACATCCGAATACCTTTTTTTTAGTCATATACGCCGTACCGTAGTTGATGAAACAAGTAATCGTAAAAAAAAAATTCTCTATAAAAAGTAAACTGTGCATAGGAAATCTTACAACTAGTAGTTTGGAGACTGTACTAGACTGTATTACAGTTCGCCAGTGATCTCACATGTTGATACTTTAAGTTTATGACAGTAACTAGCTGTTACCCGAGGCTTCGCCCGCGTCATTTATAGCCTATGTCCTTCTCAATACTCTAACCTATATATATATATATGCAAAATTTCATGATGATCAGTTCAGTAGATACGGCGTGAAAGCGTAATAAACAAACAACTAAACAAACTCACTTTCGCATTTATAATATTAGTTAGGATAGGATTAGGATAGTGCATCACTACATATTAAACAAAGTGCTCCGCCGTGTCTATCTGTCTGTTCGCGATAAACTCAAAAACTTCTGCATGGATTTTCATGTAGTTTTCACCAATAGATAGATTCATGAGGAAGGTTTATAGGTATAGATACATGCCTGGGCGCAGCCGGGGACGGCTGCTAGTTATTATTTATAAAACCTACTGTTTTGGAAGACGGTAGGTACTTTTAATAACATCTCCTGAAAAACCGAATTATCGGATTAATTAAATTTGTTTCAATAAATAAATAAATATATATAGGGACATATCACACAAATTGAGCTAGCCCCACAGTAAGTTGTGAACTTGTGTCGCAGGATACTAACTCAACGATACTATATTTTATAATATATACTTATATAGATAAACATCCAAGACCCAGGTCAATATGAAAAAGATCTTTTTCCATCCTGACCTGACCGGGGATCGAACCCGGGACCCCGTGTCGCAGGCTAGCGTGTTGACCGCTGCGCCACGGAGCTCGACTTTTGTTATTTTGTGAATTTATTTAAGTACCAGGCTTAACCAAGTAAATAAAGGTAAGGGTTGGTTAAGCCTGGTAAGTTATTTACTATTAGACCTTTATTAACTTGGTTAGGCCAAGTAAATACTTAAAGGTCCCTTTTTACACGCTTTTATTAGCTTCACTTGTATGTAAGAAAATCTTGGAATCTTAATTTGACCCACTTCCCGGTCTTCGATTAGGATGAATTGCTCACGCTCTGAGTTCTGATGACAATACATGACTAGCGTGCTAAAAGCGTGTTTTTAGTTTTTTAACTAATTACAAATTATTAATGATTCATTTGATTACGGTTACCTCTCCAACCCGTCTGGCCAGGGTGGAGAGAGTAGGCCAAATCCTCTGACTGCTCTGGCTAATCGGCTGCTCTACGGAAAAACGAAGTAAATGCAGTCGCACAAATTTTACAGGAGGAGCAAATAACTGAAAATGACCTAATTAAAACGTACTGACGTCAACTTCAATACTATTGTACATTCATAATTTATAAAATAATTATTTCTATAAGTAACAAAGCAATTTATTTAGTAATTATTAGTAATATTGTTTTAAATTGAAAAAAATGTTTTTCTCTAGACTTAATATTTATATTTAATAAAAGTAACAAATGAATAAGAAAGTAAATACATTTACTTTGTTTTTAATATTATTTATAAAGAAGTGTAGAAGGCAAATTTTCGCTTTAGTAACAAAGCAAATGCATTTAATTGTTTTTTCACAAAGGAAATGAAGCCATTTCAAATTGGCATAACTGTTTTAAGGCTTATTGGATTTTGATTTTTTCGATATATACCTAGTCGGGTCATAAGTTCTGTCAAAACCTTATTATTTAATTATTTTTTTTAATACTGGCTAGATGAACTTCACCAATTAAAAAAAAAACGTCTGCGCTTGCCGAAAATAGAAAAGACATAAATTTTTATTCATTTTCAAATATGGAGTGGTCGAAGAAAGAAGATAGAGTAGCGGTTATCGCGTTGCACCGCTGTGGTTACGCGCCAAAAGAAATTTTCAATATTTTACAAAAATTGAAAATAACCCTGCGATTTGTTTATCGCACTATCAAACGATTCACTGAAGATTCAAGCTTCGAAGATCGTAAGAGGACCGGCCGACCTCGTACAGTTAGGACACCAGCGATCATCAAAGCAGTGAAGGCGCGAATCCAACGAAATCCTGTTCGTAAACAAAAAATCTTAGCTCTTCAGATAGGCCTAAGCAGAACCACGGTCAAAAAAGTGATAAATGAAGACCTAGGACTACGAGCTTATCGTAAGAAGACCGGACATTTCTTGAACGAGCGTTTGAAAAAAATTAGGCTGGATAGATCCCGCGCTTTGTTACGGCGGTACGCGGGAAAAAATACCGCGAAATTTTATTTTTAAATGAAAAAATTTTAACATCGAAGAAAGTTAAAATAAACAAAATGATAAGGTGTATGCCCACAGCAGTGAAAAAGCCAGCACGCGTATTACAAGGGAACAACGAGGACATTCATATCCTTCGTCACTCATGGTTTGGCTTGAAGTCTCATATTCAGGCTTAACTGAGGTGTTTTTCTGTGAAAAAGGTATAAAAACCAGTGCCGAGGTATACCAAAATACCGTCCTAACAAATATAGTAGAACCTCTTTCTCAAACAATGTTCAAAAACAGACATTGGATATTCCAACAGGACTCTGCACCAGCTCATAGAGCACGAAGCACGCAAAACTGGTTGACCGCCCTTGGAATTGACTTTATCGGACATGAAGACTGGCCCTCTTCTAGTCCAGATTTAAACCCACTGGATTACAAGATATAGCTACATTTGGAGGAGAAAGTCTGCGCTAAACCTCATCAGAATTTGGAATCTCTACGAGCATCTTTGGCTAAAGCAGCGGCAGAAATAGATATGAATGTGGTGCGTGCTGCGATTGAGGATTGGCCGCGTCGATTAAGGGCATGTATTCAAAATAGGGGAGGGAATTTTGAATAATGTTAATAAAATTGTATTCTAAATTAAATTACCTTTAATTTCATATATTATTTCTTTTTATTTATCACAAAGTGTATCATTAATTTTATAAAAAGTTTTTGACAGAACTTATGACCTGACTAAGTATATAGATTTATAAACACAAAAACTTAAGACCATTATTAGCCTCGACAAACTTTTTGACGTGAAAAAGTACTCTGTGGACGTGAACTGACATGTTTAAATTGCGCGAAAAGTGACAGTGACATGACAGTGACATAACAAGTGATAGAATGCGTTCGAAATACACTAAAATCTTTGTCATTATTCTAAGACTAAAACCGAGTAACGTCAAATAATTTAAACATTTGAAACTTTTAAATGAACGACAACATTCGAAAAACCAAGTAATTAGGTGCAGTAAATAATTTGAAATGATTTGAAATATAGAAACAAAGCAACTGTAAGGCAATTGCTTTGTTTTACATTTTTAATTTCGCTTGCTTTGTTATTCCGTTAAGTAACTTGCCAAGCTGGCCATTTTTTACAATACAAAAACAAAGTAAAGATGTTTGATGTTTTTATAGCAAGATTTTAAGGGTTAAAAAATATGTTAATTTCTAATGAAAAACCAATTAAACCAGTTCACAACATAAAAACGGAGTAATCGACATACAACTACTTTGTTTTTGCGTAGACATTGCAGTTTGCTTTCTTTTACCGTAGATATTTTGGACAACTTCCTGCAGTTACTTTATTTCGCCAACTTTTATTTCTAAAATTAAAGCGTTTTCGTCGATTCTATAAATAAAGCAGTGTCCGTTAAAGGCAAAATGTACCAAATATGTAAAAACACAGATTTTGAAAAATATTCATTTGCTTTGTTTTTCCGTAGCGCAGCCGTAATATATGGCTTTGGTAGTACAGAGAGGGTCGTGCTCCTGCAGTGGAGACTAAAGACCTGATGACGATGATTACGGTTGGTCTTGCCTGATGGGCAGCAACGATGACGTCTAGGGTCTACTGCCTCCGTGGTCCAGTGGTTAAGGCGTTTGCCTTGTTGACCCAGGGGTCGTGGGTTCAATTCCCACGGGAAGCATACTTTGTTAAGTTGTTTCCAGTTTGGTTAGGACATTGCAGGCATGAATCACCTGATTGTCTGATAAGAAAGATGATTCCGTGCTTCGGAAGGCACGTAACGCCGGTGGTCCCGGCTGCCATCTGGCAGTCGTTAAAGGAACCACGTCAGAGGCCGAGAGGCGGTTCCGAAGAACTCTGACACCGGGGTGTGCATGGTCGACTGACCGTGTCACCTACACGAAATGATGATGATGAGGGTCTACACGCAAACTCAATGCCTTATCACTCCTGCCTTTAAAATCCCTGATTTGTACGTGTTGAGAAACAGCGACGCATGGTGGGAATACCATTCCTTAGCGGTTCGCATAATAAAGAAGAAGGCGATTGTATAGGTTCGATGAGCAGCAATATCGAATATGGATGGGAACCCTGCTAACACCGCGTCGTCCTATGTTGGAATGATACATACATACATACTATCACGTCTTTTCCCTTGCGGGGTAGACAGAGCCCAGGTCTGTAAAACCTTAAGGCTACGTTTAGCATGTTGGTGGGCTTGTAGGTGAAAACGGAATCAAAATAGTGATGGGTTGCTAACCCCATCGCCTATTGACATGATTCCTGACGGTCATTCCCTCGATCGGCTTTTACGATCTGCGCGGGAAGAGGAGCAGCTGGTACATTCTACGTTTCTCCTTTTCTCTCAGTCCAGCGTGGAATGGTGCCGTGGGAAAATCATGTAGGTAACATATCTACATTACAATGTATTAAAATCAAATCAAAATCAAAACGTTTATTCAGAAAATAGGCCTTTGCAGGCACTTTTTCACGTCATATCATATTTAAAATTATCTCATTAGATATATGTATTTATTAATTGTTCAAAAGCTACAGACTACTAGCGTTTCGGAACCGACCACTGCAGAGAAGAAACGCCGAAAGAAACTCTTATCAACAGTTTTGGTCGCCTACTCGCCTGAAAGGCTTTATATGATTACGAATATTTAATCCTTATTGTCTTTTTCTTTCTTTTCTTTCTTTTTTCTGTTTTCATGTTACAATTTCAATATACATAGATTTATTATTTTTGGCACATGTTTATGTTAAACTCGGATTAACTTACCTACTAGTCCATACATCGCATTGAATTTACGCAACATTATTGTACTATAAAAATAAATAACAATATGCAATAAAACTGCCATAAATCCTATAGCCTCAAGTTATAGGATACCAAGAATAAATAATATAAAAATCGAAAAATCTACTAAGCTTTAAAACAAAATGGCGTCTTTAAACGAGCTGATGACGATTTTTGCGTTGTTTTGTCTAGTGGAATATGTAAGGAGCCACGCGTCTTCCACGTCTACTTCATCGTCATCATCAGAGGATAACTCCAGTAAGCACTGTTTTTTATGGTGTATCACTCACTACGCATCAACCGCAACAAGTTATTTGCAAAACGAACGCTACTACAACGCCATAGAGTCAGTGGTTGTTACGTCATTATGTACCCGACTGTTAACTATGTCGAGAAAATGTAAAACTACCCGATTCTTTGAGCAGTTAATAAAAAAGACAATTTAAGGCCCCACACTAGGCACAGTAGCGACGCCAATAATTTTATTCCTAATACTTTACAAATAGAAAGATATTCAAGAATGTAAATCATATCAGCCTTAATAAATAACCTGAAGTATTTTTGGAATCATGTTTTAATATTATCAGAATCAGTCATTAAGAGAATTATTAATTACCGCCAAAAACGGCCGTTTTAGTTCTGAAAATTGCTTGACCTTGGGAAGTCGATTGTAGTGCACAACCTCAACGCCCTGCATTTTGAAGCATGCAAAATGTACATAGTTTTTGGTACAGTTTGATGCAAATTTTATGGCGGCATGGTATTGGGGTGTAATACCCCTAAATTCAGTCTCTGACGAGAAGGACGCCGCTATACGTTAGATACGTAAAGACATATCGCTATACTTGTCTAACGTATTGCGGCGTCCCTCTCTTCAGAGACTGAATTTAGGAAGATGTAAATCGCGCCATCAATCACACAGTATTAGGTAGAGCTGGGCGCGCGCGGGGAGGCGGGGCGCGTACTGCGCAGCTCGCAGCTAATGTCCGAAATGCCATAAGGTTTGAATCGGATTGTACTCGTAAAAACGTGATAATTTAAACCTTAATGGTAGAAGAGGGATTTTGTGTTGTTGACATAAAAAAAATAGCTTTCTTGAGCATAGACAGACATACTGACATCATGAGGATTCCATTTCTATTATTCGGAAACCCAAAATATGAAATAACTGAAACTTAAAAACAATAATTTTAACAATACAATTTTACAAAATGGCGTCCAAAAGAAATATGGCGACGATTTTGCATTGTTTTGTGTAGTTGAATACGAATACGTCAGCCGCTCGGCATCGACCTCTGCTTCTTCATCATGTTCGTCATTTTCATCAGGTAAGGAGCACACCAGTACAATATTAACCTGCTTATTCATAAAAATTAACATTCACTTATTAAACCTATTTTAATTAAAATATGTTTTGCCTCGTTCTTTCAATGACAAACATTAGAGAGTGGGGTGAAGACAAAATATATTTTAACTAAAATAGGTTTCATATTTGTTAATTTTTATGAATAAGAGGGAAAATGTTTTCAAGAGGTACCTTGTCATGTCAGCCGCAAGAAGTCCACTTCTGGGCCTCCCCAAAGAATTTCCATCATAAGAGGGTTTTGCCATACTAGCACCACGCTTGGCAGACGGGTTGGTGAGAACAGTTTGGCTCATCTCGGTTCGGACGCTGTTGCCAATCGCAACCGGTTTTATCGAGGGATGGCTAAGAATTTGTTGGACTGGGGGAACTGGACAAAGGTATTCGGGATGCTACTTGCTTGGGTGGATTGGGGATGAGAAAGTAGCAGCTCGGGAGGCTGGGCGCGCGTACCTGATGCCATAACTGCAACCACCGAACAGGTAGTTGAGGATGACACCCTTGACCAAGAGGTACCAATAGAAAAATTAACACTCTCACCGCCATGTGGTCCGCCGGCAGCCCACAAAAATTCGAGCGCAGCAGGCTGAGGTCAATTTTTGATTTTATCCTAGCGGGCCATGTGGGCGGCGGGCATACCACAAATTTCGCGCCTGTTTTGCTGTCATATTTTTCCGTTAATGCATGTAAAAATACAAACCGGCACGCCACTAGTGTAATTAGGTCAGTTGGCCGCGCGCCGCCCACGTAGCCTGCCGGTAAAGGATTTTCGCGCGCTTTTGCTCACGCGCTGTCAACATGTCGGATTCCGAAAGCGATCCAGATTATCAACCATCGTCATCAACGGGTTCATCGCAATCTGAAAAAAAAAAATCTGAAAAAAGTGAACACGGTCTGCCTAAAGTGCCCCTCTAAGCCAAGTGTATGTGCGGAGTGCTACGCTGAAATTCATTTGAACAAATAATTCTTCATTTTCAAATAATTTTTTTTGTCATTTTTTTTTAATTTTGTACGTAACACCCAATAAATGTGTGATTTCAATCAATTTTTCTTAATTTATTTTCAACCCAATAGTCATGTAAATAAAGTCCGATTTTCGTCAATTTTTTTTTCACTGGTAGGTTTTTGTCTATACTAATCGAAATAGTGGATTTTGACTCCTTATCAGGCACGCCAAAGGCAAGAAATCTATATGAATTTTTCGGGTCACAGCGGACCACACGGCCTGCTGATATAGTTTTCGACGTGTCCCGCCGGCATACCACATGGCCTGCCACAAAAGTTTTATAAAATCGACGGTGGCGTGCTGCGAAAGGAATCGTTTGGGCCGCGCGCCGCCCACACGGCCTGCTGTTCTGGAAAATCGTTATATATGGGTGGCGTTGAGAGTGTTGAACGCGGTGAATTGAGAAATTCTCCATATTTGAAATGAAGTTGAGTGCCAAGTATTTCTAGGAGGCCTGGGGCATTCCCAAAGGATATTCTTTTATAGAGAAGCCCACGGCTAGACATAAGAACTTCTATCATCCAGCTGTGGACTCCTCCCGACTAAAATATTGACTAATTTGGTTGTTTCCTCCAACAGTCGAGGACGAGAAGGCAGAGCGCCGCGCCATGGCCATGGAGAACGAGTGGCAGTATGAGGGAATCCCCATTGAATTCCCGGACATCCCCAGCCGACGAGACCTCGGATCTCATGTCACCGACACTACTACTATTCTATCTAGTAAGTCTAATAGGGAAAAAACTACAGATAATAAACACTGAGTAGTTGAGTCCAACCGTGGAGTAAATGCGCAGTTTGTTGCCGCTTCTGAAATACGCTTTGGAAGGAGCACTGAACTTACCCCTGAATATTCTCAAAATAATCTTAGCTGATGACATTCAGGCGTTAGTTATAATAAATTACTGACGTCATATATTTTTAGTTGTGAAATTAAATATGACAATTAATAAATATTAAGTAAACTTTTGATTCTTGAATAATGTCAGCGCGTAGGTACTATCAATGTAAAGACATTGGTCTTTTTACACCATTTAAATGCCATAAATGGATGGATGGCCAGGTAGGACACGGGCGGCTGCTTTCAGGACATTCAAATGGAAAGGAGGCTGAAAGAAATCTTAGACTACAAATTGCCCGGGCGACTGGTGTTCTGGGTGCGAAAAGGTGTTCGTATCGATGAACTGAATCATCCCTTTGAGGGAATGAAGACGGTATATTAACTAAATAAATCCAGTATGAAGATAGTGCCCTAAATAATTTGCTTCCTAAAAGGGTTTCGCGGCCAAATATAAAAGCCGCTGCTCTAACCCTCTGTCTCAAAGACTGCCTTATGTCTCCCTGTCTTTTAGAATCAAATGCTACAGCACTAAGGTACAAACAGACAGTGGCTGATGAGTCACTCCATGATTGCACGCGGAACCACAGCTATATTTCATGGACCAAATGGCCTACTCGTAAACCTAAGCCCTGTAAGTCCCAAAGTGTCAGTAGCTTGATTTTTGGGAGTCTGCCAGATTACCTTACCCCTCCTTTTCGATTTTCATTTCCTATGAGAAGAAGAAAGAAGAAGGTCGTGTCAGTCGTATAGAGAGTAAATAGAGGAAGAACATAGTAAAGAATAGATGGGAAATACCACAGGGAAATACAATAGCAACATCATAGCTCTTTAATTAATGATGATAAGAAGAAAGTTGAGTCTGCCTTTGACACCGTAGGTCAAAGAAAGGTGAACGGATTTTAGTGCAAGTACGGAATTTGTACATTCCAATAGTTCTATTATGTAAATTTTGCAAGCAAGAATCGTACCTAACTACAGATGGGGTTGGTTTAGAAAGCACTAGTTTTCACAGGCTGCTTAGGTAACAAAGCAGCCGGAATTGAATATCTTCAATTCTGGCTACTCCGATATCTCTGAAAAAAAATATTGCTCATAAATCGCCAACGACGCCTTCGGGCTAAAATAATTGTTAATAGGTACGATGAGATTGTACATTATGATGGGCAGGTTTAGACATGATAAAACAATACTGGCGGGATATAGTATTAAATGACAACATCTAAGATTATACACACCCCGGGGTAAGCTATGATGCATCGAAGCCTGAGTTGCGACCCATCAAAGATGAGGGGACAGCCGGAAAAAACTTGTTAGCGCCATTTAACTGCCATCGCGTAACTTTAAGCCCACCTGGCGCATGCTCCAGGCTTTGAACTCTATCACTGTGTAGATTGTCAAATTTGAACCTCGAAACGCGAGGACTTGGGGCACTTCCAGCGACAGGGTAGGGGTAAAATATCGATTCTTCCATGCCCGCCGCACCCTTTGTACCCCATGGTTAAGACAGCCCTGGCTCAGATCATTATGAAGAGTAACGTTTTCAGCGACCACAACCAAACGACCAGACCCACTTAACCACCCTCGCTACCGCCGCATCTTCAACCCCGATGAGCTGGCCTTCATAGAGGACCACAAGTTCATGGCAGCACTGCTTGTCAACCAGCAGCTCTGGTGTGGAGCTGTCATCATCGATTCGGATAAAGTGTTGACTGCTGCACACTGCTTACAGCTGTAAGTCATCATCAACCATTATAATCGTGCCGGATTAAGCTGCGTTGGCACTTTCGCCGTCTTTGTTAGACTAATCAGGCAAAAATATTTTCCTATCATTTTGTAAGTGTGTTTATCTGTCTGCTTAATGAAATCTTGTGGCTCTATAGTGTAGAAAACTTCACGATTCTTATCAATGTTTTTCGGGATTTATTAAATTCTATGTTAATTTTGTCGAACCTGCGCACAAAATGTCACGGGGGAGAAAAGCCAGGCAATTGGACATACGAGTACGAAAGATTTGTTACTCAAGCTGAAGCGCAACCGGCTTCCCAAGCTGCTACTACCAACCAAACTAACTCCAGCCCTCCCCAAGCTTAGGAATTGGTTTCGAGGGGCTACAGCGCCAAAACTAAAAATGCCAAAGAAAGTTCGCTCACCAAGCGTGGTGAATATTGCAAAATTCCACCCCCTTGTGCCCCCTATGTAAGTAGCGGAATTCTTGCGGCTGAGATGTTGTTTTTGTGTTTCGTATGTGTAAGTGGCCAACACTGGTGTCAGATTTTTCAAGCTGTCTTAAGGCATTTGACATAGCTTAACGACTGCCATCAACGATGACAGCCGGAACCAACGGCTTAACGTGCCTTCCGAAACACGGAGGAGCTCGAGATATTTTAATGCCACTTGCGGTCACCCATCCAAGTAGGGACTGCACCAGGGGTTGCTTAACATACGTAAGCGCTCATAGAGCTCACACCCACTGGGCCATCGGCGGCTAAGATGATGATAATGCTTCTGAAGTCATATCAATAAGGTGTGTGTTATTCTTTATTGGAGTTCGTGGTCCAGTGGTTAAGGCGTTTGCTTTGATGACCCGGGGGTCGTGGGTTCGATTCCCACGGGAAGCATACTTTATTAAGTTGTTTCCAGTTTGGTTAGGACATTGCAGGCATGAATCACCTGATTGTCTGATAAGAATGATGATTCCGTGCTTCGGAAGGCACGTTTAGCCGGTGGTCTCGGCTGCCATCTGGTAGTCGTTAAAGGAACCACGTCAGAGGCCGAGAGGCGGTTCCGAAGAACTCTAACACCAGGGTGTGCAAGGTCGATTGACCGCGTGTCACCTACACGAAATGATGATGATGATTGGAGTTTCCAACTTTTTCCAGGCAGTACAACAACCGCTTCTTCCGAGAATACGTCAGGATGCTCAGCGTCCGCATAGGCTCTGACAACGCCACAGCAGGAGGAGAAGTGTACCGCGTATCGCAGATATTTTTCCACCCAAACTACAAGCCGCAAACCCTGGAGTTCAATGTGGCGCTGCTGAAGCTGAATAAGAATATAAGTTTGGACAGGGCAGACCCTATCGCCGAGAAGATTCCGTATTCCTTCGATAAAGAGGTGGCTGTTAACAAGGAAGTCACTTTTCTGGGTTGGGGATCGGTAGTGGTAAGGAGCTTTTGAAAGCTTTTGTTTCTTAATTTCTTCTCTAGTCGAAAGCACGCAGCTAGCGCATGATCATCGCTATTTACACATACGTCTGTATCCCTCGCGGAGTAGATAGAACCCAAGGTCATAAACCTGGCACGTTTTGTTTTTATGACTTTTATATTTTGTTCCTTTTTTAGGGTTCCGTAGTAAACAAGGAACCCTTATAGTTTCGCCATGTCTGTCTGTCTGTCTGTCTGTCTGTCTGTCTGTCCGTCCGCGGTTTTACGCAGAGACTATAAGTACTAGAAAGCTGTAATTTGGTATGGGTATGTATATTAATCATGGCAAAAAAGTGGTAGAATAAAATCTTGAAAAAAAATTTTTTTTAGGGTAGCTCCCATACAAGTAAAGTGAGGGAGTAATTTTTTTTTCTCTATTTACCTATTGTGTGGGGTATCGTTAAATAGGTCTTTCAAAAATATTGTGAGGTTGAGAACACCATTTTTTGATTAAGGGCTCCGTTTCCGAAATATTTGGTTTTAAAGTGCGAATTTTTGTTAGAGGTAAGTGTCCCCCCCCCCCCCCCCCCTCTATCTGCTAAACGGTTATATATAGATACGTGAAAAAAATTACAGCAGTAGCATATATACTGAAGTTGAAAGGAAAACTATCAGAGCTGAGTAGTAAGTACAAACTAAAAAGTTATAGGCAACTAACTTATAAACTGTAAAATTTCATACTATTTTCATTGTTAGATGTTTTTGGTCGTTAAACTGTAAGGTGCGAGTGTGAATAGTGTGAACTCAAAGTTGTCATTCGCAACTACGGAACCCTACACTGCGCGTGGCCCGACGCGCACTTGGCCGGTTTTTTGTTATTTGACGAGCTCCGTGGCGCAGCGGTCAACACGCCTGCCTGCGACACGGATGGTCCCGGGTTCGATCCCCGTTCAGGTCAAGATGAAAAATTATCTTTTTCAGATTGACCTGGGTCTTGGATGTTTATCTATATAAGTTTTTATTAAAAAATATAGTATCGTTGAGTTAGTATCCCATAACACAAGTCTCGAACTTACTTTGAGGCTAGCACAATCTGTGTGATTTGTCCGTATATATTTATTTATATTTTGTTCATCGTTTTTAGGGTTCCGTAGTAAACTAGGAACCCTTATAGTTTCGCCATGTCTGTCTGTCTGTCTGTCCGTCCGCGGTTTTACTCAGAGACTAAAAGTACTAGAAAGCTGTAATTTAGTGTGGGTATGTATATTAATTATGGCAAAAAAGTGGTAGAAAAAAATCATGAAAAAAAATTTTTTTTTGGTTAGCTCCCATACAAGTAAAATGGGGGAGTAATTTTTTTTTCTCTACTTACCCATCGTGTGGGGTATCGTTAAAAAGGTCTTTAAAAAATATTGTGAGGTTGAGAACACCATTTTTCGATTTAGGGATCCGTTTCCGAAATATTTGGTTTTAAAGTGCGAATTTTTGTTAGAGGTACGTGTCCCCCCCCTCTATCTCCTAAACGGTTATATATAGATACGTGAAAAAAAATACAGCAGTAGTATATATACTGAAGTTGAAAGGAAAACTATCAGAGCTGGGTACTAAGTACAAACTAAAAAGTTATAGGCAACCAACTTATAAAATGTACTGGAAAATGTAAAATTTCATACAATCTTTATTGTTAGATGTTTTTGGTCGTTAAACTGTGAGGTGCGAGTGTAAACAGTGTGTACTCAAAGTTGTCATTCACAACTACGGAACCCTATACTGCGCGTGGCCCGACACGCGCTTGGCCGGTTTTTTTTAACTGTTGTTATGTTGTACGTAAAAGGGTTAAAACGCGAGTATATTACTATAGTCAACTATTATTAATTCTGTGCTATAGTCCTCCTTCTCCGCTGCCTGTCTGTCGTTCGTCTGTCACCTGCCCGTATTTACTAACTCGGATGACAGGTGTCGATGCCTATCAATCTAGAATTTACAATTACAATGCGGGTTTTGCTTGCTCGAACTTTTTACTTGAAATACAAAAACCGCATTGTAACAGCAAATCCTAGAGTGATAGGCATCGACACCTGTCATCCGAGTTAGTAAATAGGCCGGCTGGACGATTATAGTTAATAGTCATCTTACTGAGTACGAGCTTAATACGACGTTTTTCAATACATTTGCGAGGATCCGAGTTTCGATGTCATAAGGATATTTTATTATTAGCAATGTCGTATTATTAGCAAATGTATGAAAAAACTTGTAATCGCAACTAATATTATTATCCCAATCCCAACTATTATTATAAATGCGTATCAGTCTGGCCAGCGTGGAGAGTGTAGGCCAAATCCTCTTGACAGCTCTGGCTAATATATTGCTCAGGTGGTACAGAGATGGTCGTGCTTCTGCAGTGGAGACTATCAAAGACCTGATGATGATGATTATAAATGCGAAAGTGAATTTGTACCTATATTAAAATTTGTTTGTAAACTCTTCACGCTTAAGGTATCTAAATTGGGCATACGGGTAAAGCAAGGTACTTAAGCTAGTAATTAATAAATATTTCAGGGACTCGGCGGGGATGGCGGCAATGTGCTGCTGCAGAAAGTGAGGCTGCCAGTGTACAACCTGGCTGATTGCCAGGAAGTGTACGGAAGGTAATCAATACTAAGTACAGTCGCGAACAATTATTTTTCTACCTGTCGTGTCGATTGGCTCAAATAATATACTTACCTAAATCAAATTTTGCCCCTCAGGTATATAGCGACTCTTATCTTAACTAATTCTAATCCTAACTAAATATTATAAATTCGAAAGTGAGTTTGTTTGTTTGTAACGCTTTCACGCCCTATCTACTAGACCGATCATCATGAAATTTGGCATACACATAGCTTAGGGTACTGAGAAGAACATCCTAATTAATATTATGAATGCGAAAGTGAGTTTATTTGTTTCATCATCATCAGGTCTGTTTTAGTCTCCACTGCAGGAGCACGACCCTCTCTGCACCACCACAAGCAACATATTAGCCAGAGCAGTCAGAGGATTTGGCCTACACTCTCCACCCACGCTGGCCAGACGGGTTGGAGAGGTCTTTTGATGTTTGTAAGCTTTGTTTAGCTTCTGTTTCCTAAGTCGCCTTTTACGACATCCACGGGAAGACTTGGAGTGGTCCTATTCTACTCTGCCGGGAACCACACGGCATATATATTAGAACGCTTTCACGCCCTATCTCAGAACCGATCATCATGAAATTTTACGTTTACAACTCGCAGAACAAAATTTTAAATGATACCCTCGTTTTCTCTCTACCCATTTATTTCTGTGCCGTGTGGTTCCCGGCAGAGTAGAATAGGACCACTCCAAGTCCCGTGGATGTCGTAGAAGGAGACTTAGGAAACACAAGCTAAACAAAGCTTATAATCATCAAAGAGGCCTCTCCAACCCGTCTGGCCAGCGTGGAGAGTGTAGGCCAAATCCTCTGACTGCTCTGGCTAATATATGGCTCTGGTAGAGTAGGGTCGTGCTCCTGCAGTGGAGACTAAAAAGACCTGATGTTAATGTGTGTTGTTGATTTAATTCTGGTGGTTCATTTATCCCCTTAAATATATTTCTTTATTTCAGAGAATTAGTGACAAGAAGTAATTTCTGCGCAGGCTTCATAACTGTAGCAAAGAATGTATGCAACGTAAGTTCACCTTCTGTTAATATCACAGAGGTAAATATCCTGAAGTGACCTGCCTAAAGTAGCCGTAGTTGTTTAAAGTTAGACAATGCTAACTGATCGAAAGTTTGTTTGTTTGTGACGCTTTCACACCGTATCTACTGAACCGAACATCATGAAATTTTGCATACACACAGGTAAGGGTACTGAGAAGGACATAGGCTATATATCACGCGGGCGAAGCCGCGGGTAACAGCTATTTATTTTTTTATTTAAAAATCTTTATTGACCTAAAGTATTCTCTTCAGCTAGGTTGCCTATATTTGCTAACTTAGACAACTACGGTGTACATCGATGGTCACCACTTCAATATTCATTACGGCTTCCGTATGAATGACTATTTTTATTTAAGATATGTAAACCGTAATGGATATTAAAGTAACTATCAAAACGTTGTACACAGTCATAGATTTAAAAATCGATATAGGTACACAGTAGTTGTCAAAAGGTAGAAAATAGGCTAGCGATCTTGATCAAATTTCTATAATACAAGTAGGTTTTACCAGACAGACTGTCTACAAAAAATCCCTGTTAGCCAGCTGTTTTCCCCGTTGTTCAACCCCGCTCTAAGGCTTGTAGCACACAGCCGCGAATGTATGCTAGTATGAATTTGACGATCCGCTTCGGCTTAGTTTCGCTTGCGGTGTGTGACGTGTGTCTATGGATATATACACACGGTGTGTGACGCATCAAATAAAATAATACTAGACTGTGTGCGTTACCGCAGCAAAAATGTATCTAATATCCAAATGTGATATTACTGGAATATCAGTGCGTAATGTCATGTAAATGGGTGTGTAAGTTGTGCGTCTATTAATTATTTGAGATATTAATTAAAATCAGATTCTGCCAGGATAACGTTTGAAACGTTACCTACTCCAGCAAAAAATTGCCTCGAATCCGAATGAAAGCTGATACAATAATTAGTAAATGATTCGTGGTAAATGTGTTTGTATAAAATATAGAATTTAGTCTCCAGATTCTAGTACTAGATATCGTTTCGCGGTTTCGCCATTGTTTCGTTCCGGAACACTTCCGTTTCGCATTTGCGGCTGTGTAGTGTAGGTGTAAGCGTTAAAATTTAAGTAAATCCGTTAATGGTGGCCAAGCCATTAATTGTCACACAACGCTGCCATTTCGATGTAGAGCGAGTCTATAGTGTAATTTGCCTTGTTTTGTTGTTGATTGTTTGTATAAACTGCTATTTTACTCCCTTGTGACAAAAAGCATGACGCGGGCGGGCCGGCCGTGATGGACGGCAAATTGGTGGGGATCCTGTCGTTCTCGTCCCAGCGCTGTGACATCACGGACAAGCCGGCCGTGTTCACCAACGTGGGCGCCGTGACTGAGTGGCTCGAGGATCTCAAGATGGAGCCACCGGTGCCGAAACTGAAGATGCATTGAGGTACTTGCAGGGTTGGCTGTCGATAGTCCACTATCGGTACCTAGTTTAGCGATACTCGAATACATAGTACGAATAAAAAATAATAAATACCTACTATGATAAATTTCTATTTGTCTTTGGTGGGCGTTGGGCGTGGGCTGAAGGATTTCTCCGACAAAATTTTACTTTATTGTTCTTGTGTATAAGTGCTTAACACACTGGTGTCGGATTTTTCAAGCTGCCTAAAGGCATCTGACATAGTTTAACGACTGCCATCAATGGTAACAGCCAACCAAAGCACGCACCTTTTACTATATATTTTTAATACGGATTTATTTATTTACAGCTAATCCTGCAACAGTTTCCATCATCAATTGCATTGAATAAGACGGAACGTAACATCACTTCAAACAGAATGAAACAATAATAAATTACATCAATAATATATTTCTCTAATACTGTACACACCAGTTTCCATTTGAAAAGCGTAACAAGAAATAAAATAATTAAAAATCTGCGTTCTTTTTTAAACTTTAATGTCTATTCAACATACAACATTGAATAAATAGATACAATTAGTGGTACACCTATATGTTACGTGATTTTATTTGCGGGCAAATGAAATGCTATCGATTCAAAACAGCAGTAACAATGATTAAACAGGAAGGAACCAAGCGTACGTTATATACAGCGTGGCGGCGGCCATCTTGCGCTGTCAAAGTGACAGGAGGCCGCTCTATAGTCTATGATTAAAGAGTACCATAACAATAAGGATTATTTCGCTTTATGCGCTCGCAGTGCTGCGGCGTGAGATGTTGGGTTGTGCGCTTAATTTATAAGCGGTAGTTGACGTGCAGCTCTGGCTTGATGTCGTACACCAGGCTAAGGATGTCTGTGATCACCTGGAGACAAGAGAAAAAGAGAATGAAGTAACAATGTCAGTCAACTACAGAATAGGTGACCTACAATGCTGATTGATCACTACGTGTGTATGTGAAACTTTCTTCCACAAAGAAAATAAAGTTATGGAATGATCTCGCTGGCATGGTTTTCCCCATAATAAAAATTACCCCACAATAAGCTGTTATTTTTAGTAATAGCTGCAAACGAGCAAGCGGGTCGCCTGATGGTAAGTGATCACCGCCGCCCATGGACAACTGCAACACCTGGGATGTGACAATACCATTACGGCCTTTTATTTTTCCCTCCCCAGAGGATAGGCCTCCGGCTCTCTCTCACCAAACGAAGCACAGAAGCAGTAAAGCAACTATTTGTCGATTTTCTGTGAGAGTGTGGTACTTCCCCGGACGAGCTGGCACATTCACGCTACTAGCAAAAGTGAATTTCACCGGTACGTGGCTCTACCACAAAATAATAATCATCATCATCAGGTCTTTCTCCACTGCAGGTGCACGACCCTCTCTGTACTACTAGAGCCATATATATGGATTAGCTAGAGCAGTCAGAGGATTTGGTCTACACCCTCAACGCTCGCCATGTTTATAAGCTTTGTTTAGCTTGTGTTTCCTAAGTCGCCTTCTACGACATCCACGGGAAGACTTGGAGTGGTCCTATTCTACTCTGCCGGGAACCACACGGCTAAAACGTGCTGATGGCTATAACTTACCGCATTTTTCTGTTTGTCCACCATTCTGTTCATCTCTTCGATCTTCACTTTGGTCTCGGCGTCGATCTTAGCTGCAACGCCTTCCCGGGTGCCCATGTGCTGCAAAACAGAAAGTATAAAATTCAATGGAGGATAAGTTTTAAGTGAACATTTCGATATATATTATCCTAATCCTAACTATTTGATTTTAATATTATAAATGTGACAGTGAGTTTGTTACGTACGGTTTCACGCTGTATCTACTGAACCTATCATCATGAAATTTTGTATACACATAGGTTAGGGTACTGAAAAGGACATAGGCTATAGTATATAACGCGGGCGGACCCGGGGGTAACAGCTTGTGTATATGTAAATTATTAGGACTATAAATAATTTGCATGCCAAAAGGCTATTAATGGTATAAAATGATCTGTATTTTCGCAAAAAATAAGAATGATTGATTAAAAAATATAGGTTCTCCATTGTCGCTGAGCCATCACGCACGGGAGGAGGCGCGCGGGAGGAAGAGCACCGGCGACGTCATCGCCGACGGCGGCAGGCAGTCTGGCCGGGCGCCCCACCCCGCCTCACACACTTCTATTGGGCTCCACCGACGAACGACGCGCCTTATATACCTAGTTCCCCTAATTATTGGTCAAATTTAGTATTTTAATAAACCAGTTTTTATCTACAGTCCACGATCTCATTTAATGTCCCATAGGGCCTAAACACCATGCTAAATGAAAACTTGACTTTTCGATAAAAATAAACGACTTTAATATACTAAACTGTCAAGTCAAATGAGCAAGCGGGTCACCTGATGAAATTCCATTATCAGGTCTTTGTTAGTCTCCACTGCAGGAGCACGACCCTCTCTGTACTACCAGAGCCATATATTAGCCAGAACAGTCAGAGGATATGGCCTACAGTCTCAACGGTGGCCAGACGGGTTGGAGAGGTCTTTTTGATGTTTGTAAGCTTTGTTTGGAGATCTCTTTAATGTTTAAAAGCTTGTTTCCTAAGTCGCTTCATGTCCATCCACGGGAAGACTTAGAGTGGTCCTATTCTACTCTACATACATAATATCACGCCTCTTTCCCATGAGCTTAGACAGGTACTATGGATCTCCACTTGAAAAATTCTCACAACACTCTTTCGCCCTATCTAGGTACATCCATTGCTCTTTTCATGCATGCTCGCCGGTTTCTGGCACATCTCACTTCTCTTCTTTTCTATGTATTTTTTCAGCAAACGAGTAGACGAGCCACCTAATGACCCACATCACCCATGGACATCAAGCGGTGCTCATGCGTTGCCACTCTAAGATACCCGTAAACACACCTTAAGTACCCCAAGTCATAGCACGCAGGGAAAACCTCAGAGGAACCTTTTGCAAGAACATTTGCAACTTGGTCACAAGACATTATTAAAATACGTAACAACGGGTTACTCCCGTAAATAGTCAGCTACTGGCCGACATGTTTCAACGTCATCCGGAGGTCTTCCTCAGGGCGAATGTGAATCGAGACGCGCGCAAGGTTTCGTCCCAGTCCGCGACACCTTGCGCGTTCGTTTTTTCGCACCAGACTATTTACGTGAGTAACCCGTTGTTACGTATTTTAATAATGTCTTTATCTCACGTTAGTTTTTGGTCACAAGACGTTTGTAATTATTATTGTTAGGTATATAAAAATTAAAACTACGAATATTCGAGACGACAGATTTTTCTGCACGTACAAATAAGTGATACCTATTTAACAACAGTAGCAACAAGGACATCGTAGGAGCAAAATCATGTTCTTGAAAACTGTTACGTCTATTATACAAACATAGGTAAATGCATGGTGTTTCTTAGAAGAATCACGTGAATGTTAAAGTAGGGAAAAAAAACATGTCGTATGTAAGAGCTTTATTACATTAACGGTTTCCGAGCGATTTCAAAACGAAACGCGCGCGAAACGAAAGCGCGACGGGCGCGCGCCGCAATTTCGCCGCGACTAGTAAGTAGTGCCGAGGACGCAATTTTTTATACTCTCGTACAAAAGCATCCCGCTTCAATAAGGCCTTTCTGAAATGCTCACCACTATTTGGCAGCACTGAGGCGTTGACCTCGAGAAGCCGCTGTCATTGGATAATATTTGACAAGCAGCAACAATTGACACATTGTGGCCCAATCTCATGTTGCCTCAATGCTGCCGCCACCTATTCCAGAACCCCTTCATTCATAGAAAGAGAAGTGAGCAGACGTATATAGCATTAGCACCATGTCATCATTGAGAGATGAAGATTCAGACTTCAACACAGAAATATTTATGTGAATTTCAAAGTCATGTTAGGTACGTTACGTCTCGAAATGACCACTGAAAGGTGCCGAAAACGTTGAGAATTCACTACGCACCTGCGGCAAATTCTTCGCCATCCGTTTAAACGCTCGCAATTACTCGAAAATCGCTAATGTGATAAGGCTCTTACAGTTAAGTATACATGCACAGACAATCGCATTTACAATGTAATGTTTTCTATGTTTGCGTTATTCTAACAAATTTAAATAAAATTAATTTTAAAACGGTTTTAAATAAACCGAGTTAGCGATAATCATATTAAAATTAATTTTATTTAAATGCTTATACCATGTGTTTGGTATTATAATAATAATAATACGTTTATTTCAGATTAAAATCCATCTCAGTATCATCAAATATTTAAATTAAATAAAATAAAATAAAAATCAATAAAATATTCCAAAACTTAAACACTGGATTCGCTTACAAATAAGTGTGTAGACGCATCCAGTGCCCAAGAGTTGGAGAGTCCCACCTGTCAACTAACGTGCTGAGAATGATGTTGGTACTGGAGCGCAAGCGAGACAGCAGCGACGCGCATCTCTTTCTAATAATGGCATGAAACCCGTCCACCCGGGCGTCGGCAAACATGCCCTTGGCGCTGCAGCGCCGCGGCAGACCCAACATCACCCTGAACGCGTTATTATACTGCACGCGCTGAGCGTCGTATGCCTTCAGCTTATATTTGACCCAAAGATTAGACGTGTAAAAAGACTGACAATACGCTTTGAAAAGCGTTATTTTTACTAGCGATAATTTAAATTCACCTTTTTAACATCAAAACAAAAACAAGCCTGAAATCGCGAAATTAAAAATCAGGCGCTCAATTTGGATTAGCAGTCATTATCATCTTCATGTTCGTTTTCATGTTGAGAACGTGAATCTAAATTATCGCTAGTTCAAAACCGCAATCACATTGTAGATGTTCTTTGCAGAATCACGGGGATATATCGTGCTATGGTTACGGTGTATACTTTATCTGAACAAACAGTAGATAGATAAGATTTTACATTTTGCAGTTTAGATCTATTTTTAAAGAACCTGCATTGATCAAATTCACTGAATAAGTTTGATCTTTCAATGAGGGCCACGACCCCGTACGGGTCACAGTAAGCGGCTGACTTTCAGTGGCGTTTAGGTCGTTCATTCATTCATTTCGTGTAAGTGTCGGTCGGTCAGTCGACCATGCACACGCTGGTGTCAGAGTTCTTCGGGACCGCCTCTCGGCCTCTGACGTGGTTCATCTAACGACTACCAGATGGCAGCCGGGACCAACGGTTTAACGAACGTGCCTTCCGAAGCACGGCATCATCTGTCTTATCAGACAATCAGGTGAATTATGCCTGCAATGTCTTAACCAAACTGGAAACAACTTAATAAAGTATGCTTTTCGTGGGAATCGAACCCACGACCCCCGGGTCAACAAGGCAAACGCCTTAACCACTGGACCACGGAGGGTGTATCGGTCGTTTAAAGCACTATTCACACATTTCCGGGTTGCCGTTCCAGACGGAAACCGGCCGGGTCGGAGAATAATCTATTATATATGATTTCTATAACTCGATCACCGGCCGGACGCCCGGACGCCGGTCAGGGCCAACAGATTTTTACCTACGGGGATGACATTTCTTGTGTTATGTTGCCAGACAGACCTATGACCGATACTACGATTGAATGCCGGAATCAAAAATTGTCGGACATAACATCGATTTCCCTGACATTTGAGAACACAGATGGCGGACGACACAGATAAAATTCGAAGAGAAAAAATTCTTGTTTATGATAGGTTACCCATAAAATTTGATTCGGACTGTACACACTTTGAATAATAAACCACTTATGTTTACGATGCGAGATGGATAGAGCAAAACATAGTTAGGCCATTGTCAGCATTGACTCATTGTTAGTAATAGGCATGATGACTGGGTCTTCAGATTCTTAAAAATATTTCATACTAGCTGTTACCCACGGCTTCGCCCGCGTAATATAATAGCCTATGTCCTTTTTGATACCCTAACCTATGTGTATGCAAAATTTCATGATGATCGGTTCAGTAGATACGGCGTGAAAGCGTAACAAACAAATAAACTCACTTTTGCATTTATAATATTAGTTAGGATTATATCAAAATCTGTCTGAAAGACTATAAAAGTACACTTTCAATTTGATATCGATTCGTTTACCACGCTAAATAACTTTTTTGGTTGGTTGGGCAAGTCCATTTTAAAAGTATGAAAAAAGTAAAAATTTACATTACATTATATATTCCTCTAAATACCATTACAATAAACGCAATATTTACTTATACGTCCCATACATTTTACAAAACCGTGTAGTCACGATTCACTAGCATTTTCTGGGGAGCGTATTGGTACCGCCCAAAAAATATGCTTTTAAAACTGTAATATCTAAAAGAGTTTTTGGTTTAGCGTTTTATTCGCGGATGTGTCTGTTTTTGGGAGGCCTTTCGATGTAATAACGAAAAAAAAAAGTCATCGTCAGTATTGCTCACCTTGGCTTCAAACTCTTTGAACTGCTTTTCACGCTCCTGTCTGTACCTCTCCACCTCATCTTGGGCCTCTTCCTTGGCCTGCTTTAGGCGTTTCGCTTTTCCTGTAACACACGAACATAAATATGTAGATATATAGGGACATATGACACTAATTGAGCTAGCCTCAAAATTGTGAACTTGCGATGTAGGATACTAACTTAACAATACAAAATTTATAATAGATACTTTTGTAGATAAACCTCCAAGACCCAAGTCAATCTGAAAAAGACCTGACGGGGGATTGGACCCAAGACCCATCATGTAGAAAGTTGGTGTTAACCACTGCACCACAGAGCTCATCAAAATATTTATTTTATATTCATGAGCTGTACATTTTTCTTATCTACTAGTTCTTCTTAAGGTTCCAAACCCAATGGGTGTAAATGGGATCCGGGATCATATTACTAAGACTCTGTCTGTCTGCCTGTCACATGGTTGTATCTATTGAACCATCTTATGCATTGACTTGGCATTACACAGAATATGTGTATCTATTGCCACTATAATAACAAATCAAAATTACTAGTTAAATAGAGAACATACAAGATTTGAAGCCCACGCCCCATCAGAGACAGCATAATCTTCATATGATATGCAGGGTAGGGAGGCACGGGGGCAAAAATAGAACATCGGGAAGTTAACCTGATAAAACATTTATTTTCTATTTGCATTGACTTGAAACCTTACTGGATCTAAACAACTCCTACCTCTAGGAGGTTTAATAACTTGATATTGTTATTTTATTTAAGTTAAACCTTGAATGAATCAAGATAAATAGATTAGAATAGATATAGTATATGGAAATACCATCCGTAAAAGTTACAATAATTGATAAAACAAGTATGTGGAATTAAAGTCCGAGGAGCATGTATGCAAGAACTGGTATGAAAGGGACTTGGCTCCCTCCAATTATTTCGGAGACACAAGATTTAAATAATAAATTATAATAACTTGATAATTATTCAGGAATAGATATCTCATGGCAAACATAGTTCCTAACGACATTGACAAGCACCGTGGCGCAGCGGTCAACACACCGGCCTGTGACACGGATGGTCCCCGGTTCGATCCCCGGTCAGGTCAAGATGAAAAACAATCTTTTTCAGATTGACCTGGGTCTTGGATGTTTATCTATATATGTATTTGTTATAAAATATAGTATCGTTGAGTTAGTATCCTATAACACAAGTCTTACTTAAAAACTTACTTTGGGGCTAGCTCAATCTGTGTGATTTGTCCATATATTTATTTATTTATATTTAAAGACATGATGACCGTAAGTCCACTGCTAGTCAACTAAGACTATTTGGAATGTATTTAAGTGTAATAATAGATATGACGCATTTATTTAAATTACAAAAATGTATAATCTGAATAAATTTCATAATGAAAACTGCCTGTTATTATTGGTTGTGTTATGAATATCTGTCAAATGTAGCACATAGCTCCCTGTGTGTTGCAGCTCATCTCTAGTTTGTATGTTACATCGTAAAAACTTTAAAGATGATACCACCACAGTATGGTTCTAATACTGACATGTATTAAGAGAATTTTTTCTGAGGGATCACAGCCAAGGATACAACCAGAAATATGCTCAGTTGAGAGAGAATATGTGAACAGAGCTTAAACTCCAGTTGATTCGTGTTAAATGACAGTTGAAAAGAGTTGGCAAGCGAAATGCATACTAACTCTTGGTAACTATGAATAGTAATTCATGTTAGATGAGAGTAAACTATTAACGTTTCGGTTTTGCTCAGATGAGAGGGAATATAGACAACGAACAAAGTTTAACGATTTCATAAGTTAGACATCACAACAGGTGAGAAGATCTTGCAGAGCTACAGTAGTCATCTTAGCTAAATAAAAATCTACTTCCATCTCTTACCCTACCCTATTTTTCATAATAAATTGCTTTCTGATAGTTCAACTCATTTTAGATTGGTGCAAAAGTACTGTAATGACCATAAGAAGTTTCTTGCATACATTAGACATTTTGTATTGAACATTTTAACCTACATAGTGCCTTAGATTCTTTGCTAGACTTGTAATATTATCTTGTCATTCATGAACCATAGTCCATAGAAATAGGTAAGTACACCAAAGAAAACAATAGTACTTGAAGCCCATTATCCTAGCCTCACGGACGTAAATTACCTTAAACATACTATGTATAACAAACACATAGCTCGCAAATTATAGTTAAATGATGATAAGCATCATACGACTGAGCCAATTCCCAGGGTCACATCATGTGACATCAGATGAACGATTTTTACGAGATTTCTCTATTTTCTCGACATAAATACGCAATTAACACTCTTTCAGACACTTATTCTGAGTATTTACTTATTAAAAACGACGAAATTTCCAAGGATTTGCAAAGTAATCAGATAAATTTATTGGGTGTGTGAGTGCAACAACACGAAAAAGATTTACTTACGCTTTCTCGCCTCTGAAACTTTTTCAGCTGCCCGCTTCTCCGCAGCCAACAATTGCTGGATCCCCTGTGTCTGACTCGCCATTCTGATAACACAAAAACTATGTCGCGTTACAAACGGGACCGAGACACGAATCAATAAGCGCAGGACAAATTGTGAAGAAAGTCATATGATTAATCTAGTTCCTCCATGTTGTCACAATTGGCGCTGTCATCGACTCGTGCTCGGCTTAAAGTACGTGAATCGAAACGTAGTAGTCACATTACTGTGATTTCTAAAATTAATATCTATCTATCTTTTATAATTTAGCCCTATTTTTAACATTACCTATAAGATTCGTATAATCTTTATATATAACAGAAATGCAAAGTATTCTTTAAAAAAATATTTTTATTCGGAATCGCAAAAACTTTTGTAGAACGAAGCGGAACACATTTGTTATCTTGATAGGTTGGTATGAAAAAGTATGAATGTCGACAAAAGATGGCAGTACTTGGACAGTACATAGCATTGCATTTCGGAATAGGATAAAGTTTTCTGAAAATATAATTTAAGTAAAGGTAAATAAACTGGAAACTTTAAAAAACACAAAATAGTGTAGGGTAATAAAAAAGCTGTATTTTCTTCATCTTTCTCTCGGTATGTTAAATAACATGGCAACATCGTCTTTCATACACTCGGTAAGGCGCGCGTGTTCAAAAACAACAGTCTCCGTACAAATGAGAACTTCATCCTCAACTACCTTTCCGGTGGTTACAGTTATGGCATCAGCAGGCCTATTTGCTAACTTTTGACAGCTACGGTGTACATCATTTTCATGGTAACTTCAATATTCATTACGGTTTCGGTATGAATGACTATTTTTATTTGAGATATGAAAACCGTAATGGATGCTAAAGTGACAATCAAATCGTTGTACACCGAGTTAGCAAATCGACCTGCAAGTTTGTTCACCCGGCCTCCCTAGCTGCGGACAAGTAGGTAGCATCCCAATATTCCCAATCCCAAACACCTTTATACCGTTTCTCCTTGTCCATCGAAGTACTAGACTAGGTACCCTTCCCTCGTATAAAAAATAAGATTTCACGGGCAGTCAGTAGAACAAAGATAAGTCAAACAAACTGCGCTCACCAACCCGACCGCCAAGCATGGTGAGTATGGTGAAACCTGAGCTGAAGCGTATGTGAGCTCCATCCTTGAGGCTGTTAACCAACTACCAAACTACTTGGATAAAATGAACTAGAAGTTCCAGCTTCAAGCACGAGGGCTATCAATGAACGGTAGTGTTGGGATAGCTCCAGGTGCTATTTTGGTGAAAAGACACTTCGTCTTTACTCCAAAATAGCGCCTGAAGTATACGACAATCAGTTATGAACATTCACAGCTTACATTACAAAACATGTCAAAGAACTATGTAGAGGGCACAGAGCAAGGGCAATTCCAATGAAACTGTAGGGCGCGAGCAACGATTCGAGCAACATTTCTTGCTCTGTGGTAGAGGGGTACTCAGCATGATCGAATCATAAACGAGGAGAGTCGTACACCCGGTTTCCACAGTGAAGGATTTAAATGCAAGACGATGATGTTAATAGGATGATTGTGCTTCAAAAAGACGCAACGTTTTTTTTTGTAAATTGACATAAGTACATACCTACTATTATTAATTCTGTGTCTACGGCTACGGGTCAAATTAAAAATCCTTGTAGGAGGTAAAAAAGCACAGTATCTCCAAAATATCGATTTTTAAATATTTACAATTTAAATGATTCCAAACTTTGTTTTAAATTCGTAAAAAGTACTTAGTTTAAAATTAAGTACCTATAGGTGAAGGAGAAGGAGACGTCATATCTCCGAAGTGGTTCACCGCTGCAATGGAAGATGCCTTCAAGCTCCTGGAATGGGATGGATTTGGCATCAACATCAACGGCGAGTATATCACTCACCTTCGATTTGCTGATGACATTGTCGTCATGGCGGAGTCGCTGGAGGATCTAAGCACCATGCTCAATGACCTCAATGAAGTTTCCCAACAAGTGGGCCTTAAAATTAACATGGACAAGACGAAAATTATGTCGAATGTCCATGTTGCGCCTTCACCAGTTATTGTTGGAAACTTCACGCTTGAACCTGTAGAGCAGTACATTTACTTGGGTCAATTGATCCAGGTCAGAAGCTCCAGTTTCAAGGACGAACTGAAAAAGCGTAATAAAGGAACTGTGTGGAGTTTGTTGCTAAACATCAAATTAATTTATTTTTTATAAATTACACTTGTTTATGTCAATAATAACTGCATGGCAGGAGTCTCTAATTTACAAAGATTTTCTTATGAGTACTTGCTTGTGTTGCCTCTTGTGTCCCAGATAAGTACGTATTTTCTCCGATATGCCGCACCGTCCTGATTTTACACAAGTAATAAATAAATAGCTATTTTAAGATTAATATGCCGTTACTAATATTGCGAAGGGGTTTTCATTCAATTGATATACCTACGGCTGGCACTTTAAAACATTATAATATTTTTTTATGAATGCTTATAGGTCTTGATAGGTCTGAAGCATTCATAAAAAAATTGAATTCATCGTCAGATATGTTATCGTTTGGTGAATATAACTTTATCTGACGAGCTCCGTGGTGCAGCAGTCAGTAACCTGCGACACGGATGGTCCCGGGTTCGATCCCCGGTCAGGTCAAGATGAATAATGATCTTTTTCAAATTGACCTGGGTCTTGGATGTTTATCTATATATGTATTTGTTTTAAAATATAGTATCGTTGAGTTAGTATCCCATAACACAAGTCTCGAACTTCCTTTGGGGTTAGCTCAATCGGTGTGATTTGTCCGTATATATTTATTTTATTTATTTTTATCTTACTGAAATGGTATAAAAACTTCTTGATGTACTTCAATCAGTCAATCAATCAATAATTATAATAGATAAATTAAAACATACGCAACATAAATTCAATATAGAATCCCGGATAAAACGTGAGTAAAGCCAGGTTTCCATAATCAATTGATAATTTGTCAAAAGAGTAGTGATGTAGGTAGGTAGTAACTAAGGGGCTATAACATTGTGGCGTGGATATGCCACAAGATGTTATACAAATAAAGAATAACTGTAACCAATCCACGATATATAACATTCCATCTGACACCTCCATAGTTTTAAGCCTGAAAAAACAATTCCAAGTATCCAAATTTAACAATTGTTTGCTTCTTCATTGTTTGTTTGTTTTTCGTGTGTGTAAGTTGCCAACACTGATGTCTGATTAATTTAAGCTACCTACATCTGATGTGTCTTCCAAAGCACGGATGAGCGCTAGATCCCAACACGTTGTTCTTGCGTATGCGTACCTATGTAAAGTAACCGCGTACTGTCAACCTCAAGAGCTTTAACTTCAAAATAAGGGTTTTTTTGAAACTTCAAACTACAGCATCTCATGATTTTTGACAAAAAAATTGCCACCTAATAGGTATGATTATTTGCTTTATTGAAATTCTCTGTAATGCAAGACAATTTATCAGGAGGGCGGCCATCAAGTTGGAATTAAATCTGATTCTTACCCGCCATTATTTTCATAGAAAAAAACACAAAAGTCTGAAAAATGATTTCAAAACTACGCCACACGAGTAAAACAGGGTTACTTATAAAATACCAGCAACCTCGCTGGACTACATTGCTAAAAGCAGAAACAACATCTATTCACATGGGCCTGGGGTCTCAAAAAAAAACATTTTCATAAAAAAGTGTTCGGCCAGCCCGGCAATTGGGGTAAAAATGACGATCTTTTTTAATTCCGACCATTGATCTTGTAGGGGAAATTATTTATTTTGACGGGTTGCTTTGATGGTTTGGAGATAAGGATGTTTCCCTAATACACTGTATAGAAGACAATGGGTTGGTACTTTTCCTACTAACTAAATAATCGTGTTGGTGCAAATTAATAAAATTTAAGTCAGTTCGCCTCTAAACCTTTATAACTAAATATGTCTTTACGAAAATGCTAATAATCATAAACTTTGTTATAAACTTTCGCAGTTGGGTAAAAGTAAATAATGAATTTAACTCACTACGAGGGGACTGTAGTTCAAATAACTTCATCTCTTTCTGTTCACTTGGCTCAGAGCGAAACAAAAACCAAGCCCCACTTCTTTCTAGCTATTATTAAATATCGACAGTGCAATAATCGCTTTTGCAGATATACATTGGCTGTTTTCATAACAGACCAATATTGTGGTTGTTGTTAACAGAGCAATGTATGCTCCGTAAACAGAACTGGTTGTGCCGCTTACAGTTCTTAATGAGATTCTAGCGTCGAGCGTACGTCACTGTTTTCTTTATCATTTCGGTGGCAAACTTAACGTAGTATGGCCGTCGTCGGGAAGTATTCACAGTTTTACTTCCACAAAGAATACGCGATAAACATTGCACAGAGCGAATTACGAAGGACATTTTTAAATAAATACTTTACGCGAGTGAGATAAACAATAAAACAAAGTGTACAAGTAAAATTTGTAGCCACGCTATAAATTCGCGACCTCCTTTATTTGCTATTTTTACAGTTTTCTCCTAAATATCATTCAAAATGTGGTTAGTTAGTCAAGCGAATTCTGTGATTTTGCAAATCAAAGCGGATCCCAACTCCATTGGACAGGATTGCCTGGAGAAGGTAAATACTTTGAATTTAATTTATTATTAATTCATTTTATTCCTTGCATTTTTTGGATATCCATCTTTTGTGATTGGCATAAACACGTCAAATCATTCACAGCTTATCATTTTTAGTGAAATGCTGTATAAATATTTTCACATTTTTTGATTTTTTAAAGCAATCTATCAAAATTATTGACTGTTTTTCATCAAATTTGGATGTTTTGGTTTTGTTTACGTTTAATTTTCAGTTTTGTGATCTACATTTATGAAATCTAACGTTCATTTAATTGTATTTCGTGGTATTTGTAATAATATTATCAGTTACAAAAGCATTGTGTGAGACACGTTCGCGCTACGTCACAGTGTTACCTTGCGGACTTTGGACCCGGCAAGCGGCATGGCAAGGCGCTCGTTCACGCTTTACCGACGTGATATCTACTTCTGTTGCATTTTTTAAAATAATTATACTGTCTCTAGCTACATGCAATAATTGCGATGATTGACTATAAACGATGTTAATTTAGTACTATGACAATAATTGTCGAAGTCGTAGAAAAAGATGCGTAATATTTCTAATGATTAAAGAATAATAATTACAAAGATTATTTTGTAAAGCGTTCATGGCTTTCTTCTCTCACTACACCATTGTTTGTTAATTAAAAAATATAACCAATCATTATGGCGCCAAAAGAATGATCCTCTGTTAGGAACGCAATCATTGGCTTTGTTCCAATAAATCCAAGAAACACAGATTTGGGGCAGCAGTTTACATTTTAGAGCAATGAAATCTTGCAATCTTTATCTAGGTTGTATTATATTTTTAGTAGTTATGAATGATAAATCCTACTGGTCACCCAATACACTAAACATGGGCCTTAATTATATCTTCCAGCCTAAAGATCCGTCTACCCCGTAAGGGATAAAGAAGTGATAACTACAGTGTGTATATGAATCGGAAAATAAACTAAACACTTATAACGTTATACTCACTTAATTATGCACTTGAGTAAAGTACCTATCTAGAAAAGTATCTAATTACGTGCGCACTTAGTTAAATTGTTTGTATTATTACCGGTAGCTGCTTACGACTACATAATTACCAAAATATGTAAATATGTAATTAGAATATAATTACTCGTAGCAAAAACTCGTTTAGTACCTAACCAATAAACCTAAAACTATTAAATTTTACAGTTACACCCTTTTTACTAATTTCCATAATTTGACAGTTGACAAAGGGCTAGTGTTGTAGCCAAATCAAAAATGTCACAAAAAACTGTTATTATTTAGCAGTTATTCTATAGTTCGTCGTTGTTTTGCTTAGAGAAACTATCCAATCAGTAAATTAGAAATGTTTTATAGTCTGAATCCTTACAGTATTTATTAGGCCTACTAAATGTAGAACAAGAGTTTTTCTTTCTACTCCTGACTCCTGAGTCTTCTAACGCGTTTTTATAGACGGTTGTTCTTTTTACTTTCTCTATGAATTTTCCTGACCAAGTATTCATACCACAGATCACACTGCATTTTTATATTGACATGGTCTTTTATAGATTATGTCTACGCCGCAAGGGATAAAGTCTTAATAGTTTGTATGTTTGTAGGTACCTACCTATGATGATAGAAATGGCCAGTCGAATCTCTTTCTTACGAAGTCTGCTTGCAGACTGAATACAGAAGAGATTAGATACAGATTAACACCTTATTGTACATGTAGGTATTCTGTCAAATAAATGTTTCTGATTTCTGATTTTTTGAATATACATAACTACTTGTACATGGCAGGTGTAATTTAATCAACAACACATAGCAAAAAGTTGAATCATCTCTGCCTCTATATATATATATATATACTTAGATTAATCTTGCAAATCTACTGCTCCGATTTTGATGAGGTTTTCACTACCGTATAGTGTATTTTCCTTGAAGATTTCAGCATATTAGGTATGACTGGACCTCCATGTGGTTCCCGGCATTGTAGAATAGGACCACTTCAAGTCTTTCCGTGGATGTCGTAGAAGGCGACTTAGGAAACTCAAGCTAAACAAAGCTTGTTAACATCAACTAGACCTCTCCAACTCGTCTGGCTAGCGTGAAGAGTGCAGGCCAAATCCTCTGACTGCTCTGGCTAATATATGGCTCTGGTAGTACAGAGAGGGTCGTGTTCTTGCAGTGGAGACTAAAACAGACCTGATAATGAAGTATGACTGGACGCAGGAACCAAAAAATATATACGATTCGTTCATCCGCCCTTCGTTACCAAACCCTGCCATGTCGCAATCACAATGCAAAAGCAACTGCAGAAATTGTGAAATATTATGAAAGTAACACCGATTGAGCTACCCAATGCATTTAGATATTAAATCCTGATTCGTACATGGTTTGAATATAGCGTAGTGACCCCTTATTCGTTTTTAAATTAATGCATAAGTATTTACACAAAAATATAGTTTCTGCGTGATAAAACTGTGTGCAAAATTTCATCATGATCAGGACCTACCTAATTAATAATTAAGTGTAACAAACAACTAAATATATACAAACTGCTTACCTACTTACCTACTCTATTGCAACTACCGTTAATTTCTAAAACTGCTAACCTAATGGTACCAATGCGATATAAATTTAAAAGTCATTTAGTCATCTTTAAACCAAAAGAAACGATTGAGTAAAGAATATTGTAGTAAGGAATATTCTTGAGATGAGATCTTCTTTTTAGTTATTTAAAGGCTTAAAACTTAAAACTTCTTTTAAGCGATCACCATTGTCGACCTAGCACTTTATCCTTTATAGTGAGTGATATTGTTAGATTATGAGCAATCCAACTCAATGTCAGCCCTCACCTCGGCCCGTTTCCGAAGATTTTAAACGCTCATCGGTGATTGTGCCGAGTCCAAAGTCCATCCCTCAGCAAACAGCTGTGAACTCTCTACCGTGCGCTTGGCCACGTGCGCACTGCGTGATACACCTATTTTTTATGACAAACTCGACTTTATCACCATCAGTATTAAGACCAAATTCTAACGCTCGCTACTAAAATTTTCAGGCATGAAATCAACCTTAGTGCTACGCGTTAAGAATCAAGTTTGATGCGATAATTTGAGGTTAGTCAATAAGTTTTATGAGAGGTGTATCCGTGTAAATCATGAATGTCTAAAATAGAGCATTCAACCGAGCAGACAATAGGTGTGGCTAAAGCCGAAATTGGTTTAGCAAAAAACGGTAACCTTCATCTAGTAGGTACAAAGTCAGGACAAAAATCGCCCTTGTTCTTATCTCAAACTTAAATTTGATCTGTGCATTCGGGAAGTACAAAATATCTCGCGTAGGTACCTTACTAACATTTGTTCATCTTTGTTGTTGATCCTAAAAAAATATGGTTGTCAGTTATTTATTACCTACATACAAGATTAAATTTTTCTAAGTTAAGGTACTTACTGATTTTAAATATGACATTAAAACCTTTTTCTTCATTGTTGCTATTGTAATAACTATTTATTTTTATTACATTGTAAACTTACCTGAGAACATTTTTTAATGCCAATGTTAAAAGGAAAACGGTGTTCAGCTTTCAATACAAAAGGTCTTAGCTAAGTACTTACTTAGCTAAGACTCCAGCTTTTTCTAGAATGCAAGTTAGCAACACTTATTACCAATACCACGACCGGGTTCCTAAAATTGGCAAACGATGTTCTCTAGTAAGTTTACAATGCTTACAATGTAAACGAAAAAAACAGTTATTAAAACAGCAACAACGAAAGCAGAAAAAAAAACGGTTTGTTGTAGTGTCAGTACCTAACACAAATTGAAAACATAAGAAACGTGTAACCATGTTTCTGAGCTGGTTCAATCGGGTTCCCCAGATTTGGGGACTAGAAAAAATCTTTGTACTTGTGATTTATGATAGTTAGGTTTTTTGCCTGAGGTAGTAACCAAAGTCCTCACATCCTCCATCGATGCAATCTTATAATACTTACTTATAAAATTATAATTTTAGAAGCATTGTACGTGGGAACACCAAATGACTTTTTGACATCATCGACATCCGGTTCAAAAATCACTTCCTGTGGTTCTACCTGCACCTGCAGCTGCATTTTATACCATGCATTCGTTTCCAATTCCAATGCATCGTTGCTGCACCTGCGTCTATAATGCAAATAGGTATTTCCATAATAGTGAGATTTCAATGCAAGAAACAAGTTTCATTTTAACCTATACTAACTAGCTCCTGTTTATACAACTAAATAAATCATCCATGTAGGAAAAAGCCTTAGCAAAATATATAATGATATCGCCTAATAACATCAATTAAAATAAGATTAACCCGAGTCCAAATTCCTTTGCCCAACTACGATATCTCGAAGCTCAGAGGTTAATAGTTTGATGATCCTTACCAGGGCGACAGACATTAAAAAGTTATTATAAGAAATTGTCGAATTTCTTACTGACTCATGTCGACCTAGTATAATTAACTTCAGACGATGCATTTTTCATTGCAATCTAGTCATCAAATTGCGAAATGCTAGCTCTAGGTTATTGCAAAACTATTTTACAAATTATCGCTGACTAACTATCAATTTTAGCACGTTTAGAATGTTGAAATTTCTGCTTTTGCCGGTCGACATTATATGGCGATGCTAACATAGAAACAGCCCAAACACTGATTGCCGTAAAATATTTTGCTACTGTTGAACTTTCCAATTGGTCCGGCGGACTTCGGACTGTGTGTGACGTCACCCGGCCTCTGTTGGGTAACGAGTAACGTCCATTGTTTGTCACAATATCCACCCGGCTCATGCTCGCCTGGTAGTTTTGAGTGTTGCGTGCCGCTCAAACGAAAACAATTTCTTGAATTCGCGTCGTACAGGGTAGATTGTGCTGGAACATATCCTTACAGTCGTTACAAAATATACCATGTTCCTTTTTAAAAAACTAACAAAAAAGGTTTTATATACCGCGGAAAGAGAAAACTGGCAGTATAAATAGAATACGCTATAATCTCTTCAGACTCCCAAATATATTTCTTTTTTTATTACATATCTTTTTCGTTTCATGCTTGCCTGGTACTTTTGTGTCTTAGCAACAAAAATATCCCATTAATTATGCAATTTCTGTTGCCAAAAGCGAACAACTTTCACTCTCTAAATAGACTTTCGCAAGCTCCCTCTTGTGTTGGATATGTGAAGCTTTCAGAGGTTTATGCATTATATCTGCGCTTTCACGTGGAACTCTAATTATTGTTGTAAAGTACTTTAAGTTTTGTTAATCCTCCCATCCCGTTAATTTATAGACGCGACTTCGATAAGGGCGGCGATGATAAAAGAGATCTAGAAATATTCAAGAACAAGACGCTTAGTCTTTACATTTAAAAAACATTATGGTTTCAAATCAATATTTCCTCAGATTACCGCGTGATCCTTGGCTTACATATTCAGCATTTGCGCGACCTCAATGATGGCCAGAAAATGTTAATCAGCAATTTGAATTACGAATGTTTGTTTTTTTTAATTTTTACACTACCAAAGGAGATCAAGTTAGTTTTGCTTATTAAATGCAAAAGATTCTAATGTCAGAAGTAGAATTAAGCTTTTATGATTTTCCTTGAGCTCGAGGTAAGTAATATGGCAGAAATAGACTTTGAACCCAAGGTAAAGTCATCGTTAATACCGAACATGACTCCTTGAAGTGATATTATTGGCTGAATAGCTACGTCATTCCTTAGTCTGATTGACCATAGCACAATTTAGGCGGGAGACTTTGACCCGTATGTTTCATTGGAATTTGGAATCATTTGATGAAATTGAACGCATTCATGTTCTTCATCTGTGAAATGGATGCGCTTGATTTGCTTTATACAATTGGTTATTTTACACGTGAATATTAAAATGGCGTACAGATTGTTACAAAAATACAACGCAGAAACATCTGTGTACTACTTAAGTTTATTTATTGTTCATGATGCAACACAGCCTGGGGAATTATTGAATAAAATATTGCTTGTAGGTCTGCTAGAAATTTGCTTGTTGGCTAACTTAGTGAAAGAGACAAAAATATTGAAACTAAAATACGAAAAAATTAAATTTTAATTAACATATTGCTCAAGTATCAGCAATCGGCAAAGCATTGTTTTTCCCGTCCTATTTCCTGGTCGAAGTTCAACTTTAAGTACCAAATAAGACTTATAACATTATTGCAAGGCAGGAATATTTCATAACTGAAACAATTGATGATTCAGCAATGCATGCCCACAATGTATGTAGGTCAAATTATAATCGTCATAAAATAACAATGAAATGAAAACTATTATTAAGTGCGACGCATGTTATTTTTTAGCTTTTGTGAGTTTTGTGACAAACCATGTTGCAAAAAACGTTGTTTTTCCATTAAGCAATAGTAACTTAGCAATGAGCATTAGGTCATAGAGTGGGGTTTTTAAGTGATACTTAACATTTTATGGGCACAAAGTATACACTTATGTATCGTTATAAAAATGTGATTATCCTCCACTCTTTTGATGGTTACACACTTTCCCATGAACGTTTTGAAAAAAGTTTATTACTCGCAATAACGTCATCGATATACATTAAAATTGTAGGGCCTTAGAAGAGTAAATAGTTAACCAATTCTTTCGAAATTGCTATGGGACTTATGGAAATTGTTGTACATCTATTACAAAAAAAATAAGAAATCTATGACTGATATATTCGCGCTCAGATTAAAAAAGTGATTGAGTATATTATACTTTTAACTCCCCAGCCCTTCTGGCCAGCGTGGCTGTAGACCAAATCCTCTGACTGCTCTGGCTAATATATGGCTCTGGCAGTACAGAAAGGGTCGTGCTCCTGCAGTGGAGACTTAAAAATAACTGATGATGAAGAAAAAATACTTTTAAACATTCACGTAAATATTTATTAAATACAAAATCGGGAACTATCGCTGATATATTATAGTTACCTATATTCCCGAAGTCAAAAATGTTTTAGGATTTTTTGAACTGATCATTATCACTTTATTTTAACGCCCTTTGACACAATTTTTATCGAGAATGTCTACGTGTGGGAAACTATTGCCATCTGCTGATATTGCACGACCATTTAACATTGACCCCCGATAACCCCACTTCCGAAGCCACATCGCGACCACTATCGCTGGGAGATTAATATAGCTTAATAAAGGCAGAAGGCAATGATCAATTGATCATGACTCAAATACTAGTTTGTGTTTTGTTTTAACAGTCAGATTCACAAATATATCGCTAAAATAGCTCTTTCTAAAGTGCTAACTAAAAAGTAGTATTATTGAGAGAGAAAAATAACTGATCCGCTTTAATTGGTCGGAGTGGGAGTTTATAGCTTGTTGAAATCACATTTGATTTCTCTTCAGTATACACGTTATAATAGATTCTGATCATGTTATTGTCACTGCCTTGTACTTAGTACTAGTAGCGAATCTGAAAAAAAAAGTTAAGTTTTGGAAATTGTGTTCTTTAATTTTATGTTCGCTTCGTAATATGATTGATTAGACTATAATGACTTACTTATGTAGATGACTTAGTAAATTCTTCTTAATGCCATCTAAAGAATAATAGGATAGAAACTCAAATTCTTCTCTTTAAGACCTACTGATCACCAACTGCTGTGGTTAACGGAGTAAATGACCCAGCAACCGATAAAGATTGATAAGCGATTATCAGAAAAATTGATGATTTATCCAAACATGTCATCATTATTATAACGTTCTTACGTAAAAGAACATTGATAATTAGATCAGAGGTTAAATTTTGCTTATCCGCGATTTCTTCATTGGATATCATTGCAAAAACAATATACTATTGTTAACTTGAATGTTAATAATGTTATATAGTTACTAAAATATAACCTATACACCTATATCCTATAACACAAGTTACGAACTTACTTTGGGGCTAGCTCAATCTGTGTGATTTATCCGTATATAAATAAATAACAAATATAAATATATACGGACAAATCACACAAATTGAGCTAGCCCCAAAGTAAGTTCTAATGAAAGACTTGTATTATGGGATACTAACTCAACGATACTATATTTTATAATAAATACATATATAGATAAACATCCAAGACCCAGATCAATCTGAAAAAAATCGTTTTCCATCTTGACCTGACCGGGAATCGAACCCGGGACCATCCGTGTCGCAGGCAGGCGTGATGACCGCTGCGCCACGGAGCTCGTCCATGAGCATGTCCATATGTCCGTATATATCCTCGGGTAAGGCCTATGTCCAGTAGTCGACTTCTTGCGGCTGATGCTGAGATGATGGATGATGATCAACCACCTTAGATAGGTAGTACCTTAAAAATATTTAGAGAATAAAAAAAAGACGGTGAAAGTAATCTATTTAAATAAACCTTGATGAATAACTTAAAATACTCGAAAAATTATTTATTGTCTCTAAGATACAATTAATTGACATTAATTACTGATTAAAATTTAAATAAACTGTGATAGATAAATCATTAAAAATGCTAGAAAATATGTTTATTGCATCAAAGATACTATGTATTGATAATTACTGATTAGAACTTACTTGAGGATACATACCCGGATCCGACTTAAGACGTTACTAATCCACTGATAGTGATATCAGTACAGTACAAAGTCGTTTCTAAGTGCTAGAGAACAGATTGTAGACGAATCATTCTGTGAAGGGCAAACAACGAACAGTTGAAAACTTTGGATCCTCATAATTGAATAACGACTCAGTGACAAAGAAAAGCACCTATATACTAGCAAACACAAATTAAAAAACCTATTGATCAATACAAAAAAATTGTGAAAACTAGTTACAGTTATTAAGTACTTAGCTTTGTTCGTGTGTACAAATTATATTCTTATGTATTGCCAAAATGCCAACGTTATAAAAAGGCGTATATAATTTATACATCGAGTAATGTAAAAACAGAATAATTTGAATTTTGTTTTGAAACGTAGAGAGATATAAATATTGTTAGAAAATTATGAAAGCTACGAAGAAAAATAGGTGAAGGCCAAAAGAAAATATATAGATGGACTATACCTACATTAGATAAAAATAGTGTGGAAAGAAAAGATAGAACAGAATATGTAAAGTGTGAATTTAAGTCGAATAAAATAATTTGGGATAGAAAAGAGACTAATTCTATTCGATTGCAATTCAAATAAATATTGATAACATGAAGAAGATATACACATCTTATAATCACCTGCTCATATAATACTCTTGTAAGAAGAGCCGCCAACACATTTTTATGCAACACATTGTTACTATCACTAGTAATAGTTATGTATAATTATAAATTCTATAATTGGAAAGCTATTAATATGAGTTGCGAGATGAAAACGCAATGACTTTGCTGGTCCAAACAACTTTGGATTTTTTGGTTCAAGGCCCAGAACTTTAAACTTTAGCTTTTGTTTGAGTAACATTTTGTTTTTGATATATAATGGTTTTATATTTTAGTTTTTAGAATTCCGTTATCGAGTCGCAAAAAATGAAACCCTTATAGATTAGTCATATCTGTCAGTCTGTATGTCACGGCCATTTTATACTTATAATATTTTTTTTATATTGGTTATATCTAATAGGTATAATGTTTCTTTGCCATTACTATATAGTTACTTAGCTATAAGTATTAATATAGAGATGATATATCACTTATATATAAGATCACTTAACACAGCTTGCAAACTTTTAAACGAATGGGAGTTTTAATACGAACGCATTAAATTCTATATTAGATTGCCAATATTGAGCTGTCGGAGGTAAAATATAAGCACGAATAGTAACTTCAGTTTATAAGCGTAGCAGAACCGGTTTTTCTAGTCCGGACTATAAATTACTAGCATTACGACACGAATTTCCTAGTCCTGTGCGAAATAGGTTTGTTCTATTTTTATTATTTATTTTGCTTACCGAAGCAAGATTGTTTATAACATAAAATACAACGCTAAGACCAAAAATCACGATTATTTTAACTAATAAACAGACATTGAGATAATAAGTATCTACGTCGATGATAAGGTCTTCCCGTGACTTCGTTCCCGTATCATCATCATTTCGTGTAGGTGACACGGTCAGTCGACCATGCACACTCTGGTGTCAGATTTCTTCGGAACCGCCCCTCGGCCTCTGACGTGGTTCCTTTGACGACTACTAAAATTCCCGTAAATTATAGCCGATGCAAAAATCATTCAAATCCTTCCTGTCTATTATTACTATACTAAGATAACGTGCATCAATGAGACCACAGATTTGTGATTTCATATCCATTGTTGTTAGATAATCATAGACAGGTGCGTCTTTACCAAGGCCTATATAAGAATCTCAGCTATAATTATCTTATTCCTTAAAGTGAAGGTCAGTGTAACTGTGGGAAAATATGGGGAAGTTAAAAATCCTGTCCTAAAGAATCGTAATGGACAAGGAAGTTCATATTACGTTCGAGTTACGCTTATATTGATGCACTGAATATTATTGTTGTAATTCCAATCAGTCCAACATATTACCTCGTTGCCTCGTTGTTGCGTATGTATGTTTGTGCAAAAGTCAAGTCAAGTTTGCAAACAAATCTATCATATATGTCAGTTTGGGATTCACTTATCTCCCGTTTCATACAAAGTGCATATAAGTCATTGATTATTTTTATATCATTCTACAATTGTATTATTCCATAAGAAAAATAAATTGTTATTCCATCTATATTGTTTACGATATCAAATGATATGACCATCGTTCTTGACCGATATTCTGTGACACTGACTTACATTCAACTCGTGAAAACAAAACAATAGCCCTTTAAAGTTACATGTTCATACAAAGTTTAGAAGCATCTAGGTTGTACTTGAAGCCAAATAAGTAAAGTTACATTGACAACATCGACTTATCCATTTAAAGCTAGTAAATATTCTGATATCTATGATTTAAAGAGACACAGAAATACCAACCTTTGTTATGGCATCAATTTGTTAGCTACCTTTTCTTCTTATTTATCTATTACTCCTACATCATCTTATTTATTATTGTTTGGATCTGTCTTACTAATTAAGGTAAGATGCATGCCAGATTTTTTTTACCCTTACTTTAGATCATATACATATAAATCCTTTAGTTAGTTAACAAATACGATCCCATCAAGAATTTACTAACTTTCTTGTCGTCATTTTAAGTCTATACTTATGAGAAGTTGTAATCTACGGTTGTAATATATTATATCCGTAACTAACATGACATAATACTCAACATAGCTTCCAGATGTATAAATACCTTACGCAGCAAAGTTGATGGCATAAGTAAATATTCTATCTAAGAACGGCAGCTAGGTTTCGCAATGACAAAAACAAGTCAATATTATTCAGTTTGCAAATCAACATTAAACAAAAGATTTATCTACAGCTCATGCAAATGTAATGACAAACAAAGTATAGCAGTAGAAGTGTTAGGAATCGGTTAAATATGTGGCTTGGCTTTATAGTATGATCATTATAGTTTCACGCTTTTACTCTTGTTTGCCGTGTTAGAAATGTATCGTAAGAATCTCACTCAGCATCATGCTGTGTCAACAGTAACTGTAGTTTTCTTATAAAAGACTATACATATAGTCACTTTGTGTTCTTTTATTTAGGAATACTCTTAGTTTTAATGGTAACCTATCACAAACAAGAATTTTTTCTCTTCGAATTTCAGTTGTTCGAAAACGGTACAACGACGTTTTAAATGCCAAAGAAGCCATCTTTGCCATATTTTCTCCTTCTTTATCCTTGATAAATATATTTTTCGTCTTTTAGACAAACTGTCGACCGAAAATCGAATCATGTAATTTTATTGTGACAAACGTTTTGGTATGAATAATTTCATTTTCTAGAAGTATTAAAGATAGAAGTAACTTTTTCCATATTATTATTTACACAGATTTTCAATAACTACTTACAGTCGACAAATCGAGATTAGTAGTAAAGTAAATTCGGTTAGAGTGTAACAAAGGAAGCGGAAAATAGATCGTGAAATTTGGAGGTGTACATAAGAGGTAAAGAGGCCTATTTTTTACTGTCGTAATGGTTAAAAGTTTTTAAAATAAGCCACTTTTGTTTTTTCAATTTTGCTCTGTGACTCATGGTTTTACGAAAACTCGTCTCTGAAGGTTAGGAATATGGTGTTAGAAAGGAACTGGTTAACGAAATCTAGGGGTAGGTTGCGAGGAGCGAAGCGACGAGCGTTAGGTTCTATATGAACCAAGCATGCGCGAGGCGAGCGAGCGAAGCGAGCGTGCCACGGCAGCGGCCGCCGAAGCGCCAGAAACGAAATTGCCGCGTTATTCTGAAGTGTTTTGAAGCCAAACCCAGCACCGTAGAGAGAAATTGTAAAGAAAAAAGATGTTTTTTATGTCTTTTAAATAGACTTTAAATATACTTATAGAAAACAGGTAAGTATATTATACTTACTCTTATGCATTTCATTTATTTATCATTTGAAATGTTGTCTTTTAATAATATGGAAATATTTTTTTAATAAATAAAACATTGAGCAATAGTGTCTGCGGATAAACGTTGGGTTGCAATACAAAGCATATAGTTATCAAAAAAATAAGTATCAATAATCGGAATTTCAACAATATAGCAATTGTATTTTCGGTAAAATGAAACTATGGAAAATAAAAAAATTCCGAAACGTTTTCGGTGTTTTAAAATTCGTACAAAACCTATTCTTGTTTATGATAGGTAACCAGTTTTAATGTTATCAAGACCATTATTAGGACAATGGTTAAAATTTGTGTCAGCAAATCGTGATTCCAAAACGAATTTCGTCAGTTAAAAAGTAGCAATAAGTATAACGATCATCATAATCATCGTTAACTTGAATGAATGCGTTATCATTCAGGATCTTAAATAACGTACGTCATAATCTGATTCAAAGTCCATCGTACACTGAACGATGCTGAACTCGAGCTTTTATTGAGTCATATTAATGACGTAGATTTGAAGAAGAGCTCACTACATTATATCTAGTTAGACTGAGTTAGACTGTCAAATGATTGAAAATCATTTCTGTAAGAGATTTTACAACGATAAGTACGATTTAGGATTTCTTGGGCTATGTCTAAATGTCATCCATTCTGTAATACTTTAAAGTAATTTTTTAGATGAAATAGTGAAAACACTAATGGAATTAAAAATAAAATGATCTTGAGTTGTACAATAAGTAGGTTAATTTTACGGTTTTGTCCTTGTACTAAAACAAAAGCTACCACTGCAAGTAAATGAAATGAACATACATAAAAATAAACTCTCAAAGACATACGTTCAAGAGATAAGCAGAACGGGAGTTTTGTAACGCTCTTACAAAACTGATACCAGTCGCGTGGAAAGGCTGACGGAACGTTTTGAAGGCGAAAACAATAAAGATTATAACTGACCGAAAGGTCAGAAATGAAGTCGCCAGAAAATTCTATTTTTAACTCAAAATGATACGAAATTAAGCCAAAAGTTCATACATGCGTATTTGGTCAAACAAGGACTCCAGTGTCAGAAGTCTCTTCAAAGATTCAGTGAAGAAGTAAAGTCGATTAGTGCCTTCAATATGAATATCACTTATTCTACTTTGAGATATTTAATTATTTATATAGTTACTCTTAATTACTTGAAAATGCAGTTACATATTATGTATATTCAAATAAATTATTAAGAAGTGAAAACAAGGGCCATTAAATTTAATAACTATGGTCCAAGTATTGTACCTTGTACTACACCTCAATGTTACGTGCGGTCCGACGCCACTACGATCACGTATACATTCGAATTCCAGTCTTCCCACATAATTTAAACAGTTAACACTCTTATCACTTACAATATAAAGCTGAAAGTTCTCTAACTCTGAAAAACCTGATGGTATAACAACTCAGAAGTATGATACAATACAAAACTAATTTTATAGAGCAAAGATTTAACAGAACAAAAGTTCGGAGAAATGTTTACAAAGTACTTTAAGTCTTGATTTTGGAAGTGGGACAAATTCTGACGACCGTCTTATCAAATATTGACCGTACACATACATACTCCGTCTTTTTCGTCCATGAGCATTGAGAGAAACAGTTACTCAACAAATTTAATCGTTCTCAATAAACCGCCGCATTGCTATGTAGTAGATAATATAAGATTATACTTAATGAAAAAATTATTTAGAAAAAAAATGGTATGGTTCTAAAAGTATTTCCAAATCAACGAATAACTTCACATTAGTTTCTAAATTCATTATGGAACTTACCATGTCCTAAAATAACTTAAATTGCTTTTAGCTACCGTCCAACCATCTTGGCTGAGTGACGTGTAAATTAGCGTGTAAAAGAGCATACGAACACGAGATTGCCTCGTGTTAAATTGGAGAATCTCCAAGCTTTGCGAATGTCATCGACCAGACTCGGTATTCTGTTAGTCAGGTTTATGAGAATAAATCCCCGGCCCTAGACAGGGCTATTGAGGGCGATGGCATAAAAACAGACAATGAAAACGATGAGATTAAACCCGCACAAAGCTTTCTACGCATCTGTGATAATTAAGTCTATATTCTCTTGAATTTGCTTGATTAAACACATTGTACATACTATCACGTAAATGGTTTTTAAATAGCATTACAATGCTCGGTAGTTGGTAACACACTTAGGGCGCAGACCTAAGACTCGTGGGTTCGAATCCTACCTGTGGCGAATTCTTTATCATCACATATTTTCAATTTTAATACTATCACGTCTTTATCCCTTGCGGAGTAGACGGAGCCCAAGGTCATAAAACCTACAGGCCACGTTTAGCATCGTAGTGGGCGTAAAGGTGGAAAGCGAATCAAAATAGTGATGGGTTGCTCACACATTGTAATACTGAATTTGACTCCTGCGAGGTTAGTGTTTATTTTAATGCATTTTCTACTTCCAATGCTTAACTGGGACAAAAATAACAATGCAGGTCAATGATACCTGGCACTAATAACAGAGACAAAAGATACAATACATATACCAATAGCAAATATGCATGACCTTTTTCAAGGATCGCCTTCGCATCTTCCAACTGTTGTGATATCAAAAGACGCTTCTGTATGTATTTTCTACACGATTCTTGTTTTATAAACGAACACAAAACCTTTGTTGAACTTCAATGAGCTTTCCTTGGCATGGTGCAGCTACATTCACTGTTTGATGAAATCTTGGCTGGCAACCAAATTTTTTACGTGCACTCACACCTATTCCATACTAATTGCTAGTCTGACGTCTTTCGCCTACGGTTTCCTTAAAAAGTCACATTGTAATGACATTCATTTGATGGGTAACATTATCGTCATCCACAGATCTGTATATATTTAGCCCATGCCTTCAGTAATAGTCTTCATCTAACCAATGAGGATTTGCGGCGGGCCGTAAAATCTTGTCTCAATCATATTACATGATTTTGATTATAATAAGAATGCTATCGTATTAGTAAACCCTGGGTCCGACCCACCACTGCCGAGTATGCAACCGGAATATGAGAAGGAGTAATGGTCTTCATTCTTATTAGTATTTGTTGCAGATGGTGGATACTTACGTATTAAAACAAACATTATGTAGAATATAAACTTAGAATCATTTATAACTAATAAATTATATAAATAGGCTGTAACAGTATTTTTACTGGCAAAAAATTAGGTAACCTAACAATTGGAGGCATCTGTTTAATATTTTGAACACAGTATGTACTTAGTACATACATATACAATACAGGTAGCAGATATAAAAACAATAGAAGATCATGTCTTGAATTTAAATGGCAATCGATAAATTATAAGTTTCTACGTACGATTGCCTTCATGTAAATTATTTATTAAGATGGTCACTTAACAATAAAACATATAAATATTAAAGTATCGAAGTTATCTGATTAAATACGATAATTTATTTATATCAAGTAATTAAAGCTACAAACGTTCTGGAACAATAGTAGGTACTTAATCTGTCATAATGCAAAATAATCCTGATACGAAATGAAAACAGGTTGAAAAACATATTTGTTCATTTTTATCACCTTTTATCATCTAACTGTAAATGCAGGGCATTGTTTTCGAACGATAACCTTCTAATATGTCATATTTAAAAATATCTTTTTGTTTGTTGGCACCCCAATTTAGAGGTCCATTCCTATATTCTCAACGTCATGTGCTCAACATCCATATGAACAACTTTTTGTTTTGTGACCGAGCGTAAAAGCGAGAAAAAAATGGGGTGTTCCATAGTAAATTAAACATTTACTCTTAGATTAATAATTGGTCTCCGACGCGCGGAGACCAATTATTAATCTAAGCATCTAAGTAGGTACTTGATGTCAGGTTTGGTCTCAGAACAAAAGATATTCGTATTGATGTTGAGAAAACAAACTTGCAAAATCTCATACAAAATTACAATAGAAAGAAACTCGCAAAATAGACCAACACGATCACATCAATTTACAAAACAATATTGACAGGTTACATCAAAAAACATGCAAATGAAACGACAATTTGAAAAATGAATAAATTATTATTATTCATAAATTACAATGATTAATAGTTAAGTACATGAATATATTAAATATTTATTTCGATTTCCATATTAAAACTGAGTACAACAAAGGAAACAAGTAAAACTAGTTACCACGCGGGCGGCCATTTGCAAAAATTGACAAAATGGCGCCGTAAAAACGCGCGAATTTTGTAATGCGCACTTTGAGACTAGTAACTTGAAGGACGAATGTAATCTTTGTTTACACAGGTTTGTCACCGCTTTGATCAACTGCCGTATTGGGGGTAACAAACACTGATATGAAATGAAAATATGTTGTTTGAAATGTGCAAAATTTTCTTTAAAAAATCAAAGAGAATCAAAAGAGATGGAAGGGCAACGCTCGCGAGTCGGAAGGATTCAAGGTAAAAATGGGGGTTGATCTCAAATAATCGCAGACATATCGCAATTACTGATAAAATCATAGTTTCGGGGTTGGTTTCTATGATAAGCACATTAAAACTGTATTTCCTTGACGTAAATTTCTAAAAACTTTGTTGAAACCTCCCCAAAATCTACTTGCACATATCGTGAGCCAATAACAGAAACATCTTGCTTTAAAAAATATTTTTTATGTCAAGTATGCACGGTGAGTTTATTTTTATATCAACCGGCCTCAAGCCGAGCGAATCAAGATTTTACGACTCAACTCCAGTTCACCTCATAATCCCAAGAATGTAAGCAGCTCTTTACATAAAAAAAAAAATTACCTAAACTATTTTAGGGCCTCCGAAACGCTAGCAGCATTTTCACGTTAAATAGCAATGCCCATTATTTCGAAATCGAGGCGTTGCTATGCCTTAAGAACATAATATAGAAAAATAATTTTCTTCTATTCAAGTATTTACTAAAGGTAATCAGTTGTTATGCAGCATATAATTAATGAATATTCATACTTAGTATTTCTGAACTGCGCAGCACCGTAGGTAGGTATCGCTTAACAAAACAACTTCATATCAGGTAAAGACTGTCAATATCATTAATAGTCATACCAAAGACAATATGTCATCAGGAAGTAACTGAAACATCTAGTTTTTAGAAGAAAAACGATACGAACTTTTTTATAAAGAAAAAATAACTGCGAACAATTTCTTATCAGCCAGTAATGATCGTAACGAAATTCAAGTATTTTTCAGTTCCATAATATTATTGTGTCGCAAAAGGGTATTTCTTAAGAATCAACATTATGAGTAGTTGCGATTAAGAACTTAATTCTGTTATCGGTCGAGTCTAATTTTGTCTAATGATAGGAAACAAAATTTAGGTTCCCTTATCGCTCTCAAGAGGTTGATGTCCTTTAGAAACTGTCTGTTGTTAACTTTAATGATGAATAGCCAGTTTTTCTAAGACGTTTAACAATTACATTTTTGTCTGGGAGATAAGAAAAGTAACAAATCTTAATTCGTTATAATTTTAATAGATTATATATGTACTTATATTTGTTCATTTATAAGGTTTTCCAAACAAGCGAGTATTTCGGCTTTAAGAAAGTTTTAATCATTATATTTCGTGGAACGGTGATATATTTTTTAAATGCAGAAAAACTAAACGTCCTTATTTCATTTCTTGTGATATATTCTCAGGCTTAATATTTGTAGATTGTCTTCAGTTTATTAAAAAAAAAAAAAATTGTAGGGTAAACGGCCCAGTTGGCGTATCACAAAACATACTTATTAGTTATTATTCTCAATTGCAATTCTATGGAATTGAAGAGTACCTAACCCAAAAAAATAGTTTTCTTTATTTACACAGCTTGAATGAAACTACCAAAACATTATAAGTTTAAAGATAAATATTTTTTGGCAGCCATGTTGATATGTTAATCTGTTACATACAACGCTCGAGTTGATCGATCCATCGAAAGTTTTCAGATATTCTTTGTACGAAATAAGACTCGTCGGGCAACCAGTTGGGTGTATGTGCACGCGCATGATGCGTGATATCGAGTTGTCGAAGTGAGACGCTGCTATGCAGTTAGAAAGAGATAGAAAGAAAACATCTGGACGCCTGCGCTTGGGCACGTTTCGAGTCTGATTTACTGTTTGCAACATGTTTTTACTTTTTGTTAGACCAGCCAGCTTATTTTGTAGTCAAATGGAAGGCATTAAAATGAAATCAAAAAGTCGTTACGAGAATCGATAGACAGCGTTGCGGGCGATTGGCATTGGCAGGCTACCTTTTGGCCGTTCCTTTGTTTGGTAAATAAAATACACTACCTACGTTTTTTGTTCTCATTCTATAAAAAAGATTCAATTTAAAATTTAAATATATTTGGTTTTCAATTAGGTGACTAGCTTTTAGCTCAAGTTAGATAGGCTTAAGACAAGACAAAGCATTCGAAGTTTAAAAAATATGATCTCAGAATACAGAAATCTAAATTTGAAAATGTAATAATCCAGTTCTTTTTTTAAATTATTTGTTTGATACATAATTCCTTATTGCTAGGTACATAGATGTAGACGAAACTCCTTTGTTGTGGCCAACAACTAGCTTATCGAAATCTTCGGTCGACAATTTGGTGTGTTCGAAAGCGGGGCACGTGCATTGCATCCTGCAGGGAGCTGGGTCGTCGCCCTCAACCACAATGCGAACCATCGCAAACTGGTCGCTACGGTTTTCTTATGCCACTGACTGCCTTAACCCTGAGAGGTACTGGACGACTGACGACTACTGTAGTCCTTGGATATAAACATCTATCCTGGGCACTAAATATTGTTTTACACGACTCTGAAACTAGACGTTTTAGTTTTCACTATACTTCCTAATGTTTTTAGGGTTACGTACAAAAAATGAAAAATGGAACCTTAGGATTGTTGTCCGTCTGTTACAGCCAATTTGCTACGAATTTACTGGACCGAATAGATGAAATTAATTTTTAAATAATAAGATTAAAATAATTAAATACAAACTTGCTTTTATAAAAAAAATACACTTACATTATTTTAATTTAATATTTTAAATTAAAATAAAGTAAGTATTTTAATTTAATAAATATTTTAAATTAAAATAATGTGAGTGTATTTTTTTAAATCAAAATACTAAAAACCGGTACCTCCAAAACAAGTTAGTTACACACGAAGTAGCCAAATTGATCGATGCCCATCATAATCCCGTTGCTCAAGTACTTAAATGCATTTCGTGGAACCCCTGAGGTATTCCCTTTGGTGGAAACATTAACATAATTGCCTCTGAGAAGCGAAAACCCATTACGTCATCCGTGGAAACTGAAGTTTTTATATATAATTCTGGTTTAGGGTTTCGTATTGAAAGGGTAAAAACTAAACCCTATTTCAAGCTTTCGCTTCTCGTAACAGAGCTATTGAACCAAAATAGGACGAGACTTGAAATTTCCAAAGAATGCGAACATCTATTACCGCTATTGACGACCTTTGTTTGCGATTCCGACTCGTAGGATGGCCAGATTTATTTTGATTCCAAACTCCCTTCATCTATCGTCATCTTTATCAAAATATGGTTGAAAATTAGGAAGCAACTTATACTTACATGCTAAGTTCACTCAAAGAAATATTCTCTTAAAAATTATAAAAAAATGTCGTCATTGAAATGTTATATTTTGACATGAAGATAAAACAAGACTGAATAACTTCGTTGACGTGGGTAACACTTTATAATAAGTACATTCACATTCTATTTTAAATGTCATATCTCACGCATTGTACCTAAGATTGTCTGCAATCTGCATGATAAAAACACGACTGGTCTCCGTGATCGTTCTAGGCATAGAATAAATAAATAAACAGCATTAGACACTATTGCGAAGCAAACACATGTCAAAACCACAAAGCTTTAATAATTTAAGTATCTATTTATAATATATGAGTAGTCGCAACATAACTTTTATTTCTTTAAAATTAAAAGCATTCTTACAAGTAAATGATTAGCTGCGTGCTACACTTGGGCTTAATTAAAAGGGTAAATGACCTGAGTATTGACCTGTGCCTAATTTCAGACCAATTGTTTCGCCATTTTGTTTCAATAGAGAAGTATTTTGTGTATAAATAAGATGGAAAGACCTTCAAGACATAAACATATAATAAATGGACAAAAAACGTCTTAAACAAACGTCATATACACCAAATAAATAACATATCATCGTTTGCATTTTTAAAATATAAACGAACAATAATATGTTAAGGCATACGTTTTTTGAATTCAAATACTTACATGAAATAACATGTAATTTACTTCAGTAAATAACGCTCAAAAGAGATCTAAGTACCTACGTTAAAATTATTTTTCTTTTTGACAATTTTTTCCCAAATTATTTATGTATAATATACGGCGTGTTCTGTACAGTAACATTCGTTAGGGAAACCCCAGGCATTTTATGGCATTCTTTATTCGATTACAAAACCTTTGTTTAAACTTTAGAGAGATTTTATAAATGTCAACAAGGGCTTTCGAAATCTACTTTTTCTTTAAGTGGCGACATTGTGACGAGGAGTGTTTTGACAGCAGCTATAAAATTTCACAGTACGTAGTACATATGAATTGTACGTAGTACATGAATTTCACCAATCAAGTTTAATCATCATTTATAAGATAGGTTTTAGTTTTAGGTTTTGACAGCTGCTGTCAAAAATACCCATTGCCACAGTGTCGCCATCCGAGGATATCGATTTCGAAAGCCCTTTTTACCGTACATCAAAATACGTATATATTTGTATTGCAAATCTAAATGTCGTAATGATATCATCATAAAATATAGAACCGCTATAACCTGTTTATTCACCTCTATTTATACTTGAAGACTTTTAGTACCTTTTTGGTGTCCAAAGGTCTTTATCTGGGGATTTTGTGGAAACAAAATGAACTTTGATGGTTAATATAATAAAACATTTTTTATGCAAAACATGTACCAAAGTACAGGTAAAATAATTTAAATATCACACAAAAATCAGAAACTGGTTTTAAAATACAACATACAGAAATTGTTGGATATTAACGAGTTTAACGTACTCGTGTTGTCCTCACTACTCGACAGTTTAATATTTGTTAATATCTCACATATTTTTTATATGGCAGAATTTCAAATTACCCGTTCATAAGCCTATAATTATTGCCCATATTTCAGGAGAAAGAATATTTCTGATACATTGTTTTTTTTTTCACACTACTGCCAAAAAAAATGTATTGTTTTTCGAGTTTATTGACATATAATAATGATTTTGGGCTTTTGGGTTATTGTCGTTAGAATTCCCGAGTAACATAGGCTAAACTTCTTCTAAAAAGGCAGGTTCTTAAATTTCGAAAATTCGTATTGAAAGATAGGTATGCTGTGTAAACAAAAGTAAATATACGTAGTATGCATGTAAATATAAGTTTGCAATGCAGGAGTTCATCGGAATCAATTGACATTTCAACCTGTGCTGCGTATGCATCCGCGTTTCAATGATCGAGGTTTTCCGTTTTCCCTCACACACAATTAAATGAGATTCACTGATTCTTTAAATAGATAAAAGACCACGGCATAAAACCAATTTGGTTGTGAACGGCTTAAAGTACAGTTTATAGGGAAAATCGAGTCCAATCTCTTGAAGATATTGATCAACTGATATCACTTAACCATAGTTAATTTAATACAGTTTTAAATGATCTAACATATTTATATTTAAAATTTTTACATGCCTCTATAGACGTAGATTTCTTAAGTAGATTACGATGGAGCTAACATGCATATTAATATTGGATAAGAACCTATTGAAAAAATATAAATAGGCCTATTTCCTTAATATTAAGGATCATACGACATACTATAGCAGCTGTTGTGTATAATTCTCGCGTTGTTATTATTTTGATATGACCTCGCACTGCTAGCAATGTGTAAGTTGATATCTCAATAATAACACTATTCATTGACACGTAATTACTATCAGATCAGATGACAGTCATACGAGTACCTACATTTGTTGTAAAAGTATCTAATAATCACAATATATAAACAATTATTGTGGATACAATGAAAGATTATTTTTAACTTAAAAAAACTTAAAATATGTAGGGTTTTACTTGTACGTAGTATGCGTTTTACCATTGTTTAGAGTTCACAAACTCTGACAAATTTACAAGATTTTCCAAAACATTTTTTTAAAAGGTAAATCATTAGTACGTATATTTTACTATTCACATCTCTGCATTTCCACTGGGTTTTTTGGGAAAATAAAAATTCATGAATCATTAATAAGTGCGAAAATACTTGTTTTAATGGCAAACTTTAAAATAGGCATAAATATTACTTTAGTCATAAAATGCTATGATTCACTATTGTTTACAACGTAGATCGTATAAATTCTTTAGTTGCTCCATTCAAATAGTTAAATGCGCAATATTCGATACAGCAGCAGGCATGCCTGTACCAAATAAACAAAGTAATAAATGAATGCATACTTACTTTGTTACATACGATAGTTTATCAAATATTTCTGGTCAATATACATATATCTTCACTCTGTTATTGAAATGCTTAGAAAAATCTATTATCAAAGTAATCAAGAAGAAAGTATTTATTAGCGTCCTTACATTGCAAACTTAAGGTCTCTACAAAGTAATATGGCTCTTATCTATAAGTAGTAAAGATTACAAAGTTTTTTGTCCTTTCAATCTTAATAAATTACCAACGCAGACTTGAAACAGACAAATTGCTGCCTAATAATAGGTTGAACATTCGCAAAACACTTTCACCTTGTAAAATTGCTTAACTTCACAACATAGTCGATTTCGGCCAACCGTTTTGTATTTGAATTACCATAATTATGTTTTGAATGGCCCATTTTGACTTTGAATTTAATTGCAACTAATTTTTAAATCTTATAACTTACGAACATATCATTATGTAACCATGAATGTTATATTTACATCAAAACCTTGACAATTGATCTTAAAGTGCTGTGCAAAAATATCAGTAGAAAACTAATAATAATCCTTCAATTGTTACAGGTATGCGAAAAATTGGAGATAGGAGCAGAAGCCGACTACTTCGGGCTTCGCGTGTGCCCTGCTTCAGGACCTGGAAGATGGCTCAATCTGAGAAACCCTCTGGACCCTCACAGAATTTCCGGTGGCCGATTAGACCTCCGTGTTAAATTCTGGGTACCCCCACATCTTCTCATCAACGAGCCAACTCGCCATCAGTTCTACCTACACGCAAAACTTGACCTTACAGAAGGAAGGCTTGTCGTTGCAGATCTAGAAGTTGCCAGACGCATAATAGCTTACATAGCTCAGGCAGAAACTGGCGACTGCGATCCTGATCTCCCTCCCATGCACATCTACGAAGAATGCGAAAAGATTGGACCTCAGGGAGAGAAACCAGAAGACCACATCGACAAAATCATAGATTACCACTGTGAAATAGCTGGTATGAGGGAATCACAGGCTGAATACAGAGTTTTAAAAGAAATTTCTAATTTGGAATCGTTTGGTGAAGAACTCTTTTTCTGCAAGCCAGTAACACAGAGCAATAATGCACATAATCTGTATAGTCATTTGTTATACCACAGACCACAAGTTGAAGAGCCTAGAGCTAGAGATGAGCAGGAAATAGATGGAGGGGACACTGTGGGCTGTCTGGCGAGTGGGCAAAAAGTAGGAGGTTGTGGGTGTCGACTGAGCACGAGTGTGGGCGTGGGACCTCATGGAATTGTTGTGTACAGGCCGGCGTGCAACGGAGAGCAGGAGATCGGTGTGGAAAAACAGAGGTGAGTTCAAACTATACTTATACCTGTTTAATATTACACAGTATATTACACAGATAGTTCTACATAGTAATTTTTTGTGACAGCAGTTTAACTTGTATTATCTTGCCAAATAAATTTTGTGTATGTTTGTCACACTTGACCTTCAAAAGATTCCTTATTTTTCAGAAATAATTGTCTCCTCTGGAGACATATTTTGTCGTTACCTTCGTTCAAAAACGGAAATATTGTAATAAAAAATTCTCACGCTACCCATTTTTGTAAACGCAAAATTTATTTGTTTGTCCTCGTTCCTTGTCATTTACAATAACAGTTCAAACAGGTTTCGGAAACTTCAAAATTAACATACAATATGAGACATGTTTATCAAAAACTAACTTCTGTTTTGATAAGATATGTCGAGAAAAATTGAGGACGGTGATGTAATTGTTGATTTAATCTTCCTTCAGAAGACGACGAATAAGTTGTTTTTAAATAATACCTAGATGTATTATATTTTATACGATTTTTATGCTTTCACAATGCTATTCTGATATACTCTTATTAAATTATGAAATAAAATATAGGAAACAACCTTCACGCGGGTAGAATTTGAACCAGTAGTCTTTACTATTTCTACGATTAACGCCAATTGGGATTTTTTCCCATATCTGCAGGCCTGTTTGCTAACTTTTGACAACTACCGGTGTACATCATTTTCCTAGTAACTTCAATATTCATTACGGCTTCGGTATGAATAACTATTTTTATTTAAGATATGAAAACCGTAATGGATGCTAAAGTGAGAATCAAATCGTTGTACACCGAGTTAGCAAATTGGCCTGCTGATTTTTTGATTCAATAAGAATCCTGAAGTATTTTCAACAGTTCTCTTCTAATCTAAAAATCTTCTAAAAATCTTTTTGTACCAGTGGGCCGTACATAGGTACACTTACCTCTCTAAGTTTATTTCATATACAACGTGTTAATGAAAAAGCGCAAAACCTGAAATTAGTTCGGTCAGAATCGAGAGTAGAATCGATTCCACGAATAAAAAATAGGGGTCAAATAATATATTTTAATTATGCCGTGTTTGATCATTACGTCGCCTACGTCGCCACCAACGTCGCCAACGTCGCCCTAGATCGCACGTAATTACTATAAACTTTTTAATTTGCAACAAATACAAGAAAACTTCTTTAAAGAAATATAAATAATACGCGAAAATTACTTTTAATAATTTATATGAATCTTTCATATTAAAAAGTAAGTTCGGGTGTCTGCATGAGGTTATGCGCTTTTTCATTAACACGTTGTATATGTTATGCGGAACTTTTTAACACAAAGGAACGTGTAATACAACGTGACCCTGACATTGACAAAAATTAAAAAAAATGGAAACAAAAGACATGTGTTCTCAAACGTGACTTCTAGGGACTAACAATTGCTTGTCATGTAGATATGTACGCACATGTGATAGTATTTTATACATATATGAATATTAAGCAGGTCTTTATCTAATGGGGGATACAGCCTATTTAAGGCCCTTTAATTTTATTCATTTGAATTTATTTAAAAACAATACAAGAGACGTTTCGTTAATTTTATCGTAACTATTTATGGCTATAAAAGGTTATTCCACATCGTCATACGTTTTACGATTAATTTAGCATTTTCTATTTTTTAAATCGGGTGTCTTTTAATTTTCTCTATTAAAATTAAACAATCCATGTTTTCTTTGTATAATATAACTACTTTTACACAGTAAACGATAAACTTTGAGGTTAAAGAACTTTAAAACAACTGTCAATCAAACGCCAACTTTTGCCTATTGTTTTCAGATAAATGAAAAAAAAAAGTGTAGAAAAATCTAGGATAAAAAAGTTTGTTTTGTGTTTTTATACAACGCAGTCACCGTCAGAATAATCTTATCAGTATGGCAGATGGCAGTTATGAAAACCTGTTTTTAATTTACATAGATTAAAAAAAAAAAATATTGCGTAGCATCTTCGTAGTTCTACAATGTTTTTACTACTTGAATGTCAGTCAAACTTGGGGTTGTAACCTCAGTATAGTTTACGACTGCCATATTAATTTTTTGTTGGCGTTTCATTGTCTTTGACACATCCAAAATCGAACGAACCTCACACTTCAAAATCGGTCAAGCCGTTGAGGCTACAGGAAGCAACAATAGAACAGATATACTTGCTTACATACGACCAAAAAAACATTCTCCTAGTTGATCCATTCATTCTGAGTGAGTCAGTCGTGTAAAAAGATAGATTCACATTTGTCACTTTTCAAATGTAAATACAGCTTTGAAGTTAAAGGTTAGGTCTACAACAGGTTAAAAGATTGGCTGAAGTCCAAGGATTTGCAAACCAAGCTCTTTTACTCGTTAATTTCATAAAAAATACCAAAGGTTTATATTCTCATAAAAGCTTAAAGTTTAAAAGACATAAAATGTACAATTAAAATAAGAATGCTTAAGTATTTCTTAGAAAAAACACAGGAACTGACTTTTATTACTTGTTAATAAGATACTTTATTGCAATGTATTTACTTATGAATAAATTGTATGTATAAACAGTTGTTTCAGTAGGAAACAATGTGGTAGGGTCGCCTATAATGTCATCGATCCTACGATGTCAACAACAGTATTAAAAATAAAACAACTGTAACATTAACATTGCACATTGATCTTCTCATTAATCTTATAGCCAAATTACTGTAAAAATTGCTGAAAAAATAATAAAGTATTAGAAAAAAAAATTACATGCCAAAAATATTTTGATAAAGTGGCCGTCAATAGGTAGGTGGGTATGTGTCACCCCAACCACCCTAACAAATCGTCCGCTAACCCATGATTACATTCTAATCGCATATCTATGATAGTTCATCTTGCTGAGTATTACGAAATAACACTAAGTATCCGATAGTCCGATATTCAAACTACTTGTAAGAATCTTCTTCTT